>CM070549.1:84656032-86029518 GCA_036346405.1 Phyllostachys edulis
CAAGGATTCTGCATTTAATAAGAAGTGGTGTCCACTTCACCGTAGTGGCATGATCTCGCGACTGTCGTGGTCTCGCGTAAGAAACCGGAGGATTATTATGCGTAAAGGACCATTTCCAAAGAATACAGAACATGGAGAAACGAGCTCCAAAAAGGACAAGGATGGCGACGAGGAGATGGAGTACCGTGATCCCCAACACACAACAACATGATTTTTGGAGGATCTTCTTCATACGAGTCCAGACGCCATCCAAGGCCATGGAGCGGAGGTCAACCTCGTCGAATCTCCAACTGTAATCAAGCACTCAAGTGGCTCTGACACCGCAATTCTTCAAAGAAAGACGATCGCACAATCCCATCGACTTCGACCGTAGGTTCCCCATCGCCGCTGAACCAACTATTAATAATTGTCGCGTTAATCGGGTCTTAGTGGATGGGGTAGTTCCTTGAATATATTATTTGTAGGAGCTTTAGAAGAAATGCAGTCCCCATGTCAAAGGTGAAACCTCAGAAATATGCTTTTCATGGCATAGTTCCGGTTCTACCGCTAAACCGAGCAGACAAGTTTCTTACCGTGACGCTTTGGAAAACCCGACAATTTCCGAACAGAGAAGATCCCGCTTGATGTAGTAAACTTGAATCCGATACATACGGAATCTGATCGATCAAAGATTAGCAAAATTCTTGATAGCCACGCATTACGGTTATCAAAGTTTGAAAATGCCGGGCCGGGAGTCATCACATTCGAGGAGATCGTGAAAATGGCTTACGATATGCGATCGGAAATCCTTTGCAATCGTTGATGAACTTCCCACCAGAGAGGTTAATCCGCCTCCCATGCAGTCAAGCACTGGCCAAAGATGACGCCCAAACCATCCGACTGCACTCAAGGAGGTACTACTCGACAAAAGCGCTTCCGACAAATACAAGTCGTCACATGGGTCAGACAACCAGATCCAACCGCCGCAAGATTCTGGTCTGGGCAAGACTCGACCCTAAATAGGAAGAGTCGCCGCCTCCTTCCTCCGAGCAAATCAAGACGGTTTGCTTGGCAAGCGTCCGATATGCCCGAGTCCCCGGAGGTGATCGAGCACGTGCTTGCTCTCCACCGATAAAAACCGATCAAGGTAAACTACGACGCTTTGCACCCGATCGAAGGAAGCAATCCAATGAGATTGACAAGCTTCTCCAGCAGATTTATTCGTGAAGTCCACTCACCCACAATGGCTTGCTAATCCTGTAATGGTTAGGAAAATAATGGGAAATGGCGAATGTGTATCGACTTTACGATCTTAATAAAGCTTGTCCGAAGGATGACTTTCTCTTCCCCGCATTGATCAACTAGTAGACTCTACTTCAAAAGCGCGAAGTTACTAAGTTTTTAGATGCGATTCGTGGTACCACCAGATTAGTATGTGTAAAGAAGATGAGGAGAAAACTTCCTTCATCACCCCATATGGTACTTCATCGTTATATTAAGATGCCATTTGGTCTCAAAATGCCGGTGCAACTTTTCAAAGGTTGATGCAAAAACTTTTAGTCCACAAATCGGCGGAATCTAGAAGCTTATGTTGACGATCCGGTCAGAAGACCACCAACGCCAAGTAATTACATTCTCGACTTACAAAAAACTTTTAATAACTTGAGAAGACATAACCTCAAGTTAAATCCTAAAAGTGTGTGTTCGAGTTTCACGAAAACCGCCGGTTTCTAGTTTCGCTAGAGGTATTGAAGCAAATCCAAAGAAAAATTGCGCCATCGACTGACATGCGCCCGACCACTTAAGAAGGAAGTCCAAAACTAACCGATCAGATGGCGTCAAAGTCGCTTCATAGCAAGGTTAGGGAAAAAGGATTACCTTTCTTTAAACTTCTTCGAAACATGGGAGTTTTGAGGGACTAAAGAGGCAAACGATGCCTTTGAGGAACTTAAAAGTACCTTACAAGTACCTCGGTTTTAGTTTCTCCGAGACCGGAGAAACATTGCTAATTTACGTGGCAAAGAACACCACGCATAGCTAGCGTGTAATCGTTGTAGAAAGGAATAATATCCAACGACTCACCTATTACGTAAGTTTAAGTCTTACATGGACCAAAGGAAAGATACCCACAGTACAAAAGTTGCTCTATGGCCTCCTTATGTCTTCAAGGAAGCTAAGGCACTACTTTCGTGCCCACAAAGTGGTCGATTCACCGGATATCCCTTGGTCAAGTCCTTGGAAACAGGAATCATCAGATCTAATAGCCAAATGGGCGGTCGAGCTAGGGCGCTCGATTCCATTTCATTTCATTTAACAGCAATAAAGTCCTGCATAATAGCGTAATTCATTGCCGAATGGACAAACCTCGAACCCACCCAAGGACCCGAGTACTAACACCACGACGAGTGGACAATGTATTTCGACGGTTCCTTGATGTTACAAGGATCGGGGTCGGAGGGTCTTGATATCCCCATCGGGCGAACACATCAAGTACGCCATCCAAGAATTTTCCTCGCCACCAATAATGTGGCGTAATATGAAGGTTTATCGGCAGACTCGAGCAGCTGCTCGCCGGATTCGCAGACATTAGTGAAAGGCGATTCTCAACTAGTAGCTTAATCAAGGGAAAGAGTATCAATGCTCTAGTACCAAGATGTCATCTTATCTCGGCGGAAGTACGAAAACTCGAAAAGCACTTCTTCGGTTTTCAGATCCAACATATTCCTAGAAAGGAAAACTTTCGCGCATCACTTGGCACGGATGGCCTCCACGAGGTCGACCGTCCCCGCCTCGAGTTTTTCTCGAGCAACTCAATTCACCCGTAGTTGAGCCTTCCGAGAACATACATGATTCTTTGCAAGTTGAACAAACTAATCAAGGGAACATGGATGCTCCATGTGTCGTTGACGGTTGGCGCCGCACGATCAAGGTAGAGATCGATGACATCGATCTACAATTATCTTCAAAGATGACACAATTCCAGAAGATGATGTAGAGGCCGATCAGATAGCACTAAAAGCCAAATCATACACTCTAATCGAAAGTACCTTGTATAAACGAGGATCTCATGGAGTGTTGATGAGATGCATATCTCAAACGGATGGCATTAGATTGCTAACCAAATCCATGAAGGTGTCTGTGGAGCACACCATTCCTACTGTAACCTCGGTTTCAGAAGCCTTCCCAAGGCTATTATCGCCAATCGCCTTCATGATGCAAAAGAGCTTGTGATGAAGTGTGTACAATGTCGGGCTTATAGCCGATAAGTACACCAAACAAAGACAAGCCTTACAAACAATTCTCTTTCTTGGCCTTTTGCAACCTGGGATCGACATTCTCGGGACCTTTCCTAAGAGCACCGGGCTTCAATTTTTTCGCCATGATTGACACGCTATAAAATGGATTGAAGTTTAGCCGCTTGTTAAAATAACAACCGAGGCCGCTAAGAGATTTCTCCCGAAAATGTGATCACGCTGATTTGGTGTACCCAACAGATCATCACGCATAATGGTTCCCGCTTCCCGCAAGAAATAATTCCAGAATTTCGCGATGAACTTGGTGTCAAAGTTCATTTTGCTTCAAGTGCAATATCCGCAGAGCAACGGAGCGCTTGAGCGGCTAATGGTATCCTTATGCAGGGATCAAACGCCGAGTATTCACCGCTTAATCAAACGGTCGACGCTTGGGTTAAAGAACTTCCTCTCGTGTTATGGGTCCGTCGAACTACCACTACCGGCGTGCGACCGTGAAACTCCATTCTTTTTGGTTTATGGTGCCAAGCCATGCTTCCTCCGTAACTCAAAATTGGCTCGCCGAATCGATCGCTTTAACGAAAATGATCGTAATGAACGACGACTCGACGACGCCGATTTCTTGAAGAACGCATTTAAACCAAGCCCTTGTACGATCGCTAGCCTACCAACAAGCCATGCGAAGGTACCATAGTCGAAGGTGCCGCACTTTTGTCAGAGGTGATCCGTTCTTAAAAATTCAGAGCCAAACAAATCGCAATAAACTTTCTCCTAAATGGGAAGGTCTCTACACTGTGGGTCGGTAACCCGACTGTGTTCCGTGACGATCGGCTATGTCCGATGGGCAAATTTTGTCAAATTCTTGGAACATCGATCAATTATGTAAGTTCTATGTTTAATTTTCATTCTTTCATTTCTTTCAATTTCAATTTCATTAAATTCATTAATTAATTAAGAAGTGCAACCTTGCTTATATATATACACCTACATTCTCGTCGCTTATTATTGTTAGTCCGGCCTGAGAAGACATTTTTCTCTCCGATATCCTTTTTAAGGATCTCGATACTCTATGGTCCTAGTCGTGAGCATTTTTCTTCAAATGATTCCCACGCTACGACTACATTCTTTTCTCAAAGAAAATGAGTAATCGAGCGCCACACAACTAACTATCTCATGAATGATATGCTTACGATTCAAGATTATGCTTCATTATTTTAAGATTCGGCTCTATTCTTGTCCGCTATCGGCTCGACACTGAAAGCCTCCTAGTCGAAGTCTCTCCTTTTTCAAGACGTGGTCCCGCCTAATCGAAGGAGCTTCCTAGCGACGGTTCTTTTCTTACGATCCTCGCTACTACCGGATATGAATTTGAACACGCTTTCAAGAAATGTGTCGATGCCTTCGTGTCTTAGCATTAGTTCCACCAGATTATGGGACAATAGATATAAACAAAGTTCACTTATAATTTGTTGCATACATATTTGCATTTCTTCTTATGTCAAGTTTGACAAAGTCTTTTTTCCGACCATATATAGTGTTTTTTATTGGTATTTCCATTATGACAAACAAAGATCTATAACTAGTCGAAATCATACGCTGGTCCTGACCACATTTGATTTCCTAGTACTGCAGTGATCAGTTTTGTCTTACATGTCCAAACATACCTTCAAAAACTCACATACATGGTTATGACCTCTTTTTTATTCTCTTTCTTGGCTCACTGCTTGTACAAGAACGCTTCTTCTACTATAAAGCAGCCGGGGGCTAGGAAATATACGAGAATTTTAAGAAAAAAAAAGTCAAACAGGATAAACAAAAGCTTTGTCAATGACATAAAAGGTAAGTTTTCATAGATATTCAAATATTTTTACACTTGCAGGAACCTACTCTAAGAAATATTCCCAGCCTAACTACTGCTTGTCGGAGATTCGACCTCCATCTCCTCTACAACTATATCTCCGAGTGGCCTGAGTTCTTCCATGAACTTGGTCGCCTCCTCAGTTGGGCAGTTGAAGTCATCTTTAACAGCTTGGAGATCTATGGAGGGGTCGGAAGCTTTCGCTTTTGCAAAGCAAAACTAACTCCACTTGCAACGCCTGCTTTTAGGGCCCGCATAATTCGTCCGAGTAGTTTTGAGCAGTAACTTTAAGGTCCTCTAGAAGTTGACCCAAATAGTTCATTTTCTATTGGATCTCCTAAGAAGGCACGCTTGATCCTCGATCCCAAATCAAAGATCATCTTGTTCAAAGTATGAATCTTTTCATCAATATTTTGAGCAAAAGCCCTCCTTATCCCGCTCAAATTTCGTAGTTTTTACTCGCTTTAGCATTTGCATTTGCTCAAAAACAAATCGCTTAATGAACACAAGCATCATTGAAGGAAAATCAAGTTTACGACATATTACCTTTATTTGTTTTGCTAAGTGTTTCATATTTGGTCGTTGCTTTCAACGATCAACCTGTCCTTAGTCAACTTGCTTCAAAGAAATGATCGGTCCTTAGCTTTTATTTCTTCTTCAAGAAAAGCTGTCTTGGCTTTCACCACAACCTCCTCTTTTATTTTCTCCAGATCTATCGAATACGATAAGGAGAATAATTGTAGAGGAGCAAAGTATTGAAGAAGAAACAAAAGTTCAAAAGGAAAAGTTCTTACTTTCCAACTCGAGTGCTTTTGCTCCAAGTCCTTAACTCATTGGGTCATCCGATCACAACAAAGTTCTCGACCAAATGCTACACAAATAGCGTTCTCTTTCTTAAGTTTCTTATAAACTTTTTAAAGAAGAGCTATGAAGTCGGTCGAGAATACTTACTCAATTGCTCGGTCATTATAACCAAGAAAAATCAAATCAGGTGCATCTTGAGTTGAGTATCCGATACTTTCGCCACGCCTCATCAAGCTCCTTATCCTCGATAAATCGGGACTAAAAGGAACTTGTTAGGTTGGGAAGGGTTATCAACAAAGGATCGGAACTCGTTGAGACCTCTCAGAGGCATCTACCTCCACGTATGGGTTTCAATCACCAAAGGATCCAACTCAACCGCTGTTCTTGTCACCGCCGGGGCTTCTTCGACCACTATTTCCTCGGAACTTTGTCCCGAGAAGTGCTCTGCTGAACTTCCACAGGTGCCGGGTCCTCAGGAAGAACCTGGTCGGAAACGACCGGAACACCAGAAGACCTATGCAAACCAAAGATGGGAAGTTCAAAGTATCAAATCATCAAGGAATTATTAAAGGTACATACTTATACGACCACTTTCATTTGTACATACCTTGTTAATCTCCGGATTTGACTCAAACGCTTAAGAGAGAAATCTGCGCTAGCCTTCCTTTTCTTCTCCTCCAATTTTGCCGGTTCTCGACCAAAGAAGGTTTGTTGAACCTCACATCCTCCAACAAGATGTCGGAAGTTATGTCCTCACTCCGGTTCATCAAGGACCGCATTCCCGACTATCTGGCCTGAGGGAGTGGTTTCATCAATCTCCAGATCGCTTGTTTCAAGAATAACCATAAGGTCAAGCACGACCACTCTAGAGTTCACACCTCCGCAGCTACATTCTCATGGCCCTCGAGCTTATCCACCTAAATCAAAGAACAAATTTGATTGGGTGAAGAAATCCTTTATCTAAAAAATTGCACATATATGATTCAAATGTTCTATTACCTCGAGGATTCATCTCCTTCAAGTGCCTCGAGGGCACGACTCGGTTCTGAACTAAGGTGGACGTTGATCCTCACCAGATTGTATGATTCGCAATCCGACCGATCGCAAAAGTAGAGCACGATTGGAAATCTGGTCTAATATATGTATACACATGGTAAAAGGAATTTTGATTAAATTACCTTAAGCCTTGCCGCCTCCTTCAATAGGAGTTACGGCTAAGATCTTGGGGCATTCAAATTTTCTCCGAGCTCCCGCACGCATCATCCCGACTCGTTTCTAATTTCCCGAGGAAAGAGCTTTAATGTAGGAAGAATAGACAGATTTTAAGGTAATACATTAATCAAATCAAAATACCGATCGAATTTATCTCAAAGACTTACCACCTTCCGAGGTAGCTTCATCACGATCAAGGCACCAGAGCAGGGAATGAGTCCTGAGCTTCAATGGGCTGATTCGACGAAGGTGAAATCCTTCACCACATGCCACGAAGTCAAGCCCTCGACTCAAGAGTCGAGATGGCATCCGCCCATCTCTTGACTATCCCTCGCCTTCTTTACGGTTTCCTTCCACTTGGAGTTTTCACTTGCTCTAGTTCCGCCAAGTAGAGGCCATCGCCTTCAGAATCGCTATGTAAAACCAAGATTTTTTCCATGACGACCACGAAGATTTCGCAGACATGAAGATGTACTCATCGGCCTTCCCGCCATGAAGACGCAATGTGCATTCCCTAGAGCTGCCTCAGATTTTGCCGCAGATTTTCCCATCACCATGCGGTAGAAATAACTAAAGAGCTTCAAGTTCGGTTGTATTCCTGTGTATGCCTCGCACAAATATGCGAAAATACTAATATTTGCGATCGAATTTAGGGCCAATTCACCAATTCCACCCCGTAATGTTCAAGAACACGGAGGAGGAATTTATGTATTCAGTAGTCTCAAATTTCACATTCGATGTAGGCAAGAAAACAGGATTTCGCCATCTTCACGGCTCGGAAAATGCTCTCCAAACCGGTCTCCAATTAATCGATTCCTATCTCGAGCATTCCCATCTTCGCCAAAGCCTCAAGCTTTTTCTTGCCCAATTCAAGGCAACCACTTTGTAATTTGCTCCGACATGGCGAAAATCCTCAAGGATGAGTAGTGGAAGTTGAAGACTTTGTGGTGGGAAGAACAGAAAAGGCTCGAGGATTTCTTGGCGAGAAGCTAAAGGATCGAAGGGATTTTGGAAGCATAAAATTCTAAGAGCCCAAATGAGAGAAGATTTTATAAACTTCCGATACTTTCAAGGATTCCTACAAAAGTCCAACCGACAAAAAGCTTTTTGTTCAAACGACAGAGGAACTCTTCGCTTCCCAAGGCAAGTTCTCAACTTTAAAGTGAACACAGATCACTTCGTATACCACTTACATTAAATGGGTTCCGCCTGATACGATTTCATCGAAAAGGTATATACACAACCAGTTCATTTAAAGTTTGGGGGCTAGCCGACGAGGATTAAAACATCTATGTATTATTTTAATATATAATAAAAGACCATACGTTTTCATGGTCGTAATCCCTAAGATCGACGACCTCCCCGGTCGTTAGTATTCCGAGGTTACTTAATGGGTACTCTGCCTGATGAGGCTTTGTGCCTAATCCCCACCGTATAACCGCCAGAAAATTATCGAATCGGTATTTCTTATCGTATGATGAATGGAACACGTGTTATAATGCTCCAAACCATGCGATGGTACAACCCCGAGACATCGACTATTAACCACCCTACGGTTAAGCTTTTCACAAAAGCAACGCAAGGAAGTTAGCACATTGCTAACTTCTCTACCGCTCCAAACCGGTCGTAACGCTTCACCGTGGACGCCTTCTCCAGAGTAATCGCCACCTCTTCGGAAGTTATTTAAAGGTGAAGCACGTAAGACGAAGAAAAGGAAACAGAGACAAGAAGGAGACGATAGGCGACACACAAAACAAGGCCAAGGCAAAGATATGCACGTAAGCCTAGCGGTGGAATTAGAAGCTAGATAATCACCTTAGACTCATATTCTAAGTCCGATTGTCTTGCTACATTCCTCCATTCAAGGTAATTCGAGGTAGTACTTAGCCACATCTTGTAAATCCAGTTCATATCAATAAAGAGCGACCCCATTCCATTCCGTGATATTCCACGCCATTTTCCTCGCTTATTTTCGTAAGATCGGCGATTCGATCGTCGACACACCATGACATGAACTGTGGCAATCATTAGCTTTTAATTGCTGTCCTAAGCGCGCCTTCTTCGTATATCTAGTAAATTCGAGTTAGTGTTTCACTAACGCGTGGGTCCTGAATAGAAATCAAGAGGTTTAAAAGTCGGTTAAGGCTAGAGTCTTTGACATGTAGGACCCACCTATCGGTTAAGCTTGAGTCGAGTTCGAACTTGTATCTCGTCTCGACCGTATAATTTGATCTCAATGGTCCAGATTGTTTTGGCTGCTCGACCATCCTAACGCCCCTTTCGCTTTGGACCGTCTGATTTCGTTTACTATTAATCGCTTTAAACTTCAAAATTGCATAAGTAATTCATTTAACTCCTTTTTGCATCAAACAAATTTTTTTGGTTTTCTTTTTAAATGTACTTTAATCTAAAATTGGTTTGAATCTTGTTTCTATTTCAGACATTTTTGTTAATAGAATTATCTTCGCTTTAGCATTATTTCTTGCAATAAAATTGTTTTAACTTCAAAATGCATAAGTGATTCTTTGTAAATCCAATTTGAGTAAACTCAAGCTTGTTGTTTTCCTCTGTTTCCGTACTTTAATGTAGAATAGGTTTTGAGTATGTTACAACCTCTGAAAATGTTTTTTTGCATATGATTTGTGCACTATTTTTATGACTTTGAAAAATCATAAGAAATTCATTTTAGCTCCAAATGAGGTGAATCAAATTCCGTTGTTCATGTCATGTGATGCACTGTCTACCGTAAAATGTTCATGTTCACCACCTCTCTAAAAATGTTGGCCAAAATTTTTAATTCGGATGAACAGTACCTGAAATGGATTTTTCAGCATTTTTATCAAAAGCTGATTTTGTTTTGGCTTTAACTTTTGTTTGCAACATCCAAATCAATTGATTTTTATTGATAAATTCATTTAAAATCATTCTCTACCTTCTGTGTAAATTTGATAAGTTTTGGTTGAGTTTGAATTTTTGAGCTTATTCGTTATTTTTCGTTCTTATTGGTTCTTTTCGCTCTTTCGATAGGTTTCGACGATTTGGTTGAACACGAGAGTGATCCTTAGTAGCAAGCAAGTTATCTCCAGCAAGGTAAGCAGTTTTTCCTTTGATGCACGTTGATCCTATTATATTCGCATGCTAATATTTCAAATTTTCAACTGTATGTATGCATGCTATGTTGACAATTATTTTCTTCATCGCGATAGTCTGCCTGATTAGTTACTTGAACTGTAGGTATACATCCATCCCTTACCACTGAGCCAATGTTTATATCCGCTGTGATTTAGAGCTCGATGGATGGGCTCTAGTCACTTTATATCTAGTATTACGAGTTGATGTCGCTTAGCACTGCTTAGAACGATAGTATAGGGATCATCGCCTCAGCGATGGTCAGTATGTCATGACGCTAAATATTTGAGTCAAGGTACTCATGTATGTAATTGTATTTGAAAAACTAAAAATGAAAAATAAAAAAGTTTTCGACTTAGGCACATTGGTTGGATGTTGTGCTTTTGGGTGTGTGCTTGGTGCCCAAGTCAACAAGGAATGAGTTACTTGTGTCACTGATCCAAGCGTTATTGTGTGCATTCCACATGAGGGCCATATGGGAACCCCTCTTGACTTAGTACTTTGGCGTGTGTTAGCTCCGAGTCGCAGGAGGTTGTGTGTGTTGTGTTGAAAAAGAAATGTTCTATGCGTGTTGGGTGTGCAGAGGTGGGTTCCTGTCAAGGTTCTCCACACCGGGGAGCATTGATACTTTTCCAAGGCCAATGACTCTGACACAACGTATGGTTTCCATCATACGGGCAACTCGTAGTTAATACACAATATTGGAAACGACTTGTAAGACTTAACCTTGCCGGTATACCTACGGAAGTGTGCTCTGTTGCATGGCGAAAAGGCGGTCTGGCATGTGGGTACAGTTGTACACCCCTGCAAGGTATAAACTATTCGAATAGCCTTGTCCTAGGTTATGGACATACTTGGTTAGGTCATGCAAGAATTACACTACAACATTTTCAATAAAACTTGATTTTGGGTGGTGCGAATGGGTAATTAGTGCTATGTTGTGGTGGCTGTTGGGAAGTCACCTCCAGGATGTTAATTATGTTTATAATGTTACCTTGCTGTTATTTAAACAAGTAAAAACAGATTTGTTAAATTGCCTTCAATCTATTACACTATAGTAAATGAAATATTACTTTGCGCTGACAATGAACCCTATAGCCTTTCTCCTTTGATTCAGCTTGCATGTAGCGTATAGGTTTTTTTATTAGTAAGTCTTGCGAGTACGTTTTCGTCCTGAACTGCATTGTCTAATTGCTGTAGAGGAGGTTGATCCCCAAGGGATCGACTATTGTGAGACCGACACGTAGGACAACTAGCTTGGCGACCTTGGCCGGTTGCCTTATGGATAAGAGGCAAACCAATCGGCTTTTGTTTACTGCCATCTTATGGCCTATGTTATCCATCGCAATATTAGTACTGCCTTGTATTTTGCCTGGTCGGACAAGAAGTTTGTATGGTCCGCTGATTGTGAGAAGATTTTTCAGGAACTCAAGAAGAGATTGACCACAACTCCAGTTCTTGCTCTTCCCGATGTCCACCGAAGCTTCGATATCTATTGCGATGCTTCTTCAAGGACTTGGGTTTGTTCTTATGCAAGAAGGCAAGGTAGTTGCCTATGCATCAAGACAATTGAGACCTCATGAGCTCAATTATCCAACCCATGACATGGAACTAGTCAGAGTGGTCCATGCATCAAGATTTGGTGACATTACATCGCTTAAATCGCTATGAGGTGTATTCGCACCACAAGAGTTTGAAGTATTTGTTCACCCAACCAGATCTGAACCTTAGGCAAAGAAGTTGGTTGGAATTGATCAAAGATTTTGACATGGGTCTCCAATATCATCCGGGCAAAGCTAGTGTTGTTGCCGACGCTCTCAGTCGCAAGGTTTATTGCAATACCTTGATGCTCAAGGAGAAACAGCCCGTCCTTCATGAAGAGTTTCAATGGCTCAACTTGAGAGTAGTTGAGCATGGTTTCCTCACTGTTATGGTTGTGTAACCCACCTTGGAAGAGTAGATCAAGGTTGCCCAGCAATCGAACAAAGAGGTGTGCTTGATCAGGAAGAACATCAAGAATGGGACAGCCAAGTGCTTCTCGGAAGATGACCAAGGTGTTGTGTGGTTCGGACAGTGCCTTGTTGTTCCGAAGGACATGGAATTGCATAATTTAATCCCCCGCTAAGCCCATAATTCTCCCTTATCCATTCATCCCGAGGCCAAAAAGATGTATCAAGATCTTCGGCAGAGATTCTGGTGGACCCGAATGAAGCGAGAAATCACAAGGTTCGTTGTCGAGTGTGACATATGTCATCGTGTGAAGGCCAAACATCAACGTCTAGCAGGTCTACTACAACCCTTGTCAGTACTTGAGTGGAAGTGGACTCGATCAGATGAATTTTATCACTAGTCTGTGCCGAATGTCCAAGGGAAATGATGTCATTTGGGTTGTCATTGATCGACTAACTAAAGTGGCACAATTCCTACCCATCAAGACTGATCTTCGTGTAGGTCTTTTGGCGGATCTCTACATAGCCCACATCGTGAGTTTACATGGAGTACCAAAGACGATTGTCTCATATCGTGGTAGACCTTTCTCCTCTCGATTTTGGAATAGCTTGCAAGAAGCTATGGGAGTGTCTTTCTTTCAGCACCGCGTACCATCTACAAATGGACGGCCAGAGTGAAAGAGTGAATTAAGTTTTGGAGGACATGCTCTGTGCCTGTGTTCTCTTCTACGGGAAGAACTAGGAGAAATACTTGTCGTTCACCGAGTTCTCCTGCAACAACAGCTTTCAAGCTAGTCTCGGCATGGCACCATTTGAGACCTTATATGGGAGAACATGTAGAAACCTGTTGAATTGGTCAGAGACCGGTGAAAGACCATTCTTCGGTCCAGACTCGATCAATGAGGCCGAAAGTCAAGTTCAGTTGATTCGAGACCGATTACGCACGGCTCAATCAAGGCAAAAGAGCTATGCAGATCATGGTCGTCGCGAGCTGAGCTTTGAGCCTAATGACTTTGTTTATCTCAAAGTCTCTCCTCTGAAGGGCCATCAATGATTCGGCGTTAAAGGCAAACTAGCTCCTCGATATGTCGGGCCTTACCTCATCATCGAGAAGAAAGGAATTGTTGCCTACAAGTTGGATTTGCCCACTACACTCGAGGGAGTACACGATGTTTTCCACGTGTCCCAATTAAAGAAGTGCCTTCGCGTTCCAACCGAGGAAGCTCTATTGGAAAATCTTGATGTTCAAGAAGATTTGATCTACCGTGAGTATCCTCTTCGCATCCTTGAAGAAGCTAGACGAGAATAAGAAATTGTGTCATCAAATTCCTTAAAGTTCAATGGACAAATCATAACATGGATGAAGCAACATAGGAATGGGAGGATTGCCTTCGTGCGGACTACCCGTCTTTGTTTTTCGAGTAGACAGAATCTCGGGACAAGATTCTTGTAAGGGGGGAGGTTTTGTAACATCCCAAACTTCGGTTTGTATTTAAAATATGTAAAAATCAGGAGAATTTAAAACTTTTTTTGTATCTTGTTGTTATTTGAATTTTCTGGAAATTCTTCCAAAGGTTTTGTTGATTATGAAAACCTAACGCTTCAATTGACTAGAAGCATAATCCTTTGAAACCTTTTAAAACAAATCTTGTGATCATTCTCTGGAATTATTTTTCCTAGGTTCTAGATCATCCTAGTGACTCCTCTGAAAAATTTCAAAATTTTTAGATTTTAGTTCCTATTTTAAAACAGCTAGTCAAACCAATTAGATCCTTAGTCAAACCCTAGGGCAAAAACTTGGGAAATTTCTAGAGAAAAATGCATTGCATAAAAACCTCCGAAAATTTTATACAAGGTTAATCTTGGAGTCGGGAACTTCCAGTAAACATTTTAGAATTTTTGGAGCTAATCTTCTAGGTCAACAAAATCCCTAGAGCTCTCAACCTTTTTATTCAAAATCTGGTTTCATTGTTCCTCCGACCCAGACCCAAGTCACTTGGTTGAGCCCAACCATCTTCGCGCTCGGGCTAGTCCGAATAGTCGTGAAGTCATTTGGGTCATCCTATTTTAATCAAACCATCCACATCGCTTGGAAACGTTCGGACCGTCTGAACGACCAATTCAATTAGGATCGTCCAATCTCCATCGGACCGTCCGTAGTGCTTGGGAACATTAGGACCGTCCGAACCACACTCTTGATCAAGATCGCCCATTTTAATCGACAAATTTCAAATGTTCGACCCAGTCATTTGACTCACCCAACCTGCTCGCTAAAGATCCCGACCACCTTTTTGCTTTGTACCATCGAACAATGGGACCCACTACTGAGCCCATCTTCTCCACACGGCCTTCGCTCGTGCCCGGCTACGCCATGCGCGCCATGGACATCACCGTCGCCAATGGTTGCCTAGCTACCCCGCCACTAGTTTTTTACGCGCGCCCGTGGTTTGGCCGTCATGTCCGCACTCGCCCATGCTCCTATCACCTCACCATCGTCTCCATGCCACTCACTACGTCCGTGCCCGAGCTCCATGGACCAAGCTCACAGTAGAGCTCCCTCTCTCACATTCTCCACCCTAGCTGCTATAAAAATCCCTTGAGCTCCTCCTTATTTCCTTTTCGGCACCATCTCTACTTCCTCTAGCTTCCCTACTGCTCAATTGAGCTCAAAAACAAGAAAAACCTAAAACTCCATTTTCGGCCGACAAGCTCCTTCATCACGCCACGGCGCCAGATGGTTCCTTGTTCGCCTCTTCGCCACTTTTGCGCCACTAATCACCATTATCATTTCTCCTAATCCAATTTTGGTTTGTATTCACAGGAATCATCGAATTTTGGATTTAATCTTCTTTGGCCAAAATTTGTCCCCTTCGTCCCCAACTCCGGTAAGGCGCACCATTCTTCAATTACTTGCTCATGTACCATCTCTGAGCCTTACTGAAGCTTCCCATACCACTCGGTCCATTTCTTTTTCCTCAAGCCATCATCTCCATGTTAGAGTGCTGCCGCCGCCCTCGGTTCCCCACCACCGACACAACTCCGGCAAGCTTTTCCTATCCAGGTCATTCTGGTATGGTCTTTGATCCCTACTAATGCTCGTGCGCATGTTAGATCACGGGAAGCTTTGTCGTATCGGCATTGCCCTATTTCTCGCAGCTTCTCCTCCGCTCCACCTCGTTGCGCCGCTGCTGGAGTCCATCTTCGGTGATGCTTCGGTCACTGTCGGGTGCGCATTAGTGTAAGGGTCCCATTTTAGTCCTTAGTTCGCGCCGCCTTGGCCTCCTTCACCGGCGATTAGCCGGAGAAGCTCACGGCCAGAGCGTGTGTTTCGTTGTTGGACAGCCAACATGAACTATGGCAATCATTAGCTTTTAATCACTGTCCTAAGTGCGTCTTACTGTGTATATCTAGTAAATTCTGAGTTAATGTTTCACTGATGCGTGGGCCCTTGAATAGAAATCAAGAGGTTTAAAAGTCGGTTAAGGCTAGAGTCTTTGACGTGTAGGACCCACCTGTCAGTTCGCTTGAGTCAGAGTCTGAACTTGTATCTCGTCTGGACCGTACGATTTGATCTCAACGGTCCAGATCATTTTGGCCGTTCGGACCATCCGAACGTCCCTTTCGTTTGGACCGTCCGATTTCGTTTCAACCGTCCGAGATTGTCTCTCATTTGGACCGTTCGATTTCGATTCAATCGCCTGGATTGGTTGGGCCGTTCGGACCGTCTGAACGTAACCTTTTGTTTGGACCGTCCGATTAGATCTCAGCGGTCCGAACGTTTTTAGCTGAGGGTTTATAAGAAAATCCATAAGTCAATTATTTGTGTACTGTTAATCGTTTTAAACTTCAAAATTCCATAAGTGATTCATTTAACTCCTTTTTGCATGAAACAAATTTTGTTGGTTCTATTTTTAAATGTACTTTAATCTAAAATTGGTTTGAATCTTGTTTCTATTTCAGAAATTTTCGTTAATAGAATTATTTTCGTTTTAGCATTATTTCTTTCACTAAAAATTGTTTTAACTTCAAAATTGCATAAGTGATTCTCTGTAAATCCAATTTGAGTAAACTGAAGCTTGTTGTTTTCCTCTATTTCTGTACTTTAATGTAGAATAGGTTTTGAGCATGTTACTACCTCTGAAGATCTTATTTTGCATATGATTTGTGCACAACTTTCATGACTTTGAAAAATCATAAGAAATTCATTTTAGCTCCAAATGAGGTGAATCAAATTCCATTGTTCATATCATGTGGTGCTCTGTCTACCATAAAATTTTCATGTTCACCACTTCTCTGGAAATTTTGGACAAAAATTTTAATTCGGATGAACAGTACGCGAGAGGGATTTTTCAGCATTTTTATGAAAAGCTGATTTTGTTTTGGCTGTAACTCTTGCTTGCTACATCCAAATCATTTGATTTTTTTGCTAAATTCATTCTCTACCTTCTGTGTAAATTTCATAATTTTTGGTTGAGTTTGAATTTTTGAGCTTATTCGATATTTTTCATTCTTATTGGTTCTTTTCGCTCTTTCGATTGGTTTTGACGATTCGGTTGAACACGAGAGTGATCCTCAGCAGCAACCAAGTTATCTTCAGCAAGGCAAATAGTTTTTCCTTTGATGTATGTGGATCCTATTATATTCGCATGCTAATATTTCAAATTTTCAACTGTATGTATGCATGCTATGTTGACAAGTATTATCTCCATCGCGATAGTCTACCTAATTAGTTACTTGAACTGTAGGTAAACATCCATCCCTTACCACTAAACCTAGGTTTATATCCACTGTGATTTAGAGCTTGATGGATGGGCTCTAGTCACTTTATATCTAGTATTATGAGTTGATGTCGCTTAGCACTACTTAGAACGATAGTTTGGGGATCATCGCCCCGGCGATGGTCAGTATGTCGTCACTCTAAATATTTGAGTCAGGTACTCATGTATGTAATTGTGTTTGGAAAACAAACTGAAAAATAAAAAGTTTTCGACCTGGGCACATTGGTTGGATGGTGTGCTTTTGGGTGTGTGCTTGGTGCCCGAGTCAACAAGGACTACTACAAGATGAACACCCCTTTACCAACGCATATATGCGTTGGTAAAAATCCAAATAAGTGTTGTTACGGTCTATACCAACGCATTTAATATGCATTGCCATTGAGGCCGTTGGGAGGGTCTATTACAATAGATAAACAAGCGTTGGTAATAGATATGAAAAGGCGTTGCTACTTCGCAACGGATATAGTCAGTTTATAACTACACTTGTATGTGTTGGTACTTACCATGCATGGATGCCTTTTACTATTTTGACAATGGATATAATTATATTGTCACAACGTATAGAAGCATTGGTACTTACAACACACATATGACTTTGGATTAAGTACAAGTTTCGTCCCTCAACTATACATGATGATTAATTTTCGTCCCTCAACTAAAAAACCAGATAAAACGACCCTCGAAGTTTACATACCGGGCAAACGAAGTCCCTCTATGCGTTCCAGAGCGGTTTTGACCGACGTGGCATCCACGCTGGCATTTTGAATACACGTGGCATCCACATTGGCATCCAGCTCCCTCTCTTCCCAAATCGCCCCACCACCACACCATGCCTCACCTCACTCCCAAGCCTCAGCTCTTGCTATGCCTACGTCGATGGAGTAGCCTACCCACCAAAGACCAAAGACTAAAGACTGAAGCCTCGAACTCCTCGACGACGCGTGAGGGCTTTTTCGCTTCACCGTCACCATCACCGGTCTTGCGGCACGGAGGGAGGAGAGGGAGAGGGAGCGGAGGAGGAGGCGAGCGAGGAAGGCCGGGGTCGGGGTGGGTGTGGAGGTGCCGGAGTGGCGCTTGGGGCGAGAGGTAGGCCATGGCGCGTTGCGAAGGGCGAAGAGGTTTTGAAGCGGGCGGAGGAGAAGGCGACGGGTGCGACGCCATCCCCACGACCAGCCGAGGTGGCGTTCGTGCCGTGGAGCTTTGGATTGCGGACCGTGCCATTCACCCGTGGAGAACTTCGGCTGGTGGCAAGATCCACCGCAACTACGACCTCTGCTCGCTTCCAAAGACCGCCCACATCGTTGGCGAGGTGCGCCCCATGCACCATCGCCTCCTCGCGCCCCGGTGGTGCGCAAGGAGTGCCTCACCCACGCCATCACCATCCGTGGCGCGCCGGGCGCGGCGAGCACATGCTAACCCGCATGGGCCTCAACGTCGTCCGCAAGGCCTTCGACGACACCGTCGGCGCTGCCGAGTATGTGGCCGCCAACGGCTTCCACGACATGGCCGCCATCATGTCATCCCGCACCGCTGAGCTATACGGGATGGAGGTTCTCACCGACGGCATCCAGGACGACTGCGGCAACGTGACGCGGTTCATGATGTTGGTGCGGGAGCCCATCGTGCCTCGCACGGACTGGCCGTCAACCAGGACGATTGAAAGTAGAGCTGCCCACGATTGAAAGTGAGGCGGAAGACCCAAAACCAATCTATCAATCTCCATTAGCCGAGGTACTCTTGTGGGATCAGCGGGGTGAGCCGGCCACAGCATTCCACCGAGAACAGCAGGTGCGCGTGCTTCTTTTTGGTGCAGCTGCCATCGACTCTCACCAGGCAGGCCCACACGAACTCGCACGCCACCATGAACGCCGAGCAATGGACGCGCCCATTGCCATTGCTAGTCGTCGTGCCTTTGGCAATCACACGTTGCTTGAGCTTATCAATGCAGTCGCGGGTGAGCGCCAATGACACGATGACCAGCTTCGGTGGTGGCTCGGACGACGTTGGTGGTGGTGGCCCGCTGGCCGCCAGTTGCCGCATTTCATCGAGCGTCCTCGCGGCAAGGCCGTCGGGGTTGGCAAACACGGCACGGTCCAAGAATGGTGGCGGTGGCACCGTGACGGCATCCTCGTCGGCAGCCACCCAGGATGATCTGAGAGCGCGCGCGAGGAGGTGGTGCGGGTGGAGCAGATGAAGGAGATCACCGCGCGGCTCCTCGGCCCTTCCGTCTCGAGATGAATGTGAAAAACCTGCATCCCCTGCACCGCGGCCACAGTGCGCCCCTCGCGATCTGCAGGGACGGCGCCGCGACGGGCGGGTTGAACGCCGCTTGGAGCCCCGCGTGGCCTCGCCAGTCCGAGAACCCTTGGTCACGACGGCGGCGAAGGCCGGCCGGCGTGGAGGTCGGGCAGAACATGAACCCCATCTCGGCCTCCGCTTAGGCGAAGCCAGATCCGAGAGCCCCTAAGGACGGCTACCCTAGACTCTGGAGGTGGGAGAGCACGGCAGACGCCACACCGTAGAAGGAGTGTAGCCCGTGGTGCGGGACGCCGACGCGGGCCCACCATCACAGGATGGGCCACGCGCAGCTAGCAGCGTGGCACCACGGGGCCACCCGCCATCCGGTGGTCCACATCCACCATTGCAGCCGTCTCAACTTTCTCTGTGACCTCCCTGCTTCCCTTCTGCTTTTGGATGCGGGAGTGAGGAGCTTCTGAGTGGAGAGGAGTGGAGATGGGCGGAGGGATGAGGTGGAGTGAGCCACGTATGTCAACACCGGTCAAAACCGCTCTGGAATGCATGGGGGGACTTCGTTTGCCCGGTATGTAAACTTCGAGGGTCGTTATATCTGATTTTTTAGTTGAGGGACAAAAATTAATCATCGTGTATAGTTGAGGGACGAAACTTGTACTTAATCCTATGACTTTTGTCATTTTGGCAACGGATATAATTAAGTTGCTGCAACGATTATAAGTGTGTGGAAGTCGAAGTAAAAAAAAATCATTATTGATCGTAGCATGGTAAAAAAAAACACTAAATATTAAAAAGAAATTGTTGCATTACATAGATAACCATCCACATAAAACATGATATAAATATTTTGCTTGAACACCATTTCCTAACATAATAAAATCTAAACGTAATGAAAATCATCTGCCTATGTCACCATTCTCCACCTTCATTCAACATATCATCCATAGCATCATCCATTTATCTTATCAACCTACAATGAAAAATCGGAGTCCATTAATGCCATTACAAGATGATCTGCATGGGGCAGACAAAGTTGCTCTCTTGCCATTAAATTTTCAATGGTGACCAGTGATGTTCAATTCACAATTAAAATTGCAAGCAACTTTACAAAAGAATTACCTCAGGCATAAAAATAACACATGGGGTCTTGGCATTGGGATCAAAATCTGTGTTGTTCGCATCAGAGAGATTCAAGGCATGCCGAGCAAACTCTACGACAGCAATCTGCATTCCAAGACTATGTTGGATCAGCTTAGTTTTCTACAAGAGAAAATAACAAACGTAGAATAAATATTAGGTAAATTGAACTAAATAGATTTATCCAAATAATGCCATGCAAACAAAATAATAAGTTAATTTACAGTGGAACATAGTAAATGAATCAACCAAACAGTCCAACTGCCTGTTAACCAACAACATTAGACGCATATCAAGACTTCAGAGTAACTGTGACAAAATTGAAATTCAAGTTAGACAAGTCTTTTTCCTTCTATCTTAATCAAAGTTTGCACAGTTATGCCTGCTGAATCAACTACCGACAATATGTTTGAGGCGGAAGCAGATATCATGAAAATGCAGTACTCATGATATCAATACTGTCGAGATCAAAAATCGCTTTGTTAAAATCAAATTCGAGACAGTACACAGTGGGAGCATGAGGCATGACCAGGGTTCACAATTTCGTTTCTGAAAAAAATTTGCTAGGGGGCGAAACCACCGAAATCACCGAAATTTCAGAATTTCGGTCCGAAATTTTAGTAGTTTTCAAACCAACGTTTAAAATTTGGATGAAGTTTGACCAAATTTTGGATGAAATTGTTCAAACCACTGTTCAGATATGGTTACTTGTTTCACAAAAGTCCAACACGCTAAATATTGATGTTATGCTATGTTTTGTTTAACAATCAAATTTAGTCTAGATTCAGATTGTTGCCTGACCAGATAAACAGTATGTACACGGCTGTTTGATGAGGCCGTAGAGTAGGTCACCGAGCTGATGCCTGATGGACCTCTCCGATGGTAGGTACTCCGTTCCAATGCTCTTCTAGCTGAAAAACAAAGAATTAATGTCACAGTCCATATAGCCAAAAAATTGTTATAAGGCAATCAATAGCATTAACGCTAGGAACTCACAGTCATTGTAGAAACAATGCCCACATTCCATGGTCGAGAGAGCAATCAGGAGAATTCTCAAAACACACATTGCGGTGATGCTTCTTGAGGATGTTGTTGAGCTAATCACATCGTTTGGGCAAAGTAGAAAGATCGAGCACAAATGCCACATGTAGCTCAAGAGCATTTGACATGTTACATTGTAAAATTTGGTCTACCATAAGTAGGAAGAAGAGCAGCTAGACAAAGTTATGTTAACTGATTCTAAAACTTACTTGAGCATCACTTTCTTGTTCACTACATTCCTTAATTTTGCCGCCACATTTTCAATCGATGTTCACCTTTTGTCACTCCAGTCTTACGCTTCGTGTCTTTCAGAAGATTCTCCTCTTGTTGAGTATCTTTGCATCGTGCCCACCGCTTGCACAGTAAAATAGAGTAAGAGAAGTTTAGTGATACTTAAGTCTTGCGAAGAATGCAGAATCTAAGTTTTAATCGATAAAATAAAAATAGTCATGCTAAAATGATGCAATAATGCGGTCTTACTAATTGTTTTCTACAAACATGCTACCACAAGTTCCTTAACTCATTCTTCTGTATTGGCTTGACAAGGAAATCTACTGTGCCCTTCAGCATGCATTTGAAAACCGTGCTAATTGAATCATGTGAAGACATCACTTTGCATGCCCCCCAAAATGCATTAGACTAAGTAGTGGCAATAGAAACTAAAAACATGAGAATGACTGGTATAACTCAATTTTAAGACATACTTATGACAGGGATATTCTTGCATGCGTAATGTTCCATGATCGTGGAGAGCAGGAGGAACCCAGACATCAAAGGAAGTTCAACATCAGTTAAAACAAGGTCTATATTGAAAGATTTTTCCTTTAGTATGTCCCACGCCTTCACATCGCCGAGGTCGCAAAGAATCGCAAGAAAAAAATGGTGCATAAGGCTGATGAAAAATGCCACTTCAGAATTTCATCAAGTTAAAGAAAACTAGGAGAACAAATTCAAGAGGCCAAACATAAAGGAAATATATTTTGTGTCTACCTAAAGTGTGTGTGTGTGTGTGTGTGTGTGTGTGTGTGTGTTTTGCATTTCAAACACATTTCTAACTATATGCTCAAAACAGACTACCAGCATACAGTTTTCACATACACACTTCCAATTACTATTGAGTATAATTTAACACCAGATGCCCCCAGTGTCATGGACTATAGTTTTAAACTCTAAATCTAGTTGATATTCGGCACATGCGAGCGTTAAATTGCGTATTCCTAAAGAGCAGGTAGCACTATACCAAATCTCGTTAGTATAGGTTACAGGACGATGCTCCCATCCACTGCAGTAGCTCTAGCAACACTACTTGAACAAAAAATGGAGAGGAAGAGAACTAGCTATCAACACCACACCACTACCAACTAGAAATCAAAACTAGCACATATGACAGACGTATCATGTGCAAGGTAGATCACGAGTCATCACGACACAGTAAGTATTCTACCACGCCATACATTGCAGACCATCTTGAGCTCACTAAAATCTGCAGCTACCTCGCAATTTTACCACCTAGAAACATCGGCACCTCCCAAAACAGGCAACTTTTTTCACCACACACCAAATAGCACAAGCAATTCCATCTCTACAAGCGAGAAAAACCACTACATTCCACATACGATTCATCCCATGTGTCGACGATCAAGTCGCCGATCTTACGAAAATGAACGAGGAAAATGACGTGGAATATCCTGGAATGGAATGAGGGTCGCTCTTTATTGATATGAACTGGGTTTTACAAGATGTGGCTAAGTACTACCTGAATTACAATCGAATGGGGAATGTCTAATCGTAATCGGACTTAGAATATGAGTCTAAGTCTGATTATCTAGCTTCTAATTCCACCGCTTAGGCTTCGTGGTATTCTTGTTGAACTGCCGTTGTTCTTGTCTTTGTTGGTCTTGGCCTTGTTGTGTCTCGTCCTTCCGTCTTCTGCGCTTCACCTTTAAATAACTTCCAAGAGGTGGCGCTATTACTCTGGAGAAGACGTCCTCGTGAAACGTTACGATCGGTCGGAACGGTGGAGCGCTTAGCAACGTATAACTTCCTTGCGGTTGGTCGTGAAAAGCTTAACCGTAGGGTGGTTAATAGTCGATGTCTCGTGGTTGTACCATCGCATGGTTTGGAACGATAGCACGTGTTCCATTTATCATACGATAAGAAATACCATCCGAATTTTACGAAGCGGTTATCCGGTCGGGATTAGGCACAAAGCCTCATCCGGCCAGGTACCCATTAGTAACCTTCGAATACTAACGACCGTGGATGTCGTTAGTCTTAGGGTCATGACCATGTAGACGATGGTCTTTTATTACGATTAAAATAATACATAGAGGTTTTAATCCTCGCCACCATGCTCGTGTAATTAGCCGCACTTAACCCCTAAATAGCATAATTAAATCACCAACCAAATTGAACAACCAATTCTCAAGTGGTCAAACAAATAGTCATTGCTTACGATGGTGATCGCACCTCGGTAGTCGCACTTGTGGAGTAGCGGAGATGATGGCGGCGTGGAGTCGCCGCCTCGATGAGCAAAGACCAGACCGCATCCTCGGCGATCCGCATCTCCCTACTTAAATTAGGAACACAAAGCAATCGCTTGGGTTGGGGTTTGTCGTTGTTACCTTGCGGTCGAAGAACTTATGCGGTCGAGGGCACACGCGGAAGCGGCCATAGGCGGACGGGCCAACGATGGCCTTGACGGTGCCCTCGGCGTGGTCGGCGCCAGGCAAAGCAGCCCGCACCGCTTGGTGTCGCGTCGCCGCCGCTTAGCACCGTCGCCGCCGGAGTGAATGTTGCTTGCTCCTCGAGTCGAGGGCCTCCTGTTGCCGGGGCGGCAGTGGAGGCGATGGGGAGGGTGGGTGCGAGCAAGACGGCGGCGCTATAGAGCGCGGGGACGAAGTGCGGATGCGAGCTAGCCACCGAAGTCGATCGCAACAAGTGGAACGCGTGGCGGCACGTCGGGGCGGGAGCAACAAGACTCTCAAGATCGGGCGCGAATGGCGAGAGGCAGACGGCGCAGCCAGGAAACCCTAGACAAAGAGGAAGGGGATTTTTTTTGAGGAAGATGAACCGGAAGTCCGAAAGGGACCACGGGAGTAAGAAAAGATGAGTCAGATAAGAGGTTTAGATGGGGGCAGTTTTAATTGGTGGTGGGAGGTGGTGGGCTGGGCAGCTTCATGCGTGGTGAATCTTGCAACACATATGTTTTATGTTGCGAGTTATGCGTTGTTGTATGTATGTTCTTCTTGTAGTGGACCGAGTTACTTGTGTCACTGATCCAAGCATTATTGTGTGCATTCCACATGAGGGCCATATGGGAACCCCTATTGACTTAGTACATTGGCGTGTGTTAGCTCTGAGTCGCAAGAGGTTGTGTGTGTTGTGTTGAAAAAGAAATGTTCTATGTGTGTTGGGTGTGCGGAGGTGGGTTCCTGTCAAGGTTTTCCACACTAGAGAGCATCAGTACTTTTCCAAGGCTGATGACTTCGACACAACATATGGTTTCCATCATACGGGTGACTCGTATTTAATACACAATATTGGAAACGTCTCGGAGGACTTCGCCTTGCCGGCATACCTACGGAAGTGTGCTCTATTGTATGGTGAAAAGGCATTCTGGCATGTGGGTATATTTGTACACCCCTACAGGGTATAAACTATTCGAATAGACTCATCCTAGGTTATGGACATGCTTGGTTAGGTTGTGCAAGAATTAGACTACAACATTTTCGATAAAACTTGATTTCGGGTGGTGCGAATGAGTAATTCGTGCTATGTTGTGGTGGCTATTGGGAAGTCACCTCCAGGATGTTAATTATGTTTATAATGTTGCCTCGCTGTTATTTAAACAAGTAAAAACAGATTTATTAAATTGCCTTCAATCTATTACACTATTGCAAATGAAATATTGTTTTGCGCTGAAAATGAACCCTATAGCATTTCTCCTTTGATTCATCTTGCATGTAGCTATGTATAAGTTTGTTATTCATAAGTCTTGCAAGTACATTTTTGTACTCAACTGCATTGTCTAATTGCTGTAGAGGAGGTTGATCCCCAAGGGATCGACTATTGTGAGACCAATTACGTGCAGGACGACTAGCTAGGCGGCCCGGTCGGTTGCCTTGTGGGTAAGAGGCAAACTAGTCGGCTTTTGTTTACTGCCATCTTATGGCCTATGTTTTCCGCTGCAATATTAGTACTGTATCTTGTATTTGGCCGGTCGGCCCCTTTTGTAATTTGAACTTGTATGTCTTTTGTGTCGTAAATTATGAAGACTCGGTATGGTAATGACTTGTGTGTGGAATTGATGTTTTAAATTTTATGATGGTGTATGTGTACCACTCCTCAGAGGTGCATGTTACATCGGGAGTCGAGATATTTGGTTTGTCATGCTAGGACCAGTTGGATGGTTAAGTATTACAAGTTAAAAACCCCGGGTTCTCACACCTGCCCCTGTCTTGGCCGGTCATTTTGCCAAAGCGCCCATGCCGCGCCACCTCGGGACCGCGCACCTCCGAGCCACCCCAACGGCTCCATATCCCCAACCCTTGGCTATTTTAGCCCCACCGCACCTTCGCCCGGTCACCATTTGCTCTCCAGCTCCCTCCCTTGCCCCCGAGGACCACCAGAATCCATTCTCCCTCAACTCTAGCCAATTCCCCCCTTCCGTCACCGAGCAAGATCCTCAGCACCTTAGTTCAATTTCTTGCGTCAGGAGCACCAGAGGACCACCCTGAGGATGTTCCAAGCATCCCCGGCCTTCTTCTCCCTCTCGGTCGAGCTCTCTGTGTCGACCTCTTTGCCACCACTTCAGACTCCCATCGGCAAGCCACCTTGATACGAGGGAAGCCCGATCTTCTCAGTGAGAAACCATGGATAGATGTTACGAAGTAGACAATGTCACTAGCTGAACACTCGAGCCAATGCATGAACCCTCAACTCTTCGGAATACGTCCAAAGCACACCGAATAGTTGATCGTCGCGAGACCACAAATGACGATCGCTAAGTCCCCAATTCCCAATGGAACGACGGCTTGACCTTGAATTGCAGAATGAATCGATGGATCGCCTAGTCCTTTCTCAAAGTCCTCGCATGAACTCTGGTTTAGAAAGAACAAGCAATAGCTATGTTTTAATTCTTATGCATAAACTGGTCTGAGGTTACAATGGGGGTCTAACCCTCAATATATAGGCCGGTGAACAGTGCATGTGAATAGTGCCCGAGTCGGATGAACAGTAATCCGACTCGGATTATTGTTCGCGTGAACAGTATCCGAAAATAATTCCTATTGAAAACTCCTAGTTTAATTCAAAATTTAAACTACTCTATTTAGAAATTATTTCCTACTTATTTTCGGATTACAAATCCTCTTTTCTTCTTTCTTCTTTCATTCGTGCATTTCTTTCTTCATGCTTTCTTTCCTCCTTGATTAGCCACATGGGCTGCTTGACTTTGTCCTTCCCAACCACTTTGACCTTCTTGTTCTTCATGGCTAGGCGGCAAATATGGTTACCCTCCTCCTTGTGCTCCTCCATTGCTTTGGCTCTGGCCTCCCTCACCTCCCTCTCGGTTCCAAAGGCTTTAAGTTTGTCAAACCTGAGAATACACAAAGTATTTCTTTTACGTAGTATCCAATTCTTATGGACAACACAAGGAAACTCATTAAGAAACAAATGCACCTGTTGTTTGAGATGTTTAGTTCTTTTTTTACGAACAGCCTCATAATTAGTAGGGATATCCTCATCATCCTCCATTTCTTCAAGAAAAGCCGTCCTCGGCTTTTGATAGCTGAAAATGTGCTAGACAAAGAAAACAACGTATATGCATGGTATATGTATTTATCATCCGTTTTATCAGCCCATTTGTTTTGCAAATCATGAATAGTACAACAGTAGCCATTAGATAGATGTGATGTATTCATCTCAACACGCTTATCATCCACATGATGATTTGCTGAAAAAGTACTAGACAAAGATAAAAACGTATATACGTGATATATGTATGAATCAATTGTTGTGTTATTCTCGTTGTTTTGCACAAAAATAGGTAGCATAACAGCAGCCATAGGGCCTATTTGATATATACATTGCCATACTTTCATTCACATCATTCTCCCTCCCATGAGAAAAAGTCATCCTCGACTTTTGTAAGTACATAGACAAGATATAAAAGGGACCAACTAGATCAAGTTGTTCAAATATGGGGTAGAAAATTCTTAGTGCGTTCAGTTTCAATCAAGACGCACTACTGCTTACTTGTACAAGATAAACAAGTAGGCATCATGTTGTGTTCTAAACAATAGACACATGTATTTAAACCCATCTCAAAGTGCTCATGACATTGCTCAATAGATGGTTTGCGCAAAACAAGCCATTTTAAATCAGCAAGATTATCACAGGTAACGCATATTCGATAAACATAGAACTTGTCATCTGCACCATAATCTCCAATCAAATTGAACGCATATGTGTAGGCATAAGGACTAACTAGTGATTGTAAACATGAAACTTCAACAAGGTTCTCAATCACACTAGATAGCTCTCGAGGATCTTCGAACATGATATAGGATAAAGAATCATCAAGAGATATTCTAGTAAGAACTTCCTTATGAGTAATCATATCCACATTATGTAAATTGAGCGAAGAAATTTCAGAACATGGAATATTCAAAGGAACACTAGAGTTCTCACTCTTACATATCTCTATATGATGAATATTCAATTCAACACCATTATTGTTATCTTTAACGTCCTCCTCAGTTATTGTAGGTGTTATAGGTATCAAATCGTCATGATGAAACCACAGGACAGCAAGCAGTCCATCCCCAACCATGGTTATCTCCTTGTCGTTTATTTCCAACGGTGCTGGTTGTTGAACATTCAACTCCTCTTTTTTAATATCAACCTGCACAATGTGATAAGCAACACTAGAAGTAGAGAGTAAATCGTTAATTTCAACAATAACCTTAGTTTGGCTATCATCTACTTCCCTCTTTTCTATTGATGTATCTCTCTCACACTCAATTAGGATGCTCTCAACCTCACATATGGTGGAATCACACAGCTCACTCTCTTTATCATTCTCACTCAATTTTGCTATGTAGCTCTTATTCCCATATGGATTTGGATACATCGCATCCCCCAAAGATTGTGGGTCAGTAATGGAGCAATTACCAGCAACCACATTCTCTTCATGAAGCAATGGGGCCGCACTACATGACACACTAGTGGACTTCAAACCTTATCGCAGCCCTGTCAACTTTTCCACTAGGGAACGCTTGTAGTGGCGAGGTACAAAACGTGCACGGAAATGCTGCTTCATCTACTCCCAGGAGATAATCGGCAATTCATGGCGCTCCATACACTTACGAATAAACTGCTCTCACCAATGTGTGGCATAATCACCCAAACCATTGGACGCAAGTAAGAGCTTCCTCTCATTGGAATAGTTATGCATCCGAAATAGCGTATCAATTTCCAACTCCTAAGTGAGGTATTCTTCCACATCTGTACTACTTGAAAATATAGGGATAGGAAATTTGGGTTTCTCAACAAAATCCTCAGTGTCGTCGTGTCGACGACAATGCACGTTGGAGTGGTTGAACATGGCGTGCAGCATCAAGAAGTTGTTGTTGATGTCCGTACACAGCTACGTAACCTCCTCCCCGAGGTTGTTCAATCCAGTCTTAACTTCCTCGAGCTCATCGCGCACACCAATATCACAATTATGAAGTTTATTTTGTAGCATTTCGTGCAAGCGAGTGTACTCCATCCATGTAACCGGTGCCTCCAGATTAGATGGATCCTTCTCATGAACTGACATGGCAACAACTCACAAATAGCAAGCGAGATTATATCTGGGTTAGTAAAACAAAAATCTCTCTCTACGCTCCTAACTCACAGTCCTGAACACAAGACAAGCTTATCGTTCCAAAGTGAATCAAGGACGGCAAACTAACACTTGTGACAGCGAATGACCTCAACCCGGTAATGTATGAGCGTAACCAAGAGCAAGGGAGCACACAAACGGGTGTAGGTGGAGGTTAGAAGGTAATTGTATATCCTATGCAAACTGATATTCAAGATATTGTAAAGCTAAGTAATGATCCAAGCTAGAGTATTTTGCCTATATGATAATCCAAAAGGTTTAAGCGAAGTGTATGAACGCACATGCAAAGATAAATGTGACTTAATACAAACAAAGGAATGAGCTAGTGAGAAGTAATCGGAAATTGCGATGCAACAAGCTCGTTTTGCACCAAGTACTAGGAGTGACGCTAGCCAATTGCAATGATTATGAATATAAGGGCACAAGATTGCTCAAATAGATTAAAGACACAATCTGAAATTATCGACTAGGGTTTACTCTTCCCAAATTCGGCCAGCTCCTTTTGTCTTTTGTCTTTTCTTTCTCAAAACCGCAAGAACAAACTCTTCCTCCTTCGGCTATTAAGGCAACCGAAAGGAAAAGTTGGTATTGGTATTTGCGGGTTTGTCTTTTTTATATATATACTATTTCAAGCTGTGGCTTTTTCATCAAGTCGGCTGCCTTTTTCCCTCTTCTTTTGCAATGGTCGAATGAAAGTTTTGATTCATCCTTTAATTTGCATGTCTCAAAAAATTCAGAAGTGTAAACTAATGCCAAGAGCAGCACTTAATGCAATTATCAAAATCTAGTCTCAAAGGATGAAAAGATAGAAGTGAAGATACAAATTACTCTCTCTTTTTTTTGGGTGCTAATTGAAGGAAGCAACCAGCAATTTTCTTTGGTTTAAGTGGACACAAAAGATAAAGCTACGCAAAGGAAACACATGGATCAGCACTAAAACAAAAACTCTAATGGACAAAAACTTAACTAAACGCACAAGAAATAACAGATTGAACTATGGTTTTGGTGTTGCAAATTTTTTATTTAATGGACAATAGGACAGAAAACAATCTAAACTACGGGTAGAAAGCTCTCACCGAGTAAACCTAGAATCTGATACCATATGATACGGGGGAAGCCCGATCTTCTCAGTGAGAAACCATGGATAGATGATGTGAAGTAGACGATGTTGCTAGCTGAACACTCGCGCCAATGCACGAACCCTCAACTCTTCGGAATACGCCCAAAACACATCGGATAGTTGATCGTCGCAAGACCACAAACGACGATCGCCAAGTCCCCAATTCCCAATGGAACGATGGCTTGACCTTGAATTGCAGAACGAATCAATGGATCGCCTAGCCCTCTCTCAAAGTCTTCGCATGAACTCTGGTTTAGAAAGAACAAACAATAGCTATGTTTCAATTCTTATGCATAAACTGGTCTGAGGTTACAATGGGGGTCTAACCCTCAATATATAGGCCGGTGAATAGTGCACATGAATAGTGCCCGAGTCGGATGAACAGTAATCTGCCTCGGATTACTGTTCACGTGAATAGTGTCCAAAAATAATTTCTATTGAAAACTCCTAGTTTAATTCGAAATTTAAACTACTCTATTTAGAAATTATTTCCTACTTATTTTCGGATTACAAATCCTCTTTTCTTCTTTCTTCTTTCATTCGTGCATTTCTTTCTTCATGCTTTCTTTCCTCCTTGATTAGCCACATGGGCTGCTTGACTTTGTCCTTCCCAACCGCTTTGACCTTCTTGATCTTCATGGCTAGGCAACAAATATGGTTACCCTCCTCCTTGTGCTCCTCCATTGCTTTGGCTCCAGCCTCCCTCACCTCCCTCTCGGTTCCAAAGGCTTTAAGTTTGTCAAACCTGAGAATGCACAAAGTATGGCTTTTATGTAGTATCCAATTCTCATGGACAACACAAGGAAACTCATTAAGAAATAAATGCACCTGTTGTTTGAGATGTTTAGTTCTTGCTTTATGAATAGCCTCATAATTAGTAGGGATATCCTCATCACACCTCGAGCCTCCTCATCCCTCATCGATGCTTTGGGTGAGTTCCTTGTCACCCCTAGATGCCCCCTTGGCCTTGAATTGAACTCCCTCGCTCTGCACCGCCGTAGCGCTGTGAGGACCCCCGGATTATTTTTGTAAGACCTAGGCCTTCCCGATCTTATGGAAATAACTCTGGGCCTCAAGTAAATGAATTCCAAATTAACTCCTTCAAGTGAGAAGTCTTGACTGAACTAGAGCTCCAATGATCATGCGTACTGCTCCTCTATAAGTACTATATGATAACTAGTTCTCCAACAATCCAAGCATACACTTAATGAGTTAAAAGGGAATTGAAAAACAGTGAGTATGAGACCATGTTGGCTCCCAAGATCAGCGACCAACACTCTCATACTATCATTCAACGTTGATCACATCCATACAACATTCACACATTGTCAAACCAAAAGACATAGAACATAATAGTTAAGTCTACATCTATTACAAGTGGCCAACCGGCCAAATTCGATTAAGGACAATAAGTAGCAACAGAAAAATAGTAAGTAGCAGTGGAAGCAATGTAAATAAACCAAAAGGGTCCAGCATGGTATGCCCCATAACCCATGGCAACCGATTGGGAGTTAAATAATAGCACTATTCGTTAACGTCGCCTAGATCAGCGCTAACGAACTCATCGGGCATAGAATCGTCTTCACCTGAATCATAGCAGCTGGGCTAAGTACAAATGTACTCGCAAGTCTTACACAAAGTAAAAACTATTGATGCTAGAGTCAGTCAAGGATGGCAATAGTGGCTTAGTTTTGCAGAAAACACAACAATTCTTATCCTACACATACTAGTTTTATAATTGCCATTTAGAAAACAGATTTTAAACAAAAGTAAGACATGTACCATTGTAATACATTAATAAACAATTGAGTCAAACAAGTACCAAAGTGGCAGCCCGCTGTAATAAATAAATATGCATGAATACCCATTCATGCCGATACCAAGTTGTAACCATGCCAATTTTAATTCAAAGTCTAACAATGATTTACACCCTGCAGGGGAGTACAACTTTACCCACATCAACTCGCTAGCCCGTAAGCCAAACACACTGCCTTTGGTGAGTCGGCTGGGTAGATCGAGATTTGGTATTGTTTAGCAAGAAGACCCTTTTGTGTTAGATCACCCATGCGAGATGAAATCAAAACTTAGTACATATACATATAGCAAATGCTAAGTGGGCACGCAAGTTGTGTTGGAGGGGCCAGTGTAATGTTGTTAGTATGTTGGGGTTTTCCCAACATAGGTAATCGTGCTCACCTGCACAGTATATATTACACTGGGTTCCTAAGGAACACAGGATTTCACAGTCTCTATGTCCTCACACCACCTGTGGTCTAAAACAATTGAATCTTCCCCTTACTTAACCAAACGGCACCCATGTACCGCGTGTGGAAGTACGTTGAATTAACAACATCACCAAAGTTCAGTCCTTATTGGTCCGGACAAGACAACCACATACCCGATCTCGTGCACGAAGGTACCCTCACTAGCAACCACTTGTCCAGACCCAAACCACTTTTAATTTTTAACCAAAGGAACTAAACAACCAGATTCGAAGATCTGGACCAAAGGTAGAGAAGATAAAAGTAAGGTGTTTTTCCCAAGGCTAACGGAAGAATTCCGTCAACCATACTAACACACTCTCTAGACTTGCATGGCTAAGCAAACCCATATATATCTCACCCAGTCTAACTTAAGCATTCAAGTACTGGATTAATTCAAGGATAACCTCAAGAGTAGGAAATAATTAGCTAAACATCACAAAAATATTGACATAGCAAAATAGCATGCAAGCAATATCATTGCATTTTGAAACACTAATTTATCAAAAACTGGGATCAACATGATGCAAAAGAAAGTTCAAATGATGCTTGCCTTGCTGGTACACAAGTTGCTCACTCTTGGTGGCGAAGGAGTCTACGTTGATTACTTCAGACTCTATAAAATAAAGATATCGATAAACACCGAGAAATACCATAAAATTAAAAATGCTAAAAAATGCATGAAATTCCTACAGTGGCTATATGATGATTTTAGATGAATTTAGGCGAAAGAATTATTCCAATTGGAGTTAGTATGTGAAAGTTATGGCGGTTTGAAAATCAGTTTTCTAGAAAATCCAGAAAATTGACCTTCGGTTACTATTCATCTTAATTTAATTATTTGGTAAAAATTTGCAGCGTAATAGTGGGGAAAAGGATTACATAAATGAATAGAGGATAATATTATAAGACCAAAATAACTTGGTTTATCTCAAAAGGAGTTTTTATGAATTAGTTATGGATTTTTGAAGTTAATTGAATTTTCAGTGTACAAATTAATGAGTTCTGAAAATTCTAAAGCTTGTAGTACTTTTCTTGCAAGGCGCTGCACTAACCACAGACACTAATGGGAGGGGTCCAGTGCACAGTGCATTTTTCATTAAAACCTCCGATAACAACGAACTGACATGTGGGGCCCGATGTCATAGACATGGTCCATTGGACTTGGTGCATCGTGCATTGCAGCGTGCACTGCGCACTTAGGGGCCCCACATGTCATACACTCGAAGCTTATTACTTAACCTGTTAACACATGATTTTCTGACAAAGATCATCCCTTAAAGACTAATGATTGTACTTAAACCCTAATGACAAAGCTACAATGCTGGTCGGAGCGTCCGATAAAATGAGCTCTGGCTTTACCGGAGCATTGCTGGCGATTTAGGCCACGGCAAAGCCGGCCAAGGGCATGAATGGAAAGCTAATAGTGATGCGCACCTAATGGTGGTGGTCACGATGGCTGAGCCGGCCTGTACCGGCGGCTAGCCGAAGAAGGGTGGCGCTACCACTTACGACAAACATGCATGTGATGTTATAGCTCCGCAATGCACATACAAGCGGGTGCCTGAGCGTCTAAGGACTATGAGAAGGCTACCTGAAGCTAGGAGAAGGTTGGTGATGGTCGGAGCTAGCCGAAGTTGCGCTAACGATGAAGAAGATGATGTCGGCGGCACGGCTTCACGAGGAGAAGACTTCCTATGCAATCATATGGACAATGAGTGGTCAAAGGAGCTTAAGTGAGGTCTAAGGGTGGTATACAAGCAAGGAATCGAGCTATAACTTACCACACCAGAGATGGTGAAGAAGACTAGGGTTTCAACCGAAGATGGAACAATCTCCAAATTCTCAAGGTCCTGTGCATGGATGGCCAAATCAATCGAGGGGAAATGCTTAGTAGGCTAAAGCACGCATGGTGACGCACAATATCAAGATTGATACCCACCGGAGATCAAGAAGACACAATGGTGTCACTTGAGTGCGCGCTCTAGAGCTTCAGGGAGCACGAAGATGGTCCGGGAGCTACAAGCAATGACCGAGGCTAGAATTAGTAAAAATGGAAACGGCATGCAAGAAGAATGAGAAGGGTAGCATTGGACTAAAGCTTACCCAAGTAGGTTGCACTAGAGAGCTTCTTCTTCCTCAGCCATCAAGAGGAAGAATGGTGAAAAGAGAGGGCATGGAGGGGGTATTATTCTCGAGTGTTGACGGAGATGGGAGCGGCGTTAAGCAACGAAGCTCCAGGAGTGGTCGCTATGGGTGATGGCTCACGGTGTTGACAGGGCTGCGCAGCATGCGACGGTGACGTGGCAAAGGAGCTCTGCACGAGTGCCAACGAGAGGTAAGAGACAAAACTGACAAGTGGGCTCGAGATGGTGTGGTCAATTCGGTCAAAAAAAGGTTGCTTGGAGTGTGTGGTCATTCTTGTTTGAAAAGGTGGCAGTGTGTAGCGTGATAGAGTGGGGTCTTTTCTATCTCAAAAGGTGGCATGGTTGTGTGTGATCTATTCGGTCAGAAATGAACATGGCTACATAGTTTAATTTCATTACTGTATTGTAATGTGATGGTACTTAGCCTTATGATGTTAAGGATATATTTTGAATATTGTAATACAATTGTCCCTTGTCATGTTACATTCATACAGATCTAGTAGGCAAACTTAAATACATCTCACAATTTATAAACAAGCATACAACATCCTGGATACATGATCCCTTATGCAAACAACAAAAACTACTTCATACATATTGCACATGCTACCAATAGGATACACACACATAAGTTTCTCGATCCAAAGAATCATGTCCAGGCGCTTGTTTGCAGGTGGCATGTTCACCATTGGACCAGATTGAGCTACATGTGGACGTTCAACTTCTCTTTCCACCACAGCACCAACAGAGTCCGCCCACTGAAAGTACTAGCATCCGCTGGCCTGAAATACACATTGAATAGTCAAAATGGAAGTGATGTAGCAAACCAGAAATAAAAAAACCAACATTCGTGGAAATCAAACACACCGAGAAATACGGACACCTGTAGAACACACGCCCCCTGTTCTCTTTGGTGTTGGAGTACATGGCATTTGCTTGGACCCCACAGTTTGAGCAGTTGACGCGCCTTGCATTCACCAGCACCACAGCTCTTCGGCTTATCGAACTAGACGACTAAGACATGGTGCTGATGAGAGTACTAGGACAAGTGCAAGTAGATGGGAAGACAAGTGCAAAATGGAAACACGACGAGGGAGCAGTAACCAACCTGGTCATTGCAATGGAAGGGATGTCCCCCCATGTTGCGGCCCCGTGTATGCATGGAACTCATGTCCTGTTGCAACAAATTGGCGTTAGTTAAAAAATCAGTTAGAAATGAACAAGCTCAGGTGAGCTATAGAGTTGTACCTGTGAACTCAGTAGGTGTACTGCTGGCATTGTTTTCATGTAATTACATTATATATTTCACTTGGAAAATCTTGTTCAAATGATAAACACACACTTAAAGAAGTAAACTCCAAAACAAAACTGAAAAAAATGCTACTAAAGTTCTTCTGGAAGTAATTTATTCAAATACTAAATTAATTATCATGAATTAATATAATTTGTCCCAAATTTTTGGGATTAATTTTAACCCTCAGTAAATTCTAATACAACCCAACAACCTAATTCAAGTTTGAATTTAAACTGCACAAAATATAATATGAGTAGAGGGGTTTCAAATTTTATATGGGTATTAGGTCATCCCAGGAGCACCTCTAATTTATTTTGGATTTTTAGGAATTTTATTTCTATTTTTAGTGACCCAGTCGAAGTAGCAGTTTAGATTTTAAACTCAGTCAACTGAGAATAACTAGGGCTAATATGGATCGTCCGATCTTAATCGAACAGCTTGTACACGTGGTCCAATCCACACCAGCCCAGCCCAAAAACAACTAAGACCATTTTGGACCGTCCGATTGAAAAGCGACAGTCCATACCAATTGGGCCATTCGGACCATCCGGACTCGCCTCGCATCTGGGCCGTCCGATGCAAAATTAACGATCCAGATCAATTGGGCCGTTCAGACCATCCGAACGCGCAATGATTATGGACCGTTAGATCTTAATCGGACCGTCGAGACGCATGGTCCGAACGTTTCACTCGCGCACGCGCCGTGTCATTTCACTGACGAGGCGGGCCCACTTGTTAGTTCTTTCTCCCTCCTCTCACTGGCACGCCCGTCAAGTCGCACAGAGAGTAAACACCACGTCGCCGCCGCATGCTCCGTCACCACCGTGAGCCACTGCCCATGGCAACTAATCCTAGAGCTCCTCCGTTTCACGCCGCCTCCACTCCGTCACTTTGCCAAGCTTAAGTTGCCTTCGAACCCTAGTTTTTCCTCACTTTTCCTCTCGGTGGCTGAGGAAAAGGATGCTCTCTTCCGTTGTCTACTCCGGTAAGCTTTGACCGGGTGGTTCCTCCATGCTCTATGTTCATCCCCATATCCATTTTTGTTAATGCAAGCTCCTCTCATTGCTTGTAGCCCCTAGACCACTTTCGTGCTCTCTGAAGTTCCAGAGCGCATCCCCGAGGACACCACCGTGTCATTTTCGCCTACGGTGAGTTTTAGATAAAATCTTTCACGTCACATTGTGTCATTTAGCATGACATTGAAAACTCCTCAATCAATTTTGATAATGTACGACAGGATTGAGGTGAATTGAAGTTCTCCCCATTTCAGCCAAAGAACTAACTTTTCATCTCCCACTTGATTCGGTAAGCCATTGTTCGATTCCTTGCTCATGTAGCATCCTAATATAGTCCTTAAGTTACTCCGACCACCCACTCCTCATCAAGGTAGTCAGAGTCGAGATCCTAAGTTGGATCGATTTGCCTTCGGTAGGATCAAAATCGTAGTATCAAATCGTAGAATCGGCGATTCTACGGAATTGTAAAAATACACATATTAAACATCTATACTAAAAGTTTGTATGATTCTTATGTGGTTTACCACTTGCATGTTCCTTAAAAGCAGCTAGACATACTCCAAGAATAAAAATAGCTTATCATTATCAAGCTCAAGATTGCTCATGCCATAATATAGATATTTGTACTAGCATTACCACACTAATACAATATTTTGCATGCTCCTTGTTTATTTATAGTTTCATTCTCAGAAATTAATATCAACAAATTTTGCTCTAAAACAAAATATCAGCAAAGCCTAGCCTCTAAAAAATTGCTCTAAGTCTCTACGAGTAGGATCGACAGTGCGATTTGGATCAACAGGCTGTCGTGGGTTCGTAGAACCGTAAGACTCCAAGAGTAGGATCGCGATCCTAACTACCTTGAGTAGGATCAGATCGACAGTGCGATTTGGATCGACAGGCTGTCGTGGGTTCATAGAATCGTAAGACTCTAAGAGTAGGATCACGATCCTAACTACCTTGCTCCTCATTGTTTTGCTCAGGATCCCCTCTCCACGTTAAGCCGCATCACCGACGTTGTCTTCTCCGGCGCCGTCGCTGCTCCAATTGCTCCAAGCTTCCCCGAGCACTCTCCTTTGCTTAGGTAGCTCTCTTATAGTCCTTAGATGTTGGGCACGCGCTTATCTGGACTGCTGCGGAGCTTTACTTGCTGCATGCATTTTGGCCGTAGCTCTCTCGCTGCTCAACTACGGCTAGCCGCTGGTAAAGGTCACCTCAGATGCTCTAATCACTCCCACTAGGTGTGCAACACTATTGCGCATCTAACCCTGTCCTTGGTCGGCTCCGCCACAGCGCATAGCACCGGCGAGCCGCCGATGAATCGTGCAGGACAAACTCCCCATTGTCGTATGCGGACAATCACTGTAGCATGATGATTAGCATTTAATAACTGTCTTAGCCGCACTAATAAGTGACTTACATGCGGGCCCATTTACACAGAAATCCAACATGATAAGAAAAATGTGTGGTTTGTGGGCCCAGCCACATAAGCGCTGTGTCCAGTGCGCATGCATGGGTGGACCAAGTCCGGTGAGCCGTATCACTGACCTTAGGGCCCCACTTGTCAGTTCGTAGTTTTAATCGAATGTTTAAATGAAAAATGAACTATTCATGGGACCCCACATGTCTTTGGCTATGGCTAGCGTAGCCTCGGTAAGAAAAGGAATTAAAAGCTTTAAGAAATTCGAAATCTATGAATCTGTGCACTGGAAATGTGATTAACTTCAAAAATACATAACTAATTCATCTCAACTCCAAAATGAATGAAGCCAATGCTGATAATTTTCAATTTTAATGAACTTTATATTAAAATTGGTTTCAAACTTGTCTCTATAGCAGCAAATATAATTTTGGAGAGTGATCCATAAACCTACTATTTTTACAATAGAAAAAGGCTGATAAATTTGAAAATGCATAACTAATTCATAAAAACTCCAAATGAGATGAACCCAAATATTTTGAACTTATAATAATATTCTCTATTTATCTGTATAATCCTTGTATCCCCTACTGCTCTACAATTTTTGACCAAATAATTAAATTCGGTGAACAGTAACAGATTGCAATTAAATTGGATTTTTCTGAAAACTGAGATTCAAACTGCTATAACTCTCACATACTAAATCCAAATGAAATAATTATTTCACCTAAATTCTTCTAAAATCATCATCTAGCTACTGTAGAAAAATCATGCATTTTTGAGCACTTTGATTTTTGAGGTAATTCTCGGTGTTTTTCGATATCGTTAATTCTATATATTTCGAGACCATCGATATTGACTCCTACGCAAGGCAAGAATCATTTGAACTTTCTTTTGCATCATATTTGATCCCAGTTTTGGTTAAGTTAGTGCAATGATAATTGCTTGCATGCTATTTTGATAATGTCGCTATTTTTGTGATGTGTAGAATAGTTATATCCTATCCATTGAGGTTTATCATGAATTACTCCAGTACCACATGCTTAAGATAGGAATGTGTGAATTATATTGTTCGAGTTTGTTTAGCCATGCAAGTTTAGAAATGGTAGTTTGATTGTCGGGAATAACCCGACAATTATGGGAAACACAAACTTCTTATATTCATTTTACTTCAGATCTTCGTATCTGTTTTATGAAATAAATTTTGTCATTTTAAATGAGTTTTGGGTTCTGTACAAGTGCTTGCTAGTGATGGTGCCTTCGTGCACGAGATTGGGTATGTGGTTGTCTTGTCCGAACCATTAAGGACCGAACTTTGGTAACGTCGTTGATTCAAGTACACCCGTGCTACCACACGCGGGATATGAGTACTGTATGGTTAAGTAGGGGAAGGTTTTATTGGGTGAAGTCGCATGGTGGCGTAAGGGCACTTGTGTTGATCATTTGTTCGTAGGAGCCGATGTAATTTTCTATAGTGTGCATGGGAGCACCAATTTTAATATTTATATTACCTCGGTATTTCTAGTACAACTTGTGAGCCCCCTAGCAAGTGCTATCAGACGCTTGTACTAGGTAGAGAAAAATCTCACTTGGGGGACCTAACTCAATAATATTTTCTTACCAAAAATGACTGTATCTCAATTCTCCCCGGCCAGCATAGCAAAGGAAGTGTGTCATTATTCTGGAGGCTTACGGGCTAATCGAGTCGTGTGGGTAAAGTGGTACACCTCTACATAGTTAAACTATTTGAATAGCCATGTCCACAGTTATGGACAACCGCATGAGTTCAGGAGTTACTATCGTTAGACTTTGTATTTTAATTGTGGGTAAACTCGGTATTCGGCATGAATGGGATGTTCATGCATTTTGTTGTATCAAAGTGGGCTGCCACTTTGGTGTTTGTTTGATTCATTTGTTATTCAATTTATCACCTATTCACATGCTTTACTTCTACTTCAAATCTGTTTTGAAAATGGCAATTGATAAACTAGTATGTGTAGGTTAAAAATTGTTGTGTCTTTCGCAAAACTAAGCCAATATAAGCCATCCTTTGGAACAACCTCTAGCATAACTAAATTTTATTTGTGTAAGACTTGCAAGTACATTTGTACTCAATCCGGATGCTGCAATTTCATGTGAGGAAGACGTTAAGCCCGATGAGCTCGTTAGTGTCGATTTAGGAGACACTGATGAGTAGTGCTATTATTTAACTCCCAGTCGGTTGCCGATGGGTTATGGGGCATACCATGCTGGACTTTTGGTTTATTTACTTGCTTCCGCTATCACTTTATGATCTTATTTGAATTTGGCCGGTCAGCCATTTGTAATAGTTGTAGACTTGAACTATTATGTCGTATGTCTTTTGAACTATGAATGTATGAATGTTGTATGGATGTGATCAATGCTATATGTGAGTTTGGGGCATGTTGGTCGCTGATCTTGGGAGCCAACATGATCTCATGCTCGCTGTTTATGAATTCTGATTTAACTCACTAAGTGTAGTGCTTAGACTATTGGAAAACCGATCATCATGTAGTGCTCGCAGAGGTGTAGCACGCATGATCGTCAGGGCTCTAGTTTTTAGCCTAGCCTGTCGCTTAGCTGGAGTTAAGTTGGAATACATTCACACGAGAGACTCAGTGTTATCTCCATAAGGCCAGGAGTGCCTTGGTCTTACGGGAATAACCCAGGGGTCCCCACAACGGTTCCATGAGGACCTGCTCGGGACATCCGGGTGTGGAGTCGTTGTCGTGTACGATGGGCATGACGCATTGTGGGCCACCCCCCGTCCACTTACTCTGTCGGCGTGTGACGGTGCATCCACCACGTCACTCGGCCTCCGACGAGACGTGAGCTCACCAACACGCCTCCGATAGTCCCTGAGCCAGACCATGGCCTCTCTCAGCTCCTGCAATGACATGTCAAGGCGGTCCCCGATCTAAGACAAAACAGAGCTCACCTTGGCGTTCACCTCCCATCCGAGATCGCTCTGTTAGGCATGAAGATCGAGTTAGAACACAAAAACATGACAAGTAAAGAAATACTACTTACCGTTCACTACATACCATGCGGTGGTATGCTGATTCCGGTTGTGTGGAGTAGGTGTCGATCGTCGTGGCGACGTGTGGTTGTGGGTCATCCATGACCCGGAGCAACGCACTCTCGTCCAAGCATTGTAACACTCAATGTAGTCTTAGTGCATCCGATGGTTGTAAGGGGCAGCCTCTTGGACCGCGTCATCCAATGCATGTACCCACTGCTGCACCCACGGCTCCATGTGAACTGCCCAAGATGTGGTACCTAGGACAAAACAAAAATATTAGTACACAGGGAAAACAATTAAGATATTATATTCAAGATGAACTTACCCATGGATGTTCAGCGGAATAGGCTATCCCTAGGGGGCGGACCTCCTGCCATAGACCGAACTACCTTGTCACCCGGTGGAGAGAGTACGCCTCCACGTACACATCGTGCACCAAGCAACTCGGCGTGAGCTAGTAGGCGGAGTCTCGCGTGGACTGGCTGGACTACCCGCTGGGTGCGCGATCGTACACCCTCTTGGTAGTGTACGATGTCCAGATGATGCAGTTGTCCGTCAATTAGTTGAACATCATCACGTAGTCCGGGTACAAGGCGTGCATAGTGACTGGTGTGAACGTGACCCGTAGAAGAAAACAACACATGCCTCCGCATGTAGGGTGCAAACAAAGTACAAAACAGACAAACCGTACAAAAAAAACCTACCCATCAGCAACACCACACCATACCCTTGGTCGAGCCGTCGACGTCGTCGTCAACATATAGGGCGAGGGAGTACGCCCTGAGGTCCAGTTGAGGCTGTCCGATCTAGAAGTGCTCGAACGACCACAACTGTAGTAGGATGGGGCATCCGCAGAGTATGGATCTATCTTGGACCCTCCGGCAGGCATCACATAGAGGCCTCGGTACGTTGCGCACAGCACTGTCAGGCCCTAGACGTACTGCTGGATCTCCTCCAACTCCGCGTCCGCCAACTCCTGTGCATACCGAATCATGTTCTTATCAACGTTGTTGTCGTACGACCTACAGAACAAGACCCATCTGAACAACCATAGCAAGTAGGCTTCTAAGTGCCTCCTCACTTCATAGTCAGGATAGTCTGGGGCATAGCCTATGGCTGCAAAATGACAAGGATCCGTTAGTAAGTTCGGCAAAAAAATGAAGCGTGAACAACAAAGAAGGGGAAACTTACATAGAACTTACAGGGGCATGTTGCCAATCGGACCAGTGGCAGGGCCATGTCACCATCTCAAATGGCGACATAAGCCTATTTTATTATTTTATGAGGCATGCATTTATTTCTATAATTTTATTAAGAAGTACTATCAAAATAGACACATTGGCGGTATACCTACAACTGAACTACACACACCTAAAAAGATTTAATAGACTACAAAACCATGCATCTCAAACTATCTAATACTTTCAATTACTGCACCATAAAAAATATCTACATGAGTAACGACATATCTAAAACTAAACTACACACACCTAAAAAGATTTACTACAAAGAACTACACTACCTAACTATACATCTGAAACTATCTAAACCATTCAATTACTACACCATAAATAAATTCTTTAGAACTATCCACATTTCTATAACTAAACTACATACGCCTAAAAAGATGTACTACAAAGAACTACACTACGTAACCATATATCTAAAACTATATAAACCATCTTACTACGCCATAAATAAATTCTTTATGGCTATCCACGTTTCTATAACTAAACTACATACACCTAAACATATGTAGTACACCGAACTACACTACATAACCATATATCTAAAACTATCTAATATATTAAATTACAGACTTAGTAGTTTTAGTTGCTACCCTACCAGGGTTTTGAATTTAAATGTAAAGTCCAAAAAAATACCTGTAATTTGGGCGACTAAATCTGCTCCCTCTCTCCACTCCTCGGCTATGGACGGACAGGGCTTCTCTACCTCTCCCTCTCCTCCTCTCCCTTTTTTTTTCTTTTTTTTCCTGATAAAAAGTGAATTATGACCTTTTTTTTTTGCCCTTTTATAGTATGTGCTCTGTCACCAATTGGAACAACGACAGGGACCTCGCAGGCCCCTGTCTCTATTCCAAATGGCGATTTGGATGCTAATCGTCATTTGGAATGGCAACAGAGGCATTTACTCCAAGTAGGTTGTCGATAGGGTTTCTGTCGTCAATCTAAATGGCAAAAGGCTATTTCGTCATTTGGAATGGCGACAGATACCTATTTTGTAATTTTATTAAATGAGCATTTATTTTTGTAATTATAATTAAAAAATTATTATTTTTAAAAAATCCTCCCTGAACACGGTCTACATGCACGACGGTCTGTGCAGGTGGGACCACGAGTGTATATGTAGGGGAAAAAAAAGGGAAATTCGCAGTTTGAGGAGCTTTAAAGCTAGCGTGCACCCAGTTACACTGTAGTTCCTTTCTTCTATATTATTAGTATAGACGAGAGGCACACAAATTAAGAAAACCAGTCCTGACCACCTCCATTCCGCACACCCTCTTAAACCTCCGGGTGCACGTATAGCAAGTAACAACAAGGGTCACCATAAATTCCTGCGGCCCACACGCCTCTTCCCACGGTACGAAACTACGAGTCTGTCCCTAATAAATTAATTCTTTATATGTCATTGGAAAGTTACCTTGATATCATCTAAAACATTTTGACCTATATACCATCAAAGTTTTTTTTTCTGTTCCATGCCATGCCCGTCACCTTGCTGTCAACATGGATGAGAAAACACGTATTTGCCCCCTTTCTTCCCTAACTTCCTCCTCCTCTGTGTCTTCTCTTCCCACCTCGGCTGGAATGGCTGCCCCAACCTCCTCACCGGTCTCCTCCCTTCCTCTTGTCTGCGTCGCTGTAACCCCACCTCCCGCCGGCACTAGCGCATCCCCACCACCTATCAGAAGGAGAGGTCCGAGCGGCGGCGACAGTCCCAGAGGAAGACGGCGGTAGCAACTCGAGTAGGGGAAAAGGGGCGAGCGGCGATAACGGTCCGGCAAGAGGATGGCGCCGGCAAGAGGCTGGGATGGGGAGAGGGAGGATGAAGGGAGGGGAGGGAGACGACGAGGGGGTCGAGCTCGGATCAGGGACCTTCGCCCTCCTGAGCTTCATCAGCAACGCACGGAACTTGGTCGCCGGCCGGAGGAACAACGCCGACGGGGCTACGTCATCGCAACTAGCTTCGCCTCCTTCCTATCGCCAAGCTTGTTACACGGCACCACTGGTCCACTGCGTCCAACAGCCACCCCTTGCCGCTGGAGGAATCGTCCCTGACGACACAGAAGTTGAACTAGACATTCTTCACCATGTCCGATACGACGCTCTCGTCGACGAGCAGCGTGAATTCTAGGTAAGGAAAAAAAAGAAGGTTAAGGAAAAAAGAGAGGGGACAAGAACGACATTTCTCAAAAAAAAATTTACAGGTTTGGAAGCTCCAACGGCGACATGGCTTAACAGAGAGGATAGAAGTGGCATGGAAAGGGACAAATTAGAAACTTGATGGTATGGAAAGAAACACATTTTTTCGATGGCATGTCTGAAATTAGGGTAACTTTGAATGGCATAGAAGAAATTTCCCCAATAAATTCCCATGGCGTCACATGTGCGGCGGATGTGCCCCCCAAACCGTCTTTCACTTCTTCCACGCTAAGCAATCACATCGATCAAATCCACCGCTCCAAGCCCACATTCCGTTCCCATTTCCCACCGACTCATCTCAAATTCTCAATGCCCCCCGATCCAACCATGGCGAGACCCCTCCTCCCGCTCCTCCTCCTCCTCCTCGTCGCGGCCGTCGCCGTCGGCGCGTCTTATGGCGGCCGCGGCCCCCTGGTGGGTGGGTGGAGCCCGATCAAGGACGTGAGCGACGCGCACATCCAGGAGCTCGGCGGGTGGGCGGTGGCGCAGCACGTGAAGCTGGCGAGCGACGGGCTGCGGTTCCGCCGCGTGACGCGCGGCGACCAGCAGGTGGTGTCCGGGATGAACTACCGGCTCGTCGTGGGCACGACGGACGCTTTCGGGAAGAGCGCGTCGTACGTGGCCATCGTGTACGAGCAGTCCTGGACCAGCACCCGCCAGCTCACCTCCTTCAAGCCGGCGGCCAACTGACCCGGCAAGTACGCATCCATCGATCCATCCGCAGTGACTGCTCCTGGTTAATTAATTACATCTCGTATGTACTAAATGAGTGCTTTTACCTCTCCGAGTCGGGTGGTTTGATATGCCGTTAATCCAGACTATTTACTAGATTACTGTTAAAATGTTGTAATGGACGGATGGTTAATTTGTGTGATGTTTGGGTTAATTTGTTTGTGTTTGCTTTCCAGGAGAGAGATCGTTTCACTTTTGGCGTGTTCTATTTTGCTTATGCTGATGTCTTTTAGAGTATTTACAATAGTTCACGCCACTTGTTATTAAGGAGTTGTCACATCAATATTTAGATGGTGTAAAAGAGAGAAAGAGAGGTGTTGTAGTAAAAAGACTAGATAGTAAGTACAGGGTACCCTTTTGTCTTGGAGATAGACCGAAAGGAGAGATCCAAGAACCATGCATGTGTATTGTTCATATGTGTCACATTGTGTATATGAATGGAGGAAAATGAGCTCTCTCTCTTATACATGCCCTTGGGGCTCTATTTATAGGAGGGCAAGAAGGGACATTTACCTTCTTGCCCTCACAATGTTAAGAGAGAGAGGGTATTTTGGGTACAATGGCCTAAATGTGCTATACAAAGTAGGCTTGTACATGTACGGTATTCCTGACAGCACATCGGTATCTCTAACGACCCTAGGGTGCAGGGCATCCCTCGGTGCCCTGCTACGACAAGAGGTTGTTTCTATATGAAGAAACCAGCCAATTGTTAATACCAAGGCACAAAAAATAACCAAATACTCTATTGAAGACTTACTTGTTACTTAAAAACACGTTTTGTGAGTCTTACTATCTCTAAGCAAAATATCCATTAGATCACTTGTATAGCCCAACTTCATTATTGATATGATAAATGAGCAAAAACATGTAGGTTACAAAGTTGTACTTCATTACTGATCGTCAAGAATCATGCACTTGTAGCAATTAAAGTCTTAGACATAAGATCAAGAAACGATATGTTGGAAGACTTGTTTCTTTTTATTATATTGAGTACTCTCTCTCCTCTTAGTAACAAGCTAAGAAACAAACTATTATAGATATACTCTAAGTTTATGGAAGCAGAAGCATAGTTGTCCATCGAATGGTTAGTCTGGGTTTGCCTCTTGGTACAGAATACACTGGTACCGGCCTATTTCGGTATATAGTTCAAAATTTTAATATAATAACATATATTTATTTATAAATATATATAATTATATGCACACATAATTTCACGTAGAATCTCACTTTAAATACATAACTATAGAATAAAAATAACACATAGTTCAATTACTTCATAAATACAAAGGTCGTACGTAATTAAATAATACAACATGAATTTATAACTTTATATGTTTTACCATAGTATAGCATACTAGTCTAGCATAATTTTATTTACCGAAGGAATAATATTGGACTGGGTCTTTCGAGCTAATTCAAAGGAGTGGTCACTTCAATTTTGCTCGGCGCCGAAATGGACTAGAGTTTGAAGTCGGGCCAGGCTTGAAAACCCCGATCTCAAATAGGCAGGCCTGAGCCCGGCCAGAAATTTGAATTTTCAATTTAAATATATTATTTTAATCATTTTTGGAATAAAAAATAATTTTAAATTCGTTTCCAGAATTAAAAATATATATTTTTTAAATTGTTGTTTTGGGCTTGCGGGGTTTTAGGCCAAAATTTCAATCCCAAGCTCGATCTGGATAGTATTGGGCTCAGGTTGGGCTGGGTCGCCCGTGAACATGTATAAAATGGACCGAAATAGCTGGTATTGAGGTCAGTACAGGATTGAGGCTACGTTGTGCCGATTGGAGTGCCGATATGGCATGTTCCGACCATTCCGACTGGTACCGGAATAGAATTGATAAGTATGAGTAGAAATCACGTGAAACCCTACGCTGAACTATCTCATTCACACAAAATAATAGAACCAAATGGTATAAAACCATCTTATGTCATTTAACTTCATCCCATCAACCAAACATACCCAAAAATAGATGCAAGGATTTGGGTATATTATGATATATAAGCGAGACTTTTGTTTAACTTCTCAACAGTTTACCGAGCGGACATACGAGGCGGTACTGTAGCGGTTGGGTGAGATCAGTGTTGCTATCAGTACTTACTAGGGGTCACGTGAAGGCAAGTCTTTGTCAGTGAATCAATGAAGCCTACGCCATTAACCTAACCAATCTAGACGGTGCTTAACATTTCTCGCAAAATGATCAATTGTTTCCAAGCCCTCCGATTTACGTTGAAATATGTAGGGGCAGCTTAGGTGTGTTTGGTTGAATGAATCAGGGTGAATAGGATAGGATGGTATATGATGGATGTGATGATCTTAGATGGTATGGGTACAAGTTTGGTGTTTGGTTGGTGGGATAGGATGATACATGATTTTGTTTGGTTGGTGGGATAGGATGATCCTAGATAGTTCAATATTTTGTTTGGTTGGTTGGATGATCCATAATTTTATTTTATTTTCTTTTTTTTGTCTTCCTTTCTCTTTTTTTTTCCTCCTTTCCTCCCTTTCTCTTTTTTTTTTCTCTCCTTTCCTTCCTTTCTTTTCCCTCTTTTTTTTTTCTCCCTTTCCTTTTCTCTAGCGACAGCCATTCTTCCCTCACGGCCCACGCTTGCCGCCGGCGAGCCGGTCCATGGCGGCGGAAGAAGCCAAAATGGGTTCTCCAGACTTGCGCACCCATTAGTCTTGGCGTGATGAGAATCGGGGTGGCGATGGCAATGGCGGCGACGGCGCTGGCAGCGGCGGTGACATTCGGCCTATGGCGGTTTCTACCTCCCGGTGGCATTCTCAACTAACCAACGCACGCACGTGCATCTACAGGGGGTGGAAGACCTACCGGAGTGGAGAGGGGCAATGGAGGCGGCCCGAGGGCAGCCGACGGCGATGACTCGTGCCGACGAGGGAGCTTTCACGTGGCTGCGATGTCCTATGAAGAAAGGGAAGCCGTGAGTGATCGGAGGAGCTTGAGAGGGGTGAGGAGTGAATCGGTCTGGTTCTCACTGAAGACGATGCGGAGACATGAGCGGCCATTTTGGCCGGGGTCAGGGAAGAAGGGAACTCCGGTGTGACCCTGTCGACCAAAGGAGAAATTGGGTGAGAGAAAAGATTGATCGGGCTCCGGAACGCAAGGTGACGAGGGGGAAGCTCACCGGAGCGGCGGTGTCACGATGGCGGCACGGCGGCCGAGGTAGAGTCAGCGCTGCTTCTTTGGTCTCGCTCGGTGAGAAAGAGAGGGGAGCAGGAGAATGTCAGGGAGGGGCAAAGGGAGAAGGCAGACCGACGGGACGGCGGTGGTTGTGGTGACGTTAGGGCGGCATGGAGCCAGTGGCGCGGAGAGCAGGGGATAGAGGCGGCGGCGGCATAGCTCTGGGAGGGAGCGCAGTGCGAGGGAGCACTGAACGGCGTCGTTCAGGTGTTTTCGTCGAACAAAATGGATCGGTATCTTCGTGAAATATTCGCTACGCTCGAACGGCTTTGTTCTAGATGAATCGGTTCAACTCAGCCAACCAAACACGAGTGCACAACAATTTCCTGAACCGTTCGGTTCAGGACGGCTCGAGTCTCTCATCCATACACGTTCAAGTTCAGCTAGGTTTCCGAGAATCATTGGATGCCCAACATTAGGTTTAGCCAAGTGGTAGTAGCCCGATTGGTGGGCTATACACCTACGATGCGACGAGGGTACCATTGAAGGATTCGCATTCCCGGACGTTACGTGGTATGTCATCAGGTAACATTCCGGAAATTCAGCCCATCCATTTAAAATCAAGGGCTACCAGTTAAAAGCCCCACATCCCTCGAACTCCTCAACAGATGGTGTAGTTTAATTGGCTCATAAATGGTGTTTGCTATTTGATGTTCCCGCTATTCCGGCCCTTCTCTGTTGGCGCCAAACCAGAGTAAACTAAAACCACCAAAACCGCCATTAGAAAAAAAAACAAGTACCTTCAGATCATCGATTTCATGAGTAGAGGGACGCAGAGGAGACAAGAGGACTGTGACGGGGGATGACAGTGGAGAGATGGTCAACAAGTACATCAATCAGAGATAACACATCTACACAAGTACTGGCTGCTGCAATCAATTTTAACTCAGCCAGAAGCGTTGCTCTATAGCATTCAAACCATCTGGATAAGTCAGATGACACATGCAGAGCCTTGTAGACTGCTCACAACCACCATCTTCAGGGCAACAAAGTTCACTAGCAGCGGCGTGCGGAGGAGATGGCGACGGAGTCGTCGTTGCAGCTCGGCGCTCATGACAGGGACGTTGAGCTGGTCGAGATGGCGACGAGGAAGGTGACGACGAAAGTAAGATGGGATGCATGGTGGTTGCGATGACAGGGGGCGACAAGAGGAGCAGTGACAGTGCTCTGGCGGTGACAAGATGATTGACAACGGCGAGATTGGGGTTTGATGATTGCAGTCATGGTTGCATGAATTTGGGAATTTTTCAGGTTCAGTCATTGGTGGATGGTGTGGCTGTGGGGCTTTTAACTGGTAGTCCTTGATTTTGGAATGGATGGGCTGGATGTGGGGAATGTTACCTGGTGACATTACCAGATAAAGTGAGACGATGCGTCGATAGGATTATCAACCATTGGCAGTAGGAATATCGTCGGATGGTAGCAGTGGCCGATAGAAATGTACGGAGGAGGCGACCAGTATGAGTTAGATCTGTTAGAATTGAGGCCTTATTTGTAAAGACTTATTTATTTTTAAATTTTAAAATATGTATGGTTTAGTTCTATACTACCTAGCCAAGTAGTAGCAGAGCAATTTATAAAGTGGAGTCCTTGCCACCCCTTGATACATGGGGTGATATGAGGAGGAGCATAGCTAAAGTCACACACACACGTACGCACGCGCGCGCGTTTATTCGCATGACTTGTGACTTACGACCGTGCATTTCTCTACCTCCAGGACGTCCTCTTGGACCTCCCTTGAAGAGTCCTTCTGGAAGACCTCCTAGGTAGTCGTGGAAGACCTCCGAGTGGTCTTGAAAGATCTCCTGGGTGGTTCTGGAGAGAACATACTTCCTTGGAGGTTTCTCTTGAACCTTTCGGGAGATCCTCTTGGACCTCCCTTGGAGAACGTGGTCAAAGCTGTAGACCAGTGGTCAAAACTAAAGACCAACGTGTAATCAGGATATGGTAAATTCTGCTTAATTACCATTAATTGGTTTTTTAATAGCAGCTACCAGTATTCTAAAGTGTGCTTTATTGAGCAGTTACTAGAGAGTAATTGAATGGACCCTTAAAAGGTTTTCGAGAGGTCCAGACCAAAGGAGATCTTTTTCCATTCTAAGAATTTTTCTTCCTCCTCTCTGTCCTCTTGTGCTGGAGGGTTGTGCTGTTTTGAACCAAGCCGTCCCTTCATCTCGGCGTGCACCGGGAAGGAGGGTGAGCGGTATCTCTGAACCATTGTCACAGAGTTAACTTTGCAGACGGGCGGCAATAAGGTTTTCGGTAGCGCATTCTGTGACCGCTTCTTACGACTGTGGCGTTCGATCCGTGACCGCATCGAATCTGACTTGCTTCTGTTCTTCATCAAGCTCGACTGTAAGTTAGTATTATGACCATATTTTCTGTTACAAATCTGTTTTGAGAATATTTAGAAGTGCAATGAGTAGCCTACTGTTAGTATCGATTTATGCATCACTAGTTATTTGTGATCTTTGCCTCATAATAAAATCTAGAATTAAAATGTTATCCATATTTCCAAAATGATCTTGGTTCAGAAGAAGGTGTTCTACTTTTGGGAGGCTAGTCGAGTTAGTAGATGATTAGATCCTGGGCTAAAAACGTCCAATTTTTAGGAGTTGAGGTGACAAAAAAAGTGGGAGACTAGGAAGTGAGTAGCACTAGCATCGCTCACAGTGCCAGCAGCCTCTACAGAAAGGTGACACAGTTTGCTTGGACTTGTGTGAAGGAGGTGATTAGCTGGGAAAGAATCCCCACTTCTTTAGATGATTTTTAGTATAACTGGCTAGATGGGAAGGGGGCTAATTCTTATAATATCACTCTGTTTAGTTTTGCAGCTTTCGCTTGGAATCTCTGAAAATTTAGAAATAGTATGGCGATTGAGAGGAATTTTTCTAAGAATCCTATGGATGTGATTTTCAAATTTATATCTTGTTTGCAGCACTGGAGGGTTCTCACCAAGGGGTTGATAGATGTAATCTGGACTGCTTTTTGGAGGAGTTTGAAGACTAGAGTAAGCTTACTTGTTCAACTGCAGGTGTTTGATCTTTTGGTTGTAATAGTTAGCTTGGATGCTGTGTTAGATCTCTTTTTCTCTTTTGTTGTTTCTTCTGTTAGCTGTTGGTGATAGCTAGTAATCCCAGTGTGTTGTGTAGTACTTTGGTTTGTAAGAATCTTGTTATTTGCTTTCTATAAAAGCATGGTTTGTCCTCTTTTCAAAAAAAAAAAAGGGACATCGCTGGTGGCCCATTGGTGAGTGATCAAAGAAGACATGAATAAGTCCATTTAACCCCTAACTATCATGTTTGTCTAAAATTCAACTTTCAACTATAAAACAGGGTAACCGACACCCCTCAATTGTCAAAACTAGATAACTTCCCCCTCAAAGCCGTTCCACCTCAGTTTTCATCCAATGTGGCATTGACGTGGCGATGGTTTTGACACGCATACTTGTTTCGCTGACATAGCATCCATGTGGACAAGATCACTTAGAAAAAATAATAAAAAAACACTATGGCCTACATGTCACCCCAAACCTATCTTCTTCCTTCTCTTATCTCTCTCCCTGAAATTTCTGCCCCACATCCTCCCATCTCCAGCTACAACCACCACCTCCCCTTCTCCGCCATCAAATCAACATCTCCATCACCACCAAAGACATTACAGTCATCTCCTCTTACCACCGGCTCTCCACAGCACGCTGTTGTGTTTGGGCCAACCACGACCGGCGTCGTAAGGTCATCATATTGCTTTCCAGAATAGCGCAAGTCCAAACTAATGATGTGAGGTGACAGACCATTCAAAGTGCTTACAAAGATCAACAGTAATGCCTGCAAATTGGAGCAACAAGAGGAATACGGAGTAAGTGATACACTCAATGTTGCTAATTTATCTCCATATCTTGGTGACGAAGACACACTAGAGTCAAGGTCGACTCCTTTCTAAGAGGGGAAGTATGATGAGGACATCGCTGAGGACACAGCTTCGACACATATAACACCAGCACCAGTTGTTTTTACTAAAGGGCCAATGACACGAGCACGTGCATGTCGTCTTGGACAATAGGTGAATTCGTTCCATGGGCAAATTAATTATTTAATTATAGAACATATGATATTGCCTAATGATTGTTGCTTGCTTGTTTCTACTTGCGGGAGAATTTATGGAGAAGTTGTTGATCCTCCGCCGACCGATCCTTTGTGGTCGACTCGGTTTCTTCGATCGACCTGTGATGACTAGCTCCGTAACCGGTCACTATGTTGACCCGACTCACGAAACCGATCCTTGTGTTGACTAGTCCTTGTGTCGATTAGTTCTACCGACCAGCCTCAATGCCGACCAGTTCAGCCGACCAGTCACCGTGACAACTAGTTTTCTTCAACCAAAATTACTTAAGGAGTCCTGCTTGGTACAATTCAGAGTCCAACTCAGATACAACTCAGAATCCTATTCCATTACGATTTCATATCCAGTTTGGAGATTCTACTCAGATATGATTTCACATGGATAGCGATCTGTCTAGGATTAGAGTTCTAGTTGGTTACGAGTCTGGATCCTAGCACTGACTAAAGCTGCAATAAATAATAGGGTGATGCACCACCAATCGGCAGGCTTTGATTTTTGATTTAGCTATTGCTATTGTAAGGCCTCTCGCCGCAAATTGAAATCCCAATTCGAATAATTCATCTTCAAGTGATTATCTTCCGCTGTTGCTCCTATGTTTTCTCTGGATTTCGCTCGCACAGTTCTTCGTGAATAGGCTAATTGTGTTTGACAAGGTTGGTAACCAATTGAGAAGCGATGTAGCAATTACGAGTTTGCTGGTCATGACTGGATCGTGGTTAGCCTCCCCTTTGTCAATGTCACCACTCAAAGTTATCAGACTACTCCTACAACGGAATATCAGGACCAAACTTGCATGCACACATCTTAAGTTTAGGCGTGTGCATATCAGCACAATAGGAGATGCATTGAAACGTCAGCACTACAGCAACGGCAGCAGCACTGTGCACGACAGTGACCTCGAACTTATATGCAACCCTCAAAATAAAACAGGGCTTGAGCATCTACACAACGAGGCGATCCTATCGGTGCAGGAAGTGCTCTAGATGGTACAGCATGTCACACTCCCCACGGTGGTTTACGACGGTGCATCAAGGTGCTATGGAGAGGCAGCGCTATGGTCATCTATTCACATGATTGGCTAGCCTATCAGGTTTGTAAAATGCTAGAACACATGGAAACGAATGGTCTCACTCGAGGTTCAAGCGAGGAAGGATATCGAGAGTTGCAGCAGGGTCTGTGCGTGCTCTGGGCTGGCGATGAGGACGAAGGCGTTCCGGCCACTCTGCTCCATGGCAATGGTAAAGAAGACAAGCATTAGGAAGAGGGGACCAAGGTGAGCAAGATGAATATGGGCTTCGAGGTCGAAGCTCACCAGAACAAAGGGAATCGAGGTGGCATTGGCGAGGGCGCGCTCCAGACTACTCTACAAACAACAACGATGTTCCATCCTCCCTGTGGGGAAACAAGCAGAGGCAAGGTGAGCATGAGGTAGACGAGGTCGAGGTAACCACGGTGCGCAAGAAAATGAAGGCGGAGGCTCACCCCAGCGGTCCGAATTGACAGGCAAGGCCAGTGGCCATAGTTGAAAATACATCTCGCATGGCTAAATCCCTCTCCAGAAGGGGCAGAAAAGAGGGACAAAGTTGGGGGGAAGCAGAGGAGGAGTGAGCTAGGGTTTTGATGTGCTCTGTAGGGACCTAAATAGAGGGGAGAGGAGATAACTAGGTAAAGACGATGGCATGGCACGGGCACCTGAGTGGAACGGCATGAGCATGCTTTGGCACGCGGACGTGACTACTTCGCGGTGGCATGAGGCTCGAGGGTAGCGTCTACATGCACTTGAGTGTCTCTCCTATGCCCGGCTGGCTTGCTGATGCAGAGAGACAACGAGAGAGGGGTAGATCGAATGAGAGAGAGAGAGAGAGTGAGTGAGGAAGACAAATAATGTCTCCGTGCTGACTAGTGGGGCCAGGGCCTGCTCATCAGCGAGGGTGAGAGAGAGGAGGGGGAGAAAGAAAGAGAGAGGCGGACCAACTGTTGGAACCCAACCCCAAGAGACAGAGAGAGGGAAGGAAAAAGACTTGACATTTTATTTGCATTTCAAAACTTGGTTTGGGTTTGAATTTGAATTTTGAAATGGTTTTGCAACATCAAGATTTTAATTATTTTTGGTTTGCACACAATTATATTTTAAATTTTTACAAATTCCGATTCTTGAGCCAAGGAAATTGTTTTAAATTTTAAATTTCTTAGCAAAACTTTTTAGAAATTTTAGTTGTGCAAGTAAAAGTTTTTGAAATTCATAAAAATCTTGGAGTTTTAAACTGGAGCAAAAATTGAGATGTTACAAACCTACCCCTTCAAAGAATATCGCCTCCGAGATTATGGTAGATTAGAAAGAAAGAAGGTGGGAATAGGGAGTGAAGGGGTACTAGGTGCTATGGTGGTGCTTACAGTTGCTTTGCTAGCTTCTTCGATTACGAGTTTCACGGCAACTCATAAACTTGTTCATTGGAGTTCGGCTACCTTGGTCAGTAGTAATCTCATGGAGTAGTTTTTGGGGCTGTTCACATAGCAGTGGCTTGCACAATGTCCTTTTTCACCACAACGTCTACGTGCTATATGGTTCATAGGACAGTCTTCTGGTTGATGGTTCTCTTCACATTTGGGACAATAGGGAATTGGGCATGTGTAGTAGTAATGTCATTTTTGTCCACACATAAAGCATGTGCCATCTCTGGGTTGTCATTTTGGGGGACATTATTGGGCAACGAGTCCTGCCTCACCACACTCAAAGCAAGTAGCACTTGGCTGAGCCTCTGGGATTAGTAGTAGCAGCCCAGCTGATGAAGCTTGCTCCTTCCTGGGGTACTTGTGAGTGATACACCCTTCCTTGCCAAAGCTTGCTTTCCTAGATCCCTTTGAGGACATCCGATCGCATAGTGTCCCGAATTGCCGCCACGATAATAGATGATTTCCTAATCTCGCTGCTTCTGAGGGCACTTACTAGAGAAGTGTCCGATATCTTTGCAATTTTGGGGTTTTCCTTGATAAAGTGCAACTGTCACCTCCCTTGTGGTGGGTTCCTTCTGGCAATCCCTACGAGGCGGGATTGGGTGCAAACTTGTACGGGTAGTTAGGGCATTGGAGGCTGACATCAGGGTACATTCTTTTCTTACTCTTGGATGGTTTCACCTTCTTCTTGTGGATCACTCCCTTGGTCTTTTCGTGGCTTGTCATTGTTCTGCGGGATGAAGATATCAGCCAATTGTTCTGTTGGGAGGGATCCAGAGAGGAAAGAATGCATGAGAGGACAAGGGAGGAGCACTAGGCCAAAGAGAAGGGAGAGCAGAGAGGGAGACCTGGATCTTCATGTAAGCTGCAAACTGTGAAGTTTCTTTCTTCTTGGCGCATTTGTCTTTTTTGAACATTGCAAGTGTGAACAACCTTGACATCTGCTTGCCGATCTTGGCGCACTTGATATTCTTAATGGATTGACGATAATATCTTGCCTATAAATAGGAATATCTATAAGCTCCAAGGTGTCGATAGTTTCGGTGGCCCCTAAAATACAAGTTTCGCTGAAATTGGGTTCACGATGCCTTTCCATATTCTTAAACTCACAAAATCCAATAAATCAAAAATTAGGCATCACTTGTTCTCAAGATTACCACCAATAACTTAACTTGCATACCCTCCATTCAGTACCAACTGCTTATTAAAAGATTTACCCTAGTCTGCTGTCGGACCCGGGAGCGAAGGATCCTGAATCCTCTGTGTATTCCACTCTAGTCCCATGATCAGTAGCTAGAGTACATAATTTAAACAAAAGGTGATAACATAACCATAATGCGCAGTATATTCACAAAAGTGCAAGTTTATTACAAAAGGAGCATAAGTCCAAAAATAAGATACAACGGAAGCAAAAGTAGTATGGTAGACCACACGATTCGCCACAGGCAATCGTTTGGGGTGTAGCCTAGTCGTCCACGTTCTCATTCTCCTCATAGCAGTCCTCTCCTGATCAACAATTTATTAAGCAAGGTGAGTGCAACTGAATGTACTCCGCAAGTTACACCTAATAACAGATTATAATGCATGAGGGTATAACAAAGGATGAATTATAGGGTTTATTTTGCATAAAACGATGTTTTCTTTAAGTACTTGTACTAAGTTTCAAAGCAGATATTCTATGACTAAAATTCATTTTCTAAAATTCTCAGTTTTATATTCAAATAACATTCACACAAGAGTGATGAAGGATACCCTCCTATCACATGGCTACCCACCCAATTTCCCATTTGGATAAATCATTTGATAAAGTCTTTTGATATCAAAACCAAAATCTAACTTTGCATTGGCTTTGCTTTAGCATGTCCATGACCGCGGACACGGCTATTTCGAATAGTTTTACGCTCTACAGAGGTTGTACAGCTTTACCCACAAGAGATAATTGACTTATAATGTCCGTTTGACACACTGTCGAAGGTGTGCGACTAAGTCATTATCACAAGATCTTTACAATGTATCATCCCACCGTAGTCCTGCCTCGCTAAGGTTTCGCCTCTTTTGGATTGAACCATCCACCAGATCAAGCCCCCTCTTGCGCCATGTGGGAATATATAAAAGTAGGTCATGAAAGACACCCACATAACCGGATGGCACGATCACGGTGAAATGATACAAATTAGTTAGCCAAGTCCTACCCACTTCAGACTTGTGGTTGTACGGTAAGGCTTGGCAAGATGCGGCTTGAAGACCGGTTAATTGACTTGGGCGACTTTCCATAAGAACCCTTGGGTCTCGATCATTGAAATGAATCGATTCCGTGCATAAACTTGCACCCATCCAAACATCTATTTCTCTCAAGTCTAAACCAATTTTTATTTTGTTTTGATTTTTGAAAATCATTTGCAAAAGTCCTATGGTAAAACAATACCATAGGCTCAATTTAATCATATTTGAACATTTGGCTAAATTCCCCAAATTCAATATTTTTGGTCTAAGCACGACTAAGCATAATATTTCAACATGTTCTAGTCATACTAATGTATCGACCAGATTTTACACTAAGGTGACAAGGATATGACAACTTCAATTTCAACATAGGTTGTACAGTGGTAATAGAATTAACTAGTAATTTAAAACAGGAATTTAAATTACTGGAATATAAATAAGCATGCAATAATGGTTTACAGCAGAATTAAATAATTTTAAATACTGGGATCAAATATGATCAAAGGATGTAACTTGCCTTGCTCGTAAGCTTGAGGATATAACTCTTCAAAAAGATCAATGTCCCTGGAGTCGTCGAAATCTATACGCGAAAACAAACCAACTTCAAATATATTCAAATAAAAGGAAACACTTCGGATGAAGGTAAGCATAACTAACAACATTTTGAAGAACGGAAGTATTCCAGATGAAACTAATCGTTCCCAGTGGAGTTGATGAAGGAAATACTACAAACAAAAGTAGATAAATCTAACAGGGAGAGAGGAAAAAATGTTTACAGGATCATTTCTCACTAGTTACCTAGATAGGAGAGATTACCTGGTTAGGTAATACTCTCAGATCTGCTTTCGGGTCATGAATGGTTCTGCTACTGAGAACGGATGATGACGGACAATAACTAGAGCCTAGGTGATATTGTTTTCCTTAACATGCCACCTAGTACTTACAAGCACTCTCTCCAAGCATTCTATGTATACAACCACGATGATCATACAGTCAAAATCAATCCTCTTTATGTTCTCCTCTTTCGGCAGGCTTTGATGGTAATTGTGCGCACATCTATTAACTGCTAGTTGAATATCTACAACTAATTTGATCTTAATATCCTCAGGCTAATTACTTAATCACTAATTATCCTGATTAAAACGTATACATTCTAATTTACAGCATTGATTAACCTACTACAAATCAAATCATGATCTTAGCGTTAACTGGGCTTTAAGTCATCTCCTTATTAAGCTTTAACTATCTTGAGCTAATCTCCTCAACACTGGTCATGTTCATCAGTTAACACCATTTGAGCATGTGGCTTGCTAACTAAATATCTACTAACTACTTAACTCAATGCAACATCTAGTAAAAGATGTATCCTCTCGCCTCAAATGTTTTGAATAAAACCTATATATATATATATATATATATATATATATATATATATATATATATATATATATATATATATATATATATATTATAGTTTTAATTCATCTATAGTTGACATACTTCAAGTAATTGCTAACATGTTCTACTTAAATCTTGATGGTCATAAATCTTCAACTGGACAAAGGATCTCCTAATCAGACTTAACTGTGCATCATACTGACAGACATTTGTTTTTGCAACATCACAGCTTAACCAAACTCAGCTAGCATCGCTTAGCTCTAACTTACTTACTAGGGGAGAACTTGCTAACAGTTAACCTTATATCGAACACATACACAGAGAACACAGAGTGAGGATAGAGGCAGAGGAGAGCTTGGGCATGCGGCGGTGACATGGGCGGCGCCGGCGGAGGTAGTGATGGCGGCGATCGTGAGTGCTAAAAATGGAATCGGGCCATCGAGGCAAGCTCATGGGCGATGGCGGCACAACACGAGGTGGCCGGTGGCGGGCTCGGGGTGGCTTGCGGCGGCCGGCCAAGAGGGAGAAAAGGGGCACCGGTGCTGGAGGGGGAGAAGGAAGAGAATAGCGCGTGCATGGGAACCAGTGGGGCGTGGGAAGCCCTCCGGAGCTGATGGTGACGACGGGAAGGAGCCGAGGTGGGCTGGCGGCGCAGGCTGCTCGCCGTGGGGGCGCCGTTGGGGAGAGGGGAAGCCAGAGTGGGCGAGGGGAATAGGATGAGGAAGGTGCAGAAGTGCTCCCTGGGGAATGAATCGACTGGAGGTTTACCGTGGGAGGAGTGCGACGGCGACGGCGGTTTTTGGCCGAAAACGGGAAAGAAGGCCGTGTGGCGCGCTCCGGTGGCTCAAGCCCTGAATTGATGGAGGGGACCTGCTGGTGAGGACGTGGAACACCGTGTGAAGCTGTCGGCGGGGAGAGGAGAGCGTTAATGCGGCTGGGACGGCGTTGGCGGCCAGTGTGCGCGTGGTGCGGCTTGAGCCCGGCTCAAGCTTGAGGAGGGAGGTGAAGTGAAGGGGAAGGGAGGAAGAGAATGGCAGCAAGAGGGGGCAAGGCCGGCTCGGCATGGCTTTTGTAGATGAGTGGCGATGAGCACGATGGTGGCCAGGATGGGCAAAGGAGCGGCGGTGGCGAGCATGCAAGGGCAGGGGAGGGCGTGTGGAGGTGAAGACCTACCGGTGGAGCCCACATGGCGGTGAGGTAGGGAGTTGGCGCGGGCCGGCGTGGGAGGAGATGGGTCGGCAGCTAGGCCAGCAGCGTGAAATAGAAGATGGGCCAAATGAAATTCGGTCCGATTGGAGTTTTGGGTTTCTATTGATTTAACATTTTCAGTGATTAAAATAATTCCTTTAGGGTTTTAGAAAATAGCTAATGGAGTCCAACAATTAAGGGAAAATTCACAAAAATCCCTTGAGACAATTTGGACTTAAATAAAATATTTACAACTCAATATTGGTATTTGATTTTGCAGATAATTTATTTTGGCTATAACATAAATAGGAAAAGCTTTTAAAATTCTAGAAAATTCAGAAAACTCAAGGAAAATAATTAATTTTTATTTTTTAGCCAAATTGAAAATTTGGGGTGTTACATCTGTCATTCCACGAAAGTACCTCTTTGCATCAATTAATCATTCTCACATTTAAAGTGGTAAACCACCAAAAATTTGTAATTTTGTAAAGATACTCAATCTCACTTGAGTAGACTTAGTACCTTGATCATACCATCGGAATTTCTAAACTCCGTCAATCATGGGTTTACTATTTCGTATGATTGCATGAATCCTATCACGCTGATCATTCTTATTCCATTAAAATTCCATCAATAAGGGTTTATCACTAAGTGATCCCATGTGAAATTATGTATAGGTCTACAAATCCAATAATTGAGTTGTCTTCAAAATAAGCCCTAGGTAATTGTGGGAATTGATAACCCTATCACAGATCGAAATCCAATTGTGGTTTCCATGAATTGTCACCAAATCTATCCAAAACTGAAATCGTAAAATCCTCATCGATTCAAGTCTCTTGTTGCTTTGTAAAATCTTTTATTACACCCACCAAACATACTTTGTGATTTATCTTCCAAAATTCCTCCAAAGAATACTCCAATATAACTTCTTTGAGGAACTCCAATATAACTTCTTTGAGGACTTCATAATCCATCAAACCTATCTTCATCGCACTCTAAGTATATCCTCATCTAATCCCAATAATCAATCACGATATCTACAAATATTTTGGAATAATCTAAATCCATTGGGGGGTTATTCATTAGATCAAAATACTTCCATCTTTTAACTACCCCCTTAATTTAATTGACCCCTAAAATCAATCATTTCATGACAAAGTGGTAATCCGCATCGAACAATCTTATACATTCAAACTGCAATTTTCTAGAAACCACCAACCATCCAATTATTTATACCCAATCTTTGATAAATACACTTATTCCAACTAATCATATTCTCTTTGTTCACTTAGTAACACATCCTCCACAATTTACTATGCCACAAGTTTAGCACTTCATTCAGAATCAATCATTCATTTAATCCACCAATATTAAGTCGGTGCCTCATAATGAGAAATCATTATCCTTCATCACTTTATAGATCAAGTTAATTCCCTAATATCATTCCTCCCAAATTAATTGCCAACACTCCATCCAGTGCTCCCAATTGTATACCTCTAATTACTCTTATCATTCCACGCGAGTGGGTTCAATTAATCTAAATGATATGACCCCCGAGACTTATGAAACCCAATAAGTATAACATATTATCAAACTCTGATGATCTGTTTAATCAATCAAGACTCTGCATCTTTGGTTGACGCGAATAATCATCCGGTGTCCCCAATATACCTTTATAATTAACCACCATGCAAATCTCCTATGGCATCGTCTATATGTACCAATTCCAATTCCGAGGCAATGGTACTCATCAATCCATCATCCAAGCCGCTTAATTGGGCATTGATGCACTAGGTTCGCTCTTTGCTCATACTACTTCTACTTGACTAGTACTCGCTCGACACCTTTTTCATGATTGTCTTGGTTTGACCATCCATCGCGCTACTCTTGACATTTGTTGGTGCTTTCTGCAAAGGATAAGAGGGAATAGCAAGAAGTAAGGCAGGAGATGTGGGGATGGGGTAACCAAGACCAGGAACTAAACCCACACAAGATAGCCGGGATGGTCAACAAAATCATACCAACATGAAATTTTCCTGTGACTGCAAAATATGGCGCCCATAGGCAAATATGACTAAGTGATAATCACAAGGCTTTTACAAAGCTCCTTCTTAACCCAGTTCTGCCCACTAAGGTTTTAACACTGAATATCTTTCCAACCAGACAGACCCCCCCCTCTTGCGCCAGTATACGTCCATCTCGTAACTCATGCTTGACAGAACCAAAATTGAAACATTGCTAAATAGTTAGCTAGGTCCATCCCATATTGGACAAGTGGTTGTACAATATGACCCAGTTCAATGGCGCACAAGATTAATTCATTGACAATTACTTGAGCGAGTCTACCACAACCCAACAATGTGCTACCCGCACCCCCTTTACTGCATGATCGCTCGCCTAAGCAAAAATATTTTGTTCAACCAAGACCAATGACATACCCTACCATAGCACAACAATTTTAACAACAGTGGCTACCAACCACAATTCCATATCTTATTAAGTCAACTTAATATTATTGAACTTGTGACATGAGCCCATCGTACAACTAAGCATGGCTAAGCATCTCTACGATACCCATGTTAGTGATACAAATATGTCCAACTAGTAATGATCATCCTATAGTGACAAAGGATTTATGGTATTCAAATAATCAATGAAGGCATATTGACAAATATGTGATTAACTATTCCCAAAGCAGTTGATATAAAAATAGATTGCAATTTGATATAAAAACAAGATACTTTTGAAAGCATAGGTTCAATATGACCAATGGATTATGACTTGCCTTGGCTTTGCCTAGTTACCATACTTGGATCTTCGAAACTTTCTTCTGCTCCTACTCCTTGAAACAGATCGTCTAAACGAGAGAGAAAAGAATAAGCGAAGCACAAATAAATCCAAAATAAAAACAAATAAAATCCAAAAACATCAAAACTAACTCTAAAAGAAAGAGCTCGATTTTAGATGAATTTAGGAATTTGAACAGGCTGAATTAGAGTTCGAACGAAGGAGAATGGACTCTTGGAAGGTTTGCTCGAAACAAAAAAAAGAGAGAAAAGAATGTTCTCTCAGCTGAAAAGAAAACGAAGAAGAAAAGGAAAAAAAGGACACTGATGAGTGGGGCCCACTCGTAAGAAAAAGAGAGAGAAAACATAGGGATTGACAGATGGGGCCGGGCTAGAAGTGAGAGAAAGAAACAGAGAGAGAGAGAGAGAGGAGGCTGACAGGGATGGCCCACTCGGTAGAGAGGGAGTAGAGGGAGAAATAGAGGAGCGGGGTAGGCGGCGCTGGCGCACAGCAGTGACGATGGACGGTGGCAAGAAGATAGCCGGAGATGGGCAAAATAGGTTGCTGGCGGCACGGGGAACCTTTGGGCGGGGGCAGCGCGGCAAGAGTGGTGGCGAGGTGTTGGCAATGGTGACGGTGGTGGGGCAGAGGCTCGGGCTTGCAGCGGCTCGGTGGCGCCTTGAGGAAACAAAGGAGAGCATAGGGTTGGTACCGGCGAGGGAAACTCAACAGGCATCTTGGGGTGGCCATAGAGAGATAGGAGCAGCGGTGTGACGATGGCCGGAGGCAGAGAAGGACGATAGCGGCGGCTCGACATGGTGACGGAGAGGCCGAAAGAAGGAAGGGGATCGGAAGAGGACAGCGAAGAAGACGAGATGACATGCACGGGGACAGCAAGGGACTCACCAGCGGCTAGATCGGGTGGAGGGTGGTGCGGCTGGTTTTGGGGACGAAGGAGGTGACGATGGTCCGGCGAGGTTTGGTCGACGAGGAGGTGTGCACCATGTAGAACATGACAAGGACATTCCGGCAGTGGGGTTAATTTGATTTTTGAAAATTCAAATTAAGCTTTGACTTAACCAAGAAAATTCAAATGGTTATTTTTATTTTTAAAGGCTTCAATAACATTCCAAATTTGGGATGTTACAAGAAGTCAATGACCAAATTGAATGGCAAACTTAAGGGTGTCGTTGAGAGCATCAAGAAAAGTTCTAATCATGTGACGATGGTTCAAAAGACTACTAGCTTCAACAAAAAAGGTAAGTCTTGGGGAAAGGGAAAAGGCACAGGAAAGACTCAAGATGAGATCGAGAGTCTCAATGCTAAGCTTAAGAAGCTCTAGCTAGGTCCTAACCCTGATACAGAATACTGCCATTGTCATGAGACTAGACATTGGAAGAGGAATTGTAAGAAGTACTTGACAGAGATTAAAAAGAACAAAGGAAGTAAGACTTCCAGTTCAGGTATAAATGTTATGGAAATTAACCTTGCCACTTCTCCTATATGTTCTTGGGTATTTGATACCAGATCGGTTGCTCATGTTTACAATTCAGTGCAAGGATTGACAAGGAGTAGAAGTTTGATAAGAGGCAAGATTGATCTTTGCGTGGGCAATTCAGCAAGAGTTGCTGCATTGGCTATTGGCACTTTATCATTGGCTTTGCCTTCATGATTAGTTATGGAATTAAATAATTGCTATTATGTTCCTACCTTAAGCAAAAACATTATTTCTGCTTCATGTTTAGGAGCAAAAGGTTATAAATTCATAATATTTAAAGAACAATTATTGTTCAATTTATTTCGATGACATGCTTTATGGTCATGCTCAATTAGTGAATGGATTATATATTTTGAATCTTGAAGATGTGCCTGTCTATAACATTAATGCTAAGAGGTTTCAACCTAATTATTTGAATCCTACTTTTATTTGGTATTGTCGTCTAGGTCATACAAATGAGAAGCGCATGATGACGCACCATAAAGATGGCCTTCTAAACTCATTTGATTTTGAATCATTTGAAACATGTTAATCTTGTTTACTTGGCAAAATGACAAAGGCGCCTCTCACGGGTATAGGTGAGAAGGCAGGTGACTTATTGGCCCTTATACATACGGATGTATGTGGACCAATGAGCATAAGTTTGGATCTTTTGAAAATTTCAAAGAGTTTCATAATGATGTGCAGAATCAACTTGGCAAGACAATCAAATTTCTACGATCAGATCGTGGAGGTGAATATTTTGAGCTTTGAGTTTGGTGATCATCTAAAGCAATGTGGAATTGTTCCACAGCTTACTCCGCTGGGAATGCCTCAATGGAATGAGATATCTGAACGACAGAACTAGACATTGTTAGACATGGTTTGATCAATGATGAGCCAATATGATCTTCCATTGTATTTCTGGGGAAACGCTCTAGAAATAGCGGCTTTGAGTTTAAACAAGATTTCATTAAAAAATAGTAGAGAAGATACCATATGGGATATGAACTGAGAAGTGTCCTAGATTATCTTTTCTCAAAATATGGGGTTGTAAGGTATATGTAAAACGTTTGACGTCTAATAAACTCACACCCAAGTCGGGTAAATGCTTCTTTGTGGGGTATCCTAAGGAGATGATTGTATCACGGCTATGTTTATGATTCATAGAATATGTTCCTTGGATAAATTATCATTTATAAAGATTAACAAATATGTGACTTGGTGAAGCTTTTTGATAGTTATACGATGTCATTCTAAAAGTATCCCTGGTCAGATACCAATAGTCAGGACACTATTGGCTTATCGACCAACACTTGTATTGATTGATGATCATGTTTCACCGGTCATAGATATGGGGATATCAAATCAATAATGTAACCACATGTTAGAGAACATGGTATTGGATTGACCCATCTTGAGACATTGTTGAGATGTCTCAAGCAATAATGATGTATAATCCTTAGACTTTAGATCGACATGGTTTCCTACATGTGTAATAGTACGCTTAGGGGTTGCTAAACACTACTCCGTAACTAGGTAGTTATAAAGGTAGTTTTTGGGTATGCTATGAAACATGCAGAGAGATGTGACTAGTCAAATATGGGATCTATCCCTCTTAACATAACATGAGAGATATCTCTGGGCCTCTCGATATGGTCGGATAAAGAAAGTGCATGGTCATGCCACTAGTGGTCGAGGAGTCGACCACACAAAGTTATCCGTCACTATATCAAGAAAATATTGAATATTCCATGGATGACATAATATCTCACCTGGAGTTCAACCGAATATCGTGAGGCAAAAGGAGAATATGCAAGTAGGTCATTCGGTCCGACCAGATATGAACTAGTCGTATGGAGATACGGACTGGTCGTGAGCTGGTCGTACATGCATGATCACTAACTGGTCGAGAGTGATAAGGACTTGGTCGCAGATCATATTGTATAAGGTTCATCTGATATAGTATTTATGTGTATTCGTGAGTCGTTATGTCCTACTAGGAACCACTACCGACTTGTGGTCAGAAAGGAATTTACGAGTCACAACTGATTACACATGAACCTATAGGGTCACACACTTAACGGGTTAGAACAAACTAATTTGGATAAGATCTGTTATGAGCTCTTTATAAGGGGATGCATGGGGCTATTGGGACGTAAGAGTTGCACCACCAAAACCTTAGCTGCCATCTCTCCAAAGATCCTACTGTGCGCACTGGTGCTAGCACACCGACGTACGACGTTCCATCCTAGATGTGTGGATACCATAGAGGCACTGATGTGATTGCTGCTGTGCTGATTGAGGACGATCCGCGACCTACACAAGGGACGTGATAGGTTGCTGGAGGAGATGATCGGTGTCAAAGACGTGGATGATAGACTATGACCATTACATCAACACGCTCGATGTTGGATCATGCTGTTCCAACTCTTCTTCCGCTGCACTGCACGTCTAGTGTTAACGATTTATGATTTTTTTACTTGCATGACTTCCTAGTTTACATGGTAGAATTTTTGAAATTGCATGCTAGTATAGCCTACCGTATCACTTCATAAGGGTGGTCAATGTAATACCCAAGCCCGTAAGTGTTGTGGCCCAGGTGGCCCATGTGGATTTGTGGTGGGATTAGTTAGTCCTACATTGCTTCTCTAAATGAGTTGTATTAGCATATAATGCTTGTTGGGTCTAAACGTAGCGTCTTCAGGTTAACCTTTTTACATGAAGTGATAACGAAAGTGTAAGCTGGATGCTATGTGTGAGCGGGTCCACTCCATGGTGGACTGGGCATTGAGCGAATTTTGCGCCATGATGTTACAATAGTGTTATTTTGAGAATTTATAGTGTTTGTAGTGGCATTTTCAAAACGTCACAATTGAAGTGACATATTTTAAACAGGTGAAGATTGTTGTGGCATTTATCAAGTATCCTTAAATAGAACACAAAATAGGCTTTAGGCACTGTTTACTTGTGTCGTTTGTTAAGACACCGTAAAAGCCATATTTAGTCGAGTCACACTGCAAAAATGCGGCCATTGGTTGCTGGACACCGCGCCCATTATAATATTATTTTTGGCTGAGAAGGTGAGAGTAACCTTGAAAAATTGCCATTTTGACCATCGGTGCAGTCGTACAAGCTGTGGTAGCACCGTCGCCCCCCTCGTGCGCTCCCTCCTCGCGCTCGCATTCCGCCACGACCCGTACAAGAACATCCCTACCGCTGCCGCCACTAGTGCCTTGTGACGATCAACACATGGAGATTTAATGAACTCACGGATGTAGCGGATGCTACTGCGAGTTACAGAGTACGTTTGTGTGTACATACCATGAGATGGTGATAGAGCACTAGCTCTCGAGCCCCAGCACGATGCGCTTGTGGGACTTGTCGCAGCAGCTGAAGCAACTGTTGGCCACACTGAGCACGACCTAGCTGATCAGCAGGAACAACGCCGCCTCGCCTTTTCCCTCTCAACCCCTTCCTTCTCTCCAACCAGTCTGAGGAGGAGCAAGCGCCTGGAGCGCCATTGCTGCATGGGCTCCCACCAGAACCTGCCGAGTCGATCTCCCAATCCAGTTAGCTTTTCCTAAATCTAACCACATCACATTGTGTTCCACATAGTGCTCACCTACTTCCCTATGTTAATTGTATTTTCTTGCTCGCGATGCTCTAAACCGATTCTTCCCTCCTCCAGCTTCGGCAAGCTTCGACTGCACCATTCATCTTCATTGGTGCGCCTCCGTTCAATTACCTTAAACCAAAGCATCCCATCTTCCTCCTCTATGTTTTGACACATTCGGTTGAAGTTGTTGTCCACCGTAGCACCACCATCGTCTTTACCTGAGCCGTTACGCTACCACTCGCCACATGCCTTTCTCTCCCCATACCGATGCCACCAATGAGTTCGCCTTGCCATCGCCAACCCATTTTTGCGATCTTTATGGCGTCGATGTCACCTCTCCATCGTTGGCATGCATCACCCGAGCTCATGGACCTTTCTTTTTTTAGAAGATGGCTTGTACGATTGTACCTCTTACCTTGGGATTGTTTGGAATGACTTTAGTTCGGTTTTTCGCTTGGAAAAACTGGAAGCCATTCCAAACGGGATATTTTTCGCATCGACTTTTTCCAAAGCTGTTCTGACTTTACCCCCAAAGTTGAGGGTAATTACCCGCTTTTACCGCTCAACAACCCCCCAACTCCCTTCCACGAAACCCTAGCGCTGCCCCTCCCCCCCACACCCGTGTGGCCCTACCCGCCTACTCCTCCCTCGCTCCCTCCTCCCCATGTGCCGCTAGCCTCCTCCCTCTGCCCCGCCCGCTCCTCCTCCCTTACCGGTGCCGCCGCTCCTCCTCTCTCCTCCTCTCGTGTCGGCTCCGCCAACTCTCTCCTCCTCCTCCCTTCTCCGGTGCCGCTGCCCTCCTCCTCCCACGCCATCACCGCTCCCCTCCTCCAGCGCCATCGCCCTCCTCCTCCCAAGCCGCCGCCGCCACCCCTTCTCCGTCCTCCTCTTGCGCCACCGCCCGCAAGGCATTGGGCGCGTGAGACTAAGCCAAGTGAAAGCAGTGAAGTACAGAAGTGAGCCATGCTCGCCTCATCGGCGCCCGCTCCTTCGCACCATCCGTTTCTGAAAACCTTGGCATCCCCCTACAGGCCATATCTGTGCCCTCGTTCTCATCCTCACTAGTGCGGTGGGCCGCCTTGGTCGTCGTCGCCGAGGTGAAGGTGTCCACGCCCAAGGTCGACTGCATCACCTGTCATGTCCACCTCCGCAAGAAGGTTGTAACCCTACACGAGGAAACAATAATATCCTTGTCTCTTAGAAATGTGCGGCGATTGAATTACAAGCATGCGCGCTCTCTGCGTGAAGTTAATAAGGTGCGTGGTGAGGGCAATGCCATGCCATTGACGTGTTTGACGAAATGCCTTTGTAGCAGCAGTATCTTAAAAGGAGCCGTGTTTAGATTCTAAACGTCTTTGGAGCTATGTAATTTGGCACTTCAGCTCTGGTTAATGCATCCAGTGAACTGTACAAGTGCCTTCCATGGTTAGTTAATTTTATGGAGAAGTGTATGTAGAGGTGGAGCTGGGCCTCGGGCCGCTAGGGCAATGGCCCGAGGCCCAGATCAAAATCGCTTGAGATGCTTACGCGATGAGCTGGGCCGATGTTATTTCGGCTAGGCTGGCTGGATACGCCACTGAGTGTATGTAGATGTACGAGTACCTGCCATTGGATGTGCGAGAGTTGAGAAGTTGCTGTTGGCCCAAACCGAAGAATCTTCAGCCAATCCGCTTAGATGAAGAAACTCACGATTGAATCAATCGGCAGAAAGCGATCCTTGGATCCAGCACATGCACATACTGGAAGTCACGAACGGAAGACACACATACGTGAGCACGCTAGAAACACACGCACTTGAGAACGCTCTAGAAAGAATCAACGCACGCACTTGTTCTGGAGGCAAGACTAGAAGATGCACACGTGCTGGAAGCAATAGGATTTTTTGGTGCTGCGTACGGCGACTTTTCTGGTATTTTATTCTTTCCTCTATTGCTTGAATAAAAACACATATGATTACACGTCCTTTTAAAGACTACGCAATCAACATGCTAACCAAGCCAAAACTAAACATGGAAAGCCTAACAAAAGAAACAAACTAATTTGATCCGATGCTGATTGCATCAAGATCCTAACGCCCTATTACTTGACAAGTCTAGATTAGTTTCCAACAGTTGCAATGTAGATATGGGAAGTAGGTGCTTATGCTGATATACTGATGTGCATGACAAGGTATTCGATTATTCGTTACTATGCTCACCGTACAAGTTGAAAAAGAGAAGAAGCTTGCTGGGAGATCAGTGCCTTCACATTAACACATCTTCAATGCCACTCTCAACGGTGTCTAATTCATATGAGTAATATGATGTTTATGTATGGCCTGTGTATTCTTGCTTGATAGTTGACCATGAGCACACAAACAGAATGTGTGAAATGTATGGATGCGCAACTTGTTTTGTTACCTTGTGCATTTACAACTTATCTCTACTACTTAAAAGAAGCAATTGGTGGTCGTCCATCCTCCAACTCTCTTCAACGTCCGTCCGATCAACGATCAACCGATGGCTCAAATCATCTCACACCAGATCACACCCACGGAGAGCAACCTGCCTCCCACTCCTCTCATGCCTCCCACTAGAGCTGGCCAAATGGGCCGGGCCCACTGGGCCGATATGAAGCACGCCATCAGAGGCCCGGCCAGCACAACCGCGCCCGCATGTTCATGGGCGTGCACGGCCGCCACTTCAAGACAAGATGGGCGGCAAGAGCAACCTAACAAAGGATCTTGCAGTTAGGCTAAACGCGGCAAGACGGCAAGCAAGACGGCTATATAGCGGAGGCCGGGCGGAGGTGAAGGGCTAGAGCGAGTCGGCGATGCGATCTTTGCCGGGCGGAGGAAGAGGAGGTCGCGGGCTCGCGGCGCCGATCTCTTGGCCGGAGCGAGGAGGAGGAGGTTGTCGCGGCTCTCGCGGCGCCGCGATCTTCTTGTCGGGCGGAGGGAGGAGGCGTCGCGGCCTCGCGACACACGATCTTTGACCGAGCGGAGGCGGAGGAGGAGAGCGGGCGAGCGGCGCGCATGGCAGTCGCGGTGCCGCGGTGTTGCGCTGCGCCAGAGCGACGGAGGAGGAGGCGACGGTGTCATCGGCGGCGCGGCGCATGGTGTTGTCGGCGGCGGCGGGCCCTGGGAGGCGAGGAGGCGATGGGGTCGTCGAGGCGGCGGCGGCATGAGGCGAGCGAGGCGGCGGGGTCGGCACGCAGGGGCCAAGGAAGCGAGGAGGTGGCGAGTTGACGACCGCCGCTGTGGGGAGGCAAGGAGGCGCCGTCGTAGGGAGGTGAGGAGGCGGTGTCGTCGAGGCACAGGCACCGCGGGGAGGCGAGGACCGAGGAGGCAGTGGGCAAGACGCAGGCGAGAAGACACGAGGAGAAGAAAATCAGGCAAGACAGGCGACTCGGGCGGCACCAGAAGAAGAAGATGGGCTAGGGCGGCCGGGCTAGCCAAGCCTTGTCGTGCCCGTGGGCCGTGCTCGGCACGGCACGGCCCGAAAAATTCGGCCATTTTTTGACCGTTGAGAGATTTTTTGACCGTTTTTGACCGTTGTGGGGGCTTAAAAATAGCAAAAAAATTGAAAAAATTCCGAAATTTTTTCTATAAATAGGCACCATACCCCCTTATTCAGCACCCCTTCATTCTCTATTCTCTCTTTGAAATTGTGTTGTGCAAATTCAAATCTGTGTTGAGCTAATTTGGCAAAATTCAAAAAATTGTGCCAAAATTTGGAAATTTCAATTTTAAATCGACAAGTCGATGAAAGAGGTACAATACTATTTTTGTAATACTTTTATTGTTAATTATTGTTATGCTAAGATTAAAGTAGTAATAGTGTTAGTTTGATTTTGCGCTTTTCGTTATGGATGCATCCTTCGACGCCTTTGCCCTTAGTGAGTTCAGACTTTCATCGACAATTGCGTCTATGGAGGCTGCCGCAATGCCTCAAACCAACCGGAGGTTTCACCGAGGAGCAAGGTGGAGTTCGTCAATCGGCCTCCACGTCGAGATCGAGCTCAACGACAACGAGCAAAGAGGTCAAGGCCGTCTACATCGGGAGTGTGGGAGAATTTCGATAGGACAACCAGGCAAGACGCAGCGGGAAATGAGGTACCATATGCTATTTGTAAAATTTGTCGCCATGAATGGTCTGCAAAGTCTACAGGTGGAACGAGACACTTGATTAGACATGCTACAAGGTGTCGAACCAAGCAAAGATTGGCGATGAGGCAGACGCAGCTGCAATACAACCCCGACGGTACGGTATCTAGCTGGGACTACAATCCTCAGGTAGCCTGCCAATCTCTTTGTCGTTTAATTGCTTTTGAGGATTTACTGTTAGGCTTTGGCGAGTCTGCTTCTTTCCAAAATTACATTAGGATCACAAGATAATCCTAGATTTACTACATTTCTAGACAGACAACAACTAGGGATCTAGTGAAATACTATAATGAACGTTGTAATAAAATAAAGAAACTATTTAGTACGTGCACATTTTCGGTGGCCCTAGCCTCGGACATATGGAGTGGTCGGGCTAGGGAGGATTACCTTAGTGTAGTTGCGCATTATATTAATGATGACTGGGTAATGGAGAAAAGGATTATAGGTTTGAAATTAATTGATGTAGCACACACGGGGGAGAATATTGCGAACTGTATTATCAAAGTCGTGGAAGACTTTGGTCTTCTGAGACAAAATATCTTAATTACTTTGAACAACGCCGCTTCAAACTCTAGGGCCATGGACATTCTTACTCTAGTGTTGAGTACACATGCCGATTCCTTCTGCTACATCAACGATCGCTTGTCATATTATCAACCTTATAGTCAAATGTGGTTTGAAGAGGTTGAATCCGTATATTAAAGCTTTTCGCGATGCGATTTCTTTCTTGAATAATTCTAACGTAAGAATAGCACAATATAAGAACTTCTGTAGGGTGATGGGTGTCGTCCAAGAAAGTTCGATGCGACATGGAGGAAGGTGGAACTCTACTTACCTCATGCTTAAGAAACTTTTACCATACAAGAGCACTTTTTCTGTATTTATTCAAACGCACTATCTTAGGACTGATGGTACTATGCTATTAACTGAGCAACATTGGTTCGTTGCTAAGAAGGTACTGTCGTTTTTAGAATTTTTTATGAGGCAACTGTTGCTTTGTCTGCTGTCTACTATCCAACATCTCCTATCATTGTGCATACTATTTTATGGATTGCTACTCAATTGAAAATGTTTGAAAAAGACATAGTTTTACGCGATGCTGTTGTTTCCATGAAATCTAAATACCTTAAATATTGGAGAGAAATCCCTTACCTATATGCATTTGCATTTCTTTTAGATCCTAGGGCTAAATTGATGCATTTGGTATTGTACATGATCTTCTTAGTGATGCTACGGGGCTAGACTATACTGACTATTTTGCAGAAGTTCATTCTCGGTTATATGAGGTTTACCAAAAGTATGAAAATAAGTTTTGGGGAGTCCATTCGCAACGACCTCCAGTAGCCCCCACCTCAAGTGGGAAGACAAATATGTGGGGCACGATCTTTGGTGCCTCTTCCTCCAGGTCCAGGTCCAGGGGTTCTTCTTCTTCTTCTACACCAACGCCTGCTCAGCCAAAACCCACAAGGAGCGGAGAACTATCCACCTATCTGGACAGCGATACGGTGGATTTCAACTTAGAAGGCTTCGACATCTTGCAATGGTGGAAAGCCCATAAGTTAACATATCCCGTGCTATCCATACTTGCACGTGATGTGTTAACTATTCCTGTCTCTACGGTTTCCTCCGAGTCTGCTTTCAGTCTTTCTGGAAGGATATTGGAGGAGAGAAGAACAAGTCTCACAAGTGAGATGGTAGAGATCCTTCTAACTGTGAAGGATTAGGAACAAGCTGATTCATGAACACAACACTCTATGGAAAATCCAGAGTTGTCGGAGGTGTTTGAAAATCTGTACTTAGACAATGACACCGACACATAGAACAAAGATGCATCATGTATGTAGAATTGTAGAGCTATATGTTGTACTCTTTTTCCTTTGCCAAGGTTTTCTCATTTTGAGTTTTTACTTGGCAAAGGTTTTAACGAGGCAGCCAATTGGACATCAATAAAGCTCTTTATTACATTTTCAATATGATTGTCTCAATTTTTTTTAAAAATTTTCATGTCTACTTCTGAATTATACACATTTTTCTAATTTTTCTGGATTTTTTTGGATTTTTTGTTACGATGGGCCAAACAGCCCACATCGGCCCGACAGACCAAGCAGACTCAGCCACCCAAGACCAAGACGACGAATGCCGTCGGTAGTGCTGGGCCGCCACCTCGGCCCATGGGCATACCGCACTAACACGAATAGTACACGGGCCGGAACGAGCCATGCCTAAATGGGTCGTGCCTAGCCGGGCCCATGCCGTGCCGGGCCAGGCAGCCTATTTGGCCAGGTTTGCCTCCCACTCACAAAAGTAGTTACCCTTCTTCCTCCCCCGCTGCCCCTACCTGCCCTCCAACCCCCTCACCCTCTCCCTCTTCGTCGTGTCGCCGCTCTCTCTCTCTCCACCCTCCCTTTCCCTCCTCCGTCGCCTACCATCCCCTCCTCTCCTGATTTGCATCTGCCCGGTCGCCATCGCCTCCTCCTCTTGCGCACCCACGCAGTTGTTGCCACTCCGAGCGCCCGCGCCATCGCTGCCACTCCAAGCACCCGCGCCTCCACCCATGGCACTACTGCCGCTCCACGCGCCCTCCACTTCTATCTGGGTGCCGCCGTTACATCTGCTCGTCGAGGTTGTCAGCCGCGGCTGTTTCCTCAAGTCCGTCCGCTGTAAGCACGACGAGGGCCTCCTCCTCGTGAAGGTCTACTTCAAGCGCACAGGCGAGCCCCTCAACCTCAAGGTAATGCTAGCGTCCCTACACGCGCCCCCATTCTCTGTACCTCGCGAACCCCTTCGATTTGGTGGTGTGTGGAATTGTGTTTTGAGATTTGGCTGCTGGTGTTGCAGGTAAGGGTGGAAAAAAGCTCGAAACTCGCGAGCCAGCTCAACTCGTTAAGGGCTCGGCTCGAACTCGGTCCCTTAATGAGCCAAGCCGAGCCGGCAATTTAGCTCGTTTTCTTAACGAGCCAAGTTCGAGTTGGCTCGCGAGTTGCTCGTTAAGCTCGTTTAGCTCGTTAAAAAACCAGCATAGTAGAGCAGTAGTACCAAGCCAGCTCAACCCAGCAACCCTTAGGCGGTCCAGAGAGGCACAAGCCTCAAGTTGTAATCTCTTGGCTTTCTAAAAAATTTATTAGGCTGATTTTCCTTTTTAGCGAGCCTAACGAGTCTAACGAGCTTAACGAGCTTTAAATTATGATGTCTTGACTTTCTTAACGAGCCTAACGAGCCAAACGAGCCGAGTTCGAGCTTTTTAACGAGCTGAGCTGAGCCTGGTATTTTGCTCGTTAGCTTAACAAGCCGAGCCGAGCCAGCTTGTTTTCTTAACGAGCCGAGCCGAGCTGGCTTGTTATCCAGCCCTAGTCGCAGGAGCACGAGCGGAGGTTGGAGTGGACCAGGAATGCGTTCGAGGGGTTGGAGGGATCCCATGTCTGGCCCTTCTTAGTGAAGATCGTGTGCCGCGGTCTCACGAAAAGTGGGATTCTGATGTAATTTTGCATGTACATTGCGAACGAGCGGAGATTGCTCGCGGTTTTTAGTGCATTATTTTGTGGCATTAAGGAAAGCTTGTCAGACGGTGTTGACAAGGTATACTCTTTCATTCATCCAATAGCATAGAACCTTCTTGTGTGTCTGTGTACAGTAATGCTGATCATTCCCCTTCAATTGCTCAGTTGCTAACATATCATATGCTTCCAAAGTTAGTCGCATTTGTTTTGCTTTTGAATTTCAACACAACGCAAGTCTGCTTAGATCTTTAACCTTCTATTGGCCATATGCACCTCTTTTAAAACAAACCTTCATTTTGACATGGCTGACGGAAACTGAGACTATTCGTTCATGCCAATATAAGAAATAAGAGGTCTTGTTGCTACTCTTTGTTCACTCTTATCATTCTCCGTGAGCTTGCTAAATGCTAACTGCATAGTGTCCATGCTTATTTTCAGGAAAGAATTCTTGGATAAAATCTTGTTATCCAATCAGACTTTAGACCCCAGAGATTTTTGCACGCAAGTGCTCTTTCAATTTATTTGATAGTAAGCTTAGTTACACCATTTCCATTATGAGCTCATCTATTTCAGTTATTGCTGTGACTAAATTTGTAGTTTCCTACCTTTTCTGCAGTTCTTCCAGTCCACATTCCTCAACGGAGATTCAATTAGTTGGCTGTTTTACAACCACTGTAGAAATGATATTGCCATTGCTCCTGCATCACTACATTCCTTTAGCAACAAGGTGTACAGGCTAACCTTTTTTCGTTTCTATCTTTTGTATGCTAAAGTGGGAATAATGCATGTAGAACAACTATTGTGTTCTGATCCCCACTTTACCTCGATTATTGATGTACATAATTTGATTTTGTTTACAAATACAAGACCAACCTTGTGCAAGCTAATATTACTAAGTGCGAGGCTAAGCTACTCTTGGTGCGGTGGAATTGAGCTTCCTTATGTTTATTTTTGTAGCAGGTGATGTATTCTTCATGAGAAGAAATTTGCTCAGTTCCCTCTGTTAAGAGAAATTGCAGAACTATTTAGGATAACCAAATTGTCCGAACTATATTACCCAAGAGGAGCAATCCAAAGAGCCAAGTTTCAGCATATATAGCTTGTTCGCCCAACTGTTAGGGTCCAAATGGATCTAGGTTTAGCCACTTTAGCCTTTACTTCCCCTGTGAAAAAACTTGCCTAAATGAAAATTTCTTTTCTAGTTATCAACAAATCCAAAAGAGAGTGGTACATAGAACCTTAATGGCTTAAGACTTCAGAACATTCTATCTATCTGTGGGACTTTTGAAAATTACTCATCGATATCAGAGTAATGTGGTTATTTATCTATGTGCCTATGTTGGACGTTATGTTATAGGGGACTTGGGGTTGGAATTGAGAGGGCCTTTGGTGTTTACCGTGTAATGGAGACAAAGCACTGCTCTGGAAAGCATAGTTTTGTATTTGGGTCTTACTTTTGTCTATGATAATGTCTTGTTCGATTTACATACATCTTAAGATGAAAGTTAATGGAAAGCGAGTAAATTTCAAGAGGCATCTTCTGAATTGGTCGTGCAGTCGTGTATTATTTTCTTAGAAGATCCGACCTACATTATGGTTGAGATAGTATCATAAAAAGGTCTAATATTTTTTAGAATACTGCATAGTTTCCAGAAGTTCAGAAATAAGCATTTCTTTTTTAGTTATTCATATTGTTGCTATCGAGCATTCACATCAATTTTCTAATTGAATTCTGTAGGAAAAGCATAATGTACGATCTCTGGAGCTTCCTCTTATTAAGCACGTTGAAGGCCTTGATACAGATTGGTTTTCATTTGTCTTGCGTGGTAGGTGGTCCAGTTTTTCTTTTGCAGCAATTTGACATTGTATTTTTTGTTCTTTCTTGCCTTGTACATCTATTTGCTCCAACAGGTACTATAATTTTTCTTTCTTGATATTATCCTCTTTACACTCGCTTTGTGAAAATCGCAACTGCAAAATTCCTGGTTTAGTAACTTTAGTCTTCTGTTTTTACAAATGAAAAGTTTGACTGGATTACTATAACATCTCTTGAGGCAGTTGCAGTGTTCCTTGAGGGATGGAAGTAAGATTCAAACATATTGCAGTTATTGTGCGCAATGTTGCTACAAATAGAAATTATGCGTCATTTCACGATTCATTCCTCATAAGTTGTGGGCTTGTGGCACCATAGGTTTGTGCACTTTTTGTCATTGGTTTGTTGGATAACCAAATCTATGATGCGTTCTACGTGTCTATAGTTTTTATGAAACTTCATTCCTTCACTCAAATAATTGTTACAAGAATACACCAGAACAACTCAAACATAATCTAAGATCTGCGTATTTGGCGTAAATTACACAATAATCAATTCGAGTTTGTTGGAAGTCCTAAAGTGCAAATAGCAGTTGTTGGGCGAGGATCGCAAGAATTTTTATGAAGCATTGCGGTCTGATGATAGATTCCTTGAGGTTGCATTCTCTCCTTCCAAAGGTACCTTGCCAGTTGCCACGTAATTTATACGATGTAATTACTACCCATGCATTTTAAAGACTTCACATATCTTGAAGGCCCGAACTCTGTTTCAGTCTACAAGACACTTATTCCATTTCTTTCTTCATCAACTATGGGTTAAGTTTTGGCCTCAGAGCTTCCAAGGACCAGTGAGACTACTTGTAAGGTGTTGTATCCTGCATCTGCAAAGGCTGGCCATGAAATTCATGAGTCATTCTTGTGTTCATGTAGGTAGCATTTCTTTGTTTGCTATTTTCTTTTCCTTTCAATTAAGCCATATGTTTTCTGGCTTTCTGTTTTCCAGATTGAGTTATGAATTCATCAGGACTTTGCAAATAACTTTGTACTATAATAGCTTTGAGCTTGAATTATGTAGTTGATGGGTTTAAGCTTTAAACTACTTGCGTTAATTTTGATCTATGGGCTTGGTTCACTCTTTTTATTCCTACTTCTTTTCTTTTATTTGCTTGCATGGAAAATTCGCCTCGACAACAGTTGACATCAGCAAGTTCTTGATATAGGACACATGGAACATTGACTCCTTGCTTTTGTTACAAGAGTGGCTAGGTAATATGTCATGCTGTCTGGATGGACCTCTGAATTTTCCTAGAGCCACAAAGTAAGCTCTTGCCTTCTCCATTTTTGATTTTTTTTTTGTAAGATAAACATGCTTATAAGGGATGATTCTCTTCAAGTTCTGATACACTCCATGATGGACTTGGCATCTCACTTTCTCTGTTTTATCATTTTTAGAGATGCACCACTGTTTCGCAGTAGTGGCATGCAATGGAATACTACTAATGAAACAAAATGAGGAAGAATGGAATATTGCTAATGAGACAAAATGAGCAGGAATATAATTCTATGCTTCTCACTTTGAACACTAAAATGATGCGCACATGCTGCTTCTTGATGGTGTGCCATCTTATCCCAAACCACAAATATTTTCCTTCTATTAATTATCATATATTTTATTTTTGAACTACTATCTACCTGAAGCTTCTTAGGCGTCATAATTGTGTTTTTCATATCTTGTAGACTATCAGTTAAACTCCTCTCTGGATGACAGTATGTAATGACTATCAAATGTAATTTATCGAGTCATTGATTCTTGCAGGCATTTATGAAGCTGATAAAGAAAGTAATGAGATGGAAGACACAACAGAGTTGAACCGTATACCATCAACTAACAGGTTTGTGGTAGTTTTCCTTCAATGTCAGCAAAAGTTCCTTTCTAATGTATTCCATCTCACTAACAGAATATGCATATTTTTTTTAGCTACCATAAGAAGAAACTTCTTGATTATTCAATCATAATAATAAGATGGACAGTAGTGAGAAATACACCCATAAACCTACTTTTCTATAAACATAAACCCATTGTTTCTTCCATCAAATCCCAATTCACTGTGCCAACACATTTTATTGGTCAGGTTTTGCTATCCTCGTATTAGTAGCAGCTATCAAGATGTGCTCGCACAGAGAAGAGCATGCACCGCTTCAAATTGATCTCATAGAAGATTGCACATACACCTACATAACTTTGCACATTGTCATGTTCAGAGTTTGACAGTTTAGTTATGAACTGAACCTTGTAAACATTTTAGTTTATTCATCAAAACTTTGGCATCCTTTAGACTCATGGCATGTAACACATGGCTTTCAGAGAAACAATTTAATGATGTAAATTTGATATTTATTTGTTCCATAATATCGTTCTATTTGCTGCCAAAAAAAGTTTTTATGAACTCAAGACCGCAAGAAAACATTTGGTGCGAGTTGGAATTTTTATCAATAGCGTTTCATTTTTTAACTAACATGAGAAGGGTTTCTGAACATCCGCTGCTTATGTAAGCTACAATAATAGTGATCTATTTCAGTATTTATAAAGGTGAGTCCTAAGGGATGAATAAGCACACAGGCATATATATTTGAATTTGCAGTTCCTCGATCCCATAAGATAATTTGCATTTTCTGGATCCCATAGTTGAATCATACCAAAAAGAAAAAAGGATTGTGGTATGGTTTAGGATCATGTTTGATGATATTGTATCATCTTCTTTTGAGACTCTATTGCAATGCACGAGCACTTTACTAGTAAGTTATAAGCTGCTGTTCTTTATGCACAAAAATATGCCTTTGGTAATATTACATAATTTCTTTCAGGTTAGCGGCACCATAGAGAGGCCAAGACTCAACATTTTCCGCTCAAACAAGCATTTATATGCTCAAGTGATTGATGATACAAAGTCATGCACTATGGTTTCAACTTCCGCAATGCACAAATCTCTTTCAAAGGATTTTGAATACTCCGCTGAGCCAACAATTGTAAGTTGGTTTTGAGTTATCCATACCTATTCTTTTCCCTCTTTTTCTAGGAAAAATGTGGTATTGGCAATATGATGCCAAAATAATACATATGCTTTATCAACTTGTTTCATGGTTTTGTTTTTCATAAATTGAAAATGGATTTTTTAAAAATAATCTATTTTTATTAGAAATTACAAATATATTCTGCGATCTTTTTTACGAAATATACATCTGCCAGCCTTGATTGGGCGCTTCAGCTCTGTCGCCTAAATCGTTGGGCGGCGAAATCTTGTCATGTAACCGGGCATTTGTCTTCTTGGCCGAATCTGTTGGGTTGTGCCACTCGATCGCCTAACAATTAGGCGACGAGTTCGATCATGTAACCGTAAGGCGACAGGAGGCTCCCAACTGTTTTGTATTCTTTAATTATTGTTTAACTGTGTTGTAATGAATATTACATTTTGTAGGTTAATTACATTTAGCAAATCTGATTGTATGATGTTATTTATTTTGAAAATAATAGTGTCGTGACAATGTTGGTTGGTCTATTTGTTATTTTCGTAGAATGTCAAGGGTACGAAATTTGGCAGACTCGCAATAACATTTTGTGATCGTCGTATATTGTTGTAGTGCGCTAAATTTCTGTAGAATGTTGTGAGGACGATTGAGATAGTAATGAGTTGTAAGTAGAAAGGTAAGTGATATTATGATGCACTAGGGAGTCTCTCCTCGATGAAGTCGTATGAACGTATATGCGTATATAGACAGGTAGTCGATGTCGTACTTTATGAAGCTTATACAGAATATGATTGAAGGGGCTGAGAACGCTTGTTGTGATTATGAAGATGCCCTAAAACATGGAGGATTCGATGTCGGTGCGAATGGTTCTTTCTGGGATTCCACTAGAAGAGGCATACTTGCAATATAGGCTTGCTTTGATGGTTTAGCGGAGACACGGAACCAGAACTACATTAGAGTCCACGTACAGAAGCACGTTACACGTAGTCACATGGCATGATGGTTCGGCTAATTGCTTTAGTCATCCTCGCTACTACTACGGTACACTGCAACACAAGCATCCGGACCATGTAAGTATACATGCCTTTAGGGGATAGTAAAAAACATGGGGGTAGGACGGGGGACTACTACGTAATGACCTGACCTACTGCGTGGACCAGGGCCATTTTCCCTTCCTTGCTAGCTGGCCTTCCCCTTCCCCTTGTCGCGGATCTGTCCCACGTCGGTGGTATGTCTGTAGAGCATAATATGTACTCCCTATGCTCTCCTTCATCGACCTATCTGTGAGGCTCACCATGCGATGACCGATCTTCCTCTCCTGTATCTACCGTGTCGGGCTCATCACAAGCAACATCCTCCGAACCTTTAGAACCTGACCCTCCCGGTCCTCTTCTTCACCAACATCTTTGGGCACCCAGTTGCTCCCTACCCGAATGATATCCAATGGCGGGGCCTCGCTGACAGCTTCTTTGGGCATGGTTGCACAAGTAGCACACACTCATGTCCACGATGTCGACATCCTTCTATAAAGCCCTTCCACACAGCCATGCGCATCAGTCTTCTCAACTCCCATCTGATGTCTGTGGGAGACCGGCTCCAAAGCCCTTGTATGACGATGCTGCACACCTAGGGTTCAAAGAGAAGCCGCGGGTGAGCCAATGCATGACATCTTCGATTCGTGCATTCTCGCCGTCCGGGTGTACCAGAGTGGCTTGCCAAAAACTGCTCAAGTCAACACCACACGGACCTTCACGAACGGTGCCAACACTGTAATGCACTTTCAATGTAGTGGGTACAGGCATGACTTATTGTATGGCTGCAAATATTTCCAACATTGCAACTAGTCAGATCGCAATGCACGATATACAAGTACTGCTACATTGTAATTTACATTTGTAAGGCTCTTCGCCTATCGTCGACAACTACACTACAGTATGATCAAGACGTCATTCATTCCCTGAGGCATAGGCCACAATGAATGTGCAGTACAATATTCAGATTCAATCTCAAAACCGAGCTATTCCATACCAGGCATTATCCGATTCTAATGCTAACTTGCAATCTGAAATGCTACAAGTGGCGTTCCAGTCTTCTACAGAGCTATACCAATTACCTAAGTTAATAAGTTCGTACTAATTAACCTCTACTAATTAGTTCATACAAATAATTACCTAAGTCAGTCACACATGCACCGATACAACTACAGTACTCCTCACAAACAACACTAATACTACCTCACAGACTATTTTTTTCTCTAACTAAAGTTTTCTATCGCTGCTACTTACATACAAATTAACAATATTTCGATTTTCTAGTTTTTTGCTCTAACTAAAATTTCCTACAAGTGCTACTTATACTACTATTTTAACTACATAAACTAAACTAATTACTTACTAAAAAAAATACACTACAAAATAAAAAAAACTTACCTCACGGTCGAATCTTTCCTCTTCTTCTTCTTCTCCCTCTCCCTCTTCTTCTCCCTCTCTTTTTTCCTCTCCTCTCCCTCTCTTTCTTCTCCTCCTCACGCTCGCTCTCTGCTTCTCTTTTTCTCTCAGTCGCTCGGGCAGGGGACCACCTTGTACTTATATATAGCAATCCAATCGGCGAAGCGGTTCGACGACTGGCTCCTATCGCCTTACGGTTGGGTGACTACAATAATGCCGTCCAACGGTTTGGCGCCTGCAGCACAAATGCCCAACGGTTGGGCGACAACACTTCAGTCGCCCAACAGTTAGGCGATAGGAGCCAGTCGCCCAACCGTTGGGCGACAGACGTATATTTATGTAAAAAAAAGATCACAGGAATATATTTGTAATTTCTAATAAAAAATGGATTATTTTAAAAAAATTCTTGAAAATGTCTAGTGTATTCCATTAACTAGCAGCATCTTTGGAAAAGAAACTGATTTTAGTAAGAACTTGCTGTGAAATTGGCCGTCTAGTATACTCTCTAATATCTAATATTTTCAATCATTGAATTATGATTGTGATTCTAAATAACATGATTCAAAAACTTTACTAAAAGTACCACTTATTCCTAAAAAGAATTGGATCAAAAGAACAGATATTTCTTGTGTATGTTCTAGATATAGAATTTAAAATTTATGATCTGTATGTTCCAATGAATGGGCACCACCCAGGTGCAGTTAAATAAGTAGGAGATTTTAAGAGGTGGATCAACAGTGCACCCTTCTCTCTGATTGCCTATTTATATGTGGGTGACAATATTCATAGTTCATAAGTACACTTTTGTAGGGGTGGACTTAGCTACGGCCTAATCCTCGGGCCTGATCAACTGTTCTTGAGCCAAACTCGTATTTTTTGGTGATTTTTCAAGAGACTTTTTTATGGGATTTTGATCCTACACATAAAGATGAAAGCTTTTTAAATTTAAAGTTGTCACGGTTGTTTTTGTTGATTTTATACTTCTATATTTTCCATGCTAGCACATGATTATGAGCTCTACTTACAAAATAAATGTTCTACAAGTCAGATGATAGAGGCCCCTGATGCTTCCTAGGAAAAAAATATTGAATTACTATAGTGCAATTCAGAGTGGAAACAACAAACTAAAATATGCTTTTGCAGTTGTTTCTTGTTGAAAGGTGATGCTTTGTTTCTGATGGAAGTTCACTGTTGTAAATGTTTGGTTTCCAGGAAGCTGCACAAAAAGATTGGTGAAGTGATTGCCAAGTCTTGCTTGGAGAAAGGAATTACCAAAGTTGTATTTGATCGAGGTGGTTTCCTCTACCATGGTGGCACAAAAGCTTTGGCTAATGCGGCTAGAGAGAATAGGCTTGATTTCTGAATCTTTCAAATATCTGTTTATATTTATAGGATCACCTGTAATCTCCTCTTTTTGTAGTCATTTGAGTTGCTCTATAGACTTGGCCACTCTTTAATTGTACCTAATCTTTGCATTAGTATTGCCATTCTGGATTCTAAAGCTTATCTGCATCATGGAGCATTCTAGATCAATCTGCTGTCGTCTTATCTGTGTTATTGTAAAACCCGTATGCTCTAACAATCTTTTTTCCAAATATACTTTTTCGGCAAGTGCAAACTTCAGCACGATATTGAGTTGCAAACTATAGCGAACAAAGCCACACACTGACAACTGGCCGTTAATTGTCGTTAGTCGTGGTCTATTGCGTTAATTCCGGTCAATTGTGTTAATGGAGGGCAATTGAGTTAATTGTCCTTAATTGCGCTAGTTGTCGTTAATTGCGCTAGTTATCGTTAATCGTCGTTAATTATGTTAGTTGTCGTTAAATATCATCAATTGTCGTTAAACGACATCAAACAAACATCATTCGCCTTAGGGGCATTCAGACTTTTTCGATCTTAGAAGCCAAATGGTCAAACACTAAATCTTTTTAGCTCAATCGTTTAGATCTGTAGCCATTCAGTTCTGCAGCTTAGTCAAAAACTACTTTTCAAAAAAACGACAGTCGTGTCAAACAAGTCCATTGTCCACCCCTAAGGCCCTAATAGATGGGAGGGACAGCTCTGGTGGCAACTTGATTCGATCGAGGCATTGAGCCAACTAGCCAGGGGTATCGACCGAATGGCATTTCGGACATTTCTCTATCCTTCTTTCTCTTGTCTTAGCCGGAAATTATATTACAACGTCCGCTTTGTCCAGCAGCGAATGGTCGCGTTTTTGTAGTGTCCCTCGGCCAAATATGGCTTTGCCGTGTATTTTAGTAAATGACACAAACAAACAATGTCTACGAGCCAGTATTGCCTAAATAGAATGGAAGGTGTTAAAAACAATAATAGAATGGAAGGTGTAAAAAAATCTAAGAACCACGCAACCATAGCGAGCTTGTTTGCACCGCCCCGTCCCCAGCCCAAGACCAAATTAAACTCACCTGTCGCCGGTCACTAGTAGCGTCTAAATGGGTGGCACGCCCGCAGTGACGGACCCAGGATTAAAATTTAGGTTAGACGAGATGAACTAATACTATTATCCGATAACAAAGCAAGTCATATATAATACACGTTGCAATCACTTTCAATAGAGCATATGACACTAAATGAATCTCAAAACTACAATCCGCATAATGTGAACATACAAAGACAGAACAAATGTAGAAAATGTACCTCATCATTGAAGTTTACAGAACAATTTGCCACCAAAATACCAAATTATTAAATTACTAGTAACAACCTGTCAAAAGTAGATGGATAGTGAGTATTCAGATTAATCCATCATAAATCAAAAAAAATTATTAAACATAACAAACAGAAAGACATACAATTAAAGTATTAATTACGTCTATGAGGCCAAGGCAATTTCATTCTCCGAGATTTCATGGCTTGAAATTGTTTCTTAATTTTATCATGATCAAGTCCTTTAAATATCTCCCGCTCGATGTAGCACACCATCAAATCATTGAGCCACTCATCGATAGTCTATTGTGCAAATCGGTCTTAATAATATTCTTCCGGTTGTTGTACCCTAATTTAGTAAAGACATCATGGCCAAAATTTTCATCTAAGGGTTGCTGTCTAAAAAGAAAGCAATAGAAGCAATAAACAACATCCTTCTCTACACTATATTCCAACCAGTCGTGCCTCTTAAACCATGTTTCACGAAAACACTTAAAATCCTTTCTATATTGTTTGCGGGGAAAATTGTGACCAAAAGGTTGAGTCAGAGCCTTCAACAAATAAGCCCTTCTCACTTGATCTCTAATATCCGGATGGAATTCCTCAATTGGTATACGAAATGCTGGATCGGCAACAATATGAATATCCGGGTTAAAATCCTTAATACCTTCAGTTTCTTCCTGCGGTTGTGATTGTTGTGCTACTTGTGCATCTTCAACATTGACAGCTTCAACCGGTAGTACTTGCTCTTCTGTAGCTACCACAGCATTCCCGCTTGCACCGGTTCTTGGGGTCGACCCACTTGACGACGCAATGGTAAAATAGCTCTTCAAATCTAGCAAATTCAGAGCACGATGACACTATCAAATTCACAAATCATCATATTCGTTCATCAATAATCATTTATAATTTATAAATTATAATCACTGTGAGCATCACACATGACACATCACAAATTCATAGTATTCATCATTCAGACATTCACAATCCAATTCTTACCTTTTTCTTTAGACTTAGAAGGAGCCGTCTTTAATTTCTATTTTCTCAAATAATCAAATTCACCTCCTGAGCTCCTCACTCACGGGCGGCTCTCTATTTCACCAGAGCGGCTCTCTATTTCACTAGAGCGAGCAACCTCCTGACCGACTGACCTCCTCACTCACGGTCACGGGCCGGCTCCTCCTGACCTCCTCCCTCCCTCATCATCCCGGCCGGCGGCCCTCTGGCTCTCCTGGACTAGACGCCCATGCGCTCCTCCTCCCGCGCCCTCGGGCTCCTCCCGATCAAGCGGCTGGCCAGACTCCTCATGGTCCTTGGCCCTTGGCTTTTGGGCTCTCCCGATGGCAAGGCTCAAGGCCAGTCTCGGCCTCCCAGGTCTTGTCAAGATCTTGCCACCACCATGCCGCCTAGCAGTGTAGGGTAGGAGATTTGGGAATTTGAGTTTTTGCAAATTGGGCATTTGGGGAACCGGGAGAGGTAATGAGAATATGAGATGCACATGGGCTAAGCTGGGCCGGGCGTGGGCTGTAGGCGCTTTGGGCTGTGGCCGCTGTGGTCTCCTCCTCTGGTCTCTGGACACAGCTTCCTCCTCTGGACGGTTGGACCTCATGACCTCACTTCTTGAGATCACAGGGGGGTTGGGGGGGGTGGTCGCCGTGCCGGGACCTCAGGCGGCCTTGACCATGCCCTATTCTTTGGGGCATCCATCACCGACCTCGCCTCTTGCAGATCACTTGGCACACGGACGCAGTGGGTCGCCGTGGCCGGACCTCGGCCGGCCACCTGCCCTATTCTTTGGGGCCGTCCTGTCACGACCTCGCCTCTTGCAGATCATGGCAAGCCACGGGACAGGGTCGCCAGTGACTTGACCTCGGTGGCCTTGACCTTGCCTATTGTTGGGGCCGCCACTGCGCTCGGTGGGCACGGGCCGATCGGGCATGATCTGCTAGGCAATATGGGCTCGACCACCGATCTAAACATGGTACGCCGAGTGAATAAACGATGCCAGGCAAGAACATGATTAGCTGTTGAATGGTCTTGATCCATTTAGCCCATATGATACTTAATTTTTTAAAAATGTAAAAAAAAAATCCTAGAATGTATATATAATTTTTAAAACCAAAAAGAATATACTTACAAAATGAACTATATAAAATTTAAAAACTATAAAATAAAACTACATAATTATTAAAAATTTAAATAAAATCATATAAATGTTAAGAAATGAAAATAAAACCATAATAATGTTAAAAATAAACGGGCTAATCTGGATTTGTGTCGTGTCTAGAAATCTCTTGGGCTAGACCAGGCACTATTCGTGTTGAGCTGAGCCACCAGTCGGACTAGGATGACCACTCAAATACAACACGGCTTGTGGGGCCGGTACCCATCTACAGCATGAGTCATACTATGTCTAAGCTAATCTAACGTCCCGTGTTTCGGATCAGCCCAAAAGCAAAGCCCACCTGGCCATATCTACCGGTCACCGACCCGATCCGACCCACCCTCACGGCCCCATCCACGACCCATCCCCGCAAAACAAAAGGCAGCACTCAGCGGTCAGACCCGCGTGCCAGCCCTGCGCCCTCGTCTGCCCCCACGCCCGACGGCTCCACCTCCACCTCCACCTCCGCTCCACGCGACCCCCTCGCCCGCCGCCCCAGATGCCCGCCCAGAAGCGCCCTCCCCCGTCGCCCTCTCCTTCTCCCTCCCCCTCTGCCGCTGGTGCCGGTGGCGGTGCCAGCTCGCCCCCTCCTCCTACGCCGCCGCCGCCGCCGGGCGAGCCCGCGGAGAAGAAGCCCAAGCTGGAGGACAATGGCGCGGCCAGCGCCGATGCCAACGGAAACGGTGAGAGAGCGCTTGGGCTGTTCATTCCTGGCTGCGTCTAGTGCTCGATCTCGGCGCACTGATGCTTTTCTTGCCCGTGTTGTTGTTTGTCTCTGCTCGCAGATTCCGATGCGAAGGCGGCCACAGCGGCGGGGTCGGACTCGGAGCCTGAGGACGCTTCCGCCGACAAGGAGGAGTACGTGCTCGTTCACTCGCCAGTCGCCACCACCCAGTTGCTTTGCTTCCCCCTCATCGCTTGTCTTGCTTCCTCGCCTGTTACCTTCCTGATGTGTGCTCGAGATGCGGCGCGGTTGGGTTGTGAGTCGCGCGCGTGCTCGCCTCGTTGGCTCTTTCCTTACCTCTCAGCGCGGGAGCGCGTCGGTTTGCGCGGGGGTGGCTGGCTGTGGAGGAGTTGCCTGCGTTGATGCCGGGAGCCGTCGAGCTTATGCTTTGTGCGGGGTGGTTTTCGTAAGGGCCCTCGCAACATTATGTGTCGGGAGCGTTTCCTTGTTCTCGATTTGTGCTCGCGTGCTCAGGAATCAGGATGCGGGCGCGGTGGGCGGTGGGGCGGGCGGGGTGCGCGCGTGCCTCGTGTGTGCGCGGTGTGCGGGGCTTTGCAATCATGGCAACCGGTGGCCCCGGAGTTGCTGTGGCGTGGATGTGGGGAGGGGGGAGGCACCGAGCTTATGCTCTGTGACTGCGTGGCTTGCCATGTCTTGAGCTCGTGGGAGAAAAGGCGTTCCAGTGATACATGCTCATAGAAACATTAGCTTCTCGCGGCTTCAAGTGCAAGCTGTACTGATTAACAGAGCCAGGCTACCGGAAGGGCTGTGAGGCAGCCATTCTTCATGGCCAGTGCCAGTGTTTTCAATTCTGCAGTCCACTGTGGGCTAGGACTAAGCTATGTGGGGCATTTGCATACTTGCATATTTCTGCCTCTGCAGTAGGGAAATGTGATGACTTGATAGTTAGATCTTGATTATGCTCTTTGTGCCTTTCTAGAGCCGCAAATTTCAGCTTCCACTTTGTATTACTACAAGAGGGTGCCTTTTCTTTTGTTGCTGCAGTTCAATGTGGCCTAGAGTATTGTCGGGACCTAGATTTGCATCCATACCCTCTGTGTATACCGAGTTAGCTAGCTCACACAGTACAACATCGATGAATATCACATCCATACATGCGAATAAAAATGATAATAAATAAATAAGTGTAAATATACCACATGGTCGAAGTCTTACATCACAGGCTGGGAAGGCCAAATATAGATGATGAAGTCTTGCAGCGAAAGGATAAATAGCTATGGGGACCCTCTTGATATGGCCACATGCAATCGACTGGGGTAAGTGATCTAGTACTTGGCGTCATCTTCAACTCCTGATAGGTAGATGTAATTGTTCATCAGTTGGTATCTTAGGGCACTGAATCTACATATATGAGCAACCATGAGTGCAAGAGTACTTAGCAAGTCCTTATGCCAAATGCAAGTATATAGATGCTTGGCTTGCCAAAGGAGTGGTATTATGGTTATTTTAGCACAAAGCAAGTTTGTTGGCCAATACCATAACATAGTTATTTTTCAAACTTAGGACCTAGCTATTTTTAACTTTAAAACTAAAGTGTCGCTTGTATAAGAAAGTTTCATTCCATCCACCTAACTTTAGATACAAGGTTCCATCCAACTAACTCTAGATACAAGGTTCCATCCACCTAACTCTAGATACGAGGTTTCATCCCCTCTCTAGATACGAGGTTCCGTCCACCTAACTGTAGATATGAGGTTTTATCCATCTATCTCTAGATACGAGGTTCCATCCCACATTTTATCAAAACTAACAAGTATGGCTTAACCAAGTGTGGCCTTCTTCACAATGTCCATGACTGGGTTACGGCTATTCGAATAAATTATACACTATGTAGAGGTTGTACAACTTTACCTACAAGATATGATCAACTTGTAATGTCTCCTAGTGACACGCTTCTTTAAGCGTGCGACGGAGATTATCATAACATGGCTTTTTCAATACCTAATCCTGACATTTTTTCTGCCTGATGGGTGAACCCCTCAACACTGTGATATGACCGTTACAGGGCACACCTAGAATGTTCCCATTAGCGGGTTACATCCTCAATGAGGGGCCCGCCGTTGTGAGGGAAATCTGCATCCTTTTTCGATGATAAAAATTCAACCTACTACTATGCGCGAAGTCATCGAAACTAAGCAAAGTACTTGGCCAGGTCGCACTCATACTTGACTTGTGGTTGTACGATTGGTAGTTTAGAAATACGGCACATGATTCGGTCCTTAATCGATTCAGACGAGGCAATCCACAAACCCAACTCTAATTTCATCTGGTCACTAGTTGAAGTCATACTACTAGGAACTTGGAAGCCTAACCCACAATTGGCAGCTTGGAGTTTTTGCCATAGTAATAGAGTCGGCCACATCTAATTTCAAAATTACTTAGAGCTGTGAACTCCTTGCATAATGACCAATCTGAAGCTTTTGCGTTTTGGTATAAGTGCTACAGGATTTATCCAGCATACCTTTTCTGAATCAGCATGACTGTTGAACTTAATCTTGCATGGTTATTATATAGCCAGGATCATCTCAGAAAGCTGTGGCTAGGCCTGATTTTCTAGTCAACAATAGCGTAGTGCAAATTGCCTGTTTAGGATGAAACATTCCCAGAGAAATTGAAATAAAGCCACCACTTTTGACTTATTCATGGTGTGTTGTTTGCCTCAGGAACTCTACGAGCAAATCTTAGAATGCTATTCATGTAAAGTTTTAGGACACCTCCCCTAGGGTAAGGTTTTTGTTATAACAAGTTGCTAAACTTTTAGTTTGTACCTACCTGTTTGTACTCAGTTATTGTTTACATGCATGAGCTGAAATAGCAGACATAAAACACTTCATTCCATGTTCTTTGTCACGAACACATATTGTGTATGGAAACATATAGTATCTACAGCTCCTTTGTTCACTCTGTCTAGTTTGCATTTCACACCATTAGACGCACTTACATAGTAATAAATAGTTTTTGCTAGACTAATCTAGTGCTGCATCTCAAATTTTTATTTTTTATTTTTAACTTTGCACAGACCTCAATTTGCTCTTGCTTTTCCACCCATTTCTTAGAGTTAATATTGTCTTTCATTTACTTGCTATTGTTCTTATTTTTTACTTGATGTTCTAGGATTTATTGATGAAATGAGATTTAATGCTCTAATAGTTAACATTCATGTATACTTGCAGGTTTATACCAGTAAATTTGGCAGATATACGCAAAGAAGTGCAGTGCCCCATATGCTTAGGTAACTAAACGAATGCAGTTACAGACTTAAACTTTTTTATATTGTATAAAAAAACCTTCGATTTGTACGGCTAGATTTTTTCTCATAATTTCCCAAAAATTGTATTTCTAGACAAATCATTACGGTATAATGTAATGTTGATATTTCATTATTTCGAAATTCATCAGTACTTTATATTGAGTATACATAGTTGGAACTTGGAAGTAAATGATACTGATTTTAGTCAGAGAATCCCTATGTCGTGTATTAAGCATAAGAAATCTCCTAATAGGCATGTGTGCTGCCTGTGCATGTCATATGTTACGAGTTAGAACAAAAGAATGCTGCATATCTTATTCATGCTCAGTTAAAACCAACAATCCGACATGCGTCTTCATTTCAGCAAAGAAAGTAATTCTAAGCATAGAGCTTTTGATGCGGATTGAACCTCGAGATGAGATTAAATCCTTGAATTATGAGTTGAAAACATGTGTGTTTCGGCTGTGTGCCGTTAGGGTGAATATCTGGTTACCATTCAAGAGTTTCCAATCTAGGGTTTGTGAGAGTTGGCGCAGATTAAGGGCGTGCTATTCTTGACATTGTCCAAGGAATCTACACGATTTAATCTTATAATTTGTGATCAATCCATTGTTCACGGTTTGGGAGGTCACGATTGATCGCTTTTTCTTTGGTTCTTGCTGATCTAGTGTGATTCAACCACATTATCAAGCTTGTTACTACACTCCTGCAGGAGTGTTACTGCACGAAAGACATTGTGTTACTACACCATCACAGGGTGTTACTGCACAAAAGACATCGTATTACTAGACATTTTGTTACTACACGACTGTAGGAGTGTTACTGCTCTTTTGCCGCTGTTCCACTGCAAAAGATCGGGCAACCTACAGGATCTAATCTCATCTCGAGGTTCGATCCGTATCAGTTGGTATCGGAGCTTTCGTTGCTCGTGGGTGGAAGAACATGATGATGCTAGATGATAAGCGTCCAGATGATAGGTGTGTGTTGAGGCTGCCGATGCGTATCTTGCCGCTATTCGTCGGCAGCACTGGTGGATTACTGCAAGTGGGTGTAAGATCTAGAAGACTTTTTCTAGGGTTGGAACCTCTCTTCTAACAAGATGAGACTGACCAAAACGACGCTAATCGGCAACGCGCTATGATGGTGGATTGACTTGCAATGGAATTGGGATCGACAAGGCGATTCGTTATATGCACAACGTGGGAAGAGATGAAGGTGTGGATGCAATGTCAATTCACACCGTCATCACGCAAGACCACGAGAAAAGAGAAGGAGACCGAGCATGCTGGAAGTTTTTCGGTCCCCGTACAAGTTGGAGATGAAGCCTTGGAGATGAACAACCGAGGACAGTTTCTCTTAAAGGAGAGTGTTGAATTATGAGTTGAAAACACGTGTGTTTCAGCCGTGTGTCGTTAGCGTGAATCCTGGGTTACCAGTCAAGAGTTTCCCATCTAGGGTTTGTGAGAGTTGGCGCAGATCAAGGACGTGCTATTGTTGAGATTGTCCAACTATTCAATCTTCTAATTCGTGATCAATCCATTGTTCACGGTTTGGGAGGCCACGACTGATCGCTTCTACTTCGGTTCTTACTGATCTATTGCGATTTAACTACGTTATCAAGCTCGTGACTACACTCTTGTAGTAGTGTTACTGCACGAAAGACATCGTGTTACTACACCAATGCAGGGGTGTTGCTGCACGGAAGACATCGTGTTATTGCACTTTTGCCATTATTCTAGGGGTGGCTGCCGGGATCGGATTTCTGAATCCGAACCCTCTGTGTATTTCTGCACCAGTCCCAGATTAGTAGCTAGTGCACACAGTGGAAACATTGTTGATAACAAGTTTGAATCACGAAATAACATAATAAAAAACTGAGTACCCGCTTTATGGTCACTTATTACAAAAGAGGTCAAAAGACCTTGAGTCTTACAACAGCGGAAATAACAAATGATAAACTCCGGGTGGCGACCCATTAAATTGCCCACGGGCATTCGACTGGGAGCGCGGCCTAGTACTCCGGATGTCCTTCGTCAAACCCGCAGGCATAGAAGTCGTAGTCGTCCTCGGTATCATGAAAGGCTTCTGAGATTTAATTTGAGTGTAGCATGTGAGTACATAAAGTACTCCGCGAGTCCTGGAAAAAAATGCATATGCATAGCTTTAACAATTGGGCTTATAGGGTTCTTTTGCACAAAGCAATATTTTATATTTCAAACATTTTACATAAAACACATTTGACAAATGGAGATTAAATAACTAAAACAATATAAACATTAGTGGAGGTTCTAGCTACCAACCACTAGTATCAAGGCTCTAGCTGCCAAGGTTTTGAGAATAGGGCTCTAGTTGCCCCACTGGCTCTAACTGTAGAACAACAAACCAAGAGTTCCAACTGCTTCCGGTTTTCCAAAGTTTACTCTTTTGAAATCAAAACTAAAATCTACCATGTGAAAACGCACCTTGTCCGCCCTTAACCGTGGGCACGGCTATTCAAATAGTTTTACACTCTGCAGAGATTGTACAGCGTCACCACACGAGATAATCAGCTTATAATATCGGCCATGTCACACTTCCTAGGCTGTGCGGCTAAGAGATTATCACAGGGCTTCTACAATATTTTATCCTCACATTAGCCCGTCCAATGAGCTTAACCCTAAGTCATGGACGTCCTTTACCATCGACCTAGAGCTCACCGTTGTAGGGATACATGGACGTCAATTACCATTGCCCGGCGCAAACCCCGACAGACATGGACGTCAATTACTATCGTCTGCATTACCCAGGTAACTCCTACTATCTACAGCCTGCGGGCGTAATGCTAGAATATAGTAAATTATTCAGTCAGGTCCTTCACATTTAGGACGTGTGGTTGCACGGTATTGCTCAGTTTAGATAATCACAAGCGTCGGTCCTTAATATGACTTGGACGGAACTTAATACAATACAAGTTCTCGTACTCTAGCTGCACCCGCCTGAACTTACCATTCGCCTAAGTCTAAATCAAGTTTTCACCATTTTATTTTAGTTTTCAAATATTGACATTACCTAATGTCATACATTTTCCAAATAAAACACAAATGGTAATAATGGTTTTTCCCTCCAAAGGTTGATCAAGACCGAAAAGCATGTCTAAGCAATTCTACCGTGCTTAACTATTCCACAATGAGATAATCAATATTGTGGAATTACTATACTAGGGTTACAAAGGTATATGATCACAATTATCAAAGGAAGACATTAGCAATTTTAGGTTTAACTAACAACCTACAGATTAAACTTATCATTTTAAGTGAAATAGCAATGCATAATAATTTAAAACTGAAAACATAATTTAAAAATCATAGGTACAAAATGTTCAAAGGAGACTCGCCTTCGTCGTAGGTTGATGTTAATGCTTCTGATTGGTCCAAACTGGTGTCGGCGGCATCGGATTCTATATACGCGAAACGATACAAATAAATAACAGAAAATCAAATAAAATCTAAAAATTATAAAATAAATACTGGAAGGAAGATAATGAATTTAGGAGAAAGGATCGACAGGTTCGGAATTCGTATGAAGAAGAACGAATATTTGGAAGGTAGCAATCTCATGAAATGATGGAAAATACGGAAAATGGATTGTTCCATAATCGCATTGTTCTGATGACTAACTTGCAGAACAGAAGTATTGAGGTTCTGACTTTATGGGTCCACTTGCTAGCCAAACAATAGAGAAGAAAAGCAAGGAAGGGAAGGGGTCAATGACCAGTGGATCCAACCTGTCACTGACTCAATGAACAATCAACACAAAGAAGTGAACTTCCAGAACAGAAACAAGGGATAGTAGTGGCGGCTTGACATGGTGGTGGCGCCGGCGAGGTGAGGGGTGGCAGCGGCCGAGAACCCCCAAAATGGAACCCCACGGAGTTGACGACCCCACAGGTGGCGGCGGTGAGACCGGTGGCGGCGGCGACGACGGTAGTCCGGTGGCGCGGGGAGGCAAAGGAGGTGAGCACGGGCTTCGAGCTGGCATGGGGATGCTACTGGGCCGCCCGGGGAGACGGGAGGATGACCGGAGTGGCGGCGCCACGGCGGCTGGCGATGGTGTTGATGGAGTGACAGGGACGAGTATGCTCCGGCGACGGATTTCCGAAATTGAGGTGGGGGATGGGAAGAGGATTACCGACAACACGACATGACGCGGTTGGTTTGGTCGGAGGATCACCAGAGGGAGAGAGCAATGCGAAGATGTCGCCGGACTTCGAGAAGACAACGGGTGGCGTCGCATGTTCCGGGCAAACGGTGAGGAGTAGAGGGTGGGATTTGAGGCGAAACGAAGAGGAGAGACGGGAACACGTGGTGCTCACTTTATACTGCGAAGGCGACGCTTGAGTTGATGGGGAGCTTCTCGCGGATTAAATGGGTAGTTTCGGGTTGCAAATGAATGCCGACGGGAAAACGGAAAATTGATTGCGATTGATGGAGTAGACGTGTAATTGATGGTGTGGAATCGTAGGTGGTGATGATGGGGTCATAACGCTTCTGACGGAATTGAAAATGGACGTTCGAGTGCGAAGAAAAGGGTGAAGGAGGTGATGGCTGCCATGGAAGCATGGAGCTTTGGGTTGCTCTGCAGAGGCGCAACATGGGGAGAGGCAGGGAGGGCAAGGGGAGGAAGGGGAGGTGGCGCGGGTGCAGGTGGCTAGGCCAATGAGATCAAGCCGGCCTGGAGTGGAGGCGGCGAGCGGCAAGGGGTCAGGCGACGTGGAGGCGCATGGCTTGGTTGGAAGACAGATAAGAAAAGAAACAATCAGAGGTAGAAGAGGAAGGAAGAGAGAAAAAAAAATCCAAAAATAAAATAAAATTCAGAAAATTCAAGAAAATTTGACAAAAATCCTTGGAACCTGAATAGATTGAATAAAATAATTTTGAATTTAATTGAAGTTTATTGTAATCATTTAAAATGTTTTTTATTTTCTGAAATTTCAAATTAAGCTTTAAATTAAAGCAATAAATTGCAAATGATTCCTTTTATTTCTAAAGCTTCAAAAAGGTTATGAAAATTGGGATGTTACAGTGGCCAAATGGGCAGCACGTCCTGGCACGGCATGACTAACTAAACAGGCCGAGCCGTGCCAGCTCAGGCACGATAAGCCAGATGGGCCAGGCAGGCCTGTGTAGCCCATCTAGAATTCTAGATAAAGCCGCCGACTCTGTCGCACGCCACCGCCACTTCCTCAGCTCCTCTGCCGCGCGACGCCGCCACCTCCTCCACCTCCAACTTCATCGTCGTCGGTAGGGTTGTGCCCGGCCGTCTTGTCTGGGCACAACATCATGCGTGCAGTGGGCAGTGGCGATCCAAGCACGTCACACCACCTTAGGCCAATAGTGTTATGCCTCAAGCTGGCCCGACAGGCACGGCCCATTTGGCCACCTCTACGTTGTTCCAGCGCGAGAGATCGGGCAACCTATAAGATTTAATCTCATCTCGAGGTTCGATCCGCATCAGCTTAAGCTTGTTCCTTTGTTTTTTAATAAACTTGATCTTGTCCAGTTATTTTTAGTCCATTATTTTTTTACTGGAAGCACGCTACTTGCAGATATACTGCCTTGTCATTTCGTCATTACTGTCATGCTGACATACACTACGTAATAATTATTGTAGCTGAACTGTCAGCTTAAATTTACTGATGGTGGAACGTTCTATCCTGCTAGGCATCATCCGAAAGACTAGAACAGTTATGGAGTGCCTGCATCGATTCTGCAGGGAATGCATTGACAAATCAATGCGACTTGGGTAAGATGTGATATATTACTTATTGCTGGTTTTCCATTTGTGGTTACTGTGAAACTGTTGCTGCAGTATTGTTTTGACCATTGAGCCAAGGCAGTTTTCATATAATGCTTATGTTTTTTGTATGCTTTGATCCATGCATTTTACTGCGTATATTTTTTTAGATAATGGAAGAGAATACATCTCCCCCAGCCTCTGCATCAAGGATGCACACAACTCATTTTATTAAAGAGTTTAAAGTAACAAAAGAGCCAAAGCTGTTAAAAGTGGTTTAAAACCTTATAACCAAAAGACGACTAAAAAGTAAGCTCAATCATTGCAAATCCTATGACTAAGCCGTCATCCATGCAGATTAAAGATTTGCTTCGCCACAAACTCCAACCTTTGGCTTCTGGCCAACATATATTCCTTCTGGGTTGATTTCTGCAGATTTGCCTAAGCACTCAGCCAGTGTCTACTTAATAAGATAACCTGCAAGGGGTTAGTGGCAATCTTTTTGTCAAGCACAACATCGTTCCGACAAAACCAAATAGATCAATATAAGGCACTAGCTCCTACTAGGAGTTGTGACTTTAATTTTTTTGGAATGTCGACTAACTAATTCCCGAACATGTTTGCTATGCTTGTAGGGGGAGATAAATTAAACACATATTGAACAATATACCATGTAAGATGTTCAAAGGGGCAGTCAATAAAAAGATGATGAATTATTTCTTCTTTAATACAGAAACAACACATTTTGCTTCCCCTCCAATTTCTTTTAAACAGATTATCTTTAGTTAAAACTACCTCTCGTTTGAGATACCATAGGAATATTTTCATTTTTAATGGAATTTTAATTAGCAAAAAAAATCCCTAATGTGGGCTTGATAATTGCCAATGAGTGTCGCATATAACAACTGTACCGAAAAAATTCCAGACTTATTCAAATGCCACCTGAAAACATCCTTTTGCGAGTTTAATTGTAAGTTAGAAATTCTCAACATTAACTCATTCCAAGCATGCAACTTAGTTCCAATAATAGGTCTTCGAAAAGAAATATTTAAAGGAGTCGATCTCAGAATATTTGCCACTGTATCATTATTTCTCCTCACCACATTATAAAGGATCGGATATTGTCCTTTCAATGGATAATCTCCTAACCAAATATCTTCTCAAAACCTGGTTTGCATTCCATTCTTAAGCTGGAATGAACCAAAGTGTAACAAATGATCTTTAATTTTCATAAGGCCCGACCAAAAATGGGAATTCCTAGGTTTATTAACCACTTGTGAAAGACTCTTCTCACCTAAATATTTCCTTGATAGCAAGGATTGCCAAACTTCTTTATTAAGCAACTTGAACAACCATTTCCCGAGTAAGTTTTTTTTTGTATATAAGTTCTGAACGCCTAGACCGCTATGCTCTTTGGGCGAACACACTAAACTCCATTTAGCAAGCCTATATTTTCGTTTATGACTGTCACTTTGTCAAAAAAATCTAAATCAATAAAAGTCTCCTGTTGAGAACCTCTCTAGGAACCTCAAAAAAAGAAAACATAAACATTAGCAGACTGCTTAGCACCGAGTTAGTAAGTACCAATTATCCACCAACAGACATTTTTTTTTCCTTTCCAACTGTTAAGTTTTTTCTCAACTCTATCCTCAACACCTTTTCAATCACTATTCTTTAATTTTCTAAAGTGAATGGGAATTCCTAAGTATCTGAAAGGAAAAGTACCCATTTTACAACTAAATAACTGCGTATACTGTGATACTTCTTTGGCAGAACCAAAACAACAAATCTCGCTTTTATGGAAATTAATCTTTAAACCCGATAATTGTTCAACGACGTATAGAATAAGTTTGAGATTTTTTGTTTGTTCTAAATCATTATTCAAGAAGAGGATCATATCATCAGCATACTGTAAAATTGACAACCCATCATCAATTAAGCGAGGAACTATTCCTGATAAAAGACTTGCTGCTTTAGCTCTTGAAATAAAGATGGCAAGCATATTCACAACAAGATTAAAAAGAATAGGAGATATAGGATTATCTTGCCTAAGACCCTTTTAAGTTTGGAAAAAAGATCCAATATCATCATTGATTTTTATTCCCACACTCCTTCCCTTGACTAAACTTTCCACTCAGGAACACCACTTAGATGAAAAGCCTTTCATCCTCAAAGATTGGAGTAAGAACGGTCGTTTTACTTTGTCATAAGCTTTATCAAAATCAACCTTAAAAACTATTCCATCCAAATTCTGTTTATGTAAGTCATGGATGGTTTTATGAAGGATAACAACTTCATCAAGGATAAATCTCCCCTTCATGAACGTCGACTAGGAAGGTCGAACAATCTTTTGAGCTACTCCCATAAGTCTATTAGGAACCACTTTAGTAAAGAATTTAAAACTAACATTTAGAAGACAAATAGACCTATATTATTGTATTTGCTTAGCATCCGTTTTTTTGGGAAGCAATGTAATGATCCCAAGATTCAAACTAAAAAGAGGTAGTGAACAACTATGAAAATCATGAAATGTGGCTAGCAAGTCCTTCTTAATGACTTCCCAAAACACCTGATAAAACTCGGCTGGGAAGCCATCTGACCCAGGTGCTTTGTTATGTTCTATTTGAAGGACTGCTTCTTTCACCTCCTTTTCAGTGAAAGGTTCTGTAAGGAAATTATTTTTCGTATCCGAGATTTGAGGTATATCATTCGCAAAAGCATCAATCATAGATAAATAATTAACTTCGGTCGGATGGTCCAAACAAACCTTTATAATAATTGGTAATATACTTTTTTATTTGTACATCACCGCGAATTATCCCTTCCTCTTGTTCGAGGCGAAAAATTCTTTGTCTGCTATGCTTCCCATTCGCAATCAAATAATAATAATGTGTATTTCTATCTCCCTCCAAAAGAAATTTTGCCTTGGACTTCTGGTACCACTTAATTTCTTTTTCTCTCAAAAGATGAGCCAATCTCTCGTTAGCAACTTTTTTAAGAGTAAGATTGTGATCAAACAACTGCGCCAACTCAACTTTTTTATCTAGCTCATCAATTATCGAGTTAAGTTTTATCTTTTCCTTTTTATAAGTATCACTGGTATTTTTAGTGCAACCACAAAGATATTGTTTAAGAGATCAAACCTTGCATTGCCAAATATGTAAGGCAGAATGACATCTCTTTTCCTTTTTCCACACATCAGCCCACGGTGAGCTACACAATGTTGTTATTAACCTTTTCCTTTTCTCTAAAGGAATAACGAGTGTCCAGCATGCCGCACACACTGTGCAAGTCGGCGTTCTTTGAGAGATGATCCGAACTATGATGCCCTGATCGCAGCTTTATACCCAGATATTGACAAATATGAAGAGGAGGTATTCAAAATTCTATGCTTGTTATTTTATTTGTTCATAATACCCAGATATTGACAAATATCAAGAAGAGGTATTCAAAATTCTATGCATGTTATTTTATTTGTTCATATTAAAGATTGCATCCGTATCAATATGTGTGCATTTTCCTCTGTCCAGGAACTAGCCTTCAATGAAGAGGAGAATGATCGCAATAAGCAGGTTCTTTCTTCTTCTTCTTCTTCTGGCTGAATTCTGTTTTATATCTATGTTCATGTAAATTTATTAGGTTTTTTCATATACAATATTCCCCTATCAATTTTCAATTTACCACCTATCGACCCAAGATATTATATAAATATTGTGATGGAAACTCTGGTGGGAATTCGGAAGAAATTTTGTACTAGGTGGAAGTATGGAACTTCCTGCCACTTTCGGGGTGTGTACTGGTAAAATCCCAGTCAATCTCAGCCTCTAGGAAATCAAACCTGGTCAATTTTGAGCAACTTTCAGCCACCGTCTTTTGCTCCTTTTTGAAGAAAATGTTCTATTGATTTAGAGCATAGATAGCCATTGTGTCCCAGAATCACTTGAATTGAGTCGGCATCTTAGCAGTTGAACTGTTATATGAACAAATCCTACTTGGCCTGATTTGACTAGCAATTGATCTGTTGGCACCTATTCTGGAACCATCGTTTTGGGCAAGTTATTGTTGGCCATATTGAAATTCCTCGACAGGATAATGACAGAACGCTTCATAAAAAAAGAAAGATCTTTTCAAATATTAAAGTATGAAATCATTTCATTTGAACAGCATTGGGAACTGTAAGGCATATACTTTATTTGTTTGTCAGATCAGCAGTAAAGTCATGAAATTGCCGAGTTATATACTTCCCTGGCTGTAGATCTTATAAACGGTTAAGAACGCTGTTTTTCAGAACCCAGGAACCATATTTCAATGTCTGCCCGTTTTGGAAATTCTGCTAAGATCAACCTAGTGTATTACAGTATGACATCTATAGAGATCCAAACAAAAAACTAACTAATTTTCACGACCATTAGGTTTCATCTGTGCAGTTTATTTCCTTTAACCTCACATAGTTTCCTGGTTAATATATGCATGAAGATTCAAGCATCCATTGCTGAGGCTTTCCGGAAACAATCAGAAGTGATTGGGCGGCGGTCTACTGCCAGGGCCACTGCTGCTGCGTTCGTAAGAAGATCACGGCGTAACATGCGGGCTAATGGACAGAATACATATTTTCATGGCAGAGGCAGAGCCGGTTCGCTTGATGGTGCTCTGGCATGTTCTGATGATGAAGAGGATGGAAATGATGAGAACTGTAGCAAAGAGTCATCATCTGCTGAGGAGAGCTCCCCAGAGAAAAAACAGAAAAGATTGCCAAAATGGCCAACACCACGATCATCACCCGCTCGAGCAGCATGCAATGATGAGGTTGCTTCTGATGATAAGGACGACGTAGGAATCACCAGAGAAAATTATAGCACGTCTCCTCTGCGAGCATGGGGTAAGAATGGTACTCGCAGTCAGACTCGCCATGGCAATTTTAGTGGTTCAAATGGCAGGATGGTCAAGGGTGGGCGTATGATCAAGTTGGTTGAGTGTCTCCGAAATTCTGATGACAATGATAGTGAGGTAAACTGAAAACATGCTCCTGATATGCTGTGTCATTCCTCTTAATTTTGCATCCGCATTAGTTACTGATTTTATTTGACAGCGTGGTGTACATCTTTGTCTGCTTCCGCTGGATGGACAAACTATGCCAAATTTGGAGAAGTCGTATTTGTGCTGTGGCCCAACTCTCTCCGTCAAACAACTGTGTGAAGTGAGCCCTTACTTATATTGAAATGTTTTGTCCTTGATCTACTACCCAGAACTATTCCAGAACTTCAAATGACTTTGTCTATGCATGCATGTAGTTCGTTGCTAGTCAGACATCGCACAAAGATGAAGAGGTTGAAATGTATGCAGTGAAGCCTCCTTACAGCGACATTGTGGGCAATAACAAAGCCAGTTTTGATAAGGCAAGGCTTGCAGGGGAGGAACGCCTTTCTGACTTGTGTTCCTCGTTCACTTTTCCCAATGGGGATCTGGTGAGATCAGAGAAGTTCAACTAGCTCTTCTACTTATATGTATGTATCTTGTTCGAGATTTTTTTTAGCTAGATGTTTAACTCTTGCCCATGGTGATTCCAGGAGTTGGTGTATGCCATAAAGATGGCAAACTAACCAATGAACTTAGCAGCGATGGTGAATTGTACATATCCTGACCCTGACCGATCTGTGGCATGATCTCTCAACAGCTCAGGGGTTCTGTATAAAATTGGAAAAAAGAAGAAATCAGAGACCTATTGGATGGCGCATTGTGATGTACTAGCTAGTGAGGTGTGAGATAAATGTGTGTAGGTGGTCAATCAGTAGTTTTCAGATGAACCAGAGAGATTCACATTCTATTTGTTTCTATTTTGTAAGGCTAATATTCTTTTGTGCATACGGCGGCCTTCCCGAAGCTGTGAACGAGTGTCTGGTGTTTTTCTACTGTAAACAGAAATTAGTATTGTCATTTCTTGTATAACGCATGCAACAAGCTTTATTTAAAATTAACTGATTGTAACAGAGCATTAGATCTGAGATGCAAACTTGACATCAGAATTGCGAGGTGGATAGCAAGTATTTTGCTCCTTTTGTAGAGCTTATTTATGCTTTGATCAGTTGACGTGATCCGATGTGACTTGTAAAATACTGAATACTCCCTTCTGGCTGCCCCTTGAGGCCAGGACCCAATCGTCCCAACGGGCTTGTCTGTATGTAGGAATTACACCTAATCCCTTTTTGGTAGGGGAAATTAATTCAATTTCTATATACATGCGAAGGGAATAGGCCTAATCCTTACCAACAAAAACAAGACCTTGTTGGAAGAATGGAGATGGATATGACACGGGAAAATTCCCTTTATGCAACAGTGGGTTTATAAGGGTTTGCTAATCCAACTGAAGCAGTTGTAATAATTAATCCCTAAATTAAACTTGGTGACGGATGAATAAAGATATTGAATACTCCTCTACATTTTATCTCTCTACTGTGTGATTAGTTTAAGATTTCTATTGTTTAAGCAGGACGACACCACCAGAAACAACCAAGGTCGATAAGGAGCTAGCGTACGCTTACTTGGTCTATTGGTCTTCGAAGACTCAATCATAGCCGACCTCCTTCAATGGTACTCTTCCTTCTTCAATGGAGCTCTTGCCTCTTGGGGGTTAGACTACACCTCGGGGCTGAAGTTGCAAGATGAAATCTGGAGACGTTTTGGATCCCCAGTGGTCTTCTCTCATGGCAGAGGTCTTCAGGAGTTCTTCTTGGTGGGTTCTTTTCGTCGCTCCCGTTTCCGCCTTTCAGATGTTTCGGTGAGTCGTCTTCTACAATCCTGCCTTAGTGGCAATGCTTTAGCCTTCAAGGTGCTACAACTTTCTTGTTCGGTTTTGAAGTTCTCAGTGGCTACTAAGGAAGTTGGGCTCTTCGTCTATAATATTAGAAGTTTTTGTTCCAAAGACTTTGATATCTTCTTCTCTTTGGGTTTGGGGCAATGGAGGTCCAAATTGGAAGTATGAATTTAGTCTTTGGTTGGACGAGCAGGAAAAAGAATGGATTCCTGTAACAAAGAAAAAGAAAGCCTCTTTTGCAGATGTCCGTTCAGGTCCTGCACCAAAATCTTTTTTTCTTACTGGAGCTAATTCTATTCCTGTTGGAAACAAGAATCCTGGACTTTTTGATTTGACGGTGCCTATTCGTTAGGTTTTTCATCGGCTGAATTCATCTTTGGTTAATTCTCAAGATAAACTGCCTAAGGTTTCGGTTTTTGATCGTCTAGTCTTTCCTCGAAGATCAACTTTTCAGCGTTTGGATCTTTCTCCTGTTGAGGTTTCTCCATTGCTGAATGACAATCATGATCACCATGATAAGCGTTCTCAATGTGCAGGCGACATCAACGGAGAGAATCAAAGGCCCTTCATTGCTAGTAATGGACTTCAGTGTTTACGCTGCCTCTCTGTTGGACATTCTAAGTTTTCCTGCTGGAATAAAATTTGTTGCCTTAAGTGTAATCGATTTGGGCACATTGCCAAACATTGTTACGCGGGTGGCCAAAAATCAGGAAATGCTGGTTTTGTCCTCAAATTTCGCTTTTCTTGCCTAGTCAATGAGTCTTATTGAAAGGAAAAAAAATGGTCAAAATTGGTTTGGGAGAAGTACCCAAAATGGGAATATCAGATTCCTGGGCCCAACTATCTTCAATTCTCTTAGGATTATGCGACTCACTTCTTTGGCCCACCACACCCTGTCCCTTCGTCTCCCGAGGCAGCCCTTTTGTTCTCAGCGGGAGCGCACCGGTATCTCCAAGTAGACCGGTTCACCGGCGACCCGACCGAGCCCGACTCGGTCTGGGCTGGCTTGGGATTGGATTTCCGGCTTGAAAGCCCGATGAATGTAGTTAAAAAAAATAAAAAACTTTTTTATTCTCTAAATAAATTAAATATTACTTTTTATTCTAAAAAGAATTAAAATAATAGTTTTAAATCGGAAAAAACAAATTTCGGGCTTTTCAGACTCGGCCTGAAGCCCGGCCTAACTCGGCATTTGAAAAGGTCTCTCCAAGCTAGTATTACTTCAGCAACGACTGAAAGCGCGGCGGTGGCTCTGTTCTTCACGATAGCCAACAACTTCATCGACTCTTAAGTCCTTTTCTTCCTCGCGGCTTTTAGTTGAAAACGATTGATGGGTGAATTGGCAGAACTCATCACATGAATACAATAGGGACAAGAGAGTTTTTGGCATAAATGATACTATTGCGCATGTTTTTGACAGAAGTAGTGCCTCTCGCGTTGTATAGCCAAAAATAGCAGCTCGACCTCACACCCATAGCCTGGACAAGCGGTGTGCCGATACATATTGTGTTCGCACAGCCACTGCCCGGATGTACTTGAGTCCGCACGGCCCCCGCCTGCACCGCACGTGTCACCCGGAGAATCGCGTCCACGCGATCCTCACCTTGACAAAATCAGGTCCGCATGCCCTAGCCCGACAAGCCACCTTCGCGTGCCCTCCCCCCGCCCGCTTGAATAGCGACCACCGCACAAGTATCGCCTGGTCTTTGTTGGCCCCCTAGACCGGAGTGCCGCGGTCGGATAGTGCCTCTGGATTTCCCACCACTCGCGCGTTGTGTTGTCTGCGCGAACTGTCTTCGCACGGCTATAAATACCGGAGGCACTCTCGCTCTCGGTCATTCTCAATTGCATTTTCGTTCTCGTTCTCGCGCTTATCGCTAAGAACACATAGAGTAGAATTTTTTTTTTGGAGGTTAAAGTTTTAAGCAGTTCTTAGGACCAGTATTGAACGATCCCACTAAAGAGCAAGTAATTTTTTGTCCACTGCATTTGTCGTTGTTACTATTGTTGTGGTTAATTAGTATTACTCAGCTAGTCCTAATTAATGTAGCTTGTAGTTATAATTAAGTCTCTGTTTGGTATGACTTCATAGTTGGAGTGGATAGAGCTGTGTTAAACGAGGTTGCTCTACAAAAATTTTAAAGTTAGAGCAACCGGGAACGGAGCAGCCCGTAGTCTAATTTTTGGAAACAGTACGCCGCGCAGACCACGCCGGTCGCCATCCTCTAGCTCTGCTGCTCTTGTTCTCTCCTCCCTGTCGTCACCTCACAATCACATCTTCCCATCCCCTACGCGGTGCCCCTCTACTACTCATCCATCGCATCTACCACCCAACCCAAGGAAGAAATGGCTTCTTCCACCCAGGGTCAGGTCATCACCTGCAAAGGTAACCTATTTGATCTTGGTGGCCGTGCTCTACTCGGCATCAGTGGTAGCGGTAGTCTGGCAGTGCACTAGTGTTGGTTGATTTTGTTTCTTGGAATGTTAGGTTTGATCTGGAGTGGGGAATTCTGGGTGGATGCGTGCGTGCGTGCAGCGGCGGTGGCGTGGGAGCCAAACAAGCCGCTGGTGATCGAGGACGTGCAGGTGGCGCCGCCGTAGGTAGGCGAGGTCCGCGTCAAGGTCCTCTTCACCGCCCTCTGCCACACCGACCACTACACCTGGAGTGGCAAGGTCTCTTTTCCCACTCTTACTACGTTTCTTCAAATCTAGGTTTCGTGCGATTCTAAAAACTTGTCACTTACACTAGTAGTACACTTCCCAATCCCAACCACTTATCTGGGGCTGATAGCGGCTGCACCAAATAGAATTGGATTTTCCTTTCATTAGTAGTTTACTGTATGGTGCACTTACGTAACATCTTAGCAACTAGCAAGTTATTATTCCAAGAACTTAGATGTTTCTTCCAGATTATTATGAACTGGAAGAATAAACGTGATGCTACCAAAAAAAATTGGGGATTACTTCTAGGTGGCATTGTATGAGTTGTTCCTATTTTTCCTTTCCATCGAGTGGGAATGGCTGTAGATGGATAGTAACAGTAGATACCCACTACATGTTGTAGAGATTTACTAGACCTTGTGGTCATGTCATAAACTTATTAAGAATTTGATGGATATGCAGGATCCTGAGGGTCTCTTTCCTTGTTTTCTTATTCTTTCTTATTCCGCTGTTCCTGTTTGTAGCAAAGAACTTCGGAGTTACAGAATTTGTGAGCATTGGAAAGTGGAAATGTTTCTATTATGAGGGCTGCACTGGAATGTTGCCACAAGGTAAGCTAGAGTTGCAGCTTGTGTTTACAACATGTTTATGAACTTTGTGAACTGTTACAAATTGATAACAAACCTCACATATTTTAATTAGCAATGCTTTCCATACACACCTTACCTAAGCAATTCACAATCTTGAATTGATACTATCATCGAATATCTATTTGTAAATAAATAAAAGTTATTTGAGCCAAAAGATAAAGGAACTATCATGGTGTATTCCTTTTTTTAGGGAAATATGGTGTATCTCTTATATTGTTTCTTGTTTTTCAGCCATCTCGAAGTAAAATATATTGCCTTCACTGATTTAATTTCTGTGGGCACAACTGTAGGGCTGGCGAACCTCAGTCATCGTTGGTGTAGCTGCATCTGGCCAGGAGATCTCTACACGACCATTCCAGCTTGTCACCGGCCGTGTCTGGAAGGGAACAGCTTTCGGCGGCTTCAAGAGCCGAACCCAGGTTCCATGGCTTGTTGAGAAGTACATGAACAAGGTATTATACTATCTTGAACAGATAACAATCGCATGCTGGAGGAGTTTTTCCATCTCAACAAAATTTCCCTATCATCCATAGGAAATCAAGGTGGACGAGTACATCACTCACAGCGTGAACCTGACTGATATCAACAGGGCGTTCGACCTACTGCATGAAGGTGGCTGCCTGCGCTGTGTGCTGGCGATGGGTCATTGAAGTTAAGCCAAGCAGTTTGCACACTGATGAATGAATGATTGTTGGTTCATCAGTGGTGGCCATGATTTGAAATACCATATCTCCTATTTAGAAAATCATTTTTTGTGCCTAGATCTGAAATAATTTTGGTGCCCAGATGTTTAACAATGTATGATTGTAAAAAGGAAAGTTGCAAGTCCAAACCTACAGGGATACTTGATCTTCAGAACAAAACGAGCTTATACGTCAGAAAAATCACTCGAAACTAGTTTCTGAACTGAGCACTGGCGCCATAGCTAGACTGTTTCATTGGTTCATTCTATAGTCATTCCACCTCTGTTGGGTTGCTTTCCACTTGTATGAATGTACGATAAACACTTCAGCAAGAAACTAAACCGTATGCTTGTAGTATTTACTTCTTAAATGTCAAGGTGATTCTTTTACTTTTCATGTGCAACTGTTCGTCAGTTTATTTGCTATACACTTGAGGCCATTTTTATTTTCTGGCAAGCCAATGCATCTGCTCATGGCCTTATACATGTATGTCCCAAACCATTCAGTCTTCACAAATGGCCTTTTATGCATTAGTGATAGGCTTAGTAATTGCAAGGCACGTTACCGTGACGAGGAATGATACCATTTCAATATTGCAAATGTAAAGTAATGGTCTTCTTACTCCTTTTATGGACCTAGTGAGTTCTTGTGGTAGAGGTTGAGTATAATAAAGTAAAACCAAACTCAAGGTCTTCACAAATCATTATAGTTCTAAAGAATCCTATACATGTTTATGCAAAAGGAGATAGATCAATGTCAACGTACGAGAGGCGGACGAGAGCCTTAGAGAATTGTAGAAGTTGAATTGGGCGAGCTGCCCTTGGATGTTTTTTTCTTTTCATTTCGTTGTTGTTGTTTGATGTAGTGGTTTTTGGACTTGGAACAATAGCTTTGATTAATAAAGACGAGGAGAATTGTGAACGACATCTCCTGCCTCCTTGCCTCTCTTATGGACTGTTGTTAGGATACTTATTGAATTTTCTTTAGAGAAGATACTCATTGAATTATAACCTTTGTTATGAACTTTGTATGTTGTATTTTTTTTTTCAAGTAATTTTTTTGAACGTGGGCGAAAAAGATGGCACTATAGGGCATAACATAGCCAAAAAAAATTAAAAAATAAAAGCATAGCATGATAGAAACCAACTTATTAAACTGTTATAAGTTAAGCAATAAAAAAGGTTACAAGTCACACAATAAGGGTAGTGCAGTCTTTTTATAATGATCCTTCTCATTTCTGGAGCTGAAGCCAATTTTCTAACCAAACACTGACTCAGACTGATCCAATTTCTCATAGGAGTGGATCCAAGAGTGAAGTTGGAATTGGAGCTGTAAGAACTTATGGCAGAGCCATACCAAACATGCCCTAAATAGGTGTTAATAATTCAGCCGTAGTTTATTACTGCTTATTATTAAGAGGTAATGAATTAGTCATAACTAATGTATCAGTAATTAATCAGTGGTAATTAATTGGGCTTTATTATTTGAGTATGAATTAGTTAGTGGTTAAAAATTAGTTGTAATTAATCAGTCGTAATTAGTTAGGCATAATTATTTTAGTGGAAATTAAATAGTCGTAATTAATTTAGTGGTAATTAATTAGTCATAGTTCATTAGTTGTAATTAATTTAGTGATAATTAATCAATCGTAATTAGTTTAGTGATAATTAGTCGAGCACAATTATTTTAGTGGAAATTAAATAGTCATAATTAATTTAGTAGTAATTAACCAATCGTAATTAGTTAGGCATAATTAATTTAGTGAAAATGAAATAGTCGTAATTAATTACTTGTAATTAAGTTAGTGGTAATTAATAAATCGTATTTGTTTGAGCCGTGGTTTATTAGTGATGATTACACTAGTAACGAATTACTTGTAAGTATTTTTTTGACAAGTAATCAATTTGTTGCTAATAAATGAATTATTCATATTTCATTACTCGTATTTCATTGATTACTTGCATGTAATATGTTGTAATTACTTGTACCATGGGTAATTACTGACGAATAAATTACTTGTAACAATTTGTGCTAACTACATACCATGTTTATTATATCGCGTATCGCACATTGGGTTGTTGTGGCTTTAGGTAATTTCGAACATGCAAGATTTGGTAGTGTTCTGTGAGAACCCGGAGTATTTAACTTGTAATACTTAACCATCCAATTGATCCTAACATTACAAATCAAATATCCTGACTCTCAGTGTATTCTGTACCTCCCAGGAGCGGTACACACACACCTCACAAAATTTAAAGCGTCAATTCTATACACAAGTTATTACAATACTGGGTCTTCATAATTTACAACACAAAAGATATTTAAGTCATATTACACAAATGGGGCAACCGGCCAAATGATGAGATAAATAACCAAAATAGCAGTGGAAGCAAAAGCCATAAGATGATGATAAACAAAAGCCAATCGGCTGCCCTATACCAACAAGGCAATCGACATGACCGCCAAGCTAGTCGTCCTACCCGAAGTTCGTCTCACAAAAGTTGATCCCTTGGGGGATCAACCTCCTTTGAAATTGCAGCAACCAGGTTGAGTACAATTGTACTTGCAAGTCTTACAAGCAAAAGGATATTTAGATGCATTCATGTATCAAGAGAAGGCTACTACATTAAGCAATTTTCAACATAAAGCAGTTTTCTTTGCAATAGAGTAATAGATTGTAAAGCAGTTTGTCAAATCTGTTTTTAATTGCTTAAATAACAGCAAGACAACAATTATAAGCATAATTGACATCCTAGAGGAGACTTCCCAATATCCACCACAACATAGCACGAATTACCCATTCATACCACCCGATTTCAAATTTTATTGAAAATGTTATTGTCTAATTTTTGCACGACCTAACCAAGCATGTCCATAACCTAGGACGAGGCTATTAGAATAGTTTAAACCCTGCAGGGGTGTACAATTATACCCACACGCCAGACCGCCTTTTCGCCATGCAATAGAGCACACTTCCTTAGGTATGCCGGCAAGGCTAAGTCCTACAAGATGTTTTCCAATATAATGTATTAACTGCGAGTCGCCTGTATGGATAGAAACCCATACGTTGTGTCGGAGTCATCGATAAAGCCTAGATCAACTACCTCTCAGGGTAAAGCCTAAGACAACTACGGATGCTCCTCGGTGTGGAGAACCTAGATAGGAACACACCCCTGCACACCCAATAGAACCGAACATTTTTAATATAACACGCAACCTCCAGCGACTCGAAGCTATCGCACGCCAAAGTACTAAGTCAAGAGGGGTTCCCAATACCCTCGTGTGGAATGCACGCAATAACGCTTGGATTAGTGACAAAAGTAATTCAGTTCTTGTTGACTCGGGCACAAACCACACACCCGACAACACACCAACCAACCAATGTGCACAAATCTAAATCATTTTATTTTCAGTTTTAGTTTCTCAAAAAGAATACATACATGGGTACCCTAACCCAAGTAATTTAAAGTGATGATATACTAATCATCGCCGAACCGATGATCCCTATTCTACCGTTTTAAGCATTGCTAAGCATACCGACCTGTATACTATATATATAAATGACCAGAGTCCATCCATCTGACTCCAAATCATTAGCAATAATCTAACTTAGGCTCAGAGAAATGAGAATATTTACCTACAGCTCATGCACCTATTCGGATTAACTACTCCTAACGAAAATTAACATCAAAATAGCACATGCATACATACATTTGCAATCAAGATAATTTTATCAAAAGTAATAGGAGCAATATGATCAGGGGGGCATTGCTTGCCTTGCTAGAGATATTCAACTTGCTGCAGAGGATCACTCTCGTATATAATAGAATCGTCGAAACCTAGCGAAAGAATCGAAAAGAACCAATAAGAACAGATAACGCCGAATAAACTAAAAAATTCAAAATCATCCAAAAAATCATGAAATTTATACAGATGGTAGAACATGATTTTAAATGAATTTAGAAACAAAAATTATTTCATTTGGAGTTTGCATGCAAAAGTTATAGCCGAAACCATTTTTGCTAGAAGAGAAAATCCAGAAAATGGCCTCTGGTTACTGTTCACTGATTCGACTACACATGGTCGAAAAGAGGTTTCGACTACCTGGTCGGAAAGAGGTTCGACTATATCATGTCATAGGAGGTTCGACTACATCCTGGTCAGAAGGAGGTTCGACTACATTAGGTCAGTCGGAAGGAGGTTCGACTACAATAGGTCGTAGGTGGTCGCAAGTGGTCGAAGGTGGTCATAGATGGTTTCAAGTGGTCGTAGATGGTTTCAAGAAGCTTGGCGCCGTTAAAGGGTGACGGCGGTGATGACGACTTGGAGTGGAGGTGGAGCTACGGCGACAACGACAACGACGATATGGTCACGCAATGTGCCATCTAACGTGTGCACTAGCACTGGAGGTGACTAGGGCCATACCGGAGTGGAGAGTGGTCAAGGAGCTTGTCGGAGATGGTCCGGCGATGAAGAACTGAGGTGGCGGTGGAGCTTCATCGAGGAGAGGTCGGCTCGGGCTACAAGGAGGAAAATGAATGGTACAGGAAGCTCAGGCATGGCTCTGAGATGGTATAATAGCAAGCAATTGAAGAGTGGAGTGTCTTACCAGAGTTGGGGACGAAAGGGACAGTTTTTGGCCAGAGATGAGAAACTCCAAATTGCGTCGGTTCTTGTGAACCAAAACCCAATTAAGTTAGAGGATAGTGTCCTTGTGCTTAGGAACACAAGATGACACGAAGAGCTCACTCTCTAGCTCTCGGTTCTCAGGAAGAAGAGGGAAAGGAAGGTAGGGAAATGCTCAGGGGTGTCGAAAGGGAGAAGAGGGCACCCCTAGGGAGCTTCTTATAGGCGCTGGGGCGGAGAACTCGTGAGGAGAGGCCGGTGGGGTGAGCTCGGTCCATGGAGTTCCACCGAGTGATAGGGAGGTGATGGTGATGTGGCGGGGGTATGGGCGAGTGCGAGAGACGTGGCCAAACCACGGGCGCACGGTCAGAAACGTTGGGCATGGCAGTTGGCGTTGATGCACGGATGGAGCACGCTAGCGCGTGGAGATGAAGAACTATAGCGGAGCCCCACCGGTCAGTGGCTCAAGATAAGAGGATCGGGTCGGACCTGGTCGGAGGGTCTGGTCAGAACCGAGTGGTTCTGGTCGAAACCAAGTGGGTGGTCAAAATCGAGTGCCTGGTCGAAATTGAGTTGTTGGTCGAAATCGAGTAGGCTGGTCAAAAACGAGCTGGGTGGTCGAAATCGAGTGTCTGGTCGAAATCGAGTAGGGTCAACGGTTTGACCGAGTTGATTTCAAAGGACTAAGAGGGTTGCGAATTTTAAGACAGAGTTTTAAAGCCCAAAAAATTCTAAAATTTTGATAGGTGGCTAATGAGTCTATGTTTAACTTTATATAAAATTTCTAGAGGTTTTCATGCAATGAATTTTTCTCTAGAAATATTTTAAGGTTCTGTCCTAGGGGTTTGACTAAGGATTGACAGGTTTGACTGGCCACTTTAAAATAGCAAAATAATTCTAAAAATTATGAAATTTTTCAGAGGGGTCACTGAGATGATCCAGAACCTAGGAAAAATAATACCAGAGGATGATCATAGAATTTGTTTTGAAAAAGTCCTAAAGGACTATACTTATAGATATTTGAAGCATTAGGTTTTCAAAATCACAAAACCTTTGAGAGAAATTCCTGAAAATTCAAATGATAACAAGTTTGAATTTATTCTCATTTTTATACATTTGAAATACAAACCCAAGATTGGGATGTTACAAATCCCTCCCCCCCCCCCGCCTTACAAGAATCTCGTCCCGAGATTCCGTTCACTCGGAAAAGAAAGATGGGTAGTCCGCACAAAGGCGATCCTCCCATTCCGAAGTTGCTTCATCTTCAGTGTGATTTGTCCACTGAACTTTGAAGAATTTGATGGCACGATTCCTTGTCCTCCGTTCAGCTTCTTCGAGGATGCGAAATGAACACTCCTGGTAGGTCAGATCTTCTTGCACATCAAGACCTTCCAATGGAGCTTCCTCGGTTGGGACGCGAAGACACTTCGTCAATTAGGACACGTGGAAAACATCATGTACCTCCAAAAGTGCAGTAGGCAATTTCAACTTGTAGGCAACAACTCCTTTCTTCTCAATGATGCGGTAAGGTCTGACATATCGAGGAGCTAACTTGCCTTTGACGCCAAATCATTGATGTCCCTTCAGAGGAGATGATGTGACGGTGGCCCGATCTTCCGAAAGGTAGTGATATGTCGATTGTGGAGAATATAACGTTGATGATCCAAAGGCTCCGACCAAAACAGGTCAAACCCCTTGCAATCACTACACCACTGCTCCGATGGTTATCAACCGTGTCGAACACGGTTGACCTCGCCAAGAAGGCTATCTCCTGCAAGCGGATTGAGAACACAAGCAAGAGAGTAGAAGATGCAATTTGAAATTGTATTGCGAATAAGGTTTAAGTTCATAAGTTGGGGTTCCTCAACCGAGCGTCTTGTGCTAAATATCTATGCGAAATAATCTAAAAAGAAACCCGAGGAAAACTAAAGGGGTGCGGCCTCCTTAAATAGGGGAGGGGGAGCTGCACATAGCTAAGGAATAAGGGGGTGGTACTATTCATGTGGTACTGTTCATGTGAACAGTACCGCCATGAATAGTGCAGCCCAAGGTGGGGGGCGGCCAAGGTGATGGCCGGACAGCATATGGCCCAACCCATTCATTACATAGCCCATGGACCAACAAGAGGTGACGCAACACTAGGGCATGTAGACATAGTACGATGGCATGTAGACGCGGCTCGGCTTGTAGGAGTAGACTTAGCTCGGTCCAACTGGTGAATATGACAGTGCAGTAGCTGAAAGTCCTATCGGAGAAGATGTGGTTGAAGTAGAAGATGCTGTGCAGCGGGTCGAAGCAGTGGTTGCATCCTTAGGGTTGATGTCCTCATCAGGAGAGATTTTGAGATATACAAAGTCATTAGGCTCGAAGCTCAACTCACGACGATGACGATCCATATAGCTATTTTGCCTTGATTGAGCCATGCGTAACCGGTCTTGAATCAACCGAACTTGACTTTCGGCCTCATTGATCGAGTCCGGGCTAAAGAATGGTCTTTCACCGGCCTCCGACCAAATCAACGGGGTTCTACATCTTCTCCCGTATAAGGCCTCAAATGGTGCCGTGCCGAGACTAGCTTGAAAGCTGTTGTTGTAGGAGAGCTCGGCGAACGGCAAGCATTTCTCCCAACTCTTCCCATAGGAGAGAACACAAGCACGAAGCATGTCCTCCATGATTTGATTGACTCTCTCTATTTGGCCAGCGGTTTGTGGATGGTATGCGGTGCTGAAGAAAAGATGAGTTCCCATAGCCTCTTACAAACTAGTCCAAAACCGGGAGGTAAAGAGTGTACTGCGATCTAAAACAATCGTCTTAGGTACCCCATGCAAACTCACGATGCGAGATATGTAGTGGTCCACCAAAATACCTATACGAAGATCAACCTGCATTGGCATGCAAAGGTTGTAGCATACCCGCTGGACGTTGATGTTCGGCCTTCACACGACGACACACATCACACTCGGCAACGAATCTTGCGATCTCTCTCTTCATTCGAGTCCACCAAAATCTCTGCCGGAGATCTTGATACGTCTTCGTGGCCCCGAGATGAATGGACAAGGGGTGATCATGGGCTTCACGGAGGATCAAATTTCACAACTCCATGACCTTCGAAACAATAAGGTGCTGTTCGAACCATATGACTCCAAGGTCATCTTCCGAGAAGCACTTGGCTGTCCTGTTCTTAATATTCTGCTTGATTAGGTTCACCCATTAGTTCGATTGCTGAGCAGTCTTGATCTGATCTACCAAGGTTGGTTGCACCTCAATGGCAGCGAGGAACCCATAGCCAACCACTCCTAAGTTGAGCTGTTGAAATTCTTCGTGAAGGGCGGGCTGTTGCTCCTTGATCAGCAAAGTATTGCAATAAACTTTGCGACTAAGTGCGTTGATAATAACATTTGCCTTGCCCAGATGATATTGGAGACACATGTCATAACATTTGATCAATTCCAACCACCTTCTTTGCCTAAGGTTCAGATCTGGTTGGATGAACAAGTACTTTAAACTTTTGTGGTCTGAATACACTTTGCAACGATCACCGATGAGGTAATATCGTCAAATCTTCAGTGCATGGACCACTACAGCAAGTTCCAAGTCATGAGTTGGATAATTGAGTTAATGAGGTCTCAATTGTCTTGATGCATGGGCCACCACCTTGCCTTCTTGCATAACAACACACCCGAGTCCTTAACGAGAAGCATCGCAATAGATATCGAAGCTTCGGTGGACATCGGGAAGGACGAGAACTGGAGTTGTGGTCAATCTCTTCTTGAGTTCTTGACAAATCTTCTCACAATAATCGGACCACACAAACCTCTTGTCCTTCCTGAGCAACTCTGTCATCGGCTTTGCGATCTTGGAGAAATTCTCGATAAAGCGACGATAGTAGCCCACTAAACCGAGAAAACTCCTCACGTCGGTTACCGACTTGGGTTGCCCCCTTGAAAGCACATCATGGACCTTGCTGGGATCCACGGCTATGCCTCCCACTGAAAGAACATGGCCCAAGAATGCCACTTCTTCCAACCAAAACTCTTATTTGTTGAACTTTGTGTAAAGTTGGTGCTCACACGGCTTTCCCAACACTAGCTTCAGATGTTCAGCATGCTCTTCATCATTCTTCGGGTAGATAAGGATATCATCAATGAAGAACACCACAAACTTGTCCAAATAATCTATAAATACCATATTCATAAGATTCATGAACAGGGCAGGAGCATTCGTCAAGCCGAAGACATGACGGTGTACTCGTACAGTCTGTAACAAGTAGAGAAAGCCGTCTTTGGAATATCTTCAGATCTGATTCAGACTTGGTGATAGCCTAATCTTAGATCAATCTTGGAGAATACCCGAGCTCCGGTCAATTGATCGAAAAGGTCGTCGATCCGAGGCAACGGGTACTTGTTCTTCACCGTCACTTCATTCGGCGAACGGAAATCAACGCACATCTGCAGAGTCTTGTCCTTCTTCTTCACAAAGATCACAGGACATCCCCACGGCGATGAGCTTGAGTAGATGAAACCCTTCTCTTGAAGCTCACCAAGTTGCTTCTGCTTCTTTAACTCCTCCAATTCATTCGAAGACATCTGGTATGGCCTCTTCGAAATCGGGGTGATACCGGGCAGCAACTCGATGACGAACTCGATGTCCCAGACTGGAGGCATCTCAGGCAATTCTTCGGGAAACACATTCGTGAAGTCACATACCGCTGGGACTTCATGAATTTCTAGAGCCAGCTTCGCTTCGAGCACGAAGAGATGTGGCTCCTGCAGCTTTGGCGCAATTCCCACTTGTACGCCGGAGGGACTTGTGAGGGAGATGAATTTCTTGGCACAATTGATTTACCCCAAGTATTGGGACAGCCAATCCATGCCAAGTATCACATCCAAACTCACTGAATTAAGGAGAATAAGATTTGCCAAAAATCCCACTCATTCGATTTCAATAGAGACATCCCGACACTCTTTTTCAGCCCTCACTTCCGACCCCGGAGAGTGAATAATCAAATAAACATGCATAGGAACAATTTGAAAATCACTAAGTGCAGCAAAAGACTTTGATATACAGGAATGAGAAGCTTCGGAATCGAACAAAACAATAACAGGCTAAGAATTAACAAGAAGCGTACCCAACACAATGTCAGGTGCTTCTTGCGCTTCCTCAGCTGAGATGTGGTTAACTCGACCGCTTCCTAGGCTCTAGGTCCTTTGAATAACCTTCTGTGCTGAAGGAGGACCACTTCCTTGCCCGCGCCCTCCATTAGGGCGAGGGGCCGCTCCAGTGTTCTGAGGACAACTATTCGTATAGTGGCCCTTGCGGTTGCAAAAGAAACAAGTGACCTCGGTAGTTAGATTGTGGAGGTCAACTTGCTGTCCTGTAGGTGCACGTGGTTGAAACACGGCCTGCAGAGGGTGAGGTACAAACGTCGGTGGCCTCAGTGGTGGTGGAGCCTGAGGATGGTGCACCAGAGCTTGCCCAAAAAGAGGAAGGGGGAAGGTTGTCCCTTGCTGATTTTTGGGTCTCCCACTTGCGCTTGCGAGACTCAACAAGCGCTCTCCCCTTGTGCTCAGCGACAATGGCCTTGTCGACCAATGTCTAGAAATCGGGGAAGTCAACAACCGATAGCTTGTCCTGCAGCTCCATGGACAAGCCATCCAAGAACTTCTCCTGCTTATCAGCGTTTGAGGACACATCCTCAGGAGCACAGCGGGAGAGATGGTTGAATTCATAGAGATACTCTGTCATCGACTTGCGCCCTTGCTGGAGTGCCATGAATTCCTTCTTCTTCAGCTTCATCACACCGGCAGGCACGTGAGCCCATCGGAAGGCAATGTGGAACTCCTCCCATGTGACGGCTCGACCGACGGGTTGCATGGTGAGAAAGTTCTCCCACCAAGTGTGCGCTGCCCCCTCAAGTTGATGAGAGGCAAACAACACCTTCTCATTCTCTGGGCACTATGTAATGTCCAACTTCCTCTCAACCAGATGAAGCCAGTCATCCGGGTCGAGTGGATCTTCTGACCAGGAGAAGGTCGGTGGCTGCGTGCGAAGGAACTCTGAGAGTCCTCCCCGCGGGTGATGTCCTCCTCCTCCTGTTGATCCAGAGGAGGCCGCCGAAATAGAGGTGTTCCGAGCGATGATCTCCAGGATCCTCGTCTGATCCATTCCGTTTCGCTCGATCTGAGCGGGAACCTTGGCCATGGTCAGAGGAGGCGGGAGCTCCTCATCATAACCAGCTGGCTGACCTTGACCACTATGGGTTCTTTCGGCCATCCTATTCTGACGAAATGGATTAGGAACAACACCCGAAGACTAGATGCAAAAGATAGCAGTAGAGAAGCAATCGACTAGGGGAATGAGATATTACCCTAACATAACCATACAAATATTAGAAATAAATGAACTCCAAATATTTATATAAAGATATAAGAACCAGCACAAAAACCATAAACCAATTGGTGATTTTTCCCGGCATGACCTAACTCGTATTGAATAAACGAGCAATCGGTTGGGATGCAAAATTTCAGAACACAACTCAAGTCCTATCGCATCTAATGAGCATGGTAAAAACCATCTAAGGGTGATTTAGGCACTATCCAACTAACATCACATCTTACCCTTTTAATTCCCATGAGTTTTTGTTGAAATATCCTCTCATTTTCAAACCTATCGACGAACTACATGTTTGCTGTCCAAAACTTGCGCTTGCTTTCCAGATTTTGTATCCGAGCTCCGAGATGAAACTTCCAACTCCAAGTGCTTCTAATCTTCACCAAATAATAGCCAACACTCTATATTTTTAACTCTCATTGAATCCCTAAACCCAATTTAAACGATAATCAACTAATCTTTGAAAGGAGATGAGAGGGAAACATCTTTTCAAAAACTCAACAAGAACAAGGTAAGATGAGAAATCTAAGATAGGTAAGGAGTAAAATATAAGAACTTACTTAGATTTTCATCAAACGTTTGATATTTTGAAACTAATATTTCTCAAATGTCCTAAGGACGACCAAACTAGGGTTTCTACAGTCAGTATGGCTCTAATACAAGCTTTGCAAGAACCCAGGCTATTTAACTTGCGATACTTAACCATCCAATTGGTCATAACATTAAAAATCAAATATCCCAACTCTCGGTGTATTGTGTACCTCCCAGGAGCGGTACACACACACCTCACAAAGTTTAAAGCATCAATTCCATACACAAGTTAATACAATACCGAGTCTTCATAATTTACAACACAAAAGACATTCAAGTCATATTACACAAATGGGGCCGACCAACCAAATGATGATATAAATAACCAAAATAGCAGCGGAAGCAAAATCCATAAGATGGCGATAAACAAAAGCCAACCGGCTGCCCTATACCCACAAGGCAACCGACCAGACCGCCAAGCTAGTCGTCCTACACGAAGTCCGTCTCACAAAAGTTGATCCCTTGGGGATCAACCTCCTCTGAAATTACAACAACCGGTCTGAAATTACAGCAACTGGGTTGAGTACAATTGTACTCGCAAGTCTTACAAGCAAAAGAATATTTAAATGCATTCATGTATCAAGAGAAGGGTACTACACTAAGCAATTTTCAGCATAAATCCGTTTTCTTTGCAATAGAGTAATAGATTGTAAAGCAGTTTGTCAAATCTGTTTTTATTTGCTTAAATAACAGTGAGACAACAATTATAAGCATAATTAACATTCCAGAGGTGACTTCCCAACAGCCACCACAATATAGCATGAATTACCCATTCGTACCACCCGATTTTAAGTTTTATTGAAAATGTTATAGTCTAATTCTTGCACGACCTAACCAATCATGTCCATAACCTAGGATGAGGCAATTCGAATAGTTTAAACCCTACAGGGGTGTACAACTATACCCACATGTCAGATCATCTTTTTGCTATGCAATAGAGCACACTTCCTTAGGTATGCCGGTAAGGCTAGGCCCTACGAGACGTTTTCCAATATAATGCATTAACTGAGAGTCGCCCGTATGGATAGAAATAAATATGTTATGTCGGAGTTATCGGTAAAGCCTAGGACAACTACGGATGCCCCTTGGTGTGGAGAACCTAGATAGGAACCCACCCCCGCATACCCAACAGAACCGAACATTTTTAACACAACATACAACCTCCTACGACTCGGAGTTAATGCACGCCAAAGTACTAAGTCAAGAGGGGTTCCCAATACCTACGTGTGGAATGCACGCAATAACGCTTGGAACAGTGACATAAGTAATTCGGTCCTTGTTGACTCGGGCACCAACCACACACCCGACAACACAGCAACCAACCAATGTGCCCAACTCTAAATCATTTTATTTTCAGTTTTAGTTTCTCAAATACAATACATACATGGGTACCCTGACCCAAGTAATTTAAAGTGATGACATACTAATCATCGTCGAAGCGATGATCCCCATTCTACCGTTCTATGCATTGCTAAGCATACCGACACGTATACTATATATATAAATGACCAGAGTCCATACATCAGACTCCAAATCATTAGCAACAATCTAACTTAGGCTCAGTAGAAATGAGAACATTTACCTACAGCTCATGCATCTATTCAGATTAACTACTCCTAACGAAAATTAACATCAAAATAGCACATGCATACATACATTTGCAATCAAGATAATTTTATCAAAAGTAATAGGAGCAATATGATCAAAGGGGGGTGGTTGCTTGCCTTGCTAGAAATATTGAACTTGCTGTAGATGATCACTCTCGTATATAATGGAATCGTCGAAACCTAGCGAAAGAATAGAAAAGAACCAATAAGAACAGATAATGCCGAATAAACTCAAAAATTCAAAATCGTCCAAAAATCATGAAATTTACACAAAAGGTAGAACATGATTTTAAATGAATTTAGAAACAAAAATTATTTCATTTGGAGTTTGCATGCAAAAGTTATAGCCTAAACCATTTTGCTGGAAGAGAAAATCCAGAAAATAACCTCCAGTTACTGTTCACCGATTTGACTACACGTGGTCGCAAAGAGGTTTCGACTACCTGGTCAGAAAGAGGTTCAACTACATCTGGTCGTAGGAGGTTCGACTACATCCTTGTCGGAAAGAGGTTCGACTACATCAAGTCATAGGTGGTCGCAAGTGGTCGAATGTGGTCGTAGATGGTCGTAGATAGTTTCAAGTAGTCGAAGGTCGTCGTAGATGGTTTCAAGAAGCTTGGTGCTGTTAAAGGGCGACAGCAGTGATGATGACTTGGAGCGGAGGTGGATCTACGGCGACAACGGCAACGGTGATATGGTCACACAATGTGCCATCTAACGCGTGCACTAGCACTAGAGGTGACTAGGGCCATACTGGAGTGGTGAGCGGTCAAGGAGCTCGTCGAAGATGGCTCAGCGACGACGGAGCTTCGCCGAGGAGATGTCGGCTCAGGCTACAAGGAGGGAAACAATTGGTGCGGGAAGCTCAGGCATGGCTCTGAGATGGTACAATAGCAAGCAATTGAAGAGTAGAGCGTCTTGCCGGAGTTGGGGACTAAAGGGACTGTTTTTGGCCGGAGATGAGAAATTCCAAATTGTGTCGATTCCTGTGAACCAAAACCCCTGTGGCGGCCGGAACGGCATTGGGGGTGATGGCGGCGTCTCGGCTGTGAGCTAGAGCTCACTCTCTAGCTCTCAGTTCTGAGGAAGAAGAGGGAAATAAAGGTAAGGAAATGCTTAGGGGTGTCAAAAGGGAGAAGAGGGCACCCCCCAGGGAGCTTCTTATTGGCGCTGGGGCGGAGAACTCGCGAGGAGAGGCCAGTGGGGTGAGCTCGGACCATGGAGTACCACCGAGTGACAGGGAGGTGATGGTGAGGCGATGGGGGTATGGGCGAGTGCGGGAGATGCGGCTAAACCATAGGCGCATGGTTAGAAATGGTGGGCGCGGCAGCTGGCACTGACGCACGGGTGGAGCACGTTGGCACGTGGAGACGAAGAACTACAGCGGAGCCCCACTGGTCAGTGGCTCAAGATAAGAGGCTCAGGTCGGACCTGGTCGGAGGGTCTAGTCGGAACCGAGTGGTTCTGGTCGAAACCGAGTGGGTGGTCGAAATCGAGTGCCTAGTCGAAATCGAGTTGGTGGTCGAAATCGAGTAGGCTAGTCAAAAATGAGTTGGGTGGTCGAAATCGAGTGCCTGGTCGAAATTGAGTAGGGTCAACTCGATTGGTCTGACCGAGTTGATTTCAAAGGGCTAAGAGGGTTGCGAATTTTAAGACAGAGTTTTAAAGCCCAAAAAATTCTAAAATTTTTATGGGTGGCTACTGAGTCTATGTTTAACCTTGTATAAAATTTCCAGAGGTTTTCATGTACTGAATTTTTCTCTAGAAATGTTTCAAGGTTCTGTCCTAGGGGTTTGACTAAGGATTGACAGGTTTGACACAGAACCATTAACGAAGAAACTTATCATCGATGGGATCACCTACACGAATAGGGGAGGGCAGGGCGTATGGTAGCTGGTCAAGGTGAGTAGAAGTGTAGCATGGGGCTACTACATGTAGATTGCTTCCCAGCCCGAGGTGGCGATATACGAGAAGCCGAAGGTGTACATGAATTTCGTACGCAGGGCGTCGAAAAACATTGATGATGCCGGGGCCTCGGGAAGCGGGCAACTGCTGGTAGAGCTTGAAGATGGTAGTACGTAATGTGTTGTTTTAGAGGAAATCCATGAGAGATGACTTGTGCATAATTTTGTGCAAAATGAGGGAGCAGAACTGTGGTGGTTGGTTCGCAATGACTACCACGAATATCTACTAGACCAGCCTCTTGGGTTGGAGTCTGACGAGGACGCCGACCCAAACTTGGATGGTAGCGAGGAGGACACACACCAGGCTGGTGGTCCAACTAGTGGAATTGTGTCATTAGAGGTGCCTTATGTGGCATCGAGACCTGATGATATCGTAGTGTGCTCGCTCATACTGTCGCAAGAAGAAGGGTCCCAGTGGGGGTTTGATGCAGACAACCTTTTAGTTGGGCAACACTTCCCTAGCAAGGTGGCCATGCAACAAGCTATAGTACGGTATGCCTTATCCATCAGCCGTGTGTACCGGTTGCACCAGTCTAACCCATGACATTACGCAGTGAAGTGCATATTGGAAGGCTGCCCTGGCAAGGTCAGTGCTCACCGAGCGAAGTTCTTCGGCTTGGTCTTCATGGTTAAGGTGGTGACCGAACACACTTGTGAGCTTAGCGAGCTACTGCGGGAGCATCGAAACGTGACTTCCGCATATGTGGTAAGCCTCATCAGCCACCTAGTTACAGAGGACATGTCTGTCTCCCCCAAGATGCTGATGTCTAAAGTTGCCAATTTGGTTGGTTATCCAGTTAGCTACAGAAAGGTGCAATGAGCCAAGCAGAAGGTTATCAATTCTATGTACAGGACATACAAAGAGGCGTACAACCTTGTGCCAAGAATGCTGCACCAGATTGCTAAAGCAAACACAGACATGTATATAAACAAGCTTGAAAGTTAAGATACTGATGGAGACCCCAACTACTTCATACTAGACTGGGTGTTCTGGGCTTTCGCCCAGGCCATAGAGGGCTTCAAGTTCTGTTGTCCTATGCTCACGATGGATGACACTTTCCTCATGGAGAGGTTGGCCGCCACCGGTCACCTTAAGCCAAGCCACCGCCACCCACATGGCCGCCTCCCCCTTGGCAACCCATTTTTAGGGACTCCGCCCCCTCACCGCCTTCCCCTCGCTGCCGGCGAGGCATGCCCGAGCCGCCTCTAGTTCTCCTCTGCTCCCTCCTTCTGTTAGCATCTCTGGGTGGGTGTATGACAGAGGGGTTCGCCTGTAAGTGTAAGTGCTTAGGGTTGTTATGCTTATAGTAGTTAAATGGCTGATGGCCCTCACATTGACTAACCAGGTAATTAGCTAAAGCTATTAGAAGGTTAGTTAATTGATAGAGTTGTTGTTAACAGACAAATTAAGTTACATGTATATTTTCAGTGGTTAATTTTAGGTGGCTAAGTTAGATAACTAAATATCATATAGTTGTCAAAGGTCAGTGAGTTTTGTCAGGCAACTAAATACACATATCAAGTGCACTTGTATTTTGTTAAGTTAATTAGTATATTGTTAGTAGATGGGTGTAAACCATGAATAGTTGGACAACATTAGGTAATTAGAACCTAAGATAATATAGTCATGTGTAGAAATATATAAAGGTATTACATTAGTTAAGTTAGATTAACATATAATAGTCATAAAAGCTAATCGGGCATCACTAGTATATGAATAAGCATTGAGTCCTAGGCCAATAGGTCGCATTGTGAATGAACATAGGATCATTTTATGTCATTGACAATGCATCTAGTGTAGGTTTAACTAATGGACAATTTATTAGGATAAGTTCAAGTAATTAGAGCTTAACATGAAATCATAAGTGAATTAGTTAGTTCAGTTAAGAAAACGATAGTCTACATCCGTAGCTAGAAATGGTGTTGAGTTATTCGATGGTTAGCTTATGTAATTAGAGATTAGTAGCAGTGATCTGTAATTAGCTCGGGTAGCTAGAACCTAGAATGATAGTTATTTTTAGACTTATACATACGCGCACAATCTAATGGTCAATAGACCCTAGGTCATCATCATAAGATAATACATCATAGGAACATACATTTACAAGTGGACCTTTACTAAATTATTGATTAGGAAAATACAAGGATCTAATGGTAATCACTCTACAAGAGTTAATCTGTTTAGGAATCAAGAATTGGTAGGTGGTTAGCTAAAACAACGGTGAGCTAGAGCCATGTCAATTACCAAAACAAATTGATTAGAAAGTATATTGAATGATTAGCCTTTAGCACTTGATCTAAAGGATTAAAACTAGTAATCAAGAATTGGAATGGGGTTATCTAAGCAACAGTGTGCCCATCTGTTTGAAGGATTGGTTAGAAGCTAATTAGTAGGGTGATTAACAATGACAAAACCAAGGTGGCAATGTCCTTCCCCAAATGCAGTGATTTGTAGTTACCTTAAGTAACTGGAATGATGATGATTAGGCCATATCAGTTAGGGCCTAGTTAAAGTAATGGTTTTGTCAACTGGAAGATATTTATGGAGTGGTAGTATAATGTAAGCAACTAGAGGTTAGTTAAAAATCACCAATAAGGACTTAGGATAAAATCCATAAGATGATGCCCCAAGTTGAAAATCAAGTAAAACTTGCCAATAACTCTAAAGTCTAAGTTAAAATGGATGTCTCAATAGAACAGTAAGAATTCGACAACAAGTCAGAGCAAATCAAAACATTAATAACTTTTACATAAGAACTCGGAATTAAATGAATCTTTTTGCTAAATTCATATAACATCACTCTCTGTAATAATATACAAAAATATTTGGATTCCCTTACTATTGGATTTATTTCTTCATTTGTGTTTGTTTTCGGTTCTTTCGAATAGACGTCGGAATTCGTGAGCAAGATTATCGACGATCTAGTGAACCCACTCTCTGAACAATGTAAGAAAGAGCAAGGCAAGCACCCCCTTTGATCATATTGATCCCAGTATTTTACTTATTGTACTTTGTTTTGCAAATCCTATTATGCATGGGTGTATGTTGTATGAAAATGCTATGTCTGGGAAAGCAGTAGTTGTAAATCCTATTTGCTGCATATATATCCTTGAAAATTTGATGTCCTATTGTTGTAGCCATTAGATATGGGTTAGACAATATATAATATCACTTGGGGAAATTTTGAGTGTGATTTATCGCACAAATGCTTACTAGAACGATAGTTTTCCGGAAAAATATATAAAAGGACAATATGATAAATGTGAATTTGGGGGATTTATGAAAATGTCTAGAGGAGTGTCCCTCTGTTTTTTTGTATAAAAATAAAATGCAAAACCTAGTTTTGGACGCGGGCGAGTTATATTATATTCTTAAAAAGAGTGGGAAAGGACTCTCACTCGTAGATAGGGGCAGATTCTCGCTCGGGTCAATTAAGAACCGAACGCCAGTATTTACGACCTAAGCATAAGCGTACAACCATAGTAGTATTGTGGGATGGCCTTATCTAATTAAGTTATCGAAAACTAGCCTTGCATGAGGGGTAGGCATGAGAGGTGCGAGCATGTTCGATTACCGACACAACGACGAATGCCTCACTGGGACAGGGATACTTGGGCGAAGTGACAATAAACATATCACCTAGACGGGTGCCTGGGTTCAGCGAGGATCAACATTCGACGGGCTAAGTGCAAGGTTAGGGCTAGATGATGTAACGGCTTCGACACGTGATCTAGACTGCTTACCTAAGGAAGTGAGCGGTGGTGTAGATATATGCCGAATAAACTAGAGAATTCGTGTACTGTGGGTAAAGTTGTCCCCCACTATAGAGTGTAAATCTATTATAATAGCCGTACTCACGGTGATAAGCGTGCTAAGTGTAGTATTACCAGGTATAGTCTTAATTTTTCCAAAAACTGTCTTATCGGGAAAACATGGGAAATGGTTTGTGATTTATTTGAGATAACTACCATGTTATGGCTGAACATGAAATGTTGCTCACAGCCAAGAAGGGTGGTGAGTTGTAGTTATTATTATTGGTGATTCATTCAATTACTTACTTACTGTCCTGTTATCTATTTAAATGCTCTTTCAAATTCTGTTGCAAAATTAGTACTTATGAATATTGCAAATAAAAGTGGCTTTGAGTAAAAGAACTTGTAGAGTAGAGTCATTCATTTGATAGCCTTGCATCTAATATAACTTTTGCGATACACTACAGATCTTGTTGAGTACACAAGTACTCAATGTTGGTATTGTTGTTGGTTTAGAATTTGCAGATGAGCCAACGCCTGATGACGCATTCTTTGCTCCTGGCATTGGAGGGTTCGGTGACGGGTCTACCTAAGCCTTGTTCCTTGTCAGTTGCCTGCGGGATCGGATGGGTATGCCGCTGGATTTTACTACTTCATTAAGTCTTCCGCTGTTATTTATTTTACTCTGATGACTGCTTTTATTTGGCTGGTTGGCCGTAATTGTAATAAACTTGTAATAGCTTAAGTAGAGTAACCCCTTTTACTTACTTTAGCATGTGTATGTATGGTTGTGAATGCCAAATGTTGTGAATGTGTGTGCTAGCTACTGATCCAGGGACTAGTACATAATACACGTAGGGCCTTCGGGTATTCCACGCCTAGGGGTCCCACAGCGCTTGGTATCAGAGCTATACTAACTGTAGGACAAGCCCTAGATAGATTGGTCGTTAGATTAGAAGTTAGTTTTCAAAATACAATTCATTTCAGTCATAAAAATGATTATGAAAATTTAGCAGTTTTTGCTAATCTTATCCCTCTTAGCATTATCCTCTTATCTGAAATCATTCTTTTGATTATCTCTTCTCATCTCATTCAAATAACTTTAGTGTTGAGAGATGGGATGCTCTCTGAAAATAAAAGTTCTTAAACAATTTTAGGACATTAAAACTAAGACAAAATGTTTTGAAAAAGTCATTAAAACATCCTACGTGAAGACCTCTTGGAAGAACCCGCTGATGACGCCGCAAGATATTGCTTCGGATGGATCGCTTTCGCAAAATTTCAGAACCTAGTTACTTTCTGAAAACAATGTGATGTACTGTTCTTTAACCCCCTCCTACCCTCATTTGGAGTTAAATTGATTGCTATTACAATGGTCTAATAATATGTGAAGACCAAGGGTAGAATACCCTAAAATTGAGCTTTAGGGATTAGCTAAATAAACTAGAGAATGGGTAAAACTTTTACTGAAATTCTAGTCTTGTCTAGCATCATTTCTTACCAATGCCTCTTATTACCTGTTCACTAACTTTCCTTGTTCTCAAATCGTAGAATGATCTTAGGTATAACATTGCTATAACCTGGGTGTAAGTTGCTATTTATGTTGGTTTAGTTACCTCTTTTGTAAAGGTATCGGGCATGTGTGCCATGTAAGATTTTACCTTTAGGTTAAAATTCATGTGTGCTGTCCCTAAAGTTTTAAAAAAAACATACATAACTTTCAGCTTAGACAAGTTAATTTAGTTGGGATGATGATTCTTGCCGACCCACTTAACTCATACTCATTCTCCCTTACCTTGTGCACGTTTGCTTATCCTGCCCTTTGTAAGATCAGGATAACCGGTGCCGTGTTGTGATCGCCAGCTCATGGTGATAGGTGCTACTAGAGAGTTGTAGATAATTTTATTATCTTTCTAGGAAGTACTTAAACACTTAATTTGGTTTGATAGATTAAAAGTTATGTTTGTAAGGTTGTTGTCCAGTGAATCGTCGCGATTAGACAGTGTTATGATAATTACCAGATTAAAAACAGTATATATCAATATTAGAGTTTTTCCATAAAATGAAAGATGTAGAGAATTGCCAAAGTTTTCCATAGAGGCTAGACCACTGAATTTGGATTGGTAGACTAAAAGATATGGTTCTGGGAATATCACTGTTCATATTTTGATTATCATTGGTAGCAGTTGTGTTATTATGCTAATTAAGATCAGATAATGTCCAAATTAAATTAAGGTGGTTACCGAAAATCTATAGATAATTTTCTGTATTTTTCAGAAGTGGTATTATTTGCTATGTTTCATATCGTGAAAAAATAGTTGTGAAATTATGAAGCTTTCTTTCCCCCTAGGGTTCCTGCACCGCCAGGATACATGGGTTGGAATTCCTTCTTATGTACACTAGATCCATAGTGTATCACATCTTTTGTTCTTCTTGCTGATAGAGATATTGGCGAGTGGAGATCTTCCTTTGTCTTTCCTCACGATTGGAGTTCTACACAGTTCGCGGTGATCAAGCGGGAATCTTGGTATTCCTGTCCACCCTTGGCAGCTGAGATCTCATCGTGTTGAGGAGTAGACGGGACTGGTTGGTGCGTGAGATTAGTGGGTTGTTCCTTTCCTGTATGGTTCCAGCCAGGGGAAAGGAGATCCAATCTGGAGAAGGATGACCACCAGGAACAGGGGGTCTCGACCTTGTTAGGTCGCCTTAACTTGGCAGCGGACGACTCAGAGAAGGTGGTGTTGAGTTGTGATGATGACGATGTGGAGGATCCGGTGGTGAAGTGGTCCGTCATTGGAAAGGTACTCTCACCGTCGACGATTCACATACAGATCATCTTGGTAGCAATGCGGCCCGCGTGGGGAAACCCTAGGGGCTTGAGAGCACGCTCGGTAGGAGAAAACATTTTTGCTGATGATTTCTTGTCAGGCAGATAAAGACCATGCCCTAGATGGCACACCATGGATGGTGGGCAAGCATGCGGTGCTTCTGCAGGATTACAACGCAGATCTGCGGCCGTCGGACATCAGGTTCGACAAAATGTTTATTTGGGTGCAAATTCTGAACCTACCACTTTGCTGGATGAATGAGAGAATGGTAAAAAGATTGCTGCTCTAATAGGAGACGTGGACAAGGTTGATGTGGACGAGTATGGAGAGGCTTAGTGTAATATCCTGAATATTTGTTAATAAATGCAATAAAGAATAGAGAGAATAATATAAATCGGAAAGGAAATTCCATTAAAATTCAGCTTTTTGGAGAGATTTTGGATCTTTGGCTTCCGGCCCAAGCCAAGGGGGCCTTGTGGGCCAGCCATTAGTGGGCCAAGAGGGGGACGCCTCCTCCTAACCCTAGCCGCCCCCTCCCCCCATTTCCACCCCCCTTGGCCGAAACCCCCCATACCCCTTCACCCTTAGCCGCCGCCCCCTCTGCCCTCTCTCTCCCTTGGCACCTCCACCTCTTCCCCTGCTGTGAACTCCTGCTGATTGACCTCCCCGCCTTGCCGTTCTCCAGCACGCCGCTTCCTGCTTTGGTGGCCGGCCGTGGAAGAAGAAGGAGGAGAGGGAGAGAGGAGAAAAGAGGAGAGGAGCACCTCACGGGAGAATTCAGCGGGCACGCGGGTCTTCAAGGGTAATGAATGATTCCTCACTGGTTGGATCGATTTAGATTTGTAAATTGCCAAGATTAGGGGATTGATGTTCTGCTGCGATTAATTCCAGAAATCTGTTCAATATTTGTGCGTCAGTTTTTGTATAGTTAGAGTCCGAATTGGAGGATTTTGTCTGATAGAGCTTTGTGGGTTTGTTTTCAGCTTTCCGTAGGTTCAAGGATCACCCAATTTGGAGTTGTGGTCTAGAAGTTACGTTGATTTCATTACTGCTGTCCAGAAAGTCTGACAAATATTAGCAGTCGTCTTGTTTATTAAATAAGATTGTGTTAAGGACTGATTTAGGGATTTCACCCAACACTATTCTCGTAGGAAATTTCTTAAGCTTTCCAGATTGTTAAAAATCATGAATTTTGGTTCATCCATTCGACAGTTATGAATTTTCTTATACTGCTGTATATTCTGTCTGTCAGATTATAGTTCTGGATGTTCATCTGAATATTAGACTCAGAAGTTGGGCGAATTAGAGATTCTCACCAACTAGGTTATTGTAGAGAATTTCATTACCTTCCATAGAATCTGAGTTTGCTCTTTTACGAGTTTCAGAGCGAAAGTTATGTAACTTTTAATACTATTGTCCAATGTAGCTTCCGGTTAGATTGTTGTTTAGCTTGAGTAGAGCAAGTAGTTAACTTTGGGTTTTGGGAAGATGAGGTAGAAGCGTTGCGAGTAACGTCTTGAAATTACGTTGTTCTTATTCGAGTAATTTAATAGTGTAGGAGGAGAGGCTTCGAGATTAGTGGCATCATCCTTACCTCCTAACGCGTCGCAACGCGAAAGGCAAGTACATTTTGGATTGAATTGATGGTTAATTGTTAGTAGTGCTTGATGTTCTTGCTATGATTAATTTCTATGGTCTATGCGTAGTTTCTAATGATTTCTATTTCTTTCTACGTATGTTAAACCATGCTTCTTGAGATTATACCTTTCATATTCATATATTCATTCATTCATGTTTCACCCACGGAAGTGGGAAGTAAAGACCCATCATTCCAATATGGACATGTAAGACCCACTATTCCAATGTAGGCAAATTGGATCCCTGTTATGAAACATTCTTCATACAGGCATTGGATCCCCGTATTTTGGATAATACAGGCCTGAGTGAACACTGACGAGTGTTCACTGGATATACCGGTATAAACAGAAGTGAAGAGTATGCATACCATTCTTGCATAAAATTTCTACCATTCTGTTTCATATTTTGACATTATGAATGTTATGTTCTTGATTCAGTATTTTTCTATATTATTCTGATGTACTTGCTGATTCGTGAACTCATTCTTGCCATTGTTTGTGTGTTTTAGGTAAACACTGATGACGGCATGGTAGGGAGGGATTAGTCACAGATCACTTCATTCACTTCACATTTCACTAATAATTAAGGGACTTATTATTATCTTTCATTTGATAATATTGGATTGTAATAATGGAGTTCTGATGGTTGAGATTATCATTCATTATGACTTGGTTGAACTAGTGAATGTTTAATATTCTTCGTATAGACTCTTGATAGTTTTATCTTGAATAGTTCAATATGATTGGATATTTACAAGTTTGATATGTTGCTATAATCTAATTCAATTCTTATGATCAATCTATTGTTTGTTGATCCTTACATTATTAGTGTTAGATTGCTGAAATTATTTTGTATTGTTGATGTATGTTAGACTTTTAAGTAATATCTTGGCTTCCGTGATAGCGTGGTGTTACTGATTAGTATCGAGCGGGCATTAGGTCCATGGTAATTGAAATATTAAAATGACACATTGTATACAGTAGGTGGGATTTGGGTAATCCATTCCATCTGCGTTTCTGATAGTATGTTTCATTAAGTTGAACTGTTATTGAATTGATTATGTACTACTGTTATTGTTGTTATTGAGCTGAATGGTTAGCTATATATCCTTGGTGTTCAGAAATGTTGAGAGGTTGAGGTCGTGGTTGTGGCCCTAGGCTTTGCTAGGCTACACCATAGTTCGTGGTATGGGAATAGGAAAGTACTTACCCCCAATACCATAGTTATACGTGTTGAGCGTGAGTTTCTTCATAAAAGTTGTTCTTTTCCTTGAGCTTGATCTAGGCCAATTCCGGGTTCAACAATCTGGTATGCTTCGTACCAGCAGTGGGTAGTGATGATAGAGAGAAGGCCAAGAGGTTCCGCAAGGGCCTCAACCAGAAGTATCGCCATGTTTTGGGGGCGACTGGTCTGCGTGACTTCAGCTCCATAGTCGAACAAGCTAGGGAATGGAGTTGGAAGGGGAGCTTACTTCGTAGAGACAGGCTTCGAGTGGCTTTGTCCCTACTAGTGGTTCTGGTAGTGGCCAGAAGCGGAGTTTTGGTGGGGGAGGCGGGTCTTCTCAGCGACCCGTTCCCAAGAGGTTCCAAGGAAGTCAGGACGCAGTCGTTCTCTAGTCTTGTTTAGCAGCGGAAGCTTGCTGCGTTAGTGCCACATCCTTCCTTAGCTACGTCGCCAATGCGTCCTGCTCCAGGCTAGGGTATGATTTGTTTCATGCGTGGTGCTGGGCATCGTGCTTCGGAGTGTTCGTTCACATGGACTTGTCGTTAGTGTGGCCTGGAAGGCCATAAGATGTCTGTTTGCAAGCAAAACCCTTCCAGTTCATTAAGTAGCAACCGGCTCATGCGGCTGCTACAGCTGCATCTTCTCGAGGCTCAGTTCACATGCTTGCGGCCGCTCCAATGCCGCAACGTCCTCCAGCTTGGACTCCCCCTACTGTGTTTCCCTCGGCACCCCCTATCGGATATTATTGTAACCAGGGAGTTTCTACACCACCTCAGTTCACTACTCCATCGGCAACTCCTGCCCTTTCTTCATCGAGTATTGGGGCGTCCTTAGCACCAGCGCCACCTGGAGTTTATGCTATGCCTACACTAGAGACAGTGGGGCATCCTGATGTGGTGATAGGTACCTTACTTGTTGATTCCTTTGAGGCTTTTGTTCTTTTCGATTCAGGAGCTACTTATTCGTTCATATCACTTGAGTTCGCTAGAAGGGTGGGTTTGAGTTTGCAGCATATTTCCCAGTCTGTTGTAGTCAGTTCTCCTGGGGGTCTCATTTCCTGTTCTACAGTCTGTCCAGGCTATTCTATTACCATCGATGATGAGGATTTCACAGCTAACTTGATGGTGATTCAACTATCTCCTTTTGATGTTATTCTTAGCATGGACTGGTTGTACAGTTATCGTGCTCAGATCTATTACTATTAGAAGACTGTGACCTTGCAAGCTCCATCTGGTAAAGAGCTGGTTTTTCAAGGAAGTGCACCATCTGATTCTCTGTTTGTGTTGGCCAGTTTGTTCCCTAGCTGACAAGCCTCGCGAATTGCATTGCTTTGGTCTCTTGACGCAAAGTCGAATTCTTCCCTGTTCATCGAGGTTATTCCCGTGGTGAGTGAATACCCTGATGTTTTTTCTGTAGAACTTCCAGGGATGCCACCAGAACGGAATGTGGAGTTCTGGATTGATCTCATTCCTAGTACTCGTCCAATTTCTTTGTCTCTGTACTGTTTGGCTCGGCCCTTTTAGGATGAATTAAAGAAGCAGCTGGATGATTTGTTGTCCAAAGGGGTGATTCGGCGTAGTGTGTCTCCATGGAGAGCGCCTATTCTTTTTACCAAGAAGAAAGATGGGAGTTGGTGTTTGTGCGTGGATTATCGCGCTCTCAATCAGGCAATGATCAAGAACAAATAACCTTTGCCTCGTATTGAGGGTCTTTTTTATCAAATGAAGGGAGCAAAGGTGTTCTCCAAGATGACCTTCAGTCGGCGTACAATCAAATCGGTGTTCAGGACCAAGATATTGAGAAGACAACTTTCTCCACGAGGTATGGGCAGTATGAGTACAAGGTTATGTCTTTTGGACTAACCAATGCTCCTACTGTTTTTTATGGAAGCAATGAATAGTATGCTACATTCATATCTTGATGACTTTATAGTAGTGTTCATTGATGACACTCTGATCTATTCCAAGTCCGAAGAGGATCATGAGCAGCATTTGAGGATGGTTCTTGAGACCTTGAGAAAGAATCAATTCTATGCCAAGCTGAAAAAATGTGAATTCTAGATTTCAGAAGTTGGGTTTTTGGGACACGTGATTAATCAAGAAGGTATTTTTGTTGATCCTAGCAAGATCTCAACAGTAGTGGAATGGAAAAGACCAACTAATGTTAAAGAGGTGAGGAGTTTTCTGGGCTTAGCAGGATATTACCGGCGATTTGTAGAAGGTTTTTCCATCATTACCAAACCTATGTCTAGGTTAACTCAGAAAGATGTTAAATTCCAGTGGTCAAAAGATTGCGAGCGCAGTTTCTGTACCTTAAAGGATAAATTGGTGACTACTCCTGTTCTTACTCTTCCCAAGCTTGGGAAGCAGTTCACCATTTATTCAGATGCTTCTCGAGTGGGTCTTGGTTGTGTGCTCATGCAAGATGGCAAGGTGATTGCCTATGCGTCAAGGCAACTGAAGAAACATGAACAAAATTATCCTACCCATGATTTAGAATTGGTTGTAGTGGTTCTTGCTTTAAAGATTTGGTGCCATTATCGGTATGGCGAGTCTTGTGATATTTTCATAGATCACAAAAGTCTTAAGTATATTTTCACCTAGAAAGACTTGAACCTGAGACAGAGAATGTGGTTAGAATTAATCAAAGATTATGACCTTACGATTCAGTACCACTCGGGTAAGGCAAATGTAGTGGTAGATGCTCTCAATCGCAAGGCGACTCCTCCTACTCTCAGTTGTTTGATTGCTGATTTTGAGCGTATGAATATTTCTTTCTGTTTTGCGAGCACTGTTCAGGCTGAGACACGCTTATTTCTTGAGTCCGCTATTCCAGAGCATGTGCGGGAGGCACAACAGCAAGATCAGATGCTTCAGCGGGTAAGGAAGCGGTTGGATGAGGGCAAGGAAGGAAATTTTAGTATAGATGAGTTTGGGGCATTACGGTTCGAAGGCCGCCTTTGTGTGCCACAGAAGTCTCAAGTCAAAGATGATATTCTTAAGGAAGCTCATCGGACTCCATATACTGTACATCCTGGTGAGACCAAGATGTATCATGAATTGAAAAAGAGTTTCTGGTGGAAAAGGATGAGAGTGGATATTGCTCAGTATGAGGCGTCCTATGGTGTTTGCCAGCGGGTCAAGGCCGAATATAAGTGTCCAGCAGGGTTGTTGCAGCCTTTGGAGGTTCCAGTATGGCCGTGGGATGATATCTCTATGGATTTCGTGGTGGGTCTACCTCGCACTCAGCGAGGGAAGGATGCTATTTGGGTGATCGTGGACTGTTTCAGCAAGTCCGCACATTTCATTCCTATTCGTACAACAAATACGGCGAGCGATTTGGCTCCTATCTATGTACGAGAAGTAGTGCGACTTCACGGTGTGCCTAAGACCATTGTTTCTGACCGTGACGCCAAATTTGTCTCCAAGTTTCGGGAGAGCTTGCAGAGTGCCTTGGGCACGTAGCTTTGTCTTAGCACTGCATTTTATCCTCAGACGGATGGCTAGTTTGAGCGTACAATTCAGACACTTGAGGACATGCTTAGGTCATGTGTTATGTCTTGGAAGGAAAGTTGGGAGGATCATCTAGCTCTGGCAGAGTTCGCTTATAATAACAGTTACCATGCTAGTATTCGAGCTGCACCATTTGAAGTTCTTTATGGGCGAAGGTGTAGATCCCGTTGTCTTTGGGATGCGATTGGAGAGCGGCGATTTGGGTCCCGATTGGGTTCATTGAGATGGCTAGAGTAGCGAGATTAGGAAGAATCATTAGTCGCCGAGCCGATAGAAGAATTATGCAGATGTGAGGAGGCGAGAGTTGTAATTTGAAGTGGGGAACCATGTTCTTTTGAGAGTGTCCCCTACTAAAGGCATTGTACTATTTGGTACCAAAGGGAAGGTTAGCCTGAGGTATATTGGTCCTTTTCCGATTACAGCGTGAATCGGGAAGTTGGCTTATCGTTTGGATCTTCCCGAGTCCATGAGCGGCGTGCATAATGTATTCCATGTATCAATGTTGAGGAAGTATTTGAGAGATCCAGAACATGCTATTCCGCTAGATTCTTTGGTAATTGAGAAAAACCTTACCTTTGAGTCCCAGCCAGTGCAAATTCTGGAAGAGTTAGAGCGGTTCTAAGGAACAAGACGGTGAAGTATGTCAATGTGCTTTGGAATCATCAATCCGAGAGAGAAGCTACATGGGAGTTGGAATCTCGCATGCGCAAACAGTATCCAGATTTGTTCGCAGCGGGTACATATTTATCGTTGTTAAATTCCAGTCGCAGTATTCTTTCGAGTAGATCGGAGAGTAGATTCGAGATCGAATCCTATTAAGGGGGGTAGAATGTAATATCCCGAATATTCATTAGTAAATGCAATAAAGAATGGAGAGAACAATATGAATCGGAAAGGAAATTTCATTAAAATTCAGTTTTTTGGAGAGATTTTGAATCCTGGGCTTCTGGCCCAAGCCAAGGGGGCCCTTATGGGCTGGCCATTAGTGGGCCAAGAGGGGGGGCGTCTCCTCCTAACCCTAGCGACCCCCTACCCCCTTTTCCACCCCCTTGGCCGAAAACCCCATTACCCCTTCACCCTTGGCCGCTGCCCCCTCTGCCCTCTCTCTCCCTTGGCGCCTACATCTCCTCCCGTGCTGTGAACTCCTGCTGATTCACCTCCCCGCCTTGTCGTCCTCTAGCGCCGCCGCTTCCTGCTTTGGTGGCCGGCCGTGGAAGAAGGAGGAGAAGGAGAGAAGAGAAGAAGAGGAGAGGAGCGCCTCACGGGGAATTCAGCAGGCACGCGGGTCTCCAAGGGTAACGAATGATTCCTCGCTAGTTGGATCAATTTAGATTCGTAAATTGCCATGATTAAGGGATTGATGTTCTGCTGCGATTAATTCCAGAAATCTGTTCAATACTTGTCCGTCAGTTTTCGTATAGTTAAAGTCCGAATTGGAGGATTTCATCTGATAGAGATTTGTGGGGTTCATTTTCATATTTCCATAGGTTCAAGGATCACCCAATTCAGAGTTGTGGTCTAGAAGTTACGTTGATTTCATTACTGCTGTCCAGAAAGTCTAACGAATATTAGCAGTCATCTTGTTTATTAAATAAGATTATGTTAAGGGCTAATTCAGGGATTTTACCCAACACTATTGTCGTAGGAAATTTCTTAAGCTTTCCAGATTGTTAAAAATCATGAATTTTAGTTCATCCATTTGAAAGTTATAAATTTTCTTATACTGTTGTATATTTTGTCTGTCAGATTATAGTTCTGGATGTTCATCTGATTATTAGGCTCAGAAGTGGCCGAATTAGAGATTCTCACCAACTAGGTTATTGTAGAGGATTTCATTACCTTTTTAGAGAATCTGAGTGTGCTCTTTTACGAGTTTCAAAGCGAAAGTTATGTAACTTTTAATACTGTTGTCCAGTGTAACTTCCTGTTAGATTGTTGTTTAGCTTAAGTAGAGCAAGTATTTAACTTTGGGTTTTGGAAAGATGAGGTAGAAGCATTGCGAGTAACGTCTTGATATCACGTTGTTCTTATTCGAGTAATTTAATGATGTAGGTGGAGAGGCTTCGAGATTAGTGGCATCATCCTTGCCTCCTAACGCGTCGCAACGCGAAAGGCAAGTACATTTTGGATTGAATTGATGGTTAATTGTTTGAAGTGCTTGATGTTCTTGCTATGATTAACTTCTATGGTCTATGAGTAGTTTCCAATAATTTCTATTTCTTTCTACGTATGTTAAACCATGTATTTTGAGATTATGCCTTTCATATTCATATATTCATTCGTTTGTTCATGTTTCACCCATGAGAGTGGGATGTAAAGACCCATCATTCCAATATGGGCATGTAAGACCCACCATTCCAATGTGGGCAAATTGGATCCCCGTTATGAAACATTCTTCATACAGGCCTTAGATCCCCGTATTTTGGATAATGCGGGCCTGAGTAAACACCGACGGGTGTTCACTGGCTATACCGGTATAAGGAGAAGTGAAGAGCATGCATACCATTCTTGCATAAGATTTCTACCATTTTGTTTCATATTCTGACATTATGAATGTTATGTTCTTGATTCAGTATTTTTTTAATATTATTCTGTTATACTTGCTGAGTCGTGGACTCATTCTTGTTCTTGTTTGTGTGTTTTAGGTAAACACTGATGACGGCATGCTTGGGAGGGATTAATCACGGATCACTTCATTCACTTCACATTTCACTAATAATTAAGGGACTTATTATTATCTTTCATTTGATAATATTGGATTATAATAATGGAGTTCTGATGGTTGAGGTTATCATTCATTATGACTTGGTTGAACTAGTGAATGCTTAATATTCTTCGTATAGACTCTTGGTTGTTTTATCTTGAATAGTTCAATATGATTGGATATTTACAAGTTTGATATGTTGCTGTAATCTAATTCAATTCTTATGATCAATCTATTGTTTGTTGATCCTTACATGTTATTAGCTGTTAGATTGTTGAAATTATTTCGTATTGTTGATGTATGTTAGACTTTTAAGTAATATCTTGGCTTCTGCATAGCCAGGGTGTTACACTTAAGTCCTTTTCTTCGTGCTCGTGTGGCAATCCCCATCAATAAGGCACTGAAGCGTTGGGTAATTGTCAAATCAGAGAGGAGGAAGGCTGAAGATTTATACAAACTCCAGTATGAGAAACTTCCATTTTACAGCTTTTGATGTGGTCTAATGGGGCACTCGAATTTAGAATGTCGTAATCCGGTGGATCGCGATGCGAATGGTCTATTTCCCTATGATAAATCTCTACATGCCCCGGAGGACAAGATGTTGGAAATGTGGATAACATTTTAATTCTAGATTTTATTATGAGGCAAAGATCAGAAATAACTAGTGATGCATAAAACGATACTATCAAAACCAATATGACAAACGAGAATGCCATATATTGGCCTCACATTTATTCAAACTAGTTGCAACATTCAGATTATACTCTAAAGTACTCATGTGGAATAAGCCTCCGCTCTCATAGCCTTTACCAACAAAGTTACCAAACTTAGACAATACAATTTTATTTGACTCAAATACTAGCTTATACCCATCTCTGCATAGGAGGGAACTACTAACAAGATTCTTGTTTATGGTTGGCGCATGCTGCACGTTCTTCAAGTGGACAATCTTCCCTGATGTAAACCTCAGATCCGCCGTGCCAACACCAAGAACAGAAGCATGCGACCCGTTCCCCATTAGGACGGAGGAAGCCCCGGCTGCCTGATAAGAAGAAAACAAGGAAATATCAGAACATACATGAACATTAGCTCCAGTATCAACCCACCAATCAGTGGATTGACATGCTGAAAATACAACAGGTGGATTACCATACCCTCCTATTGAGGCATCGCCTATGATCACGTTGATAGCCTTTTTCTTTAGCTGTACACCGTCCTTGCTCTTGCAGAAATGACAGTCTTTCGCCATATGACCACTTTTTCCACACACAAAGTAGGTGATGTTCTTCATATCTTTCTTCTCAGTTTTCTTCTTAAAGCTAGTTGTCTTTTTTGGTTTAAAGCCTTTGTTATTCTTGCCATATCTCTTCTCTATGACATTTGCATTGATCTGATTCTTCTGACTGAAAGTGCTTGGTGCATCTTTTGCTCTTGCCTTTTCTTCCACATCAAGGGCAGCAATGAAATCCTCAATAGATATCTCTTCCCTCTTGTGCTTTCAGCCAGTGGCAAAACCCCGCCATGAAGTAGGAAGTTTGGCAACAATGCCCGAAGCCACAAACTTATGAGGCAAAACACAACCCAGATGTGCAATCTCTCCGACCGATGAATCAGAGCTCATGAGCTCAGTGCAACTATCGACTTAGCATCGTCCATCTTTGTAGTCGAAAAATTGCTCACACATATAGAGCCACCGACCAGCCTCAGCTTCGGCATATTTGTGCTCGAGTGCATCCTACAACTCTGTGGCGGACTTGAAGTCCATGTGCACATCATAGAGCTGGTCGGATAGTATGGTCAGTATGCATCCAAGGGCTATGTTGTTATCTGTGTCAAAAGCGTCAGTGCTGTTCATCCATAATTAGATCGTGTATGGATCACCCACCACGATCCCAAAGACATGAGCCAAAACTTAACTCTTATGCGCCATCTCTGAAAGTTCGACGGAAAACCTCTCAGGTTTCATAGCATCAGAAGTACCAACCATTGCTAGATCACAAAAATATCCACAATAAGGTTTCTGGATTGTTGGAAATGTGGATAACATTTTAATTCCAGATTTTGTTATGAGGCAAAGATCACAAATAACTAGTGATGCAAAAATGATACTATCAGCAAGCTACTCATTGCACTTCTAAAATTACTCAATAAAGGATTTATAATAGAAAAGTTTGGTCGTAAGACCAACTTACAGTCGAGCTTGATGAAGAACAGGAAGCAGTGTAGACTCGATGCAGTGCAAACTCGTAGATGTTGCAGTGCAGCAAGCGGTCATGCAGATGCACTGCTTAGAAACCTTATTGCCGCCCCATGTAGTTTAACTCTGCGACAATAGTTTGGAGATACCGCTCACCCTCCTTCGTGGTGCACACCGAGAAGAAGGGACGGCTTGGTTCAAAACAGCACAACCCTCCAACACAAGAGGACAAAGAGGAGGAAGAAGAATTCTTAGAATAGAAAAAGATCTCCTTTGGTCTGGACCTCTCGAAAACCTTTTAAGGGTCGAGTCAATTACTCTCTAGTAACTGCTCAATTAAGCACACATTAGAATACTAGTAACTGCTGATTAAAAGACCAATTAATGGTAATTAAACAGAATTTACCATATCCTGATTACACGTTGGTCTTCAGCTTTGACCACTGGTCTACAGCTTTGAACACATTCTCCAAGGGAGGTCCAAAAGGATCTCCCAAAGAGGTACAAGAGAAACCTCCAAAGGAGGTCTTCCACGACCACCCAAGAGGTCTTCCAAGACCACCCAGAGGTCTTCCATGACCACCCAAGAGGTTTTCCAGGACCACCCAAGAGGTCCAAGAGGACGTCCTGGAGGTCTCTCCAAGGAAGGTCCAAAAGGAAACTCTTACTGGTCATATGTGACACTTGAATTGAGAGAGAGAGAAATGAATGGTTAGCAAAAGAAAGGTGGACTTGGTTCATGACACGTTCACGATCATGTGTCGCAAGTCACAAGTCATGCGATTGCCACGCGAATAAATGCGCGCGTGTGCGTACGTGCTTGTGACTCTAGCTATAGTCCTCCTCATGTTACATGTATCACATGTATCAAGGAGTGGAAAGAACTCCACCTTATAAATTGCTCTCCCACTACTTGGCTAGGCAGTATGGGACTAAACCATGCATGCTTTGGAATTTAGGAATGAATGGACCTTTACAAATAATGGCCCAATTCTAACACAAGAAGAATAAGTTTCAGAGTTTCGAGCAGGCTACTACTGCAACATCCTAGAATAGTGGTTCATCTTCAAGGAATGATCAAAACCGCAAGGCAGAATCGTCGTCATCGATAGGGGGCAGTCCCCATAAGTTGTCGATTGGGGGCGGCTCTAAGAAGTCGTTAGGATTTTCGAGTATGGGAAATGGGGATGAGGAGGAACCCACCTCACCTATTAATATTCAGGCTCAAAAACCTCATACGTCTAAAGTGGCTGATTTTACACACAAATTGGTCCTGGCAGAGGGACAGTTGTTGGTGGCAAAGAAGAAACGGAAACCTGCTAGGGTTAATGACAATAAGAGTGTGATTTTGGGCATAGGAACTGAGGCCATGCATATAATTAATATGAAGATGGCCATTGTGCCAGCAGTCCATAATACCAATTGTACCCGATGAGGATCTAATAATCCTCATTTATTTATTTATCTGTAATTCTCATTATAGATGGTAGTATCTTTATATTACCCACAAGTATACCCCTTGTTGTTCATAAGGGAAAAGCTTTATAGAGTAGTCGTAAGTCTTACTACTACTACCCCCTGATCGTAAGTTTTCCTATGACCAGTCTATAGTCGTAAGCTCTTCTACGACTAGCCCTTTGTTGTGAGTCTTGTATACGAGCACCTCGTGGTCGTAAACTTCTCTACAACTTAGGCGGCCACGATTACCCTATATCGATAGAGTCAATAGATATGTAGGCCCAGTCGGTTAGGGAGTATTATGCGCTGTGTTTAACACATGGAGTATTTAATATACACTGTTACTCTCTATGAGTAACTGCATGAATCACTTCTGTCTCTGACAATAACTGTCTAGCGATGTGGGGGTGCCACGTGCTTCACTACAACTACCGTCCAGCGATTCATCATTTGGAATGTTAAGGCACCTCTTCATCAGAAGGAACTGCCGCCTCTTCATACGCTATATAAAGACTGAAGTCAGAAGGCAGAAGAAGAGATTGTCAGAAGGCAGAAGAAGAGATTGATTTACGCTATATAAAGGCTGAAGTCAGAAGAAGAGATTGATTAGGAGCATAAGACATTAGGCATTAGCCTTCCTCTTGATTGTAATCACCACACTCAATACAACAACACAGGAGTAGGGTTATTATTCTCTCTAGAGAAGGCCTGAACCTGTATAAAATTCCTGTGTCATTCCCTGAGTATCTTTAGTCTAGGAGGCCCCTAAATCAAACAATCATACGTAAGGTCAGTTTTAGATCACCGACAATACCCATTCTTCTGTAGAGAGATGGGAGGATCTTGCTGTGGAAGAAAACGAAAGTCTAAAGAAACAAAAGAAGGAGGTTTTCTCTTTTAACGCAGGATCAGTGGCAGCTGCGACGCAGCCCCGTCGGGAGCAATGGATCTCCAATGTTTGAACTACTGGGGCAGCGGGCGATCTGTTCAAGAAGTCCAAAATCTTGTGGATTTGCATCGTCTAGATTTGGTCTTTCTCTTGGAGACCAAACTGAATGCTTCGAGAGCTCAAGAATTGAAGTGGAGGATAGGCATGATGAATGCCATTGGAGTTAGTAGTGTTGACCTCAGTGGCAGACTAGTGCTATTTTGGATGAATAATGTTAATGTGTGTCTGAAAGAATTTTTGAGATCGCACATCGACAGAATTTTCGAGATCGCACATCGACATTGTGGTAAGTGGGGAGGCGATTGGTGGTTCTGATTGGCGTTTCACTGGCTTTTACGGTGAGGCTCGACATGAAAGGCGAGGACGAAGTTGGTACTTGCTGAAATACCTTCGGCAACAGCTAGATGAACCGACCGTGGTTATGCGCAGAGATTTCAATGAGACTCTGTGCGATAGCGAACAATTCGATGGTACTAATAAAGATGATTGGAAGATGGAAGGTTTCTGGGATGCGGTGGATTATTTTCGTTTCATGGATCTTGGTTACTCGGGCCTCCCTTGTACTTGGGATAATCGTCAGGATGGTACGAGAAACATTAAGGTCTGGCTGGACCGGTCCTTCGGTGATGATGCATTCTTCAAAAAAAATTGACAATACAAGGGTGCAACATATCCAAACTACAGAATCCGATCATTATGCATTGCTGATTTTGGTTCAGAAATCGACATGGTTGGGTGTTGGTAGTAGCGAGAAACCTTTCAGGTTTGAAAAATATGTGGTTTCGGCATGTAAATTATGAGCGGGTGGTGACGGACTCGTGGCAACCTGGTAGTGTGGATCTACTTGGTGTGTACAACTCGTTGGATACTCTTCAATGCTCTTTGCAGCATTGGAGCCACATTGAATTTGGTTCAGTTTGGAAGAATTAGCAAAGCTTTGTAAAAGGCTGGAGGAAATTCAGGCAACCTCTCTTTTTTTGGGGCCAACTCGAGCTGAATGTGATCTTATGAAACATATTACAGAGCTTTATCAAGAGAGGAAGTTATGGCCAAACAACGTTCCCGCGTACAATGGCTTCAAGAAGGGGATCGTAACACATCCTTCTTTCAAGCTAAGGCGTGCGAGCGTGCGAGAAGGAATAAAATTTATTCTCTTAAGAGGAGTGACAGTACAATTTGTAATTCTCAAAGTGAATTAGAGCTTTTGGCTACTAATTTCTATACTGGCTTGTAGACAGCACATGAGGGTTCTTATCCTGAAGAGGTTACTAATTTTGTTCCTCGTAAGGTGACTTTTGAAATTAATGATGCTCTTTGTGCACCATTCGGTGATGTGGAGATTGAAAGGGCTCTTTTCATGATGGGTCCAAATAAATCCCCAGGACTAGATGGTTTCACAGCTAGTTTCTATCAACGGCATTGGAATTTGTTAAAGGATGATGTATGTTGAGCGGTTAAAACTTTCCTTCATGGAGGGGAGATGCCATCTAATATTAACAGTACCATCTCGGTTCTTATACATAAGGTGAAAAATCCTCAGGAGCTTACTCAATATCGTCCAATCTCCTTGTGCAATGTCTTGAATAAATTATGCTCTAAGGTGTTGGCTAACCAGCTAATACTATTTTTGCATGATATAATTTCTGAAGAGCAGAGTGCTTTTGTCCTGGGTCGTCTGATCACAGATAATGTGTTAACGGCATACAAATGCATTCATTACTTGAAGAGGAAAAAAGGCAAGACGGGTGCTTGTGCTATAAAGCAAGATATGGCAAAAGCTTACGATCAAGTGGAATGGTCATATTTACGAGAGATCATCGTAAAACTTGGCTTTGCAAATTAGTGGGTGGAAAATGTGATGAAATGTGTGGAATCGGCCTCCTTCTCTGTTAGAGTCAATGGGAAGTTTTCAAGATCCTTTCAGGCCTTCACGCGGTATTTGTCAGGGGGGGTCCGATTTCACCTTACTTATTCTTGTTGTTTGTGGAAGGATTATCTTGTATGCTGAAATCAATTGGTCTGCGGCATCTTGCAAAGGGTATTCGAGTGGGTGTTCATGCGCCGTGGGTCTCACATATCTTGTTTGCAAATGACTGCATAATTTTTTTCGACGCATCGCAGCGGGGAGTTGAACATGCACTCGATATTTTGGAAAGATCCCGAAGGGGTTCTGGTCAGCTGGTTAACCGGGACAAGTCAGCGGTTTTCTTTAGCAAAAATTGTGATAATGTGGCCAAAGGAGAGGTGCACCAATTTTCGGGGATTGCTATTGAAGCTAGTGGCTGGTTAGAGTGAGAAAATATAAGTAGCGTGGGAAGAGAAGTGTTACTCAAGTCGGTGGCACTGGCAATACTGACATATGCTATGAGTTGTTTTAAATTATCGGTGATGACATGCAAGAAGATTAAAAAAAATGTGTCTAACTATTGGTGGGGAGGCAATGGTGATAACACCAAAATTCACTAGCAACAATGGTCTGACCTTGCCCGTCCAAAACTCCAAGGGGAAATCGGCTTTTGTGATCTCCAAAACTCCAAGGGGGCATCGGCTTTTGCAATGCTAGGGAAGCAAGGATGGAGGCTACTAACCAAACCAGATTCTCTCTGTGCAAGGGTACTAAATGGAAGATATTACGTGCATGGGGACTTTCTCTCGGCAAGGAAGAAGAAGAATTCATGTCATACTTTGCGTGCTATTCTCAGTGGTAGGGATGTTAGAATTAAACTCATCTAAACCAGATGATCAGCTAGATGTTAACAGGATCTCATATATGGTAATTGCAACACCGATAAATCTGTAAACGCGGAAGCGTACCTGATGACGATGCCATTGTTCGTCGTAGGATTGATCTGAAGTAGGATTGATCTACCTAGGGTTTGGTCTTTCCCAGCAAGAGGTAAGCCACAAACTCCAACTACAGATGGGGATAGGTGGTATGGCAAGAGTTGCCCTGCTGGGAGGACTTGACCCTTATTTATATCCTTTGGTATGGAATCCTATCCCGTCCCATAATTAGAGATAGATTCCAAATAGGTCTCTACACAGATTTAAAATCCAAGTCCATATTTATCCTTAAAAGATACTCGGCTCTTAATAAATACTTTATTTGATCACTTTATACTTTTGAGCCAACCAAGATAGATAGCTAATATGTATTAAACTCATGTAGATCCACATAACGGGAAATTAATCCAACAATCTCCCACTTCGACAAATGAATAAATACATATTAAAAACTTTATAAGCTCCAAAATTGCTATCTATGTCATGAGCATCTTTAAACCAATCCGGTCCATCAATTATATCAACATAGGATCAAAGCGGTCTTCGTCACTTTAAAGCGTGTAGGACCGAAACAGGTGACTAGAGGGGGGGGGTGAATAGGAGCACGATCAATTTTCACCTTGATCGGATTCAACACGTTTTCACTCCAATAGCTATTAAAGCTATGAAGATCAAAGTATAATCACAGTGGAAGACTTGTATTGAATCCAATCAAAACCCCGAAGTAAATAGACCAAAATCTCAAAAACTAGAACTCAAATTAGTTGGGCGGTCTGACCTCCATGTAGTTGGCGGTCTGACGTCTCCATAGGCGGTCTGACCTCCAAATACATGGCGGTCTGACCTCCAGGTTAATGAACAGTGATTTCAGCCTAAACTCAAAATCACAAAAAGGTCTAACTTTTGATCCGTGAATCCAAACCTTATCAAACTTGAGACATACCTTCTCTAGGATGTCAGGAACCTATTCCAATCAAGAATCGTGAAGATCCATACCAAAGTTTCGACCTTTTTCCGTTTGAGTGCAGGTTGCTCCAAAACCGAGTCAAAACCAAAATCTGATCTAGAGACTTGCTCGTGGATGATTGATGACCAAGATGATCCTAGATGTATTCCCACATGTCACAACAAGCTAAATCTAGGCCAGAAATCAAAAGAAAACTCGCGGGTCAAAGAAAGCCCTAAAATCACAAACTAGAGAGCAAGAACAAAAAGAGACTCATCTTGTGAAATCTTGCATTGATTTATTTGAGATTGAAGATGGATGTTTACAGCCACTCCATCATGAAGGACAAAGCTCTATCCAAGAGCACACACTCAATCAATCCCTAGAACCCTAGCTCTTCTCTTCCTCTCTAAAACCCTAAAACCAACTAGGGTTTCTCTCAATGAAGTGCTTCAGGGCTAATGACTAGCACCCTCTTCTATTTATACTAGAGGCTAGCATCTAGGGAATATTCCAACCGGGCACCCGTTAAGCCCACACACAAACGGGATTAACGCACGCACGCATCTCAAAGCGCCGTCTTCATCTTTGCTTGACCTAAACCGCTTTTCCTTGCATTACCTTGTGCCGCGGTTCAGCCAAGAGGTCATCAAGGCGGTATTTGGTGAAATTACCAAAATACCCCTTCTCGATCCTTCTCCACAGACCGAGTCCAATCTTGATGAAGCACTCGCCTGCTTTGCCACGTGTAGGTTGATCAACGGCTCTCATCATGTCGACAAGTCTCTCCCGTCCGGCTCCTACCGAAACCTCCATGGCACTTGCACCGACCCCCGCGCCGCTTGATCCAACCCATCGCACCGAACTGCCCATTCGATCATCCTTGTCCATTCTGCGCCATGCTTGAGTCTCCTGACCTCACTCGGCATCCTCGATCATTCTGTACCTCAGCTCTCCTAGCTTAGTCCCGATCATCCTCGCCGTTGACCGTCGTTGACCTACAAGCCACCTGCATAGCAATAGACCAAGAAATCGTTTCTGGGAACAAGTTCTTCACAACTTGACCCATGTTAGCCAAAACATGCAATATGCAACACATATGCAATGAAATCCATGAACTTGACCTAACGAACACACATCGCACCACACTGACGAGCGAAACAAGTCAAAACCGGTCAGACCGCCAACCTTGGCGGTCGATCATATTGGCGGTCGACCGCCAACAAAAGGCCGGTCTGACCGCTCACTTGGGACTTAGCCAATTTTCCATGTTGGAAACCCGAGAGCTCTCTGGAATTTTCAATCGAATAGAAATTTTGACTGGAAACTCCAAAAATTATGAGACCAAGTGCAGTAGAACCCTCTTTCTTGCCTACACCCTCTATTTTTGGCCCAGCTCAAAAATCCAAAGTCCTGTAATTGCGGTCTGTTGCTCGGGGTGGCCGGTCGAGGCCATCATGGCTGGTCGATCGCCACCATGGTCGGTCAGACCGCCAACCACCAAACTGAAAAACAAACCGAGGCATGGTCGGTCTGACCGCCTACATGGCCGGTCAGATTGCTAGAGGCCTAACAGCAGCTGAACCTGTGTCAAAAACGGTTGTTTCCGCAAACCCTCAACGCCATTGCCAATTGTCTCATCATCCTAAGATCGTAAGCATATCCCCATGATATCCACAAAGCATAGCTAAACCCATCAATGGTCACATATGTCAACATAAAAGAATGACATGGATCAAATATGGATGTGTAGCATGGAAATTACATGAGATGCGATCATAACATGCATATTTCCAACTGGTCCAACTTTATACCTTATGAGATCAAAACATCTTCTCAGAACCAAATGAGATGATATGAATTCAGAGTAAAAGAACATAAACTTTATTTCTCTAGAGAATATAACTGAAGGTCTTTATATTAAACTGATATTGTCATATGAGCATAAGGAAAAATTACAAACTCCCACTTGAACTGAATTCCATAAGTGAAACCACACCCATATGAGCAACATGCTCGTGGAACACTTTAGGTGTCAAGCCTTTAGTGAACGGATCCGCAATCATGGAGTCTGTACCTATATGCTCAATAGACAATTTACCACTCTGAATTCTTTCTTTCACAACTAGGAACTTGATGTCTATATGCTTAGATTTAGATGAACTCCTATTGTTATTAGAATACATAACTACATACTTGTTGTCACAATATAACTTAGTGGTCTGTCGACCTGATCCAAAATTCGTAGCATTGTGACAAAGTTCTGCAACCATATCCCATGATTTGAAGCCTCATAGCAAGCAACATACTCAGGTGCCATTGTGGATGGGGCAACGAGTGACTGCTTAGCGCTTTTCCAAGAAACCGCACCTCTACCAAGTAGATAGATGTAACCTGAAGCGGATTTGCGAGTATCTTGGCAACCAGCAAAATTAGAATCAGAATACCCAATGATCTCCAACTGATTCGATTTCCTATATGTGAGCATGAAATCCTTCATCTTTTGCAAATACCGCAACACCCGTTTTGCTGTGACTCAACGATCCAATCCTGGATTGCTTAAATACCTGCTTAGCATCCCAACAATATATGCTATATCTGGTCTAGTGCAAACTTGATCATACATAAAGCTCCCTATCAAAGACGAATAGGGGATGTTCTGCATTTTCTTAGCCTCAAAATCATTCTTAGGACATTGGCTAAGACTGAATTTTTCACTTTTGGCCACAGGGGTATCTAAAGGTTTACAGTTCAGTATGCCAAATCTTTGCAATACCTTATCGATATAGTTCTTTTGAGATAGTCCAAGTACACCTTAAGAGCGATCTCGGCATATTTGAATTCCTAATACAAAAGAAGCATCACCAAGATCCTTCATCTCAAAATTTTTAGCGAGAAATTTCTTGGTTTCATGCAATAAGCCTATATCGTTACAAGCAAGCAGTATGTGATCAACATACAGAACAAAAAATATGAACGTACTCCCACTGATACACACAATCCTCAACTATATTTACCTCAAAACCAAAAAAGATAATAACCTCATGAAATTTGTGGTACAATTGCTGAGAAGCCTGTTTGAGCCCATAGATGGATTTCTTTAATTTGCATACCATTTGCTTTGGGTCACCGACCACAAAGTTTTCTGGTTGCACCATATAAATCATCTCATTAATGTTTCCATTTAGAAACGTTGTTTTTACATCCATCTGATGAAGCTCAAGATCAAAAAAGTGCCACAAGTACCATAATGACCATAAAAGAGTCTTTTGAAGAAACCAGAGAGAAAGTCTCTTTATAGTCTATGCCTTCCTTTTGAGTATATCCTTTAGCAACAAAACAAGCCTTATATCTTTCCATATTGCCTTTCGAATCTCGTCTGGTCTTAAATATCCATTTGCAACCAATTGGTTTCTTTCTTTCTAGTAATGGGACAAGATCCCAAACGTCATTGTCCTTCATGGATTTTAACTCTTCATTCATGGCACTGATCCAATTAACTGAATTTGGGCTTTTTAGGGCTTTTTGGATATTGATAGGATCTTCTCCCAAAATTTCACTACAAGCCTCATTCTCCTGAAGAAAGATAATGTAATCATCAGATATTGTACTTCTTCTTTCTCTAGTGGATCTCCTTAATGGCACTAGTTCTTGAGGTTGATGAGTTTGTTCTTCTGTAGGAACATCATTTTGTGGAGGAACCTCATGGACATTATTTTGAATTGTGTTTTCCTCAATAATACCAGGTAAAATAACCTGATCCTGATCATTATTGGGAATAACCAAAGGAAGAGGAAATAAATCCCCTTCAAAAACTTCTTCAAAAATAATGTTCCTAACCATATCTCCCCCTTCAAACTCAACATCCTCAAAAAACCAGGCATTTCCCATTTCAAAAATTGTCGTAGTAGTGGGATCATAGTATTTGTAACCCCTTGATCTTTCAGAATATCCAACAAAAATAGCTACTAACAGTTCTTGAGTCCAATTTTCTTTTGTTAGGCCTGTACGGCCTTGCCTCAGATGGACACCCCCACGTACGTACATGCCTAATGCTAGGCTTTTTGCCTATCTATTTTTCGTACAGGGTTTTGTTAGTTGCCTTAGTTGGTACTCTGTTGAGTAAATAAGCTGCGATTTTCAATGCCTCTCCCCAGAGAGACTCTGGTAAGGTAGAATGAGTAATCATACTCCTCACCATATCCTTAAGAGTCATGTTTCGCCTCTCAGCAACACCGTTCATGCTAGGAGATCCCGGCATGGTGTACTAAGGGATGATCCCGCATTCCTCTAGGAATTTAGCAAAAAGGTCATGGACGTTGTTCACCTGATCCGTCATTTCTGCCATAGTATTCTCCACCACGGTCAAATCGAACGGCCTTAATTCTTTTGCCTAGTTAGTTTTCCACCTCAGCCTTTAAAGTTTTTGAACACATCTAGGGACTGACTTCTCATAAATAAGATAAATATATCCATATCGCGAGAAGGCGTCTATGAACGTGATAAAATACCTTTGGCCATTCCAAGAAGCCGTAGGGAATGGGCCGTAGATATCCGTATGTATCAGTTCTAAGACATCTAAAACTCTATTAGCACTTAACTTCCACCTTCTTGCCATGGCCCATATAGATGAATCTTTCAGCATCACTTGGCTTTCGGCAGTTCAGGCAACCCTTTATTGACATACCGATGTTAGATGTTGCACCGGAGTCTAATTAACAAGTGCATTCAGGTACAGAAGTTACGTTAACCTCAGAGCTGACCATAGCAAGAATTGTACCTTTCTTAGCACGCCAAGTGTAATATTTGGCACAATCCTTCTTTACGTGACTATACTTCTTACAAAAGAAACAAGCCAATTCAGGCCCTTGTTTCTTCTTTATAGATGGCACACTTGCAGCTTCTTTGCTTTTTCTCTTGTTCTTTTTGACTTTAGGGGTTATAGCCAAAAGAGCACTTTCTGTTCTATCATGTTTCCATCTATCCTCCTTTTGCACACAATAGGAGATGAGCTCATTAAGGGACCGATTGTCCTTTTGATAGTTATAGCTCACCTTGAACTGATTAAAGTGTGTACGAAGGAATATCAATATTAAATGCACAAGCAAATCCTCGGATAACTCTAACTTGAGTGCTTTTAATTTTGAAACAAGATGAGACATTTTCATAATGTACTCCCTTATGTTTCCTTTACCATTATGTTTCATTGAGATAGGTTTTGCCAAAAGCTTACTTGTTTCAGTCTCTCTTTTTTTTTGGCAAACCTTTGCTCAAGACTGTCAAGGAAACCCTAGCTGTAGTGGCCTGTTCTGATGTGCTATCTCAAAAAACTTCTAGAACAGCATGCCTCATGATCATAAGACTCATGCGATTTGAACGATCCCACTTCTCATACTCCATCTTTTCCAAGAATGGAGTATTAGCCACAAGCGTGGGTTGTTCTTTACGAAGTGCAAGGACTAGATCTATTACCCCAAGAACGATCGAAATGTTCTCTTTCCATTCTTTAAAATTTGCACCAATAAGCATATGTATATAATTGATGCTAGCAGAAATATTGGAAGCAGGATTTGCAGTTGATATAAAAGAAATTAAATGCTCATATCAAGACATGAATGATAAACTTAAAGCTTGATTCAAAATTTGGTATATATACCATCACGCAAGATACCTAGCGCTCCATTAATATTTAGTCTTTGGACAAAAATATTAACTTGCAAGTGGTAACCTTGATATAGCAAACAAATACTAACAGTAAATCCTGTTAAACAATATGCCTTACTTTGGTCCGACTTATTGTTCACATGGAAACTTGATGACTGTTACATATTTGTTGCCACAGTTGCATATATAATTCGGCCAAATATTGACTTTCCTTTGGGCCAGTCAATAGATGCATGAATTATACACACACAAAATGCCTAGTTGTTCTGAATAAATTAACCTACATACTAGAGGTTGCTTTGGCAACATAGTATTTCAATTAACCAATGCAGAACACTAGCTGGCTAAATTTGAATCAATTCATCATCCTTAAAGAAGACAATTTATAAAAATCCACAATTTATACCATAATGCAATTATAATTCTCAGAAGCACCAGATCAAAAACATGATTATCTGAGAGCATAACTAATTTGCAAGATAAACAGTATAGCAGTTGATTGATTATTCCAGAAACTAACTGTTGCTTTAGTCCATCTTACAGAACATGACAGAATGCAAAACAAACAATATTGCACATAACCTGATAATGATTCCTCATACCAGAATTTACTAGAAAATTGAAAGCTTGCAACAAGATATGAGATTCTAATATCAGTGAAGCAATAGACAGATTATTCCAGAAACAACATGGAATAACCAGAATTGAGATGAACTGAAGATGCATGATATAATCTGTAATGATGCAAAAACTTAATCCTTCATTGACCTTATGCAGAATCTATAAGCCATAATTTCTCAAAATAATGAGGCTTCATTAACCGAAATTGCATCTCATAATCAGGTGAACTTATGATGCATCTTTATAACAGATCGGAACATTCATAATTTGCACAACATTGCAATTGATAGATTATACCAATTGAACTTGATGAACTCAAGATGATGTACTATCAGATGAGAGAACATAATCGATCTAGCACAATTACCAATAGCTCATCAGACAATATTGCTAATACCAGAACCAGCAAGAACTCGGGATGAATGAACAATCTCATAACTGCAAAAGCCAAAAGAGCTTACTGATGTCGGTGCGGTAGCTCATGGATGCTCAGCAGTCTCAAGCGACGGCCGAGTGCACGCACCATTGGCGATAGCAGCTGGAGGCTTGAGGCCGAGCACGCATGCAGAGGCGGCGAGCACTCGGTGCAGTCGCAGGCGATGGAAGCCCAAGGTCCTGCGGCGCAAGGATCCCAGAGGCGCAGGCGGCGGCGACTTGAGCAGATGCGCCACACGGAGGCGGCTCGGCGGGAGACCGGAGACCACGCACAGCACGAGGTGGTGGCCGCAGCTAGAGGGTGCTCGACCACACGAGGAGGCGGCGTGAATCGCCGGCAATGAAAAACGAGAGGGGCGGCGCCGCGAGGCGGCAGAGCCTGGGCGCTTCGAGGTGGCACGGGAACCGGACGGCACACGGAAGGCATCAGAAGCCCGAAGGGTGCTCGGTGACGGGAATCCAGAGGGCGGCGTAGGGCCGACGGAGACCGGAAGGGCTCGCGGCGCACAGGGAGGCACGGAAGACGGAGGTCGCTTTCGCCAGAGGCGGCGGAAACCGAAAGGGTACCCGGCGACACGGAGCCCAGCGGAAGCCTAAGCGGGTCGCTCAGCACGGAGGTGGCTCGCAGTAGCACGTGGAGGTGGCGCTAGCCCAAGCCAGAGACACGGAGGCGGCGGGAGCCCGAGCCAGCGCTTGGGGAGGCGGTGAAAGCCTGAGCACGCGCGCGGCCGCAGAGCAGTGGAATCGGCGCTCGCCGCATCTGTGAAGGCGAAGCTGAAATCGGAGGCGGAAGGAGCCGAAGGTGGCTGAAAGCGTCCAGTCTTGGCGGATCCCAGGAGGCGTGCGACCACGCGGAGGATCCCACCGAGGGGAGACGCGTAGGAGCTCTGATGACATCCCAATCTCGAACCGAAGCAGATGAGAAAGAGACGGGAACTAAGAACTACTCACAGGAGCAGAACCGATCTAAAGGCCGAAGAACCGACGAAAAAAAACATCTGATCCAATCCGATCTGAGAATTACTAGAATGGGTTGCAAAACACATACGATGCTCTGATACCAATTGTTAGAATTAAACTGATCTAAACCAGATGATTAGCTAGATGTTAACAGGATCTCATATATGGTAATTGCAACACCGATAAATCTGTAAACGCGGAAGTGTACCTGATGATGATGCCATTGGTCGTCGTAGGATTGATCTGAAGTAGTAGATGAACAGATGCTCAATCTACCTAGGGTTTGGTCTTTCCCAGCAAGAGGTAAGCCACAAACTCGAACTACAGATGGGGATAGGTGGTATGGCAAGAGTTGCCCTGCTGGGAGGATCTGACCCTTATTTATAGCCTTTGGTATGGAATCCTATCCCGTCCCATAATTAGAGATAGATTCCAAATAGGTCTCTACACATATTTAAAATCCAAGTCCATATTTATCCTTAAAAGATACTCGGCTCTTAATAAATACTTTATTTGATCACTTTATACTTTTGAGCCAACCAAAATAGATAGCTAATATGTATTAAACTCATGTAGGTCCACACAACGGGAAATTAATCCAACAAGGGAGACATTGAAGAAAGGAATTATCAAAAGAATTAGGGACGGTACTACTACAGATGTCTGGCGTGATCCACGGATTCCTGAAAATTCCATGTACTTGACATTAATAAGGCTACCGGCTACTAATGCACAGAAGGTGAGAGATCTGTTAGTAGGAGACGATGCTGCGTGGAATTGACATGCTCTTGTTCAAAACTTCATTCTTCCTAATGCACAAGCGGTGGCTCGTATTCCTCTAGGGAAGTTGAAGGATGACACATGGGCTTGGGCACTCGAAAACCATGGTGTTTACTCTATTTGGTCAGCCTACCGGATGCTCACATCAGAAGTTGTTGTGTTAGAGAACACCAGTATTGCATCCACTTCATTTGATGATGTTGATCTTGTCTGGAAGATCCTATGGAAGATACACCCCTCGGCCCCCGCCCCAAGGTGCGAGCTTTTTGGTGGAGAGTTGTCCATGATTTCTTGCCAACACAAGCTACTCTGTACCATCGACATGTGGAGAAAATTTTCTTTTGTAGGTCATGTGGAGATAGACAGGAGACGCTTTACCACATCACGTTCATGTGCTCAAATGCAAAGACCTTTTGGTGTGCCTTCAAAGAGGCTATGGGTATCAAAGTTCCATAGCTCCACCCATCAACTTGGACCTCAAGCATGCTTGTTGATGAATTTTGTTCGTATGAGGAGACGGTTGCCATCCTTTGTGCTATGTACACCCTTTGGTCAACACGCAATGCAAGGAGAAGCTCCAAGGGGCATTATCCAAGCAGTTAAGTGGGCGAGAGATGTGGCTGCTGATCTATGTCAGATGAAGGCATCGAAGATTACATGGCAACCACTAGTACGAAAGGATGGCAGCCTCTTCTGTATGGCTATCTCAAGGTCAATGTCGATGGTGCCTTCAATTCAAAATTGTCGATTGGGGCATTTGGAGTTATTATTCAGGATGATTCAGGATTGTTTCAACTAGCTCATGCGAGATGGTATGAGCATTGTGCTAATGTTCTGCCAAGCGAAGCTCTTGCCTGCATGGATGGTGTGAAACTTGTAGCTAAGTGCAATTTTAAGAAGTGATTATTGAATCAGACTCTCTTGTGTTGGTGAATCTCTGGAATGCTCGTGGCCAAATTCGGGCAGTGATCATGACGATCCTTGACGAGATTCAGACCTCAGTGATAGTTTCGATGAATTCAAGATTTTTTTTCTGTCGGGATGCAAATTCCGCGGCCCATCTTTGTGCGAAGGAAGTGTCATCGAGTAATCGATGGTGCACTTGGTTAAACCAGGAACCATATTTCCTTAATACCTACCTTCTCAATCATTGTACCCCTGGTTCTGATTATTGAATGAGAGCTCCTGTTTATGCAAAAAAAAAAATCATGAAATTTTAATAACTAGAGAATTGTGGAGAATTTTGTGTAGATTCCAGAACATATATTGCTTATTATATTTGGGTTCCTGGATTGCAAGATATGCTTGTTTTACCACGGTGACAGCAAGGAAGTTGACCGGTAAAAGGGAAAGAATTGTGTCGGGTTGGTGCGTAGGATCGATGTTGATTTATTTATATATGTAATGTTGTAGCATGGTTTTGAGGTTGGGCGATGGTTTATTCAAGAAATGGTGTTGCTCATTCGGGGGTTGTACTGGCTACGCATCGTCGTCTTGTTTTTTTTTTTGTGTTAAAAAGCAAGTGCATGGTAGAACGTTAGAAAGATTGTTTGGTTTTGTTGCTTATTGTTAATGAATTGTTTATTATGCTATTTTATATTATTATTCATGTTTACCATGATGTTTATATCATGATGGTAAAATGATGATGGTATATGTTAAACGTTAATGGAACCATTGCATTGCATGATGTGCACACTCATATCATGAAAGAGAATGTAAGGCCTATTTTTGTAGACACCTCCATGGATGTTCACTCAGTTGTATCAATATAAGCTATGTGATGAGCATATTGAGCATATAGTGTAGCCTTGCATCGCACTAATGAAGAGAGATGACAATGAGATATATGGATGATGATATGTTTATGTTTACTGTTTTCTTTTGTACTTACTGAGTCAACTCACTGTTGCTATGTTTATATTTTAGGTTACTGTCGATTGCGATATGCATATGAATGAGAGTAGCACACTTGCACCACGTCCATTGAATAATGCTTAGTTATTACATTTATCACAATTAGATTTTTAATGATTTAGCTCAACATAGTTAGAACTAAGTTATTAGTAATTGGCGGTGACTATGGGGTTGTGTACGTGGAACATGTTGGTTCTACTTCTCTATGATCGATGATAAATTGTTATTATTATTGTGTTTCGTTTATTCCTAGGTGACTGGGGTTGTGTACGTGGAACATGGTTCTACTTCTCTATGATGGATGATAAATTGTTGTTATTATTGTGTTTAGTTTATTCCTACGTAAAGTTATTAGTTATTCATAGTTTATACTTGTTTCCTATTGATAGTTGTTCATGTCATACTTGATGGTTTATAATACTTGTTTCCTACTGATAGTTGTTCATGTCATACTGTTAATATTGTGGTTGGATGTACTTTAGTAGTGGTTATTTATGAAAGAGGCTGCTGAAATTTATTAATAATGGTCTATCTTGGAGTGGTGACAAACAGTAGTAACATTAGTAACATTCGGGCTAGTAACATTTTACTGATGCTTTATACTTGTTTCCTACTGATAGTTGTTCACGTCATACTGTTAATATTGTGGTTGATTGTACCTAAGTAGTGGTTATTTATGAAAGATACTGCTGAAATTTATTAATAATGGTTTATCTTGGAGCGATGCTGGAGTAGCAACATTCGGGCTAGTGACATTCTATGGGTTGGGGTGTTACGCACAGAGTGACGACTCCTCACCAAACCCAAACCTTATCGTTTTCACCCACCAGGTAACTATCAAGGTAGTACAACAATTATCGAGATCTGAATCTTCACCCGGATTCTCCCATTCGCTGCTCCCTTGAAAATTTTGTCAGAATTCCCAAAAGCTGTTACAAGTCAACGATGACCGAACCCAGCATGTCACTGTGATTATGACACGGCAATTATTAAGCGATTCAAGTTACTTCTACCATGGACTTATCATCCACACCTATATATGTATAGCTATAGAAAAGTTCTTTGGTACAGTAGTGGTAGTGTTTGTTCTTGGGATGTTTTTTGTTGGGGGGGGTTGTTACCGTCGCAATTTTTTGTATTATCGAAAAAAAGACAACGGAAAAGCATGCCCTTATGCTCTTATTATGTTACCACAGGTAATTAAACATTGACACGTACAGGTAATTAAACATCGACACGTACCAGCGCACGGCAGTATTTACATATGACACGTACACACACTTAGCAGCCAGACAGAGACGGAGCCACGGAGGAACTGGACAAGTAACAACTAGCAGTGTGGCAGTAGCAACTAGTAGGCTAGGACAAAAACAAGAACGGCTTTAACATGTAGCCTCCTCGGACAGCAACGTATTAGATAACCACGAGGACCAGCAAACACGGCGTCACAGCGATTGTTCACCACCCTATCTTCTTCGCACTTCCTTCAATCAGACGGCTCCGATTTAGCGGTGGTTGCTCCTGGTCCTGGTTTCGTCGCTGTAAAGCCTGGCACCGAACATTAAATTTGCCAATGTCATTCATGCGTTTATTAGGCTGCAAACAAATATATATTATCATTTTGCTACTTAGAAAAAGTAGAGGAGCTTTAAATATGGTCATCCTTATCCGTTTCAAGTTTCAACAAACCATATTAAAACTGACATGACATGCCACGTGACCCAATCCTGTCTCACCCAGTGTCTCCCCTGTTTACTTAGCGATAAGTATTGTTGTACTAGTATAATCTAACATCCCAATCGTGATTTCCATCATAAATTATTGATCTGAAGTTAGCGTGTGCAACACCACTTGCACTTGCCGACAGAAGCATAGTCGTACGCAAGAGTAGTAACCAAGTTTTTAATGGTCTGTAATTTGTAGTGATATCCAGACTCTGTTTCGCCATTTTCAGCAGGGGAAAGGTATGCTTCACCACAATTAACAGACACAGAGTGTTGCTCCGATAAAAAAGATAGAATGACATGGCTAATTTAGTTTTAAGAGCAGCTACTAATTATCGATCTTAAGCCGGCGGTGTACAAGATGAGGTAGACGAGATATATGTCATATGTGATGCGTACCAGTCGTAGACGGTGGGGGAGTTGGGCTGCGGGCGGTCGAAGAGGTTGGCGCCGAGGCCCTTGGTGGCCAGGTTGCTCCCCGGGTGGAACACGCTCCGCCACACGTTGTTGCCGCGCGGCGTCGTCGACGACGACGGCGTCACCGGCGTGGTCGGGGTCGTCGGCATCGACTGCGACCGCTTGTAGCTCCCGCTCGCCTCGTCAGCAACTCCAACCACATCTTAAAATCATTCAGGTTCCCCATCAGTTAATAAACCCAACCCACCAACTTCACACCAAGCAATTGCTAGTGACACGGTATTACAACTTATACAGACGTTGATTCAGATGCTCTTTTTCTTTTCAGGTAATTTCGCTACATCTGCTTCCGTAGTTTTGGTGAGTTTCTTCCGTAGTAGTACGTAGTGCACGCTTTGCAAACATAAACTACCTTTGTTAATGGCAAGAGGTCGGGTGGCGGCGGCCTTGCGGAGCTTCTCGAGGCCCGTCTCCGGGCGAGGCCCGGCCACCACGTCGTCCCACAGCTTGTCCAGCATCTTGTCGATGGATCTGACACAAGCTTACAAGCTCTTTCTTGCTACTGCTACCACTCGAATCACCGCACTGGATAATCTATCTCTAGCCTGCACTATCCGAGTACCAGAGAAAGGAGCTGGGTGCCTGTCTTAAATCATGGAGTGACGAGGGTAGGGGTACCGCCGGTCCTTTTACCGACTAAGGATCACAGCTTGCCACCTGGATATCAAGCGGAGAAGTGGAGTTTTGTTGTTCAACTAGGAAAGAGACAAAAAAAACTTGGAGTGCACATTTTTAGACAAAAAAAATTAAGAATGGACATTTTGCTCACTATTTCACTCAATTCGTCCAGAATAATCCTCATGTCTGAAATGATCTCTTTTAATTCGGTTAGGTATTAAGAACAAGGCAAAATTGGTTATAGAACCCTCACGTTTTATGAATTTTTTTAAATAATATTTTTAATTTTTTTTTACAAAACTAGGTCATCGCCCCAAAAAATTACAAAAATAGATTCTCAGTTCATCTGGCGACAGAACTCTGAACAATGGGGGCAAGTTCCTGTCACCAGCTCAACTAGTGATAGGAGTCTAAGAATTTTTAAATATAGCAAATAAACTTTAAAAATTATAAAAAATTTTGTGGAGCATCCAGATAGAGTGTTCTTCCTGGCGTAATTTTTTCATAATTTTATCCATTCTGAATTTGTCTCCAGCATTCATTTAAGTATACTATTTGTAGAATTTGTAAATATACAAAATGAGGTCCAAAAATTATGAAATATTTTGTAAACACTCCTTACATAGTGTAATTGTTTGTGTATTGTTTTCAGAATTTTATATGTTCTGAAATTATCTAAAAATTAAGGGTTTACACAATCAAGTACACCAGATCGAAACCTAAATTCATAATTTTCATGACAATGTCAGAACATATAAAATTCTGAAAAAATTACACAAATAATTACACTATGTAAAGAGAATTCACAAAAAATTTCATAATTTGTAGACCTCATTTTGTATATTTACAAATTCTACAAATAGTATATTTAAATAAATTTTAGAGACAAATTCAGAACGGATAAAATTATGACAAAATTACACAAGCAAGAATGAACTGGTGACAGGAACCTGCCCCCACTGTTCAGGGTTCCTGTCGCCAGATGAACTAGTGACATGAACCTATTTTTGTAATTTTTGGGGGCGATAACCTAGTTTTGTAAATATTTTTTTAAAAAAATATTATTTCCAAAAACAATTCTACGTTTTATGACATTTGCTCAAGGATATCAGTTTCGTGTCTTTGCCTACACTTTTATGGCTCTTCGCGGAAACACACCTCAGTCAATATAATATTTTTTCCGACTAAAATGGAGAAAAAAAATTGGAAATGACATTTGATGCCCTTACACATTAACCATCCGACCCGTTCCGACCATGCCTCACCGCCTTATACCCAAAAACCCTAGCCAGAATCCCCCATTCCTCCTATCGTGTTTGGGCCAACTAGCAACGGGTACGGTTGAAAGGGTAAAATTGACTTTTGACTAACATTCTCTCTCCTCTTCCTTCCGGAAATGATATTACATTGATCAGTGTTTGTTTCAGCAAAGAGCCACAAAAGTGTAGTGTCTAGAGCAAATACCACAAAACTTGAGTATCTTGTAGCCAATTTTGCCTAACAACAATTATTTTAGCATATTGTTGAATTTTAGATATTGTATACAAGCATACAAGTAATATGAAACTTCTGAACTTATATAATATATTGTGTAATTGTATATGACATTGTTACACACCAGAATGACCGAAGTTTCATCCCAGTGTAGATTACTCGTTACTCTCGTTAGAGTGAATTTTGTGGGGCAACTTTTTAGCACGCTTCTAGTGTGCGTATTAATACTGTTATCATATTCTTGTATAGTGTACAACGAGCAACACAACACTATACAAAAATGAAGCTCTTTTCCATTACTTGTAGCAGAGGTTTTATGGTAGTGAAATAGTGGAATCGAGTATAGTAATGAATTCTCAACCATCGTGTAATTACTACCCTTAAATCCTGAGAGAAAGGGTAGCTTCCTGTGCCATCTACGTCACCACGAAAACGTCAACCGTCGGATCGCGCCCAGCTCGGCTCAGGACCATTCGATCGGGTCTACGCGTGTACTACCTGGTCTACCGTCGGATCGCGCCTGCTCGCTTGTGTTCCGTCCGATCGGGGCCTTCAGCGTAGACCCTAATCCCATCCACCCAGCTCTCTCCTCCTGTCTCCTCGCTTGCTCCGTCCCGTGCGCCACTCCTCCCCTCGCTCCATTCTCCTCTGCCTCTTGGCCCCTCCCTCTTCCTCTCCCGTCGCCTACTGGGTTTTCCTTGCCAACCATAGCTGCTCCCTCCATCTCCCCCCTTCCTCTTCCGCTGCCCCTTTGGTCTCCCTCCCCAGCTGCCTCAATGCCTCCCTCTTCCTCTCCCGTAGCCCGCTCGATCTCTCCCTAGCCGCCGCCGCTCCTTCCCTCTTCCTCCCCATTGCCCTCTTAGTGTTGCCCCACACCTCCCTTCCATCTCCTCGCCTTTCCACCAATGACGCCGGTCTCTCCCTCTTCCTCCCCCGCCGCCCCCTCGATCTCCCTCTCAGCCAGCGCTGTCCGTCCCTCCCTCTTCCTCCCCCGACGCGTCCTTTTCCCACAGTCGTCGTGCAGCCGCCCCACGCCTGAGGCAGAGGCACCACTGCAGCCTCCTCCTCCTTTCGCTCTCTAGGTGGCTTGAGCAACAGACTATAAGAGAACTCTCCCGGGGCAACTTAATTTCCTCATGCTCCATCCCCCAACTAAATTTTAGTGGGCGTCCAGGAGGCCCGCAGCAGCGCGTGTGCACGGCCAAGGAGCAGATTAGCCACATACCGCCCTGTGCCATCGGGAAGCACAGCTCCATCATCCAAGAATCTTGTCGTAAAATCAAAAGCAAAGATCAAGAGTGCTTTCTCCTTGGTTCAGCTAAAAAAATGACACCTTCAGAAATAACTGTAAGTAGTTCGGTATCCTATTTTGCATGATGTTTCTATTACTTGGGAAAGTAGGAACTACCAAGACACTATCGGTATCCATCTTACTGTATGCAATGGTGTTTCAGGGTCTCATTCATAGTGAACATGTCGTTTAGAGGACCTATCCCGGAGATCAATGGTAAGAAACAGTTTATTTGTTTGCTTACTTTGTTGAGGATTTGAGGTAGCCCGCATTTCAGTTTTGAACAATAGTGGAATAGCTTTGTGAGCATACCACACAAAAAGTCAGCTCAATTAGTCCTAAGATGTTTGTATGACTCTTGCTATGATGCCTTAACCAATGGGGTTTCACGGTCAACGAGACTTCCACGAATATAAATGTTGAATGTAAAATCTAAGTGTGGTAACTTTGTTGGCTTTCAGTGCAGTATCAGTAATAATCTCTTATGTGTGTTGTGTGGGTTAAATTTGCAGTGATTTTATACTATATAGTTAACTTATCCTTTGGCCATATTTTGCAGCTTCAAAATTGCTTGTTACATGTTTTACTATTTGAGTGCTTTCAACCTAGTGAATATATTGTGTTTGCCATAATTTGCAGTGCAATGTAAAACTATTTTTCCTCTGAAATTTAGTGGATGATGTTCCCTTTTTACAGCTTTACAAAGTTTATTCCATGATGAAAAGAATTACTGAAGAATTTAATATTTACTCAGTAGATCTTCGATGTGAGGTCCTAGGTTTGGTGCATCTGTTTCTAGATGTTTTCACAAATGTAGCTATGCATTAATGGAATAATGCCAGACCACACAAGGTTTCTAAAGTTATAGTAGCATGCCTTTAGAGATTGAATATTAAGAGGATAGTGGCACAATAGCTTTCTAGGTATTGGTGTAGGAGGCATGTCCTTCACTCCTTCGAGAATTTTTGGCAGTATTGTCACCTTTTGAACTCGTATTTACAGAAGTAGCTGTCTCCAAAAATGTTTTTTTTTGCAAAAATAGCCGCATACCGCATGGCCGCCATGCGACAACCCTTCCTCGGGCGCCATACGGCAATGTGCCACTGATCGCCATGTGTTTTTTCTTTTTAAAAAAAAAACTTGTCGCAGTTTTTTTATTTTTTTATTTTAAAAAAACACTCGTTGCACAACCACCGTGCGGCAACCACTATAGCATTTTTTAAAAAAAAATTATTTAAATATACTTTTTTGTATGAATTTTTAAATATAGCAAATGAGCTCCAAATATTATGAAATGTTTTGTGGAGCCTCTTGACATAGTGTACTTGCTTGTGTAATGTTTTCAAAATTTTATCCGTTATGATTTTTTTTCTCAAAACTTCATTTAAGTATACTGTTTGTAGGAATTGTGTAATATATAAAATGAGGTCCAAACATTATGAATTTTTTTAAAAGGCTCCTTACACAGTGGACTTGATTGTGTAATGTTTTTCATAATTTTATATGTTCTAAAAAGGTCTAAAAAATTAAGGGTTTAGGTCTCGAAAATTAGGGTTTTAGGTTTCAGAAATCAGGGCTTCATGATTTCATGTGACTTGGAATGTGTGAATTTTAATACCAGTGTAGGCAAGATCACAAAGTAGAGAAGTTTTAAGAGTATAACTGTACAGGGTCATAAGCACCATATAACAGAAAGAAAGATACAAATCAGACACTATCGTATGTACCGATAGGTAGGGACTGACATAAGCACCTAGAATAGGAGTAGAAAGCGAAGCTATGCGATAGCAGCAGATTTCGTAGAAGTTACTGCAGTAAGAAGATGGTATAGTTGAGTTAATGGGTCAACTACGTCAGGGAATAGTCAGGGTTCGTAAATCGCATGCAAAATGTGAAATGTGTAGGACTGATTGATTTTGGTACCACAAATAACATACCTAGGTTTAGGTGATGTTTTTTTTTTGCTGAATGGCCTGGTTTCATAGGTGTAGAAGGAGCAGTGTCGGCAGGCAGCAAACAGTTTGTCCTGCAAAATGTTGTGTAATCTATAAGTACAATTTATAGGTAGGCTAAATCAAACATGCAAAAATTTCAGGACCAGCAGGTAAATGATGGTGGGGAACAACAGAATCTAATAACAATCTAGTTTTTTTTTTACCTGGAAGTAACTATTTAGTTCTCTAAAGGCGCTGCTAAAGTGGTGCTAACAAAAGCACAATAGAAAACATAAGGTTAGGGAAAAAACATATGGCAAAATATTGCCTTCCACTAAACCAAGTAAGCCATTCACTAATCAAATGAAAACTTGCTCTAAATCGGTAAGTAAGTTAGGAAGCTTAAACCATATCTAATTATGTGTATGATTTGAGTTCTGAAGATGTGCTGAAGGGAATCAGGTAAATACTTTATTAGGACTAACTTCAGGTTTGTCCTAGACAATTGGGTAGAGCTTGAAGAAACTATTTTAAAATGTCTGGACATAACTAACAACAACAACCAACTAAACAGGGGATCCTAGATTTTCCATGAACTTGAAAGTAGCATAAGCTTCATACAAGATTCATCCAAACGGATTTTCAAGAATCAGGTTGTTCAAATCTTCAGTTATTTTAGATTGATTTATTCCACAACTGCACAACATTAGTTCAAATGAGTTTTTCCTCCACGCAAACAGAACTATTGCAACACATTACAACATAATAGGATAATACAACCATTGTAACTCGAAATAGCAGTAACCAACACATTAACATAGTTTAAGAGGACTATCGTAACATCTGTTTATAGCCAAGCTTAGCCTCCTCCAGTTAGCAAACATGAACACCATAACATCAGTGTAAAAGGTGCATGAATTGGGTCAGCTGACCCATTAACTCAACTATACCCTCTTCTTACTGTAGTAACTTCTACGAAATCTGCTGCTATCGCATAGCTTCACTTTCTGCTCCTATTCTAGGTGCTTGTGTCAGTCCCTGCCTATCGGTACATACGATAGTGTCTGATTTATATCTTTCTTTTTGTTATGTGGTGCTTATGTCCCTGTACAGTTATACTCTTAAAACTTCTCTACTTTGTGATCTCGCCTACACTGGTACTAAACTTTACACATTCCAAGTCACATGAAATCATGAAGCCCTAATTTTCGAAACCTAAAACCCTAATTTTCGAGACCTAAACCCTTAATTTTCTGAAAAACATTACACAATCAAGTCCACTATGTAAGGAGCCTTTAAAAATATTCATAATGCTTAGACCTCATTTTATATATTAAACAATTCCTACAAACAATATACTCAAGTGAAGTTTTGAGAAAAATTCAGAATAGATAAAATTTTAAAAAATTACACAAGTAAGTATATTGTGTCAGGAGGCTCCACAAAAACTTTCATAATTTTTGGGGCTCATTTGTTATATTTAAAAATTCATAAAAATAGTATATTTAAATGATTTTTTTAAAAAAAGAAAAACAAACTACGTTGGGTCATCGCCGTGACGGTGGCAGTCAAAGTGTGATGGTGCTAGAGAGTCTTATTGCTTGACGGTGGTCGTCTTGGCAGTGTTTTTTTAAAAAAATCAGTAGCAAGTGTTTTTTAAAGAAAAAAACATGTGGTGGCTAGTGGCATGTTGCCGCACGACGAGGCGTCTTGGAGAGGGGTACGTGGCGTGGGAAGGGCTATCGCCGACGGCCATTACATGCGAGATATTGACTATTTTTGCAAAACAAAAATTCGGAGATTCGCTATACAGAAATACAAGTTCAAAAGGTGACAATACCGCCAAAAATTCCTCATTTGATCATATGTGCTTAAAAAAAGGCCAGGCATTTTGTAATGGTGGGCCCTTCATAACTATTTTGCTTTTCTACCATAAGATACTAGATTTGTTTTGTGACAGGATACGACTATTGATAGGAAAGATAACCAAGGTCAAGAAGTGGCGCCTGAGGAGAATAGTCATATTCAAATCAAAGAAGAAGAGCTCGGAAAATAAGAACAGACAAAAAACATGTAGAGAACAACAAGCTCCTTTCTTTGAAGTTTCATTTTTGGGTAAGAACAAATCATGTTTCAGCTAGGCAACTACTAATTAGTTAAGGTTTTTAGTGAGGTTAACCTCACTCTGATTATAGATTTGAAGCTTGGATAGCAAATAGGCCAAAATCTTGACATGTTGTTATTGCTTATTAGTAGTAAGTAGTAAACGAAATCTTGATACAAACAGCTTAGTTCAGGCAATGTTAGAATCTCCATCCTTTTCTCTTGGAAGATAATAGCATTTTCTTGTGAAAAAGGGATCACCCTTATACATACATTTTCTTAGTTTCTCTTATTTCCATCTTATAGTTGAAGCATACCTAGAAAGCTCATCTCCATGCTATAAAACTTGATTTGTATTTTTTTCGGAATGAACTATTATTTATCTAATCATGTGGTTCATTGCTAAGAGGCCAAAAAAAGCCACCTGGCATTAAGTAAATCAACAGCACATTGAAGGTTTTATAGTAGTAGTATTTTCGGAAGACATATTAGGCAGACATGCTTATTGTTTGCAATTTTTTTTATTTATGTCATTGATCAGCAAGCCATTGATCACCACACTAGAAGAAGTACCGATTTCATATATGAGATATCCTTTGGACAATGTAGTCAGGAGAATGCACGGTAATAATAATCGTACATATGTGCATCCTAAATCCAAACGGTAAATTTGTGTATGCTTTGACTGCTTCTTTCCAATAGAGATCGATCGAGACCTATGGATGAGATTTGATGGTATTGATAGGAATGCTTGATATGCAAACAGGATTGGAGAGGTCATCCGAATGCTCTCGGATCGTCATCGGACGTTCCACGAGCACCTATGTGGAATCCATATACGTAATTCCGTATACGTGCTTAATTAGTATCATATTATTGAGTGTCTGGCCAAGCCCCTTAGCTTATATCAAATTATTTACATGTCGCGATCCAGATACATAATTCCATAGCTTTCCTGTTTATTTGCACTTCAGTGAACACATAAAATCATTTACTTCACTTTATACTTCTACTCCTTTTCAAGACTTTTAGGTATACATGCTTAGTACGATGTAGATTCAAAAGGAAATACATGTTTTATGTGTCAACAGATAGGAAGTTTTCTTTAATAGTCATGTCCTCCCACAGTCAAGTTAGTTCTTCTGTCCGTTCACTTTACATTTGCTTCTTAATTAGTTTAACAGGTTTTTCTATGATGGTTCCGATATGGGATTCTATTATTATTTCGCTTGCGTTGCCTGCAAGTTCTCACTGAAATATTGTTTTTCCCCTAAAATAAGAGGTGTATATGATGGTCTAACATAGCACTTCATCTAAAATTATTATGTTAGTTATATTCTGTTGCAAGATACAGATTTGTGGCCCTAAAAATGAGAAACACATGTGCTGCTCTAGTATGTCACTACATCTAAAATTACTCTATTAATTACGCTCTGTTTATATTTGTTATATGCATCTTTTGTTTTGTGAAGATTTGTCTTATGCGTTATGACACGTCGAATCTTAATATTCAAAAAGAAATAAGTTCGATTATAACCTTCCTACCCACGTAAAACAGTCACGGCCATGCTATTTGGCGTGTGTTGTCGGTTGCCTTCTAGTGTATCTAAAATTCACTGCTCTTGATTTGTACACATTTTCTTCGACTATCAAAGAATGTTGGTATATAATTAACTAGTTGAAGGTTCACGGTTACACGGCTGCACCTGCACCTGAAAGATTTCAGTTTAGATTTCTTTGGTGATGTCCTTCTTTGATGAATATAAAACTCAAAACTCTATGCGGCGAAGAGAACCACATTCGAGAATTTTGGTTAATTTTCTGGACCAAACTATGGCCAAAACATTTATTAAATAGACGTATACAAATGTAAAAAATCTTTCACATTATATTAGGGGAAACCTTTCATATTATGTACAACTCATTTAAATATCTTTTGGATTTCTTTATGGGAAAATGTTTCATCTTATGTAAAAGGAGTTGTATAGATGGGAAGACAATAGTAGGAACGAACGCAAATTTATGCAGTAAGCTGCATACAGATCTTGTGAATACTCATTATTTGCCCTTCAAAAATGGAGCAATCTGCAGTCTAAAGTTGTGTGTACATATCTATCTTTTGTTACTGATCGACGATTAACTAACTGTTTGGCACAGATGAGTTCCTTAGCTCCTATTTTCTGATCTTCAACTGCGATCTTTATGGTACGAGTAACAACAGGCGAGTAACATGCTTCGTGTTTGTTAACAGTACAGTTCACGTACGTGAATGCAGAGGCCGACCAGAAATTGCGTTAATCTGTTTGTTAATCAGCAAACAGTAAACGTTAATCTTGATGTTAGTCAGTCGAAAAACTATGTAAACAGTAAGAAATCTAATAAAAATATAAGTCACGAAATCAAGGTTACTCTCGTCTTTTTATATAGATCATTCTTATTCACAGAGTAGGAGTTAGCTTTCAATCAAATATCTCCTCAGATTACTTTAACTTATCATATAATGGATCCAAAAGTAAAACTAAAATTATAGTCGAAAATTTTAAAACAGATTCGTACCAAACAAAGCCTGTATAGCAAGAGATTTTTTTTTATTAAATAATCTTTTTTTAACTTTTATTTTAAAAGTAACCTTCGGCGCATTTTATTTTTAAAAATAACCCATTTGGTCACGCCACCACCCATAGCGTGATCAAACAACACTGTCACGCCAGTCCGTTTCTGGGTAAACTCTTGTCACGTCATGGGTGATGGCGTGACAAGATATTTAATGCTTGGAACGCCACGAGGCGTGTTAAAGAGTTTTTTGACTTATCCTATGGTGTGACAAGAGTTTGCCCTAGTGTGACAGTGTTGTTGGTCACGTCATGGGTAGTGGCGTGACCAAAGGGGTTATTTTTAAAAATAATGTGCGCCGGATGTTAATTTTAAAATAAAAGTTAAAAAAAGATTATTTAATAAAAAAAGTTCATAGCAAGAGAAGAACCGAGTAGCCTCCGGAAATTTTAGTGCCGGTACGGCTTGCTGCTTTGACCACACGGTGAGCAGAAGCAACGCTCGGGAGCCCCGTATGATTAGTTGAGACTAGAGAGGTGTTGAGTATGAAGGCTGGCGGAGTCGCGGGTCCAGAGGGCGGGTGGATAAGGACGGAGGCGTGGAGCGGAGTGGCGCCGGGCCCCACGGCTCGACAGGATGAGGATCAGAGCGAAAATATCCAAACCTTAAAATCGGCTCCGCTCCGCTTGCTCGCTGGCCGCCACGGCTCCACTCCCCAGCTCACTGAGCTCAGCATGCGTACGACCTGCCGGACCGAGCGGTGGCCTTCCTCTTTATTCTACACAAACAAATCACGGCCCAATTGTAACGTCGAATCGGTCTATCATTACTGAAATGTTTTGGGCCTTCTATGGGTACAAGTTGTGGTGTAATTAACTCTTGGCAATAATGGTTTGGAGAAATTAGCTTGGTAGCACTTTAATAGTTGGTATTTAGAGAAATAAGGTCCAAATCGACCGTGACTGTAAAATAACATCGCAAAATTCTTAAAAATAACACTACCGTCACTCTAACAGCCGTTAGGACGTAAAAAGACTCATTTGCCCTCGTTCTCTTTCCTTTTTATTTCCTTTTTCTTTGATTCATCCACCGGCGCCTCCCTCCTCCTCCGCGTTGTCGCCTTTCCCTTCCCCACGCCACCGCCTCCACTTCCCCCTGGGGCCACCTATAACATCCTAATTTTCGAAGCTTCAAAAATCTTTTAAATAGTTAGTAGGGAGAAAACTCACTATTTGGTTTTATTTGAGTTTAATTCAAAAGCTTAATATTGAACCTTGTGCATCAAAATAATTTAATATGATTAAAGTCAACATCAACAATGATCAAAACTATTTTATTTGGATTCTATGTGCTTGGATATATTTTCTAGATTTTTCTAGAATTTTTTCAAATTCATTTACTATTTTCTATTTGCCATTTGAATTTTACGGTATTTTATAAAATAGAAAACCTATTTAAATATCAGTAATATCTTTGGGCCTAAACCCAATCCTTCTCGCTTTACCCAACTCTGTGTGGCCATCGCTCGCCATACCATACCGCCTCCACTGACATGTGGGCCCCGCTTGTCAGCCTCTGTTTCCTTTTCCTTCGTGCGCGCTCAACTCAACTCGCCACCGTTCGATTAAGGATGGACGATCAAGATCTGTTGTGTTGTTCGAACAGTTCGAACATCACACTCATTGTGAGCCGTTCGATCAAGAATGGACGGTCAAGATCTGATAGGCCGTTCGGACGGTCCGAACGTCACACATGATCAGGAGCGTCCAATCGAAATCGGACAGTTAGGACGCATGGTCTGAACATTTGCATTCGCTTAGCCTTGCTACCAAAGGGACTCGCGCTGTAAATCGTCTCGAAGTTAAACCGTCTTCGCCGAGTCACAACCGCATCTGCCATTGAAGAGCTTCAAGCTCCATCCGACAACAAACAATTTCCAAACTAAAACCTCCTTGATTTCGTTACCAAATCCTATCCCCTAGCTTGCCGCACCCGTATTTGGTTTCAATCGTGCCCGAACCCAACTCTATCCCTTCCTAATTTGAATTCCCTTTTTCGTGTTCTTCACGGACTCGATTTGGTGATTTCCAAATCCGCTCGATCCGGCACCTATAAAAGGCACCCCTAGGATCGCAAGAGCACCCGCACCAAGAACCCTAGCTCAATTTCACCCCGAGAACTTTAGCGCCGCCGCAATTGGAGATTTAGGTTTCGGTCACCGAAACCCTAAAGCTTCAATTCCGCCGCCGTCGGTGACGCCCTACCCTCGTGGTTTGCACCATCGTGTTCCTCATCATCAGAGCTACCTCCTGGACCTCTCGGTTTCGTCGGAGCATCGCTGGAGCCTTGATCTAACAACACCCGGAGCCTTCCTCCGATTCGAGCTCACCGCCGGCCACCACCGTCTACCTCGACCACCTGGAATTGGTTCATCAGGTTCACAATAGCACTAGCTACGCGCCTGTACCACTCGCAGCCAGTAAATCACCGCCGTTCGCCGGATCCTTAGTTCCCGTGTGCCACCGCCTTCGCCGTTGAGCCACGTCAGCACCATCTCAGCACCACATCAGCCTCCTTGATTACATGTCGCGTGCGTGGCGCCACGTCAGCATGTACGCGTGGCAGCCTCACCAAACCAAATCCAGATCAGTTCGGTGGACTTAGTGTACCGTGAACCAGGTCACTGACACATGGGTCCCACACGTTAGTGATTTCTTTTTCCTTTCTTTTCTGGTATTTTCAATTGGAAAATAATTCAGATATTTCTGAAAATAGGATTTCTTTTAGATTCAAACTTCCAAAGCCCATATCTTTAGCATCTGAACTCCGATTGAGCCCATTCAAATTTATAAATTCATATAAATTCAAGATCTTGTTATATGAGTTTTTTATTTAATTTTTGGAGTTTGTTTTGCCTCTATTATTTATTTGTTTTGTTTGTTTGCTTCGTTTGCGAGTAGACGTTGATACTTCGGGAAGATTTGAAGAAGAAGGAATGCCTCAAGAGCAAGACCAGTACCTAGACCTATTTCAAGGCAAGTTATACCTTTGATCATGTTGAATCCCAATTTTCTAAAATGACCTTGATTCAAATTATTGCATTTACTTTAAGTATTTATTTAAATACTTTTGGGTTTAGTTATTAATTCAATTTGTTATAACCACCTTGTCTAATTGTTATGTCTTAATATTTTGTCACCCTGGATTGGTTCTTTAATTAGTTGGTATTATCGTAGCACCAACGTGGGTTGGTTAGATACGATTAGTTTGCTTAGCTATGCCACGAGCCATCATTTCACGTAAGTTGCTATTATAAACTTGACTAAGTGATTATGGAACTATGTGATAAAACTATGTGTACTATGTGCTATTACTCGTTGATGGCATATGTTGCACTTAACCAACAGGGTGGGAAAGGATTTAGAAGGAGGCAAGTGGTATTGTGCATTGTTATGGTGGATCTGTGTGCATGTGCTTAAAAATCTGTGTGCATAGGGATTTGTAGTAAATTGGAAGTCTTTCCTTGGTCAATTAAGGACGTAACTTTGTGTGTCATTGAACTGAGCCTTACTGTACGAACACATGCCTGGTATGTGACGGACCTAAATTAGTAAGTTATGGAATCTTGACATTGCTACTCAGGTTGTAGGCACAACTATCTAGATAGTTTTCTTACTCTGTAGAATTGGAATGATGAGACTTAGAGAAGTGCAGAATTTGGGAGGAGAACCTTCACGAACTCATTATTAAAGCTTGATCACGAATCGAGTACCTGAAGAATAAATCCTGGAGATTAAATGAAATTGGGTAGATTGTACTCTTTTTCCCTTGACGAGTTTTCCTGAAGTTTCTCGGCCAAGGTTTTTAATGAGGCAATTCGTACTATGCAGCGAAACGCGTGTCATGTACTCTTTCTCCAAATTTTTCCCATTGGGTTTTTATGGAGGTTTGACGAGACATGAACATGTTAGATGAGTGTCTAAGGGGGAGTGTTAAGAAACCGAGCCCAGGCCAGAGAGTCCTGGCCCAGGTGGACTCCTCATCCTAAACTCTAGCAGGTCTCTAGCCTATAAATAGAGGGTGTCATTCATTGTAAACGATTGATCGATTGAAAGAAGGAATAAAGAGAAGCAAGAAGTCCCCTATATCTCTGTGTTCAATCTACTATTCTGTTCTTGTCTTCTTGCATTGTTCTTACGATTCTGAGTTTGTCTACGAGGTAATCGCTTAGATAAGGACTCGCCAGCGACGGTTCCTCAACAAAATGCACAATGGGATTGTGAGGACGCTTGACTCAGTGTGGCACTACTTTTGATGTAGTGACAACGATTGCAATAGCAACCATGGATAATGATGCTAAGCCCAACAAAGACCTCTTAATCTTCGATATTTCATCGAGGTTCTTTTTTTCGGCCGAAAATCGCTAGTCGGTCTTACCGGCCGCCAGTAGGAATCCAAATCGGGTTCAAAAATATCGGTTTGCTTGAATTTTGCTCGAATTTGCTTGAATTTGATCTTTTTTTAATTTAAAATCAGAAAAATCTAAATTTTGATTTGAAATTTTCGGCCAAAATCGGTCATTTTTTTTTTCGGCCAAACCGATGTTACCGCCTCTAGTAATATTTTTTTCTAGTAGCGAAAATCCTGATTTTTTTCTACTCATTTCAGAAAGCTGATTTCAGTCTCCTCGTATCAGCGTTCAGCGAGACTAACATAATGCTTGGGTGGTTGTAACTAGACAATCACTTTTGTGTAGCATTTGGGGCAACACAAGAGGATAAAAGTATAAATATGATATTTTGGTAAGAAAGATTTACTCACGACCAACATCCAACAACCATTTTCTACAAACAAACAAAAAGGAATTGATTGATATGGGGGAGGCCCGATCTTCTCAGTGAGGAACCGTGGTGTAATACCCTGTTTCATTATGTGAGTACTAGACAAATTAGAGGAAGTAATTGAAGAATTAATTCAGAATTTAGAGGTGGCATTTGGCCCATTGCCAATAGAGGCCTGTTGTCTAGCCCAAGAAGGGCGGCCACTGTTTTTATGCAAGGGAGTAGAGGGAGCCAACCAAACCCTAGCCATCCATCTAACCCACCCCTAGCCGAACACCTGCTCCCCTTCTTTGGCCGCCGCCTCTCCCTGGCATCTCCTCTCCCCTCTAGAGCAGCCGCCACACACACACGCTTGTTTATTCCCCGCTGGCTTGTTTCCCACCGACCCTACCTTCAAGGCGGCGCCCCCCTTGTGGGTTGCCCAGCCCCTCCGGCCGTCGGTCCTCCTTTCTTGGCGCTGCGTCGCCACCTCTAGCGAGATGCGGCCGGGCGGCAGAGGAAACATCGATGACGATGAGGATGAGTCCTCGTCGCAGCTGAGCATGCCGGAGGCGGACCCAAAGTGAGCGAGCTCACATCCGCCTCGCAAGACTCTCGGCAGACCTCGTCGTCTTCCTTACACGCCGACGCCTCCACCGCCTCCTTTCTCTTTGTGCCCGCTTGCTTGTTTCCTTGTGGCCGGCCGTCGCCTCGGTCGCGCCCGCTTCGCTCGGCCGCCGTCGGTTCGCCCGGATCACGTCGTGACCGGTCGGCGCCCACGCTGAGCGCCCGTGCTCGTCGCGGCTTCCCGCGCCGAGGCTCACCTGCTCCTCCTCTCGGTTGGAGATGCTCCTTGACTTCTCCCTCCGGCTGGCTGCAGCATGGCTTGCCACCACCGCCAGTTCATCTGGGTCCTGGCGATGACCGTCTTGTTGCCATGAGACACGCCGGTGCTACTTCTCTTGCCCAAGCTAACAGGGGGAAGTGATGATATATAGGTAAGGCATGTGCTTTTGAGAGCTAGAAGCAAAGGATGGCATGTTGTGGTAGCTAACACTAATAGATGTGCACAATGTGTTTGAGGGAATGACTTCAAGGAAGGAGTCACGCGACTGCCCTGTTAGCTACTGGACTCCTTTGATTCAGAGGCTGTCGTATCGGTTTTTGCTAAGGACGTTCTTGTTCTGCCCAGGTTTTTCTGCATGGATGGTCTATATGGAGCCATGGAAGGTTCAGCAAGTGGATTTGGATGTGTTTGATCTGCCACCTCCAGGAGGGCGAAAATGTGCAACGAGTTAGTAAGGGAAAGAGGCAGGGGTGTGAGGCGGTGTACGCCTAGCATGGCGAGCTTTGTCTTTGTCCAACTATTTGTTCTCTGAGCTCATTGGTAAGGGCACTTCACAGGATTTGCTTAAGAATTATAGGAGCTCCCTTATATCTATATGGTAGAATACTCAATGTATTGTGAACATAGCATAGTGGTACAATACAATGATCTGATACTGATCATGAACTAGGTTTTTGGTTTTGGCATAACAATGTTCTAGGTGCATCTTTGGGCCTAGTTCCTTGTAGAAATGAACTTGGTTGTAGTTGCTTAGTTTGTGTTGGATGACGTGGATTTGCTATCATAGTTAGAAAGGTTATTTAAGTGTCTAGAATAGTTTGCTCTGTTCGGATGACTCGAAGGCGAGTGGACGATTTGGTATACATGGTCAAGACATCGAACCAAGTGGTGGTGAACCCTGTGCTCGGCGTTGACCTTTTTTTTTCTTCGGTATCACGGTTGAGGTAAGTGCAAGTAGTATTATTGAGTGGTTATATTTCATAATTGATAATGCTTACTGCTTGGTAACGTTGATGAGCATGAATACTACAGTTGAATGAGGATGATTTTTATGATGATGCTTATGTGATGAAGCTTACATGGAAATGTTTACCTGACGACGCCTGCTAATGTTTATGTGATGATGCTTACATGGTAGTGTTTACATGAGGATACTTATGTGGCAATGTTTAAATGATGAAGTGTACATGGTAATGGTTCCACGATTGATGGCAATAATGATGGGACAAGGTGAGCAATGAGGCTACCTTGTTAATGATGATAATGATGAATCATGATAATGACAGTGAGCAAGTGCAAGTAGTATTAGTGTGTTGCTTTATTTCATAATTAATGAGTGCCATGGTTTATGATGAAACTTTAAGTTGGATAATGTTGATGAGCATTACTTTTCATGATGAGTGATATCATGCTTTACATTCTACATCATGGCATTGGATCCCTGTGCCTAGAGGGCACAGGCCTTGAGCATGTATTGGATCCCCATCCTGCATTGGACGGGCTTGGGTCCCCACACTCGCGGAGTGTGGGCATTGGATCCCTGTGCCTAGAGGGCACATGCCTTGAGTATGTATCGACGGATACATTACTCGGCATTACCGGTAATTGCAAAGAAGTTGAAGAAACTGCATTCATGACATGTTCATTGCATTTCTACAAAAGAGATGGATTTGTGGTATATAATGATGTTGTTCATGATGTGATTTGTTTATTCCCTTAGACTACTTACGATGCTATCATAAGATATGGATTTGTGGTATATAATGCTATTGTTCATGATGGGATTAGTTATTCCCTTTGGTTGATTATGATGCTATGTTATTTACTGCTATTGCATTTTGCTAAGTCATGGACTCACACTTGTTGTGTTGTGCATGCTAGGTACCTCTCGAGGCAGCGACATGCATGGGAAGGGGTAGACTTGGTGCACGTCACATAATTACTAACCACAATGAATAACCTAGTCCATTTAGCCACAATTCCTATTCTTGATAATTGCTCTAGATTCAGATTGTGACCATCCTTCGTGGTGGTTGTTTTAATTATGGTCATGGATGATCCATTTATGTTTTTGTTCATTGTTGATTGAGCTCATTTAATTCTCGTTGATGGATTAGAATGTTTGGTTGATGGTTTATTGAGTTGTTGAAATTAACTGGTTTAACAGAGTATCAATAATTTGTAATAGGGTTGATTAGAAGATTATGGATGCCCTTTTGATTATGCTATAGTTGTTTAGCTTATCCTGGATGTCCTTTGATGATTCGTTAAATTAGATGATTTGATTGTTGAATGATGCTATATTAAACTGTTTGAACCTCCGGTATAGCTATCTATACAAAGGAGGTTCTGCCGGATTTTAGAGAAATGTCTTAGTTTTAATGGTTATAGTGTTAGTTTTAGAAGCAATTTAGGCTTATATTGGGCTGGGGTGTTACACGTGGATAGTTGATGCGAAGTAGACGATGTCGCTAGCTGAACACTCGCGTCAATGCACAAACCCTCAACTCTTCGGAATACGCCCGAAACACACCAGATAGTTGATCATTGCGAGACCACGAACAACGATTGCCAAGTCCCCAATTTCCAATAGAATGACAACTTGACCTTGAATTGCAAAACAAATCAATGGATCACCTAGTCCCCTCTCAAAGTCCTCGCATGGACTCTGGTTTTGAAGGAACAAGCAATAGCTATGTTTCAATTCTTATGCATAAACTGGTCTAAGGGATACATGGAGGTCATGGTGGTATTTACAGTGCCCTCCTAACTCACGCACCAAGGCCTAGGGCCGACGCTTAATCGATTCGGCCAAGGATTCCGAATCTAACTCCTAATCGGGACATAGTGGTCAGATTTACTCTCACGCACCAAGGCCTAGGGCCGGTGCTTAATCGATTCGGCCAAGGATTCCGAATCTAACTCCTAATCGGAACAAAGCGGTCAGATTTACTGTTCACGCCGAGTACTATTCATGTTGAGTACTGTTCACACTGAGTACTATTCATCCCAAGTACTGTTCACGCCAACACGGGTTATGTCAAGTACTGTTCATGTCGAGTACGTCTTCCACCGAGTACTACTCCTATCTAGTATCGTTCAAGACCTGGTCATGAACCTGGTCGTAGACCTGGTCGTAGCAATGGACCTGGTCATAAACCTGGTCGTAGGGCATGGGAAACTGGTCGTGGACCTTCTGGAACTGATTGTAGACCTGCTGGGACTGGTCATGGATGTGTTGGGACTGGTCGTGGACCTTCTGGGACTAGTTGTAGACCTGACTTGAACTTCCATTGTTCTCTTCCATTACTTTGGCTCCTGCTTTCTTGTCCCCCTTAGTCTCCCATGCAGCTACCTTGTCAAACCTGAGAACAGATAAGATAGATGCATTAGGTAGTAGCCAATTCTCATTATAGTCAATAGGAAACTCATTAAGAAACAAGAGCACCTGTTGGTTTGGCAGTGTGGCTTTGGCTCTAGCTATTGGACCGGTTAGTACTTCATGAACAGTTTCATGCACACTTGAAGTAGTAGTAGTAGTCGTAGTTGTAGGGATGTCCTCATCATTATGTGCATCACCACTAATAGGAGATGTATAAGTGTCAGAGATGCCCGCATCATCCTGCCCCTCTTGAAAAGGCATCGTCCTCGACGCTGGATCGTCACCACAAAAAAAAAGGTGATAAATCAGCGACATTGAACATAGAACTAATGTCATAGTCATCACCAGGAAGCTCTATCTTGTAGGCATTGTCGTTGACCTTCGCAAGCACCTTGAAAGGCCCATCACCTTGTGGCAGCAATTTGGACTTGCGGTGTTCTGGAAAACGATCCTTACGGTAGTGTACCCAAACCAAATCACCTGGTTGAAAAATCATCTTCTTCCTTCTCTTGTTCGCCTACTTAGAATAGGACTTGACCTTGCGCTCTATCTCTTCTTTTGTTTTGAGATGAAATTTCTTCACATATTCAGCCCGTTTGGATGCCTCCATATGAACACGATGTTGACTTGAAAGCGGTAGCAAATCATGCGGCATAAAAGGTTTGAAACCATACACCACCTCAAAAGGACACATCTACATAGTAGAGTGCACGGCTCGATTATAAGCGAATTCCACGTGCGGCAAACAATCCTCCCACTTGCGCAGATTCTTCTTTATCATAGCCCGGAGTAGCATCGACAGTGTGCGGTTCACCACCTCCGTTTGACCATCAGTTTAGGGATGACAAGTTGTGCTGAATAACAACTTTGTCTCCAGTTTGCCCCAAAGCGTCTTCTAGACGTAACTCATGAACTTCACGTCACAATCCGACATAATGGTGTGCAACACGCCATGTAACCTCACGATCTCCCTGAAAAACAAGTCAGCAATATGCGATGCATCATCGCTCTTGTGGCACGGAATAAAGTGTGCCATCTTTGAAAAGCGATCCACAACGGCAAAAGCAGAATCTTGCCACCTCTTAGTTCTAGGCAGTCCTAAAATAAAATACATACTAATATCCTCCCATGGTGCATTGGGGACAAGCAGGGGAGTATACAAACCGTGTGGATTCAACTTCGATTTCGCTTTGTGGCACGTAATGCATCGCTTCACATACCTCTCTACGTCTCACCTCATCTTAGACCAATAAAAGTGATCGCTCAACATAGACAACGCCTTATCACAGCCAAAATGGCCCATCAATCCACCGACATGTGATTCTTGCAATAATAGCTAACACACGAAGGATTCTGGAACACATAGTTTGTTAGCGTGAAATAATAATTCATCATGAATGTGAAATTTAGTCCATCCTTTGCTCTCTTTGCAATGCGCATAAGGAATAGAAAAATCATGGTCAGTAGCATAAAAATCACATAAACTCTCTAAACCAGGAACTTGCACTCCTAATTGAGTTAAAAGCACACTTTTCCTAGAAAGAGCATCAGCGACCACATTTTCCTTTCCCTTTTTATACTTCACAATGTAAGGAAATGACTCAATGAATTCTATCCATTTGGCATGACGACAGTTCAGGTTTGCTTGGCCCTTTAAATACTTCAAAGCCTCATGATCAAAATGAATAATAAACTCTTTAGGCCATAAATAATGTTGCCAAGTTTCTAAAGCATGCACTAACACATAAAGCTCTTTGCTATAGATTGGATAATTCAATTGAGCACCATTCAGTTTCTCACTAAAATAAGCTATTGGTCTACCCTCTTGCATTAAAACACTACCAATACCCAGTCCACTAGCATCACGCTCAATATCGAAATTTTTAGTGAAATCGGGTAAAACAAGCAACGGTGCTTCAGTCAAGTATTTCTTAAGTTCAGCAAAAGCATTTTCTTGTGCTAACCCCCACACAAATTCAACACCCTTCTTAGTAAGTTCATTTAAAGGAGCAGCAACAGTGCTAAAATCCTTCCCAAATCGCTGATAAAACCCAGTGAGACCATGAAAGCTCATAATCTGACTTACATTCACAGGAGTTGGCCAAATTTTACTTGCTTCAATTTTAGACTCATCTACTTCAACTCCTTGTGTAGACACAACATAGCCTAAAAAGATGGCACGATCATTGCAAAAAGTGCACTTCTCTAAATTACCAAACAACCTAGCAGCGCGCAAAACTTGGAGAACTTGTCTAAGATGGTCTATGTGTTCAGATTCAGTGCGACTGTAAATTAGAATACCATCAAAGTAAACAACCACAAATTTACCGATCAAATGCCTTAAAACATGATTCATTAAGCGCATCAATGTACTAGGTGCATTAATTAAAACAAAAAGGCATGACTAACCACTCATACAAACCAAATTTAATTTTAAAGGCTGTCTTCCACTCATCCCCTTCATGCATCCTAATTTGATAGTAACCACTACGCAAATCTATCTTTGAGAAAATAATAGCACCACTCAATTCGTCTAGCATATCATCTAAGCAAGGTATAGGATGACGATATCGAATAGTGATATTATTGATCGCTTGGCAATCTACGCACATACGCCATGAACCATCTTTCTTAGGAACTAAAATAACAGGAACAGCACAAGGGCTTAAGTTTTAACGTATGTACCCTTTGGAGAGAAGCTCTTGTACCTATTTCTGAATCTCTTTCATTTCCTCAGGGTTGGTGCGGTATGGTGATCAATTTGGCAGCGACGCTCCTAGAATCAAGTAAATCTTATGTTCGATCCCCAAATTGGTGGTAGTCCAGTTGGTACCTCCCCTGGAAAGACGTCACTGAATTACTGCAAAACACAAGCAACACCACTAGGAAGAGAAGTCAAGTTGTTAATTGAAAGCAATGCATCTTTGTACAACAGTACAAAGTTCACCAAATTGGGATCCTCACTGAATTCTCTCATTTCTGATTTGGTGGCCAACATCACTAAATTCTTCTCTCCCTCACATTTCTTGTGACCACTCAAATGGTTCTCTCGCATTTTGGCACTCTCAACGTGCATCTTAATTTTCTACATTGAAGAATTCACAATCTGTTGTGGTGTAAGTGGCTTCAAATGGCATCCATATTGTTCCATGGGAATATGTAGTCATTTGTACGCCCATCGTGAACAACAGAACGGTCATATTGCCATGGCCGTCCCAAGAGCAAGTGACACACCGTCATAGGCACACCATCGCAATCCACAGTATCAGTGTATTTACCTATAGAAAACGTTACACATACCAAATATTTCACCTTGACTTCCGCTTTGTTGCTCAACCATTGCACACGATAAGGACGCGGATGCAGCAAATACTCCAAACCCAATGTATGACACATGTCCTTGTTGGCCAAATTGTGACAACTCCTGCCATTAATAATCACTTTGCACACCTTACCCTTATCAAGCTTCGCCCAAGTCTGAAACAAATTGCACCGTTGTTCGAGTGACGGCGATGGCATCACACTAGGCACCCTAGGTGTGTAGACAATGGAATATTGCTCAGTGCTAGGAAACTCTGGATCACACTCACATTGTTTGATGTTATCAGTGTACAAGACGGCTTGTGCATCAGATGACTCGTCATCACTAGTCGAAACATAACTGCCCTCCTTTGTGATGAGCATAGTTCTAATATTCGGGCAGTCCTTCTAAAAATGGCCAACGCCCTTGCACTTGTGGCAAATGATATCACGTGAACGACCAGTCGACCCCATAGAAGAGGCCGCCCTAGCTGCGGGTGCCACTGGTCGGCGCACCGGTGGCGGTGTGCTCTCCAGTTTCCTAGTCACAGAACTGCGCACCGCTAAATTGTTCCCGGCTGGAGTACTCTTGTTCGGTTGAATTTTGTTATAGTTTTGTCCGAGACTGGCTGAAAAGCATGAACGGATAGCGAACCATGCATCGTCAATCACTTGGCGCTTGGCTTCACGAGATTGGTGTAACAACTCGATAATATCATGGTAAGGATGGTGATTAACAATGCGCTTGACTGCACAATTCATGCTAGCTAGAAATCTCGCCACGGTCTGCTCTTCATTCTCACGGACATCTGCATGTATCATGAAAGTTTCTATTTCCTTATGATATTCATCAATTGATTTCAAACCTTGTCGCAGACTTGTCAACTTTTCAAACAGTGAACGCTTGTAGTAGCGAGGTACAAAACGTGAACGCAAATGCTGCTTCATCTGCTCCCAGGTGATAATCGGCAACTCATGGCGCTCCATATGCTTACGAACAAACTGCTTCCACCAATGTGTGGCATAATCATCCAACCCATCGGACGCAAGTAATAGTTTCTTCTCATTGGAATAGTTGTTCATCCGAAACACCTTATCAACTTTCAACTCCCAAGTAAGGTATTCTTCCACATTTGTGCCACCTAAAAATATCTTAACTACTATAATTTAGAGTTTACTCCCATCGTCCCACCCACCCACCCATACGCGCACCCAAAAAAATAGCGCACAAAAACACCAGCGCCCCACGCCCAAAAAAAAGGCCCGCTCTCATCGCCCTCATCGTTCGCCGTCACGCCCCGCCACAACGCCCTCGCCCCCCACCGCAACAACCTCGCCTCTATCCCTCCCCTCACTGCCTCTCTGCTGTTGCCTTGCAGACTCGTGACCTCGCACCTCCAGCCCACCCTCCATGTCCTCATCGTCCCACCTCAGATTCGCCCTTGCCCCTCGCCGCAACACCCTTGCCCCTCTGTCCCTCCCCCTTACCCGACTCTGTGCCACCACAACACCCTCGCACCTCGCCCCTCTGTGTAGCCATCGCGGCCTTAGGATGGAGGCTGCTCCGCCCCGTCCACCTCCACCGAGGTGCCCTACGCCGACGCACCACCCTCGGTCGCCGACGTGCCCCCCTGCCCCTAGGTCCTCTAGCCATCTCCCCGTTCGTCCCTCACATCCTTTACGTCCTTGCCTGGCGCCGCACAGCCCGCCGTGCCTCTCTCGCCCGCTGCACCGCTACAACATCCCTCACATGCGTGCCGCGCTCCGTGATGAGGACATCACTCCTTCGGATACAACCACTACTTCGAGAAGACCTACGACCAGCTTTGAAGGGTCTACGACCAGCTCTGTAGGGTCTCGACCACTTCCAAAAGACCTCGACCAGTTCAAGAAGGTCTCGACCACTTCAAGAAGACCTACAACCACTACTTTCACTCAATCTTCCACAGTTGGACTTGCGGCCATGGCAATGCCATATTATCCAATTGGACCGCTACTTCTACTCCTACAAGCCGAGCTCGTCTACATGCCATGGCGCTGCGTTTACATACCATGGTGTCACGTCACCAATTATTGGCCCACCGGCTATGTAATATATGGGCTGACTTGATCATAAGGCCCATGTGATGGCCGACCACCCTAGGCGGGCGCCTGCTCACGTGAATGATGCCCATGAACGATTCCGCCACCCTAGGGTTTCCACCTCCTCATGTTCCCCCCTATATATGTGCGGCCCGCCATAGATGAGGGTTGGGTTTTTCTTAGATTATTCGCCACTTTGCGGTTTAGCGCTTGTTCGGTTTGAGGAACCCCACTTGTGAACTTCATCTATATTCGCAATATATTTGATTGCATCTACCTTGTTCTTGTGAGTTGCTTCGATTGCTTGCAAGAATCATAACCCTCGTGGTAAGGTCGATCGCGTGCAAGCGTGGTTGATAACGGCGATCGTATGGGTGTAGCGAATTGCGAGGTGACGATCTGCGGTCGGAAGCCTCAAAGCGTCAACGTCCTTCGATTTAAACAAATCGAACCTATCGGAAGATCGGACCCGTGATTCATCAAGTGGTATCGAGCACCGGGTTGCCCGTTAGGTAATTTCATTGATCCCTTTTTGTTAGTTGTTTTCATCACCTAGAGTCCGTAAAATTGCCCCACAAAAAGTTTTAGATCTTAGTTCTTCCGTGTCCAAACCACTCTGTGCCTTTCGCGCTTGTGTTTTCGATTTCGCGTTGAATTCAAGTCCATCGTCGGTGTCTTTGTTCTTTGGTCTAGTCGTCGTGATCTAGTTTCTAGCGTCGAGTCTTTCTTGCTTTACGGTCATCGTGTATCTCGGCTTGCCCTTGGTTGCATCTGTTGTTTTGTCTACTATAGCCGAGATCGTGTCATCACCCTCATCCGACCACGTGCTCGGTTCGACTTCCCACCAACTCGAAGTTCGACCACGATCGGATCGACCACCCCTTGGGTTCGACCACCCGGTTGGATTCGACCACCTCTTGGATTCGACCCCCAAGTCGGATTCGACCACCATCCTCAGATACAACCACCTCCTCGGGCTCGGATTCGGCCACCCACTCGGATTCGACCACCTCTTCGAGTTCGACCACCTCCTCGGATTCGACCACCTCTTGAGTCCCACCACCTACCCTTTCGACCACCTAGCCAAAGTTCAGAGAGAGAGAGAGTATCTTTTATTACCTTTATACCCTGCTCTCTCCTAAAAAGTTTGTGACCTATATATATCCCTGCACCGAAGAGGGTTTTGAAGAGTTGTGAGTCAAGGTCACTTTAAAAAAAAAAAAAGAGAGAGAGAGGAACGGTTGGGTTTGTGATCAAAAAAAAAAGAAAGAGAGAAGCAAAAAAAAAAAAAGAGAGAGAAAAAAAAAAAAAGAAGAACGAAAAAGAGACCACCCTGTTGGCTCACGACCACCTTCATTTGGTCTCGACCACCCTCGTGTGCTCACGACAATCCACAGCTTGGTCCACGACCACCCACAGGAGAAATCGATTGCCTTGCGAATTTTGTTCTTTTGTGCTTGTATTTCGCTTGCTCGAGCTAGTTCTAGGAACAGCGTTTGGGCCAAAGAATCGTGATTTAGTACCGTGGACTTTGATTCACTTTGCTAATCTGTTTTCATTCTTGCTATTCCTTGCTACAAAATTTTACCTATCCGAGCTCCACATACTTTCGCCCCAGATTTGGATCCTCGCATTCGCCATCCGCCGGTCATACATCCCACCTTCTCCGATCATACCACTGCAATTGGTAAGAAATTCATAAGAGCTTGGTAAGGCGGCTTGAGAGTGTGTGATCCCACCTCCCACCACCTAGTAGTTGATAGGGATAATATCTTTGTGTTGTCTTTTGTCTTCTACTAAACATGACAGTGAGGAATTGGGCGCAAGAGTGTGTTTTGAGGAGAGCTCACAAGGGTGTTGGAAGAGCACCGCCATGCTATTAATGACGACATTGATAGGAAGTTTGCGAAACAATCGCTACATCTGCAAACAACTCAATGATAGTATCGCAATGCTCAACACACGCATTGATGGTTTGGCCAATCAACCACCGAACAATGGGCGTGTGGGTCCTCATGATGCAGACCCATGACCGTGAGTTTGACAATGGAAATGAGATGCACAACCACGACGCCTTTGATGCACGACAACGGACCGGTTGAACTTCAACCGTCAAGGTATGAGAGGTAATAACATTCAACAACATAATGCACATGTTAATGATGATCCATATGCTAAAGTCAAGTTCACTATACCATCTTTTGTGGGTGCTTATGATCTTTGAAACATATCTAGATTGGGAGTTGACGGTGAGAATGTAAATTTAATGCTCACTTAGTTCTGAAGTGCATAGAGTTCGACAAGCCACAAGTGAATTTAAAAACTTCGCCATCATTTGGTGGAATAGAGTATGTCTTGATGGATTAGCGCCTACTACTTGGGATGCTTTAAAGGTTGCTATGCGTAATGATTTGTTCCACCTTCTTTTAAGCGTGACTCGCTTAAGAAATTGCAGCGCTTAAACCAAGGCAATAGATCCGTAGAAGAATATTATCGAGAGCTCTGATTAGTATGTTGCGTTGTAATGTTATTGAGGATGAAGCGACTGCGATGGCATGTTTTTATGGAGGATTAACACGTGAAATTCAGGACATAGTTGATTACAAAGAATATGATAGTATCCCTAGATTGTTCCAACTTGCATGTTTGGTAGAAAAGGAATTGCAGGGACGACAGCAGAGGCCAAGGGACAATTTTGGAAGCACGTCTACACAAAAATCAACGCCGGGGCAAGGTCAAACAGTCCCACCTTTGGCTACACGGTCTGCTGCCCCCTCCTCGAGTAGGGCGCGTTCAGCAGCACCATCGACACCATCACATGCACCCGAGGTAAGTCAATCTACTAGTGTGCAGGCCCCCGCCAAGAGTTCTTCTTCGGTTGCTTCCACAGCCATCTGATGGGATTATTTGCCACCGTTGCAAGGGAATGGGCCACGTCATGAGGGATCGCCAAGTCGTGAGCATACCTTGCCATCAGAGACGGAGGTTATGTAAGTGCTAGTGATATTGAGGATGAATATGTACTTGCGGCTAACATTGCGGTGGAGGAGTCGAAATGCAGAGCGGTGATCTTGATGATGTGGAGGAACAAGTAGGCTGCTTTGTTGACACCGGAACCATATGAGCCTTGTTGCTGCGAGTCTTTGGCGCACAAGTGGAGAGAGAAGAGCAAAATCAGCGGCACAACTTGTTTCAAACCAGATTTCTCGTGAAGGAGAGAGCCTGTAGAGTAATCATTGATGGAGGGAGCTGCAATAACCTTGCAAGCTCTGAGATGGTCAAGAAGCTTGGCTTGACCACACAGCCACACCCACGTCCCTACTACATCCAATGGTTCAACTCGTGTGGTAAGTTAAAGGTAAACAACGTTGTGAGAGTGCAATTTTCAGCTGGTAATTACATAGATAGTACCGACTTTGATGTAGTGCCTATGCAAGCATGCTCTTTGTTGTTCGGTAGGCCTTGGATATATGATAATGATGTTTTGCACCATGGTAGAGCTAATACCTACTCGTTCTCACATAGAGGTAAGAAGATTAAGTTGTTACCTTTGACACCCGCTGAAATCGTGAAAGATGAAGTAGAGCGTGCTGAAAATGAAAGAAACACCAATGACCATGATTCTGAAAATCAGCAAGTAGCAAAACGTGATTTCCCACCTAAAGGGGAGAAAGTGGCGCCTAATTCTAAGTATGAGGGAATTAAATTGAAGGGGTGTGTTATGCTTGCCACTAAATCTGAACTTGCTGAAAGTTGTGAAATTTGCAAAGGATCTCCGTATCCATTAGAAGAAATGCATGTTGCTTTGCCTCCTGTTGCTACTAATCTTTTGCAGGAGAGTGATGGGTTGGAGAAAGCGATTGAGTCGAGAATCTGCGACCAGTCTCGCAAGCTCTCGACCAGTCTACCCGCTTCGACTGTGTCTCAAGCTCTCGACTAGTCCTCGACCAAGACTATGACTAGTCCCATGACCATCCTCTGGTTTGAAGCCATTGTTGGGAAAAGAAGATGACCTTGAGTCGAGGACGACTCCAATTCAAGAGGAGGAGGATGATGAGGACATCACTCCTTCGGATACAACCACTACTTGAGAAGACCTCGACCCGGCTTTGAAGGGTCTCGACCCGCTCTGTAGGGTCTCGACCACTTCAAAAGACCTCGACCAGTTCAAGAAGGTCTCGACCACTTCAAGAAGACCTACAACCACTACTTTCACTCAATCTTCCACAGTTGGACTTGCGGCCATGGCAATGCCATATTATCCAATTGGACCGCGCTACTTCTACTCCTACAAGCGAGCTCGTCTACATGCCATGGCGCTGCGTTTACATACCATGGTCTTTGCGTCACCAATTATTGGCCCATCGGCTATGTAATATATGGGCCGACTTGATCATAAGGCCCATGTGATGGCCGACCACCTAGGCGGGCCGCCTTTGTTCACGTGAACAATACCCATGAACAGATTCGCCACCCTAGGGTTTCCACCTCCTCACGTTCCCCCTATATATGCGGCGGCCGCCATAGATGAGGTTGGGTTTTCTTAGATTATTCTCGCCACTTTGCGGTTTAGCTTGTTCGGTTTGAGAACCCCACTTGTGAACTTCATCTATATTCGCAATATATTTCAGATTGCATCTACCTTGTTCTTATGAGTTGCTTCGATTGCTTGCGTGAATCATAACCCTCGTGGTAAGGTCGATCGCGTGCAAGCGTGGTTGATAACGGCGATCGTGCGGGTGTAGCGAATTGCGGTGGCGATCTGCGGTCGGAAGCCTCAAAGCGTCAACGTCCTTACGACGAAACAAATCGAACCTATCGGAAGATCGGGCCACCGTGATTCATCACTCCGTCACTCGCATCCCCCACGTAGCGCTAGCCACGCCACCCACACTCGCATTTGCACCGGCCCCCTGTACGGTTATGTGCAGCGGTGGTCAGCTGCCTCGCCAATCGACCAGCTAGCACGGTGGTTGCAAACAACGAAAAAACGTGGCCAGCGGTTGCTAATTCTACACTACAAAAGGTATACCTCTCTTCTCCTCCTCCTTATCTACGCCAAACGTCTCCTCCTTATCTTCATTTCACTATTGCACGAACAATCAGAGGTGTGTCATCTGAATTTTACAATTTGTTGTTTATTGAATTTGAGTGCACTGGATATTTGCAATTTGATGTTTGCTGAATTTACTTTCTTAGATGAGTGGGTTGGAAAGTATTTTGATATTGATTATCCTACAATCAGAGCCTTCACAATGCAATTATCTTTCGGCATTGGATATTTCCTTGATGTTTTCCTTCCTCCTCTTTTTGTTCTGAATGCAAATATGATTACAGGGGGTTGTAGTTCGTAGCTAGGAGCTGGAAGTATTCGTGTAGCATTTTGCTTTGACTGAATCTTGTACTGATCAAACAATGTAGATCTTCCATGCTCATTTTGCTTTGACTGAATGGAGTGCTATTGTTAGGATTGATCTTAGAATTGTAATTGTTCTCTGTATTTGATATTCTCTGTAATTTAGAAGTGTCGCTACTAGGGAGGAATTTATTTTGATATATTTGAACCAAGACAGTGAACACAAGTTCTAAAAGAATACCTTCAGAGCTCTCCAAGTCATATATTGGACGTATGGGACGTATGAAGGAGTAACACTATCTGGAAGCCCTATCTGTATTAATAGATGCCTTAGCCCTTGTGTTGCTAAGTGACCTAAACAGAAGCTATATTTTACTAGTGGACTGATCCTAGAAGTTCAAACTGACAGTTAGATGGTCGTTCGCGTTCTGTTTGTTTTACAAGTGTTACAGAATGTTGTTCATTTAGGTATGATCATATCCATCATTCCAGAGCTAGTAGGTCTTGCTTCATAATGAGAATCTTGGACAGATAGTGTTCCTTCAGTTTAGGAATCAGTTAGATCCATACTGACTTAGCATGACATGTCATTTCAAGGCTTGATGATACTCTCGGGGAACATTATTATGACTTATGAGTTGGTGTAACAGAACATTTTTGCACATTGTTAAAAATTAAATAATATGCCAATACTTTTGCGAATAGCCATCTTTATCCATTAAAATGTTGGATATCCTCATGTAGTAATCATACATTTAATATATGTTTGGTCTGCCTCTGAAGGATATGTACTACATTAGTTTCACTTTTATGTGAGGGTTATGTTCGGCCCAACCTGGCTTGTGAGTATTTTTGGTTTCTTTGCTTGTGCTGCGTAGATAGGATAGGAGAGTGAAAAACCATTAACCATGGGACTTAAGAGTATAGTAAGGTGATGTCTGAAAATAAAAAACATGATAACAGGGCGTAGTGTGTGTGTGTGTGTGCGCGCGCGCGTGCGTGTGTTTCTGTTAAGTCCCATGTTTTATTACCATTTCAATTGTCTTGTGTTTACCTGATGATTCTCCCTGTGCATGCCTTTGTATTTATAGGAAGAAGTTTGGAAGGAAAAGATATCAAGGGGAGAGAAGCCCACAGAGTCTTACATTATTTCCTGCAACCAAGTATTCTGCTGTCTAACATTCTTTTGTCAGAGTTCCATTCTGTTCACAAACATGTCAGAGTATGTCCAGAGCTACAAACATGCATATGCTAGCTTCCTAAAAGCATAATCACTGACCTCTGCATATTTGGCTTATTAAAATTTTGATCAGAATTAACAAAGGTAGCTCCTTGAATAACCTTCTGGACATAGTGGATGTTGAGGTTGAAGCCAAATGACCACTGAGGTTGAGGTGTCTATTGAATGTAATATTTCAATTAGACTCTGTGTTCATCTGTAACCGATTGACTATAATATTTGTTTTGTCATTTCCTTAAACTGAGTTTGATATATTTTACTGGTCCTGTAAGTAAACTTGCCAAGATCAAAGTTTCTCTTCACACTTATTTACACAACGTTTTTCTTTTGGATGGTTAACACTTAATAAGACGGAATCCTCGTGGCTTTTATTGATATACAAAAAATGCAACCACTTATCACAGTATCTGTCAACCTACATTCCATTACATTGCTCTCATAGTCTCTTTATATTCAGTGCACTCTTAACAAAAATCACTTGACTATCTGTATGATCTCTGAAGCTGATAATCTACACATTGGCAAACTTTTCATAGCTTAGATGCAATTGTGTATCTCTCTTTTAGAATGAAGCATGTTTTCTGAAATCCATCTGCTTATGTATGTCATTACTATTTATTATGCAGTAGTTATACAACTTGTGTCCTGTGAGAAATAAGTGTCCAATAAAAAAAACTGTCATTTATACTATACATGCTATTGCCTCATTGCCTGCTGCGTCACATTTTGTTGTAGTGCTCTAACTAATACTAATGCATAGTAGAGTTCATGACTTCATCACACTCCTTGAAACTCTATAGTCAAAAATATATCTATTAGATCTTATGCACAGGGAAAAAAATACAAATGACAAGAATGTGCAGGCATGAGTTCAGGCTTAGCCAAATAAAAAACACATGAAAACATAAAGGGAAAAAATTACCTCAGAGATAAGCTTATGCATTCTGTTTCTTGAGGGGTCTCTCTTTTCTACATGTAGGTTGATCCTGCTGCATCTAGTGCTGGTATTGGACCTTTTGTCAAGACTTGCAGAAGGACTTGGTGCTGATATCGAAAGCTTGGTAAATTGTACTCTTTGGTCAGTGATGTTTTTTATTCAGATGTTTGGTTAATGATGTATTGCTATTGTTAGATATGAATGCCCCTTGGTTCTCTTTTAATTTATCGATGTCGGTACTCTGTAGAAGATATCCTTCCATGCCTTTTGATACATTGATTGATTTATTTTATTGCCTTTTGATTTAGTACACCTTTACAGGTATTCATTGACTTAAATAATTTTGATACAACTTGACCCTTACTCTTGCAATCCTGTTTTCTCCCTGCATTCAAAACTGGTCATTAGTTCATGTTGTAGCAGATTTAATAAAGATCTTGGGAATGTAGTAGGATTGTGTAAAATTTTTTGGATCTCCCTGAATGACTGGTCCTTTGAGGTTGTATACATATGTTAGATTGGCATCAGGTTAATAGATGAAGCTAGAAGCTAGATAATATGGTATGATGGCTATTTGCAACACATGCAGCGATGCGTTATTGCAGTGCTTTAACCATGACTCAACTATTCACAGAATAGTATACCTATGTCAGGTCCACAATGTGTATTCACATATCATATTGGCATTACGTGCTTATGCAGAGTTCCAGTTGGCTCATCTAATCTAACAACATGATGGATTTGTCTCTTGCTGGAAACTTTGATTTCATCTTACAGAAAAACAGTTGGACTTGGTTGCTGGGAGTTGGGAATGCTAGAAATTAGTCATTTTTAGTGATAAGTTGTTAGGTGCAAACAATAGTGCTTAACAGTTTACTCTGATTTCTACAATACAAGAGCTAGAAAACCTCTGTTTTCATTGGACTACATGCAAAATTTACATTCCAAAGTTGTTTTTGCATAAACTATTGTATCCCATTTAGCATCATCGATTGTTTCAGATGGACTAAGAGTTTTTGGTGACAGTACTTTTTTCTGATGAAGCAAGCAATATTACACCATTTTGCTATATCTAATTTTAGCAGATCACTCTACAAATCATGTCTAACTCTATCCAACACATGCTTATGTGCAAAGCATGTAACCGACAACCCCATGTAAATACAAGTTATCTACCTTGCTGGATGGATCTGTAAATATAGAATACTGGTTTTAGTTTTAGCTAGCTCTAAAAACTGCAAAACTGTAGGAGACTTTGTGCTCACAAAGTTCTGTGTATGTACAATGGGCTATAAAAGAGTCAATTCTACTAAGTTTCTATTTCTCGTTTTATTACCCATATTACTTCGGCACGAATGATGGTTGCTACTGATTTCACAATTTCACTTCTTTCCAAAATGTAGTTCTTGATTTGCCTTCAGCACCCAGTTATCGTATGTCTGTTAAGTCCCATGATGTCACAAGAAGAACATCATGTTATGCTGTGTAATCAGACATTTAAAAGTACAACGTGTTCAAAGTTCAGACATTTAAAAGTATAAACTGCCCCACACTTTCAGACCAAACAATTCCATACTCCTACTGGAATCTGGTTGTGCTGTGTTACCCATGCATGCTTACCAAATCCCTGTAGTTCTTGGACAGCATCACAACATTTAATATATTTATGAAGCAAAGCATTTTGTATTTCTAATTTAAAAGACTTTTAATTTTAATGAACTATCCATTTTTTATGATTTTCCAGTAATCTAAGGAGACGGATTTGCAATTGAGGGACTGTCTTGGTGGCCCTTTTCACATCAACTTCTCGTTTTGACGCCATGTGGGTTGTGCTAGTGTGTGCTAATACAGGTTCTATGCTTTGCACAATGCTTATTTCAACTGTTGTACTCTTTTTTTCATTTTTTGGTTGTTCATTATATTTTTTTTGTTTGGCTGGTCTACATGTTAAAGCATAATAGATGAAACATGTGATTACAGGATTCTACTGTAACTATTCTTATTTACATGTAGATATTGCATGTATTGAATCGATGTAAGCTATGATATGGCTTGTAAGAAGTAAAATTAGACAATGATGTATGTCTCCAACAAAACTCAAGGTGTAAAGTTGCATTATATAAGTGATGTGCAAGATGTTGGACATTAATAAAATCAAATGGTGAAAAAAATAACATGGCCTGAAAATGCAATGATACATAGTTATCCGTATAATAGATACCTTCCCCGTTCTACAATTTCTTTTGCTTTCTCCCCCTCATCAGTTAGATATGATAAAGTTGGAATGTTTTTCTCTACTAAATTAGATTTGTATATCACAAATTTGGCAACCAGAATTGTTCAACATAAAGTGACCAGTTCAGATGTCACACCATTTTTTCTCTATATCAGATCGGGAAGGGTCTTCGCAAAAAATGTCTCAGCATCCAAACCAATCATCACAAAAAGGAAAAAAAGGTGGCTATGTCGCCAAACCTTGTAGCTTTCATTGTTGTGTTCCATTCCGTTGACCCTAAAAGAAAACCTACATACTCTATTTTTTTAACGTAGTGCTGGACGAACATAGTGCACCGAAGAGAATTCGGACCAATATCGTGCCACGTGCCCCCACTGGGTTGTTTATACGTGATCTACCTGGCACCTCAAACGTGAGTTCTACTTCTTCAGATGACGATGATGACCCAAATCAAATGCCTTCATCATTTGCAATTCAATCTCAAAGTATCCTCACAAGGGCCACGTTGTTTCAAGGCGAAAGCTCAAACGGTACAACTTGCTATTTGCGCACTATTGCTAATGATGCACACACATTTATTCATCTATTTTGAAATTATGCATGCACTACCCTTTAGGTAGAAAGCCTGGTCGTGGTGCACCACGCCACACGATCCAAACACCGGAGGAAGGGCATCCAAGGCATAATCAACATAATGCACGTGACGCAACCATGGTGCAAGATCAGGTTGAAGCAAGGCGAGCACACGATAAAGCATGCTACACAAGTATGACTCCTGATCAGAGGCAAGCAAGGCGTGATCGCCAAAACACACGAAATGTGTTGAGACGCGATGCACCTAGCCCCGAAAGTACGATTGAAGCACGATGAGCACGCAACAAAGTACGATATGCAAATATGATGGCTAAGCAGAAACAAGCGAAATACCATCGACGAAATGAACGAAATAGATTAAGGCGCAATACCCCAAGTTGTCATTCGCTTGCTTCAACAAGCCCCAGAGAGACTGCGATCACTGCGGCACGAAGAGGTTTGAATACGAATCAAAGGGGTTTTTCCGCCGGTCTGGTCAAATCAAACTGGCAAACCCAGAACCGCATGTAGATCTACAGAGGCTCTACATGAGCGCAGATGCCGATGCAAAGCATTTCAGGGACAACATTCGATACTTCAATAGTCATTTTTCATTCACCACCCTTGGTGTATGTTTGGACAAAGAATACACCAATATGAGGGCGTGAGTGTACATGTTCCAGGCTCATGGTCAGATATACCACAATGTACACTCGTTTGGTCCAAGCGATGCTATTCAGGACCATTTGCAGCTCTACTTCTATGAAAATGACCCCACTCTGCAACATAGCTTCCGACACTCTTCTAGCCTTGACCAAGATGTTGTTAGAGGGTTGGCCAACATCCTTCGAGACAATCCATATTCTCAGACATTTAGGAGTCTGGGCCAAGTCAATGACCTCGAGGAGTACCAAATCGAACTCAACATAGATATGAAGATGGACCAACAGACGTATAACATGCCAATATCATCGGAGGTGGCTGCTGTGTGGGTTGAGGGAAATGATCTACGTAGGCAGGATAGCAATAGAAACGTGGATGAGATCAAGCAGTACAGGGATTCTAGGTGGATCACCCTGCCGGAAGCATTGTGGAGATCTATAGCTTTGGCCTTAGTGAGATCTCTCCATCCGTTAGGCAACTACAACTTCATCTCCCAAACATGCACATGGTGTTGTTCAACGTAGGTATAGACCTTAACGAAGTAGTCTCTCGGTATGGCTCCGTGAAGACCATGTTGACACAATATTTCGAGGTGAACAAGGAACATGATTGGGCTCGAAGCATCTTGTATAGAGACTTCTTGGCGTCATTTGTATGGATGGCTAGCGGGAAGTATTGGAAGCCAAGGGAAGAACGCACGCAGGTCGGTAGAATCGTGAGTGCACATCCGGCTGACAGGGAGCGATATTATCTCAGGATTCTCCTAAACCACGTGACGGGCGCTATCTCCTTCGAAGACCTGAGAACGGTGGACGGTGTTGTTTACCTGACCTTTCATGATGCCACCAAAAGAAGGGGCCTTATTGAGGCTGAGAATAGCATTGATGATTGCCTTAATGAGGCCGAAGTATTCCAGATGCCATCCGCGCTTCGTAGGCTCTTCGCTACAATATTGGTCTACTGTGAGCCTAGCGATGTGTGTGGTCTCTGGGATAGGCACGTGGAAGCAATGTCAGATGACTTTCGTCGTTCCCAAGGGTGCCCACGTGTAGTCGAGCAAATGGTACTATTGGATATAAGAGATATGCTCCAATCGATGGAGAAGGATATAACATTCTTCCCTCTTCCCAAGATCGATGAGACCCACGACTATACCGGTGGTGAGGCTAGGGAGATCATCGAGGAGTCCATGATTGAGGTAGACCAAGACCACACATCTCTAACATCTTCTCTCAACCCTGAGCAGAGGTACGCATATGACGAGATACTAGCCAAGATTGATAGCGTTGACGGGGGCGTATTCTTTGTTGATGGCCCGGGAGGCACGGGAAAGACATTCCTATACAAAGTGTTGCTTGCAAAGGTTCAAGGTGAGGAAAAGATAGCTATGGCAACTGCGACGTCGGGCGTCGCAGCCTCCATTATGCCTGGTGGTAGGACTGCGCACTCGAGGTTCAAGATACCCCTAAACATTGAGAATGGTGCAACATGCAACTTCAACAAGTAAAGTGGTACATCTAAGCTTCTTCGGAGGGCATCCCTAATAATATGGGATGAAGCCTCCATGACAAAGAGGCAGGCGGTTGAGGCCCTTGACAATAGTATGAGGGACATTACAGGTCGGCATGACTTGCCTTTTGGGGAGAAGATGGTCGTGTTTGGTGGTGACTTCAGGCAGGTGCTACTTGTTGTTCGGAAGGGGACAAAGGCACAGATAACTAATGCTACACTCCACAAGTCTTACCTTTGGGAAAGCATGAGGCAGCTAAGGCTTATTCGTAACATGAGGGCTCAAAACGATCCGTTGTTTGCTAATTACCTTCTGAGAATCAGTAATGGCACTGAAGAAACCGTAGAAGATGATTATGTGCAGCTTCCAGACGAGATATGTGTTCCATACACTAGCGAGGAGTCTGTCATAAATAACCTTATACAGAATGTCTTCCCAATGTCCGAAACAAACATCTCCGATCCAGACTACATTACTTATCGAGCTATTCTAGCAACGCGTAATGAGTATGTTGATACGATAAACATGAAGCTGATCGATCGATTTCCACGAGAGGAGATAATCTATCACAGTTTTGATCGTGCGGAGGATGATCCTCATAACTACTACCCCTCTGAATTCTTGAATTCTCTCACACCTAATGGTTTGCCTCCGCATGTGCTCAAGCTAAAGGTTAACTGTCTTGTTATATTGCTACAGAACCTGGATCCAGTAAATGGATTGTGTAACGGGACTAGATTGGTAGTCCGAGGCTTTCAAAAGAATACTATTGATGCTGAAATAGTGCTCGGACAACATGCCGGGAAGAGGGTTTTTCTACCCCGGATACCTTTATGCCCATCTGATGATGAAATGTTCCCCTTCAAGTTCAAGAGAAAGTAGTTTCCAATTAGGCTAAGTTTTGCTATGACAATTAATAAGGCGCAAGGCCAAACTATCTCGAATGTTGGTGTGTACCTCCCAAGTCCTGTTTTCTCACATGGACAACTCTATGTCGCGCTTTCGCAAGCTACTACTAGGAGTAATATAAGAATACTTGCTTCACGGGAAAAGGATAGGAATTTCGCATCTGCCCGGACAGTCACCAAGAATATCGTCTATAAAGATGTTCTTACGTTGTAGATGACTTATGTACTATCTTGAATTTATTTGGTTTGTATACTTGTTGGAAGAGAAACCATGCTAACTATTGTAATGTGGAGTTTTGTATTTGATTTGTTTTACTTACAACCGTCTAAGTATAAAAATATTCTCTAGGTGATCCTTTGTTGTTTTCTATTGGCATCCTTGTCAAGATATATGTCTCGTTGGAATGTTTTTAGCACAAAAGTTACAAAACAGAATTTGCTCGTATTAGATTTCTTTCTGACAAATTGTTTGATGTGCCATGTTAGCAACATGTCGGTTAGGAACCTTTCCACTCACAGAGTCTATGCTCTGTTTGATGCCCCCACTCCATCCCAGCCTAGGTAAGTTTTTCCAAATTCACCTTTATGTATATTTCCTTTTTTGTTTCAGTTAATATTTTGCGTGTTTGCATGTAATAAATGTACATTTCATATGAATATAAAACAATACAGTTGATGATTTCTCTTTTGTAGACGCATCCACTTTCATGAGTTGGGTGCAGACAGTGTGCATTTTACGTGGTTCTTCCGTGTGTACATAGTGCACAAATTGCCTGTGCGAGAGGTCATGTCCGGACATGTGTTTCAGTTTGTTGTTGCCGATGAGAATGTATGTACTGATAATTACTTTAAAATTTATTAGACACACATGTTATTAATATTTTTCTACCAAGGTCATTTCATACATTGACTATATGCTTTCCACATTTATATTAGGGCATGAAAATGGAAGCATTTTGCTTCGGTAGACAAGTGGACAGATTTGATAGATTACTTGCGGAGGGAAATTGTTATGAGGCCCGTGTCGTAAACGTTGATCCAAATCCCAATGAATTCCGCTTCCTTGGGAAGGAGCTTGAGTTAAGGTTTACGTACCAAACTACTGTTCGGCAGTTGAGCAATTTTATTCCGTTTTTTGATCTCCCTACCTACTTCACGCATTTTGAAGAGGTTTATCAGAAACCAAATATGTCAATTGTTGGTAAGATCTCTGTTTTAAAATATTGTATCTTCTCGTATAATTGACTATTTGTATTGTTACTTCTCACAATAATGCTTGATGCAACTTTTGCAAGATGTGGTCGGTTTGGTTGTACACGTTGGCCCAATTCAACACATCAACAACTTCCCACGTCGTATACCGATGAGGGAATTATGCATCATGGATGACAGGTACGAGTAGCACAATAATGCTTCTACTTTCTTGAAAGAGAATATATTATATTGTATATCTTTAGTGGAGTCTATGTTTTATGTGAATTAGCCATAACTTACTATTCATGCGTATCTGGGATGCGCTAATTGTGCGGTATCTAACACGGTGGAGACTTGCAGGTGAATACCACCATGTTTGGGCCATGACAATGCTAAAGAAGAATAGTCATTATGGTATGTGTGGAGCTATTTTGAACTTATTCTCGATACTCAACAAATTGTTATAACATACTAATCCTATACACTATAATGTTGAAAAGGTTGTTTAATGACAATGGGATGTACCAATTTCTTCTTTGGAGCTCAAGTTGCTGCTGCACAAGAGCTCGAAGGTAAACAACTATGTAAATAATGTATGGACTTCTGTCTTTCATAATAATTTAATTGGTAATCTCTTTAAACAGAACTACGACAAGTAGTGCTGCACGATGTAAATGTAAGGAACTTTGTCATGAATGCTGTTAACATAAGGAATGATGTACTTGCTGGAATGTTTGTACATTAGTAACGTAAGTAAGTTACTCAATCTTTTGACATCTCTTTACATATAATATACAATAGATTTATGATGTTTAACTTTTGTTTGTCATTTTGTAGAATGTGCTTCCATTCTCTTTACATGACAAGCTAGAGATGAGAATGCGTCTTCCATAAGGCTACTGCATGAACTTCATTTTTACATTTCCATTTATGTTTCTGTTTAATGCATGATGTGTACTTTATCTGTTGGTTTGTACTTAATTTACATGATGGTATGTCAGTTATTTATGTATTGAAGTAAATTATGGAAAAATATTGTTTCTACCATTCATTTCTAGAATTGTCACACAGAGTTCTTGTTCTCTCGTATTGTACTAATGTGGTGCCCGTATGTAAAATTATCTTTTAATTGCTTAATTTGCTTTATGTGTTAAAGGAAAACATTATTTCTGTAAGTTTTGGGGTTCCGTTGCAACGCACGGGCATCCTACTAGTAGGAAGATTAAATTTGGGTTTAGCAACAAAATCCTCGGCATCATCGTGACGAGGGCGATGCACATTGTGGTCATAGTGGGGCGGTTGATAGTCGTAGTCGTAGTTGTCGTTGTCCGAGTGCTCGACCTCGTCAGCCCATCGACTAGGTACATCGTGTAGTCGTGCCACGTTTTATCGGCGATGAAAGGATCACCTCCTCGTGGGGCATCTAGGGGTGCAACCCTAGCATGGGCACCGCGATGGGCGTCGATGCCTCGACCACGTCCTCGCCCCTATGCCGGCGTGTGTGCTGCGGCTGCTACTCCGGCGTGTGGTGGCATTGCCATGCGACGCGCCTGGTATTGTCGTCGCTCCTCGTTCACACGAATAGCACGTTCCTCCTCGGTCTCATTGTGCATAAAAGCCGGAGGACCATGCACACTCACATCGTTAGCTTGTGCACCTCCACGGAGATTGTGTTGTGCGAACATGGTACGCAGCTCTAGGAAGTTAGTGTCGATGGTCATACGTAGTTGTATGAACTCTTCTCCTAGGGTGTTTAGTCTCGTCTGAACTTCCCTGAGCTCATCGCACACACCATTATCACCGTCGTGAAGTTATTTTTGTAGCATCTCGCGTAACCAAGTGTACTCAGTCCACGTAACCGGCGCCTCCGAATTAGGTGGATTCTCCTCATGACCTAACATGGTAACAACTCACAAACATCAAGCAAAATTATATCTGGGTTAGTAAAACAAAAATCTCTCTCTACGCTCGCAACTCACTGTCCTGAACATAAGACAAGCTTACCATTCCAAAATGAATCAAGCACGGCAAATCGACACTTGTGACTATGAACGACCTCAACCCAGTAATGTATGAGCGTAACCAAGAGTAAGGGAGTACGCAAACGGGTGTAGGTGGAGCTTGGAAAGGTATGTGTATAGCCTATGCAAACTGATATTCAAGTTTGTTGTAAAGCTAAGTAATGATCAAAGCTAGAATATTTTGCCGATGTGCTGAACCAAAATGTTGAAGCGAAGTGTATGAACGCACACACAAAGATAAATGTGACTTAATGCAAACAAATGACTGAGACATAGATCGACGAACTCGTATTGCACCAAGTACTAGAAGAGACACTAGCCAATTACAAAGATAATGAAAAAATAAGGGCACAAGATTGCTCAAAGAGATTAAATACACAATCTGAAATTATGGACTAGAGTTTACTCTTCCCAATTTCCGGCCATTTGCCTTTGCTTTTCTCTTTTCTTTCGTAAAACCGCAAGAACAAGCTCTTCCTCCTTTGGCTATTAAGGCAATCAAAAGGAGAAGTTGGTACTGACTTTGCAGGTTTACTTTCTTATTCCTTTCTTTGTTTTTTTTATACTTTTTCAAGTTGTGGCTTTTTCTTCAAGTCGACTGCCTTTTGCTTTCTTCTTTTGCAAAGGCCGAAAGAAGGTGTGGATTCACCCATTGATTTGAAAGTCACAAAGATTTCAGAAGTGTAAACTAATGCCAAGAGCAGCCCTTAAGCAATATCAAAAGTTAGTCTCAACGATGAAAGGATATAAGTGAAACGCCAGATAATCACAGAAATCTTGGAGGTTGAGTCGGAAACTACTTCCCCTAACAGAAATCGGAAGGACAACTTGTAGATTCAACTCGGATAGCAACCAAGAGATAAGTTCCAAAAATACTCTTTTTGAGTGCTAATTGAGGGAATCAACCAGCAATTTTCGTGGGTTTAAAAGGATACAAGATGAAGGTACACAAAGGAAACACATGATCAACACGGAAAACAAAAATTCTAATGGACGAAAACTAAACTAAACTCATAAGAAATAACAGATTGAAAACTAAGGTTTGGAAATTTTTGTGCTGCAAATTTTTGGTTTAATGGACTATAGGACAGAATGAATCTACTACTACCGGTAAAAGCTCTCACCGAGTAAACCTAGAATCTGATACCACATGATATGGGGGTTGCCCGATCTTCTCAGTGAGGAACCGTGGATAGTTGATGTGAAGTAGACGATGTCGCTAGCTGAACATTCGCGTCAATACACGAACCCTCAACTCTTCGGAATACACCCAAAACACACCAGATAGTTGATTGTTGCGAGACCACGAACGATGATCGCCAAGTCCCCAATTCCCAATGGAACGACAGCTTGACCTTGAATTGCAGAATGAATCAATGGATCGCCTAGTCCTCTCTCAAAGTCCTTGCATGAACTCTGGTTTTGAAAACAAGCATTAGCTATGTTTCAATTCTTATGCATAAACAGGTCTAAGGGATACATGGAGGTCATAGTGGTATTTATAGTGTCCTCCTAACTCACGCACCCAGGCCTAGGGCTGGCACTTAATCGATTCGGCCAAGGATTCCGAATCTAACTCCTAATCGGAACATAGTGGTCAGATTTACTGTTCACGTCGAGTACTGTTCATGCCGAGCACTATTCATGCGAGTACTAGTCATCCCCAGTACTGTTCACACTGAGCACGGTTCATGCTGAGTACGGTTCATGTTGAGTACGTCTTCTGCTGAGTACTGCTCCTGTCGAGTACCGTTCAAGACCTGGTCGTAGCAATGGACCTGGTCGTAGGGCTTGGGAAACTAGTCGTGGATCTTGGGAAACTGGTCGTGAACCTTTTGGAACTGGTCGTAGACCTGTTGGGACTAGTCGTGGACGTGCTGGGACTGGTCGTGGACCTTCTGGAACTGGTCGTAGACCTTCTGGAACTGGTCGTAGACCTAACTTGAACTTCCATGGTTCTCTTCCATTGCTTTGGATCTTGCTTTCTTGTCCCCCTTAGTCTCCAATGCAGCTACCTTGTCAAACCTGAGAACACATAAGATAGATGCATTAGGTAGTAGCCAATTCTCGTTATAGTCAATAGAAAACTCATTAAGAAACAATAGCACATGTTGGTTTAGTAGCTTGGCTTTGGCTCTAGTCATTGGACCGGTTAGTACTTCATGAACAGTTTCATGCACACTTGAAGTAGTAGTCGTAGTCGTAGGGATGTCCTCATCATTACGTGCATCACCACTAATAGGAGAAGATGTATAAGTGTTAGAGATGCCTGCATCACTGATGCCCAAAAATCATCCAAGTAGAAGATATAACTGGGGAAAACTTGAAATGGATCAAATGTCTTCGAGCATTAAGATCTGTAATTTCTAGTAGGGTAACTTTTTTAATCTCCGACAAAAATGGACAGCAGTATCAACTGCTTGATAAACCCTATGTGAGGGCTAAACTTTAAAAAAGGTGTCCACAGCAGGGTTTTGGTAACCAGTTTGAAAATTTTATGGGGGGTCACCGGTAGGACCGGTTTGACAAAAAATCAGTCACTTTCCACCGAAATTTTCAAACCAAAATTTGAATTTTTGAAGTTAAAATAGAAAAGGCTAAAAGATAGTGCGGTTTTGAGGGTTCAAACCCAAAACCCACCTTCTTCAAGGCTATGAATATTACCACCAGGCCATATGCTTAGACTTGGTTACAAATTTCTTTTATATTGGGCAAAATTTATCTGAAACCGAATTTTCTTGGCCAGTTTTGAATTTTACGGGTGGTCCAATAGAGCCGAAAATCCTGATTTTTTGGTCTGTTACCCAAACGCTGGTCCATTGTCCATATGTCAAATTTATTGAAAAGCAGCACCTAAGATAACCTGATTGTTCTTCATCACTATCCACTCTTGGCCGCCGCCAGATCCATACTCGAGGACGATCACCTGGAGCTTCTCGTACACAGCAAGGACACCAGTGCCAGCAACACACATCCAATAAGTTGGAGAAATTTCGATATCCTACAGGTCATTTTATACTTATTTACTATCAACCAGTTTCCTCTTGCCTGCAAATTATCATCATTGTAACTTTCGTCAATCTTACTAAATTGGCAAGAGGTCTAGCCTTTAGAAAGATTGGCATATGGCATCAGTTAATAATTTCAAACTAAATTCACTACTTTTGAGAAGTGTTTCTAATACTTGATCGAGAAAGTAGTGCCAAAACAACATATTAGAACCATTGTTTTTAAACTCTTCCCAAAATAGGGGATGCCACTATTAACACATGGATGGTTGAGTGACTCCATCGACACACGACTTCAGAAATTTCGTTGTCATTAGAATATTGATTGGAGACAATTAATAAAAACAAAAAAAAAGCAGAAAAAAAGGATGACTATCCAGACAGCCATACCCTAACAAATGTATAGCGTTGCGACTATTTTTCAAAATTTTAAAAGTTTAAGTATACTTGCAAGGATCAAATGCTACAAAATAAGTTGAATGTTTTGTATACAACCTAAAACAATAAGCGACAACAACTTTGTTTTCTGAAAAAAGCTCATTTTTTGTTAATTTATTGAAAAAAGTTTTGACATGGGTTTTACAATTTCCCTTTTTATCACTTGCCAAGTATTGACATGATAATTTGGCAAGTATCGACATGATAATTTCCATTTTTATTGAAAAAAGTTTTGTCTTTGACATGATAATTTGCCCAAGTATTTGTGAGCAATATTTTTTTTTAAAGTAGAAAATATGTTTTGAATGTGCAAACAGGCCTTTGCTCCAGTCTCACATAAGGCCCCTTTTGGAAACATCGGATAACGAAAGGGATAAGCCGAGCAACTCCCATTGTCGCCCCCGCACTTCACCAGCGGCAGCCCCTCCCCTCGCTCGTCGGAGCAACATTGCAAGAACCCCCCAAAATGGCCGCCACCGCCATGGCGATGATCACCACATTTTCTATCGCCCCCGTCGCCACCGCACCCTTCTCCTCCCTCCCCCACCGCCTCCGCCTCCGCCTCCGCGCCAAACCCCTACTCTCCGCCTCCCTCCGCCGCCTCCTCCCCGCTCCCAAGTCGTCCTCCTGGGACGACTCCGTCTCAGAGGAAGAGGAGGAAGAAGGGGAAGCGGAGGATTCCGAGGAAGCTGCCTCCGGGGAAGAGGAGAATGAGGAGGACAAGAAGCCGCGGCCGGAGCCGGTATCCTCCTCGGAGTTCGAGTTCGCGGTGCCGCCGGAGGGCTACGTGGAGCCGGCTCTGTTCGACGAACTGCCGCCGGAGTCTCCGGAGGACGTGGCGGCGGCGTACGAGTCGCTGTACGGGCCGGCCTTCAGCGGCGAGACGGTGATGGGTAACAACGTGTTCGAGGTGAAGGTCGTGGACCCCGTGGACATGGACCGGGACCAGCGCCCCAACGACGAGTTCAGCGAGCGCGTCGTGCAGGTCAACCGCGTCACCAAGGTCGTCAAGGGCGGGAGGCAGCTCTCCTACCGCGCCATCGTCGTGGTCGGCGATATGAAGGGACACGTCGGCGTCGGCGTAGGTAAGGCCAAGGAGGTCACTGAGGCCATCACCAAGGCTGCCATGAACGGCCGCCGCAACCTCGTCACTGTGCCGCTCACCAAGTACTCTACCTTCCCGCACAGGTGAGTAGCATCGCTAGCTAGCACTACTTAATCTTTGTTCTTGAATTGCACGCGAGGTGGATGTTCTAATGCCCGGCCCGGTCAGTTCGAACTTAATGCGCAAAACTTGAGTTCGCTTACCTGCAGTTACTTATCTCTACCAATTAATAGAACGAGATCCAAGGAAAACGTAGCATACTCTAAGCTGTCGACTAATTGTGGATGTAGTTGTTTGGTTATCACTAACTAGCCTAGTTGCTGTGTTTCTTGGACGAACTCAGCAATTTGGAAGACAACATGCATTCTGAGTACACTAAATGGTGCATGTTCTGTTAAACAAGAGGCAATGGTGATTTACTCAGTAACCGTCATTTGCTCAAATTTGATGGTGAACTCACAAGTGTTTATCTTCCCTCAGTCAAGAACTGCATGATTTAGAAAATTTCATACAAGAATTTGAAAGTCTTAAATGCTGAAGCCAAAGTCAAATTTGAGTCAATTACTTTAGTTGTATGTTCTTCCTGTTTGGATGAGCCAATAGCATACCTTCACAATTTCTTATTTGAAATTTCCCTGCTCTATCATAATTTGTGCTGTCGTTAACGATACTTCCAGCTGATGGAGTCATTTTTCAGCATACTTTCTGCTGATGAGGAGTCATTTTTCAGGATACTTTCTGCTGCGGTCATTTTTCACTTAGCTGGATTTTATGGGTCATCATGAAAAGCATGTTTCGGAAAAACCCTATGTTTGACAGTAGAGGAGTTTTTTTACTTACTAGTAGGGTGCCCATACATTGCAACAGTGTCCTAAAAGAGGGTGAGATGTACTAGTAGATAGTATCCTAAACCGTGCAGTAAATATCAATTTTTGGCGAGCACGTCGATGGCGATGGTGGTGGCCAACTGGAGATGTGGAGCAGAAGCAAGGTTAGGGCTCGAGCCATTGCTGATACGGGCCGGCGTGACGAGCCTCTGCCTCCCATCCCCTCCCATCCCCCTCCCTCCGTCGCCACCGTCTCCACCCCCGTCCCCTCTCGCCTCCCTCCATTCCCCACCCTCTCCACCAGACCAGCCACCTCCTCCATCTCCCTTCCTGCTAGCGCCTCCGCACGTTGACGGTGACAGTGGTGGCCGACCGGAGATGTGGAGCAGAAGCGAGGTGGGGGGCTTGGGGGTGTGCGAGGGACTCGCGAGCAGTTCAGGTTCGTTGGATTTTTTTTCGTATGAGGTGGGACGTTCGTCCCGCTGCGTGGGGTAAATCCCTTCTTTTATTAGTTAAGATTAGAAAATAGGTTAAACAGTACTGAAATTCAATTGAGGCTTTGCAGCATTGCAGAAATTTAGGTGCATAGTGCATACTAGGAATTCTGATTTGGACATTGGTACAAATTGGTCCTGTATAATCTCTCTTTCAATGCACATTAGATGCTACTGGAGTTGTAATTATTTTTCCTTTTACCCCTTTAATGCTTGAAGATGATGATGGATTGGGACTATAGATTCCGATGACCAATGGTTGTAGGAAGCTTGCAATAAATATTAAAAAAAGGATATCTATAGTATGGCCAGGATGACACCCTCAAGCTTAGGATGGAAAAAATAGGAGGTGGAAGGCTCAAGTATAGTTATATTATAGTAGATCACTGGATCATTCTAGTAGTCATTAGGCAGTATGGTGGAATGCCAACCGTAGGATGGCCTAGTGGTGTGTCACCTTATCTCTCTAACTGATGACCAAAGTTTGACTCCCACCAACCAGAGGTTGGATGGGTTATTTGTGTAGATTTTCCACTACAATTTTCCGGGATTTGAACCTGTGACATGTGCGTGTGAGCTTTAAGATGATTGTACGAGCCAGATGTTCCCACTTCCCACCATCTAAAAAAAAGTAGTAAGGTGGCATCCATTTACACACTTCTTGTATGATATGCAATACTGAACCTGTTTGTTGATTGCAGCAGTGTTTAGAGGCGACATAGGACTTTCTCTTTTTAGGAATGCAAATCAACTGTAAAATCCTGCTCAAACTTTGTGAAAACAGTGTGTTGTGAAATAGTGTTGATTTAAAATGTCACCCTTAAAAAGATCTGTGTTGTCTGTTTCCATAAAAAAAAAGGTTGCCTGTTTCGTGTTCTCGGGATATAAACCTTACTTTTAGCAAATATAGTGCATTCTTGTGATTTTCTGTAGCCATATATCAGTAATATCACTTTGATCAGTGCCTCAGTTGTAGGACTGTTGTTGGTTCTTCTCCAATGAAGTTTGTTCCTTGTTCGTTCCTCTTGAATTTTATGGCCCTGTTCTGAGTTGTGTAACATTTATAATATTGTTTGCATTATTCTAAGGTTCCATTTGTGACATTTGTGTTGCAGCACTATGGCCTAAGATCCGGGCGAGTACTGTAGCAATAAGCTACCATTCATGTGCGGCTACTGTATCGCGTGTACTGTAGCACGGCAAAGGCAGCTCTTGATCTTGGCGGCCAAGGAAACACTCTCATGTATCCCTTTAGTTTAGGAGTCGTTATCTTTAGTTATTTCCATAGCTTGTTAGTTGCATTTTGCTTTAGCCTTAACCCAATTAGTGATCTTGTTAGTTGCATTTGCTTTCGCCTTAACCCAATTAGTTAAGGTAAGATTAGATTGGATTGTTAGGATAATTTATTTCCTTAATATTAGATATATGTTCTTAGGGATCAAGTCAAGTCATCCATATAAAAGGGATAGCGTTGTATCTGCTATGGACAAGCAAAGAAATAAACATAGTTCTCTAGTCCCTCTCTTCTAAAATCAAGCCTCAGAACCTCTATACCATGTCAGGGAAGAGCCTTGCCGGCGGCTAGGTGAGAGCGAGCGTCCTACCCATGGTCCTCGAACCCATACCCAAGCACGCGCCACATGTAGTGATTTTGAACATTTGTTATGATCCTTTAGTACTGTGCATATGTCTATTTGTTGTCAAAACTAGTCAGACAACAATCTTCCTTTCATATGTAAGTTTGTGGTCTTTGTACACGGCTAGAGATTTTGAACATTCATCAGAATTTAGTTCTATATATTTGTGTCTTTATTTTGGGAAGACATGATGAATGCTGAATCTATTTCCTCTTGCATTTGGATAATAAAGGCAATTTTTTGCATAAAGCCACAGCCTATATTTCAATGTACTGAGCTTGGGAAAATAATAATAAGAAAATTGATGGAAATATTATTGTCTAAAAGTTTTTTTCCACTTCCTGTTGTCATTGCAAGTTGCCAGTTGGTATGTGCAATTTTGTTGATTCTTTTTATGACAGATGGATTTGTTCTCCTCATACATAGGCAGTGAAATAATTTTTCATAAGCCCTTTACCCTTGATAGTTGACACACATGAGAACTTGAAGTTTGGAAGCACCACTTTACCATTTTTTTCAGTTGTACAAAAAGTGCCAATATATTCTAGTAACAGATTGCTTGTTCAAGTAATTTATTCATCAACCACATGCAGTTCTATATTACCATTACTGTATTTATACCCTTTCACATGTTTCATATTGGCAAATCTGTAGGCACAAGGCAAATATCTCCTTCCTAGGTGATTGATACTGTTATGATGAACTCTCTGTTCCATTGAATAAAATAGCTTAAATATTGCACAATTGCGTGGCTAAGTCCTAACTTCTATATAATATGTTCATATTCAAAAATAGATTTTATATTTGTTATACGGTTCGAACTTTTATAAGTGGTATAGTTTACAACTGTTATCTAGTATATATTTGATTAATCTGCGATGTTATAATCAGATCCCGCCAGTATATATTTATATTCGTTATACGGTTCTAACTTGTATATTTTATTTCATCAACCACATGCAGTTCTATATTACCATTACTGTATTTATACCCTTTCACATGTTTCATATTGGTAAATCTGTAGGCACAGGGTAAATATCTCCTTCCTAGGTGATTGCTACTGTTACCATGAACTCTCTGTTCCATTGAATATAATAGCTTAAATATTGCACAATTGCGTGGCTAAGTGGTAACTTCTATATAATATGTTCATATTCAAAAATAGATTTTATATTTGTTATACGGTTCTAACTTGTATAAGTTGTATAGTTTACAACTGTTATCTAGTATATATTTGATTAATCTGCGATGTTATAATCAGGTCCGCTAGTATATATTTTATATTCATTATATGGTTCTAACTTGTATATTTTATTTCATCAACAACATGCAGTTCTATATTACCACTACCGTTGTAGTCGGTGTCAGCTACGAAGGTTGTAGGGAGGGTTGCTCGCTGGACGTGAGGGCTGTCGGTGCGAGGGCGCTGTGATAACAGTAGAAGGGTAGCTAGGAAGAGATTAGACGATAGAAGAGGAGCATGGGGAAGAAACTAGATAGTTTATTGCTTGATCAAACTGTTACACAATAGGTCTCTTATATAAGACCGGTTATGGCCTAAGGCCTGAACTAATACTTTGAATACAACTCTGAACTCTATGCGTATGAGTCCTGGCTGATTAAGATTCTAACTGAAGCACTTCACTACAACTCCAAGTCTTCAGATGGAAAGAGCTTCCTCTTCCTGCACCGAGTGCAACTCAATCTGATGCTGCTGCCCCCTCTGCCTTCTCTGATACTGATTCCCTGAATACGATGAAGCTACAATTACTGTATTTATACCCTGTCACATGTTTCAGTTGGTAAATCTGTAGGCACGAGGCAAATATCTCCTTCCTAAGTGATTGGTACTGTTACCATGAACTCTCTGTTCCATTGAATAAAATAGCTTAAATATTGTTCAATTGCACGGCTAAGTGCTAACTTCTATATAATATGTTCATATTCAAAAATAGATTTTATATTCGTTACACGGTTCTAACTTGTATAAGTTGTATAGTTTACAACTGTTATCTAGCGTATATTTGATTAATCTGCGATTTTATAATCAGGTCCCGCCAAAAAAAAACTTTAAATCCTTCTCCTTTTATCTACAGTAAGGAGTGGATTTCTATGATTTCTTCTTTTACCTGATTATTGTGGTAATTTCTAGCATTTGAAGTTATGGAGTTGCTTTAATCTCACCGGTCATTTATATCGATATAAATATAGATGATTGTACATCTGTAATGTGCTGGGACAGTAAGACGAATAATCTTTCTCCGCTCTCTTATCTGACAGCTAGCTCTATTTACAATGTTCACAATAAGGGTACACATTTGTTGCAATTCTGAATACCATTTCCTCTTGTTTGTTCCTGCACCACAAACAGAGCTGATGCAGACTATGGAGCAGCCAGGGTCATGTTGAGGCCTGCTTGCCCTGGATCTGGTGTCACTGCAGGTGGAGCTGTGAGGGTTGTTCTGGAGATGGCCGGAGTTGAAAATGCTCTGGGGAAGCAGCTGCGAAGCAAGAACCCCCTCAACAATGCAAGAGCTACCATCAAGGCGACCCAAACGATGAAGCAGTTCAAAGATGCCGCTGCGGAGCGCGGGCTTCCAATGGAGGAGCTATGGAAATGATCAAACATATCAATCTTAAATTCCCTTCATAGAATTATTCTCTTTTTTCTGCTGTATTTATTGAATTCATTTTCAGCTGTATCTATCTATGGGGACAATCCCGCGTCAAGTTTCCTTTCCTTTAATCTCTTCTGGGTGTCCATATTTACACGCTGAAGGTTCAGATGAAATTAAGTTGATCCACTAATGTATATGTAGCTTTCTTCCATTTGTACATCGTAGGAACAAATCAATGAAAGAATGAACAAACATGCATAAGTTTTTTTAGATAATGGAAGAGAAAAATCTCCCTCAACCTTTGCATCAAAGATACACATAGCCCATTTTATTTAAGAGATCAAAGTAACAAAAGCCAAGCTGTTAAAAATGACTTACAACCTTACAACTAAAAGTCGATTGAAAATTAAACTCAATCATTGCAAATTCTACGGCTAAGCTTTCACCCATGAATATTGAGGATTTGCTTCGCCACAAGCTCTAGCCTTTGGCTTTCGGTCATCATGGGTTCCTTCTAGGCTGATTTTTGCAGATTTGCTCAAGCATTTAACCAGTACTTACTCAATGAGATAACCTGCAAGGGATTTGTGATAATCTTTTTGTCAAAAACCATATCATTCCGACATAACTAAATAGACCAACATAAGGCACTAGCTCCAACCAGGAGTTGTGACTTTAAATTGTTTGGAATACTATCTAACCAATTCTCAAACATGTTTGATTTGCTCACAAGAGGAGATAAATTGAATGCACATTGAACCACCCACCAAGCAAGACGTGCTAAGGGACAATCAATAAAAAGATGTTGAATTGTTTCTTCATTAATACAGAAACAACACTTTGTGCTTCCTCTCCAATTTCATTTAAGCAGATTTTCTTTAGTTAATACTACCTCTTTTGAGATACCATAGGAATATTTTCAGTTTAAATGGAATTTTAATAAGCCAGAAAAACATTCGAAAGGGGGCTTGAAAGTTATCAATTAGTGCCGCATATAAAGACTATACCGAAAAAGTCCATACTTATTGAGATGCCACCTGAAAACATCCTTTTGAGTGCTTAATTGCACTTTAGAAATTCTCAATATTAACTCATTCCAAGCGTGTAATTTAGGCCCAATAAGATGTCTTCGAAAAGAAATATTTAGGGAAGTCACTCTCAAGATATTTGCCACTAAATCCTCCTTTCTCCTCACCACATTATAAAGAAGTGGATATTGATCTTTCAGCGAAGAATCTCCTAACCAAATAGCTTCCCAAAACCTAGTTTACATTCCATCTTTAACCTGGAATGAACCAAAGCGAAAAATTTGATCTTTAACTTTCATAAGACCCGACAAAAAATGGGAAGTCCCAAGCTTATTAACCACCAGCGAAAGACTCTTCTCACCGAAGTATTTCTTTGTTAGCAATGATTACCAAACTCCTTTTTCATTAAGCAATTTAAACAACCATTTCCCTAATAAGCTTTTATTTTTTGTATCTAAGTTCTGAACACCTAGACTGTCATGATTTTTGGGTGAACAGACTAAACTCTATTTAGCAAGCCTATATTTTCACTTATGACTATCACTCTGCTAGTAAAATCTAGATCGACAAAAATCTAGTCTTTTGAGTACCCCTCTAGGAATATCAAAAAACGAAAACATAAACATGGGTAGACTGCTTAGTATCGAGTGCTAAGCTATCTGACTATGCACACCATGCTGACCACCTGCACGAACCGTTGGCATCGCATGGGATCCTCACTCCTCAGCACACTGTACCCGAACTGCTGCATGGCCATCTCCAGCAGGGCCGACATCACTAGGATCCTCTCCTAGTCTTCCCCGTCACCGACGAGTAACATGTGAATGTGTTACGTTGCCGGATGGTGTACGGAAGGCCTCCTATTGTCGTTACACGGAGCAGCGCAGGAAAAGAACACGGAAGCCTTGCGCGCGATTTCCAGCGGCGGATTGGATGTTGTAAGTAGTAATAGGTGTTCGAGGGCCCATCTGGCAGTCCCCCAACCGATACTTTTTTTATAGCTGAATATGTTCAGAAGGAAAGGGCATCAAAGATGTATACTCTGAAACTCGGCTCTGCTTCCCTGTCTAAAGTTCTCTAGTTCCCCAGTCTAGTTCTTCCTCCCAATCCCCAAATCTCTTCCCAATCTACTGCTTCCTTGCTGTTTCCTGTTGAGAACCCGAGTGGAATGTAACAATTGGTATCAGAGTGGTTTTGAAACCCTAGATTATCCACGCTACCAGACTCATGCACAGATCCGCTCGCAAGAAATGGATCAACAAATGGCAGAACTGACCAAGGTGATCTTGGCTCAGGGGGAGTTACTCAAGAAGCTAGAAGCTAGGAGCGAAGTGATCCATGCCTCGACGGAGGAAATCAAGCATGTTGTGCTTGATCTACAGAAGTGGAAACTGGAGATGGAGTAGTCGATCGATGGGTTACACACGGAGGTGATAGAGCTGCGATCGCAAGTAGTTCAGATCTCTCGCAACTCGGTGCTCGCCATCCGACCGGTGGATCTACCACCGATCCTACCTTTGCCAGATATCAAGCCCGAGCAAGTGCGGGTGGGGGACTTGGTGCCGGCATGGAAGGAGGATTCATCTCGCTTCATAGGAGAACAAGGCATTGGCCCAATCGAGCATTGTGATGAACTCACATATGGGGGGAAGGCCATTGGGGAAAAATTTTCTCCAGGACTGCCTCCGAGCAATGGTATGCCACACTGCTCTATTACACTTTCTCCTTTGCATGATGTTTTTAATGCACCATTTAGATACAAGGGCTCATATAATCATCATTCCTCTCCTACGAAATTAGACTTCCCTCCATTTGACGGTGAAAATCACAAGCATGGCAACTAAAATATGAGAACTACTTTAGGGTTTGTTTGGTGCATCCTAAATTCGTGATTAGCATAGCCACTATGTACTTTGTGGGAGGGGCCTTACTGTGGTTATAGTCATCCAAGGCGCATACCCGCTTCAATACTTGGGAAACTTTTGCCGATGCTGTGTGTAGTTGATTTGGTAGAAAAGAATTGCAGCAGCTGATTAGACAGCTCAATCGCTTGCGCCAAACTAACTCAGTGGCTGAATATGCAGAGAAATTTAATGAACTCATGCATAATCCATCGGCACATCATGCATCCTGGAATCTAGTGTTCTTCATTACTCAGTTCGTGGATGGTTTACGTGGTGATATAAGGTCAGCTGTTGACTTACACCGACTGCATGATCTAGATACTATCATTGCTTTAGCTGGTTTGCAGGAAGAGGTGCTGGAAGCGATGCGGAAGGATCCTCGCCATGGGGAGATGCCATCTGGAGCACAATCAGTGCTACGCACGACATTACCCCTTGTTAAACCATGTGACTAGGTCTAGAATATTTTAGTTGATGAATAATTGACAATGTTGCTTATTGATGTTATTTGAGGCGTGCGGATTTATGTCGGTCAAGTTGGGAAGAACTTGTGACGAGAAAAGATGTTGTTTTGGTCTTTGCATGTGTCGGGCAACTTGGAGGCTATCGTGGTCTACGGCGAGGATTAGGAGATGGTTTGGTGCGAAGTCATGGTCCAGAGAGTCAAGAATGTTGGAGGAGACGGCCAGGCTCAAGTTGGAGCGTGTAGAGATCAAAGATGGATGATATGTGTTGGAGCTACGGATGTGTGGTTTGAAGGCTACGACACGTGATAATTTTGGGGTGTCCAAAATTAAAAAGCAGAGATAAAATTGTAACCTAGTGTATAAGTCCACATATTAGGCCCATTTATTTGGTCTATACATGGGTGATTAGGTGCCAACGCTGGAACGCATTAGGGTTGGGGTCTGTAGACGTGATGATGCGCTAGCTCCCGACGGCTGCATATGTACAATGCACGTGGGATGTGATTAGTGCCGGTCGCTGGAGAGATAAGTGCTAGCAGCTTGGTTCTTGTTTGTGTGCGATCTCCAGAAAATAGGCGAGATGAGCTTTGGCGGCCGTGCGTACATGTGAATGCTAGCGGCTGTAAGGTCTTGAAGGATTTTTCTCACGTGATTGGGTGAAACGCATTACGTGATGTGCTTGTATTGTTTTTGTGCTCGTTTTGGGGGGGCTGTAGGAGGATGTGAGGTTTTCTTTGGCCGAATTGATGTGCTTATGGCTGCACAGTTTTTTGGCTGTGCGTGACATGAGTAGTTGATGATTCCTGTTGGTGTTAATGAAGAAAGAGAAGCTTCTGCTGTTTTTGTTCGTGCGGTTAAGCTTCGAAAAAACCAATCTAGGAGTTGTGCTGCCGAGTGCGATCTTGAGAAGAAGAGATTGAAAAAGCAGCAACTACAGAGAGCGCACATCTACACACGGAGAGAGATTGCTCCTCTGTCCTCAGTCCGTGCGAGCGAGAAGGACAGGTTAAGCGCAATGAACAGAGGAGATTAGCGACCTCAGTTGGGTTTTCTTTGGCCTCGGCATCTATAGCAGCGAAAAGGGGCGTGCGGCCTTTGTCTGTTCCTCCTGGCGCTCCGTCTATACTAGCCTATGCGTGCCGTCGGTTCACGTGGAAGGTGAACGCAAGGGCGCAGGGCTGTGCGAGACAAGAGGCAGGTGTGCTTTGCTATTGTGTCATCAAGATCATGTACTGAGAAAAACTTCGGCGTGGAGTTAATCATGAAAAATCTTACACAGTCATTACCCCCTCTGATTGCCATTAACGATCCTACACCCCTACCTCTTCCGCCTAGGAAAATAACGTCGATTACCAGGGCCGATGATCGGAGAGGTACTGAAGGTGCAAGAGATACTCCCTTCGACGACAAGCTTATCGCCCTTCGTGCCTACAAGCGTGAAAAAGGGCTTTGTCTTACTTGCGGGGAGCGATGGTCTTGCGATCACAAGTGTGATAGTGCAACTTCATGTAGTGGAAGAACTATGGAAAATGTTGCAAAGTATTGAGATAGGATTGTAGAGAAGCGGGAAGGGATTATAATGCACTCACTGAGCTTATCCTTGTATTATCCAGTATAAATACATTACAAGATACACAACGTGCATATATAACAGAAGAAGCTAGAAGCTAGGAGGTAACACAACGTGCTTAACAAGAGGAAGCTAGAAGCTAGGAAGTAGTTGGTGAGGCCAACGGTAATGGAGATGTGCATGGTGCTTAGAACATGTCCATGGGTAGATCACTAACACCCCGCCGTAGGTTGTGCGTCTTATGGCCGGATGCACAAGCTGAAATGGAATTCCTGGAATGCGGCCATTGGCAAGTCTTTGGTCATGACGTTCATGAACTGTTGCGTCGTTGGAATGTGAAGGACTCGAAGCTGCCTAAGTGCAACCTTCTCGCGGACAAAGTGTATGTCGATTTCGATGTGCTTCGTGCACCGGTGATGGACAGGGTTGGCAGCCATGTAGACGGCAGATATGTTGTCGCAATAGATAACGGTGGCCTTATCGACGTGGACATGCAGCTCGCTGAGGAGTTGACACAACTAACAGCATTCGGCGATGATGTTGGCGACCACGTGATACTCCGCTTCCGCGCTGGATCGGGACACGGTGGGTTGGCACTTGGAGGACCACGAAACTAGTGAGTCGCCGAGGAACACCGTGTAGCTGGACGTGGAACATCTCGTGTCGGGGCAGCCCGCCCAATCAGCGTCATAGTAGGCGACAATGTCTAGGGACGACGACCGATGGAGCTGGAGGCTGTAGCTGGTGGTGCCGCGGATGTATTGGAGGATCCGCTTCACCAGCGTTAGGTGATGGTCACACGGTGCGTGCATGTGCAGGCAAGCCTGCTGCACGGCATAGGTGATGTCGGGCCGCGTCATGATCAAATACTGCAGTGTGCCCACGATGTTGTGATACTCATAGGCGTCAGCGATCGGCTGGCCGGAGTCAACAGACAGCTTGGAGTGCATGTCTACGGGCGTGGCGACAGGCTTGCACGTAGTCATGTTGGCACGATTGAGTAGCTCCTCGGCATATTTCTCTTGGGAGAGAAAGAAGCCAGCTGCTGTGCGGGTGACACTGATGCCGAGGAAGAAATGGAGCGGGCCGAGATCCTTCATGGAGAACTCGGCATGGAGTCGCGCGGTGATCATCCGGAGAAGCTCGGTAGACGAGGCAGTGAGGATGATGTCGTCCACGTACAGGAACAGGTACGAGTGTCGTGGCCGTGGTGCAAAACAAAGAGAGAAGGATTAGACTTGGTGGAGGCGAAGCTGTTGGAGCGGATGAACCCAGTGAAACGCTCGTACCAGGCCCGCGGAGCCTGTTTGAGTCCATACAAGGACTTGTTGAGGAGGAAGACATGGTCCTGGCGCGTGTCGTCGATGAAGCCGACCGGCTGTTGGTAGTAGACGCGTATTTTTATTTTCCTAATCTCCTTCTACCTAACACCTTTCACCTAATCCCTTCCTCCCCTAACTGCTCTCTCACATAATCTAATTTATGTGGCCGAGAGCAACCCTACCATACAAATCTTGCCTTGCCTTCCCCTATCTCTTATCTCTCCTCCCTACTTTCTCTTTCTCGGCTGGCACTCCAGGCATCCTTCCCCATTTGCTTTCCTCTCCAAACAACTCTCTTTCTTCATTTTTTTTTTGCTCGTGAGCTTTCCTCTCTTGTCGAATGGGAACTCCATGGCTGAGCTCCCTCCTGACTCCCCCTCCTCCCTCCAGAGCCGCCACCGCCGGCTGGGCGGGCCGACACTCACGCATCCTTCCCCATTTGCTTTCCTCTCCAAACAACTCTCTCTCTCTCTCTTCATTTTTTTGCTCATGAGCTTTCCTCTCTTGCCAAATGGGAACTCCATGGCTCTGAGCTCCCTCCTGATGCCCCCTCCTCCCTCCAGAGCCGCTGCCGCTGGCCCAACGCCTGGCCGCCCATGCACCCAAGCGCGCCTGGAGCGCCCTGCCACACGACCCGTTCTTGACTGCGCCCATGTTTGTCTGATTCGGCCTGCGCCGCCCTCGACCCCTCCATCGCCGTCATTGGCAGCGGCACCTTCGGCCTCGCCTACGCCGCAGCTCTTGCCAAGGCAGGAGGAAAGACCGGGGTAGGGAGGACTCCGAACCCGACTAAGGTCTGGCGAACACCAAACCTCGCCAGAATGCTGGGTCCGCCCCTGCTTGTACTCTCGTACACAAAGAGACAGAAGATATTTGGTGCTACAGCGCGCAATGTTTTCTGGTTTTTTCTTTCTATTGTTTCAATCAAAACACATATGATTACACGTCCTTTTATAGACTACCTAATCAACTTGCTAACCACCAAAACTAAACATGGAAAGCCTAACAATGGAAAGCATAACAAAGAAAACAAACTAATTAATTTTGATCTGATGCTCAGGATCCTAACGTCTTATTATTTGACAAGTCTAGATTGGTTTCCAACAGAGTTGAACGAAATAAGAGAGAAGAAAAGAAAAAGACGTCTGTACGTTTTGCATGCGTTACCAAGAGTGCTTCTTCCCTGCGTGTTGGTCTCCCTCTGTGTGTGAGAACCATGAGTGTGTATGTGTGCGTCTCCGAGAGGGATACAAGAAGAGAGTGAGACAAGTCGAGGGAGTGACTCCCAACAAAAATAGCCTAAAAATTAAAACAAGTGCATCCTGTTGCATATTAGTTTACTTTTATTCCCCCAAACTTCATTCCTTTAGGGCAATGCAACTTTCAAGTTTCCAGCCAAACACAAGTCAACAACCGAACACGGTAACAGACTGTACTATAACATGCATCTGGAACTACTACTGTTTTTACGTATAGCAGATGACATTCAAGCATGGCAAAATGAAGTTAAATCCATGCACCCCAGGATTACGTCCACTCCATGTTCAGGAATCAGGACGCCTGACGCTGCCCGTGGCACCATGTGGTCCCGCCTCCCGCGACGGCAGCAGCAGCACCGGGCACGGTAGCGTAGACGTCCAATTCCAGCACCATGTGGTCCCGCGACTCCAGCCTCGCCGTCCGCCACAGCACGTGCCCGGTGGCCTTCCGGAAAACACCGGTGCCGCCGGCAATAGCGAGCTCCCTTACTGCCGCTGATATGTCATCCCGGCCCATCACGGCGATGGTGCTGCCGTTGTAGGCGCCGCCCGTGAGCACCACGGTCATGGAGACCATCAACGCTGGCTCGTTGAGGGACGCCAGCATATACGACCCCTGCGCCCGCCCGACGGCCCGCGACGCCGCGCTGGGCCCCTCCGTCAGGGTGTCGTCGATCACCGTGGTGTCGCCGAAGTGGCTACCCGGCATGAGCGGGTGCGCCGGGCCAGGCCCCTTCACGAGCTGCACCGCCGTCTGGCCCGGACCACCGGTTATGTCGTGCATGTAGAAGTGCAGGTGGATCAGCTGGCCCCGCGCCGCCGCCGGCGTGGCCACCATGGCGAGGGTCAGAGAGACGAGGAAGAGTACGCGAGGCATGGATGCATTAATCATGGAGAAAGCCATTGAGGAATGATGGACGATTAGGGCTCATGGTACGACCTTTATTTATAGACTATAGTTGCCATGGATCAACCATACATTCTTGGAATCCTGGTACAGAAGGAAGTATTAAATGGCGTTTCACCTAGCACGGTATTGATCGTCGATCGTTGAGAGCACTAGAAGAAAGCCGACAATTTTGTTCTTTCATTGCTTGCCTGCGCATGCATTCCTGCTGGTACGAGTTGACTAAGTTACGCTAGCGGCTAGCTGAACGAGTACCATGCATTAATTCCTTGCCTCGATCTCCCATTCAGAAAAGGCTGAGCTACCTAAGGTGGGAAAAATTAGCAATACGCGTATAATTGGATATAATTCACGCATGGTTGGCGTATAAGATATGCATGGCTCAGGGACGTCGATCTCTTGAAAGGTTGCTTCTAAGCCACTCAAATCCAGCAAACTAACTAACAAGCAATGATCTTATATATATGAATGCATAACACGCTACGGACTTTGATTCACGACAAGTCAAGGGAAAAAAGGGATGGACTGTCGGGCGCAGTCCTGCTGCTCCACATTGATACACAGGAAGTGCGTTGGTTTTCCGGACATTATTAATTCGTAATTTTTGGATGGATAATGAATTAGTTCTGATTTTTATAAGTCGGAGTGCCTGGTCAATCTCTCAATTCGGACAGCGAACATAGTTCTGTGAATTAGGGTTTGGAGATGGACGAATTTGTTCGGTTGATCTCCATGTATGTAGATAACCTTATGATTATTCCAGGGAGTCCAATTCCATATTTTTGGGACATTTAGAATGAAAGATATGAAATTCTGAAGTTGTGTTTTAGTTCTGCCCTTCTGTTGGGGATAGTAGAGAATGATTGCTCTGTTAGCAACTATTGTTGCACATTGAAAAAAATTATAATAAAATTATTGAGAAAGCTAGTTCTCTGTAGTTTCCAGATCGACTTAGATCAGTGGATTTGGTAGTACCAATTGAAAGATACGAAATTCTTAAGTTGACAGCACCATGCTTAGATGAGATAATTTGAACTTCCAGTCAGCTGTGAAGTTGTAGTTATGCGTGTGTAGATTCCAAAGAACTTGGATTCATGATTGTTGGAGCGTTGAGTCAAAAGTTATGATTTTTTCTTCAGTGGCTGTCAGTTTAGGGCATACTGGAATCGGGGATTTATATCGGTAAAGCTTCGGGTTGTGATTAGGAGCGAATGTTTTCATTTTGTTTTAGTGCTTTGCTGTGCACTTTTGAATGGTGTTCTTAGTGTACTTTATGAATGTCAGGTGGTAGTGAGAACCGAGGATAGAGTCCTCCTGTCGTCGTCATCCGTCTCGCGGTTGAGGCAAGTGCAAGCAGTGTAGAGTAAATTGTGATGCTAATTCTTGATTATTGCCATGGTTTATTTGTATGGAACTTTATCTAAGATATTGTTGCTGAATATTATTCTCTCATGATGGATTGAGAATAAGAAGTTCATCTGCATCATGGCATTCATTCTTGAACCTTGGGCTATGTGGTAGCTAAGGATTGTTTCTTTTGAGGTCCCCATCATGCATTGGATGGGCATGAGATCCCCATCATGTATTGGATGGGCATGGGTCCCCACACTTGTGGAGTGTGGGCTTGTGGTCCCTATGCCTGAGGGCATAGGCTTGAGTATGCATCGACGGATGCACTACTCCGGATTACCGGTAATTGCAAAGAAGTAAGAAAGATCATTCTTGACATATGCATTGCATACAAGTATATAAGTTTCATTTATGGTATCATTGCTGATGTTCACATGAGGATTTGATATCTTCATTTGCGGTTCGTGATGTTTTGTCTATTATCACTGTTGTACTTTGCTGAGTCGTAGACTCACGCTTGTTGCTGTTGTTTTCTTTTAGGTACTTCGCGAGGCAGCGACATGCATAAGAAGGGGTAGTTTGGTGCACTTCATTTATATTCACTCATGGCAAATAAATTAGATTGTTTACCTAAATCACATGCTCTTGCTATTACCTTTATGTTTCAGACTGTGTTCATCCTTCGTGGTGATTGATTTATTTGTAATTGTGGTAGCCAATTATTATGGTGGATGTTTCAATTGATGCTTTAATCTTAGCTTTTGATTTGTTAATTCTATTTGATAGAATGACATGAATGACTTGATTAGTCTTACATCCTTGTATTTCTGATGAACCTTGATGATTTAGATTTAATTGATAAAAAGCTGCTCTCATTGTGTACCTTTATTCATTTGGTTCGGTTTTGGATGAGGAACAACATGAACCATGCCTAGGTATTTATTAATTGATTTGTGGTAGTCTTTAACCTATCTATTTGTAGCTTATGCTAGTTCTTGTTGATTAGAATTAATTCATTCGTAGCTGTTTGTTTTTGCTGAAATTGTTTTAGTAAAATGAAGTTGTAAGGTCATTTAGTAGCATCTTAGGCCCTATGCTGGGCTGGGGTGTTACAGTGTTGTTTGCCTCATACCAACTCCAAGGTGCAGCTAGCATATGGTGGGACAATTTATGTGCTCTACAACTAAAAGGACAAGTAATGATATGGTCTATGTTCAATGAAGCTTTCCGTAAGGCGCACATCCCCACTGGCCTCATGAATATCAACAAGAGAGAGTTTAGAGCTCTGAGACAAGGTAGCACGACTGTGACTGAATACTTAAATCGCTTCAATTATCTCGCTTGCTATGCCCCCACCGATGTACCAGACGAGGCTAGAAAGATGGAGATATTCAAGGACTGTCTCAACCAAGAAATTCAGCTAGCACTTGATACATTGGACTTATCTGACTTCCAAACCATGGTAAACAAGGATATTACTTGCGAGGATAAATGTCGTGTGCTTGAGGAGACACGCAAGTGCAAATGGGCTGTACAAAAATCAGCAAGCAGTGCTTCGTCAAGGCAGCGCATATGGTAGTCGCCCACTATCCGTTTGGCAGCACCACAACCACCTAGATATCAAGTACAAGCCCCACAACCACAACAACAAGCCACATGACCTTCTTTCTATGGTGGTCAGCCATCCAGGAACAGTAAGATAGGAAACTGTTACAATTATGTGAAGTATGGTCACTTTTTGAACCTGCGCCCAAAGAAAGCACGAGAAGCTATCCATAATGCTCCACCATGTGCTCCAACCAACCAGCAGATGCAAGGACAAAACCGTGGAGTCCAGCAACCCCACAACAAAGCCCCAAGGCCTACTCAGAATCTTAGAAGAAGACCTATGAACCATGTGGCCATTGAATGCTCATTGCATTAGCTGCTTCTCATGTTCTACACATCTATCAAATGGATGTAAAGACAACTTTCCATAATGGAGAATTGGAGGAAGAAATTTATATGGAGCAACCAGATGGTTTTGTGATTTATGGACATGAAAATAAAATGTACAAATTATTCAAATCCTTGTATGGCCTAAACCAAGCACCTTAGCAATAGCACGAGAAGTTTGATAAATACTTTGACATTGTTGGTTTTGCTATGAATGAGGTAGATAAGTATATATATTATCATTACAGTGGGGGTTAAGGAGTGATTATGTGTTTGTATGTTGATGACATACTTATATTTGGAACAAAAACTGTTGTAATTGACGAGGTCAAATCTTTCTTATCTCAATGCTTTGATATGAAAGACTTGGGAGTGGTAGATGTTATTCTAAATATTAAATTTATGATGAATGAGGATGGGTTCACTTTGCACGAATCCCATTATGCTGAGAAAATATTGAGTCGGTTCGGTTTTGAGAACTGCAAAAATTTCCCCAACACCTTATGATACTAGTGTTAAGCTTCGAAAGAGTCAAGTATTAGAGAAAGATCAATTGAGTTATTCACAAATTATTGGGTCCCTTATGTATCTATCTGGTGCCATAAGACCCGACATTTCATTTGCTGTGAGCAAATTGAGTCGGTTTACTTCTAACCTAGGGCATGATCATTGGGAGGCACTTGAGAGAGTGTTGTGCTACTTGAGAGGCACAACCTCATATGTAATTCACTATACTAGTTATCCATCTGTATTGGAAGGATATAGTGATTCAAATTGGATCTCTGATGCGGATGAGATCAAAGTTACAAGTGGTTATGTCTTTACCTTAGCAGGTCTTGTAGTTTCATGGAGGTCTTGCAAACAGACTGTAACACCCTGACTATGCGGAAGCCATGATGTTACCTAAAAGACTAACATACAGCAATAATACGGAATAATTTCAACTATTTTCCAAACAATAATACTTTAACCAACTAGAACTAAGTCATTTCTCTAAAATCCGGCAGAACCTCCTTTGTATAGATGACTATACCAGAGGTTCTAACATTCTAATATAGCATCAATCAACAATCAAATCCTCTAATACAAACGAATCATCGGAGGACATCCAAAATATGCTAATCAACTAAAGCATCAATGATCAGCATAACTACGATGGTTAAATGAGCTCAATCAACGAATGAATAAGAACATAAAGGAATCATCCACGATCACAAGCAGAACATCCACCACGAATGGTGGTCACAGAATCGGAACTAAGTAATTAACAAGATTATGAATTGTGGATAACTGGGTTTGGTTATTCATTGCAGTTTGTGTTTTATGTGTCGTGCACCATATCTACCCCTTTCCATGCATGCCGCTGCCTCGAGAGGTACCTAGCAAGCACAACACAGCAAGTGTGAGTCCACGACTCAGCAAAGTGCAATAGTAAATCAATCATAGCATCATAAGTAGTCAAAGGGAACAACCAATTCCGTCATGAATACAACACTAATTACCTCAAATCTATCTCTTATGATAGCGTCATAAGTAGTCAAAGGGATTAAACAATCCCCACTCGAACAACCACCTTATATACCACAATTCATCTCTTATGCCAGCATCATATGCTAAACAACAAATCCATAACTTATGCACAAGTGCAATGAATATGCCATGAATGCAAAATACTTCACTTCGTTGCAATTACCGGTAATGCCGAGTATGTATCCGTCGATACATACCCTAAGCCTATGCCCTTTAGGCACAGGGATCCAAAGCCCACACTCCGCAAGTGTGGGGACCAGGCCCGTCCAATGCAGGACGGGGATCTCAAGGAAACAGCTCTTGGCTACCACGTAGTCCAAGGTTCAGAAATGAACATGCAGAAATGCAAATGCGCACGTCCATTATCATTATCGTGATTCATCATTAACAAGGTAGCCTCATTGCTCACCTTGTCCCATCATTCTTGCCATCAACATATAACCATTATCATGCAAGCATCACCATATAAACAGTAACATGTACGCATCATCATTAAACTATGGTATCCATCAAGTATATAATATGATAACTCATTAATAATACTTGCACTTGCCTCAACCATGAGATAGAAGACAAAGGCGGACCGCTCTAGCGCTGGGGTTCACCACCACCTCAGTGTGAGCCACAGCCGAATCACCACCATCACTTCCCTCATGCAAAAGCAAATAGCAACCCACGACACCACCATCAAACATGAGCATCAACCAAGCATCGAATTATCAAAGGCAAGCTTACAAAAGATCATATGTGCTGTCATCTTATGCCTTACCTACTAATATAATACATGACAGTAACCAGGATGTGGCCTTCAATGGTAGCTTGTGCAACCCCACTACCATCAGACCAAGAAACGATCACCTCCAAGTAGCCACCTCCATCTCCAGTCAATCACCAAGGCATTCAAGCATGAAAATCAGCTTAATATTGTAGGGTTGAGGTGTAGCCTACCCTGCTGCTTCTGGTGTACATATAGCATCACACAGGGCAGATGCGCCATGGTTTTATTGAGGATCATAATTTAACTTAATGTAGTGGCAGGGAGATCAATATAGAATAGTTATGACAATGGAATCCTTCTTACCTGGTGACACTATGGTTATACATTTCATGAAGGGAAACCAGAAATGTCAACCCTGCATTAGTGAATGAAGCAGGGAGCTTCTCTTCTGTCCAAGTCTTCAAATGTGAGAACAAGCAGTTGAGTGTCATCATTTTCAAGCTTCCAAGGTTTGATCGGCACACAATTTTCAAGCTGCAGGCATGACTCAAGAGCATGTCCACTGATATACATAACTTGTGCAGGATTCCTGTTCAGCTTTGACAAATCCCGATAATGATTTCCATTTTTCATACTTAGTTGCAACTCTTGATAACCTGTGCCGAACATAGCCCTTTGCATCCAGTCTTTCAACAACAGGATCAACATACATACTCAGTTGATCATAATACACAACAATTTCATAGAATTTCGCAAGATGTTCCCCAAAGGCTTCCACTCCTGGATTCTTAAAAGTCCTCCATCCTCTCTCACGCTTCCAATCTGATGATGGTTCACTAAAGCCCCGAATTTGTTCTTCAATTTGGCTCCTGACATCCAAGTAGAACTCAATGGCGGCAACATGTAATGCTCCAGCAGCAACCAGGTTAGCAAACTTTACAAGATCAAATCTTCCTTCAAAGTAATACTAACCTTTGGTTTGGCGAGCGCGCCACCAGCGTCGGGCGGAGAACGGGCGATGGTGGCGGTGCCGCGCCAAGAAAGGGAGACCGGTGGCAAGCGATGCCGCAAAATTGCGAGGAGCAGAGGTCACGGAGGCGAAAGCATAGCGGCGGCGAGCCGCGGCGAGGCCGAGAATGGACACCGGTCACTGGCGAGGATCCGCTGGGCCTAGGCGGCAGAGGCCGCACGGTGGCGGGGCGGGGCGTCACCTCGCCTCAGCAGGCCGGTGATGTAAGGCTACACGGGCGCTAGGGGAAGGTGGCGGCGGCTGGGGGAGCCATCTTGTCTCGGCGGGCAGCAGCCTCATGATCTTGACCGTATAAGAGGGCGGAGGATGTGAAACCAGTGGCTGCGGTGGTGGTGAGGAGGAAGAGCGGATTCAAGACACGACGAGCACGCCACCAACCTGTGCCGTCTCGCTGAGTTGGGGATGCAAGCGGTGCAGGGAGGGATTTAGGTGGAGGCGACTGCATAAGGGAGGGTAGGGAAGAAAATAAAACTAGGGTTTGGTTTCCTCCTTTCAAACTTGTTTTCAATTGGGCCAAAGTGCTATGGGCCAAAGGCCCGGGTTCTACTACTTTACCTAAAAAAAATCTGAATTTCTCCTTTCTGTCTCTATTTAATTTTCATTTTAGTCCCTTTAATCCCGCTTAGGAAATTTGGGATATTACATAGACGATATTGACGACAGGGTCAACCATGAAAGCTGAACTTGTAGCACTAGACACAGCTACTGTTAAGGCTGAATGGCTTAGATAGCTACTAATGGACTTGCCATGGGTGGAGATACCAATACTGACAATTCTAATGTACTGCGATAACCAAACTATGTTGACTAAGGTTATGAGTACTAATGATAACATGAAGTCCTTCAGATATGTGAAGCGTAGGCTTAAATCTATTAGAAAATTGAGAAACTCCATAGTGATTGTTGTGAACTATATACAGACTGAGAAAAATCTGGCAGACCCTTCCACAAAGGGGCTAGTACGGAAGACAGTTTTCGTTGTGTCTATGGACATGGGTATGAGGCCCATTTGAGTTACACCACAATGGTAACCCATACCTTTATGATCAAAGATCACGTGACTAAGGTAATGGAAAAAACAAGTTGGTGTTGTAACAAGAGAGTACATATAATTAATTGCACTCATGTCCTTATAGACAAATTACTCTCAACTGTATGGAAGGTTGGCTTAAAGCCTTAATGTATTCTAGTGTCCAAATGATGGACAAAGGTATTGGCCTAAATAATACCTAAAATGAATATGCATACTTGAGCCTAACTGTGAGGTCGCAGATCACGAGAACATGACATTATCTAGAAAGCTCATGAGAAGATGAGGGAGCATAACCATATAAAGCTCCGTTTAGGTGTGGTTTGTTGGTAGCCTAGTATCAGTTGAGATTTCAAGTGAAATCTGATCACAAAAGGCTATGAATTCAAGGCATAGTCCAATCATCAGCTGTGAGAAGATGAATCTTGCTAATCTAGGTGCAAGTTTAACCCGTACAGGACTTACACCAAAAGACTGATATATTAACAACATTTTAGCACATCAATTCATTTTGTCATTCTTGTTGCATGCTTCGAAATTGGTGAGGGGTTGTTGTAATTGGGCCCATTGTCTAAAGGCATATTCATTCCGAATTCCAAAGTATGGCATGGTTTAGTATCATATTGCTTGGGCGAGTGGAAGGAGAGCAATATAAAAGGTGTAGTCCTTACAACCACTTAAAATATGTGACACATGACATGGGGTGATATGAGAAGAACTATGGCTAAACACACACATACGCACACGCACACACGCGTGTATTCGTGGATTTTTTTAGTGAAAATCACGTAACTTGTGACTTGTGATGTGTGTCCACGCCGTGCCGTAGCAGTGTTCCTAGCACATAAAATCCAACTTTTATTTTGCTGAATCATGCAATTAACTCTCTTAATTTTGTTTGAATGTGATTTCAAACGCCTGAAATAAGTCAGTTTATTTTGTATTATTGGCTAAAGTTATTAGAGCCAGTAATTGTGTGTATCCTTAAAAAGATATAGAGACGTCTAGGTTTAGCACAAACTGAATTCCTATATTCCTTTCTACTTCGTCTTCTTCCTCTAGTTGGATTGTACTGAGTGTTAAGAAGCTGAACCTCGTCGGCCTTTCTTCTCGGCGTGCACTGGTGGGGAGGGAGAGTGGCTATCTCCGAGTTGTTGCCACATAGAGTACCTGCACGGGCCGACCATAAGGTTTCTGGGGCAGCGCATCTGCGCGACTGCTCACTTCACTACTTCGTCTACTTTCTGTATGTATCGAGCCTGCACAGCTTCATGTTCTTCATCAAACCCGACTATAAGTTATTTGTGCGACCAAACGATAAATGACAAAATTATCGCTTGGTCGCACAAACAACTTACAGTCAGACTTGATGAAGAATAGGAAGCAGTGCAGACTCAATGCACTGCAGAACGTAGATGAAGCAGCGTAGTGAATGGTCGCGTAGATGCACTGCCTAGAAGCCTTATTGCCACATCGTGCAGGTGAATTCTGCGACAATGGTTCGGAGGTACCCGCTCACCCTCCTTCCCGGTGTACGCCGAGGAGAAGGGACGGCTCGGTTCGATAGCACAATACACCAGCACAGTTGAACAGAGAGGAAGAAGAAAAATGAGATAAAATCGATTGGTTTCAGGTCTGGACATCTCCAGATACTTTTAAGGTCGAGACAATTACTCTCTAGTAACTGCCTAATAAAGCACATAATGAACCACTGGTAACGGTTAATTCAAAACCAATTAATGGTAATTAAGTAGTGTTTATCAACTCCTGACTACACCATGGTCTACAACTCCAACCAGTGTTTTCTGACTACACTGGTCTACAGCTCCGACTAGTTTATTTTAACCACACTGGTCTGTGGCTCCAACCAGTGTATTTCGACCACATTGGTCTATTGTTTTGACCACTGTATTCCAACCATACTGGTCTTCAGCTTCGACCACTGTATTCCGACCATATTGGCCATCAGCTTTGACCACTCACTACTACAAAAAGGCTAATACTGGACGCCTCATCACAGACGGTTGACCAAAACCGTTGGTATTACATTCAATCACGACGGTTTTGGTTTAGAGAAATGCATCTCTTTAATCGGGTCGCGCTAAAAACCGCTCGTGAAGAGGTAATATCACATACGGTTCATGTTAAAACCGTCAGGAAGTATCACGATGGTTCTAAACAAGAACCGCTCGTGATATTAATTAATATCACTGAGCGGTTCTTAACAATAACCGTCAGTGATCCACGGTGAGTTTCTTCATCGCCGATCGCGCTCGTTACGCCGCCATCCGCTTCGGCTCCCCGATGCGTCTCTTCGTCGCATCGATCCGCTTCGGCTCCCCGATGCGTCTCTTCATCTCACGCTCCGAATTTATTCCTTGTTTTATAAAAAGGATCATCCGCCATCCAAGATGATCATCCCCACATACTTATAAAAAAACAGAAATGGCTGCCTCTTCCTTGTCGCCAGCATTGATGGCCTTCCTGGCCGCACTGTACGAGCACCTCTCTCGGTGTAAGTTGAACCGTGCTATGGAAGAACACTGTTTGATCAACAGTGTCTTCACTCCTCTGCCGGCAGAGAATTTGCCGGAGCAGGTGACGGCCACCTTCCGCCGTCTTGACATCCTCCTCCGCCGTGTCTTCCGGGTGATCTCCCACTTTCGGCGAGTTTACTGCGTCATCGACGTAGTCCTCTAAAACGACGTTGCACGTCTCCAAGAGGCTTGCCGTCACTTGGACCGTGTAATCGAGGCGGAAAGCATCGAGTCGTCGGCCGAGACCCTCAAGCAAGGAAGAGAGTCTATGGGCTCAATTCTTCTTGGTTCAACGATCTGAGGTCTTCGAGACACTCGAACGAGCGTGTCAATGGGTGGACGCATTTCAGGCTTCGTTCGCTGATGATCAGGAACCGTCCGATGCCGACACCGTCGCCTATGAAGTATTGCAGATGGAGATAGCAGCCTACCTCCGCCACTAGAAAAACCTTGTTTAATTATAGGTTTACGCTTTTTTAATGTAAACATGTAATTTCTTCATGTCATGTAAGTGTATATACAAGATAAATATACTTGAGAAAAACCATTTCACGGTTCCATTATGGAACCATCGTGATATGGGACATATCGCAGACGGTTCCATAATGGAACCGTCTGTGATATGTCCTATATCACCGACGGTTCTATTATGGAACCGTCTGTGATAATTATCAGCGACGGTTCCATAATAGAACCGTCTGATAAATCTCTTTATAAGTAGGAGGTACCCGTAGGCCACTAGGGTTTGCGCTCTAACTCGTCACTCCCGGCTGACCTTACTCTCGTCAGTTCCCTCCCCACCTCGGCGCGCCATTCTTCCGTCGCCGACGGTTGCAGCATCTGGTGATCTTGCAAAAGACACTTATGCGATAAGAGTGTCTTTTGCGGCGTCATAATGCCTAACTTCTGATGACGCCCAAACTCGTCACTCCCGGCTCCGCTAGGGTTTGCGCCCGCCCTAACTCCGTTCCTCCCCACCTCGGCGCCACCGCCGACCTGTCGCCGCCGCCGCCCGACCCCTTTGCGCTTCGCTAGGGCTCTGGCCGGCTTTGCTTTCCCATCCTCCCTCTATTCTCCTCTAGATCTGTTAGCTTAATGTCTTTTGTTGAGTTTGATTTTTATGCATGAGCCTTAAGTTGTGTCCCGATGTTTGTATGATTTATGCAAGGTAAAGGAAATGGATGAGGGTTGTCTTTGGTGGTGGGTCGCCACCATGGTTCTTATTGTACTAAGGTCCCTCTCTGTCTCTACCCCCTTGCTCTGTGATGAAAATGGCTAGCTAGTGCTCTGCGATGGATCTTGAGGGCTACTCTTGGTGTGGTGGGTTTGGACACCCTTGGTCTTGTTCTCTTGTCGATGAACTACTCAATGATGTTAATAGTCTTATGCTGAAATTGAATTGATAATTAGTTCATATTAATAATCCCCTTGCTCGTGATGTAATGATGTCAATAGTCTTATCTTTGAAATTGAATTGATAATTAGTTCATATTAATAGTCCTCTTGTTGTGTGATGTAATGATGTCAATAGTCTTATGCTGAAATTGAATTGATAATTAGTTCATATTAATAGTCCCTTGCTCAGTGATATAATGGTGTCAATAGTCTTATGCTGAAATTGAATTGATAATTAGTTCATATTAATAGTCCCTTGTTCGTGCGGTCAAGTTCTCCTACCTCTTGCGTGCAGTGCACGTCCTACCCTTCCATTCATAATCTCGAACATAGCCACGTCCAATCCAGGTAATTGGATGTCCTAACGCTCTCTTTGCATCCATACTTCTTAAACCTGCAAGGGCTCAATAAGGTTGTCCGTGGCTACTGTCTCATCCTTCTCATCTCATGCGTGGGCGATCCCCCAAAGTTCTTTGAGAGACTACGAACAATATATATATATATATATATATATATATATATATATATATATATATATATATATATATATATATATATATATATATATATATATATATATATATATATATATATATATATATATATATATATGCCGATTTAATGGTACAAGCGTACCAATGCTTGGGGCTTTATAGAGAAAAGTCATCACAGAGCAGTTCCGACCACAAGCAAATCATGATATGTACTTATCACAGAGCGGTTTGTGGCTGAAACCGTCATGATATATACTTATCACAGACGGTTTGTGGTGAAACCGCTCTGTGATATGTACTATCACAGCGGTTTGTGGATGAAACCGTGCGTGATATTACTTATCATGAGCGGTTTGAACCACAAACCGCTCAGGAAAGTATACATCACATACGGTTCAAAACCGTGCGTGATGACCTCATGTCATCATCGACCTATAAACTCAAACGGCTCACGAAAACCGCTGCATGATGACGTTTTTGAACCGTCTGTGAAAGCCTTTTCTGTAGTAGTGACTGTATTCTAACCAGTGTAAAGATAGAGAGAGAGAAATGCACGATTAGCAAAAGAAAGTGGACTCGGTTCACGATGTGACTGCACCACGATACGTTCACAGTCGCAAGTCACAAGTCACACGATTGTCACGCGAACAAACCACTTGAATAAGCGCGCGACATTACATATTGTCCTCCTCATATTATCATGTCATGTCTCACATGTTTCAAGGGGCGGCAATGACTCCACCTTATAAATTATTTTTCCATCACTTAGTTAGCCAATATAGGATTAAACCATGCATGCTTTGTAATTTTAGAAATAAATAGACCTTAACACTTATGGTCTCAATTCTAACATTTTCAACTCAAAACAAAACTAGTCTAAGTACATGGCCTAAGGGCCTCGGCTTTTAAAGCCGAGCTCACGCGCACACATAACTTGGCTTAACACACACGACTCCAACTCCTCTTAGAAAACCAGTTCGGTTTTCAAGAGAATTTCCTAAAACCGACTATTGTACGTTTTTAAGTCAAGTACGTTACAGAGTTGCACTCGGATAAAGAAAACGGAGAAGGCTAGAAGTTCCTAAACAACCGAACCAACAGGATGTAGTTTCGGACTCAAAAACAAAAGGCAACTCTAATTCGGATCCTCGTAGATAAGGGATTACAATTCCGAATTAAAAATAGATGGTAACCGAACCAACCAAAATATGGGTCTGTTTGGATTGGAACCAAAATGAATCTTACTAAATTTTGATAATGTCCATAAAATTTGGCTAGCATTTGGATTGATTCCTATATGTGGCATATCCTTAAAAAATTTGGCACACCAAATATTTGTAATGCCTATAGAATTTGGCTACAATTTAGTTTGTTGCCAGATTTTGATTCTACCAACGAAAATTTGGTAAAGCCAATTTTTTCTTCACAATTCTTAGGCAAAGCTTGGGTGGCCAAAAAGCTAACCAAATAATTGGTAGGGCAACTAGCCCATGAGTTTACTAGGTGGCATCATTTCGTTGAATGTGAATAGGGACATATTAGTCAATATCGGTATTGCCTGTGGGTCCCACATGACATCAATTTTTTTTTACCCTAAAATATGTCAACTTAGGTCTTGTTTTGTTGATAAAATGACGAGGAACACAACGGTTCAAACGGATCGCAAATCGGATACTCGGTTTACAAAATATGATCATTTCAAACAGATAAATCAATCTAACCATGCAATTAATATCAATCTTACCAAATTTTGGTAATATCAAAATCTGGACAATGCCAAACCAAACACTACCAACTACTTTTTTTCCCCTATATCTTGATATTGCCTAGATATTGGTGCCAAACCAAACATTAGTCAACTATTTTTTTTGTCTATATTTTGGACTTAGCTAGATTTTGATATTACCAAAATTTAATTTAACTCATCAGGAAATCAATCCAAACAGGCCCTATATCTCTTTCTTTGTTAGGCTCCAGGTCCAGGCTTCCGTCTGCCTACGCACGTTCCTCGATCTATACGCGCGCAATGCTCCTGGCTCATTCCGCACCCGGCGTACTCGCTGGCTCCTTTCCGTTTCAACACGTTGATGGAGACCGACCGGCCCACGCTGCATCCAACGCGCGTGCCCTAACCCGCACACGCTCGACTCCAGTCGAAGCACGTCCACGGCCGCATGCACGCACTACACGGCTGCAAGCCTCTCGCTCCTCTGGGTGCTCACCCGGCCCACGCCCTCCTCGGCCACGTGCACGTACTGACGTACACGCCATACTGCTACATCTTGAAGCCGAACTGATCCACTGTCAGCATCTTGGTCCCTGCTATGCGCAACAACAGATGGCCTACAAACAGTGGCAGAGCTAGAATTCCACAAAGTCTCAGGCACAAAAGAGGGCACTAGCCACTAGGGGCAGCGGTGCGGCGCCGGTGTGACCGAGGGCAGATGGAGGCACAATGGGGGTGTGCTGGGGCGCTGATCAGTGGAGAGGAGGTAGGGGGCAGCTCTGGGTGAGGAGAGGAGGCGGTGGGGCGTGGCCTGTGAGGGCGGCGTTGCGGCCTTGAGGATTGCGGCGGAGCAGAGCGCTGGGTGGCGGAGTCGCGGAGAGGATGCGGAGGGCGGCGTTCTTGGAGAGGAGGCGGAGGCTGAGGGGGCGGCCATGCATGAGAGGAGGCGGAGGGGCATCACGGCGGAGAGGCGGAGGCGGCATCGCGACGGAGAGGCGGCGGAAGCCAGAGGCGGAGCGTCTTAGCGGAGAGGAGGCGGAGGCCGAGGGCGGGCGGAAGAGGAGGTGGACGCCGAGGGGCGACGCGGAGAGAGAAGACGGGCGGCGGGCGGGCGGGCGTCGACCGAGAGGAGGCGGCTAGGGCATTGGGTCTTTGCGCTGGCGACTGGCGTGAGGGGAGTTGAAGAGGAGAGGAGGCGCTCAGCTAGGCCGGTTGCTCAGGAGCTGGGCCTAGCGCACTTATGCCTCGAGCTGGCCCACTGTATAAGGGAAAATTGCAGATTTGCATAGTACATGATCCACTTACTATATTTCCAGGCCTCGGGCCGTTGCCCAACCGGCCCGAGGCCTGTCTCCGCCCCTGCCTACAAACCACACAAAGCACCCCATAGACTGAGTATTTTTTTTACTTCACACTTGGCTGCATGACCTCCTAGGCAGGGCCGTTCCTGATGGAGGGCCGGCGGGACGATCGCCTAGGGCCCACCAGAGCCAAGGGCCCCCGATTCTGATACATCATACTACATATACGTATATGCATAATTGTATATCCTACATATGCTCTATTGCTCTGCAGGGTTGTATAACTACTAACTAGATTGTGGTTAAGAGTGTAGGGATGGGTATCCTGATACATCTCTTTTCTCTGAATTAAGAGTGTTGCAAATGACTTTGCCATGTGACAATGTCTGCTATTGAGATTTTTTAGTTTGTTAGAAATGTAGATTGTTATCCAAATGTTTCAATTGCTTATCGAATCTTATTTACTGTACCTGTGACTGTAGCATCAACTGAAAGAAGCTTTTCAAAGTAGAAGTTATTGAAAAACTATTTGAGGTCATCAATATCACAAGAAAGGTTGAATGGTCTGGCCACTTTATGCATTGAAAAGGATATGTTAGATCACATTGACGTGGATACTATTATCAATGACTTTGCATCTAGAAATGTTAGAAGAAATTGCTTTCTATGAGTAGTTTGTATCTTTTTGATGTATTGAATAGCTTTGCAGTTGATATAAAAGTATCATTATTTGTTTATGTTAGAATAAAGGTCCTCCCATTTTGTCTCGCCCTAGGGCCTCCAAAATGTCAGGAACGGCCCTGCTCCTAGGTTTTCCTTTCCATGGTCTTCCTCCCTGTAATGCCTCGTGACTGGAATTGAAGAATTCACCCTAATGCGAGACGGATAAACCCAGAAATCAAATCATAGACTATTATTTGAGGCAGCGGAGAAAGACTTGGGAGATAGGGAAGAACAGAGAAGAGGATTGGGGAAATCTCAATTCATTTCTTTCTTGACCCCTACATTGGTACAGTGGTTCTTTATAAACCACACCCGCACGCACTTACATGTGGCCTCCTGGCCACTCACACAACTCACCACCCCCAGGACCAAGTCCGCTTACACCTCTAGACCATCGGTCGCGCCACGCCGCGCCTTCTTCCGGGGTGCCATCTCCTTGAGCCATGCTCTGCTCTCCTCTGCTTCTGTCTTACTTGTGGGCCTTACACTCTCTCACCTCCCACATGGCTTCCTCTTTCTTTTATTCTTGGGAGCGACTAGTGCTTGGACGTACAGTTCGAGCGCTAGTTCCGTACGCTGCATTGCAACATCACATGACAACACTTGCAACATACTTCGGCAATGCTTGCAACATCACACGATAACACTTGCAACATCACAATGCAACGGTTGCAACTTACAGGACAGAGCGAGCCAGGTGAGCGGTCGGTGCAGGGAGGGCCGGGGAGGCTAGGGGAAAGTCGTCGGGGCGGCGGCACCAGGAGTCGTCGGGGCGGCGGCAGCAACCGGGCTAGGAGCGAGGGGAACCGAAGGTCGGAGAGGAAGAGCTGGAGCAGCCGGGGCGTAGCGGAGCGCGGCAGAGGAGAGGCGGCGCCAAGGATGGAAGAGGGACAGGTGAGGTGAAGAGCGAGTGGGTGAGGAGAAGACAGCGATGGGGATAAGGGCGACTGAGCGAGTGGGTTGGAGTGAATTGTGGCATCGCGTCCGGTGGGCGTGGGCGAGTGAGCCGTCCGATTTTTAGACCTTCCTCCGGACGTAGGTACAGTATCAATTCCCTTTATTCTTTTCTTTGTGAGAAGTGAGTCAGAAACACAAACCGAAGTGATATGAGCAGGTGGCGCGGTATCATTAGAAGTGTAAAATTTTGGGGGCTAGGATGTGGTTCCAATAGCTCTTGGTTCGGTTCGGTTCGGCTCGGTCCCTAACATGAGAGGGTGAAAAAAAAGTAAACAACCTTGTTAAAAATTGGATTGTCCTCGCCAAAAAAAAAAAGAAGAGAAAGAACAAGACATGGATTTTTGTACATTCAGATTAGCCATAAATTAGTTTGGGGTTATAAATGAGTTGACATGATAAACATAATACTCCTCTATTCAAAAATGTATGATGTTTTCGAAAACATGTAGTTAAACTTCTCTAATTTTGACTAATAATATATGAAATACTATTTATATTGGTTATAAGAAAATAATATCATTAGATTTGTCATGATAAATATTTTCATAATATAATAATTTTGTATTTTTTACTAACTAACATAATCATATGAAAAGTAATAGTAAAAGTTGGATATCGGAGACTATGCCAATGTCTAAAACATCATATATTTTTAAATAGAGGAGTACTAACTATTGATACGAATTCTTTAGAAAATGATTGCGAGTGCATTCAAGAATAACAATTTAAACAAATTCAGTTAGTAAAATATTATTTAACTAGTAATTACACAATTAATATAAGATTTGGATTGAAATAAATGTTGTGTTTATGATAAGTCTAACACTAGATTACAAGTTACTGCAAGATTCTTCCTCTTTCCTTGGTTTTATATATTTGAGAATATGGCGAAGCTTCATATTGAATTGTGCAATTCAATGGAGGAAAGTAATTGTGTTTGGGCTATTATTTTACTTATTGGGCCACGAAATGGCCACCTGGATTGCATAATTCATTGTTAGCTCTATCTGATTTTGTGCCCACGTTCTGTCACTATTCCAGAACATCATTTTTAGCACAGGTTTAGTATCTATATCTATTCATATATGCATAAACTTTTTTGGACTACCTTCTACGACTCTGCAGGGACACACAATAGTAATACACTTATTACATGTTCCATTGATCGATACACCGTATAATATATCATCAGAATTGCTACTTTGCAGGTCCAAGACTTGGCCAGCATGATTTCAGGCACACATCGAACATACATTTATGTAAACACCAAACATCACAAATTACTCACATCTCTTAGGATGTTTATCTTCTCCTATATACCTTACTATATACCCCTTGGGATATTGCTTCATTAGTAATTACGGGATTAAACCATGCTATATACAGTACTAGTTGGTAACATAGATAACCTCCATCAACCATGGCCACCACCACTTTCGGAGCCACCACCTACAACTCCGCCGACCGACCCGACTCCGCTACCTCCTCCACTTCCGCTACTGCCATTTGCACGGCCAAACCCTCCGCCACCGCCTACCGCATTGCCATCATGGCCAACACCACTACCACCACCAGAGCCACCACCACCGTTAGTTCCCCCACTTTCACCACCACCGACACCACCACCACCACCGCCACCCGTGCTTATACTCACACCATCACGGCCTATGTGAACACCAACACCACCTCCACCTCCAACGCCACCTCCTGCATGCATACCACCGACGCTAACCGCACCACCTCCACCCCCACCAACCCCAACATTCAGCCCACCATGCCCCACATCGATGCCAACACCCACACCTGCTCCACCGCCTACGCTTGCACCACCACCATGGGTGGTACCAGCTCCACCTCCGAACCCGCCGCCGATACCGATGGACGTGTCGTGCCCACCATGGCTGATACTCACACCAAAACCTCGGCCACCCCCTTCGCCACTGCCACCTCCGATGGAGAACGACTTGCTGTCATTGAGGGTGTTTTTGTTGGCAAGGAGTCGTCTTGCATGGGCAAGCGGGAGAAGTGAGAAGCACACCAGTAGAATTGAGATAGCCAGACGGCAAGAAGTAGAAGTGGCCATGGGGAACTGCATGGATGGATGCTGCCGTTGCTGTGTAGTGATGATGCGTACATCATTGCGTAGCTTTATATAGAATCAAGGTTGGAATAAATAAATCTGGTGGCTCAGTACTGGACTAAGTAACCTCAAGTAAAGGTGATCGTAGTGAGCTGTCTAGCACACACTAGCCATAATGCGGACTGAAGTGGACCAGATGGCGAATAAAATTGTTAGGTGCACTTGAGTTTAGGCTACCTAAAACACAATCAAGTGTAAGATTCATGAGCATGACCAAAATAATACACCACCAGCTTGTTTCTGGGATTATAATTTCAATCTCCATCTTCGAAGAAAAGCTGAAGTCCCTGGCTGTATATATATATATTTGAGATAAGGTACGTACATTAACACTTGCAGTGTAAAAATACATACTTTCAATTTTTCCTGGCAGTTTAAAAGGAAAATTTAACTGAAATTTGTGATCAGTTAAGTGGCATGCGCTATTAGCAATAATACATACTTGATTTGTAAATCATACCAAAAATCCAAGTTCGGCGTGCACCGAACAATTTCATTGCCCGTCATGTTCGGGTAAGGAATATGTTGCTTTGATCTTTAGAAAACACGGAAGCAACCGTTCACACGTACTTTGATCATTTATGTGCAAAGTTTCACATGACCTTTGCAGCTGATCAATTTCCTGCTTCCAGATTTGCTTTCCGTTTCGGTTGCTTTGTAGGCGTGACAGCTAGCGAATATGTTCTGCTTGAAGGTGAAAGCTAAGCTAAGCTAAGGGTATGTATAATGGTACAGACAGCTCATATCTATAGTAATTCTCTATATCACCTATAGACAGTACTAAAGACAGCTTATACAATGAGTTATGGTGATACAGTCGGCTACATGATTGTAGACAACACACAATCTTTTAATACTTTCATTGATTCTGGTGATATAGTCGGCTACAGGATTGTAGGCAGCACATTTCTCTTTCTTTATTCTCTTTTATCCACGTTACCTTAAATCCTACGTGGCAGAATTTATAGACAGCTGATATAAACCTATTGTATATGGCCTAAGCACCTCTGGACGTCCAGCAGGGTTAACCTATTTTAAATTGACTGCCATAATTAAGAAGTTACGTGGAAAACTCTGTCTACATAGTGCGCCAAGCCGCCAACCATTATGTTAAAGTGATTCCAAGATATGTTATGAGACCAGTTTTTTACTTATTTGGATACTTAACCAGATAACCTGTTCTGAGGCAATCCCTCGGATGACTTATAGCCATGCGTATATGGTAATCCCTCGGATGATTTTTATAAGGCAAGGTATCACTTGGCACCGTCTCCAACACTGAGCTTTGACTGTTAATTTATTTTACAATATATTCTTAATAATTACGGAATCACAACAATATGAAACTAATTTCAAATACAAATATAATGCTACCGCTTCTATGCCACTAAATCTATATATTGTAGGGCTAACTGTGGGTAAGAAAATTACGAAGTTTGAATCTCAAAATACATGAACGCCATATCTATTCTAACTAACATCCTGATTTTTAGAATCGGAATGTTAATATTTAATTTATCGATCTATTAAATATTTTACCTTGTTTAATTATAAGGTTGTTTTTAAAATCAAATAGAGATGTTTAAAAGTTGCATATACACACACACACACACAAAATCAAATTGTTTGAAAGATTGCATTTAAATTAGATTGTATTGTTTTCTTGTTTTCGCATGCATTTCAAAAATTATGTCATCATGCATTCATTCGCATCGTTGTTCTCTCTTCCCGATTGACCAGTCGCAGACGAAATACCTGCTTGTCCATTCTTTTTCCCTACTATTCCCATCCAACAGTCAAAACCCCCTTGCCACCTTCCCATCATTATTCTCTCTAGAACCATTTCTCCCCTTACTGTCATTTCTCCTTCCACACACTGCCCTTCATTTCCCCATTCTTCCTCGCTCCATTGTCGTTTCTTCCCTTCCCAAAACAGAACACACCACTGCCACTTTCTTCTCAACATGAACTCAAACACATTCCACCTCTCTCCTCACAATCACAACCAAAAACCACAGATCAAGCAATGCATGTTATATCGTCGTGTTCATCATCTCGAGAGTGATCCATTTCGTGATTCGTCCACGCATGTGAGTTCATTTGAGCGTGTTCGAGAAGAGGGGAGGAAGAGCCAGCAGGAGCGGTCGGTCGTGGCTGGTTGCGGCCAGGGAGAAGAAGGGGAAGGTGCAGTGGTAGTGGACGTGGCTCGTGGCGGCCACGACATCATTTAGTTGGCATGCTGCGCGGCGCATGCACGTGGCGGTGGCCGAGAGGTGGCGCATGCAGCCAGAGCCACACATGCGACGGTGCATGCATGCGGTGACAGGGCCGAGAGTTGTGACGCGGGCGCTAAGGCGACGTCGAGGGGCGGCGTCAACCTGCGGCAGCGGCCGAAACCATTCATGCACGCGATCGGGCTCCACGGCGCCGAGAACGCAACTCGGGCAGCACGGTGCATTCATGCGGCATGTGACTGGCGCAGCAGCCGTGTGCGACCAGGCGTGCGATGGCATAGTGCGGTGGCCCCGCACGCGACGGTGCGACCCGGCGTGGCGTGACGCAACCCGGTGCGGCGACGTAGGCGTATGCCAGCGTTGGTCAAGTGCTAGAGCTTGGGGGCGGCGGGCGTGGGAGAGAGAAAGAAGCTGGGACGTGGCGCCGAGGCGCGGTGACTTGCAGCGAGCCCACGACGGCACGACGGCTTGCAACCCGGCCAAGAGCAGTGCAACCAGTGGCGCGGCACCCAGGCGAGAGCACGATGGCGCGACACGGCGGCCCAAGCACACGACGGCAGCGGCGTAGGCGCAGCTAGCGGTGCGGCGATCCAGCCTGCGGCGGCGATGCAGCGGCCACGCCGAGGCATGATGAGGCACTGGCCGGTGTGGTGACCGGTGGGGCAGCGTCTCGGTGGGGGACAACTTGGCTTGGCCAGAGAAGGAAGAGAGGGACCAGAGAGAGGAACCGAAGGAAGAAATCTGTTGGGAGGAAAAGAGGAAAGAAGACGGAAGGGGAAAAGGAAGAAAGCAGAGGCAGAGCCGGCTCGGCCGAGAGAAAAAGAAAGAAAAGAAAACGAAAGAAAGGAAAAAGATAAGATAAGATAAGATAGAAAGATAAAGATAAAGATAAAGAAAAGAGAAGAGAAAAAAATAAAAGAAGAGAAAATAAAAGAGAGAAAAATGGGAGAATAGAATAAAAGGCGCATGCACAAGTTCGGCGTCGAAATCGACCGACGCGGAACCGGCAACGACGACGGTGGATGCGGGCGATAAGCCAAGCGGGACGCGGAACCGGTGATGATGGCGGCGGACACGGACGAGAGGCCAAGCGGGACGCAGAACCGGTGACGACAGTGGCGGACGTGGACGAGAGGCTGAGCGGGACACGAAACTGGCGATGACGATGGCGGAGACGGATGAGTGGCCGAGAAGACGACTTCCGGTGATGATTCACACGTCTAGTGCCTACGATGAAAAACCTTAGCGCCATCCGTGTTACCACGTTTATGTTATTAGATGTGTATGACTTTCGAGAAGACGACTTCCGACGGTGATTCGTACTATAGTTCCCTTTTGCAGTACTCCTCACCGTTTGCTACAGATGGCATCAACCGGCAGATCGAGCTGGGCATCCTCAGGGCCGATAAGATGGGTGTCAAAGTGGTCAGCCTTGCAGCACTTAATAAGGTTTGTACACTTCGCTTTTAGATCATTGCCGGTTTCCTTTCTATTTGGGACTAAAGGGAAAAGGCGGCAAGGTACACAGCATATTCTATACATGAAACATGGCTTCATATCATCAGAAAAGCAATATGGTTGTTTGGTACTACTTGCCAAAAACGTGACCATATGGAAATTAATGAGGCTAATTTTGTTCCAACAAAACTAGAATGCTAACCCAAGATTTCTAAAGGTGTTGTTAGTTTGCTTTGTACAAAAGAAAGAGCCTCGGCAAAGTTAGGTCTAATTTGGCAAGAAAAATTGTGTGTCCTGCGTTCCTTTAGTTCATTTTAGATGTCATTTTTGCTGAGGAACCGTCACTGGTGAGTCCAATCCGAACGATTACCTCGTAGACAAACTCAGAATTGTAAGAATAATGCAAGAACATAAGAACAGAATAGTAGATTAAATATAGAGATATAGAGGGTTTATTGCTTCTCTTTATTCCTTCATCAATCGATCAGCCTTTTACAATGACTAGTATCCCTTATTTATATAGCCTAGAGACCCTGCTAGGGTTTGAGATGGGGAGCCCACACATGGACCGGCTTCTGGGCCAAGTCCATAGTTTCCCAACAGTCCCCCTTGAGCACCCATTCTCACATATTCATGCATCGTCAAAACTCTATAAAAACCCAGTAGGAAAAATTTGAAGAAAGAGTACATGATAGACGTTCTGTTGCATTGCACGAATTGCCTCATTAAAAACCTTAGTCGAGAAATTTCAGGAAAACTTGTTAAGGAAAAAAGAGTACAATCCACCAAATTTTATTTGATCTCCAGGATTTACTCTTTGGGTACTCGATCTTCGTGATCAAGTTTCAATAATGAGTTTGGGAAGATTCTCCCGCTAAATTATGTACTTCTCTAAGTCTTCATCATTCTAATTCCACGTTTGCATCTTTCAAAGCTAGATGCTGGAGGTGACTTAGTGAATAGATCTGCAAGATTCTCACATGACTTAGTATGCAATATTTTAATCTCGTCCATCTTTTGTAATTCATGAGCAAAGAAGAACTTGGGGTTGATATGCTTTGTGAGATGATTCTTCACATAACCCATCTGCACTTATGCAGCATAAGCTGCATTATCTTTATAGATAATAGTGGGGGTTTACATGGTATTCAATCCACACGATTGCTGGATGTGGTGAATCATCCGCCGAAGCCAATCACATTCTTGTGAGGCCTCATACAGTGCTATGATTTCCAAGTGGTTCGTCGAACTTAATACAAGACTCTACTTAGACAATTTCCATAAAATTGCAGTTCCACCATATAGGAGTTCATAGCCTGTTTGTGATTTGGCTGTATGCTGGTTCGACCGGTACCCGGCATCTGCATTGCCATTCATAGTTAGGTCTTGGTTCTTTCTTTAGAACAGACCAAATTCTTTGCTTCCTTGAAGGTATCAGAACATCTCATTCATTCCCTGCCAATGGCTTTGGTAGGTTCTGCACTATACCTTACTAATAGGTTCACTACAAATGTAATATCCAATCTAGTACAGTTTGCTAAATACATGAATGCTCCTATTGCACTCAAGTACAGGAATTCCAGTTCCAGGACTTCTTCCCCCTCTTCTTTAGGTCTGTATGGGTCCTTGTCTTGCTATAAGGATCTCCTGACCATCAGCACTTTCAAAGGTTGTGCCTTTTCAAAGCCGAACCTTTCTAACACATTCTGAGTGTAGGTTGACTAATGCACTAATATCCTTTTAGAGGCATGCTCAAGCTGCAAGCCTAGGCAATATTTTGTTTTATCCAAATCTTTCATTTCGAACTCCCACTCCAGGTAAGAGCTTGCTTTCTTAATATCCTTCAGGGTTCCGATGATATTCATATCATCTTCATACATTGAGATTATACAGAATCCATCCGGGGATCATCGTATAAATACACAAGGATTATTCTCATTGTTCGTGTAGCCTTTCTTGTATAGAAAGTCGTTTCAATTGATTATACCACATCCTGCCTGATTGCTTAAGTTCATACAGCGACTTTCTAAGTTTCACACTGTACAGATTCCTATTTACTCTATCTTGATTCGGGATAGGGATACATTCAGGTACCTTCATATAAATGTCTGAATCCAACATTCATAAAGGTATGCTGTTACCACATTTATCAATTTCACTTTTAACTTCAAGGTTACTGCCATTGAGATTAAATATCTAAAGGGTGGTTTACCGAGGAATATATTTTTTCATAATCATCTCCTGGACATTAAGTGAAACCTTGTGCAACGAGCCTTGCTTCTTTTCATTTCTCTTTCGAACAAATACCCACTTATGCCCTATGAGGTACACATGGGGAGGCGTGCGGCTTACAGGCCCAAGCACCTTTCTTTTATTCAAAGATAACAATTCAATTTCTATTTCCTTCTTCCCAATCTGATCTTTTCTTACATTCAGTGAGCGATGTAGGCTCTGGATCAAGATCGATGATTGTGGCAATTTTTTTTGCAAATAAATGTCGACATTGGTTGTTGTCTTATTCATAGATTCTCCTGAGGTCACAAAGTTTATAGCTATTTCTTCAAGGGGCAATTCTTCTAATGCTTCTACTTGCTCACTGCTGCTTCTAATTACGGGGGCAAGTTCCTTTAGTTTTTCTGTTCCGATGTGTGTGCACACTTCCATGTTGATGTCTCCCTTCATGGAGATGTTCAAATCTAATATATCTTTTCTAAAGGTTCCATACAAGTGCCAGGTCTCAACTGGCTCCCCTTCTGATTCTAGGGAACTTTGGTGATCGACTATGTCAAGTCTTTCTTATCCTTTTTCACCAAGCGTTCCCGGTTACTTCGGATTCGAGGAGCCGGAGTTCTCGTCCTTTCAGAGGCCTTAGGACAGGATTAGGGATACCTTCATCGGTATTTCAACACTCTCTGGTGCATTGCGTATAGGCACATGCGACTTGGTCATGCTCTTCAAATCACTAAAGTGGTCAGGCAGTTGATTCGCTAATGCTTACAAATCAATTATCTTCTGGACTTTAATTATCTTCTAGACTTCAATTATCTTCTGGGCTTCAATATTTTCTTCACTAGTGCGTGGGTCATGTGCATGGATTTCAATTATCTTCTGGACTTCTCTATTTCCCGATATTTTTCATCAAGGGGTTGATTTCCCCCCTAATGACGGGAAACTATCCTCATCTAATATACTATCAGCGAATCAGGCAGTATGCAAATCTCTCATCATAGGGTCCAAATACCTGATTATGGATGTTGTCTCATAACCAACGTATATTCCCAACTTTTGAAGAAGGCCCATTGCAGTTCGTTGGGGTGGTCGTATAGGTACATAAACCTTGCAACCAAATCTTTAAAGATGAGAAATTTTCGGTGCTGATCCTTGCACTAGTTGCTTAGGTGAATGGATGTTATATACCGACGGTCTAAAATTGATGAGAGTTAATGCGAGCAGGACTACGTGTCCCCAACATATAGTTGGTAAATTACAATTCTTCAAAGTAGTCAGGCTAAAATTTAATCCTTTTAATTAACGCCTTTGCTAGTCCATTCTGGGTGTGGACATGCGATACACAATACTCAACTTTAATACCCATTACCATACAATAATCATCAAATGCCTTTAAAGTAAATTCATCGGTGTGTCCATTCTGGTGGACTTCACATGATGATTAGGAAAATTATTCTTAATTTTAATTATCTGCGAGATTAGCTTTGCAAAAGCTTGGTTTCTCGTAGACAATAAACATACATACGACCATTTCGAGGAAGCATCGATGAGCACCATAAAATATCTAAATGACCCTTACAGGGGCCGTATAGGACCGCAAAAGTTTCCCGGGATACGATCCAGGAATGCAGGGACTTCATCCTTCGCTTTTAGAGCAGAAGGTTTAGTAATTAAATTCCTAGGGGCACATGCGGGGCACACAAAATCTTTCTGATTCGGGAATTCTTTACATTGATATTATGTCCCTGTAAATTGTTAATTATATTTCTCATCATCCTAAGACCTGAGTGACATTATCTATCATGCAGAGATCGAAAAGGTTTAGAGCTTCTAAATATGGTTTTCAGGACAGTATAGACTACAGATGTCTTAATATTACCATAGTATAGCCCTGTTTCAAATGAAGGAAGTCATTCTGATACCATTTTTCTTCTTTCTTCATGCTTTGTAGTGAGCAGGTATTTCTCACCATACTCTTCTTTAGTCTCTACGTGGAAACCGTTAGTGCGAATATCCTTAAGAGTTCTAGTCGATTCTTGGTACAACATGGCTTCTTCAATGACTAAAGTTGTGCCCACTAGGAGTATAATTGTGGCCCTTCCTGAGCCTATTATACAAGTAATGCTGCCTGCGATTGTCGTAAGACTACCAGTATTCTTGCCGATCGACTAAAAGAATTTTGTCTTTCTCAAGGTGGTATTCATTGTGTCGCTATCCTGCTAAGCATACTTCCTCCATAGGGCGCCACACACGTTCTAATATAATGTGCTTTATTAATATGCAGTAGAAAGCAAGCAACACATAAATAAAATACTTTAGATATCAGAACATAGCTTGCTATTATAAATACGGGAATAAGTCTTGTAAGACTCATCATAAGAATTTAATGCTTTGCTCTCCTAGATCTTACAACCATTATTCAAAGAATAAAATAATTCAATGTTCTACTTCAATTACAAACTACAAGTTACTATAAAAGATCCAAGTGCAATGTGTGCACTAGATCGAATCAGCGAAGTATTCAAAATTTTTTGCCTCAATCTGCTCTATGGCGATCTTCTCCTCTTGGGCAACTACAGCTGCGGTCACTACAATGTCCAAAGGAGGGGTGATGGGGGCTACTACTGGGTTATCCACATTCATAAGTACAACTAATGGATGTGGATCCTCCGTGCCTGCAATGGCGAGGTGTGCCTCGTGCTATCCTTTGCCCTTCTTCCTAGACAGGAAAGCATCAAGAACGTACGACCCACGACCTTACCCTTCTGGCCTCTCTCCTTCGTGAGAGGCTTCATCACGTTGTAGCTGATAGCATTGGCGTCATGGCCAACATTGCTACTAGGTGGCTGTGAGATGTAGTTCTTCCTTATAACATCATCTTGAGCTTTCGCAACTTGTATGGTGCCAATTAATGCGGCATACTCCTTGTAGCCGTCTTGACGATTGTTGTGTGCGGATTGTACCGCATTTGGGTGAAAGCTAGAGAGAGTCTTCTCAATCTTCTGCTCATCCGTGATTACATTGTCACAGAGTTGAAGACTTGTACAAATTCTGGCCATGTTGGGTCAGTTCTTCGAATTCCTGATTTGTGATGCTAGTCATCTTCATATTCATGCAAAGTGTTCATAAGATTACTACTGATAATTTGCATAAGAATGGTTGCAAAAATTCTCATAATGTTCTTCGAACTCCCGGTTTGTGATCTCGTATTTTTCTATGCATTTTTCATGATTTACAACTATTTTTAGTGATTAAAAGCAATATAAACAATCATAGATAATCAAAACAGTAAATACAATATATGAATTGCATGGAAATAACAATAACAAAGTTAAACATGCTTCAAGTGCAAAAATTGATTCAAAATTTGAATTCCTGAGGCCCTTTCTGCTGGAAAATGAATTTTTAGCGAATTCTGCAATTTTCAGGAGTTAAATCATGAAATTTCAATGATGAGAAAAATTTTCACGTAATTTTCAGAGAGCCCGAGGCCCTTTGTGCAAAATTCCTCACCCGCGTAATTATCCTCGTAATTTTCAGAATCATGAGGGTCCATTTTGCAAATTCTAGGATTTCTTTTCTTTTTTCCTGAATCTTTTTCCTCATTCGGCCAGCTAGGCCGATTCACACTCTTTTTCTCCTGACCAGGCCATAATTCAAGGCCCATTCGGCCTATTCCCCGGCACAAATTCCGTCCTTTTCCCCAGCCCAAATTCTGGCCCATTTGGTGGGTTCAAGATGAAGCTCACAGGGTAGGATTTCCCTACCTCGGTCCTGATGGTGGCGGCGGCTCTAAGGGGCCTAAGGAGGTGGCGGCTCCATAGGAGCCTGAGGAGGTGGCCGGTTCAAGTGGCCGGTGGGGGGCACCGCTTCGAGTGGCAGAGCGTGGGGGTCGGGCTGGTGTGGGGCGCGGGGGCTGGTGGCGCAGGCGCCACTGAAGCCTTGCCGCACGGCGACCCGGTGGCGATCGCGGTGGGTGGGCGAGGCGGCCGAGGCTTGGTTGTCGGCGGCTCCGATGGTGCGGCTCAAGCGTGGGCGGGCGGCGGCTCCTAAGCGCCGCCACGGTGGCGGCGGTGGGCTTCTGAAAAGTCTTGGCGGCCGCTGCCGGGGCAACCAGCGGCCAGCCAATGAGCGCGGCGTGCGTCGGCGCGGGAGGGTCGTGCGGTGGTCCGATGGCGCGTGCTCCAAGCACGGGTGGGCGGCAGCTCTGGCGGCGTGCATCCTCGTCCCCCCTTTTTTTCTTTGTGTCGGGTGGTGCCGATGGCTCACCAGTCGGGCCGATTCTGGGCACACAAGGTTCACCACAATGCGCGCCCTCTGAGGCGATCCGTGTCGAAGGCGGCGCCATCGCGGCGGCAGCCGTGTCGCGAGGCGGGCTATGCCCATGCGCGTGGTGCTTCGTCGGTGGTGATGCGGCTCCAGGCCGTCGATGGCTTGGTTGCAAGCCACCGGTAGCGAGGTGGGACCGTGTGCCATTGGTGGTGGCTCTGGGCCATCGGCATTTTTTCTGTGTTTACTGTTTATACAATGTACTATTTATCCGAGAACTGTTCATCCGTATTACTGTTCGTGTAATTATCGTTCATGCAATTACTGATTGGCTTGGCCGGCGATTTCAAGTCGGCTCGCGGTAGATTAGAATGTATTTGCAATTTCCAATCTACGGTACAATCGACATCCACTTTTCCATCAATCTACCGATTGAAATTGTGTCGGTGACTTCAAGTCGGCTCACAGTAAATTAGAGCGGATTTGCACTGTAGGTTATAATCTAGAAAGCCAATTTTTGCAGAATTGAAAGCAATCTAGAAAAACGATTGAATCTACGAGCGTCATTTATCGACGGTTACCTTTTGATTTGGGGAGAGTCGATCGTGCTGATAACGTGTTGAGCAATCGTAAGAACAATACAAGAACACAAGAACAGAATAGTAGATTGAACACAGAGATATAAGGGTTTTTTGCTTCTCTTTATTCCTTCATGCCTTGTGGAGTGACCTTGTGTCCCAATCGGCTGAACCACATCGTAGTTATCTTCATAGGATAGAGAACATGGTTAGCATAAATCAGATTGAGTGAATCATCAGGACTCACTGATTCTAGAGATTTGATGGCTTTCTTCAATTGTGGGACACAAATCACCGGATGAATATGACTTCCTGCTGGCAACTCGAGCTTGTAAGCCATCTTGCCTATTCGTTGAATGATCTTGTAAGGACCAAAGTATCTAAAACCGAGTTTCTGAGATGACCAGTGAGCAACCGAAAGCTGAACATATGGTTGTAACTTGAGGTAGACTAGATCTCCCGCTTGGAATTCGCGGCCAGATCGTTTTTTGTCGGCTTGGTCCTTCATTTTCTGTTGCGCACGCTGGAGATTCTGTTGAATCAACTTGATCATGAGCTCCCAATCTTGCAGCCACTGTTCTAGTTCTGGCACAGAGCTACCATCACCACTGCTAATGCCAAAATGACAAGGTGGGTGACCATATAATACTTCAAATGGTGTTTTGCCAAGAGTTGAATGATATGTAGTATTGTACCAAAACTCAGCTTGAGAGAGCCACTGCGACCATTTAGTTGGGAAAGCTTGCACTATGCAATGAAGATAGGTCTCCAAACACTGATTGAGACGCTCTGTTTGGCCATCAGTTTGGGGGTGGTAAGCAGAGCTCATATTCAATTTGGTGTCGGTCAGCTTAAACAATTCTTGCCATAAGGCACTGGTGAATACCTTATCCCGGTCAGATATAATCACCTGCAGCAGGAAGTAACCATACTTGGATAACTTGTCCACTACCACAACAATGGTATCAAAACCCTTGGACTTGGGCAAACCCTCAATGAAATCCAGACAGATGGTTGTCCAAGCTTGAGTAGGAATGGGTAATGGGGATAGTAGGCCTGGTGTTTTGACATGCTCGGATTTTGCTTGTTGGCAAATAGAACAAGCTGACACGAATTGGTAAATGTCTTTCTTCATGCTCGGCCATGCAAATAATGCTTTGATCTTGTGATAAGTAGCAGTGATTCCACTATGTCCTCCCACACCACTGTCATGTAGTGCCAATAATACTGCTTGATGTGCTTCAGTATGGCTGCCCAACCAAATACGACCTTTATACTTGATAATGCCATCTTGCAGACAAAACCCCTTAGTATTGGACCCAGTCAGTGCCAATTCCGCCAACAATGCCTTTGTGGCATGGTTTTTCTAATAACCTTCCACCACAATTTCTAACCATCTTGGTCTGCTAATGGATATTACTGATATTTCTATCATTTGCTCCTTTCGGGATAGTGCATTAGCGGCTTTATTATCCAACCCCTTCTTATAGACCAACTTGTATTGCAGACCCAAGAGTTTCAGAAAAGCTTTGTGTTGCATACCTTGTGTAATGCTTTGTTCACCCAGATGTAACAAGCTCTTGTGATCTGTAGCTATAGTGAATTCACCATGTTGCAAATAAGGTTTCCGTTTATCTATTGCCATAAGGATTGCCAAACATTCCTTCTCATAGGTAGATAATCCTTTGGCCTTTTCCCCCAAGGCTTTGCTTAGATATGCTATGGGGTGACCTTGTTGCATAAGAACCGCACCAATGCCCAAATCAATAGCATTAGTTTCCAAAATAAATTCCTTGGTAAAGTCTGGCAATGCCAACACAGGAGCCTGCACAAGTGCTTGTTTAATAGTTGCAAAGGCTGCTTGTTCCCGTTCTATCCAAATATACACTACACCTTTCTTTAGAAGTCTAGTCAAGGCTTTACTGATAATGCCATAATGCCGGATGAATTTCCTGTAATAGCCCAACAAACCAAGAAATCCTCTGAGTTGTTTCACATTGCGAGGGGGTGGCCAAGTCTGGACTGCTTGGATCTTGGAGGGATCAGTGGCCACACCTTGGGCACTGATAATATGCCCCAAGTACTCCAATTGGGGCTGAGCAAATGAGCACTTGGACTGTTTAATGAACAACTGATTGGGTATTCGTCACTGCCTAGAAAGTAGCCGGTGCATTCATTAATCTAAAGGGTATGACTCTGAATTCCCAATGTCCATTGTATGATTTGAAAGCCGTGTTGTACTCATCTTCCTCGACCAACCTGATTTGGTGGTATCTAGCTCTCAAGTCTAACTTAGTAAACCACTAAGCACCACTCAATTCATCCAACAATTCATCAATCACCGGTAAGGGATACTTGTTTTTTACTATAGCTGCATTTAGTTGTATATAATCCACACAAAAACGCCAAAAGCCATCTTTCTTCTTTACTAGTAATATTGGAGAAGCAAAAGGGCTTGCACTCGGCTGAATAACCCCTTTTGGTAGCATTTCTTTGATCTACCTTTCTATCTCATCTTTTTCTTTTGGAGCATATTTGTAGGGTCTAATCTGGACAGGTTTGACTCTGGGCAGTAAAGGAATTGAGTGATCAAAGGACTTGTGAGGAAGTAATTCCTTTGGTTCATGGAATAAATGAGCATGCAGAACCTCTACTATGCCTTCAGGACTCACTAACATCAATTGAATTAATTGAGCCAAACCCCCACTTCTAACTAATCCGTGTAGCTTCTTGGCTGAGATCTGTTGACATGTATTGGTAATGTCTTTCACACCATGTAAAGTGATTTGCCTTCCCTCATGAACAAACTTCAATTGCTTCTAACTCCAGTGAATCCACATGGGTCCTTGTTCTTGTAACCACTCCATACCTAAAATCATGTCATAGTATCCTAGCTTAAGTAATCTTACATCAGTGGAAAAAGTATATCCCTAACTCCACCATATGAGTCCTTTGATTTGTTGACTACTGCACATCCTTCCCCCATCAGCTAGAGCTACTTGAACTGACACTACTGATTGTGCGGGTATTTGCGGCTTATGCACCAATGCATCACTAATAATGTTTCCCGAAATACCTGAGTCAATCAACAACAAAATTTTTTGATTTCCGATGCATCCTTGCAACCTGATTGTTCTTTTTGCCTTGAACTCCCACTACAGCACTCGGAGAAATACTCATCAATACCTCTTCTTCGCTGTTTTTACTATCTCCAACACTTCCTTCATTGCCTTCACCTTCTAACTGTAATACCTCCAAGAGTTCCTCTAGCACATGCAATGACACATTTCATGGACATTTGTGGCCATTTCCCCATTTCTCTTCACATTTAATGCACAAACCTTGAGCTCTGCGCAATGATCTCAAATTCTCATACTATTCTTCCACCTTAGTCTTGTTTTCAGCCTTGTGCTCAATAGGAGCAGCCCCCAAAATTCCCTTGCCATTATAAGCTTGTGTCTTGTGATTAAACCTTGGATAGTCTCTGTGGTCTTGTCGACTAGTGTACCTCTTAGCTGCTACAACTAACTCCTCTTCCTGCAGCAGGGCGAGCGAAAATGCAGTATCCACTGTTCTAGGTTTGTGCAAAACAATGGTTGTCCTGATTTCCCCCTTCAAACCCTCGACAAACTTATTAACAAAAAATACATCATCATAGTTCCTATTGTGAGTGAGTACCTTGTGTGTCACACTTTGAAATTGATCATAATATTCCTGTACTCCCCCAAACTGCTTGATGTTTAACAGAGTCTTCATATAATTGTGATATAAGTCCTTGCCAAACTTACTCTCCATAGCTACACATAGCTCCACCCAATTATCCACCGTGTGTTGTGCCTCAAATGTTTATAACCACAGAGAGGCATTACCGTGAAAGTGCAAGGAGACATACTGAGCCCAACATTGAATTGGCACATGAAACATGTGAAAATATTTCTCGCACTTATCCTTCCAAACTCTAGGGTGTTCTCCATCGTATCAGGGAAACGCTGTCTTTGGCATACAGAACTCTCTCTGTTGATGATTGTTATTTCCTAGAACTCCTAACAACCCTTTACCCCCATGAACTCCCAAATCATAAGCCGCCGAAGAACTCTGATAAAGAAACTCACCCTTGACTAGATTTTGTCCAGATGCAGTGGTTACCCAAAGAATTTCTCCCTGGTAATGCTTCTCCTCCCGGAACACATCATGCCGAGGCATCGTCGGATACAGAGGATTGATCGGCACTCCTTCCTAATGAGACACCCTCAGTCGGAGCTCATCCGTTGCTTGTTAGACATGGTTTGATCGATGATGAGCCAATCTGATTTGCCATTGTATTTTTGGGGTTACGCTCTAGAAACAGCCGCTTTCACTTTAAATAGGGTACCATCTAAATCAGTAGATAAGACACCATATGAGATATGGACTGGGAAGAGTCCTAGCTTGTCTTTTCTAAAGGTTTGGGGATGTGATGTCTATGTTAAATGTTTGACGTCTGATAAACTCACACCTAAGTCGGAAAAATGCTTCTTTATAGGATATCCTAGGGAAATCAAAGGATATTATTTCTACAACCAAGAGGAGAGCAAAGTGTTTGTTGCCCGAAATGGTGTCTTTTTGGAAAAAGAGTTTCTTTCCAAAACGATCGATGGGAGAAAGGTGCAACTCGAAGAAATTCGGAAACATCCGAAAGTGTTTCAACTCCTATTGAACCTCTACAGATGAACAAAATATTGTTGAACTCAGAGATGAGGCATCGACCCCACGAGATCTAAAAGGCCACGCCAAATGCCTATAAGGTATGGGCATGACGTATTATTATTGAATAATGATGAGCCTAACACTTATAAGGAAGCGATGATGGACCCAGACTCTAAGAAATGGCTTGGAGCCATGAAATCCGAGATAGACTCCATGAGAGACAACCAAGTTTGTAACCTGGTCGATCCACTTGATGGCGTTAAAACCATTGAGTGCAAATGGATCTATAAGAAAAAGATTGATATGGATGGAAATGTTCACATTCATAAAGCTCGACTAGTCGCAAAAGGTTTTCAACAAGTTCAGGGAGTTGACTACGATGAGACATTCTCACCGGTAGCGATGCTTAAATCTATACGGATCATTCTAGCTATTGCTGCATATTTCGACTATGAGATATGGCAAATGGACGTCAAAACGACTTTCCTTAATGGAAACCTAAGTGAGGATGTGTACATGACACAACCTTGAAGGTTTTGTTGATCCAAATAATGCTAGTAAAGTGTGCAAACTTGAAGTCCATTTATGGATTGAAGCAAGCATCTCGGAGTTGGAATATACGCTTTGATGAGGAGATCAAAAGATTTGGTTTCATCAAAAACAAAGAAGAACCTTGTGTTTACATGAAGGTTAGTGGGAGCGCACTTGTAATTCTAATCCTATATGTGGATGACATATTATTGATTGGGAATGACATTCCTATGTTTGGAATCTGTTAAGGCATCATTAAAAATAGTTTTTCTATGAAGGACCTAGGAGAGGCAAAGATATATCTTGGGAATAAAGATCTATAGAGATAGATCGAGAAGGCTAATTGGATTAAACCAAAGTACTTATATTGACAAGGTGTTGATTCGGTTCAACATGCAAAATGCCAAGAAAGGGTTCTTGCCTATGTCACATGGCATAAGTCTTAGCAAGAGTCAGTGTCCTTCGACTACTGATGAGCGAGACCGCATGAATGGTATTCCATATGCTTCAGCTATTGGATCTATCATGTACGCCATGATATGTACTCGACCAGATGTGTCATATGCTCTAAGTGTTACGAGTAGATACCAAGCTGATCCTGGTGAATGTCACTGGACAGCTGTGAAAAACATTCTTAAATACTTGAGAAGGACTAAGGATGCGTTCCTAATTTATGGCGGTGATGAAGAGTTGGTTGTAAATGGTTACACCGATGCAAGCTTTCAAACCGACAAAGATGATTATCGTTCGCAATCTGGTTTTGTATTCATTTTGAATGGAGGTGCGGTGAGCTGAAAAAGTTCCAAGCAAGAGACGGTAGCTGATTCTACAACAGAGGCGGCTTCAAAAGCTGCAAAGGAAGGTGTTTGGATAAGGAATTTTATTGCTGAGTTGGGTGTGGTTCCGAATGCCTCTAGCCCAATGGATCTCTATTGTGACAATAATGGAGCCATTAAGAGGCTAAGCGACCTAGATCCCATCAAGTCCAAGCACATACTCAAAGCGTTATCATCTCATTCGCGAATTGGTGGATAGAGGAGATGTTAAGATATGCAAAATTCATACGGATTTAAATGTTGTCGATCCGCTGATAAAGCCTCTCACACGACCAAAGCATGAGGCACACACAAGAGCTATCGGTATTAGATACTTAAATGATTGACTCTAGTGTAAGTGGGAGATCATGGAAATATGCCCTAGAGGCAATCATAGAGATGATTATATTTCTTTATGTTCACAATATTTGATAATATGTTATCTTGTTCCTTGAATGAATCATCACCATCAAGATTAACGAGTATGTGACTTGTTGGTGAAGCTCTTTTAACTTATGATGATGTCGTTCTAAAATATCCTCGGTCGAAAGTCACCGGGTCGAAACACTAGTGACTCTACGACCAAAGACATGTATTGATTGATGACCACGTTTCACCGGTCATGGATATAGGGATATCGAATCAATAATGCGAACACGTGTTAGAGAACATGGTGTTGGATAAGACCCACCTTGAGACACTATTGAGATTGTTATGATTCTATGTGTCATTAGTTGGTCTCAAGCAATGATGATGTATAATCCTTAGACCCGAGATCAAGATGGTTTCCTACATGTGTAATAGCACTCTTAGGAGTTGCCAAACGCCTTCAGAATCGGGTGGTTATAAAGGTAGCTTTCGGGTATGCTATGAAACATGCAGAGGGATGTGACTGGTGGGATATGGGATTTGCCCTCCTAACATAACAGAGAGATATCTCGGGCCCTCAAGTGGTCGGATAAAGAAAGTGCATGGCCATGCCCTTCGGTGGTCGAAGAGTTCGACCACATGAGGTTATCCGATACTCGATCGAGAAAGCATTGAATGTCCATGGATGACACAACATCTCACCCGAGTTCAACCAGATATCGTGAGGCAAAGGGAGAATACATGAGAAGGTAAGAGTTCGACCCGACTACGGACCGGTCGTATGGAGATACAAGCAAGTCGTAGATCGGTCGAACGTAATCACAGAGTGGTGAAACCAAGTCGTAAGGAGTTACGAGTTGGTCGTGATAGAATACTGGCTGGTCATATAGAGATAGGACACGGTCGTAAGTGATGAGGACCTCGTCGAGATCATATTGCATTAAAGGTTCCTCCCATATAATTTGTGTGTATTCGGAATCGTTATGTCCTGCTAGGAACCGCTACGACTCGTGGCCGGAAAGGGTTTTCGAGTCACAACCGAACTACACATGAACCTAACGGGTCACACACTTAACGGGTTGGAACAAACTAGTACGAATACGATTCGTAAACGTGTTTGGATAGGATCCATCACGGGGCACTATATAAGGAGATACATGAGGCTGTTGGGAGAAGGGAGTTGACACGAGTTGCCCTACTGAAACCCAAGCCGCCATCTTCTTGAGAGCCTTGCCGTGCGATTTGGTGCTAGCACACCGCGCATTTGTTGTTCCTTCCACGGGCGTGTGGATACCATAGAGGCGCTTCTACGTTGTTGCGCTTAAGGACGATCCGCGATCTTCGCAAGGAACTGCAGAGGTGCTGGAGGAGACGATCAACTCACGAGAACGCTGGACGATCGACCACGACCACTGCATCAACGTGCTGGACGCTGGACGATCGACTACGATCAGTACATCGACGCGCTCTTCGTCGGACCAGGTTACTTCGACACTTCTTCCGCTGCTCTGCGCGTCTAGTGGTAATGATCTGTGATCATCTTCTTGCTTGGCTTCCTGGTTTACGTGGTAGAAATTTTGAATTGTTGCTATCGTAGCCTACTCGTATCCCTGCAGGTTCCTCAACACGTCATCAGCATGATCGACTCCAGCCTACCTCTAGGCCTACTCCACTCGGATCGAAAGGTAACCATCGTAGCATGACGCTCACAGATCGAATCATATTTCCTATATCGCTTTCAATTATGCAAATTTCGCTTTCTAGATTAATCCTACGGTGCAGATCCTCTCTAATCTACCATGAGCTGACTTGAAGTCGTCGACCAAGCCGATCGGTTGGATTGCATGAAAGAGATGATGTTGATTGCACCGTAGATCATTGCATGAATAGTAATTACATGAACACGATCACGACGCCTGTCGCTTGCACACGGCACCCTCTGGCTGTTTGCACACGGCTGCACCACCCGCACGTGGCCGCATCGCTGCACCTGTATGCGCTGGAGCTAGTCGCACCACACCCATCGCGCTGTCAACGCCGGTCGTGATGGCTCGAAGCCGTGCCACCACTGCCCGACCGCGTGTATGTGTGCTGAAGCCACCGGCCCGAAGCCGCAATGCTCGGCATGCTCTGTGATCAAAGCCGTTGCTCGTCACAAGACCGCTTGACTATGGTGCCGCTACTGCTCGAGTCGCCCGACCGCCGTTCAGACCGTCCGCCAACCAGGAGTTTGAAGAGCATTATGAGAATTTTGCAGCCATTTTATGTAAATTACTAGCAGTAATCTTATGAACTCTTTGCATGAATATAGAAATGAGTGGCATCACGAACAAGGAGTTCGAAGAACTGACGCAGCATGGGTAGAATTTGTACAAGTCTTCAACTCTGTGATAATGTAATCACGGATGAGCAGAAGGTTAAGAAGACTCTCTCTACCTTTCACCCAAATACGGTGCAATCCGCACACAACTATCGTCAAGATGGCTACAAAGAGTATGCCGTATTAATTAACACCATGCAAGTTACGGAAGCTCAAGATGATGTTATAAGGAAGAACTACATCTCATAGCTACCTAGTAGCAATGTTGGCCATGAAGCCAATGCTAGTAGTTACAAGGTGATGAAGCCTCTCACGAAGGACAAGGGCCAGAAGGGTAAGGTCGTGGGTAGCACGTTATTGATGCTTTCCAGTCTAAGAAGAATGGCAAAGGACAGTATGAGGCACACCTCACCATTGCAGGCACGGAGGATCCACATCCATTTGTTTCACTTATGAATGTGAATAGCCCAGTAGCAGCCCCATCACCCCTCCTTAGGACATTGCAGCGGCTCCAGCCTTAGTTGGCTAAGAGGAGAAGATTGCCATGGAGCAGATTGAGGCAGAAGTTTCTGAATACTTCATTGATTGGATCTAGTGTATGCATTGCACTTAGATATTTTTATAGCCACTTGCAGTTTGTGGTTGTGATGGAACATTAAATTATTTTACTCTTTGAATAATGGTTGTAAGCTCTAAGAGAGCAAAGAATTAAATTCTTATGATGAGTTCTGCAAGGCTTATATTCCCATATTTATAATAGCAAGTTATGTTCTGATATCTGAAGTATTTTATTTATGTGTTGCTTGCTTTCTGCTACATATTAATACAGTACATTATATTAGAACACGTGTAGCGCCCTATAGAAGAAGTGTGCTTAGCAAGATAGCGGCACAATGAATGCCATCTTAAGAGAGACAAAAAATCTTTCAGTCGATCAACAAGAATGTTGGTAGTCTTACGACAATCGCAGACAGCGATACTTGTATAATAGGCTCAGGAAGGGTCACAACTATACTCCCGATAGGCACAACTTTGGTCATTAAAGAAGCCTTGTTGTACCCAGGGTTGACTAGAACTCTTAAGGATACTCGCGGTAACGGTTTCCACGTAGAGACTGAAGAAGAGTAGGGTAAGGAATACCTGCTCATTACAAAGCATGAAGAAAGTGAAAAAAGGTATTAAAACGACTTTCTTCATATGAAACTAGGCTATACTACACTAATATAAAGGCACCTGCAGCCTATACTACCCTGAAAATCATATTTAGAAGCTTTGAACTTTTCTATCTCTAGCATGATAGATTATGCCACCCAGGTCTTAGGATGATGAGAAATATAATTAAGAATTCATAGGGACATAATACGAATGTAAAGAATTTCCTGAATCAGGAAGATTTTGTATGCCCCGCATGTGTCACCAGGAAATTAATTACTAGACCTTTTGCTCTGAAAGCGAAGGATGCAGCCCCTGCATTCCTGGACCGTATCTAGGGTTATATTTGCAGGCCTATACAGCTCCTGTCAGGGTCATTTAGGTATTTTATGGTGCTCATCAATGCTTCCTCGGAATGGTCGCACATATATTTATTGCCTATGAGAAGCCACATTTTTTGCAAAAGCTAATCTCGCAGATAATTAAAATTAAGAATAATATCCCTAATCATCATGTGAAGTCCACCAGAATGGACAATGTCAGAGATTTTACTTCGAAGGCAACGATGATTGTTGTATGGCAATGAGAATTAAAGTTGAGCATTCCATACCGTATGTTCACACCCAGAATGGACTAGCAGAGGCATTAATTAAAATGATTAAATTTATTGCTCGACCACCTTTGAAGAATTGTAATTTACCAACTACATATTGGGAACATGCAATCCTGTACGTAGCAACTCTCATCAATTTTAGACCATCGGCATATAACATCCATTCACCTATATAACTAGCGCAAGGGTCATCACTGCAGGTTTGGTTGCAAGGTTTATGTACTTATATCACCACCGTAGCGAACTGAAAAGGGTCTTCTCTGAAAGTCTAGGATATATGTTAGTTATGAGACAGTATCCATAATCAGTTATTTGGACCCTATGACGAGAGATTTGCATACTGCGCGATTCGCTGATAGTATATTAGACGAGGATAGTTTCCTATCATTAGGGGGAGGAAATCAACTCCTTGATGAAAAATGTCGTGAAATAGAGAAGTCTAGAAGATAATTAAAGTCCAGAAGATAACTGAAATCCATGCACATGACCCGCACACTAGTCAAGCAAAAATTGAAGTCCAGAAGATAATTGATTTACAAGCATTAGCGAATCAACTGCCTGACTACTTTAGTGATTTAAAGAGCATGACCAAGTCTCATGTACCTGAATGCAATGCACCAGAGAGGGTTGAAATATCGATAAAGGTATCTCTAATCCTGTCCTAAGGCTTCAGAAAAGGACGAGAACTCTGGCCTCTCGAATCCGAAGTAACTGGGGACACTTGGTGAAAAAGAATACGAAGGACTTGACACAGCTGATCACCGAAATTCTTTAGAACTAGAAGGGGAGTCAGTTGAGACCTAGCACCAGTATAGCACCTTCAAAAAAGGCATACTAGAATTGAACATCCCCATGAGGGAAGATACCAGCGTGGGTGTGTGCGCACAGATCCGAGCTGAAAAACTAAAGGGACTTGCCCCGTAATTGGAAGCAGCGGTGAGCGAGTAGAAACATTAGAAGAATCGTCCCTTGAAGAAATAGCTATAAACCATGTGACCACGGAAGAATCTATGAACAAGACAACAACCAACGTTGATATTTATTTGCAAAGAAAATTGTTACAATCATCGATCTTGATGCAGAGCCTGCATCGCTCGCTGATTGTAATGTGGGGACCCCCGGGATATTTTCGTAAGGCCGAGGCCTTCCTGGTCTTATGGAAATAACTCTGGGACTTTGGTAAATGGATTCCAATTTAACTCCATCTAAGTGAGAGGTCTTGCCCGAACTAGAGCTCCAATGATCATACATACTACACCTCTGTAAGCACTACATGATAATCAGTTCTCTAAATAGTTCAAGACTACACTTAATGAGTTAAAAGAGAATTCATCAACAGCGAGTATGAGATCATGTTGGCTTCCAAGATCAGCGACCAATACGCTCATACTCTCATTCAATGTTGGTCACATCCATACAACATTCATACAAAGACATAAAGAAAGACATACATAATAATAGTTCAAGTCTACATCAATTGCAAAAGGCCGACCATCCAAATTCAATTAAAATCTTAGAGTGGTAGCGGAAACGATATAAAGAAACAAAAAGTCCAGCAATGGAGTTAAATAATGGCACTACTCGTCAGTGTCGCCTAAATAGACACTAACGAGCTCATCGGGCTCGAAGTCTTCTTCACCTAAATTGCAGCAGCCAGGTGAAGTACAAATTTTGTTGCAAGTCTTACACAAAGGTAAAATTAGTTATGCATAATAGACATTCAAAGGATAGCATTAGTGGCTTTAGTTTTGGGAAAGACGTAACAATTTTCAACCTACACATACTAGTTTTTCAAATGCCATTTCAAAATCAGGTTTGAAGTAGAAGTAAACACGTGATAAAGTAATACATTGATAAAAAAATGAATCAAACAAAAACCAAAGTGGCAGCCCACTTTGATACACTAACATGTATGAACACCCGTTCAGGCCGAATACCAAGTTGTACCCACCAATTTTAATTCAAAGTCTAACAATAGTGACTCTCGAATTCAAGCGATCATCCGTAACCGTGGACACGGCTATTTGAATAGATTTATCTCTGCAAAGGTGTACTACTTTACCCACACGTCTCGACTAGCCCGTAAGCCTCCGAATGCCTCCGAACAATGACACACTTCCTTAGGTATGCCGGCTGGGGAGAATCGAGATACAGTCGTTTTTCGCAAGAAAATCCTATTGAGATAAGTTGCCCTTGCAAGATGTTCCCTTACTTAGTACAAGTGACAGATAGCAATTGCTAAGCGGCTCACAAGTTGTATTGGACACACTGATGCAATGTAAATAAACAAAAAAAATGGTGCTCCCACGCACACTACAGAAAATTACATCGGCTCCTACGGACAAATGATCAAACACAAGTGTCCTCATATCACCTGGGACTTAACACAATAAAACCTTTCCCTTACTTAACTGTACGGTACCCATATCCCGCGTGTGATAGCACGAGTTTTACTTGAATCAACGACATCACAAAACTTTGGTCCTTATTGGTCCGGACAAGTTAGCCACATACCCGATCTCGTGCACGAAGGCACCCTCACTAGCAACCACTTATCCAGACCCAAAAATCTTTCAAAATAACAAAGTTTAACTTAAGAAATAGATACAAAGATCTGGAATAAAAAGAAGATAAGAAAGCTTGTGTCCCCCATAAATTGTCGGGTAATTCCCGACAATCAATCTACCATGTCTAGACTTGCATGGCTAAGCAGTCCCGTACAATATATTTCACACAACCTAACTTAAGCATGTAGGTACTGGAATAATTCAAGGATAACCTTATGAATAGGATATAACTAACTACACATCACAAAAATAGCGACATAATAAAATTAGCATGTAAGCAATTATCATTGCACTTAACTAATCAAAATCTGGGATCAATATGATGCAAAAGAAAAGTTCAAATTATGCTTGCCTTGCTGGTAGATTAATTTCTTGCTTTCGGTAGCATATAAGTCAATGTCTATAGCTTCGGAATCTATACAATAAAGATATCGATAAACACCGAGAAATACCACAAAATTCAAATTGCTCAAAAATGCATGTAATTTCTACAATATCTAGATGATGATTTTATATGAATTTAGGTGAAAGAATTATTCCATTTGGATTTAGTATGTAAGAGTTATAGCAGTTTGAATCTTAGCTTTCTGGAAAATTCAAATTAATTGAGAATCGGTTACTGTTCACCGAATTTAATTATTTGGTCAAACTTTGCAGAGTAGTGGGGAGGCAAAGGATTACATAGCTAATTAAAGGATAAAATTATAAGTTTAAAATATCTTGGTTCATCTCATTTGGAGTTTTTATGAATTAGTTTTGAATTTTCAAAGTTATTAGCTTTTTCTATTGTAAAAATAATAAAGTTATGGATCATTTTCCAAAACTATATTATATTTTATAGAGACATGTTTGAAACCTATTTTAAAATAAATTTCACTTAAAATGAAAGTTATCAAAATTGGTTTCACTGTTTTTGGAGTCAAAATGAATTAGTTATGCATTTTTGAAGTTAATAAAATTTTCAGTGTAACAATAATTCATTTCCGGATTCTATAAATGCATCAATACTTTTCTTACCAGGCGCTGTGCCAGCCACAGTCACTAACAAGCGGGGTCCACTATACAGTGTAATTTTGTATTTTAATTTCTGATATAATATGCGCTGACAGGTGGGATCCGCATGTCATAGAAGCGGTCCACGAAATAGTGCGTGAACCATAGTTGACAGATGTTGGACCGAAAAGGCGACTAGAGGGGGGGTGAATAGGAGCTTAAAATCTTTTTCGAATAAGATTGGATCCAATAATAATTTCACTCCAATAGCTATGAGAGCTATGAAGATCAATATACAAGTATAGCGGAAGCCTTGTATTGAATCCTAATCAAACCCCCAAAGCACAGGAGCAAAAAACCAAAAGCTATGCTGAAAATTCAGGAATCGGTACTACCACCGTTGTAAGTGCGGTACTACCTCATCGCGGTACTACCGCAGGCAAAATAAAGGTACTACCTTTTATCCTGACGATGAACAGAACAGCCTGAAAACGAAATCGAAAATCATCGTAACTTTTAAACCGTAAGGCCAAACTCCACCAAATTTGGAACACACCTTCCTAAGGATATTAGGAACCTATTCCAATCAAGGATCGCAGAGATCCAAGCCAAAGTTCCTATCTTTTTCAGATTGAACGAAGGTGGTTCAAAAATGAGTCAAAAACGAAACTATGATCTAGAGACTTGCTCGTGGGTGATTGATGATCAAGATGATCCTAGATGGGTTCCCACATGTCCCAGCAAGTTAGATCACGGCAAGAAATCAACCAAAAACTCACGGATCAAAGAAAGACTCAAAATCATCAAATAGAGAGAAAGAAAGCAAATGAACTCATCTTTGAGAGAACTTTCTTTGGATTGATTTGATATGGTATTGGTTTACAGCCACTCCATCAATGGAGGACAAAGACTCAATACATGAGCATGAAATCAAATCCAACTCTCTAGAACCCTAACCTCCAACTATCAACTCCCTAAGCACAAAAGCAAAACTAGGGTTTACAATGCAATGAAAGGGTTGAGGTGGCTGTCCAAAGACACCCCTATTTATAGTGGAGGCTTAGACCTTCTAGAAGAGTAACCCTAATGGGCTCCGTTAAGGCCCAAAACAAACGGGTCACACACGCACGCATTTTAAAGCACCGTCTTCAATTCTCTTGACCTAATCCACTTCTTGGCGACCGACTTGCGCCACGGTTGGCATTAGGTCACCAAGGCGATGTTGGTAAAATTACCAAAATACCCTTCTCGATCTTTTTCAAGACCGAGTCCCATCTTCGTGAAGCACCTCCCATGCTTCGACACGTGTAGGTTGATCCAGCGGCTCTCTTCATGTCGGCAAGTCTCTCCCATCCGGCTCCCACCGAAACCACCATGGCACTTGCACCGACCCCCGCGTCGCTTGATCGAACTCGTCGCACCGAATCGCCTGTTCGGTCACCTTTGTCCGTCTTGCGCAATGCTTGACTCTATTGACCTCACCCGGCATCCCCGATCGTTCTGGACCTCAGCTCTCCAAGCTTAGTCCCGATCATCCTCGCCGTTGACCGTCATTGACCTCCAAGCAACCTACACATCAATAGACAAAGAATTGAATCCGGAACAAGTTCTTCACAACTTGACCCACGTTAGTCAAAACATGCATCATGCAACACATATGCCATGACACCCATGAACTTGACCTAACCCAAAAGCAATTCTCCAATTGAAAAGACAATCAAGACAAAATCGGTACTACCGCAGTGTTAAGGCGGTACTTACAAGAAAGCGGTCGTCTCGCTTCAACAACAAGCAGACTACCGCTACCAAGGAAATCCAAAACTTCCCAAAATACACTTGTTCGGAAAAACCATACCGCTCACACGCGATCGTTCATTCATGCGGTACTACCGCTCCTCGAGAAATCCAAAACACAAATTACACTCGTTCTGGAAAAACCATACCGCTTTGCTTGCGGTAATACCACCAATGGTACTACCGCCAAACACAAGCTTCAGACTACCGATGATCCCGACACTTGCTGAAAACAGGATTTCAACAAAACCGAAAACGATCGTTTCGACAAACCCAAAGAGCTATTGCCAATTGTATCATCACATTAAGATCGTGAGCATATCCCCATGATATCCACAATCTCCCCCTTGATGAACACATTGGCAATTTCCCACAAATGCGAATTTTGAGATTTGAAAAAGTAAAAACTCGGCGTTTTCGCTCAAAGGCACAACTTGGTCCAAATGCAAGAACAAGCAGAGGGAATGACCAAGTTGGCTCCAGAATAGAAACAGCAAGTGAGATACGGCAAAAGAAGGCGAGAAAGCTTCATTTTCCAGAAACGGGTCAAAATCTCACTTAAGGTCCAAAAGAAAGAACAATTGTTCGATATGACCTTTGATCATGGTGAGGATCCAAGAATTGCACTTCAAGTTCAGAAAAAGGCAATAAGATTACAAGAAAGCAAATAAGAAACTCCCCCTCACTATGATCCTCAGAATTTCAAATTTTCTCCAAGTAGCTCCCCCTTTTTCAAAACACCTTCTCCCCAAACAACTTCTCCCCCTTTGACAATGGAGTCATCAAGGAATCACGCCTTCCTCTCGTCCAGAGATAACAAATGCAGAATGAGGAAAAAGCATAAGATGGAGCATGCATGAAATGCAATGGAGTGGCTTCAAAATTTTTTTTTATTTTTCAATTGTTGAGTACAAGAAGCTTTGGAGATTACCCAAAAGAACAAGCTAGCATTTCTAAAGTTGCACAAACAACATATCAAGCCTAACAAATAGCTAGCAAAATCATAATAAGACATGTATAACAAAGCTAAGCAAGAAGGCTCAATATAAAGCAATGAATTTTAGCATTTTAAGCAAAGCTTCAAATCTAGCAAGTTCATCAACAGGATCCTAAAATGATATCGCCATGTCAAAATGTCAATGTGAGATCAAAAGCTAACAATGACCACATTAAGAGACAAATAGGTCCTAAATGAATCGCTTTTGCTCAATTTTCTCATACGCCCATTTTTCAACTGTTTTCATTTGCAATGAATATTGAAGTTGACTAATGGTCTAACTTAGTGACAAGATCCCGGACTAGGAGCCATCCACAAACTCATCCTAAGCTTCACCAAAAGTTGATTAAAGGTATATCTTAGTGAAGAAGATCCCGGACTAGGAGCCATCCACAAACTCTTCCTAAGCTTCTACCAGTATGACAAATCTTGAGGTTCATGTCGGTTGTGACAAGCGGTCCCCATGAGATCGTTCGATCATCAAACTATCTCCAAGTTCATGTCTTTGACATGCAGTCTCGTAAGAGTAGTTTGGCACAATTTAAGCATAAGACAATCTTGGAAGTTGATTTTTCATTTTCCACAAGAGCAGATTTAGATTCTCAAGAACACAAAAAGCTCAAGTAATGATCAAAACTAGATTCAAGAGCTAACAAAGCAATTTTGACAGGGCCAATGTCATAAAAGGAGCACTAATTGCGCAACTGGCTAAACAATTCACAAATTGCTAGTTTCTTAGTTCAAGTTGTTTTTCAAGTTCTAGCTCATACAGCAAAGACTTAGCTACACATGTGAAAGCATGATAATTCTAGCAAGTCAAAGAACTAGACATGGCATTGAGCAAGAATTGAAACACTAAAGCTCCAAAGGGTAATAAGCAAAGCTTCATCAATTTTAAAAGATAAGCAGAAAAGCTTATATTACAATGCATCTTTTTGGATTTTTCATATGAAATGCAATATGATACAATGAGATGCAAGAAAAGCTCATAAAGCCTAAAAGACCAAAAAGATCAACAAGTTCAAAAAGAAAAACAAAGAAAAGATCAAATGAACAAAGAAAGATCAGAAAAGATCCAACTCCCCCTCAAACCAACCCATAAGGATAAATTACCCCTAACTCACTCCTCAAGGTGGCAAACCTTGTTGGGTCTAAAGGCTTGGTGAGGATATCGGCTAACTGAGCCTCGGACTCCACAAAATGCAGCACAATATCACCCTTCTCAACGTGGTCTCTAAGGAAGTGATAGCGAATGTCTATGTGTTTGGTCCTAGAATGTTGCACTGGGTTTTTAGCAATGTTGATAGCAGAAGTGTTGTCACAGAAAAGAGGAACACTAGCAAAGGTTAACCCAAAATCCTTAAGAGTGGAGACCATCCACAAAATCGACTCAAAGAACTAGCAAAGCTACATATTCAAACAAAGAAGGATTGTGCAATGTAAGACCGCTTCCTAGAAGACCAAGAGACAAGAGAAGTGCCTAAGAAATGACATGTGCGGATGTGCTCTTTCTATCTAGCCTACTGACCGCAAAATCGAATCAAAACCCCGAATGGACAAATAAGAAGAACAAGAATACCAAATGCCATCTTCAAGAGTAGAGTGTAAATACCGAAAATGCGCTTAACGGCTTGGCGATGTGAAGTCCTCGGTGACGCTCAAACCTCGCACTGAGGCGCATCACGAAGTGGATGTCCGGTCTTGAGGCCGTCAGTACGAAGGGAGCCGATCATGTTTGCGGTACTCGCGTTGATCCACGGCTTCTCCTTCCTCATCTGGATCCAAAAGCGATCGATGTCGCCATGGGAGTGGCGATCGACTTGCAATCACCCATCTCAAAACGCTTGAGCAAATCCTTGGTGTACTTCGCTTGATGGATGAAGATCCTTCCTTGCATTGCTTGATTTGTAGCCCCGTAAAGTAGTTGAGCTCTCCCATCATACTCATCTCAAATTCCTGGACATGGTCTCGTAAAAACTAGAAACAAGAGCATTAGAGGAACCACCAAAGATAATATCATCAACATATATCTGAACAAGCAGGAAGTCATTGCCATGCCTAAGAATGAAAAGAGTCTTATCAACTTTTCCCATTTCAAAATCATTCTTAAGCAAGAAGGTCTTAAGTCTATCATAACAGCTCTAGGGGCTTGCTTAAGACCATACAAGGCTTTGGATAGCTTAAAAACACGATCGTGGTGCTTGGGATCCTCAAAGCCGGGGGTTGCCTAACATACACTTCCTCCTCTATAAAACCATTCAGAAGGCACTCTTAACATCCATTTGATGCAACCTAAAACCTTTAGATGCAAAGAAATGCAAGCAAGATGCTAATAGCTTCTAATCTAGCAACAGAGCGAAGGTCTCATCAAAATCTAACCCCTCAACTGGCTAAAACCCCGAGCTACCAACCTAGCCTTGTTTCTAACCACAGAACCATCCTCATTTTGTTTATTTTTGAACACCCAACGGGTTCCTATAAATTATGACCACTAGGAGGATCTACAAGGTTCCAAACTTTATTTCTTTCAAAATTCTCTAACTCCTCATGCATGGAATTGACCCAACTAGCATCAGATAAAGCATGTGATATATCTTTGGGTTCAAAAGAAGCTACAAATGCAGAGTGAGAGAAAAGACTCGGATCATGATACAGGAGCGAGTGACTCGCTCATGGAGATTACCAATCATCGATCCGGAGGGTGTTGCTTCAATGTGCAAAGGAGCGCTGGGGAGATTGCATCTCCTCAACCTCCGCAGTATCTTCTTGATGAAGAAGTCGTGCAGAGCCTCAATTGAGGTGAAGCGATCAGAAAGGTGTTCGGAGCTTGGGCGGCTTGCACAGAACATCGAAGAACAAGTGAAGGAGCAAAATCAAGTTCATCCTCATCTTTTTCAACAAAAATGCTCTCTGTCACCTGTAAATCACCTGAAACATCGGATCTAGCTCCAGGGCTAGTCTCATCAAAAGTGACAATTGCATGTCTCCTGAACAATGTTAGTTTCAACATTAAAAACCCGAAAACCCCTCGAATGAGCAGGATAACCCAGAAATAAACCATCACAAGTCCTTGATTGAAATTTATCTAGGTTCCCTGTCTTAAGAATAAAACACTTCGATCCAAAGACTCGAAAGTGAGAGACAGAGGGTTTTCTGCCAAAACGAAGCTCATATGAAGTCTTGCCCAAAGACGGTCTCAAAAAGACACGGTTTGAAATATGGCAAGCTGTAGCAATAGCTTCGGCCCAAAACCTCCTCGGTATGCTATACTCATCCAGCATCATTCTAGCCATCTCAACTAGAGTCCTGTTCTTCCTTTCCACAACGCCATTTTGTTGAGGGACGTGTGGAGAAGAGAACTGATGCTCAATACCGCGCTCAGCACAAAAAGAGGCGAAAGAAGCATTTTTGAACTCCGTGCCATTGTCACTGCGGATCGATCTCAAGGCACCAGGAAGTTTAGAAGCCAAACGAAGAACAAGGTCATGATAATGATTAAAAGCCTCATCCTTCGAAGCAAGAAAGACCACCCAATAGTATCTCGAAAAATCATCGACTATGACAAGAATGTACCAATTGCCACCGACTGACCGAACCCTAGCGGGACCAACAATCCATATGAAGCAAGCGTCTCGGTCCGTCGGTCATGACCATAGTCAATGACGGGTGAGGCGGCAACTTGCTTGCCATGCCTACAGTATACGCATATCAAACATCCTTGATGACTTTGAGTTTAGGCAAACCTCTCATGAGATCAAGGCCGCTAACTCGTGTCGATGATCAAAACCAATGTGCCCCAACCGTCGGTGCCAAAGCCGATATCGAAGAGGAAGCAATTAAGCACTTAAGGGATCCAAAGAAGAGATTGAAAAAATCAGCTCCAAAAATTCTACCAACTCTAGAAATCCCAAAACGAGCTCACCAAGAGAATCAAGCACACGACAGCATTCTTCTTAAGCGAGTCTCATAGCCATCATCGAGTAGTCGGAGACGTAAAGGAGATTGTACCTTAGCTTAGACACAAGCGCGGCGTCCTTGAGAATGAACTTGTCGCTCACCCCGATCATTCCAGCCCTTCAATGCGCCTTGTGTATCATCTCCAAAGGTGATGAAGTCATCACCGGTTGATCGCGTGAAGGAGGTGAACCATCTTGAGTCTCCGGTCATGTGGTGTGAACACCCGAGTCGATTTAACCATGTGTTCTTTCCCTTCCGCGCCAATCCTCGAAAATCAAGGAACAAAAGAGCGATGTGTCTCAACATCAAGTTAGTTAAAAGCTTACTTGGGAACCCAAGATCGAGACACACGCGTCTGAAAGTAGTATGCAAAGCGATGTGCTATCCTTGACATTATTCGTAGTTCTATTATGAGCAATGGTAACACGAACATGAGATGCATCTTGTCTAGGAACATGGTGATGAGCATGTGTAACAAATCCTAGACCGGAGTTCTTCTTTTGTACGTGACCATATCTCATAAAAGCTCTAGGTTGATTAAATGACATTCTAGCAATATTTTTCTTAGCGTTCTTCAACCTACGCCAACAGAACTCAACCAAATGTCCACTCTTCTTGCAATAGGTGCAATGATATTTTGTACCACTGGGAGAAGCACCTTTTGCCTCAAAAGAAGGTTGGACAAACCCTGCAGATTTAAAAACAGTTTTTGCAGGTTGGGTTTTAAATTCAACTAAGCCATTTTCCAAGACCTGAATGACATTAGGCTTGGACATGTCCTGGGCAGAGTTGTATCATAAACCTTGCTTCTTAAAAGGAGTTTTAGATTTATCTAGAATCATGTTTAACTATTTTTCACCATTAGAGAATCTTTCTAAAGTATCCTTGAGATATGCATTCTCTTTTTCAATATTAGCACATGATTCACAAGTCTTGCCCTTAATGGCTCTAGCATGTTTCTCCTTAAGATGAGCAACTTCAAGCTTATAGGCAGCACAAGAAGCACAAGGTGTAGACTCAATTGTGTTCTTAAGCTTGGCAAATTTAGCTCTAACTGCTTCTAGGATATCCTTAACTTCATGTTCGTGTTCTAAGCAGAAAGAGCAAAAGCTAGATTTCACATTACCAGAAGCATCCAACTTGCTAGACTATAAGCATTTTTCACATGGAGCAGATTTAACATCAATTAGCTCAGTTCTAGCATTTTCAAGTTGATGCAAAGCAATATCATGAGCAGATTGTAGTTTAGACAGTTCGGAGTGCAAAGCATGGCAGGATGAACATTCATCAACATCTAGACTCTTAGCATTCACAATCTCTAATGTCAAATTCTCGACTTGTGACACTAGATCCTTGTTCCTAGCCATGGTGAACTCTAAAGCCTTATCTTGACTAAGCAATTGCTCATACATGTTATCGCATCTAGTAGAAAGGGCATCATAGGATGGAAGTACCTCATCGTTGTCATCGGCGTCGTCGGAGTCGGCCATGAAGCACATGCCGGTGAAGTCCTTGGCCTTCCCTTTCTTGTCTTGAGGGATCTCCTCCTCCTTGTCCTCCTCGCTCCCGGAGTACACATCGCTCATGGATTGATCTCCAAAAGCGGTAAGGACCTGGTGAGCAGCCTTCATGAGCTTGGCAGCATCATACTTGGGCTTGCCCCTTGAGGCTTCTTCCAGCAAAGCTTCTCAATCTTGTGTTTGCCCTTACCTTTCAAATTTTGGGCGCTTGGTCTGGATGTGATATAGCTCTCCACACTCATAGCATGTCACAGGCCACCTCTCTTCTGCTTCGATATTGTTATATGCCCGTGTGACTTTCTTGGCTAAAAGAGCTAAATCACCTCGGGAAGACTCTCAAACTCTTCTTCTTGAATAGCAGATAAACACGCAAGAGAAAAACCAGAAGAAGACTCAGAAGAACCATCAGGAGTCCCTTTGAGAGGATCAGCTACCAAAGCCATGTTATCCTTCTTAGGATTACCGCCTCTCTTGATCTCATGAGTTTTTAGCTTGCTATAAAGCAGCTCCAAAGTGAGATTAGAGAGATCGACGTTCTCCTCTATGGCAGTTGCCTTCATCTCCCACTCCTTGGTGTTGATTGCACCCAAGAGGTGGGTGGCATTCTCAGATTGAGAGTACTCAATGTCAACTTTTCATCCGATTGATCACCTTGTTAAAATGAGTAAAGACGCCATCGATGCTCTCACTAGGGCGATCTCAAATTTGTTGTACTCTCGCTTGTAGACATTCTCGACGACTTGCTTGATCCGGGACGATCCCTCATGGTAAGTTTCGAGGTGTGCCAAATCTCATGTCTTGATCGCAAGATTGCAAATCCTATCGTACTCTTGCCTACCAAGCCCAAAGATATAGAAGGTTCTTTGCCTTGTTGTTGTTAGCCAAGAGGGTCATTTCTTTGAAGCGCGTAGTAACTTCGGCAAAACGAAGGAGATCGAACAACCTCCCATATAGCTTGTCCTTCGCTCTCAAGGAAGACTCGATGCGATTCTTCCAATAGGCATAGTCGAGCCCATCGAAGACATGCGGCTTGGTCGAGTACTTATCCATCGCCAGTTCGTTGACCTGTTAAGATCAAGATTGAACTAACCTGCTCGATACCACTTGTTGGACCGAAAAGTCGACTAGAGGGGGGGTGAATAGGAGCTCAAAATCTTTTTCGAATAAGATTGGATCAATAATAATTTCACTCCAATAGCTATGAGAGCTATGAAGATCAATATACAAGTATAGCGGAAGCCTTGTATTGAATCCTAATCAAACCCCCAAAGCACAGGAGCAAAAAACCAAAAGCTATGCTGAAAATTCAGGAATCGGTACTACCACCGTTGTAAGTGCGGTACTACCTCATCGCGGTACTACCGCAGGCAAAATAAAGGTACTACCTTTTATCCTGACGATGAATAGAACAGCCTGAAAACGAAATCGAAAATCATCGTAACTTTAAAACCGTAAGGCCAAACTCCACCAAATTTGGAACACACCTTCCTAAGGATATTAGGAACCTATTCCAATCAAGGATCGCAGAGATCCAAGCCAAAGTTCCTATCTTTTTCAGATTGAACGAAGGTGGTTCAAAAACGAGTCAAAAACGAAACTATGATCTAGAGACTTGCTCGTGGGTGATTGATGATCAAGATGATCCTAGATGGGTTCCTACATATCCCAGCAAGTTAGATCACGGCAAGAAATCAACCAAAACTCGCGGATCAAAGAAAGACTCAAAATCATCAAATAGAGAGAAAGAAAGCAAATGAACTCATCTTTGAGAGAACTTTCTTTGGATTGATTTGATATGGTATTGGTTTACAGCCACTCCATCAATGGAGGACAAAGACTCAATACATGAGCACGAAATCAAATCCAACTCTCTAGAACCCTAACCTCCAACTATCAACTCCCTAAGCACAAAAGCAAAACTAGGGTTTACAATGCAATGAAAGGGTTGAGGTGGCTGTCCAGCACACCCCCTATTTATAGTGGAGGCTTAGACCTTCTAGAAGAGTAACCCTAATGGGCTCCCGTTAAGGCCCAAAACAAACGGGTCACACACGCACGTATTTTAAAGCGCCGTCTTCAATTCTCTTGACCTAATCCACTTCTTGACGACCGACTTGCGCCACGGTTGGCATTAGGTCACCAAGGCGGTATTTGGTAAAATTACCAAAATACCCCTTCTCGATCTTTTTCGAAGACCGAGTCCCATCTTTGTGAAGCACCTCCCATGCTTCGCCACGTGTAGGTTGATCTAGCGGGTCTCTTCATGTCAGCAAGTCTCTCCCATCCGGCTCCCACCGAAACCACCATGGCACTTGCACCGACCCCCGCGTCGCTTGATCGAACCTGTCGCACCGAATCGCCTGTTTCGGTCACCTTTGTCCTCTTGCGCAATGCTTGACTCTATTGACCTCACCCGCATCCTCGATCGTTACGGACCTCGGCTCTCCAAGCTTAGTCCCGATCATCTCGCCGCTGACCGTCATTGACCTCCAAGCAACCTCGCACATCAATAGACAAAGAATTGAATCCGGAACAAGTTCTTCACAACTTGACCCACGTTAGTCAAAACATGCATCATGCAACACATATGCCATGACACCCATGAACTTGACCTAACCCAAAAGCAATTCTCCAATTGAAAAGACAATCAGCACAAAATCGGTACTACCGCCGTGTTAAGGCTTAAGATTACTACAAAGCGATCGTATCGCTCCAACAACGGCGGTACTACTGCTACTAAGGAAATCCAAAACTTCCCAAAATACACTTGTTCGGAAAACCATACCGCTCAAACGCGTCGTTCATCATCTTGACTACAGTAACCATAGCGCGGTACTACCGCTCTCGAGAAATCCAAAACACAAATTACACTCGCTCGAAAAACCATATCGCTTTGCTTTATGCGGTAATACCGCCCAGCGGTACTACCGCCAAACACAAGCCGGTACTACCGATGATCCTGACACTTGTTGAAAACAGGATTTCAACAAAACCGAAAACGATCGTTTCGACAAACCCAAAGAGCTATTGCCAATTGTATCATCACATTAAGATCGTGAGCATATCCCCATGATATCCACAACAGATTTCAAATCTACTTCTCTACTTTGACCAGAGGTTTAAAAATAGAAATAAAATTCCTAAACATCTGAAATAAATCATAGGGGTTTCTCGGAAGCTCTAGTGTTCATAAAAATTCTTAAACCTAACTTTTCATGATTTATTTGTATAGTTTAAATTCAAACTTAGAATAGGTCAATGAAATGTGTTTGAATTTTCTGAGGGTTGAAACTAGTCCCATAAATTTGGAAAAATATATATTTATTCACGATAATTATTATAGTATTGGAATAAATTATTTCTCAGGGAACTTTAATAGGATTTGTTTCTGTTTTCAATAGGGGAGTTGCTTTAGGTTAAGGTTTAATCTTGCGATTCAGATTTTCCAAGTGCAATATGTTAAGCAAATGCTCCAAAAACACAATGCATGCTAATTAGATTCATACTAATTACTATTAATTAACTTGGGGATGTGACAAACCTCCCCCCCCCCCTACAAAAGATCTCGACCCCGAGATGTTAGTAGGTCGGAAGTCGGATAGGAAGGTTCTAAAAGAAGATACAACATCTGTTGTCTTGATTTCCTTCAAAGATAGTGCTAAGATATCCCACAAGGTTACAAGGAGTGATTATTACATTTTCCTTCCCATTGGTTTGTTTAACCTTTCCTTTCTTGATTCGAAGGCACTTTAAGCAGAAGGAAAAAGATCTAGATATTCATTTCGCATATGGTCTTCCCGTTCCCAAGTTGTTTCATCTTCAGTATGGTTGCTTCACTGAACTTTTAAGAACTTGATGTTGCGATTTCTCGTCTTTGCGCTCTGTTTATTTAAGAATATGTATCGGTTGCTCCCGATAAGAAAGATCAGGTTGCAAGTCGAGGTCATCTAACTTGGTTGCTTTGGTCGGAACTCGGAGGCACTTCTTCAGTTGTGATACATGGAAGACATTGTGCACATCCGATAGAGATGGTGAAAGTTGCAACTGATAAGACATAGATCCTCGCTTGCCTAGAATTCGGAATAGTCCGATATAACGAGTTGCTAACTTGCCTTTGACTTGGAAACGATGTGTTCCTCTCATTGCTGTGACTTTAAGGTAAACATAATCATCCACCGCAAAACTCAACTCGCGACGACAACGGTCGGCATACGACTTCTGACGAGATTGAGCCACCCGAAGTCGCTCACGAATGACACGAACTTGCTCTCTGGCATCCTCCACCAAGGTTGGACCATAGAATGGTCTCTCCCCAGCTTTAGACTAGTTCAAGGGTGTCCTACAAGCTCTCCCATACAGTGCCTCGAAGGGTGACATTTGTATGCTTGATTGGAAACTATTGTTGTAGGAGAACTCTGCAAACGGCAAGCACTTTTCCTAATTCTTGCTATAGGATAGCACACACGCTCGGAGAAGGTCTTCCAAAATTTGGTTCACCCTCTCAGTTTGTCCATCTATTTGTGGGTGGTAAGCGAAGCTAAAAGATAGGTTGGTCCCCATTGCTTGATGTAAGCACTTCCAAAAGTGGGATATGAACTGAGGATCTCGATCTGAAATTGTCACCTTTGGCATACCGTGGAGACAGACGATCCTTGAGAGGTAAAGCTCTGCTAGCTTGACCCCGGTGTAGGTGGTCTTGACAGGAATGAAATAGGTGACTTTTGTCAAATGATCGACAATCACTCATATAGAATCGGACCAGTTTGAGTCTTTGGAAGGCTAGTGATGAAGTCCATATCGAATTCATCCCACTTCCACTTTGGAATGGGCAAAGGTTGGAGAGTACCCGCTGGCCTCAAATGCTCTGCCTTGACACTTTGGCATACATCGCACTCGGTAACATATTGCGCGATCTGCCACTTCATTTGACTCCATCATAACCTCTTCTTCAGGTCTTGATACATCTTGGTACTCCCTGGATGTATAGAGAACTGAGTGTCATGAGCTTCTTTGAGGATTAACTCTCTTAAGTTGCGGTCAAAAGGCACCACCAAACAATTCCTGAACCATAGGGTGCCTTGTGCATCTTCGGTGAAGCATTTGGCTTTGCCTTGCTTCATTTCCTTCCAAATTTGAGCTACTTCCATATCGGTCTTCTAGGCTTCTTTAATATAGTCCTCAAGTGTGAAATTCACACTAAGGGCAGCAAGAGACCTTTCTTCAATTATCTCCAGGTGCAGACATTACATTGTAGCACACAAGCCTGTCGAAGGGGGAGTTACCGACAAACAGTTGCATTGAGATTTTATGTTCAATGCATCGTCTACCACGCTGGCTTTCCCTGAGTGATAATGAAGTCTCATATCATAGTCCTTGATCAACTCAAGCCGCCTTATTTGCCTCAGGTTAAGGTCGACTTAGGTGAAGATATATTTGAGGCTCTTATGATCAGTGTAGATCTCGATTACCGATGAGATAATATCGTTAAATCTTCAAAGCATGGACTACAGCTGTAAGCTCCAAGTCATGTGTGATATAATTAGCTTCATGAGGTCTCAATTTCCTTGATGCATACGCCACCACTCGGCCCTCTTGCATAAGCGCACAACTGAGCCCGTGACGAGATGCATCACAGTATATGTCAAAGCTCTTATGAATATTGGGCAGGATGAGTACTGGAGCTCTAGTCAGACATTCTTTTAAGATCTAAAAGCTATCTTCACACTCCGCTGACCATTCGAACTTCTTTTCTTTCTTTAGAAGCTGCGTCATCGGCCTTGCAATTTTTGGTAAATTCTGGATGAATCTGCGATAATATCCCGCAAGTCCTTGAAAACTGCGGATGTCAGTGACGCTCTTTGGTTGTTTCTAGTCAAGTATATCTTGCACTTTGCTAGCATCAACAGTGACACCTCCCTTGGATAGCACATGACCCAAGAAGCTCATGAAGCCATAACTCGCATTTGCTGAATTTGGCATAGAGTTGATGTTGACGAAACTTCTCCAATACAAGCCGCAAGTGTCACTCGTGTTCTTCATTGGACTTGGACTAGATGAGGATGTCATCGATGAAAAAAAGATAAACTAATCTATGTACTCCATGAAAACCGAATTCATGAGGTTCATGAAGTACGCCGGTGCATTGGTCAGGCCGAAGGACATAACAGTGAACTCGTACAGACTGTAGCAAGTGGAGAATGCTGTCTTCGGGATGTCTTCGGTTCTGAACTTGATTTGATGGTAGCCCAATCGCAAGTCATCCTTGGAGAATACTTGGGCTCCACTCAGTTGGTCGAATAGATCAACAATCCGTGGAAGCGGATACTTGTTCTTGATAGTGACTTTGTTCAACGGACGGTAGTCAACACACATCCGCAAACTCTTGTCTTTCTTCTTGATGAATATAGTTGGGCATCCCCAAGGTGAGGATCTTGGGCGAATAAAACCTTTATCTTGAAGCTCATTGAGTTGTTTCTTTAATTCTACCAATTGGTTTGGAGGCATTCGGTACGGCCGTTTAGAAATTAGCGCAGTACCAGGGCAAGCTCTATGACGAACTCAACTTCACGATCAGGGGGCATGCCTGGGAGTTCTTCGGGGAATACGTCTAGATACTCACATACAACTGGTACCTTCTCCAATTCAAGGGATGTACAAGCTTCCAAGGCATAGAGATGAGAATTGCCCAGTGCAAAAACGACTTGATTGCCGTCTTCGCTTGTGACAGAAATAGACCGTTGAGCACAATCAATTTTCCTCTGGTTTTTGGACACCAATCCATCCCTAATATCACATCAATACCCACTGAAGTTATTACTATTAGGTTTGCCAAAAAGTTAACCCCTTGAATCTCTACTTTTACATCCCGACAAACTTGATCGGTTTGGAAAATCGATCCTGGCGACTGGATCTAATAAGGTGGCTGAAGTGTATGCATTTCAAATTGATGATGTACAGTAGATTCCTTTTTGATGAAAGAATTAGATGCTCCCAAATAAAATAAAACTGAAGCTGGGCAAGAATTTACGAGAAGTGTACCCAAAACGACGTTGGGTGCGTCGCTTGCCTCCTCGGCAGTGACGTGGTTCACTCGGCCACGTGTAGGGACTTGAGGAGGAGTAGACACTGCCCTCGGGGGTGATGAATGTCTTGCCATAGCTGGTGGTGGTGTAGGATCTTGATAAGTCCGGGGCGTCCCTCGTTGCCTCGTGAGGCATTGGTACGCATAGTGGCCGGGGACGGCCACAATGAAAGCAAGTGATGTTGGGCTTGAATGCGCTGCTATTTTAGGGGTTTTTACCCCATTATACTGCTGTGCCGCTGGTGGAGAAGGTCGTGGAATTGCCGTGCAGGCCTAGGTGGCACCAGAGATTGGAAACGGGGTACTTGAGGCGGCCCGGTGCGCTGCCGATGGAAACTGCCGCTTGCTGAAATTTGGGCAGCTCTCTTCCTCTTTCTCGACTCATTCAATTCTATACTCTTGTGTTCCACCACTATGTCCTTGTTGACCATGTACTGGAAGTCCCTAAAGTTGTGCACAGTGAGAGCTAGCTGCATCTTCTCCGTCAAGCCGTTGATGAACTGGCTCTGACGACGGGCATCTGTAGAGATGTCGTCAGGAGCATAACGAGCCAAGAAGTTGAACTCGTGTAGATAGTCCGTAACACTCTTCTTCCCCTGCTTAAGTGCAAGGAACTATTGCTGCTTGATCATTAACACCCCCTCAGGGATGTGAGCCTCGCGGAAGGCCGCTTGGAACTCGTTCCATGTTGGAATATCTCTGTTGGCTTGCATGGCGGAAAAGTTATCCCACCACGCGCTTGTGGTGCCTTCCAGCTAGTAGCTGGCGAATAGGACCTTCTCAATGCCAGTGTACTGAGCGATCGCTAGCTTCTTCTCTATGGTGTGGAGCCAGTCCTCTGCCTCCATAGGGTCCTCCGTGCTGGAGAAGGTCAGGGGATTAGTTCGCTAAAAGTCAGCGAGCCCCCCGTGCACTCATGGTGGCCCCGATGGTCTGGGTGCCGGAGATGTGTTACACACGATCACTTCCAAAATACGCGTTTGGTCCATCCTATTCCGCTTGATCTAGGCCAAGACCTCCGCCATTGTGGGCGGCGGAGGAAGCACCTCCTCAAGACGGCCACCTTGAGGATAGCGGCGGTCCACATGCCCCACATGCTTGCCTCGAGCGTCGGGCTCAAGGCCTGCAGTGGGAGGGGGTTGTGGAGGTGGAGACCCCTCCCCTTGTTGTGCTCTTGATCGGGTTGTTGCCCCTGCCATCCTGTTGCCACAAGGATGGTTAGTGACAGACAGAAGATACACTCAACAAGAGCGAGCGAAAATCTGGACAGCAAGCATATCATATGTTAATTTAGCATGCATAAAGACATATAATACACAAAAATCAACACCAAATGAAGATACAAAGCCACAGAGGCCAGCATAAGATCCATTAAAGCAAATCATAGTTTTCCGGTATGATTATATTCATCTACGCCCGTAGACGAATGACAATCGCCTAAAACAAAAGTTTTTGCAACAATACATCAAAAGTTCAACAACCAATAACCTATTACATGAATTTAAAGAGACATGCTCACTGGACACACGTTTGGATAGTGATCAAACTACTATATTACTCTATCTATTTTCCTGATCGAAGTTCACCGGGAACTCATCCAAAAGATTATATCCGGGTGATCCTGTGATGTCGGGGTCCAATGGGTTGACGAGACGCAATGGAGACCGTTGTGCGACCACGTGGCCTCCAACAGGTTCTGGCCTCTAGGCATGAGAGAAACCCACTGACATGCGGGCTTGGTGTCTCAGTCCATAGTTGGGTACTCGTCCTCCCACTTCAGAAAGACGGTACTCCAGTGGTGCAGAAGCATATGGGGATACCTCATTTGCGCCGTATAACACACTACAGTCAACGAGCCCCATGTTACACATTAGTTGCAGGTGCTCCTAGGCCACCACGAGACGCTGTCATGTCTCGTACAACTCGCGCATAGAACACCTATGGACTTGGTCCATGACATGAACCAATCTTCCTAACTGCCTAACTTGGGGATCTTCCCCATACTGGATCCTGGCAAAGGTGTCCACCTCCGCACCATGCTCTCACATGGGAAAATGGTCGTATGGTGGCTGAGACAACTCCGTCAAGTCATGAAGAAGATGGCTTATGGCCACACAAGCCACTTCCTGCAATGCCATGGCCTCGGAAGTGCCGCGTGCCTAGAAACAGTACGGAATGCTTCCTGTAACTTGTCTTGCGGTGATGTTGATCACTGCTAGGTATTCCTCCATACCTGGTCCTCTGTCGCGGCGGTAGATGGAGTACTGAGGTTGATACGTGAAGTTAGCCCTCCACATCATGTCTCTGAGTAGTGCCAGATATCCATCCACATCTTCCGCTTGGGTCTCCTTGACAAGGTACTGACGACTCATCTAAGGACAAGAAGGGCAAGATGAGTTAGTTTGCAAATCAAATGAGAGTACGTTAAGAGAATGATACTAAGATGGATGAGGAATAAAAGATATTCATAACTTATCTTTCTGAAATTAATTTGATAATTTGAAATTAATTTTTACCAAGGGATTTGTTAAACTTAACGCCCGTGCTATTTCTAACATATAGTCAGTATGGCTTTGATACCAATGCTGCGGGGACCCCCGGGTTATTTCTGTAAGACCAAGACCTTCCCGGTCTTATGGAAATAACTCTGGGTCTCCGGTAAATGGATTCCAATTTAACTCCATCTAAGTGAGAGGTCTTGCCCGAACTAGGGCTCCAATGATCATGCATACTTCTCCTCTGCAAGTACTACATGATAATCAGTTCTCTAAACAGTTCAAGACTACACTTAATGAGTTAAAAGGGAATTCATCAACAGCGAGTATGAGATCATGTTGGCTCCCAAGATTAGCCACCAACAAGCTCATACTCTCAGTCAATGTTGGTCACATCCATACAACATTCATACAAAGACATAAATCATAATAGTTTAAGTCTACATCGATTACAAAAGGGCCGACCGACCAAATTCAATTAAACTCCTAGAGTGGCAGCAGAAACGATATAAACAAACCAAAAGTCCAGCAATGGTATGCTCCATAACCTATGGCAATCGACCGGGAGTTAAATAATAGCACTACTCGTCAGTGTCGCCTAAATCGACACTAATGAGCTCACTGGGCTCGAAGTCTTCTTCACCTGAATCGCAGTAGCCCTGTTAAGTACAAATGTACTTGCAAGTCTTACACAAAGGTAAAATTAGTTATGCATAATAGACATTCAAAGGATACCATTAGTGGCTTTAGTTTTGCGAGAGACGCAACAATTTTCGAAACTTACACATACTAGTTTTTCAAATGCCATTTCAAAATCAGGTTTGAAGTAGAAGTAAAACATGTGATAAAGTAATACATTGATAAACAAATGAATCAAACAAAAAGCAAAGTGGTAGCCCACTTTGATACACTAACATGTATGAACACCCGTTCAGGCCAAATACCAAGTTGTACTCACCAATTTTAATTCAAAGTCTAACAATAGTGACTCCCAAATTCAAGTGATCATTCGTAACCGTGGACACGGCTATTCGAATAAATTTATCTCTCAAGAGGTGTACTACTATACCCACACGACTCGACTAGCCCGTAAGCCTCTAGATGCCTCCGAACAATGACACACTTCGTTAGGTATGCTGGCCGGGAAGAATCGAGATATAGTCGTCTTTAGCAAGAAAATCCTATTGAGATAAGTCTCCCTTGCAAGATGTTTCCTTACTTAGTATAGGTGATGGATAGCACTTGCCAAGCGGCTCACAAGTTGTATTGGATATACCAATGCAATGTAAATAAACAAAAAATGGTGCTCCCATGCACACTATAGAAAATTACATCGGCTCCTACGGACAAATGATCAAACACAAGTGTCCTCACACCACCTGGGACATAACACAATAAAACCTTCCCCTTAATTAACCGTACGGTACCCATATCCCACGTGTGACAGCACGAGTTTTACTTGAATCAACGACGTCAACAAAGTTCAGTCCTTGTTGGTCCGGACAAGTCAACCACATACCCGATCTCATGCATGAAGGCACCCTCACTAGCAACCACTTATCCAGACCCAAAACTCTTTTAAAATAACAAAGTTTAACTTAATAAATAGATATGAAGATCTGGAATAAAAAGATGATAAGAAAGCTTGTGTCCCCCATAAATTGTCGGGTTATTCCCGACAATCAATCTACCGTATCTAGACTTGCATTGCTAAGCAATCCCATACAATATATTTCACACAACCTAACCTAAGCATGTAGGTACTAGAATAATTCAAGGATAACCTCATGAATAGGATATAACTAACTACACATCACAAAAATAGCGACATAACAAAATTAGCATGCAAGCAATTATCCTTGCACTTAACTAATCAAAATTTGGGATCAATATTATGCAAAAAAAAGTTCAAATGATGCTTGCCTTGCTGGTAGATTAATTTCTCGCTTTTGGTAGCGTACGAGTCAATGTCAATAGCTTTGCAATCTATAGAATAAAGATATCGATAAACACCGAGAAATACTACAAAATTCAAATTGCTAAAAAATGCATGTAATTTCTACAGTAGCTAGATGATGATTTTATATGAATTTAAGTGAAATAATTATTCCATTAGGATTTTGTATGTGAGAGTTATAGTAGTTTGAATCTCAGCTTTCTGGAAAATTCAAATTAATTGAGAATCGGTTACTGTTCACCGAATTTAATTATTTGGTCAAAATTTGTAGAGTAGTGGGGAGGCAAAGGATTACATATCTAATTAGAGGATAAAATTATAAGTTCAAAATATCTTTGTTCTTCTCATTTGGAGTTTTTATGAATTAGTTATGAATTTTCAAAGTTATCGACTTTTTTCTATTGTAAAAATAATAGAATTATGGATCATTTTCTAAAACTATATTATCTGTTATAGAGACATGTTTGAAACCTATTTTAAAATAAAGTTCACTTAAAATGAAAATTATAAAAATTGGTTTCACTTGTTTTGGAGTTAAAATGAATTAGTTATGCATTTTTGAAGTTAATAGAATTTTGAGTGTAACAATAATTCATTTCCGGATTCTATAAATGCATTAATACTTTTATTACCAGGCGCTGTGCTGGCTGCAGTCGCTGACAAGCGGGGTCCACTATACAGTGTCATTTTGTATTTTAATTTCTGATATAATATGCGCTGACAGGTGGGACCCGCATGTCATAGAAACGGTCCACGAAATAGTGCATGGACCACGAGTCTACGGCCAGTTCATAGGGTCCATGACTGTGCACTCAACCCTCAGGACCCACATGTCATACACTCACTTAAACCGTTAATTGATTTCATTTTTTGTTCATGGGGCCCACATGTAATACACTCATCAGATCTTTAAGACAACAATAACTACATTAAGCAATGATTAGCCATTAAATGACTGGATCAACACCCTAGTGACATTGCTACAGTATTGTCGGTAATCCGAAAGTACCGAGTTGCGCTCACCGGCGTATCGCCGGCGATTCCGGCCACGGCTGCGCAAACCAAGGGCATAGATGTGTGCACAATAGTATTGCGCACCTATTGGTGGTGCTCTCGACGGCTGAGCTAGCCGGTACCGGTGGCGAGCCGGAGAGCAGCGCAGAGTGAACCTCGGCCAAACATGTATGCACATACAAAGCTCCGCAACGTCCAAAAAGGTAGGTGCCCAAGCATCTACGGGGCTAAGAGAGGCTACCTGAACAAGGGGAGGGTCAAAGATGATCGGAGTTGCCTTGTCGACATTGAGGTCCACGGTGGCAGTTGCGGTTCAATGTGGAGAGGTTGCTCTAAGCAAATCCAAGGAAAGTGAATGGTCGAGATAGCTCAAGGATGCTAGTGGTAAGGCGTATGCGAAAGGAATTTGAAAATGCCTTACCAAATCGAAGTGGGAGATGAAAGGGTTGTTCTTCGGCCGAAAATGAAATTCCTTCAATTCCACAAAAACCTGTCGTGCATTGATGAAATTGATTGAGGGGTTCTGCTTAGTAGGCTAAAGCATGCAAGGTGACGTGCTAAAGTGAGGACAATACTCACCAGTGTTGAGGATGACAAGGTAAGGTCCTCGGGTGCATGCTTTGGAGCTACCAAATGGCACCAAGATGGTACGAGCACTACAAGCAAAAACACGAGCTGATTTTAGCTAAAATGGAAACGGCGTCGAAGGTAGAAGAGAGAGGACACTGTGCTTAGAAGCTTACGCTAGAACGAGCTTCCCTCTCCTCAGTCAACAGGCGGAGAAGTGAGGGAGAAAGAGGTGCCGGGGGGGGGTATTATCCTCGGGAGAGTGATGGAGAGGAGGCGGCGTTACGTGGGGGATGTCCAGGAGTGGTGGATAGAGGCGGTCGATTCACGGCATCACTGGCACTCGGAAGAGGAATGTGGTCGCGTGGAGCTCGCGCTCTGGCGTTCATCAGCGAGAGGAAGGGGACGAAGCAAACAAGCGGGCCCGGCCCGCCTTGGAAGAGACTTGCACGCACGTGCAAGCCGGACCCGGGTGCGGTGCAGTACAATTAGGTGGTTTAGCCAAGTCAAGTGGCTCGGGTTGGAGACGATCGAACCAGTGCAGCGCTGATCGGACTGTCAGTTAGGACCACACGATCTTGATCGGACGGTCCTGATCAGCCCTAGCCAAACCATAGTTGACAGATTTCAAATCTATTTCTCTACTTTGACAAGAGGTTTAAAAATAGAAATAAAATTTCTAAAAATCTAAAATAAATCAGAAGGGTTCCTAGGAAGGTCTAGTATTCATAAAAATTCTTAAACATAACTATTAATGACTTAATTTGTATAGTTTAAATTCAAACTTAGAATAGGTCAATGAAATATGTTTGAATTTTCTAAGGGTTGAAACTAGTCCCATAAATTTGGGAAAAATTATATTTATTCATGATAATTATTATAATAGTTGAATAAATTATTTCCTAGGGAACTTTAATAAGATTTTTTTTTATGTTTTCAACTGGGGAGTTGCTTTAGGTTAAGGTTTAATCATGGGATTCAGATTTTCCAAGTGCAATATCTTAAGCAAATGTTCCAAAAACACAATCCATGCTAATGAGATGCATACTAATTACTATTAATTAACTTGGGGATGTGACATGTAAGAAAGGATCAAATTGGGAACTTGAATTTAGAAATGAAATTGATGGATGTGGTAACTACATACCTTTATAATATATTGGATTCGAACATTTATTTGAAGGTACCTGAATGTATCCCTGTCCCAAACCAAGATAGAGCAAATAGAAATCTGTACAGTGTGAATCTCAGAAAGTCACTGTACGGACTTCAATCAGGCAGGATGTGGTGTAATCTCTTGAATTCTATGTAAGAAAGACTACATAAATAATGAGAATAATCCATGTGTATTTATATGATGATCGCAGGATGGATTTTTTATAATCTTGGTGTATGAAGATGATCTGAATATTATTGGAACCCTAGAAGATATTAATAAAGCAAGCTCTTACCTGAAGTCGGAGTTCGAAATGAAAGATTTGGGTAAAACCAAATATTGCCTAGGCTTGCAGCTTGAGCATGCCCCTGAAGAGATTTTGGTGCATCAGTCAACTTACACTAGAAGGTGTTAGAAAGGTCCAACTTTGAAAAGACATATCTTTCGAAAGTGCCGATGGTCAGGAGATCCTTGCAACAAGACAGGGGCCCGTACAGACCTAACGAAGAGGGGAAGGAAGTCCTAAGACCGAAATTCCCATACTTGAGTGCAGTTGGAGCACTCATGTATTTAGAAAACTGTACTAGACTGAACATTGCATTTGCCGTGAACCTACTAGCAAGGTATAGTGCAGAACCTACCAAAAGGCATTGGTAGGGAATAAAGGACATCTTCTGATACCTCCAAGGAAGCAAAGATCTTTGTCTGTTCTACAGAAAGAACCAAGACCTAACTATGACTGGCTATGCAGATGCCGGGTACCTGCCGGACCTGCATACAGCCAAGTCACAAATATGCTATGTATTCCTATGTGATAAAACTGCAATTCCATGAAAATCGTCTAAGCAATGTCTCGTATCTACTTTGACGAACCAATCGGAAATAATAGCACTGTATGAAGCCTCACGAGAATGTGCTTGGCTTCAGCGGATGATTCATCCCATCCAGCAGTCGTGTCATGTGGATTGAATATCGCACAAACCCTCACTATTATCTATGAAGATAATACAGCTTGTGTTGCACAAGTACAGATGGGTTATGTGAAGAATCATCTCACAAAGCATGTCAACCCCAAGCTCTTCTTTGCTCATGAATTGTAAAAGATGGATGAAATTAAAGTACTAGATGTGAAAATCTAGCAGATTTATTCACTAAGTCACTTCCAGCATCTAGCTTTGAAAGGTGCATACGTGGAATTGGAATGATGAGACTTAGAAAAGTGCAGAATTCAGGGGGAGAATCTTCACAAACTCAATATTGATACTTGATTACGAAGATCGAGTACCCAAAGAGTAAATCCTAAAGATCAATTGAAATTGGGTGGATTGTACTCCTTTTTTCTTGACGAGTTTTCCTGAAGTTTCTTGGCTAAGGTTTTTAATGAGGCAATTCGTGCAATGCAACGGAACGTGTATCATGTACTCTTTCTCCAAATTTTTTCCGCTAGGTTTTTATGGAGTTTTGACGAGGCAAGAACATGTGAGGATGGGTGCCCAACGGGAAGTGTTGGGAAACCATAGGCTTAGCCCAAAAGCCGGCCCATGTATGGGCTCCCCATCCCAAACCCTAGGAGGGTCTCTAGACTATAAATAGGGGGTGCTAGTCATTGTAAAAAGGTTGATCGATTGATGAAGGAATAAAGAGAAGCAAGAACCCCCCCCCCTATATCTTTGTGTTCAATCTACTATTCTGTTCTTGCATTGTTCTTATGATTCTGAGTTTGTCTATGAGGTAATCACTCGGACTGGACTCGCCAACAACGGTTCCTCAACAAAAAATAAGTTTAACCGTAAATTAGTGATTCTATATATAGTTATTGTGTTATAATTATTAATGGGCTGTCAAAAGGACATGTAAGATTTTTTGTCAGACTAATGTGAGAGATTGTACAAATTTATGTTTTCTGTGTTTTAAGGATTACTTTTGGAATTTCTATCATCAAAGTAATTGATGTGCCTCTTTAATCTCACTAGTTATTCCAACATATATAAAGATACATAGTTCGTACAAGATAGATAGTTCGTACAATAAGCCATCCAACGAATGAGCTTTCAGTTCAAGGATTGCCTAGTAGAGGTACATATATATAGCCAATTGCATCAAAACTTCTCGTCTCACAATGCCTCCTTGAGTCCTAGGGTTTCCTGGGAAGCTCAGGCCGACATGCGCCGCAAACCTGCACCGATCCTGATTTCTTCTCGGGATTGTGTGGGAGTCTAATGAGAGCCACTACTACGGATCACGCCATCACGGACAGTTCGAAACCGTCATCATAGACGGTTTCTGAACCGTCTATGATAACGGGCGGTTATCACAGACGGTTCAAAACCGTCTGTGATACGAACTATCACAGACAGTTTTTTTGGTTAAAATCGTCTGTGAAGGCATAGTATCACAGACGGTTCTATCTAGCAACCGTCTGTGATACGCAAATATCACAGACGATTCTATCCACGAACCATCTGTGATATGCAGAATATCACAGATGGTTCTCTCTATGAACCGTCTGTGATATGTGTATCCAAGGCCTGTCGCTAGCAAGAGTAAAGTGGTAAGCTATATATATTTAAATTTATAATTAGGAAATAATTATTTCGAGATTGACAAACCTCGGGATCCTTCTTCCTAGCTCTAAGGATTAGCTGCATATGATAGCAAACGTAGATTGCACATAACTCATCATCTTTTTGCTGGTGGCACTACAAAAATAGAATTACATATATAGGTATAGTCAGTTCGAGACACATTATTATGAAGTATGATATAGGATTATCGTGTTGTAGCGCATACCGGAAAATTCATCCTGTGTGTTAGTTCGGCACTCTTTCCACCGTATATTCCTTTGTTGGCAACATAATCGATGAACGACCTACATGATTCCAAAAAGTTATCCTCGGCCATTTCAAATGAAAGAAGACTACAATAGAGTTATGTATGGAGGAAATGAGCATACCTCTCGAGTATTCCTCTCAGAATGCTGAAATTGTGCTTGCTGTAGAGTAGGGAATCAAGGTATATCACATGGTTCCTTTTTGGTATAATGACTAAGAGGATCCAGTGGTACCTACTCATATATGTCGCTATAGTCATTAAACCTAAGTTTGTGCTGCGTATAAAGTAGAAATGAAATTTGTAGAGCAAGTAGTGACACTTACCCCTCGTTGTAAGTCACCACTATGTACTTCATGTTGTTCTGATGAAGCAATGACTTCGTTATGTATTTCTCGACGAAGGATGAGTCTGCTTGGATGGTTTGCAATGATACCACATGTGGGTCGAGGAAACCCACCGGTTCTTTCCATTCCCGGACATTTTTCATCATGTATCTATACATAAGCAATGAGTTATGATATTTATCGGTATTACGTGAATGTAGAACTTGATTGTACGCACTTATAGTGTCCAACATCGTAGAACTGAGGCGTCGAGGCCCACAAGGTTGAATAGGTCATATAAGTCGTTGAAGACCACGACGAAGTTGCCCGGTCAGTTGAAGAAATGCTTATGCTCGTATCTGACGGTGATTCTAGTATCACACCCCTTCTTTTGGGTCTTCTCCAAGTACTAGGCATGCAAAGCCTGACAAACATATCCAGTACAAGATATCATCAGACGAAGCACAACGGTTTTCCGATGATGTAGTTCCCAGATATCCCGGACTTCCCAGACTTGGGAGGCACCTTAACATTCGTCGATTTCGATTTGGCCTTAAGGATTGGCAGCGTCTTCCTGCGAAACGACTCGGGACCCGATACGGCGGCACGCTTTTATTATTCCTTCGGCGTCTTCTCCACGGGAACCAATAAGGTGGCCTTCTGAGGCGAAATATGAGGTGGAGTCATCGAGGGTCCCGTTGGAGAGGAATGGTCATGTTGAGATCGCGACACTATTGGGTCCAGGATGATGTCCTTCTTCGGCCACTCGATAAAAGTGTGCACGGCATCTCCTAGTGTTGTGATCTCTTCGTTCTGGCAAATCTCCAGCGGGACGGCCATGCAATGTTCATGTACCATGTCCACCTCAACCCTAGCGTAACCCTACGTCACCTAGACACCGTGCTGCACTGCCCCTTCCTGCTTTAGATGCACCATCCCCCGCCCAGCCTCAATAGAAATGGACCCAACTATCCTCACTTGGAGCTTGTAGGGCGTCGGCTCCTACAAAACGATACGCACTTAGCTAAGGCCATCACAGCACTTATGTCCAATGTAATCATCAATTGAATATGATAATTTATAGATTAGGCCTTGAGTTCAATTTACAACTTGCTATTCAAATCAACCAGATTCAAGCAAATTTACTCAACTTAACCTATGCTGGACCACAAGAGTAGAGATCAACTAAATACACAGATAACAGAAAGAAGGCACTTAAAAGATATAGAACAGCAAGAAGAACTGAATGATAGAGCTACAGGAACAACATGTATAATAGGTTGAAATAAATTGCTCAAAGTTATAGGAATTAGCTAGACAATCTACAACTCAAGGCTTAATCTATATACCACAGACGGTGCTTCAACAGAACCGTCTGTGATATATACGTATCACAGATGGTTCGTAAACAGAACCATCTGTGATAAGATCATATCACAGACGGTTTCTAAATAGAACCATCTGTGATAACCTCACATCCTACCGACAAATCAACAAGTCTCTTCATTTTCTATAACCTCACATCCTACGGACAAATCAACAAGTCTCTTCATTTTCTCGCGTGTGTCTCTTCGTCTCACGATCGCACGGCTTCGTCTCTTCATTTTCCAACGTCGCTACAGCTCCCAAATATCCCTTCGTCTCTCGCTCTGGCTTTAGTACTTGTTCTATAAATAGATATCCCCTTCTACAATGGATTTCACACAACCTCCTTGATCCCTTTTCTCCACAAACTCCAAATGGCTTCCCCTCTCGTGCCAGCTGTATTGACTGACCTTGTGCTTCTTTACTCGCACCTCTCTGGTCGCAACCTGGCCCAAGCTGCGGACAAGCTTTCCGTTCGCAATGTCATCCATTGCAGGCCCTCCGATCTACCGGAGACCACAGCGGCCACCATCTGTCGACTTGAGCTCCTCCTCAGATGGACCAATGCAAGGGTTATAGATCGTTACCCTCGGAGCTCATGAAGAAAATACGATTCCTCTCCTTTCCTTCTCCTCTCTAAGGTTGCGCAATGGGGGTGGAGGCACAACAAGGTGCAGGTGGCGCAATGGGGGAGGAGGCGCTAGGGGCAGGGGGTCCAACCTTCTCCTCTCTAAGCTAGCGCAATGGGGGAGGAGCCGCAGGTTGGAGGAGCTAGGGCAGGGAAGTGGCGCATGGGGAGGAGGAGCAGATCTAAGTGGAGCCAGCGGTAGGGTTGCGACAGAGGCAAGGTTGCTCCAGAGCGGCAGAGGCAAGCAGAGGGGCAAAGGCGATGGTTGTGTCGGCCTCTAGAGCGGCAAGGCTGGCGAGGCAATGCAGCTTGGCGGGTTGTGTCGAGCCTCTAGAGCGGCAGTGCGGCAGAGGATGTGTCGGGCGCAATTTATATAATGCCAGGATATCACAGACGGTTTCTAATTAGAACCGTCTGTGATAACCGATTATCACAAACGGTTCTCATTAAGAACCGTCTGTGTAATTATCATAGACGGTTCTAATTAGAAACCGTCTGTGATAATTTACAGACGGTTTCTAATGAGAACCGTCTATGATAATCAAGCTAATCACATACAGTTCTCATAGAAACCATCTGTGAATTATCATAGACGGTTCTATTCACAAACCGTCTGTGATAATGACTTTCACAAATGGTTTGTAAGCTGAACCGTCTGTGATAGGCTAGCACGGCAAATGCCTTGTGCCGACAGCCCCAACACAGATGGTTCCATTTTAACCGTCTGTGGTGAGGCGTCTACTATTGCCTGTTTTGTAATAGTGAGCCCATGTTGGATTCCATCTTGCCTCCAACCAAGTTCGTGTAGAAGTTGACTTCTCCACAGGGAGGGGGTGCTAAAGAAAATTCTAGCGGCTCCACCCGCCTGGAGTTGTGTTCGAGATTGAATCTGCCAGTGAACAACTTCGATATGTTCGATTCATAGAGCTCGCGGGAGCCATATCTTGGTGCGCTCTCGCAGATCTGCATGAAGGAGGAGCTATGGCGGATGAGGAAGAGATTGGTGAGCAAGGTTTCGAGCAAGATGAGGTGGAGAAAGAGGAGGCTTTCTAGGTGGATTTTGAGGAGGCACAACAGCAAGTGAATACACAATGGGTGGCCATAGGGAGATTCTGATCGGTTTGCAGTTATAGCACCAAGGGTTTGTTTGAGGCTATAAACCGTGCTTGGGGTTTTGTAACATCCCAAACAATGGTTTATGTTTCAAATGTATAAAAATGAGGAGAAATTAAAACTTTTGATGCCTCATGTTGTCATTTGAAATTTTCTGGAAATTTTTTTCCCAAGGGTTTCCTATTTTCAAAGATCAATGCCTCATTTGATGAAAGCATAGTCCTTGAAAAATCCTTCAAAAAAACTTGTGACCATCCTTTGGGAAAATGTTTTCCTAGCTCCTATATCACTCTGGTAACCCCTCTGAAAAATTTCATAATTTTTAGAAATTATTTACTATTTCTAAGAGGGTAGTCAAACCAGTTTGACTCTTGGTCAAAACCCTAGAACTTAATGTTGTGATTTTTCTAGAAAGAAATGCACTGCATTAAAAGTTTTGGAAAAATTACACAAGGTTTTTCCCAGACCCAGTGACATTCCATAAAAATTTCAGAATTTTTGGAGTTATTTTACTCTCTCTAAAAATTCGCAAACCATTTCAGCCTCATCTACTCAAAAATCAGATTTTACCGTTCCTTGGGCTTAGACCCAACCCTGGCTCGAGCCACTTGACTTGGTTGAACCACCTATTTGCACCAGCGTGCTCATCTCAAGCTAAACTTCGCGTGAGCCATCCAATTCGTTTTCAACGGACCTAATTGATTGGGCCGTTCGGACCGTCCGAACGGCCATTTCAATCAGAGCCGTCCATTCTCGATCGGACCGTCCGCATTGAGTGAGCCGTTCGGACCATATGAATGACACACTCAATCGGGGCCATCCATTTTTGATCTAACGATTGAAACCCATCCCACTCGTTTAAACCAACCCAGCTCTCTTTGCCTTCCGCTGACGTGTGGATCCCACTGACCTGTTCTTCGTCTGCACATCGCAGCCACACCCGCGCCACCTCGCCTGTGCACGCCATGGCCAAGCTCCACCGTGAGTCATCTTCAACGGGTATGCCCCTGGTATTTGATGCCCGCCAGTGGTTTCGCCAACAGTGCCGTGGTCTCAACTGCCCCTGTCACTCACTACATCCATGCCCAAGCTCCATGTACCAAGATCACCGTGGAGCTCCCTCTCTCACGTTTCTCCACCCTAGCCGCTATATAAAGCCCTTGAGCTTCTCCTAATTTCCTTTATAGTGCCCACCTGTATTTTCTTTAGCTTCTCCACTGCTCATTGAGCTCAAAAACCGAGGAGGCCCAAAGCGCCGCCGTCGTCCTCAATGCCATCTCGGCGACACAGGGGTTCTTTTCCAATTCTTTTCACGTCACCATGCGCCGTTGATATCATCTTCAAAACCCCTAATTCAATTTTGATTTTCATGCACAGACTTTACTGGAATTTGAGTTCTCCTCTCTCCGGCCGAAATCGCCGCCTTCGTCCTCAGCTCCGGCCACGGTGAGTCAATACCCAATTGGTTGTAGTCTAACCATCTAAACACCTCTCTGATGCTCCTCCTACCTCCAATTCCTTTCCGCTTTGCTCCGGTTGAGCTCTCCATGTGGAAGCACCGCCGCCGCATCGATTCCTCGCCCCCGGCTCAACTCCGACCACCCTAGTCCGACCCCAACACTCAGGTGGCTTCACTGAGTTCCCCTGATGCTCATGCGTGTGTTGGTTTGCCCTTGGCACCATCGCTCCGCGTTATGCCATGTTGGCCGTAGCGCACCACCGCCTTAGTTCACTGCGCCACCACTGTGGGCCACCTTAGCCCTCACCGCTGGTGCCTTCAGCTTCGCATAGCTTCTAGGAACCTGTTTTGAGCTTTTACTCGGGCTGCCATGGCGCCATCGCCAGTGAGCCACGGCAAAGCCTCGAGCGAAGCTCTCTGCAAGGCGCGCCTGACCGCCACTATAGCAGCCATTAGGGCTAATCATAGTCATTTATTAGCTAATGATTGGTTAGTTAGTTAATGGCTATCCTAAAGACTCTTTTTGTATCACTTACAAGTGGACCTGGCTACTTAAGCGTCGAGCGCATGACCCGTGTATTTAGTTCATGGGACTAAGTCACTGGCAGCTGGGTCCCACCTATCTGTACACGCGAGTTAGAGCCCGAACATCTCGTTTCAATTGAACCGTCCGATCTTGATTCAACGCTCTAGATCAATTGGGCTGTTCAGACCATCCGAACGTCCCATTGCATTTGGACCGTCCGATTGCAATTCAACCGCTGGGATCAATTGGGTCGTTCAGACCATCCGAACGTCCCTCTCTTTTGAACCATCCGATCTTGATCTAACGGTCAAGATTGTTTCGCTCGTTAAACATTGATCCAGTGTCCCTTCCTGTTTCGCTAACGCGTGGGCCCGAGGCATTTTGACCAGGTCTGTGTTAGCTAGGTCTGCTTTGACCATGGCCCCACTGATCAGCGTCCATGGCTAGAATAGGCTAGGTGTAAAAAGTATTTAATTGCTTATATATTTCCGAAATACTTTATTTTTGTACTGATAATTGTGTTGAACTTCAAAATAGCATAAGTATTTCATTTTAACTCCTTTTTGGATTATTCAAATTTTTCTGGGTTACATTTTTAGTGTACTTTATGTTGGTATAGTTCTTGTGGCCTATTACAGTTCTAGATTTGGTTGTTAGTAAAATTACTTTCGGTATAGTATTATTTCTTGCACTAAAAATGGTTTTAACTTCAAAAATATATAAGTATTTCTCTATAACTCCTTTTTGAGCAAACTCAATTTTTTTGGAATCCTCTATTAGTGTACTTTATTGTAGAATAGGTTCTGAGCATGATACTTCCTCTGAAAAATCTTGTTTTACATATGTTTTGTGCACTACTTTCTTGACTTTAAAAAATCATAAGAAATTCATTTTAGCTCCAAATGAGGTGAGTCAAATTCCATTGTTCATCTCATGAGGTGCTCTGTCTATCATAAAAATGTCATGTTCACCACCTCTCTGAAAATTTTCACCAAAAAAAATTCAATTTCGGTTGAATAGTGACAGATTGCTATTTTTCCTTGAAATTTGATTTTCAAACTATCATAACCTTTGCATGCAAACTCCAAATCAATTGTTTTTTATTGCTAAATTCATTTAAAATCACGCTCTTTCTTCTGTGAAAATTTCATGATTTTTGGATGAACTTGAATTTTTGAGTATTCTCAGTGTTATTCGTTCTTATTGGTCTTCTCGAATTTTTCGATAGGTTCCGACGAATTCGCTGAGTATGAGAGTCATCCTCTGTAGCAAGAAAATTATCTCCAGCAAGGCAAGCAGCCCCCCTAATCATATTGATCCTATTACTTTCAGTACAATATCTTGTTTTACAACTGTATGTATGTGTGTTGTACTTTGATTAATTTCTCGTTTAGAGGTAGTTAATCCAAGTAGTTGCATAAGCTGTAGGTAAATGTTATCCATTGCCACTGAACTTAGGTTAATATCCCCACTGATGAATTAGAGCTCGGTGGATGAGTTATAATCATAATATATTGTGTACGAGTTGTGTCGCATAGCACTACTTAGAACGGTAGAATGGGGATCATCGTCTCGGCGATGGTCATTATATCATCACTTTAAATTACTTGGGTCAGGGTACCAATGTATTTATTGTATTTGAGAAACTAAAACTGAAAATAAAATGTTTTAGACTTGGGCACATTGGTTGGATGGTGTGATTGTCGGGTGTGCATGGATTGTGCCCGAGTCAACAAGGACCGAACATCTTGGACACTAACCCAAGAACTTTTGCGTGTTAATCACATGAGAGGGATATGGAACCTCTCTTGACTTAGTACTTTGGCGTGTGTTTGCCCCGAGTCGCAGGAGGTTGTGTGTGTTGTGTTGAAAAATGAATTAATCCGTGTGTGTGTTGGGCGTGACGGGATGGGTTCTGGGTTTAAGTTCCCTACCTGTAGGAGCATCGGTAAGTTCTCGCTCTGCCGATGACTCTGACACAACGTATGGTTTCCATCATATGGGTGGCTCGTAGTTAATACACAATATTGGAAAACGTCTCGGAGGACTTAGCCTTGCCAACATACCTTCGGAAGTGTGCTTTATGTAGTGGCAAAAGAGGTGGTTTGGCTTGTGGGTACATTGGTACACCCCTGCAGGGTATAATCTATTCGAATAGCCTCGTCCTAGGTCATGGACACGCTTGGTTAGGTCTCTACAAGAGTTAGACTTAACCTTTTTGATAAAACTTGACTTTGGGTGGTACGAATGTGTAATTCATGCTATATTGTGGCGGCTGTTGGGAAGTCACCTCTAAGATGTTACTATGTTTATAATTTTTATCTCGCTATTATTTTAAACAAATAAAAACAGATTTCTTAAATTGCTTTACAATCTATTACTTTATTGCAAAGGAAAAATTGCTTTATGCTGAAAACTGCTTAGTGTAGTAGCCTTCCTTTGATACATGAATGCATCTATATATTTCTTTGCTTGTAAGTCTTGCGAGTACAACTTTGTACTCAGCTGCATGGTTTAATTGTTGCAGAGGAGGTTGATCCCCAAGGGATCGACTATTGTGAGACTGACTTCGTGCAGGACGACTAGCTTGGAGGCCCGATCGGTTGCCTTGTGGGTAATGGCAAACCGGTTGGCTTTTGTTTATCTCCATCTTATGGCTTTTGTTTCCGCTGCTACTTTGTTTATTTATCATATCATTTTGTCCGGTCGGCCCTACTGTTGATCTCTAAACTTGTAAGCTTTGTGTTGTAAGTTTGAAGACTCGGTAATGTAATGACTTGTGTATGGATGTGATGCATAATTTTTGTATGGGGTATGTGTACTGCAAATTCTGGGAAGTACATGTATGCCGAGGCATGGGATATTTGGTTTGTAATGCTAGGGTCAAGTGGATGGCTAAGCATTACAAGCTATATACCCCGGCGGCTCTCAGAAAAGTTTGTATCAGAGCCATATTGACCGTAGAAACCCCTAGCTTGGTCATCTTTAGGGTGTTTTGAAAAACTTAGTTTCAAAATATCAAATGGTTCATGAAAACTTAAGTAAGTTCTCAGATTTTACTTCTTACCTATCCTAGATTGCTCATCTCATCTTGATCTTGTTGAGTTTCAAAAAGTTGACTTCCTCTTATCTTCTTTCAAAAGATAGTTATTACCATTTAAATTTGGTTTTGGGGAACCAATGAGAGTTGTAAATATGAAGTGTTGGTCGTCCTTTGGTGAAGATTAGAAGTGCTTGGAGATGGAAAACTCAGCTTGGAGCTCGTTTGCAAATTCGGTACAACAGGCGCAAGTTTTGGGACAGCAAGCACTTAGTTCATCGTTAGGGATGAAAATGAGAGGGTAATTCAACTAAAACTTGTGGAAATTAAAAGGGTAAGATGTGATATTAGTTGGCTAGTGCCTAATGCACCCTTAGATGGTTTTCACCATGATCTTTAGATGCGATAGAACTTAAGTTGTGTTCTAAAATTTTTCTTCTCAATCGATTGCTCGTTCATTTAATATGAGTTAGTCATACCGAGAAGTTGAATCTTATGTATTATGAGTTTTGCATTGGATCTTATGCCTTTTTATAAATATTTAGAGTTCAATTCTTGCTGATTATATGTTTGCACTTGGGTTAGGGTAATATCTCATTTCCCTTGTCGATAGCTTTTCTACTACTACCTTTCGCATCTAGTTTTCGGGTTCTTGTTGCTAACCCACTTCAACAAAATAGGATGGCTGGAAGAACTCGTAGCAGCCAAGGTCAGCCAGCTGGCCATGATGAGGAGCTCCCACCTCCTCCGACCATGGCTGAGGTTCTCGCTCAGATCGAGCGAAACCGAATGGACCAGACGCGCATCCTAGAGGCTATTGCGTGGAACACCTCCACTCTCTTTGGCGCTTCCGGATCCGAAGGAGGAGGAGGTGGTCATCATCCGAGGGGAGGACTCTTGAAGTTCCTTCACACTCAGCCCCCGACCTTCTCCCGGTCGGAAGATCCCCTCGACGCAGACGATTGGTTGTGTTTAGTCGAGCGGAAGCTCGATGTCGCTTAGTGCCAAGACCAAGAGAAGGCACTGTTCACCTCGCACCAACTAGAGGGGGCAGCGCTTTCATGGTGGGAGAACTTCCTTGCCATGCAGCTCACGGGCCGAGCCATCACTTGGGAGGAGTTTCATACTGCCTTTTGTCGGGCTCATGTTCCCGCCGGTTTGACGAAGCTCAAGAAGAAGGAGTTCATGGCGCTCATGCAAGGGCGCAAGTCGGTGACTGAATATCTGCATGAGTTCAACCACCTTTCTTGGTACGCCCCCTAGGATGTGCCCACTGATGATGCCAAGCAGGATAAGTTCATGGATGGCTTATCCAAAGAGCTTCAGGACAAGTTATCTATCATTGACTTCCCTGACTTCTAGACTTTGGTCGACAAGCCCATTGTCACTGAGCATAGGGGAGAGCACTAGGCGAGTCTCGCAAGTGCAAATGGAAGGCCCAAAAATCAGCAAGGGCCAACCTTTCCCGTCCTCGCGCCGGGCAAGCACCGGTGCCCCATCCTCAGGCTTCACCACCACCGAGGCCACCGGCGTTTGTACCACGCCCACCGCAGGCCGTGTCTCAACCATGTGCACCTGCGGGACAGCAAGCAAACCTCCGCAATCCGGCTACCGAGGTCACTTGTTTCTTCTACCATAACAAGGGGCATTATGCGAACCATTACCCTAAGAAGACCGGAGCGGCCCCTCGTCCTAATGGAGGACGCGGGCAAGAAAATGGTCATGCTCCAAACCAAAAGGCTACCCAGAAGACCCAGAGCATGGGGAATGGCCGAGTCAACCATATCTCGGCCGAGAAAGCGCAGGATGCACCCGATGTCGTGTTAGGTACGCTTCTTGTCAACTCTCAACCTGCTACCATTTCATTCGATTCTAGAGCTTCTCATTCTTTTATATCAAAGTCTTTTGCTACACTTAGTGATCTTCAAATTGTCTCTATGCATTTCCCTTTGATTATTCGCTCTTCGGGGTCGGAAATGAGAGCTGAAATAGAATGTCGGGATGTCTCTATTGAGATTAGAGGAGTAGGATTTTTGGCAAGTCTTATCCTTTTCAATTCAGCAAGTTTGGATGTGATACTTGGTATGGATTGGTTATCCCAACATTTGGGACAAATCGATTGTACCAATAAATTCATCTCCCTCACAAGTCCATCCGGCGAGCAAGTTGAAATTTCTCCGAAGCTACAAGAACCGCATCTTAGTGCACTTGAAGCAAAGCCAACTCTAGAGATTCATGAAGCCCCAGTAGTGTGTGACTTTGTGGATGTGTTTCCTGAAGAATTACCCGAATGCCTCCAACAGGGATATCGAAGTTAAATCATCAAGTTGTCATGACCGAAGTGGCATCATGTATCAGCAACCAAGTAATGATGTCCTGACGCTCTCCTAGCAGTCGTACTTCTTAAACTTGCAAGGGCTCAATGAGGTTGCTCGTGGTTCTTCCTCCTCATGCTATGTGGACGACCCCCCGAAAGTGGCTGAGGGACTAGGAACAATATATATATATATGTATGTATATATGTATATATATGTATATATGTATATATATGTATATATGTATATATATGTATATATGTATATATATGTATATATGTATATATATGTATATATGTATATATATGTATATATGTATATATGTATATATGTATATATGTATATATGTATATATATATGTATATATGTATATATATATATATATATATGTATATATATGTATGTTGGAAATATACCTAGAGGCAATCATAGAGATGATTATATTTCATTATGTTCATGACATTGGATAATGTGTTATCTTGTTCCTAGAATAATATTGTTAATATTTATTATCAAGTATGTGACTTGGTTGTGAAACTCTATATTTCTGCGATAATTATTCTTATACGATCCTCGGTCGGAAACATATGAGGACACATATGAATAGACTAGCATATGTATTGGTTGATGACTATGTTTCATGAGTTATAAATATGGAGATATCAAACCAATAATATGGACACATGTTAGAGAACATGGTGTTGGATAAGACTCACCTTGAGACACTATTGAGATTGTTATGATTCTATGTATCGTTAGTTGGTCTCAAGCAATGATGATGTATAATCCTTAGACCTGAGATCAGCATGGTTTCCTATATGTGTAATAGCACTCTTAGGGGTTGCCAAACGCTACTCAATGGCGGGTGGTTATAAAGGTAGCTTTGGGTATGCTATGAAACATGCGTATGATGTGACCGGGGATATGGGATTTGCCCTCCTAACATAACAGAGAGATATCTTCGCCCTCAAGTGGTCGGATAAAGAAAGTGCATGGCCATGCCCTTTGGTGGTCAAGAGTTCGACCACATAAGGTTATCCGATACTCGATCGAGAAAGTATTGAACAATCCATGGATGACACAACATCTCACCCGAGTTCAACCAGATATCGTGAGGCAAAGGGAGAATACATGAGTAGGTAAGCTTAGTTCGACCCGCCACTGATTGGTCGTATAGAGATACAAGCAAGTCGAGACGGGTCGAACGTAATCACAGAGTGGTCGAAACCAAGTCGTAAGGAGTTACGAGTTGGTCGTGATCAAATACGAACTGGTCGTATAGAGATAGGACCTGGTCGTATTGCATTAAGGTTCGTCCGATATAATTTGTGTGTATTCGGGAATCGCTATGTTCTGCTAGGAGCCGCTACGACTAGTGATCGGAAAGGGTTTCGAGTCACAACCGAACTACACATGAACCTAACGGGTCACACACTTAACGGGTTGGAACAAACCAAGTACGAATACGATTCGTAAAGCGTGTTTGGATAGGATCCGTCACGAGCACTATATAAGGAGATGCATGAGGCTGTTGGGACGAGAGAGTTGACACGTGAAAACACCACCGAAACTCTAGCCGCCATCTTCCTGAGAGCCCTGCCGTGCGACTTGGTGCTAGCACACCAGCGTATGGTTGTTCCTGCCCTAGACGTGTGGATACCGTAGAGGCGCTACTACGATTGTTGCGCTTGAGGACGATCCGCGATCTTCACGAGGAATTACAGAGGTTGCTGGAGGGGACGATCGACTACGACCACCGCATCGACTTGCTGGACGTTGGACGATCGACTACGACCTCTACATCAGCGCGCTCTTCGTTGGACCAGGCTGCTCTAACCCTTCTTCCGCTGCTCTGCACATCTGGTGGTAACGATCTATGATCATCTACTTGCTTGGCTTCCTGGTTTGCGTGGTAGAAATTTTATTTGTAGCTATCGTAGCCTACCGCGCGACCCAACAATATATATATATATATATATATGATGCCGGTTTTAAAGGCACAAGCGATCCTTTGCTGGTGGCTTTATAGAAAAAGTCATCACTGACGGTTTGTGGTCGAAACCGCTCATGATGACCTCATGTCATCATCGACCCATAAACTCGACGGCTCAAGAAACCGTCTGTGATGACGTTTTTGAACCGTCTGTGAAGGTATTTTCTGTAGTAGTGGGAAGACATTAACAATTTTAGGTTTAATTAACAACCTACAATTTGAAATCATCATTTTATGTCAAATAGCAATGCATAATACTTTTAAAAACTGAAAGCATAATTTAAAAATCATAGGTATAAATTGTTCAAAGGAGACTCGCCTTTGTCGAAGGTTGAGGTCACGGCGTCCAAAGTATCCAAATTGACTTCGGCGGCATTAGACCCTACATGTGCGAAATGAGGCAAATATATAAAAGAAAATCAAATAAAATCAAAAAATTATAAAATTAGTACCAAAATAGATATTATGAAGTTAGATGAATTTAGGAACAAGAATTGATAGAATCGGAGTTCGTATGAAGGAGAACGAATGTCCAGAAGTTTGACATCACGTGAAATGATATAAATCAGAAAAATGGAAAAGAAGGAATATTCCCTAGAATATTCCATTCAGAATTTAATGAGAAAAAGGAATTGCTGACTTGTGGGCCCCTCTTGCTAGTAAGAGAGATGTAGAGAGACGAGGGGGATGTGAGGCTTACACAAGGGCCCCACTATCATAGAGAGGAGAAGAGGGAAAGTAAGAAGAAGCAGGGCACAGAGCAGTGAGGAGCATAGGCAAGGGCAGTGAGGGGCGGCGCGGGGAGCGCGGCCGACGGCCAAAATGGTTTGCCGGCCTCGAGAGGAGGCCGTACAAGGTGGCAGCGTAGCTGGAGGGGCACGAGGTAGGCGACAGTGACAGGCGCCCGACCGCACGTGGCGCCGGTGAATGGGCGGCACTAGGAGCAAGAGGAAGGAAGCACGGGCGGCGCACCGGTGTGAAGAAGGTTGAGGGCCAGCCAATTTGGCTTGGGGGAGAGCAAGGAGGTTTGGCCATGGCACCAAAGGTGGAGAAGATGGTGGTGGAGGTGGGAGAGCTTCACGGTGAGGGAGAGAACGAATTGCAGGGGGATTAGGAAGGGGAGGTCTGGGAACATGAGATGACGCGCCAAGCTCGGCAAGGGGCTCATCGAAGGGGAAGATCGAAGGAGAGGGGTGGCGGTCGGACTTGGGGAAGACACGTTTTGCGGCGGTAGGGAGCTCTGGGAAAGGAAGAGGGTAGAGGAGGGAAAAGTGAAGGGGGAGGAAGGGGATAGAGAAGTAACGGGGTGCCTTCTAATTGGTGGAGAGGGTAGGAGTGGCGCGGGCACAACGCGCGCTAGGAACAGGCGCGAGCGACGTGCTGGGCTGAGCAGTGTGGAGCGCGGGCAAAGGACAAGGCACAGGTGTGGGATTCATGGCGCGCGGCGCGTGGCAGAGCGGCCAGAGCAAGGGCGGTTGTGGGATTCGTGGTGGTGCCAGGGCATGGGAGCTGTGGGAGCACGAGGCACTAGAGTTGGGCACGCGTGCACGCACAGCACGGGTATGCGGCCAGGAGCGGAGCAACAGGAAGAAAGGAAAGAGAAAGGGGAAAAGGAAAGAAAGGAAAGAAAGGAAAGAGAAAGGGGAAAGGAAAAGGAAGAAGAATTTCATGGAAAATTCAAATTTGCAAAAATTTTAATTTGGAACTTGGCAAAGAATTTGAATTGAGGCGACAGAATTAGAATTGAACTTCGGAATTTGCAAATTAAGTAAATGCAAAAATTCCAATTAAAATCCAAAATTTTGAATTAATAAATTTTGAAAAAGGGTCAAAATTTGGGATGTTACACTCTCTGAACAACCTAAGCAAGGCAAGCACCCCTTTAACCATGTTGATCCTACTATTTTAATTATTGTAGTTCTTTTTGCAAATTCTATTAGGCATGTGTGTATGTTTAATTAAAATTGCTATTTTCGAGGATAACGGTAGTTGTAATCCTATTTGATGCATGAACCTCCTTGAAATATTGATATCCTTACTGTTCTAGCCATTAGGTGATGGTATAGATAATAGATGATGTCAATTTAGGAATTTTGAGTGCAAGTATCGCACAATTGCTTAGTAAAGCTATAGTCTTTACTAAAATTTGCTAAAAGGGATGACATGATGAACATAAATTTTGGAGTTTTCAAATGATGGTCAAGAGGGGCTTACCTCTGTTATTTTATATAAAAATAAAAATAAAAATCTTAATTTGCGACATGGGCAAGTTATATTATATTCAGAGGAGTGTGAAAGGTGTATCTCAGAAGTAGATAGAGGGAGATCTTTGCCCAGGTCAATTAAGAACCGAACACCAGCAAGTCCAATCTAGGCCTAAGCGTATAACCACATGTGCCGGTATGAGACGACATTAGGTAATTAAGTCATCAAAAACTAGCTCTGCATGTTGGTAGGCTGTAGTAGTGCGAGCATGTGTGATTGCTCGAAGGGACTCCCTTCACCGAGGCGTTGAGAACAAAGCCTTTCGACACAACGGTCAATGCCTCACTGAGACGGAGGGTGTATCCAGGTGAATTGAGGGTGTTCATTCACCGGGCTAGTGTAAGGTTAGGACTAGGTGATATAAAGGTTTCAACGCGTGCTCTAGACTGCTTACCAAACGTAGTGAGCAATGGTATCGACGGATGCCAAACAAATTAGAGAATTCGTGTGCTGTGGGTAAAGTTGTACACCACTGCAAAGTGTAAATCTATTTAAATAGCCGTGCTCGCAGTCATGAGCGTGCTTAGTGCAGTCTCAATGGGTATAGCCTTGGTTTTCATAAAAACAGATTTATTGGAAAATATGGGAAATGGTTTATTGGTTTATATTTGAGTTGAGTGCCATATCTATGGCTGCAAACAAGATGTTGCTCCCAGCAGAGGAGGGTTGCGAGTTGTTATTTATTCAATTACTTACTTGTTGTCCTTTATATATTTAACTGCTCTTTAAATTTTCATTGCAAAATACTATGTATTGATATTACAAACAAAAATAGCTTCATGCTGAAGATAACTTGTAGCATAGAGCCTCATCTCTTGTTAGCATTGCATTTATAAAAATTTTGCGATACACTACAAGTCTCTTGTTGAGTACACAATGTACTCAATCTTGCTTAAATTGTTGTTCAGAGCATGAGGATGATCCAGTTCTGGACGACAACAGGTCTTTCTAGAGCTTAGTCCTTGTCGGTTGCCTGTGGAATTGAATGGAGCATACCACTGGACCATTTTGGTTTATTTACTATGCTTTCTGCTGCACTCTCTTGTTACTTGAGTTTTATTTGGCCAGTCGGCCTTTGTAATGAAAATTCGTTATGTATCATTTAAGGTTAAGTCCTTTTGTAATCTTATTGTATCTATGCAATGTGTATAGATGTGATTATCAATGTTGTGGATGTGTGTACTATCCACTGTGATGCGTCAATATTTGTCCCGATCTTTCGATGAGAATGATAATTCAATTTGGGGAGACGACCCTTACGATTCGGTTACCAATCATACACGACCAATATGCCCGTCAATCGCTGAACCAACTCCGATATTATTATCAACCTTGCTAGAAGCACGATTAATTTGATCACGAAGATCAATTCCTACAAGTAATCGAAGAACAAGCAAGAACGAGGGAGATAAGAAATATGAAATTGCGAATAGGAATAAGCTTTATATTGAAAAGTGGGGTACCAAAGACAACGTCGCTATTGTACTTGTCAAACAAGAGGACAATGTATAAAATAGCATAAGATAAACTTAAATGTAGCAAAACCTCAAACCCTAAAGTGTCGCTCACATAAGTATATATGAGGAAGACGGCCAAGGGGGTCGATGCACGCCCCTAGGAGGTACAAGGCCCGTGGGCCCAAGTGGAGGTGGCGCAGCACCCTTTTGACTCGGACTTAGAATCAGCGCCGGATTGTTTTGGCAATTGTAGCACACTCGAAAGGAATTTGGAGGTAGGTCCAAATCCATTGAAAAGATGATGAGATAAGCTTTCTATCATATACTCATACACCTCAAACGGAGTTCATATACGACTTCTATACACGTTTGAAGTCGGTAATATGTCCGGAGGCCAAATTGGATTCTAGAACGTGTCCCACTAGAACTCTTGCTTGACTTGGAACCAAATTGACGTGAAGACCTTCCTTGTACCATGCTTGCACACGCTTCTCTTCATGTTGTACTCCTCCTTGTGCTTAATCAGCTCCTAAATTCCTAAGTAAAAGAACAATGCATGCATCATGTAGCGGTCTATTCTCCATTGCACAATTATAGATTCCTAGGAACGAGTTCACCTGATAATTTAGTTGTCGTGCACATGTCCTTGTAATTGGTCCTTGTGTTGCATCAAGTTGAAGAGTAACATTTGTAGTAGTAGCACGAGGTATGGTTGTATCTATGGAAGGGATGTCCTCATCACACTGATTATGGGACTAGTACGGTACACACATGAAGGCTTTGGTTATTTAAAGCCCAAGGTTCGACACAGGTTGCCTATGGCAAGTCGATTGGTTTCCATTGAAGTTGTTTCTGTTCCGCTGCCATCTCTTTATTTAGTGTCAGCCCTGTGTGGCTTAATAAATGTAAACTCGACCTTAAAATCACAACCGTTATTTAATACTCAAATTAATCGTTTATTCTTATATTCGTCTTGTGTGGAATGATATTCATAAATGTTGATATTGTGTGCACTAACATGATCCTGGACTAGTACATTATACATAGAAGGTCTCGATTTGCATATTTGGGTGCTGACAGTCTCTAGTTGGCACAAAATTGATTCCAGGGGCCAGTCATCCTGGAGACAGATAACACTGCCTGTGTGGCATGCATGTCGGCTCCAGAGCATGATTTCTCTATTATGGCGGCAATCAGTGGAGATGCAAAGGCATTGATGAGAAATCTGGGAGAGGTAAGATCGTTAAGGTTTAGAGAGACTAAAACAGGGTAGCTCAAGAGTTAAGTCAACATGCCTGCTACACTATGTCCACAGTAGTTTAGTTGGCAGGGATTCCAAGTTGTATTGAGCACTTTGTACTTGAAGATTGTAACGCTATCATTGAAATCTAATAAAGTCTCTTTTTACCCTCTCAAAAGAAAAATATTATATAGCCGATTGCACTTCGCAAGGAATTGAGGACTCCAAAAAATGCATGTTTGACCTAAGACTGCGAGGTAGTGTGTACGCATTAGTTAGCAACGACGACAGCGCATGCTTAATTTGTCATAAATTTTGCTGAAATAGCATTGTTTGGAACATTATTTGCGTAAACAGCACCCTCGTTGTGTTTTTTTGCAAAAAGAACGCTTGACACCGTCCCTAAATGACATCGACGGCTACCATACCACCACGTGGACTCATCTGGCCCACGGACGATGTCATCTCGTCCGTCCGAAGGAGGGACGGATCCACCACGTCACTTACTGCTTCGCCGCTCGTCCATCCTAGAGAAGGACAGAGTCGACACGTCGCCGTTCATGTCCTTTCGTCCGTCCTAGGGGCAGATTTGCCCCTCGTCCGTTCTTCCTGGACGGATGCGCTGAAAGCACCCGCGTCCTGAGCAGCTTGCCTGCGGTTGCACTGAAATGGTATGATTGATGAGCCACGAATCCACGATAATTGATTAAATGCATCACTGATTGATCGACGTTGACTGCCCACTAATTGATTAAATGCATCACTGATTGATCTTGAATGCGGTTGCAAGGAAATGGGCTGATCAATGTCCCACGAATCAACGATAATCGATTAAATACATCACTGATTGATCGACGTTGACTGCCCACTAATCTATACTACTTAAAAATTAGAATCGCCGGTCCTCCGTTGTTTTCACTCTTTTACCTCTCTTCCTCTCTACTAATATACTAATATATGGGTCACATTATTAGCAAACTATCTCCTCGCATCGTCGCGCCTCCTCTCCTCCTCTTCCGCATCGCTCATGACACCGTCTGCGCTTTCTCCTCCTCTCCATCCTCGTCTCTACCCTGCTCTTCTGTTCTGCTCCGTGCGCCTCCACCCCGTTGTCTGTCACTGTCTCCATTGGTCGGATCTGGATGGGACTTACTTCCTCTTCTCTATCCCTGCTCTTCTATTCTGCTTCGCGCGTCTTGACGAATTAAGATATATTGTATATCTATTTTATTGTTAGATGATTATATTTATAAGATATTTCATAGCAACGGACAATTAACTAGTTAATTAAATGCATCACTGATTGATCTTGAAAGGCAGCGCGTCCATTCCAGGGGAGGACGAACGAGGGGCACGGCCGTCTCTAGGACTGACGGACGAGCGGAGGTGGCAGGCGAAGTGACGACTCCGTCCCTCTCTGGCACAGGCAAGCGGCAAGTGATTAACTAGTATCGTGACTTTAACGGCTTGACTCAACAAAATCTCACCAGATCCCGTTCTGTACTGCAAGCGGCAAGCCAAATAACCCATTGAGCTATTCGCCATCCCCGGCTCTCTACGCACCCGGCCGTGCCTTCACGCGCCATGGCAGCTGCGGCCGCCGTGGGCGCTGGAGATGCCAAGGAGTACCCCGGCAAGCTCACCCTCTACGTCTTCCTCACCTGCGCCATCGCCGCCACCGGTGGGCTCATCGTCGGCTACGATATCGGCATCTCCGGTAACTGCTAAAAACACCGCATGATGCGCGTGGTTTGCTAGCTAGTTGTTAATTGGAGCCAGTGTGTAGTACAGTAAGTAGTACGTGTGTAGTGTTTGGTTCAATAGTAACCGCTGAGACTAAAGCACGCCGCTGTAGTGAGCATCGTGCCCAAAAGGTGTATAGGAAGGAGAAGCACGCACGACTTGCAGGAAGTCTTACTAATTAAAGTATTAGATGAGAGGATAATCTTCTATTTCTATTTTGGAATAAGTCCATATTACACCGAGAGTCCAAAAAAACCCCTGAATTCTAAAACCCCCTCGGGCCGAAACCACCCGATTTACCACCTACGTGGCATCACTAATTAACTCAGCCCCACTGTCAGAAGACAGCAAAGTCGGAGGCAAGCATGGAGAAGGCCGGTAGGAGCGACGGGTTGAAGCCGCGCATGACGGCACCGGAGAGAAGCGTGTTGACGGAGAGGGCACTGCAGACGAAGCCCGACATGGAGGGCAGCGACGGAGAAATAGAATCGGGGGTGGTGGCGTTCCGCTCTGTCATGCCCTCGAACACCCTCCAGGCAGCTGCACTTGGCGTACATGCTCACTAGCACTAACCAGACGAACGCGTCCGCAAGCAGCCCCGGCGCTCTCCTCTCCACATACTGGTGCACCCTCCCGCGACTCAAATAGCGCCCGCCTACGCCAAGACGCCACGATGGCCGTCGTGAGCACGACGGCGTCCGGGCCACCCGATCAAGAACATGGCCTCGACAACGCCAACCCTCCGCCGCCATCCTCATGAGCGCCAGATGCCCCGATTACCAGGTCGTAGTGTATCGCCTCCCGCCTCAGCAATTTGTCAAACACCCACCGCACATCGTCCGGGCGGGGTGCGTGGAGCTAGAAAGCGTGGTGGTGACGTAGTGGTCGGGGGGAAGATGGCGTTCTTGAAGAGGAGGGCGTGGAGCTGGAGCCCAGGGAACGGGGTGACGATGACCGCGGCGGAGAGGGCGAAGGCGAAGGCGAAGGAGAGGTAGTCTAGGGAGGGGAGGGGCGAGGCGGGAGAGAGCATGAGCATGAGGAGGCGAAGGCCGAGGAGCGAGTGGGCTGGGGAGGAGGGAGTTGAGCGCAAGGAGGGAGAGGTCGGGGTGCCACGGGAGGAGGTCGGCGGTGGTGAGGAGGGTCTGGACGGGGAGGAGAAGCACAATGGGGAGGCAGTGGTGGACAGGAGGAGGCATGAGGCGAGGAGGAAGTGGCAGAATGCGAAGGTTGGCTTCTTTCGCGGTCGCGGCGTTGCCATTGCCGGCGACGACCAGGAGGCGGCCGGGCGAAGAGGCGGTGGCGCCTGGAGAGAGTGGAGAGGAATTGAGATTTGGGGAGGTATTAAGGACTCTCGTCATAGTTCAAGAGTGTAAAGTGGACTTATTCCTTCTATTTCTACCTACCGTCCTTTAACAGTTTCCTCTTTATAGGCAATACAGTAGTTTACTTTTCAAATCACATCGGTTGCATACATACAAACTTGTCGACGATTGAGTCGTCGATCTTACGAAATAAAAAGAAAAAGAAAAATGGCAAAGAGTTCTTGAAAGAGAATGGGACTGTTCTTTATTGCTATGAACTGGCTATTACAGGGAGTACCCTCGACAAGATAGTGGACTAATTCTAATTGCACTGAGCGTAATACTTACTATGCTACTGAATCAGACTTGAAACATCAATCTAATGCTGATTACCGTGCTTCAATCTGATGCCCCTAATCTGCTCCGCGCTCCATCTTTAAATAATCGTTGAAGAGGTGGTAGTTGTTCCTGTAGAAGGCGTCTGTTGGAAGTAACACGATTGGTCGGAGCGAGGCATCGGTTGATGAAGCATCAACCGTTTGGCGGTTTGAATGTCTGTGAGACACTTTAACCATTTGGTGGTTGTTGTGAGTGTCTTAGAACCATTAAACGTCGCGTGGTATGGAGGAAATATAACATGCGTTCTATTCATCACATGGTAAGGAATATTCTTGGAGTTAGATCCGGATGCTAGTTCATTGCTTTTATGAGCAGTCATCTGGTCGGGGACTAGGCATACGACCTCATCCGACCAGGGTTCTCATTATATAATCTCTGAAATCCTTACGACCACAGGGGTCGTTAGCCATAGGGGTTACGACCACGAAGACATATGGTCTTTTATTATGTATTAAAATAATATATAGAGATTTTAATTCTCGTCTGTTAGCCTCCAAACTTTAAATCAATTGGTCGTGTGAACACTTCCTTCCGATGAAGTCGTATCGGACAGACCCTCATTTAATCCCATGATATGCGAGATAGTCTGTATTCACTTTAAAGTTGAGAAATTGCCTTGGGACCCGAAGAGTTTTTCTGTTTGTTGGACTATGGGTTGTGTTCGTTGGACTTTGGGTAACTCCCTGATGCGGTTAAAAGAAATTGCGGCTATAAAATCCCTTCAGCGCAAGGCTTTAGGGTTTTTACGCCTCCCTTTTCATTTCTGTAACACCCTAGCTATTCGGAAGCCAAAATGCTACCTAAAGGACTAACATACAACAATACTGCGGAAGAACTTTAACAATAACTCATCAACTAACATATAAGGATCAACATCTTTTAAAACCTAAGCAGGAATTAAAACTGAATCCAACAACAATTTACAAATTCCAATTATTTAAGTCTACTGAATCTACTAAGATAATCATACCAAACGAATGATCATGGAACATAAGCAGTTAATTAAACAACCTTAACGTAGAGAAAGATATCAACCAACATCAAACTCCATTATATTACAATCCATCACTTAAAGAATGAAAGATAGAATCAAGTTCTATTATTGAAACTGGTGTAAGGTGAAATGAATGAGTAGTGCGTGTCTACTCCCTCCTAAGAGAATCATCACCGATTTATCACCTAAAAATAAATAAACAAAGCAAGAACGAATCGAGACTCAGCAAGTACATGGATAGTGGACATACCACAAATATGAAAAAGACAACTTCATTAAAGAATTTGAAAGTACATCAATGAATACATGAATGCATGGAATGAATGGAATTAATGAAAAGAATGGATCGCACACATGCTTATATCGTAGATAGTGGTGACACACCCGTCGGTGTTCACCTAAGCCCGCATTTAACAAAATGCTGGGATCCAAGTCCCGTATGAAGAACGTTTCATACAGGTGTCCAAATCTGCCCACATTGGAATGGTGGGTCTTAGTGTCCATACTGGAATTGATGGGTCTTATAATCCACTCCCGTGGAAGGAACATGAAGATGGATGCATGTATTGAAGTATGAATTATGAAAGACATCATATCTACACTTAGAATTAACACATAGGAAAGGTGCATAGACTTTGAACATTCTCATGGATCACATAAAAACACAATACGAATATCCAAAGATCCAAAGATTCAAGAATCATAAGAATATAGAAGTACTTGCCTTAACCGTGAGACGAAAAGATGACGACAGTACAGCTTTCAACCCTGGTGCTCACCAACACCTGGCAACCATAAAGTATACTAAGTATACTAAACAAGAGTGCTCAACAAAGCGATAGAACATAACGAGAGCGATCGCTCCTGAACGCAACACAAAAACTAGCAATTTCACCCCTGACTCTAATCTGTCCAATCTGTCGGTTCTCAAAGAAAAATCCATAACTTTTGAGTCCCAGCCCCAAAAATTATGAATCCAAGTTTCTCGGACTTTAAACGAGCTTAGCTACAACTTCCCAGGTGATGGACAGAAAAAAATTACCCCATCTAAGCCCTTGATTTTAACCCCGAAGACCGTTATGTCATCTTCGGTACTTTCAACTTGTGAAATTCATAACTTCCATTTGATACAACCAAAATCAATGACCTAAACCTTTCTGGAAACTACATGGAACTAGATTCCTGAATAAAATTATTTCAATAATTCCCAAGGTGCAAGAAAAGTCGCTAACAAGTTAATCTTCCTCTACTGTCCACAACAGAGAGACAGATTACAATAAGAACTTCAAAAATTCATATCTTTCGTTCTACAGCTCCAAATTGGATGTTCTTTAATGATATGGAAAGATAAGACCAAGGCCTACAAATTTCATAATATGGAGAAGTCCTGATTCGGACCTTAACAATAATCAATCTACTAATTAAAATGACTGCTGAAACGTAGCTAAGATTCTAGACAGCGGTAAAGAACAGATCACAACTTTTGATTTACAACTCCGATTAGGACGTTCTTTAACATTATGGAAAGTTTATAAAAATTTCTACAATAACCTAGTTGTGTGAAAACCCTGAATATTCCATTATCATAATCATATTTTAGGAGACAACTTGACAGATCAATCGCGTCAGAATTCTGGACAGCAGAAACTAAAACTATCATAACTTTTGATCCTTACGTCGGAATCAGGTGTTCTTGGCGGCCACGAAAAGCTAAGAATATTATATAAATATCTCTAGGAGATGGAAACCTCCAATTCGGTCTCTAAGAACTCGAAACTGCCCACGCAACCTACTGGACAGAATTGAATCTTTAACAGACAGAGTTCGATCCAATCAATTCTAATCGAATTCACATCTACGACTAATCAAACAATGAAAATGAAATTCGTTACCCTTGGAGACATGCGTGCTCACTGATTTCCCCCACTAGGTGCTCCTCTCCTCTTCTTCTCCTCTCTCCCTCCACCTTTCTCCTTGGCCGACAGCAATGGGAGAGCACCACCAAGAGGGGGCAACGGAGTGCAAGGAGGAGGGCATGCAATCAGAAGCGAGGCCGGAGCACTCAGCAGTCAAGTGCTACAGTGGTGGCTAGGGTTTCTCCCTCCTTTTAATAGTGGCTGCCACCTCATGGGCCTCTTGGGCCAAAGCCCGAAGCCCCGGTTGCCAAACAATTGCAGATTTCCCCTCCTCTAAAGTCTAATTTCTCTTTTCACTGCTTCCTTCATTAGACTAACTTGGAGTATTACAGAAAAACCCTTTTTTGTTTACTCTCCTTCCTTAGAAACATTCGGGGTATTATATTCTACCCCCCTTAACAGGATTCGACCCCGAATCTACTCACCGATCTACCCAAAAGAAAACGGCGTCTGGAAATTAACAACGATTAACACGTACCAGACATGAACAAATCCGGGTATTGCTCGCGCATGCGAGACTCTAGCTTCCAAGTGATCTCTCTCTCGGACTGATGAGACCACAACACAAAGACGTAGAACGACGTCTGTCCTAACACTTGTCCCGACATTTCCAGGTACACTCATCGGAAGAGAATCAAAGGTAAGATACTACTCGATGGTCCACAACGTTAACGAATATTCAAACTCTGGATCTCCCAGGTACTCACTCGGCACCGTAACATATCAAAAGTTGCGTTCACTGCGTAGGGACCCGAAACAGTCCTAGCGATACGCCAACTAGCAAAAACAACCCAATGTACTTTAGGCTAACCTCCCCATTGGTACCGAACCACACAACATGCACATAGTACATGGAACTCTTGTTCCACCTCTCAATCAAACTCTTCACCGTAACAAGGATCACCTCCTTTAACCAGGGACACACAACAGAACTCTCTTTAAACAAACTCTTTTACCGACAAAACCCATATGAAAATGAAGGATTCACATCGCAACCATGCGTTACCAGCTCGGTACTAAAAGAGTCAAATCCAGAATCAAAAATTCATCACGAAAACCTTTCCACTTTCCAAATGGCCGTTTGCGAATAAACGTCACGAAAGCCAAAGGAGAAATCACTTGAATGCCTAAATCAGAAATTTCTTTTATTCTTTCTGAACTGATAAGAACCACACATGCTAACATAAAGTCAAGCTCAACTTGCGAAAGACATCCGTCATAAACACATAGCTCAAATAAGAATCAAGAAAACGTGTCACTACTCGAGGAAGCATCAATTGCTCAGTTTCTCTTTTAGGAATAAAATTTCTTTCAAACTTTGGAATTCCAATTCATCGCATACCACACTAACTTATCTCTCTTAACTTGGCATTCTCAACACTATGCTCAAGCCGAAATACATCTTCCACACCTCTGTATAGAGGCTCTAACGACTCCACAGAAACATTCTCTCGACAACTCCTCTACCGACTGAATTAATTTGACAGATGACTTCCAATGTATCCCAAAATAGATCTCACACGCAATCACATCACCTCAATCTTTTTAAGAATAAACAACTCAGAATCCTCAGCACACACATTCATATACTTCATCAAAGGGTTCTATCAATGATCATCTCATTATTCGGAATCCACCCTTATTCTACTTCCTCTACACAAAATCATTGGGCGACCAAAGTTCTAGTATAAAAAAAAATGCAAAGCCCAATTTTAACCTCCAAGACCCTACAACAAACTTCTCATATAGAAGATAGGGAAAACCTCATATTAAATCCCTAAAATTATCACAATCCAAACATACTCACGCATTAACATCAACATGGAAACATTTTCTCGACCCAATTATCTTTATAAAGAGTCTAACTCTTAGAGATTTATTTACTAAGTCCAAGTCATTCCTGATAATAATCCAACAATCTCGGCTATCTCATTAATCGCTTTAACGATCAGATTACTTCGCTAATCTTACTCTCATTACAACACCATCATAATTCATCTGCACAACCGTGCAAGGTACCCAATCGCGACACTCTAATACATCGATCAAGATTCCCCATCCTTTCGAAAATTCTAATGTTTCACCCGAAGTGAACAAAAGATCTTGGATCACAAATCTCTATAGATTCTAATGGTTGAAACAATGCAAACAGTTTAGCCTCAAAGACAAATATTTTGTATAAATATAATTCTCTTCAAGAATTATACCCGAAATCAGTTCATCCTCCAATGCTCCTCGAATAACTTACAACCCAAGGTCTCGCAACAACAATTAATAACCACTTCGAAAGACCCCTGTGAGATGAATCGGTGGATCCTTCCTCAAAAGAAAAGGCAAATGAAGACAAGCGATTACGTCAAGTAAACACAGACCAAGGAAAAAAGTCACTTAGGCAAAGAACTCGAAAAACATAAGGAAAGTCAGCAGTTGAGGGTATAAGTCCCACAAGAATAGAATTCCAAACCTCAACCAATAAGAACAGAACCTTGCTTTAAATCGAGTAACTCTTATGCGGCCAAACAACAAGGTTAAGCACGCTTGGATAAATCTGAAGTTACAAAATTTGAATCCACCCTCAAATACTTCTACTACACTCTTTCAATTAGGAAAGAAACAACTTTGTTTGAATACAACCTTACTTGCCAACTCAAACAAACGAGTCTTTAAAATCAAATCACTTGAATAAACTAAGAACCAATAGAACTCTACAATATGTCGCTTTACTCAACAAATTTCAACTACCACAAAACTCTTGAACTCCAAAAGATTACGAATTCAAAAACTTGAATTATCTTCATTTAAGAGACATCACGAAAGGCGGTCACATTTCACTCTCTATAAAAGGATCAATATCACCCTCACATTCCTGACTATTTTATTAACATACCTTAATATCCCAACAAAATTTTTTCCAAAAGAAACACAACAATCGTGACATACTATTTCCATCATCACAATAGAATTGCAATAATCACTTGCTCTAGAAAAACAAACCTAGTGCTCAAGCCACAAAGCTGAAACAGAACTCTGTTAACAAGATCTTATTAGAACATGACCATCTCATAAAAGTACACCAATATGAATTTCTTATTAGTTTTCATCCATTTAACTCTTACTGACGCTCAACGCCAAAATAGTACACACTAAAAGCTCTATAGCCACACATGGGTACAATCATGATCCTACCTTTATTTGCAAACTCCACAACAGTGAAGAGGATATATTCAACATTGTACCTTATGTTCAGTAATTAGAATGAAAGGTCTTTAACTTCAATAATATAGGATACATAAGACAAAGTTTCACAAGGCGATACATCATCGTTCATCTAGTCATTTAAACATGTTTCAATAATTTTTTTTAGCATGCCAAGAATTAGGTAAAGCTATCATTCGAATAAGATCATCAAGATCCAAAATAGGAGACAGATTCCAGATTAATATTTATCAAGGAAACATTCGAACACCTCATTATCTTAACCCTCACTAGCGGTTAGAATAACCGAAAGAGGACCTAGATTCCAATTCATCTAACAAATTTAGTGGATTACTTGATCGTAAAGATCAAACTGGTTCAACAACATTTCCACACTTCTTAACAACAATAGGTTCTTGAACAGATACGGACAAACTCTTATCTAAATTTTCATCATGTACCCAATACAACGACATTTCACATTAATCAATTTCACTTCCATGGATACTAGTTAAGAATAAACCGCTTGCACAAAGCTAATAACCCAATCTGATAACTCTTACCACAACAATTAGTTCATTTAATTAACACCTCTTACTTAAGCATGAGAAGACATCACTTAAAGATTTTAACACAATCTTTCAGAAAAAGAGGTATTAAATTTCAACACTAGAAATAATCCAAAAGAAATACATAAAGCCAAAGCTTTCACATGTTAAAGAACTAGCAACAAAAACTTTCAAGATCAAGAATAAATGATTCACATTTTCCAATAAGAAGGCGAACTCCCAAGAAAAGATAAATTTTCTTTGATAACCAACGCTCCCAAGAAACAACATTAGACCAAAGAAAGAGAACAAGTAGTCGATTTAAGGAACCAAGAAAGTCCAACGAAAACTCATCAGAAGAAATGTAGAACACTAACTCAAGAAAACTTCATCAACCGCAACTAATACCAGAACTGACCACATTCAGGATCAAGGAAGAGAATAATAAAACTCACCCTCAACACTCAACTATGGTATTCGGGTTAGTTACTACTCTATTCTTTTACCACGAACGGTGGTGTAACCTGACAAAACTCAGGGCCACCACCACGACCTCAACCTCTCAACATCACCCATAGCCAATAATCAATTATGAATATAGAATATTATCTCATAATAATCACAGAACAAATTCATAGGTATAGAAGATCATATCATAGAGTAACAAGGCAACATAACGAAAACGGAAACACATTGCTTGAGCCATCCCATCCTACTGTGCACTAGTGTGTCAAGTTTTAGGTTAATTAACCATTAACAAATTTTAGCATATCGGGTTACTTAAGTTGCTAACTTATTCACCATGGACCTAAAGCCCGCTTCGATACCAATCTGTAACACCACGCTATTCGAAGCCAAAATGCTACCTAAAGGACTAACATACAACAATATCATGGGAAGAACTTTAACAATAACTCATCAACTAACATATAAGGATCAACATCTTTTAAAACCTAAGCAGGAATTAAAACTGAATCCAACAACAGTTTACAAATTCCAATTATTTAAGTCTACTGAATCCACTAAGATAATCATACCAAACGAATGATCATGGAACATAAGCAGTTAATTAGAAACCTTAACGTAGAGAAAGATATCAACCAACATCAAACTCTATTATATTACAGTCCATCCCTTAACGAATGAAAGACATAATCAAGTTCTATTATTGAAACTGGTGTAAGGTGAAATGAATGAGTAGTGCGTGTCTACTCCCTCCCAAGAGAATCATCACTAACGATCACCTAAAAATAAATAAACAAAGCAAGAATGAGTCTGAGACTCAGCAAGTACATGGATAACTGGACATACCACAAATATGAAAAAGACAACTTCATTAAAGAATTTGAACGTACACTAAATGAATACATGAATGCATGGAATTAATGAAAAGAATGGACTGCACACATGCTTATACCGGTATAGCTGGTGACACACCCGTCGGTGTTCACCTAAGCCCGCATTTAACAAAATGCGGGGATCCAAGTCCCGTATGAAGAATGTTTCATACAGGTGTCCAAATCTGCCCACATTGGAATGGTGGGTCTTACGTGCCCATACTGGAATTGATGGGTCTTATAATCCAATCCCGTGGAAGGAACATGAAGATGGATGGATGTATTGAAGTATGAATTATGAAAGACATCATGTCTACACTTGGAATTAACACATAGGAAAGGAGCATAGACTTTGAACATTCTCATGGATCACATAAAAACACAATACGAATATCCAGCATCCAGCATTCAGTAAGCGTAAGAATATAGAAGTACTTGCTTTAACCGTGAGACGAAAAGATGACGACAGTACAACTTTCAACCCTGGTGCTCACCAACACCTGGCAACCGTAAAGTATACTAAGTATACTAAACAAGAGTGCTCAAAAAAGCGATAGAACATAACGAGAGCGATCGCACCTGAACGCAACACAAAAACTAGCAATTTCACCCCTGACTCTAATCTGTCCAATCTGTCGGTTCTCAAAGAAAAATCCATAACTTTTGAGTCCCAGACCCAAAAGTTATGAATCCAAGTTTCTCGGACTTTACACAAGCATAGCTACAACTTCCTAGGTGATCGACAGAACAAATTACCCCATCTAAGCCCTTGATTTTAACACTGAAGACCGTTCTGTCATCTTCGATACTTTCAAATTGTGAAATTCATAACTTCCATTTGGTACAACCAAAATCAATGAACTAAACTTTTCTGGAAACTACAATGAACTAGCTTCCTGAATAAAATTATTTCAATAATTCCCAAGGTGCAAGAAAAGTTGCTAACAAGTTAATCTTTCTCTACTGTACACAACAGAGAGACAGATTACAATAAGAACTTCAAAAATTCATATCTTTCGTTCTACAGCTTCAAATTGGATGTTCTTGAATGATCTGGAAAGATAAGACCAAGGCCTACAAATTTCATAATATGGAGAAGTCCTGATTCGGACCTTAACAATAATCAATCTTCTAATTAAAATGACTGCTGAAACGTAGCTAAGATTCTGGACAGTGGTAAAGAACAGATCACAACTTTGATCTACAACTCCGATTAGGGCGTTCTTTAACATTCTGGAAAGGTTATACAAATTTCTACAATAACCTAGTTGGGTGAAAACCCTGAATATTCTATTATCATAATCATATTTTAGGAGACAACTTGACAGATCAATCGCGTCAGAATTCTGGACAGCAGAAACTAAAACTACCATAACTTTTGATCCGTACGTCGGAATCAGGTGTTCTTGGCGGCCACGAAAAGCTAAGAATATTATATAAATATCTCTAGGAGATAGAAACCTCCAATTCGGCCTCTAAGAACTCGAAACTGCCCACGCAATCTACTGGACAGAATTGAATCTTTAACAGACAGAGTTCGATCCAATCAATTCTAATCGAATTCACATCTACGACTAATCAAACAACGAAAATGACATTCATTACCCTTGGAGACACGCATGCCCGCTCATTTCCCCCGCTAGATGCTCTTCTCCTCTTCTTCTCCTCTCTCCCTCCACCTTTCTCCTTGGCCAACAGCAATGGGAGAGCACCACCAAGAGGGGGCAACGGAGTGCAAGGAGGAGGGCATGTACTGTAGCAGCATTGTAGCATCTGTGGGAGCACTGTAGCAGTGCGTGCTACAGTGGTGGCTAGGGTTTCTCCCTCCTTTTAATAGTGGCCAGCCCTTCATGGGCCTCTTAGGCCAAAGCCCGAAACCCCGGTTGCCAAAGAATTGCAGATTTCCCCTCCTCTAAAGTCTAATTTCTCTTTTCACTGCTTCCTTCATTAGACTAAGTTGGAGTATTGTAGAAAAACCCTTTTTTTGTTTACTCTCCTTCCTTAGAAACATTCGGGGTATTATAACTTCTTAAGAGAAAAAATTGCCTCCGACCTCCTCTTGTCTACAACCCTCTACGACCTCCTTTCTTCCTTCATCCAAAACTCAACCATGTCGGACTTTATCACCAACTGGTCAGTTTTTGATTTGAGCGAGAAGAAACTTGAGAGCTTGGAGAAGGTCGGGTTGCTTCCTGACAAGGACTTGATTTCTTAGAGATCAGCAGCCGGAGAGCATTCTCCAAGCAATGAAAATTGGGAAATCTCTGTTTTCCTCGTATATATTGAATGCGGATTTAGGTTACCAATTCACTCTTTCCTCCCCAAGATCTTGGAGCATTATGGAGTCGAATTAGTAAACCTTAGCCCCAATGCCATCGCCAACCTTAGCGTCTTCGTCTATCTCTGTGAAGCGTACTTGGGGATTGCCGCAGATCTGGAGCTCTTCAAGTACTACTACAGGATGGTTAAGTCGATGAAAACAACTGGGACACCTGGAGAATGCACCTTGCGTCTCCACGATGGAAAAGCTGATGAGTACATTCGTATGTACTCAAAGTCTTCGTGGTCGCCATGGAAGAAAATATGGTTCTACCTGACGGTCACTCAAAAAGACAGCATTTACTATACTCGTAAGAAGGCGGTCGAGAATCCAGAGTGGCGCTCCTCCATGAAGAAGGAGGGAAAGGTGGGAACATAGGTTGAAGCCATCCAACACCTTGGTGTCAGGGGTTTAACTACCTGACACGTAGTAAGGGATTTCTCCATACACCAGATTAGCCCTCTAAAGTCCCGAGCACATTCGATGCTTTGGTATATTGGTTGTGACAACGCGACCAAAGATTCCAAGGAGGGTAAATCCTGAAAGATTCCGACCAGTTTGCTTATCTTGGCTGATTACTTTTGTGATCCTAAAGTCTCTTGTTTATTCATGCAGCCATTTCTCCTCATGAGATTAGAAGCCGAATGAAAATGATCTGCGCTGGAGAGCTTGGCGATAAAGCTGATTTCCCCGGATTTTAGCGGTTGTTTTTGCAAAAGAGATGACTGAGAGACTTAAGGTAAAAATATCAACCACCTTTCATCTTTTGTATGTTTTCCGATCGGTTTACCGTAAATCCTCTTTGATGTGCGGCCATTCGGATCGATGATTAATGAGGCCACTGAAAGTTATGAGCCGATTGATGCTCCGACCAATGCTACAACCACCTGAGATGGTGGTCTTATAGAGGTAGGTAACTGAACAGAAATGTATATTCTAGATGAAGAATAGTCATCACCTAACTAACTTTGAATGTTAATTAGGTGGTTGTCGTAGACTCCAATGTGGTCGCTGACGACTTGTTAGTTGGTACTGGAGTAACTATTCTAGAGGCCAATGAATCCACACCTTTCGATCCGATGGTCAGGGATCTTGTTCTCGATCAACTGGTCAAGAATATTTCTTCTGACCTCTAGTCAGAAGACGTGAGGGGTCTAACCAGCCCTACCGGTTTAGGATCGGAGAAGTTAGTTGAACAGAAGAAAAGGAAAGTGAGTGCGACAGACTTTGCTTCAGCGTGCTTCAAACTAAAGACTAAGAAAACGACCAAGTACGTATACATGAAAGAAGGACTTATGTAAGTACTTACCTCTGGTGTTTTTAGATTCTTGAACCTCTTTTCTTCTTTTGTTGTAGATCCTCCGGTATTCTAGTCGATTTCGACCAGGGCACCCCTCAGGAGAAAGCTCCTGAGGAGAAAGAGGTCGAGCTAGCCCCCGAGTAGGTGGCAGCGCTAGCGCCCGCTCAGGAACTCTTGGTAGCTCCAACCCCACCTGCAAAGGTAATGGTTCCTAAGGAATCTTAGTAAGTTCCGACCCATGCTAGGAATTCTCCTCTTCAAGTCGCCTTTCCTCATTGCCTCCGGATCTTCAGTGATGAAGATCTTAATGAAGATTGGGGAAGAATTTTGGATCGTTAAGCAGAGACGATTCCCGACTCTATTTTTGCCAAATATAACAATATGGCAATTCAGGTAAGTTTTCACGACCACTTTTAATAGCCTTTCCATTAAAAGTACTTAAGGGAGTTTGCTATTTTGTAGCATTTGGTGGAAAAACTTCACTGTGGTCGGAGGTTTGACCCAGCGAATAAAGCTCTTGGAGAAAAAGAACTCTGAATTAGAAAGTAAGCACTCTCTAAGTGTCTTCTTCTCTCCTTCTTTACCATTTGGCTCTTTTTTTTTGAATCAATTTCTCCCTTTATCATATTTGATAGATTCTGAGAAACTTAGAGAAGAAGTTATGGCTAAGGAAGCCATAATTGCCAAGCTCAAAGAAAAATGCCAAAATAAGGACCGGTCGATCGAATACCTAACGACCCGGCACAAGGAAGTCCTTGAGACTATTGAGAAGAAGAGCGAAGATAACCGGTCGTAGACTCGACTAGTGTGCTTCCTTTTTCTAGTCGTATGTACTCATTCTTTGGTCTACTCATATAGAGCAAACTCTAGTATTGAAGAGAATATAAAAAGCTCTTGATTTTGAGTGCAGTAAGGAGGTGGCCTTTGGGCAAAATCTTGAAGAGAAGATCAAAGTTTTCAATAAGATGCTCTTCGATATAGGATCGAGAACGCAACTACCCAACTTAGAAGATCCCATGGAAAAGATTAGCTACCTTGGCCAACAACTCGAAGACATCAGGAGCATGCTTAAGACTACTCGGGAGAACCATGCACAAACTTTGTTTGAAGATGTAAAAAATGGAGTCTCTGACCCCACCATAAATTTCCAAGCTATTGAGGAAGACTTCAACTGCTCAGGAAATGAAAGCAACTGAACTTTTTGAGGAAATGACACCTCTCAAAAGGAAGGTTGCGGAGGAAATGGAGGTCGGGTCTCCAATGTGTCGCAACCAATCTGGTGGCTTTGAGAAGTAGATGATTGTAATATTTGGACTTTTGTAAATAAAACTTATATTTTATCATCAATGAAAACTTTGTTTGGTCTTCTTAAATTCGTTGAGCACTCATATATTTCCTAGCCCCCGACTGCTTGTATTAGTAGAAGAACTTTACTAAAGAAGCAGTAGACCAAGAAAATGGGAAATAGCTTAATATATGTTGATTATGTTATAAAAATGATCTAAGTATCACTAGAAAATCAATGTGGTTGGAACCAGCGTATGATTTCAACTAGTTTTAGATCTTTTCCATAATCGAAATATTGTGTAGTACCTTGTGTGGTTGAAAGATGTATAAGACTTTTACTGACGATAAGGAATCACACAAAAATATATGTAAAAACGACAAGTGAACTTGTTTATATATATTATCCAAAACTGGTTGTAAGGGTTGCTAAGAACCAGAGACTAAGAGAAACACTTCGCGAAACGTGTTCTTGCTCAAGTTCCGACTGGCAGCGAGGATCGTAAGAAAAGAACCGTCGCTAGAAAGCTCCTTCTAGTGGGCAGGACCACGTGCGGAGAAGGAGAGATTTCGACTAGGAGGCTGTCCATATCCCGACCAGTAGCCAAAACGAGGGTAGAACAGAATGTTGAAGATAAGAAATTTAGTCTCCAAAATCTTAAGCGTGTAAAGTACCATATGTAGTTGCCTGTGTGATGTTTCTTTTACTCGTATATTTCTTTAAGAAAAGAGTGGTCGCGCGTGAGAACCATTGACTGAATGATCACGACTAGGACCCTCTTAGCAGCTTCAGTTGTTGTTTTAACAACTTGCTCAACTTCTATCCATTTTGTAAACGTGTCAATCATGATGAAAAGGAATTCGAAGCCCCTGGGTGCTCTTGGGAAAGGTCCCAAAATGTCTAGTCCTCAGGTTGCAAAGGGCCAAGAAAGAGGTATGGTTTGCAAAGCTTGTGCCGGGTGATGTGTCTGTCGACTATGAAATTGACACTGTACGCACTTCATCGCGAGCTTTTTTGCATCATGAAGGGCAGTTGGCTAGTACTATACTTGCCCGAAGGCTTTACCGACCAGTGTTCTGTAGGAATGATGTGCTCCACAGACTCCTCTATGAACGTCAGATAGCAACTTAATGCCATCCGTTTAAGATATGCATCTTATCAACACTCCATGAGATCCTCATTTATACAAGGTACTTTCAATTAGAGTGTATGATTTATCTTTTCGAACTATACGATCAGCCTTTACGTCATCTTCAGGAATAATGCCATACTGAAGATAATTGTAGATCGACGTCATCCAATCTCTACCGTGATCGTGCTGTACGACCTGTGGAGTGTCCATGTTCTCATGATCGATTTGAATGACCTCCAATGGAACATCTATGTCCTCGGAATGCTCGACTACCGATGGTGAATCGAGTTGCTCGAGAAAAACTCCGGGTAGGACAGGTGACCTTGTGGAGGCCATCCGTGCCAACTGGTCTGCCAGAAAGTTTTTCTTTTTAGGAATGTGTTGGATCTGGAAACCGAAGAAGTGCTTTTTGAGTTTTCGTACTTCCGCTAGATAAGATGACATCTTGGTATTTGAGCATTGATACTCTTTCCCGACTTGATTCTCTACTAGTTGAGAATCGCCTTTCACTAGTAATCTGCGAATCTCGAGCGCATGAGCTGCTCGAAGTCCTGCCAGTAAACCCTCATATTCTGCCACATTGTTTGTAGTAGAAAAGTTTAGCTGGATGGCGTACTTGATGTTTTTGCTAGTAGGGGATATCAAGACAACTCCAGCCCCTGAGCCGTCAAAATACATTGTCCACTCGTCATGGTGTTCGTACTCGGGCCTTTGGGTGGTTTCAGGATTTAACTTAAGGTTATGCCTTTTTAAGTTGTTGAAAGTCTCATAAAGGACAGAAATGTGGTTACCAGCGTTGATGCTTTTCATGACCAAGTCATTAATGTAGGCTTCTAGATTTTGACCTATTTGAGGATTAAAGGTATTTTGTATCAACTTTTGAAAAGTTGCACCAGCGCTTTTGAGACCAAATGGTATCTTAACATAGCAGTAAGTGCCATATGGAGCTATGAAAGAAATTTTCTCTTCATCATCTTTACTCATATTAATATGGTGGTACCCTGAGTATGTATCTAAAAAAGTTAACAACTCACACCCGGAAGTAGAGTCTACAAGTTGATCAATGCATGGAGGGGGAAAGTCATCCTTCGGACAAGCTTTTATTAAGATCTGTGAAGTCAATACACATTCACTGTTTTCCATTGCTTTTTCTAACTATTACAGGGTTGGCGAGCCACTCTAGGTGGTCGACTTCACGAATGAACCCAGCCTTGAGGAGCTTGTCGATCTCTGACTAGATTTCCTCCTTCTAATGAGGTGCGAAACGTCTTAGCTTCTATTTGACCGGTTTTTTGTCAGGCTGGAGAGCTAGCCTATGCTTGATCACCTCCCTAGGGACTCCGGGCATGTCGGACGCCTACTAGGCAAATACGTCCTGATTTGCTCAAAGGAAGGAGATGAGTGACTTCCTATTTGAGGTCGAGTCCTACCTCAACTAGTACCTTTTGGGCTAACACGCTAGCATTTCTTGACCCAGACTGTGTGTTGACGCTTTCTAGAGGAGCGCTGTTGCTGAGTGATACCTCCTTTGTCTGGTTGGAATTCTTTGGCACCATCTTTGGTCTTGAGTGCTTGACCTATATGGATTAGTTTCCCTGGTTGGAAGTTCATCGACCAGTTCAAAGGACTTCCAATCACATGCATAAGCTATTTTTTGATCCCCTCGAACTGTCATGACTCCTTTTAGTCCTAGCATCTTTAAACTCTGATAACTGTAATATGTGGCTATCAAGAATTTTGCTAAAGCCAGACGACCGAGGATTCCATTGTATGTGGTTTCGAAATCCACCACATCAAATGGAACCTTTTCTGTTCGAAAGTTGTCGAGTCTTTCGAACGTAACCGGTAGGGACAACTATCTTATCGGCTTAGCGATAGAACCAGGAATTATACTGTGAAAGGCATATTTCACACGTTTTACCTTGGACTTGAGAATCTGCATCTCTTCCAATGCTCCCATAAATAGAATGTTTAAAGAGCTACCTCCATCTATTAAGACCTGATTAACTTTACAGTTGTTAATAGTAGGTTCAACTACAATAGGAAACCTACCTGGTCGAGTCGACGAGATGGGTCAATCTTCTTTGCTGAAGGAGATTACAGTTTCTGGCCACCTGGATGGCTTGACGATGATAAGAGATTTAGCAAGGTTGACCTCCCGCTCCACGGCTTTCAAATGACGTCTCGATTCGTATGAGGAGGATCTTCTGGAGATCATATCCACTATGTGATGCCGCTTCTAGTATTCCATCTCTTCGTCGCCATCTTTATCCTTCTTGAAGCTTGGTTCTCCGAGTTCTGTTATGGAGGGGAAGGGTCCTTTACCTGAGTAGTAATCCTCCAGTTTTCTTTGCTAGTCCCAGTAGGTACGCAGATCGTGCCCTACTGCCTAGTGAAGTGGACACCACTTCTTAATTTTCTTGAAGTCACTGGTCGGAGCCTTAGCTTTGTTCCGACCAGTGAAATCTTTCTTGCCTTTGGTAAACTTCTCTGAAATCACAAGGAATTCTTTGTTGTTGGGCTTACGATCCTTCTTGTTCTTGAGAGACTTCTTGCTTTTCTTCTCTTGCTTCTCCAAGCTTAACTAGGGATTTTTGTCTTTTCGATCAATAGCTTCATACCATTTGACCGCTTCACTAGCGGTTGTATACTTGTCTACCATGTCGAAAAGTTCGATGGTCGTTCATAGAGGATTTATTCCAATATCCTCCATAAACCAGTGATTCCTCAGCCCTGCTTTAAAAGCCTGGATGACAAAAGACTCTGCGATCTCTGAGATAGAGTTTCGAACCTGACTGAACCTCTTGATATATTGTCAAAGAGTTTCATTAGTTTTTCTGCTTCATCTGATGAAGATAATCCTCCTTCTAGGGACGGTTGTATGTCCCGTGAAAGTTGGCAATCAGAGTATCGCAAAGCTCCTCCCAAGTGTAGATAGATCTAACTGGTAGGTTAAGCAACCACGACCGGGTAGACCCCTCAAGGACCGTGGGCAAGTAATTTGCCATCACGTTGTCGTTACCACCAGCAGCCTTGATGGCGATAGAATAAATTTAAAGAAATTCTAGTGGGTTCTGAGTCCCATTGAACTTCTCTATGTTAGCTGGTCAGAACTTGTTCGGCCAACAAATAGCTTAGAGACCTTCCGAAAACAATCGGCAGCCCATAATGGAGTCGTGGCGCCTTCTCTGAAAAGGAGCCGGATTATAGTCAGTCAGGGATCGGTTCCTCAGATTTGCATATCTAGGATCCGGTGTCCCAACCTGGTCGTAGGCGTTATGATAACGTCTTTGATCACCTGCTTGGTTCAAATGATGGCTCAGATTGACTGAATCAAGCGATCGTTCCTCTTGACGTGGAGGAGTGACTGTTGTGAAGAGCCGTCTTCCCTCGTGATTTCCTGGTCGGAACCTACGAGGGGGTCTTGGTGTTAATCGATCCTCTACTCGACCATGTTGTCCCCTGCTGAGAGAGGAGCGCTGGGACGAGGTCATCGTGTGACTTTGCGAATTCCTCTGTTCCCGGCACAATTCTGTACACTGCATGGTTTGTTGGAGGATTTTTGACACGTGACCTGCAATCTGAACATAGCCTGAAGTTTCTACTAAAGCAGGGTCTGGATTATTCAAGATATCCCAGACCCATTGTAGGTTTTGTATTGTAACTGAAGATCGTGGAAGATTCCCACTTGTGGTGGGCATTTGATGAGTTGAGTTTTCCCAAGACCTCTCGGTTAGCCCTGCTTGATTCCTTACTCGTGGTGGGGTAGGAACAACTGAAGGAAAAAGTCCGGTTTACTCCCTCAAACTATCAGAAAAGTCTGGTTTACCCCCTGAACTACAAAACCGGTTATTTAACCCCCTGAATTTGTGAAATCTGGTCAAATAACACCCCGTAGCGGTTTAAAGCGGTGGTTTTGCTGACGTGGCTGGTTTTGTCAAGTCAATATGTGTTTGACCAGTGTGAACATGTTCTTCTCCATCTCTCTCCGCTGGCTCTTCTCCTTTCTTCTCCCCAATCCGGTGCATGGCGTCGCCTCTCCCTTCCTCCGGCTGGCCCGGCTCCACCGCTGCCTCTGGCGCCTGCCCTCTCCTCCGGGCTCCTACGCCACGCCCGCCGCCACCAGCGCGGCCTCCAGCTCCTCCCCCCCGGCATTACCTCCTCCCCAGGGCCTCCGGCTCTAGCTGCTCGTCGTGGATCCGGAGGTCCCCGCCGCCGTTGCCGCCGCACAAGAAGAAGCAAAGGAGGAAGGCGGCGGTGGCTCTCGTCACCGCCGTCAAGAACTTCCTCGAGGACCACGGCGTCGTGCTCGGTCTCAAGGGCTTCGTCGGCCTTAGTGGCGCCATATTCATGTAGCTCTACCGCGCCATCTACGGTGTCAATGACGACGATGCGTTGCTCGTGCTGCTATGGTGTGGCTCCCCACTGCCATCTCGCTGCTCTTCATCCCCACCATTCGCATCATGCCGCGGAACACTGCCGACTCCCTCCCCCCCGGGCGTCGCTTCCTCCCCAGGGTCTCCCCACGGCGCCGCCCTCTCCTCCGGGCTCCTACATCGCGCCCGCCGTCGCCTGTGCCACCTTCGGCTCCTCCCCCCGGCGTTGCTTCCTCCCCAGGGCCTCTGGCTCTAGCTGCTCGTCGCGCCGCAACTTCTCCACGAGCGCCGCGCCGCCGCGAGATTCACCGTCGCCAGCAAGGTGGAGGGCCATGGAGAGCGAGATGGCGGCCATGGCACGGGCACCGAGGCGGGCGGCGCAAAGCAGAACAAGCGCCGAGGGAGGTGGAGACCTCAGACCAAGAATTCTCCACGAGCGCCGCGCCGCCGCGAGATTCGCCGCCGCTAGCTAGGTGGAGGGCCATGGCATCCCCGGTCATCAACGCCTTCCTCGCCTCCTCCGCAACGTAGGCCGGCGGTGTCGGCGGAGCCATGAAGCCGGTCGCGCATGAGGGAGCTGGGGGCTGTAGCACCAAGGACGAGCAGAGGGAGGCAGCGCTATAAAGAAGAAAGCTGACTTTGACAAACACATGCTAACTTGGATGCTGACTTGGGTGACAAACACCTGCTGACTTGGACAAAACCGGCCACGTCAGTAAAACCACCGCTCTAAACCACTACGGGGTGTTATTTGACCGGATTTCGCAAATTCAGGGGGTTAAATAACCGGTTTTGTAGTTCAGAGGGTAAACCAAACTTTTCTGATAGTTCGAGGGAGTAAACCGGACTTTTTCCAACAAGTGAATTAACTAATGCACGTCCATCAGCTCAGTTTCCTCCGGTAGTTGGTGCTTGAGTGCCCGTACCATTTCCACCAGCAAGTGGTGGCGAGTTAACCCGTGGATGATCGTTCATGGCATCCGGGTTGGTATATTTGATTGTGTTAACTTCGTGGTGCCAACAGTGATCTTCCGATGTGTTGGGTCACGGGTAGGCTACGATAGCAATAAATCAAAAAATTTTACCACGTAAACCATGATGATCACAGATCGTTACCACCAGACACGCAGAGCAGCGGAAGAAGGGTTGGAGCAGCCTGGTCCAACGTACAGCACGTCGTTGTAGTGGTCGTAGTCGATCTTCTCTTCCAGCGACCTCTGCAGTTCCTTATGCAGATCGCGGATCGTTCTCAAGTGCAACAGCAACCGTAGTAGCGCCTCTACGGTATCTACACATCCAGGGAAGGAACATCCATACGCCGGTGTGCTAGCACCAAGTCGCACGGTAGAGCTCTCAAGAAGATGTTGGCTAGGGTTTCGGTAGAACAACTCAACTCACGACTTTCGTGTGTCTTGTCTGTTATATTCACCACTCCCAACAGCCTCATGCATCTCCTTATATAGTGCTCGTGACAGATCCTATCCGAACACGTTTGACGAATCGTATCCGTACTGGTTTGTTCCAACCCGTTAAGTGTGTGACCCTGTAGGTTCATGCGTAATCGGTTGTGACTCAAAAACCCTTTCCGATCACAAGTCGTTAGCGGTTCCTAGCAGGACATAACAATTCCCGAATACACACAAATTATATTAGACGAACCTTAGTGCAATATAATCTACGACTAGGTCCCTATCACTTACGACCAGGTCCTATCACTTTATGACCAGGTCGTATTTGGTCACGACCAGTTCGTAACTCCTTATGACTAGGTTTCGATCACTCTGTGATTTCGTTCGACCAGTCTACGACCAGCTCGTATCTCTATACGATACCAGTCCGTAACTGATCGAACTAAGCAACCTACTCGTGTATTCTCTCTTTGCCTCACGATGTCTGGTTGAACTCCAGGTGAGATGTTGTGTCATCCATGGACTGTTCAATACTTTCTCGATCAAGTGTCGGATAACTTCACGTGGTCGAACACTTTGACTACTAGTGGCATGGCCATGCACTTTCTTTATCCGACCACAACGAGGGGCCCAGAGACATCTCTTCTGTTATGTTAGGAGGGGCAAATCCCATATCCGACTAGTCACATTCCTCCGCATGTTTCATAGCTTACTCGAAAGCTACGTTTATAACTACCTAGTTACAAGTAGCGATTGGCAACCCCTAAGAGTGCTATTACACATGTAGGAAACCATGCTGATCTCAGGTCTAAGGATTATGCATCATCATTACTTGAGACCAACTAACGACACATAGAATCATAACAATCTCAATAATATCTCAAGGTGGGTCAATCCAACCCTATGTTCTCTAATATGTGTTCACATTATTGATTCGATATCTCTATATCCATGGCCGGTGAAACATGGTCATCAATCAATACATGTGCTAGTCATAGAGTCACTGGTGTTCTAACCATTGACATCCAACCGGGGATACATTTATAACGACATTATATAAGTTAAGAGTTTCACCAACAAGTCACATACTTGTTAATCTTTATAACCAATGATTCATTCAAGGAACAGAATAACACTTATTCAATTAACACATAAACATATATGTGAGATCATCATCTCCATGATTGCCTCTAGGGCATATCTCCAACACGATGAACTTCCGTCATAGCTAAGGGAGAGTCTTCCAGTGCTTCTGCAAGGAGCTTCCATGATGGGGAGCGGTCGGAGATTACAACCTCTGGTGGACTCAGCTTGATCCGGCGAATTGCCGATCGTATGCTGAGTTTCACAATGCCCACTTGGCCCACGATTGGTGATAACTTCATCGATACCCTTATTAGATGTCGGTTGGCCCCCAGAATACGTAGGAGCCGTTGGCGAATACTGGTTGCCCATTGCAATATCGAGAGTACATGGACTCTTTGATTGCATTGTTGGGTTTCCATTGCCGCTTTTGCCGATCGGATCAACCGAGCTTGTAGAGGCGTTCGGATGTTCTGAACTGGTCAGAATGGGCAGTTCGTCTGAAAGCGTCATTGTTGGTGGCGGTGTATCCTCATCCATCTAGTCGATTTCGCCAATCTCTATGGCTAGCGAGCCGGCAGAGGAGGAGGATGATGACATCCCATTTTCTTCCATGGCACAGATGCATACATCTATATCGAGGTTGGAGTAGTCCATTAGGTCGAACCAATTTTTCTCATCCCAAGTCTCTACCATATTTGCATGAGTGATGATGGGGTAAAGGAAGTGGATGAGGAATGCTTGAGCGAAGTAATATTCAAGAATTCAACGTCTTCTTCCCCACGGACGGCGTCAGCTGTCGACGATCGAGTCGCCGATCTTACGAAATAAAAAGAGAAAAATGGTGAAGAGTTCTTGGTAGAGAACATGACTGCTCTTTATTGCTATGAACTGGCTATTATAGGGGGTGCCCTGTGGACTAATCCCAATTACACTGAGCGTAATGCTTGCTATGCTGCTGAATTAGATTTGAAACATCAACCTAATGATGATTGCCGTGCTTCAATCTGATACCCCTAATCTGCTTCGCACTCCATTTTTAAATAACCGTTGAGAGGTGGCACTTGTTCCTGGAGAAGGCATCTGTTGGACGTAACGCGACTGGTCGGAGCGAGACGTCGGTTGATGAAGCATCAATCGTTCGGCGGTTGAATGTTTGTAAGACACTTCAACCATATGGTGGTTGTTGTCAGTGTTTTCGAACCATGAAACGTCGTATGGTATGGAGGAAATATAATGTGTTCTATTCATCACACGGTAAGGGATATTCTTAGAGTTAGATCCGGATGCCAGTTCATTGCTTCTATGAGTAGTCATCTGTCGAAGACTAGGCATACGACCTCATCCAACTAGAGTTCTCATTATGTAACCTCTGAAATCTCTACAACCACATGGGTCTTTAGTCTTAGGGGTTACGACTGCAAAGACATATGGCTTTTCATTATATATTAAAATAATACATAGAGATTTTAATCCTCATCAATACTGCCCTGCTGGGCTTTGGCATATTTTTGTGGCATTTTTGGGTAGTAAACTATATTTTACATTTGATTATATCTTTGAAACAAATTATTCCACTTTTAAATCATAAGCTGCCAATTCATTGTAAGCTTGTGCAAGCAGGTTCAGGTGTGACATGAAAAATCCCGAAAATAATATAGAAGTTGCTTCCACAATTTCGATCACTCAACCTTAAATAACATGTTGCTTTCACAATTTCACAAAAAAAATCTTTCCTTAAACTTTACCTAAACCAAGCAGTTTCAAACGCATTTTGTGAGCTCAGATAGTTGACATAAACTTCTCTTCTTTTTTTTTTGTTCAATCCAAGGTAGTTACTCCTTAATAAAGCTATTAGTGCATGTATAATGGTATAGATAACTACTGTCTATAACAACTATTCATGTTACTTGTAAACATCACGAAAGACAGCTCATACAATAGTATAAACGGCTGCTGTCTTTTTAGTTGTCTTTATAGAACACACAATCTTTTAATGCTTTTCTTATTTCTTGTGCTATAGTCAGCTATATGATTATAGACAGCATCTTTCTCTCTCTTCATTCTCTTTCATCCACGTCAACAAAAATTCTACATAACAATAATTATAGACGGCTGACATAAGCCCATTATGACGTACCTCTGTTTGCACGAATTCAAAGCTGCATACAACAAAAATAACTCTCCATCAACTAAAATCACTTTGCCACTCAAAAAGGAAAAAGGAAAAATCACTTTGTGCGTACACATAATACAGGTGGCGTGACATCGATGGACCCGTTCCTTGAGAAATTCTTCCCGTCCGTGTACTACAAAGAGCAAATGGCGCAGGGCAGCAGCCAGTACTGCAAATTCGACAGCCAGTTGCTGACCGCTTTCACGTCGTCGCTGTACCTGGCCGCGCTCGTGGCCTCCTTCTTCGTCGCGTCCATCGCGCGCTCGCTCGGGCGGAAATGGTCCATGTTGGGCGCCGGGGTCTCGTTCCTCGCCGGAGCCGCCCTCAACGGCGCCGCGCAGAACGTCGCCATGCTCATCGTTGGCCGCATTCTTTTGGGGATCGGTGTCGGCTTCGCTGGTCTTGTAAGTTGAGAACTCTCCCCGAAACTTCATTTACAAATGAAATGAACACAGGGCGTAATACACCCTCTGTTCCATTCCCAATGCAGTCCATTCCAATTTACCTGTCGGAGATGGCGCCTCCTCGCCTCCGCGGCACGCTGAACATCGGCTTCCAGCTAATGATCACCGTTGGCATCTTCTCCGCCAATCTCATCAACTACGGCGCAGCCAAGATCAGAGGCGGCTGGGGCTGGCGTGTCAGCCTTGGTCTCGCCGCCGTCCCGGCCGGCATCATCACCGTAGGCTCACTCTTCCTCCCCGACACGCCAAACTCTCTCGTCAACCGTGGCCACCACGAGCAGGCGCGACAGGTCCTCCGCCGCATCCGCGGCACAGATGACATCGCCGATGAGTACAGCGACCTTGCAGCTGCCAGCGAGGTATCCGGCACCGTTAAACGGCCGTGGCGCGACATCCTCGAGCGCAGGTATCGCCCACAGCTCATTATGGCCGTCCTCATCCCCTTCTTCCTGCAGCTCACCGGCATCAACGTCATCATGTTCTACGCGCCCGTACTGTTCAAGACGATCGGGCTCGGAGGGGATGCCTCACTCATGTCGGCAGTGATCACGGGGCTGGTGAACATCGTCGCGACGTTCGTGTCCATCGCCACGGTGGATAGGCTCGGCCGACGCAAGCTCTTCTTCCAGGGAGGTGCCCAAATGCTTGTTTGCCAGGTACTCATATAATGTTACACCTACTAAAATTCCTCATGTACTGTCTTATCATGTATTCATGTTACACAAAGGTTGACACGATTTTGTGACACAGGTTATCATTGGAACCCTGATTGGTATGCAGTTTGGGACGAGCGGAGCTGCGACCATTCCGAGGACATTTGTGGCCTCCATCGTTGTGTTCATCTGCGTCTACGTTGCCGGCTTCGCGTGGTCGTGGGGGCCGCTCGGCATCCTCGTGTCGAGCGAGATCTTCCCGCTGGAGATCCGGCCGGCGGGGCAGAGCATCAACGTGGCCGTCAACATGCTGTGCACCTTCGCCGTCGCGCAGGCCTTTCTCCCGATGCTCTGCCACATGAGGTTCGGGCTCTTCTATTTCTTCGGAGGATGGGTGCTCGTGATGACCTTGTTCGTCGCTGTATTCCTACCGGAGACCAAAAATGTACCGATTGAGAAGATTGGCGTGGTGTGGAGAACGCATTGGTTTTGGGGCAGGTTTGTCACTGGCCAGGATGCCCGTGCTGTGCCGTAAAATTAGCGATTTTAAAAAATATTTATATTTAATTTCAACTCAAATTAAAATAATTAAGGTAATTTTTTGGCAGCATTTAAATGACAAAAATAATATAAAAGCATGTAATATCTCTATGTCATTTAAACAGGATAAAATATTCAAAAGATAGAACTTGAAAACAAAATAAATCAACATAATGTTCATATTTAATTTTATTGTTTATTGTGTCGGACTGCTCAAGATGTAATCTTGGCCTCCTCGCCACATTTGTCAATACTTTTCGTTAATTAAATATGACAACTACAAATAAGACTTTAAGCTCAAACTAATGTTTTACTAATATATCAAGATTTATCTCATAAACAACAATAATACTTTCCGTCAACAGAGGATCATTTGTTCAACAGTGTAAATGTAATCACAATTTCAGCATATTAGCCTTTCTGCAAACTCATCACAGTGCACAAGAGTTCACAAGTTTCAACACTTAAGCCTTTCGGCAAACAGGATATCACAGTGCAAAGAGTTCACACAAGATCAACAAGATCTCAGAACAAAATGATCAAGCTCCTTTCAGTCACAACTGAACTACAGAGAGTATTAGAACAAAACTGCTAGAGATAAAACTGACAATAGTAAGCAATACAATTAGCTCAAGTTTGATTTAGTTATCAATTCAATTTCATAACATGACAATTATCATCATCGAGCATTAAACCGAGCCAATAGCATTACTAAACCAAGTCTCTCGGTGCTAGTCAAAATTACAGAATGTAAAATTAACAAGCACAACACACTTTAGTACAATAATGCAAAAAATGAAAAAACGGCAATACTCACGATGCGGATGGCACTCAAAGCCACTGAGCGGTAAACCTGGCAAGGAACGCCGAAGGTGCTGACTAAAAAAACCAATTGCACCATTGTACCGCTTTTGAACAAACTAGATCGTCAGAGATATAATGTCAAATCCACAATTCGGGACACACCAAAATTGAGAAGTCGAGGTACAGAGAAATGCCGCACAAGACCCAATCACAGTGCGCCAGCCGAATACAACCACGGAGCACCAATTACCAGAAAAACCGAAGCCTTCTTTTTCACCGAAGTTAAGCAATAGCCAACCAAAACTGTGCCCCAAATGTGCCAGCACCAATTTCCAGAACAGAAGACCCACAGAGCAGAGGGCGCAAAAGGGGAACCGACAGGATGCGCCCAGCATAAGGTTCGGAGCTGTGGATTTCATGGGGATATGCTTATAATCTTAGGATAATGATACAACTGGCAATGGCGTTGAAGGTTTGTTCAAACACATGTTTTCAGCAAAGTTCAAAAGGCTGTCAGGCAATGGGCGGTCAGACCGGCCAAGGTGGCGGTCAGACTAGCCTATGTGGCGGTTAGACTAGCCTTTGGGCAGTGGTCTGATCGGCCATATAGTTTCTTTTGAGTTTGGAGCTGGGCCAAAAATAGAGGGTGTAGGCAAGAGAGTGGATTCTCCTACACTTGGTCTCATAATTTTTGGAGCTTCGAGTCAAAATATCTATTTGTTTAAAATTTCCAGAGAAGTCTCGAATTTCTAAGTTGAAATTTTGGCTAAGTCCCAGCTGGGCAGTTAGACCGGCCAATAGCTAGCGGTCAGACCGGCTATTGGTGGCGGTCTAATAGGTTTTGACTTGAATGTCGGTTTCGACTTGTTGAATTGGTTGTAAGTTAGGTCAAGTTCATGGGTTTCAGTGCATATGTGTTGCATAATGCATGTTTTGACTAACGTGAGTCAAGTTGCAAAGAACTTGTTCCTAGAAATGATTTCTTGGTCTATTGTTGTGCAAGTTGCTTGGAGGTCAACGACGGTCAACGACAAGGATGATCGGGACTAGACTTGGAGAGCTGAGGTTCAGAACGACCGAGGATGCCGGGTGAAGTCAATGGACTCAAGCATGGCACAATTTGACAAGAATGACCGAATGGGCAGTTCGGTGCGACGGGTTGGATCAAGCGGCGCGGGATGCAAGTGCTATGGTGGTTTCGGTGGGAGCCGGATGAGAGAGACTTGCTGACATGAAGAGAACCGTTGATCAACCTATACGTGGCGAAGCACGGGATTGCTTCATGAAAATTGGACTCGGTGTTCGGAGAAGGATCGAGAAGGGGTATTTTGGTAACTTCACCTAAATACTACCTTGATGACCTTTTGCTAACCCGCGGTGCAAGATGGCGTAAGGAGAAGTGGTTTAGGTCAAGAGGAGATAAAGATGATGCTTTAAAATACGTGTGTAAGTTAAACCCGTTTGTGTGTGGGCTTAACGGGTGCCCATTAGGGTTTTCCTTCTAGAAGCTAGCCTCCACTATAAATAGGGGAGGGTGCTGGTCAAGCACTCCCTTAACCCTTTGATTAAAAAACACTAGGTTGTGCTTAGGGAGAGGATAGTGGAGAGGTTAGGGTTCTAGAGAGTTGGATTGATTTGTGTGCTCATGTGTTGAGCCTTTGTCCTCCTAGATGGAGTGGCTATAAACTAACATCATCTCAAATCAATCCAAGAAAGATTTCACAAGACGAGTCACTTTGTGTTCTTGCTCTCTATTTTGTGATTTTGGGGCTTTCTTTGATTCTTCAGTTTTCCCTTGGTTTCTGATCCTGATCTTACTTGCTGTGACATGTGGGAACCTATCTAGGATCATCTTGATCATCTCTTACCCACAAGCAAGTTTCTAGATCATGTTTTTGTTTTGACTCGGTTTTGGAACAACATTCACTCAAACGGAAAAAAGTCAGAACTTTGGCAAGGATCTTCACGATCGTTGCTTGGAATAGGTTTCTGATATCCTTAAGAAGGTGTGTTTCAAGTTTTGTGAAGTTTGGAGCTGTAGATCAAAAGTTAGACCTTTTTGTGATTTTGGTTTTGGGCTGTTTTCACTATTCTTGAGGTTGGTGGTCAGACCGCCCAAGGTAGCTGGTCAGACCGCTTGAGCCAACCGATCAGACCGCCCTTGTGTAGCCGGTCAGACCGCCCAACTCTTTAGGTTTTGAGTTTTTGTGATTTTTGGTCTATTTGCTTTGGGGTTTTGATTGGATTCAATACAAGTCTTCTACTGTGCTTGTATATTGATCTTCATAGCTTTTATAGCTATTAGAGTGAAAAGAGTGTTGAATTCAATCAAGGTGAGAAAGAAATCGTGCTCCTATTCACCCCTCCCCCCTCTAGTCGCCTTTTCGGTCCAACAGGAGCTCACCACCGACGGCGTTGGTTCGTCCATAGTGGCATGGGAGCTCCAAGGCCCCAAAACCGAAAACTAAAATGGATAGGAAGAAGAACTAACAAAAAGGGGAAAAATAACTGGATTTCGGATTGGAAGAAAAGAAGAGAGGATGTGCACCTTAAGAAGAGGAAGAAGAGGGGAGCAGCACGGCTGCTGCCAACGGTTAGTCCCGAGGCGATCGGGCCGTCTGCGCCTCCAGCGCCACCTCCGCACTTCCTTCGCCCAGGCGGCACGCACTTGCGAGGGAGTCGCCAGGCAGCACACACAAAATGGGATCAGGTCTCCAGCCTTATCCCTTCATCTTCTTCCGCCGACAGGTGGGCCCCACCTTATTTTCTTTTCCTTTTCTATTTCTTCTTTTCTTAAAATGAGAGATTACCAAATAGCCATTAAAATATCCAACAGTCCCAACCAATTTATCAATTTGATAAAAGATGCTCAAAGTCATGTTTGAACCCAAAGCCTAGCAATAAGGACCACAACTCTGCACCAATAAACGAGGACTTTGCCTTTTATATTGCCATGGTGTGAGAATATTCGTCCAAGTTACATTCTATACTGGGCGGCTTGCCCTTTTCCCTCTCAGGTTGGGATGTTACGGTCACGTCCCCGTATCTAGCTCGTGAGTATTTAAGAAAGTATGCCCTTATCTTCCTTTGATCGCAACCTCACGATCATACTCAAGTAGGTAAATTCTTCAGCGAATCTTGTAGGACAATTCCCAATGCCATATGAATTCATTAAGAGCTATTGCTCAACCTCCCATATAGAAAGAGCACTACAGTTAATGGGACCCTTAGATGCACTCTCTAATCTCACACAGTTTTGTTGTCCTTGAGCCTAGTTCATGGGATCTCCGATCTACTAGGATAGGTTACCACCAATGTGAGTCTTTACGAGGGTATGAGCCCCATTGCCTTTGACGCTACAAAGATGGCCTTTCACGCCAATCCTTTGGTGAAAGCATCTGCTAAGTTCCTTTTAGACTTGATGTATTCCACAAAAATAATACCCGTATCTCTAGCATGCCTTACCAACTTAAGTCGTCTCTTTATATGTTTTGAGAACTTCATATTGTCTTTCCTACTCTTCGCCTAAGCAAAACGGTTTGGCTATCGCAGAGGTTAATATAGCTGGAATTGGCTTTTCTAGCACAGTTAGGTTAGAAAGGAGTTCTCTAATCCATTCTGCCTCTACAGTTGATGTGTCAAGTGCTACCCACTTAGCCTTCATGGTGGACCGTGTAAGGATAATCTGTTTAGAAGACTTCCATGAAACAGTCACACCTGCTAGAGTGAAAACATAGCCACTCGCAACCTTCATATCATCCGAGTCACTGATCCAATTAGAATCACTGAATCCTTCTAATATTGTCGGATGGCCAGAATAATGTATTCCCATGTTTGAGGTCCCCTTTAGGTACCTAAGTACCCTCTCTAGTACTATCCAATGATCATCTCCTAGATTGACCGTATAATAACTCAATCTGTTTAAAACATATCAGATGTTCAGTCTCGTTGCACTAGTTAGATACATTACGATCCAATTATTTGAGAATATTTAAGCTGGTCCTTTCCATGTCTAGTGTTTTTATGCAACTTAACATTTGGATCATAGGGTGTGGCTACTGACTTACAGTCCATGAATTCAAATCTGATTAGGATCTTGTCCACATAATGGGATTGTGATAGAATAATTTCATTCTCACCCTTTATCAACTTGATATTTAAAATAACATCAGCTTCACCCAGATCTTTCATATCAAAATTTTGAGAGAGGAAAGACTTTGTTTTATTCATTGCATCCATGTTGGTCCCAAAAAGCAACATGACTTCCATGTAAAGACACAGAATGACACCTTCGCCCCTACTAAACTAATAGTAGACACATTTATCGGCTTTGTTTACACAAAAGCCGACTGAAAACTTCTCATCTCGTGACGCCTCCTTGAGTCCTAGGGTTTTCCTGGCAGCTTAGGCTGGCATGCGCTGCAAACCTACACCCATCCTGATTTCTTCTCGGGATTGTGTGGGAGTCTAATGGGAGCCCATGTTGGATTCCATCTGCCTCCGCCCAAGTTCGTGCAGAAGTCGACTTCTCCACGGGGAGGGGGTGCTAAAGCGGATTCTAGCGGCTCCACCCGCCTAGAGTCGTGTGTGAGATCGAATCTGCCAGCGAACAACTTCGATATGTTCGATTCATAGAGCTCACGGGAGCCAGATCTTAATGAGCTCACGTAGGATCTGCATGAAGGAGGGATTATAGCAGATGAGGAAGAGATTGGTGAGTAAGGTTTGGAACAAGTGATTAAGGAGGCAAAAGAGGAGGCTTTTTAGGTGGATTTTGAGGAGGCGCGATAGCAATTGAATATGCAATGGGTGGTGACAGGATGATTCTTATCGGTTCATAGTTATATCACTAAGGGTTTGTTTAAGGCTATGAACCGTGCTTGGGGTTTAAGGAACGGTATGGAGTACATGAAACTCAACAACAACAGGTTTCTGACTGAGTTTAAGCCAGCTGGGGATTTTTCCTTTGTGATGGGGGAGGCCCATGGATCTATCGAGGAGATGCTCTCCTGGCAATGGCGTACGACGGGAGATCCTGACGCGATTGTGCTGAATTTTCTGCCTATATGGGTTAGGATTTATGATTTGCCGCAAGCAATGTTGACAAAGGTCATGGGGCAAACTGGAGGGAGCTGATTGGGAAAGGTGAGAAAGGCACATGTGGATTTACAAGGTCAGGCATGGGATGATTTCATGTGTATCAAAGCGGCATACCCTGTGCATAAACCCTTGATGCGTTGGCTCAAGATCAAAGACGGAGGACAAATCGTGAAGTTTGATCTCAAGTATGAAGGTGTACCTTGTTTCTGCTTCTATTGTCGTTGCATTGGCCACATAGAACCGGAGTGTATGCTTCCAAAGGAAAAGCAGATAGTACATTTTGGATTAGATATACGGGCTTCTCCTTTCAAAAAATTTGTTCGTATGAGCTGGTCAGTACGTGCTATGAAGCCGGTGGTAGCCTGAAACCTAAATCTTGATGCTAGGCCACCGGTTAATGTTAATTAGGTTCCTAACTAGCATGATGGGTCTCGGCAAGAGACAACGGAGGAAACTAGTGAAGAGGCTCGCATAGGCTGTAACCATGGTGAAAATAGGTGTAGGAATATTGCAATGAACAGCGATGAAGAGATGGAAGAAAACCAAGTGGACGTGAACGAGCATATGAATCCTGAAGCAGGTCAAGTGGAGGAATGAATAATAGCAAGTGTGCAAAATCTCTGGGTCCATGATGGTTGTGAGGATGGTAGTAATCAGAGCATAACGGTGGAGATGAAAGCAACTATTCAGCAAAACAAGGAGAGCTCTGTGAAAGACCACATGGGCCTGTGGGAGACTAGAGCCTCAACGAATGCCAGTGTTCATGGTGAAGGGCGTTCACGCACTAATTCATATAGTACCTTGGTTGCATAGTGTAACATTCCAAATTTTGAGCTTTCAAAAATCTTTTGTGCAGATTAGGTCCCTGAAAAATTTCATTAGTTGGGAATTTCTGAAATTAAAACTATTTAATTTGATTAATGCAAACTTCAATTAAATAAAAAAAAACTGTGTTAGTTGGGTTCCTTGTGTTCCAAGAAATTTTTCTGAATTTTCTTGGAATTTTTGGAGTTTGTTTACTATTTATTTTTGCCTCATTTGAATTTTCAGCTTTTCTTTAATTCGAAATCAATTGTAATTCCAATTATCTCTGTGGGCCAAATTGGCTTGGCCCATCTCCCTTTTCTCTCACCTTCTTGGGCCGCCAACCCAACCATCCACCTAGCTGTCCCTGTCTCCTCGCTCCATCTCCCGCTTCACACCGGCTCGCATCGTCCACATGGCCTACCTGCCAGCAACCGCCTCCACCCGAACCCCACCTGGCAGCAGCCGCTGTCGGCGTTGTACGTGCGCACGTGCCATATGGACTCCACTGCCGCTGCCCCGGTGTCCGTGCCGCGCTCGCCTCTTGATGCCATAAATAGCCTGGGGATCCACACTTTCTGCGTCTCTCGCTCCGCTGCTACAGGTACCCTAGCAACCACTCGGGACACCTCCGCTGAGTTAGTCTACTTTGCAACCAGCGTTGCCGTCCTCGCCCATTCCTCCGCCGTCAAAACTCCTCAAGTCATTGCAACCGCGCCACCAGCTTCGCCTCATCCTCCTCCTCCGTTTGCACCCACTCACCGGAGCTTCCATGCATCACTACCCTGGGGCCATCTCCTTCTTCTTCACTTTCGGCCACGCCCGCGACACCCAAAACCGTTCCACCATGTTCCCTGCTTCTCCAAGGAGTTCCTCTTGATTCCAATCGTGTCACCTCATGTTCCCCTCCCCGATCTACCTTTGTCCTTTTTCTATTTCGCGTTTGGATCACCTTTGCCTGAGATTTCCTCCTTCTCTCTTGTCTCTGGCCACTACCCATCGCCATCCATTTGCACCACCACCATTGAGCTCTATCGTTCATCTTCTCCACCACCGTACTCCCCATGCCACATTCTTCCTCATGCGCACTTCCACTTCGCAAAATAGCCGCTAGAACCCCGTCGCCATCGACGACCGCGTTTGCGTCGCCACTTTCTTGCTCGCCGCCGGTGATTGCCATCAATTTCCGCCGCAGCATCTACATCATCGCACTTGCCTCATTGTCCTTTCCCTATTTCACCCCTCCTTTGTCGCCGTCGTGCCCGCTATCGCTGGCGAGCCCTCACGACTCGTGCGCCGCTACCTCGTTGGAGCCACATCGACGCACCTCGTGCCATGTGACTTGCCACCACACCCCTTTGTCCTCCGTGTCCACTACGTTAGCTCCACTTGTGCATCGCGTCAGTGTCGTCCGCTACCTTAGTCGTTCCTTGGCACGTGGATGCCACGTCATCGCTTTGTCCCACGAAGTCACCACTTTGGTGCCACATGCACGCCCCGCGAGCGTCTCCGCCACCTGTGTAAACCCTTGATCCACTCTTCCATGGACTTGGTCCACCGTAAGCCTAGTCCATGATGCGTAGACTCCACGAGTCAGGCACTATTCTGTGAACCCGGTTCACGGTGAAGCAAAACTCTAGTCCGTGGACATGGTCTATGGACTAGTGGCCTACATGTTAGTCTCTCCCTATTTTCTGGAATTCTTTTAATTCCCAAAAATCCTTTTTATCTAGTAGGTCCCACATGTCATCCATTCCATACTTTTCAGTAACTTTCAAAATTAAAGATTCCAGGAATATTCCCTCAGCACTACCTATCAGTCATATATTCTCTCTCCCTTTTCTTTGTTCAGTACTTTCCTTCCCGATCAAACTTCCAAGAGCTCGTTCTTCCCCCATATGAACTCCGATTGAACCCATTCAAGTTTCTAAATTCATTTAAAATCAAGCTCTACTTTCCAATACCATTCAATTTCAAGTTGGTATTATCATAGAACCAACGTGGGTTGGTTAGATACGATTAGTATGCTTAGCTATGCAACGAGTCATTGATATCATTTTAAAATGACAAAATTATACTTGACTAAGTGAGTATGAAACGTCTTTGTGAAAAAAAATGTCTGTTGTCACCTATTGATGGCATGTGTTGCACTTAATTAACAGGGTGGGAAAATATTTGGACTGAGGCGAGTGGAAATAATTGTGATATGGTGGAGCTCTATGATTGGGAAATATGAATTATGGTGACTTAGTTAAAAATTAGCAGTCTCGTCTTGGCCAATTAAGGACTTCACTTTGTGCACCGTTGAACTGAGCCTGACTGTACGACCACATGCCTGGTATGGGATAGGCCTAGCTTATTATGTTACGGAGTCTCAACATTGGATACCTTAGGCAGTAGGTTAGCTCTATGAAAGGGTGGAGGTACGGACTACTTGGTAGGGTCATATTTATGGGTGGTTCGCCATCTCCAGGTCCAACGGTGTGCGTTGGACCAATGAGTGAGGTTGGGGTTGACGCTATGCACATCGGAGGGTCATTGTTGACATGAAGTTTTTGGAAGGCTTTGTTATGATTGCTCAATCGCAAACTTTCGTATGAAGAGCCATGACAGACATGATGAGTTGATTGTATCTTATGGGTAAAGTGTATCACATCTATACAGTGTAAACAATCTATTCGAATAGCTACGTCCATGGTCATGGACATGCTCGGGGATTTCACACGAAGGGTGGATTTTCATAAAACAATTGGGAAGGGACAACTGTATGGGGGAAACATATGCAGCTATGTGAAAGAAACTAATTAGGTTATGTAAGTTTTGCGAAAACAACTGTTAAACTATTATTGTTATTGGTTTTAAATTACGCTTTGAATCTATTATTCATATTTAACTGCAACTGTTGCTTTTATGCAAAAGAGTCATAGATTCCATATCCTTTGGAACAAGCCATCATCTATAATTATATTCTGTAGTGTGACTTGCTGAGTACTCTATGTACTCATGCTTGCTATAAACAATGTTGTTCAGTTGGAAAGGCTACAATAGTTCATCGTTAGTAAACAAGGTCTACTTCAAGGTTCATGGAGAACTAGGTCGCGTGTCGGACCTGGGATTAACACCCCAAATCCTTTGTGCATTTCTGAACTAGTCCCATGATCAGTAGCTAGTTCACACAGTAAACAGATATGGTAACATCTATAACTCGCACAATTATATTAATAATCAACAGAGTTTATTACAAAAGAGACTTACAAGCCAACAGTAAAGAACACAGCAGAAGACGAAGAAGTAGTGGAGTCCAGCTGATCTATCATAGGCAATCGACTGGGGTAGCGGCCTAGTCGTCGAGATCCACACCGGTAGCGAAGTCCTTCTCCTCTGAAATTTATTTGCATAAAGTAAGGATGAGCACAACTACCGTGCTCGCAAGTTATACCCAATAACAGAGTTAATGCATGCATGGATATTATCAAAGGAAGGCTTATAGGGTTATTTGTGCAAAAAGCAATATTTGACCATTTAAATTGAGTTTTAACTAAATCAATAAAGCTAGTGTAGGTACCAACCTAACACCAACATAAACATGGGCACCAACCCAGGGCTTCATCCCATAACTTTTCTCATGGACACCCATCCATGTCAAAACTGTTTTACAAAATTATTTTGAAATCAAAACCAAAGTCTAACTTTGAGTGGCATTGCCAAGCATGTCCATGACTGTGGACATGGCTATTCGAATAGTTTTACACTCTGCAGAGATTGTACAACTTTATTCACAAGACACGACTTCTCTAGTTTGTCTGGCATCCGTCGATACCACCACTCACTACCTTAGGTAAGCAGTCTAGAGCATGTGTCAAGACCTTTACAAAGTGCCATTTCACCGCAGTCTCCCATCACTAAGGTTTTGCTCCCTTTGGGATGCAACCTGCAGGATTTGAACCCCCTCTTGCGTCAGGTGGGACTAACGTAGGTCATAACATGACTACCCACCACATCTAAAGGGAACGACCATGATGAAACATTGCAAATTAGTTGGCCAGGTCCCCTCCCCATACTTAGGACATGTGGTAGTATGATGTGGCTTAGCAAGATGCGGCTCGAAGACCGGTCCTTAATTGACTTGGGCGACTTCCAAAATAACCCCTGGGCCTCAACCCTAACCAGGTTGAGCCTGTGCATAAACCTGCACCCACCAACCATCCATTTCGCCCAAGTACAAACTAACTTTTCCTTTTTTGCTTTTCAAAATCATTTACAAAATCTTCCATGACAAACCAATGCCATAGACTTTTAAACAACATTTGATTTTTGGCTGAAATTCTTAAATCAAATATTTTTGGTCTAAGCATGGCTAAGCATATTTTTTCTCAAAAAGTTCTAGTTCATACTGTTGCATAAACAAGATTTTCATCTAAGGTGTCAAGGTAGATTTATTTCAATGTTAAGATTGGCAGTACAAAGGAATTAGGCATAACTATAATTTAAAACAGAAATTTAAATTAACTTGAATATAAATAAGCATGCAATAATAATTTAAAATAGAATTTAAATAATTTTAAATAATGGGCTCAAATATGATCAAAGGTATAACTTGCCTTGCTTGATTAGTTCTTCTTAAACGGCGTCGAAATCTGACTCTCCGAAGTCGTCGAAATCTATACGCGAAAATAAGCCAAATTCAAACAAAATTCAAATAAAGATTCAAATAAAATCCAAATTGAATAATTTTAGTTTAGTTAGATATATCTTGAATTTATATGAATTTAGAAATTTGAATCAACGAAATCGGAGTTCGTATGAAGGAGAACGAACCCGGGAAGTTTGGAAATCACATGAAATGATGAATAACAGGATTTTCAGAATTTTGGGAATTAATTTTCTGAAGGAAAGTCGGATTATGACGTCACACTGACGGCAGCGCCTGAATTTTCGTGTGGTTAAGGAATGTGCCATGTCAGCGTCACGTGGGCAGTGTTGGGGCAGCCACGTAGACAGAAAAGGTGATGTGGCGCTGACCTAGCGCCACATGGGTCGCCACATCGCTTGGGACGGTGGTGGCGCCGTCCCAAGGAACCAATAACAGCAAAGATGGCGGCGGCCGGCGAGGGTACCAACATGACGAGGGGACTCCACTGATGGTGATGCTCACCTTAGATGTATGGGGACACGATGCAGTGGCCGGCGACGAGGTCAAAAGGCAGCGGTGAGATCGGGCTCGCGGCGTTGATGGCGATTCGGCGGGTCTTCGGTGGGGCTTGCGTGTGCACAGGGTCGGAGAAGACGCTGTGAAGCCAAATCTAGGGTCGGCGGTGGTGGAGCAGCTTGGACGGCGCCGGAGACGAATAACGAAGAAGCTTCGACGGCACAAAAGAAACCTCGAAATCTCGGCGACTAGAGGGAGGAGACGAGAAGTGGGTGATGGGAATGGGATGAGGGGCTCAAGGCGCACCTCGTGCTCCCTTTTATAAGGGTGGAGGGGGCTGGGATGGGGAGATCGAGCGCGCGAGGATTGCAGTGGTAACGGCGCGATCCAGCGAAGGCATGCGCGAGAAGAAGGGAAACGGTCAGGAAGAGAGGTGGCAAAGTTAAGGGGATTGAATGCGCTTAAATGCGCGAGTTAAGGGGGAAGGAAACGCGGCCGATTTGAAGCTTTGCACGGCTCTAATGGCGGCGGCTCAGCTCGGCTGCGCGAAGAAGAAGTGGGGAAGGAAGAAGATGGATAGGGGCCCACGCGTAAGCGAGACAGAAGAGAGAAGGAGGGAAAAGGTGGAGCGGCTAGCGTCTGATTCAGATCCGACGATTGGAAACGCACGGGGTTGAAGTGGCTAAGTGGGTCGGGCGTGTGGAGGAATAGGAATGGGCCAGTAGGTTCGGCCCGAAGCCGAATCCCAAATTGTAATTAATTTTTCTTTTTAAAATAATCACATAATTCATCTAGGCTTTTAGAAAATAACAAATAAAATCCAAAAATTCAAGAAGAATTCACAAAAATTCCTAGAGTTATTTTGGACTTAAATAAAATATTTTCAACTTAATTTTCATAATAGTTTTTTCACATAATTTATTTTGGCTTTAAAATAATTAGGAAAAGCTTTTAAAATTCTAGAAAATTCCAGAAATTAATTAAATTTTTATTTTTCAACTTTAACTCAAATAAAACTTCAAAAACTTGAATAAATTTTCTTTTTGACTTTTAAAACTTTAGAAATTCAAGAGAACCAATAAAACGTTTTCAAATTTTAGAAAATCCAATAAAATAATAACTTTATTTATTTTTATTTTGGTAACAGAACTTTAGGATGTTACATCGCGCTACCCCAGTCAATTGCCCATGGGCATATGGATGTGCTTCGTTAAAGTTATTGTGTTACCCTCCGCTGCAGCTTATTTAAGTTACTCGCCTTCTGAGGCATTAATTATAAGCTTTGACCTTAAGATCGTTACTCTGATAATTATTGTTAATTATCTATATTTAGTTATGTTTGCATATGGAATGATATTTCATCGATGCTAGCACTGTGTGCACTAGCGTGATCCTAAACTAGTACAGTATATACGGAGGGTCCAAATTTTCATGTAAAACAGGAGGCATGATGAAAGTGCAATGGATATTCGGTGTGAGGAACCAGCCCGTCTAATCAAAGGTTTCCAGTAGGAGGAAAACCAGTATGCCCTGGTGCTTCATAATTCAAGAAGTTTTCTTGGTAAGCGAGTAAAAAGCTCCAAGTTGAAGGATGGAGAGGACAGTAGTGCAAGCCTTGTTGTTGTGGTCAGCAATGATAATAACAGGAGTAGGAGTTCATTGTATTCTATGGCTAGGTCAGACGACCTAACTGGCCCTCATGGCGAGGCCCGTTACGAGAAATGAATCTCTTCAGATGGAATTGTCAGGGGGTGGGGAATCCCAGACAGTTCGAGAGCTTACTACCTTAATACAGGCACATAACCCCAAGATTGTTTTTTTATCGGAAACAAGATTACATGGTTCCAGGTTAGATCATTTGAGGTGGCATCTGGGCTTAAAGAATTTGATCATGGTTGATAGCTTTAGGTTCAGCGGTGGGCTAGCCGTCTTTTGGCATGAGTCTATTGATGTGAAGCTTCGGAAATGTTTCCCACATTATATTGATCTAGAAATCCAAGAAGATCCGGGAGGGCCAAGATGGCGTCTTACTCTTGTGGATGGGGAACCACATGTGGAGAATTAGAGGCATATGTGGGAGTTACTGGTGCGCCTCTGCAAATTATCACCTCTTCTATGGGTGGTAATGGGAGGTTTCAATGAAGCAATGTGGGCCTTTGAACATTTCTATGAATTGGCGCGAGCGGAGAGGCAAATGGCTCCTTTCAGGGATACTCTTAATGAATGTGGCCTGACTAATTTGGGTTTTCAGGGACTGCCATATACCTATGATAACAGGTAAAGTGGTCGAAAAATGCCAAAGTCGGGCTTGATAGAGTGGTGGTAGATCACAATTGATGTGGTTTGTTTGGTGAGGCCTCTTTGATACATCTCACGTCGTCGTGATCAAATCATTGTTCGATCTTTCTTAAGGTAGCGAAGGAGGTATGCAAACCACCAATAAGAAAACCTGTTCGGTTCGAAATTATGTGGGAGAGAGAGGAGTCTTTCCCTACGGCTGTTAAAGAAACATCACAGCTTAACTCTCAAAGAAACGACTTGGGTGCTATCACAAATTCCCTCAAAGATGTCATGTGTGCTTTCAAAAGCTAGAGCAAGGAAAAGTTTTGTGCTGTCACTAGGGAATTGGAAAATCTGATGAGGAAGTTGCATGAGCTGCACGCAACCAACACAGAAGAGACCAAACTAGAAATTAAGAAGACAACATATGACATGGATGAAATTCTTTACAAGGAAGAGATGATGTGGTTACAACGCTCTCGGATTTGCTGGTTACGAGAGGGTGATTGTAATACAAAGCTTTTTCATAGGAATGCAGTGTAGCAAGCGCGTAAGAACAGAATTAAAAGGCTCAAAAAAACTGATGGGCAGTGGTGTACAAAGGTGGATGATATGCAACATATGGTCAACGACTATTTCAAAACTTTGTACACTAAGGATCCCACTATGAGTTCGGAATGTCTATTGCCCCTAGTTGACACTCGGATTGATGATGAGGTAAACCTTGCTCTCTGTAAGGACTTTACAGATGAGGAGATCAATAATGCTCTGTTTCAGATTGGGCCACTTAAAGCTTCGGGCCGCATGGGTTTCTAGCACATTTTTTCCAGCATAATTGGGAGGTTTTTAGAAATGACATTTTTTAAGCCGTTAAAAATTTCTTCAGCACAAGTTAGATGCTAGTAGGTGCCTTTTAATTTCTTGGAAAATCTAGCAATTAAAAATGAATTTTTCTTCTCAAATAAAAACAAAAAACTTGAAAATATTTTATTTCAGCTCAAAATAACCTATTCTACTTATCTAAAAATTTATAGAATTTATAGAGCTATGTTACTATTTTTCAAGTTTAAAAGAATTTTTAGCATTATAGAAATAATTATTGTGTAATAATAAAATTATTATTATTATTTGTAATATTTTATCTGAACTCAAAACCTTGTAGGTAGTATCTGAGTTCTTTTTTGTATTTTTTTGGAGTTTATATGCTATTTTTCCAAAATTAATTAGTGCCGTTCTGAATTTTCTAGAGAAATATTCCTTGGAATATTATGACTGCTACAGTAATTTTGGTGTGAACAGTACCACATGCGTAATTTCCGGCCATGACTTCGGTGATCAATTCCCATCAATCTGTTGCTCCTAAAAATTAACCGTAGCCTATCCACCTCATTCCCCACATCTCTCTCGCTCAGATTTGCCAAAAAAAACTACTAGAGCGCTCTTCTTCTCCAACTCCGACGACAACTCCGGTGAGCCCGATCTCCTCATCTGTAGCTCCATTGTGCATCAAATTTTACTGGTGAGTTTCTCCTGAGATTCTCTACTTTTCTATTCAAGCCGAATTTTGATTTCCCTATTGGTTCAACACGGCCACAAAAGTACCGACAGTTTTCTTCTCCAACTCTAGTGAGCCCGATCTCCTCATTGCTTGACAACATCCATCTATGACCAGTTGGATGCGAAGAAGGCTGAGCTGGACATCAAGAACACTAGCAAGCTGTTTAGGCCATCAAACGTTGCATGCGCAACCTCAGAATTTGTCTACCAACTTCCCACCTAATCCCACATACATATGGGCGTGTCCAGCATGCATGGGGAGCAGGAATGGATAGGAAATTAAGTCCTTTTTCCAGCACAACAAAAGGTGCATCATTTGGAGGCTTGAGTCAAAAGATATGCAAGTTTCAAGACTAACTGTCCATGACAATAATTGCAGCGCGAGGCCACATGAAATTACTCCTTCTCCAAGCCTAGGGAACCCATAAGTCACACGAAAATGGATTCCATTTTGGAGTGTGTTCACACCCATTTTGGAGTATGTTCACACCTAGCTAGGAGGGTTGTTCCTAGTATAAATACCCCTTCACCCTTTCTCCAAATAACACAACTTTTGGCAATATGATTTCAGAATAGGTTAGCCAAGTGCTACCAAAAACTTGAGAATTCTCTCTTCCTTTGCTCTTGTAATTTTCCTAGTGAGATTGCAAAAGCGGTCATTCGACGACAACCTTTCTATGCTTCCAACTTCGTGCGTGGTTGTGTGGATTGGGAACTTAGAGTGTGGTTAGGCGAATACTTGTTGCAGGTCATTGCATCGGCAGTGGTTGGCCTCAAGAATCGTTGGGTTTCACTACTATCTTGGCTGCTCGTAGCTAGTTACCGAAAAGTGCTATTGGTTGGAATTGGTGGACTGCATCGTCTCCCTCAGGTGGCGCTAGTTATCATCGCCTCGCATTTTCTCCTCCGTGAAGATCGGGCATCCCCCGCATCATCATTAGTTCTTGTTGTTCTTATTCCTATAGTCCAGAAAATTGCCCCACAAAAATATTTACCTTTACCTAGCTATTTGCAGTTTCTAATCTGTCATTTGGTGAGTTTTATCAAGTTTTAATCCGTTAGATCGATTGTCTTAGGTTGCGGAATGTTCTCTAACCTTTGTGCTTCCTTTCTATCCATTTTGCACACAAATTTCAGATTTGCACACCCTCTACAAAATCATGCATATCTTTCACATATGGAGTTTGTTTTTGATGTTCTTGTGCTTGTTGGGAAAGTCTTTTTGAGGCCTATCCATATATCCTTACTAGACCAAAAGTGTGATTTCCATATCTTGGTCCCTTGTTCAGTTAAAAAAAAAGGAAAGAAAGAGCTGAAAAAAAGGACTATTATTCACTTATATCTTAGGAAGTCATCTATTGGTATGTTCTGAGCTGAAACATTCCTCAAAGTTGTGCAATTTCCAAAATCTTTGCTTGCCGCAAATCCGATTCCTTCGTGTGAGTTTTTGCTTGTTCCTCGCTTATATTCAATTCAGCAACTAAGGCATTTGAATCTTGTGTGGATGATTACTTGGTTTAACAATAACTAAATTGTAGCTTAGTTATTCCCTTGCTACAAATATATTCTGACCAAGCTCCACAAAATAGCCACTGGTTGTGCAATTCTCGACTAGTATTCGCCTGATTATCACCCTATTGTAAACCAACCACCGACACCACAGTGGAGCACCATTCTGCACTCACTTGGAAATTACATGAGCTTCGGTTGGTAAGAGAAGGTGAAATTGAGTCGTCCACATACATATATCTATAGTATAGAGATTTGTACAACTAATCATGGCAGGTAACGGAGATGACTACGATGTTGAGGGTGTTGGGCAACCCAATCAACCCATCACAAGGTTCCACCTCAACGCTTTGCGTGATCATCTTCGCCGAGAATTCAGAGCAAGTCTTGAACCAGTTGAAGAAAAGTAAGACAAGTTGTCCGAAGACCTCCAGCAACTTATGGGCAATGTCAATCAGCAGCTGACCCAAAACCTCACGGTAATGCGAACTGATCTTGTTGCTGAAATTGTCCGAGAGCTACATCAAGCCCCTGGAGATGCAAGTATACAAGATGAAGAGCTCGATGAAACAGATGAGGAAGTTGCTACTCGTATTGCTCAAGAACGAAGAAACCGAGCTGCTGCCTATGCCGCTCGACTTCCCGCTCCTGGTCGTGGGAATGGAGGTGCTGCTGCTGGTCATCAGAATGATGTTAGCGCCGCTGCTGGTCATGGTCAGGGAAGAGGTCGTGGAAGAGGAAATATCAACCATGCTAATATTAATGAAGGATATGATGAAGAAGAACATGGGCTGCATGGGAATGATGGGTTTCGTCGATAAGAAAACTATGGTCGTGAGCGGCACGAGGAGGAAAGGTTTGGTAGGCTAAAATTTACCATGCCAAAGTTTGATGGTGGATCTGATCCAAAAGCTTATCTCATGTGGGAGTTAAAGGTTGACAAGATATTTCGCATACACAACTACTCCGAAGAAAAGAAGTTAGCAATGGCCTCTCTTGAGTTTGACGATTATGCTCTAATCTGGTGGGAACAAGTTCAGAATCAGCGAGAAGAAGGAGAACCTGTTATTGCTACTTGGGCTGAAATGAAAAGAGAGATGAGAGCAAGATTCATCCCAAAGCATTATAAAAGAGATCTCTTTGATAAGCTCCAGAATTTGAGGCAAGGTAAACAGTCTGTTGAGGAGTATCACAAGGAGATGGAGAAGGCAATGATCAGAGCCAACATACATGAAGATGAGGAGCAATCCATGGCATGATTTTTGTATGGATTAAATCCTAATGTAAAGCGAATTGTTGATTTGCAGCCTTACCATAATGTTGTAGAGTTGGTGCATTTATCTTCCAAGGCTGAACGCCAAGTGCAAGAAGACTCCAAGAAAAATAGGTCCACCACTTTCAGTGCTCGAGATACAGCAAGTGGAGGCAAGTTTGTCCCACAATTCAATGTTGGCTGAGTCATCACAACAAGTTCTAGTGGTGGCAGCCGTTCCAATGCTCGTGCAGCCACAAGTGGAAATGTGTTTTCAGCTTCTAGAGAGAAGAGTAAACCTACAACATTTGCTACTTCTTCCATCGGATCTACAGGCAAGAGTAGTGATACTGTGTGCTTTAAGTGTAAGGGACGTGGTCACATGATGAAGGAGAGCCCCAACAACCGCACCATGCTGGTCACAGGAGAAGGAGAGTACGAATCAGCTAGTGATCTAGAAGAAGATGCAGATGATAATGCTTCAGAATGAGAAGAGCAAACTTATTACGACTTTGAACAAGGTGCTTCACTTGTTGTCACCAAGGTACTAAGCGTACAGATCAAGGAAGCTGAGAATAGTCAGCGGCACAATCTTTTCCAAACAAGAGCTAGAGTCCAAGAAAAGGTATGCAAAGTCATAGTTGATGGAGGAAGCTGCCATAATCTTGCAAGTAGAGAGATGTGTGAAAAACTTGGGCTCAAGCTGCTGCAACATCCCCACCCATATCACGTGCAATGGTTGAGTGATTGTGGTCAAATGAAGATTACACACATGGTGAAGGTTCAGTTCAAGATTGGTGATTACACCAACACAGTTGAGTGTGATATTGTGCCCATGAAGGTATGTCACTTGCTGTTGGGAAGACCATGGCAATATGATCTTTCACCAACATTGTGGCGTAACCAACCAATACACCATCAAGTGGAAAGGGAAGGATTTGGTGCATAGACCCATGACACCGCAACAAATCATGGCCGAGCACATGCAAAAGGTTTCTGAAGTAAAAATAGGAAGTGAGAAAGAGAGAGAGAAAAAGAATTTGAGTGACATCCACAAATCGGTGAATGAGCACCACAAGCCAAACATGCGAGATAAAAAGAAAAGAGAGGGAGAGAATTTAGTCATGTTAGCCACAAAATCAGAATTGAGAGATGTGAGGCAAAACCCAAATCAAGTGATCTTTGTGCTCATGTATAAGGATGATATGGTTTCAACTAATGACTTCACTTGTCTTCCTATTGCTATTTCTCATGTCTTGTAGGATTACAAGGATGTCTTTCTAGAGGAGGTTCCAGCTGGTCTACCTCAGTTGAAGGCATTAAACATTAAATTGACCTCATTCCAGGAGCTTCACTTCCAAACCGACCACCCTACCGCACCAACCCTGAAGAAACAAAGGAGATACAAAGGCAGGTACAAGAGCTTTTAGATAAAGGTTATGTTCGTGAAAGCTTAAGTCCTTGTGTAGTACCCGTGATTTTAGTGCCTAAGAAAGATGGAACTTGGCGAATGTGTGTTGATTGTAGAGCTGTCGACGATCAAATCGCCGATCTTATGAAAATAAAAGGAGCAAAATGACGTAGAGTATCTTCAAAGAGAATGGGGGCTGCTCTTTATTTATATGAACTGGGTTTACAAGACTTGACTAGGGACTATCTCCAATTACAATCAATATATCAATACTACCGCTTCGCTTCGCGGTTGCCTTCGTTGTTTGCTTTTTTTCTCTCTCGCGTCTTCGCGCTTCACCATCAAATAACTCCCGGCGGGACGGCAAGTTACCTCGGAGAAGACGCTCGGCGAAACGCTACAACCGGTTGGAGGTTCAAGGTAGTTAACAATGTGCTAAGTGCCTTGCGGTTAAGTATTTGTGAGACATTTAACCGCAAGGTGATTTATCGCCGAGTCTTGTATGTCATCGTAAGTTATGGGATGTTTAGCACGGTTCCATTCATCATACTGTTATTGGTACCGCTCATAGCATTTCGAAGTACCACCGGTCGAACCTAGTCCGACCAGATACCCATCGTAACCTCTCGAAATACTTACGACCAAATGGGGTCGCTAGTTTTATGGGTTACGACCATGGAGACGATGGTCTTTCTATGTATTTAAATTAATACATAGAGGTTTTAATCCTCGCCGCCTAGCCCCGAACTTTAAATGAACAGTCGTGTGAACGCCTTTCTCCGATGAATTCATATCGGGCACCACCAATTAATGTCGTGACATCCGAGGTGATTTTGTGTTTATTTTAAAGTTGAGAACTTGCCTTGGGAACCAAAGAATTTCTTCTGTCTGCTGGGCAAAAAGAAGCTTTTTGCCGCTCGACTTTTATGGATAAACTCCGATCGTAATTCGAAGACCCGAGGCTATAAAATCCCCATCGCTAGACTTTTGGATTCCTTATGCTTCCAGATCCCTTTTCGATCTCTTTCATCCGCATAAAAATCTTCGCCCTTCCTTTTCTTGTTCTTCCGACCACAAAAATCTCCTGCGAGTTCTCGCTCATCCTCAAGGATTTTCATCATGTCTGAGCAAATCACAAAGTGGTTGCCGCCGAGTTGAGCAAGAAAAAGCTTGAAGCTTTGGAGAAGATCGAATGCTTCCTGACAAGAATTTGATCGATGGAAATCAGCTTTTGGAGAGGATTTCCCAAGTCGCTAAGATGAGGAAATTCTGCTTTCCTCGCCACATCGAATGTGGGCCGAGATTGCTTGCACACAAATTCGCTCTCCGTGTTCTTGAATTCTATGGAGTGGAATTAGTGAATTTGGCCCCAAACTCCATCGCCAACATCAGTATCTTCATATATTTGTGTGAAGCATACCTGGGATTGCCTCCAAGTTTGAGGCTCTTTAGGTATTTTTACCGAATGGTGATGGGGAGATCTATGGAGACTCCTGGGAATGTACATTATGCCTTCACGACGGAAAGGCCGATGAGTACATTCATATGTACTCAAAATCCTCGTGGTCGCTATGGAAGAAAAACTGGTTCTATATGACTTACATGAGGACGACGGCCTCTATTTCGCCGGAATGAGAGCAACGGAAAATCCCAAATGGAGAAAGACCGTGGAGAAGACAGGAGTGGTCGGGCGATGGGTGGATGCCATCTACGACCTACGAGTCAAGGGCTTAACCTCTTGGCATGTGGTGAGGATTTCACCAAACGCCAAATAAGCCCATTAAAGTTTCTGACTCACTCCCGATCCGTCCATTGGTCGTGATGAAGCTATCTCGGAGGTGGTAAGTCTTTGAGATAACTCCAACTAGTATTTTCATTGGATTAATGTATTACCTTAAAACATGTTCTTGTCTTATTTTCTCTTCTTTTGAAGTTCTTTCCTCCGAGGAAGTTAGAGAAAGGATCAGGCTGATCTGCGTAGGAGAGCCTGGAGAAAAGGTTGGATTTCCTGAGATCTTAGCCATAGTCTCTGTTGAAGAGAGAATAACAAGGCTTATAGTAACAAATCTTTTATCATGCACACATATATATATATTCTCCGATCGGGTTTTTGATCATGCTCGCTTTTGTAGCCGGTCGGTTTGAATTGCACACACCGGTGAGGATAAACATCCCACCATTGTTCCAACCGACTCGTGCCTAGATGCACCGGAAGAGGATGGATCTCCGAGGTAATGTAACATTTCAAAAGAGATATACATATAGTTTAGATAAAAGATTTCATCACTTAACCAAATTCATTTGTTGGTTTAGGTGGAGAAGGTCAAGGCCACCAAAGACGCGACCACGGAGGTTGCCGACCCCATCGGTCGTTAACGACTGCGATAGCTTGTTGCCGGAACAATCGATATGGAGGCAGTCAAACTACTCCGTCCGACCAGTCATCAAGGACGTTGCTTTTGACGAGATGATCGAAAACATCGTGATCGATATTCTCGCTGATAATACAACAGATTTTGTTAATCTGCCGGTTTAGAACCGGCAGGATCAGAAGAAAAGAAAAGGATTATCTTTCTTTAAGCTTCTCCAGAAACATGGAAGTTTCGAGTGGACTAAAGAGGCAAACGATACCTTTGAAGAACTTAAGAAGTACCTTACGAGTACCCCGGTCTTAGTTTCTCCGAGATCGGGTGAAACATTGCTGATTTACGTGGCTACAACGCCACAAATAGTCAACGGTGTACTGGTCGTGGAACGTGATAACGTCCAACGACCAGTATATTACGTAAGCGAAGTCTTACATGGACCAAAAGAAAGATACCAACAGGTACAAAAGCTGCTCTATGGTCTCCTTATGGCTTCAAGGAAACTAAGGTATTACTTTCAAGCCCACAAAGTGGTCGTACCAACCGGGTATCCCCTTGGTCAAGTCCTTGGAAATAGGGAATTATCACGATGTATAGCAAAATGGGCGGTTGAACTAGGGGCGTTCGACCTCCATTCCATCTCACGAACAGCAATCAAGTCCCAAGTAATAGTAGAATTCATTACCGAATGGACGAACCCTGAACCCACCCAAGGGCCCGAGTACGAACACCACGACGAGTGGACAATATACTTTGACAGCTCCTTGATGCTCAAAGGTTCGGGGGCTGGAGTTGTCTTGATATCCCCTACTAGCAAACACATCAAGTATGCCATCCAGTTAAATTTTTCTGCTAAAAACAATGTGGCAGAATATGAAGGTTTACTAGTAGAACTCCGAGCAGCTCGTTCGCTCGGGATTTGCAGATTACTAGTGAAAGGCGATTCTCAACTAGTAGCGAATCAAGTTGGGAAAGTGTATCAATGCTCAAGTACCAAGATGTCATCTTATCTGGCGGAAGTACAGAAACTCGAAAAGCACTTCTTCGGTTTCTAGATCCAACACATTCCTAGAAAGGAAAACTTTCTAACAGACCAGTTGGCGCGGATGGCCTCCACGAGGTCGCTAGCCTCGCCCGGAGTTTTCTTTGAGCAACTCGATTCACCCTTAGTGGTCGAGCTTTTTGAGGACATATATGTTTCTCTATAGGTCGTATAAACAGATCCTGAGAACATGGATGCTCCACAGGTCATTGATGGTTGGTGCTGTCACAATCAAGGTAGAGATTGGATGACGTCGATCTACAATTATCTTCAGCATGATACAATTCCAGAAGATGTTGTAGAGGCTGATCGTATAGCTCGAAAAGCCAAATCATACACTCTGATCGAAAGTACCTTGTACAAACGAGGATCTCACGGAGTGTTGATGAGATGTATATCTCAAACGGATGGCATTAACTTGCTAACCAAAATTCATGAAGGATTCTGTTGAGCACATCATTCCTACAGAATGCTGGTTGGTAAAGCCTTCAGGCAAGGATACTATTGGCCAACTGCTCTTCATGACGCAAAAGAGCTCATGACAAAGTGCGTACAATGTCAGTTTCATAGCCGACAAGTACATCAGCAAGCACAAGCTTTGCAAACCATTCATCTTTCTTGGCCTTTTGCAACCTGGGGACTAGACATTCTGGGACCTTTCCCACGAGCACCCGAGGGCTTCGAATTCCTTTTCATCATGATTGACACATTCACAAAATGGATCGAAACTGAGCCTGTTGTTAAAACAACAACTGAGGCCGCTAAGAGGTTTCTCACAAAAAATGTGATCACACGACGGTGTACCCAACAGATAATCACGCATAATGGTGCCTAGTTCTCAAGCGGTAAATTCGAGAAATTCTACGAAGAACTTGGTATCAAGCTACACTTTGCTTCTGTCGCTCACCCGCAGAGCAACAGAGCAGTTGATCGAGCCAATGGTATCATAATACAAGGGATTAAACGCCGAGTGTTTGACCAGTTAATAAAACGGTCAAAAGCTTAGGTTCAAGAACTTCCTTCAGTATTATGGGTCGTTCGAACCACGACCAGTCGTGCCACCGGTGAAACACCATTCTTCTTAGTTTATGGTGCCGAAGCCATGCTTCCTCCAGAACTAAAACTTGGCTCTGTTCGGACTGATTATTTCAACAAAAACAATCAGAATGAACGGTAACTTGATGACTTCAATTTCCTTGAAGAACGACGAAACCAAGCCATGATACGATCAGCAGTCTACCAATAAGCCATGCAAAGGTATCACAGCCGTAAGGTGCAACCTCGCAGCCTCGCTGTAGGTGATCTGGTTCTCAGAAATATTCAGAACCAATCAAATCGCAACAAGCTTTCTCCCAAGTGGGAAGATCCTTACACTGTGGTCGAAGTCACCCGACCAGGTTCAGTACGACTAGCTATGTCTGATGGGCGTGTTTTGTCCAATTCTGGTAACATTGATCAACTCCATAAGTTCTTTGTTTAATTATTATTTCCATTCTTTCAATTTTAATAAAGATTAGTCATTCCTTTATTTCTTTAGATGAGTGATATTGTTTATATATCTGTACCTCTATTCTAGTCGTCCACTATTGTTGTTTAAATTGGTCGGAGAAGATCTTTTTCTCTCCGATATCCTTTATAAGGATCTCTGTTACTCTTTGGGAACGACTTCTCAGTCATATGCTGTATGGGTCCTAGTCGTGATCATTCCATGAATGATTCTCACATGTGACCACACAATTTTCTCAAAGAAATATACGAGTAACTAGAGCATATATAACACAAACAAATGTATATAGTAACTCATATGCTTAGGATTGCGAAGACTAACTATCTTCATTTCAACAGTCTCTTCTACTCTTATTTGGCTACTGGTCAGGACACGGAAAGCCTCCTAGTTGAAGTCTCTCCTTCTCCGCACGTGGTCCTGCCCACTAGAAGGAGCTTCCTAGCGAAGGTGCTTTCCTTATGATCCTCGCTACCAGTCAGACTTGAGCATGAGCATGTTTCACGAAGTGTCTTTTCATGTCTTTAGTTCTTAACAAGTTCTTCGGACCAGTTTTTGGGTACTACATATAAATAAGATCACTTATCGTTTATTGCATACATTCTTGCATATTTTCTTTCACATCAAAACAAGTCTTTTTCTTCTGACCATATATTGTTTTGTTTGGCATTACGATTATGACAAATAGATCTATAACTAGTTGAAATCAGACACTGGTTCCGACCAATTTGGTTTCCTAGTATTACTGCGATCAGTTTTATCACATAATTAGTATATGCTTTCAAAACAATGGTTGAGACTTTAGTTCTCCTTCTTGGCTTACTGCTTATTTAGTAAAGTCCTTCTACTATAAAGCAGTCGGGGGCTAGAGAATATATGAGAACTTCATAAGTCAACAGGTTAAACAAAAGAGAGACTTGTTGATGACAGAAAGGTAAGTTTTATATATTTCATAATTCTTATATTATAATTGCCTACTTCTAGAGATCTCCCAACTAGTTGCTGCTTGACGAGATCCGACCTCCATTTCCTCTACAACCTTGTCTCTGAGAGGCTTTACTTCCTCGAGAAACCCGGTCGCCTCATCAGGCAAGCAGTTGAAATCTTCTTCAACAGCTTGGAGATTGGTAGAGGGGTCGGAAACCTTCAGTTTTGCCAAAGCAAAACTAACTCCGCTGGCCACAGCTTCTTTCATTGCCTGGGCATAGTTTTCTCTAGTAGTCTTGAGCAAGCCATCGAGATCTTCCAGAAGTTAGCCTAAATAGTTCATTTTCTCTGCTGGATATCTTAAGGTAGGCAAACTCGATCCTGATCCCATACCAAAGACCATTTTGTTAAGTGCATGGACTTTTCCGTCAAGGTACGTACTGCGTAAGAGCTGCCCCCTTAACTTGCTCAAATTCTAGAGCTTTTTCTGCTCTTGTTACCGCATGAGTTTTCTCTGCAAGTAAACCAAGTAGTAAATATTTATGATTAAAAGAGATAATACATTGGTCAAGTTTATGACTAGTTACCTTTAATCTCCTTTTCAAAAGTCTCAGTGACTTCTTTGAGCCTGGTTGTCGTATATGCGATCGACCGATCTTTAGTTTGGCCTTCTTTTTCAAGCTTGGTTATTCTGGCTTCTTTAGCCACGATTTCTTCTTCAAGCTTTGTTCTTTTGGCTTCTTTAGCCACGACTTCTTCTTTTATTTTCTCCAAATCTATCAAATATGATAAGGGAGAATAATTAACAGAAGAAGAACAAAGAAGAGAGGAAGAAGACAAGTTAAGAAGAAAGTCCATACTTTTTAGTTCAGAATATTTTTGCTCCAGGTCCTTTATTCGCTGGGTCAGTCCTTCAACCACAGCATAATTCTCGACCATGTGCTACACAAATAAGCATTCTTATTTAAGTTTCTTATAAAATTTTAGAGAAACTATAAAAATGGTTGTAGATACTTACCCAAATCGCCACATCATTATATTCAGCGAAAATCACATCAGGACCCATCTTGGCCTGACGGTCTGATATCTTTCCCCAAACCTCGTCAAGCTCCTTATCCTCGATAAATCGAGGAGAAAAAGGAAACTTGTTAGTTTGAGAAGAATTACTGACAGGGGTCAGAGCTGGCTGAGGATCTTCAGGGATGTCTACCTCCGCAGACGGAGTTAGAATCACCCCAGGTTCCTTAGTAGGCTCTGGCATGGACACCTGCTCGGGGGCTACCTCGACCACCTTGTTTTCAGGAGCTTTTTCCTGAAGAATATTCTGATCGTGGGCTTCCAGAATATCCTGGTCGAAGACGACCAAAATACCAGAAGATCTGCATAAAAAGAAGAAAGGAAGCTCAAGAAATCAATATGCCAAAGGTTTTTAAGGTATGCGCTCATATGACTATTTCGTTTGTACATAACTAGTGGATTTTTTGGTTTTGACCTTGAAGCGCGCCGAATTAAAATCCATAGCGCTAGCCTTTCTCTTCTTCTCAATCGACTTCACCAGCTCTGGACCGGTGGGGCTGATTAGACCTAATACGTTCTCCAACCGAAGGTCGGAAGAAATATTCTCGACTAGCTGGTTGAGAATGAGATCTCTGACCATCAGGTTGGAGGGTGTAGATTCATTAGCCTCCAAAACAGTTGCTTCTACAGCAACTGGCAAGTCCCGAGCGACTGTATTGGAGTCTACAACAACCGCCTAGATTAACAAATAAAGTTAGTTAGGTGATGGAAATTCTTCATCTAGAATAGAAATTTCTGTTTGGTTACCTACCTCTATACGACCGTCATCTTGAGTGGTCATAGGAGTGGTCGGATCGTCAATTGGCTCACAACTTTCAGTGGCCTCGTTGATTCTCAACCCAACCGACTACACATCAAAGAGGATATATGGTAAACCGATCGGAAAGTATAAAAAAAAGATGAAAATAGTTGATATTTTACCTTAAGTCTCTCCTCCCTCTCTTTTGGGGAAACGACCGCTAAGATCTGAGGGAAATCAGCCTTCTCGCTAGGCTCTCTGGCGCAGATCATCTTGATCCGGTTTCTGATCTCTTTAGGAGACAGAGCTATAAGGGTAAACAAGAGATTTTAGGATCACAAAAATAGTCAACTAATAACTGAAAACTAGTCGGAATCCTTCAGGACTTACCCTCCTTTGAGTCTTTGGTCGCATCGTCACGACCAATATACCAGAGCATCAGATATGCTCGGGCCTTCAAAGGACTAATCCGACGCATAGAAAAGTCCTTCACTACATGCCAAGAGGTTAAACCCTTGACATTAAGGAGTTGGATGGCTTCAACCCATCTCCCTACTTTTCCCTCCTTCTTTGTGGAGGAGCGCCATTGCGGGTTCTCGACCGCTTTCTTACCACTATAGTAAAGGCTGTCATCCAACGAAGACTTTGAGTACATAGGAATAAACTCATCAGCTTTTCCATCATAGAGGCGCAAGGTGCACTCTCCAAGCGTTCCGGTCGTCTTCCCAGACTTCGTCATTCTATAGTAGTATTTGAATAGATCCAGAGTTGCGGGAATACCTAAGTACGCTTCGTAGTGGTAGACGAAGACATTAAGATTGGCGATAGCATTAGGAGCCAGATTGACCAATTCAACTCCGTAATGCTCCAAAACTTTGGGAAGGAAGGAGTGAATTGGGAGCCTGAATCCGCATTCGATGTATGCGAGGAAAATGGGAATTTCCTCATCTTTACCGCTCGGAGAATGCTCCCTAGCCGCTGATCTCCAAGAAATTAGATTCTTATCGGGAAGCAACCCGATCTTCTCCAAGCTCTCAAGTTTCTTGTCGCTCAGATCAAAAACTGACCAGTTGGTGATTTGATCTGGCATGGTGGAATTTTTTGGAAGAAGAGATCATAGGAGGTCGGAGGCGATTTTCTTTTCAGAAGATGAAAAGGGGAAAGTAAAAGGTGTAAAAGTCCTAAAGCTCCGTGCCAAGGGATTTTATAGCTGCTATCCTTTAACCGCAATCAGGAGTTACCCAAAAGTCCGACAGACAAAACCTTTTTGTCCAACGGATGGAAAAACTCTTTGGTTCCCAAGGCAGGTTCTCAACTTTAAAGTGAACATAGACCACCTCATATGTCATGACATTAATTGAGGGTCTGCCCGATACGACTTCATCGGAAGGAGGTGTTCACACGACCTTTTCATTTAAAGTTTGAGGGCTAGCTAACGAGGATTAAAATCTCTATGTATTACTTTAATACATAATAAAATACCATACGTCTTCGTGGTCGTAACCCTTAAGGCTAATGACCTCACTGGTCGTAAGGATTCTAGAGGTTACATAATGGGCACCCTCGTCAAACAAGGTCCTGTACCTAGTCTCCGACTGTAATCGCCGTAAGAGCTATGAACTGCATCTCGTGATTTGAGTCCAAGTATATTCTTTATCGTGATGAATGGAACATGTGTCAGATACACCATACGACGCGACGTTATATAATCTTAAGATACTGACAAACAACCACCGAATGGTTGAGTGTCTCACGGACGCCCAACTGCAAAGCGGTTGATACTTTATCAACCATCGCCTCGCTCCGACTAGCCGCAACGCTTCACAACGGACGTCTTCTCCAAGAGCAACTGCCACCTCTTCAGAAGTTATATAAGGATGGAGCGCAGAAGATGATGGGGTATCAAAATATAGCAGCGTAATCATCATTAGATTCATACTTTAAGTCTGATAAGATAGCATAACAAGCATCATACTCAGTGTAATTAGGATTAGTCCTCCTCTTGGTCATAGGCACCCAATGTAATAGCCAGTTCATATCAATAAAGAACAGTCTCATTCTCTCCGAAGAAATCTATGCCATTTTCCTCTATTTTATTTCGTAACATCGGCGACTCGATTGTCGACAAAACCTACAATGGTTCATCTCATTTTGTCCATTGCTATGTCATGAGGATGGAGTCTTCGTCACGCTGATGTCAAGAATGCTTTCTTACACGGTGTACTTCAGGAAGAAGTATATATATGTGTCAACCTCCGGGCTATGAGGATACAACTCGACCTAGTTACATTTACAAATTGGACAAAGCCATTTATGGTCTTAAACAGGCACAAGGGGCCTGGTTTTCCAAATTGAGTTCTCATCTTCAAGAGCTCAGTTTTGAAGCTTCCAAGGTGTATACCTCATTGTTCATTCTTCATCGGGGAAGTCTGATCATGTATGTGTTGGTATATGTTGATGACTTGATCATTACTAGTCCATCCTCTTCAGCTACGGATGCTTTTCTTCAGAAGCTCAATACTAAATTTGCTATCAAGGACTTAGGTCCTCTTCACTACTTTCTAGGAATTGAAGTGATCCCAAGTCCAGGGGGCATCATCCTCTCGCAAAAGAAGTATATCTCTGAAATTCTTTAGAAAAGCAATATGCAAGCTTGTAAGCCGGTTTCCACTCCAATGGTTTCCACCGAGAAGCTTTCCAAGACAACCAGAAGTCCGATGTCACCTGCAGATGTTACAAAATATAGAGTATAGCTTGGTGCGCAGCGAAGATTCATCACACACTACGACATTTCCTTTGCAGTTAACAAGGTCTGTCAGTACATGTAGACTCCAACTGATGTTCATTGGATCGCCGTGAAAAGAATTCTCATATACTTGAAGCATAGTCAAGGTGACGGGCTGAAGATTGATCGATCATCGTCCACATTGTTAAGTGCGTTTTCTAACGCAAATTGGGCTAGTTGTTCTAATGATCAATGGTCAAGAGGAGGTTTTGCCGTATTTTTTGGATCAAATCTTGTTGCATGGAGTGCACGAAAACAAGCTACGGTTTCACAATCCAGTACAGAATCTAAATACAAAGCCATTGCTAATGACACAGCTGAGGTTGTTTGGGTTCAGTCTTTGCTTAGAGAATTGGGGATTTTTCAGTTACGACCACCTGTTCTATGCTGTGATAACCTGGGTGCGATGTACCTTTTAGCAAATCCTATTTTTCATGCTAGAACCAAACATATCGGAGTAGACTTTCACTTTGTTCGAGAGCTTGTGGTGTGCAACGCATTGGATATCAGATTCATCACCTCCAGGGATCAACTCGCTGACATCTTTACTAAAGCGCTTCCAGAAAAACAGTTTGGGGATCTTCGATTCAATCTCAACTTGGTTACACCAAAGTTGTGATTGAGGGGGCATGTTAAACAATAGGATCTGTATATTTGGTACATAATCTCTGTAATTTTAACTTCCCTTGTAATCCCTAATTATGTGCTTCTGTTGTATCTCATCAACGACTATAGTCCCGGATCGGTAACAGTATTGTTCAACAATATATAGCATGTGTGGTGTGGTTGTTTGCCCTATGCATTCTCTCTTCCAATTCATCTCTTCTGTTGGACAAGGTATCAAAGCCAATCGGTGCCATCACCGTCGTTGCTAGATTCTATCACCATCGGCGTCGTCGCTAGATTCTATCACCGTCGTCGTTCAAGTTGTACCTTTGACCATGTTGAACCTAGTTTTTCAAAATTACTTTGATTCAAAGTATTGTATGTTATTTTAATTATTTAATTCTTTAAATGTTTTGGGATTAGCTATACACCCATTTGATTACATCCACTTTGCTAATTGTATTATTATGATCTTTTGTCACCCTAGGTTGGTTAATTATTAGTTGGTATTATGCACAACAAATAGTCTGCTTAGCCATGCAATGGGTTATTGATATTATTTTGAGTTGCAAAATTTGACTAACTGATTATGGAACAACTTTGTGAAAAGACTGTGTTGTATGTTGTTACTCGTTGATGGCATATGATTTACTTAACCAATAGGGTGGGAAAAGATTTAGACTGAGGCGAGTGGAATGAATATTGACATGGTGGAGCTTTGTAATTGGGTTTGTGAACATTGTTACTTAGAGTAGCTTGTCAGTCTCGCCTTGGTCAATTAAGGACTTAACTTTGTGCGCTATTGAACTGAGCCATAACTGTACAACCACATGTCTAGTATGGGACATGCCTAACTTAGTAAGTTATGGAGTCTCGACATTGACTACTCAGGTAGTAGGTTAGCTCTGTGACAGGGTGGAGGCGCGGACTACTTTGTACAGTCACATTTATGAACGGTTCGCCGCTTCTATGTCCAACGGTGTGCGTTGATCCAAAGCATTGTGTAAGGGTTGGTACTAACGGTATGCACATCGGGAGGGTCAATTGTCAATATGAAGTTTTGGAAAGGTTTGTTGTGATCAGCTCCGTACAAGTTGATTGTATTTTGTAGGTAAAGTGTACAACCATCTGCAGAGTGTTAATTAATCTATTTGAATAGCTGCGTCTGCAGTCATGGACATGCTCGGAGATTTCACATGAATGGTAGATTTTCATAAAACTATTAGGAAGGGGCAGCTGTGTGATTTAACTCATGTGGCTATGTGAAAAAAAATTGGTTAGGCTTCGTGAGCTTTGTGAAAATACTTGTTAAACTATTATTGTTATTTGTTTTAAATTACGCTTTCAATCTACTATTTGTATTCTAATACAAATGCTGCTTTTCTGCAAAATAACTATAGAAGTTATTTCCTTTGAAATAAGCCATCATCTATAATTGCAATTTGTGGTACAACTTGTTGAGTACTAGGAGTACTCATTCTTGCTACAATCATTCAGCTGAAGTGGAGGAGTCTTCACCTGCTTTCGAGGAAGAGTTTAACAAGGAGGGTGATCGCTAGGTATTGATCCCAGTCGATTGCTTGTGGCAAGTCGATGGGTTTACGCTGGAGTTATTTCCATTCCGTTGTCATCTCTTTATTTAGTGTCAGCCCTGCATGGCTTAATAAATGTAAACTCGACCATAAAGTCACAACCGTTATTTAATAATCAAATTAATCGTTTATTCTTATATTCATGTTGTGTGGAATGATATTCATCTATGTTGACACTGTGTGCACTAGTATGAACCTGGACTGGTGTATTATACATAGACGGTCCAAATTGGAATATTTGGCCCCCGATAGTCTCCACTTGGCACAAAATTGGTTCTAGGGGCCAGTCATCCTGGACACAGATAACGCTACCTGTGTGGCTTGCCTGTTGGCTCCAGAGCATGATTTGTCTATTATGGTAGCAATCAATGAAGATGCAAAGGCGTTGATGAGAAATCTGGGAGAGGTAAAGGTCAATAAGGTTCAGAGAGACCAAAACAAGGTAACTCATGAGTTAAGTTAACATCCCTGTTACACTGTGTCTAGGATAGTTTAGTTTGCAAGGAGTCCAAGCTGTATTGAGCACTTTGTACTTGAAGATTGTAACGCTACCGTTGAAATCTAATAAAGTCTCCTTTTACCCTCGCAAAAGAAAAATATTATATAGCCAATTGCACTTCACAAGGAATTGAGGACTAAAAAAGGGATAATTAGCTCAGTGACATCACGTTGGGATGTAATCGGAGGAAGGACACTTTGTTCGTGATGCACTAGAAAATAACATCGCGAACACCAAAAACTATGCCGAATGACATCGCCGTTACTTACTTCTGTTTCCAGAATTTTTTAAATATAGAAACTTAGCTCAACAAATTATCAATTTTTTTTGTGGAGCCTCCCGACATAGTTTAATTGCTTGTGTATTTTTTTCAAAATTTTATACGTTCTGATTTTGTCTCTAAAATTCATTTAAGTATACTATTTGTAGGTATTTTTTTAATATAGAAAATGAGGTCCAAATATTATGAATTTTTTTCCAGGCTCCTTACATTGTGGACTTGATTGTGTAATTTTGCGAATTCTTTAAAATTAATTAATGCAATTTCATAATGTCCACTATGTGAGGGTCTAATATTTCATAATGTAAGGACATTATGAAATTGTATTAATTAATTTTGTAAAATTCTGAAAAAATTACACAATCAATTCCACTATGTAAGGAGCCTGAAAAAAATTCATAATATTTGGACCTAATTTTCTATATTAGAAAATACATAAAAACAGTATACTTAAATGAATTTTAGAAACAAAATCAAAATGTATAATTTTTTTAAAAAAATACACAATCAATTAGACTGTGTCGGGAGGCTCCACAAAAAAATTAATTATTTGTTGAGCTCAGTTTCTATATTTAAAAAATTCTAAAAACGGAAGTAACCGATGGCGATATCATTCGGCATAATTTTTGGTATTCACGATATTATTTTTCAATGCATCATGAATAAAGTGTCGTTCTTCTGATTACATCCTAACACAATATTACTCAGCTAATTTCCTCTAAAAATGCTTTAAAACCCGCATGTTTGACCTGAGACTGAGAGGTAGTGTGTACACATCAACTAGCGACGACGACGGCACATGATTAATTTGTCGCTAGCTGAATTGCCCAAATGGTAAGCACGCCGGAGTCGTAAGCCGCCCCCTTATCTCTTCCTCTCCCTGCCCGAGCGCAGTACAGTGGGGTATTGTGACTTTGACGACTTCACTCAATAAAATCTCACCAGATCCCATTCTGTACTGCCAGCGGCAAGCCAAATAACCCATTCTGAGTTCTTCGCCATCCCCAGCTCTCTACGCACCCGGCCGTGCCTTCACGCGCCATGGCAGTTGCGGCCGCCGTGGGCGCTGGAGACGCCAAGGAGTACCCCGGCAAGCTCACCCTCTACGTCTTCCTCACCTGCGCCGTCGCCGCCACCGGTGGGCTCATCGTCGGCTACGATATCGGCATCTCCGGTAATTGCTAAAAACACCGCATGATGCGCGTGGTTTGCTAGATAGTTGTTAATTAGAGCAAGAGTGTAGTACGTATGTAGCGTTTGGTTCAATAGTAACCGCTGAAACTATAGCACGCCGCTGTAGTGAGCATGGTTTTCAAAAGGTGTAAAGGAAGGAGAACCACGCACGACTTGCAGGAAGTCTTACTAGTTAGTAGTTAGTCTTAGATGAGAGGATATTGAATCTTCAATTTCTATTTCTACCTACCGTCCTTTAACAGTTTCCTACAGTAGTTTACTTTTCGAATCACATCGGTTGCGTACATACATACTGCTGCCCTACTGGGCTTTGGCATATTTCCGCGGCATTTTTGGGTAGTAAACTATATTTTACATTTGATTATATCCTTGAAACAAACTATTACACTTTTAAATCATAAGTTGCCAATTCAGTGTAAGCTTGTGCAAGCAGGTTCAGGTGTGACATGAAAAATCCCGAAAATAACATAGAAGTTGCTTCCACAATTTCGATCACTTAACCTTAAATAACATGTTGCTTTCACAATTTCACAAAAAAATTCTTTCCTTAAACTTTACCTAAACCAAGCAGATTCAAACGCATTTTGTAAGCTCAGATAGTTGACATAAACTGCTCTTCTTTTTCTTTGTTCAATCCAAGGTAGTTACTCCTTAATAAAGCTATTAGACGTACCTCTGTTTGCACGAATATAAAGCTGCATACAACAAATATAACTCTCCATCAACTAAAATCACTTTGCCACGCAAAAAGAAAAAAAAAAGGTAAAATCACTTTGTGCGTACACATAATACAGGTGGCGTAACATCGATGGACACGTTCCTTGAGAAATTCTTCCCGTCGGTGTACCACAAAGAGCAAATGGCGCAGGGCAGCAGCCAGTACTGCAAATTCGACAGCCAGTTGCTGACCGCTTTCACGTCGTCGCTGTACCTGGCCGCGCTCGTGGCCTCCTTCTTCGTCGCGTCCATCACGCGCTCGCTCGGTCGGAAATGGTCCATGTTCGGCGCCGGGGTCTCGTTCCTCGCCGGAGCCGCCCTCAACGGCGCCGCGCAGAACGTCGCCATGCTCATCGTTGGCCGCATTCTTTTGGGGATCGGTGTCGGCTTCGCTGGTCTGGTAAGTTGAGAACTCTCCCCGAAACTTCATTTACAAATGAAATGAACACAGGGCGTAATACACCTTCTGTTCCATTCCCAATGCAGTCCATTCCAATTTACCTGTCGGAGATGGCGCCTCCTCGCCTCCGCGGCACGCTGAACATCGGCCTCCAGCTAATGATCACCGTTGGCATCTTCTCCGCCAATCTCATCAACTACGGCGCAGCCAAGATCAGAGGCGGCTGGGGCTGGCGTGTCAGCCTTGGCCTCGCCGCCGTCCCGGCCGGCATCATCACCGTAGGCTCACTCTTCCTCCCCGACACGCCAAACTCTCTCGTCAACCGTGGCCACCACGAGCAGGCGCGACAGGTCCTCCGCCGCATCCGCGGCACAGATGACATCGCCGATGAGTACAGCGACCTTGCAGCTGCCAGCGAGGTATCCGGCACCGTTAAACAGCCGTGGCGCGACATCCTCGAGCGCAGGTATCGCCCACAGTTCATCATGGCCATCCTCATCCCCTTCTTCCAGCAGCTCACCGGCATCAACGTCATCATGTTCTACGCGCCCGTACTGTTCAAGACGATCGGGCTCGGAGGGGATGCCTCGCTCATGTCGGCAGTGATCACGGGGCTGGTGAACATCGTCGCGACGTTCGTGTCCATCGCCACGGTGGATAGGCTCGGCCGACGCAAGCTCTTCTTCCAGGGAGGTGCCCAAATGCTTGTTTGCCAGGTACTCATATAATGTTACACCTGCTAAAATACCTCATGTACTGTCTTATCATGTATTCTTGTTACACAAAGGTTGACACGATTTTGTGACACAGGTTATCATTGGAACGCTGATTGGTATGCAGTTTGGGACGAGCGGAGATGCTACCCTTCCGAGGACATTTGCGGCCTCTATCGTTGTGTTCATTTGCGTCTACGTTGCCGGCTTCGCGTGGTCGTGGGGGCCGCTCGGCATCCTCGTGCCGAGCGAGATCTTCCCGCTGGAGATCCGGCCGGCGGGGCAGAGCATCAACGTGGCCGTCAACATGCTGTGCACCTTCGCCGTCGCGCAGGCCTTTCTCCCGATGCTCTGCCACATGAGGTTCGGGCTCTTCTATTTCTACGGAGGATGGGTGCTCGTGATGACGTTGTTCGTCGCTCTATTCCTCCCGGAGACCAAAAATGTACCGATTGAGAAGATTGGCGTGGTGTGGAGAACGCATTGGTTTTGGGGCAGGTTTGTCACTGACCAGGGTGCCCATGCTGAACCATGTAAAGCTGAGATGATCAATGGGAAGACCAATATCATTGTGTGATATATAGCTATGTAGCCAGGATAAAAATTATGTTGGGACACCGATATGCTATATTAGCCAACAATAAAAAAATATACCACGAAAAACAGGAAATTATGCGAGTAAGAGATCATAGATCATTACCACTAAACGTGTGGTACAACGAAAAAAGAGTTGGAGCAGTTTGATCTAACATCGTGCGTGTTGATGTAATGAAAGTAGTCGATCGTCCAACGTCCTTGGTCACCGATCGTGTTGGACCGAAATGGCGACAGAGGGGGGGTGAATGTCGACTTTAAAAATTGTTCCTTCAAAATACTCACGAAACAATTCCTCTCCAATAGCTACAAAGCTATCAAGAAGGAGCGACTAGAACTGAGCAAAAAGACTGCAAACAGTAGCTACTTGTTGGCCGCAAACTGCAGGACATTAAGTAGCAGAACTGCACAAAAAAAAGGCTAGCTTTTGACTGCTGAAAACTGCACTAAAATTGCTGATTTTGACTGCTGAAAACTGCAGCAAATAGATGATGTATACAGCAGCAATTTTGGCTGAAAACTGCAGCTGAAAGGGGCTGAAAACAGCAGCAAATAGATGCTGAAAACTGCAGCAGGAAGTGACTGAAATCTGCAGCAGGGAGTGGCTGAAATCTGCAGCAAAACAGCAGCAAGAAAACAAAGGTTTGCTTCCAATCTTTTAGTCCCAGAGGATCACCACTAAATATCAAATAGCAAGGAGGGCTTGGAAAACAAGGAAATCAAACTTAGAAGCAAGAGATTCAGAATTTGGATAAAACCTGAAAAGTACAGAGGGTTGCCCAAAAACTCAATTTCCCATTTCATCTTTGATCATTTGGCTATGAAACTTTGAGGATAGGTTAGCAATAGCCTCTGGACCTCTCATGCCAAGTTTTATGCCATCTCGTGAAGGAAATCGAAAATAACACCAAACCTTAGAAATTCAGAAAAGAGGTAAATCCTGAAAACTTACAGAGCCTCCACCAAAACTCAAATTTCTCCTCAATCGTTGATCCTCTGACCATGAAATTTTGAGGGAAGCTAGTTGATAGCCTCTGGACTCTCCATGCCAAATTTCAAGCCAACTCTCGGAGGGAAACAAGAACAGCCTCCAAAACCCTAAATAGCAAACATGAAGAACAGAGAAGGCTCAAAAAGAAGAATCTGAGATTGAACGAGGTTTGCTCTGAGGATTGACTAGACAAATGGCCTTTGAGCATCACCCATGTCATAGCAACCCATTTTGGCACTTCCCAGCAAGAACTAACAAGAATCTCAAAAACTCACAAATCACCAGAGGGAGACAACGAAGGGAAAAAATAAGAACAGAGAATGCAAACTTCAGATTTTCATTTCTTGGATCAAAAGGAATACAGACGAGTCCCGATACGCATGTACATTAGGACAAGGAAAAGATTACAAGACTCTCAATCCATCTCCTCACTCTCCCAACTCAAGAACACACACTCCACAAGGCTGCTCTACATCTCAGCAACTTGCACACCTACGCACAGGAGCTCTATCTCATACTTGGGAACCACTCTACACAGCCAGGAGCTCTATACTCCCTTCTCTCTTGGAACCCAACTCCCAGCACCCACGAGTAAACACACGCAGGAGAGCAAGCTATCAAAGAAGACACACACCCGAAGCACCATCCACACCTGCTCAAGACAGCCAGCAGGACATAAGCACACGCACTTGCTCACCCCTCTCTTGGCAATTCAAGAAGTGTCAGCCATGTCTCACATGCTTGCTCCACACCCAAATGAGGCAAGGGTCATGGTCAACATGACCAGGATTTGGAGGGAAAACCAGCCCCTCCTCTCATTGCTTGAGTCAAAATACCAAAACGCCCTCAAGCACCTTCCCGGAAGTTTCCTGTCGACACACGACCGCACCCGGCATCCTGACCGTCTGGGCCTCGACACCTCCTGTGTCTAGTCCCGGTCCGCTGGTCATCGCCCGTCGTGTCCGTCACGGACAGTTCCGGTTCCTCGTCTCCCGACTCGCAACCACTTCAGCAGCCTCGATCATCTTCGGCATCTTTGACCGTCTGGACCTCGACACCTCCTGTGTCTAGTCCCGGTCCTCCTCGCCTCACCATGACCTAGCTCCGAAGTCCTGCAGTCACAGCATAAGCAAACCATCACATAGCACCGCATCTAAACAAGATAATCCACATTAGCACGCATAAAGGTACTCAACCCTCGAATACAAAACAAACTCAAACTCACTAAACCGACCACAATTACTTATCACAAACACGGGACACCTCCACATGGTCTCTCAATCTCCCCTTGATGAGTATATTGACAAACCCCAAAAAGCATAAGTTGAGTTTGTTAGAAAGTCGTACATGGTCCAAGAGAAGAAATTGATGCTAATGACCATGTAGACGCAAGGAGTAAAAGAAAGAGCAAGTTTTCCTCAAACGCTCCCAAAACTCCCAAAAGAGACTTTTTCTCCAATATTCTCCCCTTTGGCAATAGAGTCATCAAGATACAAAAGAGAGAATATTGCATGGTGTGGTTGAATGTTATGCAATGCTAAGCAATTAGAGCCATGAAGATTATCCAAAATGACTATTCGAGTATTACACCAAGCCATAACTTATATGAAAGCTATCAATATCATTACAAGATATGCATAATCAAGCCAAGCCACGAAGTAACAATATGAAGATTAGATGAATTTCTTAGCATGTCAAGCCACTCAAGAGAATAGTCTAGCTAGAGGTATCCAAGGATGATGCAAACCATGTCAATAGCCTAAGTGGAACCAAGAAGCTAGAATTGAGTCAATTTAGAGTGCTATTAGTTCAAGAAAGAATCATTTGGCTCAACTTTTGTCAAAAGCCCAAATTTCAACTATATTTTCATTTGCAATGAATATTCAAGTTGATAAAGGTCTATCTTAGTAAAGAAGGTCCCGACTAGGAGCCATCCACAACTTCTTCCTAAGCTTCAACCAATTTTGACAAATTGCATTTTTAGCCATGTGCTAGATCTCAAGCCTCACTACGACCATCCCAAGCAACAAAAGCTTAAAAGAGTGGTCTAGGTCATCCAAAACTCCCCCTGAGTTCATGCCCAGTGCAATGGCAAGCAGTCTCATGAGAAAGAATTGGTGAGATCAGTTCTTTCGCACATAAAAGAGATCTTTTGCGTTTCTTAAAATAATTGAACTCACTCATGTTTCATTACGACACTAGCATAGCTCAAACAAAAGCTCAATTAAAGATTCAAGACTCAACTTAGCCTATTTGACATGGCATGAATCATAAGAGGATAACTAAAGATAGACTAGCCTCAAGAGCTAACATGACATGTCTTAGTTCAAGTTGTGCAATTTTAATTAACTTAACAATGGCAAAGGCTTGACGACACATATGAAGCAATGATAAATCTAGCGATTAAGCATAATCATGGCAAGATGTAATGCATTGTAATCATGTCAACTATGGATAATAGTCAAGGCTCCATGTAGTTATATTACAATGCACAATGCTAAAAAGCAAGAAAATCCAGCTCCCCCTCAACATGTGAAACAATGTTTAGTTCAAGTTGAGTTATATCAATATTAAACTCCAGAAGCTCCCAAATGAACTCTCCACAACCAAAGCAATAAAACGAGAAGTCGGCAAAGAAATCAGACAAGGCGGTCCTTAAAGATAGACAAGATATAGAGAATACTATAGCCCAGACTGACTCTCATCTACCCCATATGACACTAGGACTATCAACTGCCCGGCTAACACACTAAGGAGCAAACACGTTCCCTGTCTACCCAAGGGTGGCCCAACCCTTGCTAGAACCTATAAGAAGTGAGTAAGCTCAACCTAGTGAGAAGAGACGACTAATAAGCAACAACCTAGAGCATAAGATGAGAGGAAGAAGTCTAAGCAACTAGACGAGAGAAACACTCTAATCTATGCTAGGAGGACTAACCCAAAATGCATCCGAAATGGCGATGTAAAGGAGCAACAAAGATAATATACAAGATAAAGCAAGAAAGCACAAAGCTCCCTCACTACAAATCCATAAGGACAAACCACCCCAAGCTCTCCCATCAAGGTCGAAAACCTAGAGCTATCCAAAGGCTTGGTAAAGATATCACCAATCGCGGTCACTCTCCACAAATGGAGCACTATATCACCCTTCTCCACATGGTCTCTAAGGAAGTGATATCGGATATCAATATGCTTGGTCCGAGAGTGTCTTTGACTGGGTTCTTAGCAATGTTAATAGCGAAGTGTTATCACAAAAGAGTGGAACACTTTCTATAACTAACCCAAAATCCCGCAGGTCGGCCATCAAAGTATCTGGTCAGCAAACAATCGGCGGCGACAACATACTCGACCTCTGCGGATCAGGTAACAACGGATCGCTTCCTAGAGGACCAAGAACGAGAGAAGTGCCAATGAATTGACAGTGCGGTGCTTTTCCTATCTATCCTCTGACCAAAAAAGTCTGCGTCCCGAGTAGGCTCTAAGGAAAAGACGGATGAGGAAGAGTACCAGATACCATAGTCAATGGTAGCTCGAAGGTCTCAAGAATGCGCTTCATCACCGGCGGTGAGATACGCGAGGAGAAGCTCAAATCGAGCACACAAACACACGAGAGAAGTGTATGTCCGGTCTCGAGGCGTTGAGGTACAAGAGGAGCCAATCATGCTTTGCGATACTCCTTCGATCAACCGCTCACCATCCTCATCTGGTCAAGATAGGTCAGAGAAGCCATGGGAGTCGACACAGGCTTACCATCACTCATGTCGGTTGTCTCAGAGGTCACGAGTGTACTTGCCTTGATGCAAGAAAGTACCCTCCCGAGTCTGCTTGATCTAGAAACCAAGGAAGAAACTCAACTCGCCCATCATGCTCATCTCAAACTCTGAGCTCATAACATCGGAAAACTGAGAAACAAGAGTATGAGATGAGCCACCAAAGATGATATCATCCACATAAATCTGGACGAGTAGAAAGTCACTGCCATGCCTGCGAAAGAACAGGGTCTTGTCTACCTTACCCATCTCAAAACCATGACTCAACAGATAGGACTTAAGCCTCTCATACCAAGCTCTGGGAGCCTGCTTAAGTCCATACAGCGCTTTTGAAAGCTTGAAGACATGGTTAGGGTATTTGGGGTTCTCGAAACCTGGAGGCTGTCTAACATAGACCTCTTCCTCAATAAACCCATTGAGGAAGGCACTCTTGACATCCATCTGGTAAAGCTTGAAACCCTTAGAAGGCTGCGAAGGCAAGCGAAATTCTAATGGCCTCAAGTCTAGCAACAGGGCAAAGGTCTCCTCAAAATCCAGGACCCTCAACACAGGAGAACCCCGAGCTACCAGCCTAGCCTTGTTTCAATGACTACCCCTTCCTCACTGCTTGTTTTGAACACCCACTTAGTCCCAATAACATTGTGACCTCGAGGGGCTCGACAAGCGACTGACCTTGTTTCTCTCAAAGTTTTCCAACTCCTCATGCATGGCATTGACCCAAGACTCATCGAAAGAGCATGATCAACATCCTTGGGCTCAAGGAAGCAATGAAAGCGAGAATGGAGACGAAAAGAGAAGTGCAGATTTTGAGCGTGTGACACGCTCAAAAAGATCTCCAATGATCTGCTCAAGGATGCCTTCTCTAGATATGTCGGGAGGTTCGGATGAGAAGAAGAAGTGGCCTCTACCTCGTGTGCAGACGAGGCAGGGGGCAGAGCCACTAGCTCCGGAGGAAACGGAAGGCAGGTGATCACCTTGAGGTGCCGTGGAAGAAGGCATCTCAAGGGAGGAAGAGGAGCTGGATCGTAAACAACCATCGTCTCCTCGTCCTCATCATCCACGAAGATGGTCTCGGACCGCTCTAAAGAACACGAGATATCCGCCTAGTCCGGACCGCCTCGTCAAAGGTCACCTCGCGAGTCTCTACCAACTTGCTAGACTCGCAGCCTGACCCTATAAGTCCGCTGAAGAAGTCGAGTAGCCTAGAAAGATCCCATCACAGAACGTGACTCGAACTTGTCTAGGTTCCCGGACTTGAAATAAAGCACTTGCAACCAAACACACGAAAATGAGAGACGGGCTTTTTCGCCTCAGTATCTCGACTCATAAGAAGTGCGGTGCAAGAGTGCCCGAAGAAAGACTCGATTTGACACATGGCACGCGGTCGCAATGGCTTCAGCCCAAAACTTCCTCGGTGTAGAGTACTCATCAAGCATCGTCCTGGCCATCTCGACCAAGGTACGGTTCTTCCTCTCCACAACGCCATTTTGTTGAGGGACGTACGGAGAAGAGAACTGGTGCTCTACACCTGTCTCTCCGCAGAAACTCTCAAAGTAGGAATTCTTGAACTCCGTGCCATTGTCACTGCGGATCGCTCGTAAGGCACCCGGGAGCTCAACAGAAAGCCTACGAAAGAAACCTCGAAAATGTGTAAATGTCTCATCCTTCGAGGCTAAGAAAAACACCCAAGAATACCTCGAGAAGTCATCGACCACAACAAGAACATACCACTTCCCTCCTGCTGACTGCACTCGAGCTGGTCCAACTGTGTCCATGTGGAGCAGCTGTCCCGGTGCATCGGTCATAGTAACTGTGACCGGAGGATGAGAAGCGGCAACCATCTTGCCGTGCCGGCATGGAGTGCAAACAAGATCTTTGACCATCTTGAGTTTCGGCAGACCACGAATGAGATCATGGCTGCTAACTCGAGTCAAATGGTCAAATCCAATATGACCAAGCCTCCTATGCCAAAAAGAAAGGTCACGGGACTCAGAAGCAACTAAACACCTGAGAGGATCACCAGAAGACTCAGCAAAATCAGCACGAAAGATCCTCCCATAACGAGAAATCCTGCAAACCAAACTCCCCGAAGAATCAAGAATTTTGCAAGCGTTTTTCTTGAAGCTCACCTCGAAACCGTCATCGGTAAGCTGAGAAACGGAAAGCAAATTATACTGCAGCTTACTAACCAAGGCAACATCCTTAAGAATAAAAGAAGCATTAATACGCCAAGTACCTTTGGCGATTACGCCGCCCAGACGAAGCGTCTCCGAAGGTGATCGTCTCATCACCGAGCGCTGGCTAGGAGGAGAACCAACGGAGTCTCCGGTCATATGACGAGAACAACCGAGTCTACAAGCCAAACCTTCTCCTTCCCTACCCGGCGAACCTGAGTCAAACAGAGAATAAAGTCTCAGTACTGGGATAAATCAACAATGATTTTGGCACCCAATACTGAATAACACGTCGAGCAGATGAAGTAGTCAAGCACGACTGACCTCTATCTACCCTCGCTCTCTGTAACTCAAAGCGAAAGGTCTAAGAGTAGACCGAAGTTCTTTGGGTCCGATCACACTGAAGGAGCGAGTCGAGCACACGCAACATGTCTTGAACACGCCATGGTAGCTATCTCGATGGGGAAAACGAGATCTACCCTCGGGGCGGCGGAAGTCACGATCAAAGCGACTTTGAGGACGAAAACCGAAAACTTCGGAAAAACCAAGTCCTCGATGCTGCACAAACCCATCAGAAGAAACAAGCCTAGACCTCGTGTTGGTCTTAGGTGCACTCAAGGTCTGGGGCCGACCCTGAATGCGCCTAAGAGACTCAACATGGTCTCTACGCGATCTTGGCGCTGAAGCATCGATCGATGTGTGTCCATCCTTCGGCGAAGGTGCGGTGATACTTCACCTTACGAGAGGTAGAAGCGATGTGAAATTACCTTCTTGTCGAAATCCTCGACATAGCCCGCCGACTTGAAATGGACTTTCTCGGTCTGGCTCGATCTCGATCACACACGGTGCTATGGGTGCGAGCACGGCGGTGGATGCTTCCTCATGTCCTCAAAGAAGTCATATCCTAGACCCTGATTAAATCTGCAGATCTTAGATTGGTCTAGAATAAGATTGAGCTTCTTCTTGCCTCCTACAAATCTCTCGAGAGTGTTCATAAGGTACTGACACTCCCGAAAGAGAGAGGTGCAAGAAGAGCAGGGGGAAGAAGAGACAGCAGAAGGTAAGGGAGCAAAAGAAGAACCAGCAGCAGAGGGAAGAATGGCTTGTGCACGCACAGCCGACTCTGAAGGGACAGTCCTACTGCTAGCCAGTTGGTTCACGTCGCTAAGCGTCTCAACCTTACCCTGGGGCTTCTCCCCCTTCTCCACAATCATATTACAAGCACAATGTGGCTTCTCTAGAAGGTCCTTAGTTAGCTTCACACATTTCTCATCCAAAGCAATCAAGTCAGATTTTAGTTTGTTACACTTAATGCATGGTGAGCTAACAGGGTCCTTAGAAGCAAACTTAGCCATCTTCCTTTCATGATCAATCATATCTTGAAACTGTTTGGAGACAGCCTCAAGTTCAGCAGTTAACTTAGGACAGTTCAAGCATGAAACAATCGGCTCAAGTAAAGAAGCTTGTAGTTCAGCAATTTTATGATCTGCTGCTTTTAAGTTCATCTTCAAGTTATTGCAATTTTCATAAGACTCAGGCGGATCAAGGAGCATGGCATAAGGTACTCTAGCAAAATGTCCTTACCCTCACATGAGGTGGGAGAAGTAGTCTCATCGATAATAAGTAGGGTAATGACCATCCTACTCAACTCTAACTCGACAAGCGGACTAACATTCTCCACCTTAACACTATCAAGTTTAGAGGACAGACTATCATGTGAGGTCCTTAACTTCTCCATATCAACCAAACAAAGCGAGCATGTATCACAATCATCACTAGAAGGAGCAGATGTAAGAGCAATAATCTCTAGTGACGATCTATCTATTTCCTTCTCTAACTCAAAGACACTTAGCCTTAGCTTTAGCATGAAAACCTCCTAGCTTAAGAAAAGCATGATTGAGCTGGTCGTAGGTGGGTACCTCGTCCGAGTCGGAGTACAGCTCGCTGTCGCTGAGTTCGCCCTCGAGGGCCATGAAGTACATCTTGGGAGAAGTCGTTGCCGCCATCCTTGGGCTCTTGATCACCCGTCCGTCATCGTCGCTCCATCCCTCCACCTCGCCGAGGTCGAGGTCGTCGAAGCGGTGAGGACGCTTGTGGAAGAGCTTCTTGGCTTTGCCGAAATTGCGGAACTTCTTCTTGCTGGGCGTCTGAGCTGGAGGCTTCTTGTTGCGGTTCTTGTCGGTGTAGTCGTTCTTGCCCGAACCGCCGTAGTCGTTCTTGCCCTTCTCAAGCTTGGGGCAGTTTGCCCGAATGTGGTTGGGGCCACCACACTCGAAGCAAATCACAGGTCCTCCCCTCTTTCTGTCCCTCCTCCTCTTGTAAGCATGGGAAAACTTCCGAGCTAGGAGGGCCATCTGCTCATCCTCGAGTGCTCTAGCGATCATCGATTCGTCACGAGAGCGACAAGGAGAAACCACAAGAAGAATCAGAAGAAAGCCCGGAAGCAGAAACGGGATCGGTGACCAAGGCCATCGACTGTGACTTCGACCGACGAGAGACAACGTCAATCTCGTGAGTCTTGAGGCGCGAGTACAACGCGTCAAGAGTCAGGGTCGAGAGGTCTGTCGTGTCTTTGATGGTGGTCACTTTCATCTCCCACACGCGCAGATCGAGTGCTGTAAGTATCTGACGAGCGTTGTCCGAGTCGGGGTATGTGAGACCGACCGCTCGGAGGTTGCTCAAGATCTTGTGAAAACGAGCGAAGCACTCATCTAGGGACTCACCGAAGAAGCATCTCAAATTTGTTGTATTCTCGTTTGAACCGGTCTGTCGAACCGTCTTGATCTGGGTGGTGCCCTCATGGTATCGTCGAGGTCACCCGAGATATCGTGGCGGACGACGAGTGAGATATCTTGATCAAACTCGCTCGACTCAAACCACGGATGATGATGTTCCTTGCCTTTGCATTCGCCTCAACATCGCCCATGTTCCGGCATTGATGTTCACATCGGCGAGAACAATGAATCGTACCTTGACCTTCCGCCAGATGGCATACCCACAGGCTGGATGTATGTCTCCATTCGGCTCTTCGGAAGGGTGTCGATGCCATCAGCAAACGGCAGTTGAGTACTTGTCCATCGCCATGGCTCTTGAGACCGGTTAAGATCTATTGAAAAGAGCTAACCGCTCGATACCAATTGTTGGACCGAAATGGCGACAGAGGGGGTGAATGTCGACTTTAAAATTGCTCCTTCAAAATACTCACGAAACAATTCCTCTCCAATAGCTACAAAGCTATCAAGAAGGAGCGACTAGAATCGAGCAAAAAAGATCGCAAAAAGTAGCTACTTGTTGGCATAAACCGCAGGACATTAAGTAGTAGAAGCTGCACAAAAAAAAGGCTAGCTTTTGACTGCTGAAAACTGCACTAAAATTGCTGATTTTGACTGCTGAAAACTGCAGCAAATAGATGATGTATACAGCAGCAATTTTGGCTGAAAACTGCTGTTGAAAGGGGCTGAAAACAGCAGACAAATAGATGCTGAAAACTGCGCAGAGAAGTGACCAAATCTGCAAAGAGGAGTGGTGAAATCTGCAACAAAAGCAAAGAAGAAGAAAACAAAGGTTTGTTTCCAATCTTTTAGTCCCAGAGGATCACCACTAAATATCAAATAGCAAGGAGGGCTTGGAAAACAAGGAAATCAAACTTAGAAGCAAGAGATTCAGAATTTGGACAAAACACGAAAAGTCTGAGGGTTGCCCAAAACTCAATTTCCCATTTCATCTTTGATCATTTGGCTATGAAACTTTGAGGATAGGTTAGCAATAGCCTCTGGACCTCTCATGCCAAGTTTTATGCCATCTCGTGAAGGAAATCGAAAATAACACCAAACCTTAGAAATTGAGAAAAGAGGTAAATCCGAAAACTTACAGAGCCTCCACCAAAACTCAAATTTCTCCTCAATCGTTGATCCTCGACCATGAAATTTTGAGGAAGCTAGTTGATAGCCTCTGGACTCTCCATGCCAAATTTCAAGCCAACTCTCGGAGGAAACAAGAACAGCCTCCAAAACCCTAAATAGCAAACATGAAGAACAGAGAAGGCTCAAAAAGAAGAATCTGAGATTGAGCGAGGTTTGCTCTGAGGATTGACTAGACAAATGGCCTTTGAGCATCACCCATGTCATAGCAACCCATTTTGGCACTTCCCAAAGAAGAACTAACAAGAATCTCAAAACTCACAAATCACGAGAGGAGACAACGAAGGAAAAAATAAGAACAGAGAATGCAAACTTCAGATTTTCATTTCTTGGATCAAAAGGAATCTGACGAGTCCCGACACGCATGTACATTAGGACAAGGAAAAGATTACAAGACTCTCAATCCATCTCCTCACTCTCCCAACTCAAGAACACACACTCCACAAGGTCGCTCTACATCTCGAAGAACTTGCACACCCACATACAGGAGCTCTATCTCATACTTGGGAACCACTCTACACAGCCAGGAGCTCTATACTCCCTTCTCTCTTGGAACCCAACTCCCAGCACCCACGAGTAAACACACGTAGGAGAGCAAGCTATCAAAGAAGACACACACTCGAAGCACCATCCACACTTGCTCAAGACAGCCAGCAGGACATAAGCACACGCACTTGCTCACCCCTCTCTTGGCAATTCAAGAAGTGTCAGCCATGTCTCACATGCTTGCTCCACACCCAAATGAGGCAAGGGTCATGGTCAACATGACCAGGATTTGGAGGAAAACCAGCCCCTCCTCTCATTGCTTGAGTCAAAATACCAAAACGCCTCAAGCACCTTCCCTAAGTTTCTGTCGACACACGACGCACTTTTGATCATCGACCGTCAGGGCCTCGACACCTCCTGTGTCTAGTCCCGTCCACCAGTCATCGCCGTCGTGTCCGTCACGGACGATTCCGGTTCCTCGCCTCCCGACTTCATAACCACTTGGCAGACCTCGATCATCTTGGCATCTTTGACCGTCTCGGACCTCGACACCTCCTGTGTCTAGTCCCGTCCTCCTCGCCTCACCATGACCTAGCTCAAGTCCTGCGATCCACACGCACAAGCAAACCATCACATAGCACCGCATCTAAACAAGATAATCCACATTAGCACGCACAAAGGTACTCAACCCTCGAATACCCAAACAAACTCAAACTCACTAAACCGACCGTCAATTACTCATCACAAACACGGGGACACCTCCACATGGTCTCTCAGATCGTTTCCTCCAGCAACCTCTCGTGTACCCTATGTACGTTGCGGATCGTCCCCAATCAATGTAGCAGCAATTCTACTGTATACACATGTCTAGGAGTGAAACATTGTGCGCCGGTGTGCTAGCACCAGCACGCACGGCAGGGCTTTCGGTTAGGTGGTGGCTAAGGTTTCGATGGGTGGTGCAACTCACTATCCCAATAGCCCCATGCCTCCCCTTATAAAGACTCATAATGGATCCAATCAGAACTAATTTGTCTCAACTCATTAAGTGTGTGATCTTGTAAGTTCATGCGTAATCGGTCGTGACCCGAAAACTCCTTTCTGGTCCACAAGCCGGTACCAATTCCTAGCAGGACATAGCGACTCACGAATACACATAAAGATTATATCGGATGAACCTTATATAATATGATCTACGACTAGACCTCATCACTTATGACCAGTTCGTAACTCCTTACGACTAATTCGCATCTGGTCACGATCAATTCGTAACACCTTACAACCAGTTCGTCGACCCGTCTGTGATCATATATGACCAGCTCACAACCAGTCTATATCCCCATACGACTAGTTCGTATCTGGTCGGACCAAGCGACCTATTTGCGTATTGTCCATTTATCTCACGATATCTAGTCAAACTCCAGGTGAGATATATGTCATCTATGGACTGTTCATTCTTTTCTTGATCTATGGACGGATAACTTCGTATGGTCGACTCTTCAACCACTTGTGGCACGGTCATGCACGCACTTCATTTATCCGACCACATCAAACGGCCCAGACATATCTCTCCTGTTATGCTAGGAGGGGCAAATCACATATCCAACCAGTCATATCCTTCCGCAAGTTTCATAGCATACCCGAAAACTATCTTTATAACTAACCAGTTACAGAGTAGCATTTGGTAACTCATAAGTATATTGTTACATATGTAGAAAAGCATGTTGATCTCAAGTCTAAGGATTATACATCATCGTTGGTTGAGACCAATTGATGACACATAGAAACATAAAAATCTCAATAATATCTCAAAGTGGATTAATCCAATATCATGTTCTCTAACATGTGCTCACACTATTGATTCGATGTCCTCTATATCTATGACCAGTGAGACATGGTCATCAATTAATACATGTGCTGGTTTATAAGTCACCAGTGTCCCGACCAGTGACATCCTACTAGAAATCCTTTTAGAATGACATCATACAACTATTAAAGAGCTTCACCAACAAGTCGCATACTTGCTAATCTTTATAAATGATAATCCATCCAAGCAACATAATAACATTTATTCTATAACTCGTAAATATAGACGTGATACAATCGTATCATGATTGCCTCTTAGGGCATATCACTAACAAGTTATAGCAGTGGCGAATCCTAGATTTTCAATATGGGTATATGAAGTTAATAAAATATTGTTCAATAGAAATATTCAAGGTCTATAATAGAAAAGTTAAAGTACAAATTGTTCCTACTAAAACCAACGTCTCAAAATAATTTAGATAAATCAAAAAATAATTAAGTAAAAATACAAATTAACTCGACGAGCCTTCGTGCTTTGGAAGCGAGATATTACCACTTCATCACTAACTTATAAAAAAAATCTCTTTTGGGAAATTTAACTAAGCAATCATTAATTATTCATCCCTCATGGTATTTCTTGGCTTGTTCTTCATTAATTCAATGCCAAAAATACTCTCTCAGTTCTCTTGCATATGAGATTATGAGGTGTTGCACACGATGGCAGAGGCGCTATCCCCGAAGAGAGCCTGGAAGACTAGGTTGTCAGGATGCACATTGTCGATGACACGGAAGTAGATGACATGGGTCTCGGTGAAAACCACGAGCACCAGCGGTGTTCTTAGCCAGGTCCTTGGTAAGGCGGAGCGTGGCCGTGCCCACGAATCAGCGCCCTGGTGGTAGAGAGCCATATGGCGCACGGTGGTGAGCGAGTAAAGGGGGTGGGTGAGGTGGTAGTCGGTGCAGGGCATGTCGCCGCCGCCGCTGGTGGAACCCATGATGAGGTGGGTGATGTCCTACGCCGGCCGGACCCAATCCCCGAGGGTCGCCATCACCCCTAGCTCAGGGACCTTCTGAGAGTTAATCGCTTTGTCCATGTCCAAGGTCAGGGACATGTAAGCGCAGTCAGGTTGCGGTTGTCCCACAGCGGCTCTTCGTCAATGTAGAGGTGGCACTTCTTGACAGTGGACTTGTCACCTGCGGAACGTTAATTCGTACATGTGTTGTTAATTATCCGTTGAAATTGATATGTAATTAATTTTGCTAGTATTTTTCCTAAAAATTAATTTCGCGAGCATGCTTATTGTTTGTGTATATATGCGTTTTGACTTCTGTTTGATAGTGTAAAAACAAATGCATCATTCACGTATTATCCACGAAGGTTTCTTTTAAGGAAAACAATAGGAAATGGTCCTATTAAATATATATTATTAGGAAAGTGAGTAAGTAAGGGATATAAATAGTTACATTATTCCAAGCCCAAACAATGCTTGTTTTGTGGTGCGTGCATTCATAGAGTGCGTATGCACCACCCGGGCGGCATACAGACTACAACCACGCGCCACCCACATCCCTACAACTCATGCACACATTTAGAGATAATTTTTTGTGTTCCAAAAAAAAAGATATTTGTATCTTTAAACTGAGTATTTGGTTTGTGATCTATGTTGAACCATCGTGTTTCTTACGACGAGATTTACAAAATACGTTCTATGTTGCATATATTTCAAGTTAGTGGTGATATTATATATTATGGAACAAATAAAAATTATTTGTAGAACAACTAAAAGTGCTAGTGGACATCAAAAAAATTGTTAGTGCAACAAACAAAAATGCTGGTAGGATAATTGTGAAAATATTAGTAAAAGAAAAACAAAATGACTACTGGAAATAAATAAAATATATTAGTGGAACAAATAAAATAAATTACTGGAAAGAATTAAAAGTGCCAGTGGAACAAACAAAAATACCAGTGGAACAAATCAAAGCTATTAGTTGAACAAATCAAAAATATTAGTGGAACAAATTGAAAGGGTGTTGGTGGAACAAATCGATTCAATTAGTGGAACAATTAAAAACCATTAGTGAAACAAATCGAAACTACTAGTGGAATAAATAAAAAATATTAGTGGGACAAATCAAAATTATTCGTGGAAAAAGGAGAGAAAAAACATTAGTGGAACAAAATAAAACTATAAGTGGAACAAATCAAAACTATTAGTGAAACTATTAAAAAGGTTGTTGGTTGAATAAATAAAAAATATTGGTGCTACAAAAAAAATTTCTTGTAGAACTAATACAAAATATTAGTGGAACCAATGTTGTTGCTTAGTGCATAAAAAATGTGCATATCGATCTTATTTTCGTTGATCTTGTTTTATCCTGTGCAACAATACGAACATACCAGTGGAACAAAGGAATGAACTTGCGAAACAAAGGAACAAAAACAACTGCAACAAATGAAATATGCTGATCCCAACAATGTATTTATTTGCAACATTGGTTTTGTTTTGAAGATCTTGTCATAAAAAACATGATGTTTTAAATGGAGCACACAACATATACTCGGTTGGACATTTGAAATCTAAGAATTATTGGAGTTGTTGACATATTAAAAACTTCTTTTACAAGGGAGCGAATGGGCCAGCGTCGGAGCGCTACAAGCCGCGCGCAGCATGTATAATTTCTGGCGTGTTTATCGATAGCAGTACTAGTTAGCCTACAACAAATCACAGTAACTCCACTAGGCAAGTACAGAATCTATCGGGTATGGTCTTTGCCCAAAGCCAACTATCGGAGACTGCACGTTGGCAATATTGTGTCAAGGAAATATATGCCATTCTAACATCCCTGTTGGCGTTGGGTTTTATGGTGCTATTGCAAAGAGTGGGTCGGCTGGGCTTGAATTTTTTTATTAATTAATCATTTTTTTAATTTTATTTTAAAGTTAACTTCCGACGAATTTTATTTTCAATTCTGACATTTTTGATCACGCCATCACCCGTGATGTGACAAAACAACACTATCACGCCAGTTCGTATATGGACAAAGCTCTTATCACATCATAACCAGTGGCGTGACAGTGTTGTTTTGTCACGTCACGGGTGGTGACGTGACCAAAAGTGCTATTTTATGAACTTATCCTATAACGTGATAATAATATTTTATCACGCCACGAGTGGTGGTGTGATCAAAGGGACTAGAATTAGAAATAAAGTTCGCCGAAGGTTACCTTTAAAATAAAAAAATATAGTTAATTAATAATAAAAAAAAAGTTCGCTAGGCTTCCAAACATTGGTGGCCCCACACTGCCACCATGCTCCGTCACCGAATGGGTGGATTTCTAGACTAGATGCATCCTCGTGGCCCCATGGCCCCCATCCTCTCGCGCGGCAGGCACCAACATCCTAAAGTACCACGCATGTGCAAATGCATTTCTCTTGAATTCATGTTAGATTTCATTTTAAAATGTTTTCGATTTCGAGGTTGAAAGTCCCAAATTCGATTTGAAAGTTTTCTCAATGCTAGTTTAAAAGTTTGAAATCGACCTGAATGTGTCGAATTCGAGTTGAAAGACCCAAATTTGAGTAGTAAGTTTTTTCAATTTCCACTTGAAAGTCTGACGTTCGAGTTGAAAGTCTTGGATTCGAGTCGAAAGCTTCAAATACCATTTTCAAAAGCACCCTAAATAAAAAGTTTCCCCTTCGTAAGGCTTTAGATCTAGTAGAAAGTCCATTGGACAGAATTGCGTGTTCAGATTCTTGGATAAGAAGATACTAGGCGGGCGTCTGCCAACTTTAGATCTAGTTGAAAGTCCATTGAACGGAATTGCATGATCAGATTTTTGGGAAGAAGACACTGGGAGGGCGTCTGCCAGTTGCATTCTAGGAGGACGACGTCAAACTAGCAGTATCCTCTTGCGTGTTTTTGTTCTATTGCTGATACATAGTTTTTGTTTTAAATTTTGGGCTAATATGACATGGCCCGTTGATGTCTAAATATTAGACTTTTATGTAATGCGTACATTTATGAACCTCAAATCAACTCATTTTGGTTTGTCCACTTGTATATTTCAAAAACATTTGTAGAGATGTAGAGCATGTCAGAACTTGTGTACACGCAAACATTTGTGCAAAAATATGATAATATGTGCACTGTACAAAAAAGAAACAAAATGCACCTATATTACAAAGGAAAACGTCCCTTCGTGGTCTCTCAATTCTCACCGTGATTAGTTGATTTAGTTATCATCCCTGAAGTCTAATACATATTAGAAACGTCATCCAACAAAACCAGATCAAATAACTCCGATTAGGATTTTGTTGGTTGACTGGCTTCCACGTGGCGCTTCGCGGTGGCATGGCACCTCGCCCCATCTCCTCTTCCTCTTATACATTTCCTCAAGCATGTTCTTCACTGGTACACATGACATCAATAGCGCCACCTTTGCCTGGGTCATGGCGTCGAGGTGGCTGCTCCTCCATCTCTACCACGGTGTGTCGCTTGCCTAGAAGCCGAGGTGCAAGGCACAGCTCGCAGAGAGGTCACCGATCTAGATGCGGATGATGGCGAGCTGCCCGGCGCCACACCACTCCCTAAGGTTGCCGTCAAAGCTGCCCACGAAGCACATCGCCAACGCGTTCGCCGTCGGGGCAGCGCTCTCCGGGGCAATCGAAGCCGCCACGGACCTCATCATTAGTGCGTCCACCAAACTGCTCCAGGAAGCTGACATTGTGCTCGGGCCCAGAATGCATTGGCTGCGACCGAGGGATCACCAGAAGTAGGAGCAGGAGGGGGATTAGCGGAGGGGATGTTGGGGGAGTCAGGGCGGGGGTTGCACGGGAAGTTGGCAAGACGGCGGAAGGAGCTTGTCAGCGATCTCCAGCCATCGGGCCAGCACGCCGCGGCCCCGACGATGGTGAAATCCATGTGGGTTGGAGTGGGGGATGGGAGGCAAGCATCAACGGAGTGGGGGAAGCGCCACCCCCACCCCACCCACCCTACACACACACACACACACACACCACGCAGCTTAGGCTGTGGGAGCCCCTCCCCGGCTTGGAGTTGCTAATTGTTTTTTTTTAATGAAACCGGCAGGAGAGTTGCTCGTTATATTAATAGAGACAGAGCGAAACAAAGCTGCAGAGTACAAATTTTAAAGAATGGCCTTAATTACAAGGGGTTGAAAAGCTCCATACGCTTGGCCCCCGCAAGGGACCAAGTTCGACCCTCCTCCTTGATCTTCGTAGTCAGTTCCTGCGGTGTGGTGGCTCTATTGTTGAAAATTGTTGCATTTTGTTCCTTCAAAATCTCCCAAATAATTAGGAGTAGGATTGTCATCGTGGCCTTCTTGGGGGAGCCTTTCCTCTCTGCTATGTTGGACCACCAGTCCAAAATGTTCGTGCTAGGGGGCTAGAGGGAAGGCTGTAAGCTCTCGATTCCTAGCTGGTCTGCCATATCCTTCCAAATTCATGAGGAGAAACGACATTGGGCGAAAAGATAAAGGACCGATTCCGGAGTGTGTCTGCAGAGGGGGCAAAAGCGTTGGTTTGGCCACCCTCGTGCTTCCAGTCTGTCTAAGGTCCAAAGTTTATTTTGTATTGCCAGCCATGCGAAGAATTTGCACTTCGGAGAGGCATGGGTTTTCCAAATTAAAGTTTTGAAATTTGTCCCCATCAATCCGAGGAATTGTAGTGCGTAGACGGATTTTGAGGAATAGATTCTGTTCAGGGTTATCTTCCAATAAATCTCGTCCGGGGAGCCGTGCACCAGGTGGATTTGGCTTATTTTGGTCCAGAGCCCCACGAATTGTTGAATGTGGTCAACTGAGAGTCCCCTCAGAATATTTATGTTCTGCACCCAACATCCGTTCTGTACGAATTAGTTCTCAGATCATTAGTCTTTCATGAGCTGGATTCAGGGCTCCTAGCAACCTTTTCCAGATCAAGAAGAAATGAAACAAAAGGATCATTTCACACAACCAACATAGCAAAACACCCTTGTGCTCTGCTTATAGCAGACGATTGGGAAACAAAATCAATTGGATCTTTTTTACTGAAAAGAAAAGGAGAACTGAATCAAAGGTGGACATGCAAAGAGGAGGTCCTTCGTCATACCCATATCCAAGTTTCTAGATGCTTCTTTGCAAGAAAACATGAACTCCCTCATATATCATGAACATGTTGTGTTTCATGACCAGGACTCAGGCTTCCCAACAACTTCGTCCAAATCAAGAGGACAACACAGAAAGATCATTTCATAGTTCACACCAACAACTAAACACGCCACATAGTAGAAGTATCTGAACAAAACCAACTAGAATCATGACATATGTACAGGAAGTGTTTTCTCTCTGTTAGCTAATTCATGATTTGCAACTAAAAGGAACATGTACTGATTATTGTTCTTTAACTTGTAGTTGCAGAGCATAGAGTTCTCTAAACAATTTACAGCTCATATGACTGTGTGGCCTATGCATATATTTACTGTCATTAGATTGTGATTGACTTCGAATTTTTCTTTGCTTTAGCAAAGATATTATAACGAGACACCTAGACGATTATGAAACTTGAACTTTTCAAAGACAAGATCACGAAAATGTGCAACTCCATGAAGAAAATTTACAAGCTCCTCCGAGATTGATAACATATTACCGAGAGGGCCTCATGAATCTACTAGGTCAATTAAGATTATATGTAAGTTTTGTAATTTATTTTTCAGATATATCGTAAGTGTGATTTGCCCGATTCGCACCATTGTGCTATTCCTACATGCAGGGCCAAATAGAGATGTCTGGCGATTCTAGGAGAATTTCGAGTTAAAAATTTGTCGCAATTAAATGGAGGAAAGATAATTGTGGAGGCCGATGAAAATGGTGTTCCAAATGAAAGGTCACCTCCATTCTTGGCCAATATCTTGGCCACTAGCGAAGAATTCAACATTTGCACCATTGAACATTCCTAGATGGGACAACGAATTGTTTGTGAAGAAAAAGGAGAACATGATCAAGCATGTGGAGGTAAAAATTTTACTACATTGCACCATAAATCATTATGTTCACTTAATATGCTAAAAATCAACTTTAATTGTTCAAGGAGAAATTTGTCTATCCTTCTGAGACAATGTAGCTTACACGAGACTGGATTCTAATGACTATTAGTAAAAGGTGGAGAACCTACAAATCTAGTTTGAAGAATAAATATTTTAATCGTCATGAGAGGTCTTTGGATGAAATTTTGAAAAATGTTCCAAAAGGTGTTAATGCACATCAATGGGAAGCTCTTATTGGAATGTGGTGTCAAGATTCACACACAGTGATGTCTTCATTTTCTCATGCTTCAACTAGACACTAAAATTAGTTGGTTAACATCAGTATTGACTGAATCTGTTGTATTTGCAAAAATTATGTGACAAGAACACTCAGTGTGCAAGGCAACAAAAGAACCTGTACACAACCGGGAGAAAAAGCCATGCTAGGCTAAAGAAAGAGATGGTGATAATTGTTCTATCTCTATATTTTGTTTCTTGACCAACTAAAAGATCTTCTAACAGAAAAATTAATAAACCTTCTACTATATTTTTGTTGTACAGGAAACATTAAGGAATGCAAAGGTGCACAAGATTGACCTATGGGATGAAGCTCATAAGAAAAAGGATGGGAATTATACTAATGAGAATACGAAGACACTAATGGTATATTTCAGTCTTATGGTTACAATAAAAATAATTAGTTCATAGTATTTATGACTTGTTTATTTCAATAGGATACAACTTATGAGGAATTAGCAAAAAGGAAAACAAATAACAATGTGAGCCTGTCATGTAAAGATTATAGCGAAGTGTTTGAAGGTGTAATTGGAAAAGAGTCCAAACTTCGAGGGTACTATGATGATTAGTATTGGAGCCAAGTAAAGGTTTCTTAGGAACTAACTTTTGTTGAGCAATCTGAGCAAGAAGAAAAGCTTCAATTTGCACTACGATCAATGGGAGATAATGTAGAAGACATAAGAGATGAGGTGAAAAATGATGCGTGCGTTCATGGCCAAAAAGTTTCCTGGAGAGGATTGGAGAAATGCAATGTTAGCGGCAGAAAATGATGAAGTTACCAGCTGAACCCGTCTTTCTTTGTCCAATGATAAATTGATGAACATTGACATATTATGGTCATGTTCTCATTGCAGGTTGATCTCTTTGAAAGAGTTGTTGATAATGATATCCGACATGAATAAGATAACGGCCTTGAAGAATCAGATGGCAATGCACCCGCTCCGCTGAATACTATGCAGGTGATGCAGTGATTTTTCATTTATTTTATGCATTAATAAATTTAAATGCATGTTTTTGCTAATGTTTTAAAACTATCGCTTACCATAAGTTGCAGCAATTGCATCTCGGCAATTGTACTAGAACTAAAGAGGGTTTTGCCAATTCATCTATACCACATGAACACGTGATTGCTAAGGTGTGTGGAGAAATTTTCACTCAGTTATCGAACTATGCTCATTTTTAGTATAAGTTCACTTACAACTAAACTGAACTTCAATTGTAGAAAGCACATACTGAAAATTGTGTTGAAGCCAATCAGGGTTGTGCTGAATCAGCTTTACCGCGTGAGTAGGTTACTTACCAAGTATATGCAAACTGCAAATCAAAATTACTACACCCGTATTGTTTCATACAGTAGTATTACCGATTTTGTTTGTGCATTCACTGATCTTCCTCATTTAAATTATGTCTGTCACATCTCATATGTACCTCAAAGAATGGAAGTACTAGAATATAGTTGGTACAATTCAATATGTAATGTTCCTAGTTTTTGTATAAAATAAACCCTTTACAAGTTCATCAATAACAAACGTTGTATTTCTTTAAATGATAGGATAATATTGAAGTCTTCTTGTTTTTGACGAACCCAAGAAACAAAAATAAAGTTGTGGCCAAAGGAGGTTTAGTGAGTAAAGATAAAACATGTGTGGTTGGAGGAGACATGCTTGGAGATGAATATTTTGGAGTTCTTTGTTCACGCTTTATTACAAATATTAGCGATGAAAGATTGCTTAGACCATATGAAAATATACATACAAGATAGAGATGCTATTGGTTGTGTTGTTGCTTGGCCTCGGTCATATGTAAGTCTGTTTTCATATAATCATTGAGTACATTCTAATGTTTGATAGTTGCTTAAACTCTATTATTCATGAAGAACCTTTGCGCTTTTTAGGTCAAAAGAGCTAAGAAAACAGCTTTAAATCAGTGACAAAACAACCTGGTATGTTACATTCTTCTAATTTCATCAAATAAACTTGTCATTTTACACTTTTCTAACCAGGACATTTATTTCTTTTTCAACCGGCTTTGCAGGATAATTGAGGACTTGTAACATCCCAATTTTCTGAGCTTTAAAAAAATCTTTTAAATAGTTCGTAGGAAAAAATTCACCATTTGGATTTTATCTGAATTTAAATCCAAAACTTAACATGGACTTTGTACATCAAAAATAATTTAACATGATTAAAGTCAACATGAATAATGGTCAAAACTATTTTATCTGGGTTCTTTGGGCTTGGATATATTTTCCAAATTTTTCTGGAATTTTTCCAAGATCATCTGCTATTTTCTAGTGCTCATTTGAATTTTCAGCTATTTTCTAAAACGAAAACCTATTTAGAAATCTCAGAATTCTCTCGGGCTCAAACCTTTTTCTCTGGGCCGCATCCTTTCTCCTTTCAGCCCATTTCTTGGTCGGCCCTTTCGTTCCTCTTCGGTTGAAGCCTTTCACCATCCCTTTTCTTTTTTCACTCGGCCGCTAGTAGTTCTGTCGTGGGGTGCACAACCCACCACGATTTCTTTTTTTTCCCACAGTGCGGCGGAGCAAGCATGATTCTGCACACTCGCTAGCCACACCCGGTTGTTTTTCTCGCGTCGTCTTGAGAGGCCCACCCCGCCGCTCCTTTTTTCCCTCTTCCTCTTCAGCGTGTAGGGAGCTGCCGAGCCGCCTTTGTTTTTTTTCCTTTCCTTGGTGTGGTTGTGAGCCCAAGGTCAACCCACTCTGCCGCTTCTGTTCTTTCTGCGTGAGGCAGCCCAAATCAACGCCGAGCCGCTCGCCTCATCGATTTCTTCATTTGCTTTGTGCCCCACATGGTCACTCGCCGTCGTCTTCAAAATTTGGACTCAGCGCCAGTGTCCATAACGAACAGAACAGCGCCGCGCAAGAACCGACTTGAACTCCTCATCTCGAGCCTATTTAAGCTGTGCCTCACATCAATCTAAATCGCCTCGTGCTCCTCCTCAAAGCCCTAGCCAGCCCCTCGGATCCCCTTGTAGTTTGGGCGAATTTCCCGGGAGAAGCGCGCCGCCAAGCTTCTCGCCGAGAATCCTCCGTCGTCCGTTGATCTCCGACCGCCCTGAGCATCTCCGGTGACCCTTGGGCCCTCGCCAACCGGTGCTCACATCCGTGTACCTCGGGCGGCTTTGGTTGCCTTCGTCACCGTTCCGTGCACCTCGTCGCCACCAAGGTCGTCGCCGCCGCCGCCGTCTGATGCTTGTTGAGTCGAGCCATCGCCGCTGAGCTTCGCTCCCCCAGGTTCCATTTTGGTATCTCCGCGCCCTCTTGCCCTCGGTCGCCCTCGCCGTCAAGCTTTGTTGCCGCCGGCCATGGCCGTCCCTTGCTACTTGGCGTTCTGTGCCAAGTCATCGTCAGCTAAGCCGCCACGTAATCGCCGATCCCATGTGGCGTCCTTGTCATGTCCAAGTGGCAATGCCACGTGGTGGATCCCACCCAAACCCAGATCCAATCTACATAGACCTAGTCCACATACACCCTGTCTATGCCGGTGGGTCCCATCAGACAAAATCAATTTCTTTAATTCTTTCAGCCGATTTTCCATTGCTGATGTCGTGCTGACGTCGTATATCCTTTTTCCTTCAGAGAAATAAATCAGTAAATCCATGAATTTCATTATTTCATATGATTTCAATCTTCCTAAGCCCATATCTTTTGCATCCGAACTCCGATTGAGCCCATTCAAATTTATAAATTCATCTAAATTCAAGATCTACCTATCTGAGATTTTTATTTAATTTTTGGAGTTTGTTTTACATCTGTTCTTATTTATTTTATTTGTTTGTTTCGTTTGCGAGTAGACGTCGATACTTCGGGAGGTTTTGAAGAGCAAGGAGCATCTCAAGACCAAGATCAATACCAACACCTTTTCCAAGGCAAGTTATACCTTTGATCATATTGAACCCAGTTTTCCAAAGTTACATTGATTTAAATTATTGCATTTACTTTAATTATTTATTTCAATGCCTTTGGGAGTAGTTAATATCCAATTTGTTATGACCTCCTTGTCTAATTGTATGCCATGATCTTTTGTCACCCTAGTTTGGTTTATTTAGTTGGTGCTAGTGTATTACCAACGTGGGTTGGTTAGATGCGATTAGTTTGCTTAGCCATGCTACGAGTCACCATCTCATGTAGTTGCAAATATAAACTTGACTAAGTGACTATGGAACTATGTGATAGAAACTGTGTGCGCTATGTGCTATTACTCGTTGATGGCATATGTGGCACTTAACCAATAGGGTGGGAAAGGATTTAGACGGAGGCAAGTGGACTGTGTGATATTTTGGTGGAGCTATGTGCGTGGGCTTAATAACCTGTGTGCATAGGGATTTGTAGTTTAATTTGGAAGTCTTGCCTTGGTCAATTAAGGACTTAACTTTGTGCGCCATTGAACTGAGCCTTTCGTACAACCACATGCCTGATGGGACGGGCCTAACTTAGTAAGTTATGGAGTCTTGGCATTGATTACTCAAGGTTGTAGGTAGCTGTGTCGGATTGGGTGGAGGTGTGTACTACCAAGTAGTCGCATCACGGGGCGGTTCGCCGTGTCCCTGTCCAACGGTGTGCGTCTGTGGCGGCTAAGCATCTGGAGTGTCAATGTCAAGATGAAGTTTACGAACTGTTTTTGTTACGGCTAGTGCTAGCTACACTAGTTGTATCTTGTGGGTAAAGTGTACAAACTCTGCAGTGTTAAATCAATCTATTGAATAGCGCGTCATGATCATGGACATGCTCGGTGATTTCACACGAGGGTAGATTTTCATAAAACCTTGGGAAGGAGTGTGTGACCTAAGTCATATGGCTATGTGAATAACTTGATTAGGCTATGTGTCTTTGTGAAATAAAACTGTTCAATTATTATTGTCTATTTGTTTTGAATTATGCTTTCAATCTATTACTTGTATTTAAATTGGAAGTGTTGTATTTCTGCAAAGGAACCACAGAAACCATCCCTTTGGAATAAGCCTGCATCTATAATTGTATTTCTGTGGTATGACTTGCGAGTACGGTGTGTACTCATGCTTGTTGTAAAACATGCAATGAAGAGGAGGAGTCTTCGCTTTGCTTTAGGAGGAGTACATCGAAGGTGCTTGATCGTGGGTCTTGATCGGTCGGTTACTGTGGTGAATTGATGGGATTCATTGAAGTTTCTTCGTTCTGCTGCTATTTTATTTCTTTGCTAGCCCTGCGTGGCTTAATAAATGTAAACTCGACCATAAGGTCAAAATCCTTATTTGTTATCAAATTACTCGTTTATGCTATTAATCGCTTGTGTGGATCGATATTCACCTATGTTGACCTTGTGTGCACTAAGCGTGATCTGGACTAGTGCATTATACACGAGGGTCGAGTGCATATTTTGGGTCCCGACAGAGGTGGTATCGAGCCATCTTGATCGTAGGTCTTACCCTTAGATCGGCCATCTTAGAGAGTCCAAATTATTTTCTAAAGAAAAATTAACTTGCAAGATTAAATGAACTGTTTAACTCCCCTCATGTCTCTCTCGACTCATCTATTGCTATAATCTTTTCCTCTCCCCACTGTTTTAACTTGGTTCCCACCCTTTGTCTGTCTTTACAGATGTTTCATACCTACGGTGAGCGCAAAGGCGGACTCGCCGCAAAACTATGGAAGCTGTTGCAGATACTTGGAGGCTTTGATCGTCCCATGTATCGTGGCAACCATTGGGTGGTAAATGGCCGAGATCGTGGAGTAATCTGCCGTCTGACAGTCTACGCCAGGAAGAGCACTAAAGCCAGCCAACCATTGAACATCTCTGTCAGAAGGATCACCTTCGCGCAAGGAATTCAAGAGTCGTCGCGCTTGGCCATCCTCAGAATTTGTCACATCTACGCACGAGAGCTGCAAAACACCGTCTTCCGTTACCATCCCCGAGCTGCCGCCGTGGATCAACCAGCACGCTACCCGTCTACGGATGGAGAAGACGATGCCACAGTGGTGCACCTCGCCCAGTTCGCAGCCGCTCAAGAGAAGTCGCTGGAAGCAACCGCCACCGAGCTGGAGTGCGCCTATGAGGCCCTGCAAAGAGCTGAAGAAAGGATCGCCACACTGGAAGAAGCCCTCTATGGTCAGCACAACCATGAGGAGGAACAAGAAGAAGAAGAAGATCCTGAAGAAGAAGAAGAACCAGAAGAGGACCCTGAAGAAGAACCTGAGGAAGACCCCGAGGAGGTTCCAGAGGAGCCAATCGAAGCTGCAGAGCCGGAAGAGCCAACTGCACCTGCACCGGAGGCACCTGCACCTGCACCAGTTCCAGGACATCAAAACCAATTCGCGAAGATGCCAGCTCACTTCCAAGTCTATAGCCGGCGGGAGCATCATCGCGGTTGTGGAGGCTATCTTAGCGACTGAGATCACTAGAATCTTAGTTTGTCAGGCTTAGCCAAGTTTCCTTTCGAGTCGCCCTTTAGGCGGTAGTTTGTGTGCTTAGGTTCGTTTTATTTTCCTTGTGTGCTGGTATGAGCTGCAAAAGCCCTTAGGCATTGTTGCAAGCCATACTAAAACCCTTAATAAATAAAGATGTTTATTTGGTTTTCTTGAACTGTGTTTGTTGGGTTTAACCTACCCCCTAAATTAGCTCTTAACTCATCTTATGCTTTCTAACTTATCTAACCCATGGAGCTTCACCAGATGGTTCAAACTCGCCATGCCGCCGCAAGTGGATCCGGAGCCCAAGGATCAGAAGGCAACGAGCAGACCCCTACCGGAGCAGTACCACCACAAGCACCCTCTCTTGACTTGCAGAACTTTGGAGCCTTCATGGCAGCATAGACACAGATGATGTATACCATGATGAACCACCTACAGAACATGAGCAATCAGAACAACAACAACAACAACAATCATCACCCTGGAGCCCCGGCCGCTCATGGACACCAAGGACCATCCAAGCTTGCTGAATTCATGAGGACTCGCCCTCCAACCTTTTCTGGTAATGTTTCACCAATTGAAGCTGATGATTGGCTTCGGGTTATCGAGAGGAAGCTGCTGATCACTCAATGCAGCGACCATGAGAAGGTTCTGTATGCTACTCACCAGATGGAAGGCATAGCTGCTGAATGATGGGAGAATTTCAGCGCAGCGCATGAGGCACCGCAAAACATCACTTGGGAAGAATTTGCTGCAGCATTCCGTCAGTATCATGTACCTGAAGGTATTAAGGACCTGAAGAAGGATGAGTTCCGCGCTCTCAAGCAAGGAGCTATGTCAGTGACTGACTATCTGAATAAGTTTTCTCAGCTAGCTCGCTATGCTCTAGAGGATGTCGCTACTGATAAGTCTCGCCAGAGTCGCTTCTTGAAGGGTTTAAATACTGGGCTGCAAATCAATCTGCTTGCCCATACTTTCCCGGATTTCCAGGAGCTAGTGAACAAGGCGTTGGTTATAGAGGATAAACGCAAGGAACTGGAAGATAACCGCAAACGCAAGATGGCTCAACAAGTGAGTCACCAGTCGCAGCAAAGAGCAAGGATAGTTCCACAACAGCATAATCGTGTTCCACCGCAGAGTTCATTCAGGACGCCTGCACCAAACTCAGCACCTCGTCCAATTGTTCAGAACTCTCGCAGCCCAGCACCGACCAATCCCAACCCAGGGAACAACAGGCAGTATGATCCGAGAGTGTGTTACTCTTGCCGTCAACCAGGGCATTTCGCCAATCAGTGTCCACAGAAGGGGACCATCACTCCAGTGCGCTTCAACCTTGGAGCTACACCCACCAAGACTCTAGCACCGAACAACCAAGGAGTTTCTCAAGGTACTAGTCAACCAGGAGGAGCGCCTCAGTCTGTGGTCAGAGGTCGTGTCAACCACGTCACGTTGGAAGGAGCTCAGGGAGCACCGGACGTCGTACTGGGTAAGTTTCTAGTAAACTCAGTACCTGCATCAGTTCTGTTTGATTCTGGAGCTTCACATTCCTTTGTTTCTAAAGTTTTTGCCACTAAGAATAATTTGGAAGTTATGCGCCTTAAGCATACTCTGTTTGTCCAGTCTCCTGGAGCAGAGCTAAGTTCTAAAGTGGGATTTTTAGGAGCTAAGTTACTCATAGCTGGAGTTGAGTTTCTAGCCAACCTAATTGTCCTAGACACCCAGACCTTAGATGTCATTCTTGGCATGGATTGGTTAACCAAGCATAAAGCTGTGTTAGATTGCGGCCGAAGAGCTGTCACAATCAAAGATACTAAAGGAATAAGGTAGAGTTTCAAGCTACCTCGGCGCGTGATGGACACCTGATAGTCAATAGTTTAGAGGCAGTCGTGTTGGAAGACATGCCTATTGTTAGAGATTATCCAGATGTGTTTCCAGAGGAATTACCCGGAATGCCACCAGACTGTGACATCGAGTTTGTCATCGATCTAGTGCCCGGAACAACACCTATTTCTAAGAGACCCTATCGGATGCCAGCCGATGAGCTAGTGGAAATGAAGAAGCAAATAGAAGAACTTCTGGAGAAAGGTTTTATAAGACCTAGTTAAATCGCCGTGGGGAGCACCGGTTTTGTTAAATCGGAAGAAAGATGGAAGCATGAGGATGTGCATCGATTATCGATCTCTCAATGAAGTCACCATCAAGAACAAGTACCCATTACCTCGGATTGATGATCTGTTCGATCAGATGAAGGGAGCCGGAATGTTCTCGAAGATCGATCTGCGATCGGGTTACCATCAATTGAAGATTTGTCCTAAGGATATACCTAAGACCGCTTTCTCAACGCGGTACGGACATTATGAATTCTTAGTCATGTCCTTTGGTCTGACTAATGCCCCTACTTATTTCATGAACATGATGAATAAAGTGTTCATGGAATATTTGGATAAGTTCGTAGTGGTGTTTATCGATGATATTTTGGTCTACTCCAAGTCAGAAGAAGAGCATGCTGAGCACTTAAGGTTAATCCTAGAGAAACTCAGGGAGCATCAGTTGTATGCAAAGTTTAGTAAGTGCGAGTTCTGGAAAAAGGAGGTTGATTTCCTTGGTCATGTGATGACAGCCGAGGGAGTAGCCGTTGACCCCAGTAAAGTCAAGGCAGTACTACATTGGGAACAGCCCAAGACTGTCACTCAGATTCGCAGTTTCTTGGGAATGGCAGGATATTACCGCCGTTTCATTGAAGGATTCTCAACAATTGCTAGGCCTCTTACGCAGTTATTGAAAAAGGAGAAGAAGTTCACTTGGACCCCAGCCTGTGAAGAAAGTTTTCAGGAGTTGAAGAAGCGTTTGACTTCGGCCCCGGTGCTGATTTTGCCCGACATCCGCAAAGATTTTGATATCTATTGTGATGCTTCGCGTCAAGGATTAGGATGTGTCCTGATGCAAGAAGGAAGGGCTATCGCTTATGCGTCAAGACAATTAAGGCCTCATGAAGAAATTACCCCACCCATGACACGGAATTAGTCAGCGTAGTGCGCTTTAAAGATTTAGCGTCATTACCTTATCGGTAACATTTGTGAGGTATATCTGAGATCATAAGAGTCTGAAGTATATTTTCACTCAGTCTGATTTGAACATGAGATAGAGAAGATGGTTATAATTGATAAAGGATTATAACCTTGGAATCCATTACCACCCTGGTAAAGCTAATGTAGTTGCAGACGCTCTAAGCCGTAAGAGCTATTGCAATGCCGTGGAAGTAAAAGAGATTTGTTCGGAACTTCAAGAGGAATTCCGGAAGCTAAAGCTGGAGGTTGTGTTTGAAGGATTTGTAGCCAGTCTGGAGGTGCAGTCTACCTTGGAAAAGCAAATTCGAGAAGCTCAACCAAAGGACCCCGTATTCTCAGACATCAAGCTTAAAATGACAGAAGGAAAATGTAAAGACTTCACCTTAGATGATCAAGGTATACTGTGGATTAATGGACATGTTTGCGTACCAGATGTTGATGGGTTAAGATAGCTGATTTTGAAAGAAGCCCATGATTCAAAGTATTCGATTCACCCTGGTAGTACTAAGATGTACCAGGATGTTAAGAACAAATTTTGGTGGCCAAATATGAAGCGAGAAGTTGCAGAGTACGTTGCCTTGTGCGGCGTATGTCGAAAAAAAGCGAGCACGAGACCAGCGAGGTTTGTTACAACCCTGAAGATTCGAGAATGGAAGTGGGAAGAAATCGAATGGATTTCATTACCGGTTTACCCAAGACTCAATCAGTTCGATTCGATTTGGGTAATAGTGGATCGCTTGACCAAGGTTGCTCATTTCTTGCCACCAAAACCACTTACTCGAGAGCGCCTTGCGAAATTATACATGTCAAGGATTGTCAGTTTGCACGGTGTGCCTAATAAGATAGTGTCAGATCGAGGATCTCAGTTCACCTCCCATTTTTGGCAAAGTCTGCATGAAGCCTTAGGGACTCATCTGAATTTCAGTACTGCATACCATCCCCAGATAGATGGACAGACTGAAAGAGTTAATCAAATACTGGAGGATACGTTAAGAGCTTGTGCCCTAGCCAATGCTACCCGTTGGGATAAGAGTTTGCCGTATGCAGAATTTTCATACAACAACAGTTATCAGGCCAGTCTGCAAATGTCGCCATTTGAAGCTTTGTATGGTCGTGCCTGTAGAACCCCTTTGAATTGGTCGAAAGCAAATTAACGCGTTTGGTTTTCGGGCCAGACATTATTCAAGAAGCAGAAGAACAAGTGGCTATGATCCGAGAGAGGCTAAAGATAGCCCGATCGAGACAGAAGAGCTATGCTGATAATCGTCGTCGTGATCTCAGCTTTGAGCCAGAGGATTTTGTTTATCTTCAAGTTACTCCCCTCAGAGGTGTAAAGAGATTTCATGCCAAGGGAAAACTTGCCCCTAGATATGTTGGTCCGTTCAAGATATTGGCTCGTTGTGGAGAAGTAGCCTATCAATTGGAGCTGCCACAGTCGTTAGCAGGAGTACATAATGTCTTTCATGTTTTCCAGTTGAAGAAGTGTCTTCGTGTGCCAGAAGAACAGACCCCGTTGGAGTCAATCGAATTGAAAGAAGATCTCTCTTATAAAGAGCAGCCAATCAAGATTTTGGATGTCACAGAGCGCCATACCAGAAGCAAGACCGTTCATTTTTGCAAGGTTCAGTGGAGCAACCACTCCGAAGAAGAAGCCACATGGGAGCGGGAAGACGAGCTGAAGGCCGAGTTCCCTAGCCTTTTCTCTAGCTAGCTTGAATCTCGGGGACGAGATTCCTTTAAGGGGGGAAGGTTTGTAACATCCCAATTTTCTGAGCTTTGAAAAAATCTTTTAAATAGTTAGTAGGAAAAAATTCACCATTTGGATTTTATCTGAATTTAAATCCAAAGCTTAACATGGACTTTGTACATCAAAAATAATTTAACATGATTAAAGTCAACATGAACAATGGTCAAAACTATTTTATCTGGGTTCTTTGGGCTTGGATATATTTTCCAAATTTTTCTGGAATTTTTCCAAGATCATTTGCTATTTTCTAGTGCTCATTTGAATTTTCGGCTATTTTCTAAAAAGAAAACCTATTTAGAAATCTCAGAATTCTCTCGAGCTCAAACCTTTTTCTCTGGGCCGCATCCTTTCTCCTTTCAGCCCATTTCTTGGTCCGCCCGCCTTTGTTCCTCTTTCGGTCGAAGCCTTTCAGCCATCCCGTTTCTTTTTCACTCAGCCCGCGCTGGTCGGTTCCTGTGCGTGGGTGCACAGCCCAGCCGCTGATTTCTTTTTTCCCCTGGCCTTGTGAAGTCATGCTGCCCTTCGCTAGCCACACCCTATTGTTTTCTCGCGTCGTCGCGCTTGAGAGCCCAACCGCCGCTCCTTTTTTTTCCTCTTCACGCGCGTGTGGGAGCCTGCCCAAGCCGCCTTTGTTTTTTTCCTTTCCTTGGTGTGGTTGTGAGCCCAATAGTCAGCCCACTCCCTTGCTCTGTTCTTTTTGGCGTGAGGCAGCCCAAATCAACGCCGAGCCGCTTTCGCCTCATCGATTTCTTCACGCTTTGGCCCCATGGTCACTCGCCTGTCGTCTTCAAACTTTGGACTCGGCGCGTGTCCAGAATCTAACAGAACAGGCGCCGCAAGAACCGACTTGAACTCCCTCATCCGGGCCTATTTAAGCTGCGCCTCGCATCAATCTCGTCGCCTCATGCTCCTCCCTCAAAGCCCTAGCGCACCGCCTCGGATCCCTTGTAGTTTGGGCGAATTTCCCGGAGAAGAGCGCCGCCGCAAGCTTCCTCGCCGGAATCCTCCATCGTCTGTTGATCTCCGACCGTCTGAGCATCTCCGGTGACCCTTGGGCCTCGCCAACCCGGTGCTCACATCCGTGTGCCTCGGACGGCTTTGGTCGCCTTCGTCACCGTTCCGTGCACCTCGCCGCCGCCAAGGTCGTCATTGCCGTCGTCTGATCGCCGCCGAGTCGAGCCACCGCCGCTGAGCTTCGACGCCCCCAGGTTCCGTTTGGTATCTCCCCACCCTCTTGCCCTCGGTCGCCCTCGCCGTCAAGCTTTGTTGCCGCCGGCCATGGCCGTCCCTTGCTACTTGGCGTTCTGTGCCAAGTCATCGCCAGCTAAGCCGCCACGTAATCGCCGATCCCATGTGGCGTCCTTGTCATGTCCAAGTGGCAATGCCACGTGGTGGATCACACCCAAACCCAGATCCAATCTACATAGACCTAGTCCACATACACCCTGTCTATGCCAGTGGGTCCCATCAGACAAAATCAATTTCTTTAATTCTTTTAGCCGATTTTCCATTGCTGATGTCGTGCTGACGTCGTATATCCTTTTTCCTTCAGAGAAATAAATCAGTAAATCCATGAATTTCATTATTTCATGTGATTTCAATCTTCCTAAGCCCATATCTTTTGCATCCGAACTCCGATTGAGCCCATTCAAATTTCTAAATTCATCTAAATTCAAGATCTACCTATCTGAGATTTTTATTTAATTTTTGGAGTTTGTTTTGCCTCTGTTCTTATTTATTTTATTTGTTTGTTTGTTTGTTTCGTTTGCTAGTAGACGTCGATACTTCGGGAGGTTTTGAAGAGCAAGGAGCATCTCAAGACCAAGATCAATACTAAGACCTTTTCCAAGGAAAGTTATACCTTTGATCATATTGAACCCAGTTTTCCAAAGTTACATTGATTTAAATTATTGCATTTACTTTAATTATTTATTTCAATGCCTTTGGGAGTACACTACTACAGAAATGCTATCTTGGGCCTTTGATCACGACGGTTCATCGAAATCGCTCAGTATTAAACCTAATCTCGAGCGGTTTTGTTACCCACCGCGTGTTATTCTCCGCGCTAAAAACCGCTCGTGAAGATGTCATATCACGAGCGGTTCATATTTGGAACCGTCGTGATACTTCACGAGCGGTTCCAAATATGAACCGTCTGTGATATCACCCAATATCACTGAGCGATTTTTTTTGTTAGAACCGTCTATGATACTTCACGAGCGGTTCCAAACATGAACCGTCTGTGATATTGCCCAATATCACAGACGGTTTTTGTTAAAAACCGTCCGTGATAATTAACTCATCACAGACGTGTATGAAGCGGAAGTATATTTTGTTGTCGATACTTATCCAAGGGCGAAGCAACACAGGAATGATATTGATGTGTACCTAGCACCATTGATGGAAGATCTAAAATACCGTGGATTGAAGAGTGCGGCACTACTACGAAAAAGGCTTTCCGAGCGGTTCAAAAGCGTCATCACGCAGGCGGTTTCGTGAGCCGTCGAGTTTATGGTCGATGATGACATGAGGTCATCACGCAGCGGTTTTGAACCGTCTGTGATGTATACTTTCTGAGCGGTTTGTGGTTCAAACCGTCTGCGATAGCATATATCACGACGGTTTCATCCACAAACCGTGCATGATAATCATATCCTGAGCGGTTTCAGCCACAAACCGTCTGTGATAATCACATATCCTGAGCGGTTTTAGCCACAAACCGTCGTGATAAGTGCATATCACCAGAGCGGTTTGTGGTTTGAAACCGTCATGATGACTTTCTCTATAAAGGCCCAGCGTTGGTTGCTTGTACCATTAAATCGGCATCATATATATATTACATATATATTGTTACGTAATCTCTCGACCACTTTGGGGATCGTCCATGACATGAGAAGGATGAGGCGGTAGCCACGGGCAACCTCATTGAGCCCTTGCAAATATAAAATATGGATGCAAAGAGGCGGTCGGACATCCAATTACAGATTGGGCGTCGCTATGTTCGAAAGTATCGTTGATCTTGTGAGTACTCCGTGGGAAGTGGCATCATATATTAGCAACTAACCATTCTTGAGCATGTAATCGTCTTTAAACCCAACAAGAACACCAAGCAACCATTCTCATATTTCAAAAGAATTCTCAACTTGTTGTAGGTGTTCTTGTTGGCTTTAATGGCAATTACATCCAAGATGAGAATTTATAGAGATAGAGAAGAGATTATGAATGGAATGGTAGGGCGTGCACAGTGCATGAGAGGTAGGAGAACTTGACCGGCATGAACAAGGGGACTATTAATATGAACTAATTATCAATTCAATTTCAGCATAAGACTATTGACACCATTACATCACGAGCAAGGGGACTATTAATATGAACTAATTATCAATTCAATTTCAGCATAAGACTATTGACATCATTACATCACACGACAAGAGGACTATTAATATGAACTAATTATCAATTCAATTTCAGCATAGGACTATTTACATCATTACATCACGAGCAAGGGACTATTAATATGAACTAATTATCAATTCAATTTCAGCATAGGACTATTTACATCATTACATCACGAGCAAGGGACTATTAATATGAACTAATTATCAATTCAATTTCAGCATAAGACTATTAACATCATTGAGCGGTTCATCGGCAAGAGAACAAGACCAAGGGTGTCCAAACCCACCACACCAATAGTAGCCCTCGGCATCCATCATGAGCACTAGCTAGCCATTTTCATCACAGAGCAAGAAGGGTAGAGACAGAGAGGGACCTTAATGCACAAGCAACCACGGTGGCGACCCCACCAAACACAACCCTCATCCATTTCCTTTACCTTGCATAAATCACACAAACATCGAGGACACAACTTAAGGCTCATGCATAAAAATCAAACTCAACAAAAGACATTAAGCTAACAGATCTAGAGGAGAATAGAGGAGGATGGGGAAAGCAAAGCCCGGCCGAGACCCCTAGCGGGCGCAAAGGGGTCGGGCGACGGCGGCGAGGTCGGCGGTGGCGTCGAGGTGGGGAGGAGCGGAGTTAGGCGGGCGCAAACCCTAGCGGCCGGAGCTGAGGAGTGACGAGTTTGGGCGTCACCGTGGTTGTGGCACAAAGGTGTGCTTGCAAAAGACACTCTTATCGTCTGAGTGTCTTTTGCGGTGTCACCAGAGGCTCCAACCGTCGGCAACAGGAAGAATGGCGGCGTCGGCGGCAGAGGAGAGAAACGGACGAGAGTAAGGCGGCCGGGAGTGACGAGTTAGGCGCAAACCCTAGCGGCAAGCGTGCTAGCTCCTACTTATAAAGACTTATCGAGCGGTTCTATTATGGAACCGTTGGTGATATCATCACGAGCGGTTCCATAATGGAACCGTCGTGATATAGAGACATATCACGAGCGGTTCCATTATGGAACCGTCCGTGATATAGACATATCACGAGCGGTTCCATTATGGAGCCGTCGTGATATATCTATATCCTGACAGTTCCATTATGGAACCGTCAGTGAAATATTTTTTCTCAAGTATATACACTTACATGACATGTGAAGAAATTACATGTTTATATTAAAAAGCGAAACCTATAATTAAACAAGGTTTTTCTAGTGGCGAAGGTAATTGCTATCTCCATTTGCAATACTTCATAGGCGGCGGTGTCGGCATCGGACGGTTCTGATCGTGAATCTAAGCTGAAATCGTCCACCCGGCCCGTTAGCCGCTCGTTCGATATAATTAATATTAATTGTAACTTCACCTCCAAACTAGATTTTGTTTTTCCACAAAACCGTCTCGATATATATATATATATATATATATAGAGAGAGAGCATAATAATTCAACATATAATTAAATATAGTAACTTCACCTCCAAACTTTTTTTTCATTTTGGAATTTTCATATATATGGCCAAACAAATGGCGTTAAACCTAAAAAGATTTAAAAAAGTAAAACCTATAAATAAAACAAAGTTTTTCTAGTGGCGGAGGTAAGTGCTATCTCCGTCTTCAATACTTCATAGGCGTCGGCGTCGGCATTGGGCGGTTCGATCATCGTGAATGAAGCTGAAATCGTCCACTCACGTGGCGCTCGTTCAAGTGTCTCCGAAGACCCTCGGTTCGTTGAACCAAGAAGAATTGAGCCCATAGGCTCTCTTCCCTTGCTTGAGGGTATCGGCACAGTCGTATCGATTACGCTGCCGCCTCGATTTCACAGTCAAGTGACGGCAAGCCTCTGGAGGCGTGCAGCGTCGTTTTGGAGGACTTCGTCGATGGCCTTCTCGCGCTGAAAGTGGGAGATCACCGGAAGACACGGCGGAGGAGGATGTCAAGGCGGCGGAAGGTGGCGTCACCTTTCCGCAAATTCTCCGCCAGGCAGAGGAGTGAAGACATTTGTTGATCAAGCAGTGTTCTTCCGCAAAGACAGTTCAACCTACAAGAGAGGTGCTCGTCAGTGAGGCGGGAAGGCCATCGATTGCGGCGGACGAGGAAGAAGCGACCATTTACGTTTTTAATTTTATAAGTATGTGGGGATGATCATCTTGGATGGCGGATGATCCTTTTATCAAACAAGGAATAAATTCGGGCGTGAGGCGAAGAGACGCATCGAGGGCCGGGCGGATTGGCGGCGAATAGACGCGCGCGCATCGGCGATGAAGAGAGCGCATCGGGGCCGGCGGATGGCGGCGACCGTGGGCTGTAGTGATATTATCACGAGCGGTTATTGTTAGAACCGTGCGTGATACTAATAATATCCTGAGCGGTTCTTGTTGAAACCGTCGTGATACTTCCTGACGGTTGTGTTTAAAAACCGTGCAGTGATCTTGATAATATCACGAGCGGTTCGTGTTGAGCGAAATGCGTGATACTTGAGCGGTTTTCAAAATGAACCGAATGCAGTGATATTCCTCTTCCGCGAGCGGTTTTTAAGCGCGGCGATGCCTGAGCGGTCTCTAAACCAAAACCGTCGTGATTGAATGTAATACCGACGGTTTTGGTCAACCGTCTGTGATGAGGCGTCCAGTATTAGCCTTTTTGTAGTAGTGAGGTATGGGATGCGTACAAACGAGAGAACTTCACTTTACGTTCCTTGTTGTTCTGCACCATAAATGATTATCCTGCCCTTGCTAATCTGTCGGGCGGTACAAAAGGGCCAAAGCACATACTCACTTTGCTTAGATGATACCGAGAGTGTGTGGCTGAATCACTCGTGCAAAACCGTGTACATCGTCAACGTAGGTTCCTTGGAGGGCTCACCCATACCGCAGAGGATGAAGAAACAATTGACGGAGAGAAGGAGGGCAGTTCGGCTCCAAGGCATTTAAGCGGTAAAGAGGTCTATGATATGGTTAAGGATTTAGATGTTGTGCTTGGAAAGGGATGTAAATCGAGTACAAGTAAGAAGAACATGTGGAAGAAGAGATCAATATTTTGGGACTTACCTTATTAGGAGCACCTAGAAGTTCGCCCTTTGCATCGGCGTCATGCATGTAGAGAAGAATGTATGTGACAACAATTGGTCTCTTCTTGAACATTCGTGACAAAACAAAGGATGGTGTCAGCGCACGGCTTGACTTGGTTGATATGGACATCGACTGAGTTAGCACCAACAAGGACCGATAAAGACTGACGTACCTTCCCCTGCTTGTTACACTCTGTCCAAGGCCGAGAGAACCGAATGTGCGGTGCTTGCATGGCGTGAAAGTTCCGTCCGGTTACTCCGCCAACATGAAGAAACTTGTTTCGATAAAAGATTTGAAGTTAATTGGCATGAAGTCTCATGATTGTCATGTGTTGATGACACAAATGCTCCTGTTGCAATTAGAAGTATTTTGCCGATCAAGATCAGAGACAATCATGAGGTCGTGTTATTTTTAACACAATTGCTCGAAGGTCATCGATCTCGAAGGACTAGATGCTCTGCGGGGCGAGGTGGTGACGACACTATGTGATCTTGAGATGTATTTCCCTCGCGTCGTTTTTCGATATCATGGTCCATCTCATTGTTCATATTGTGAGGAGATAAAGATGTGCGGGCCCGTGTTCCTCGTAGCATGTACCCGTTCGAGAGGTTCATGGGAATTCTCAAGTCATATGTACGGAATTGATCTCGGCGAGGGCATCGTCGAAGGTTATGCAACCGAAGAGGTCATTGAGTTACGCCTCGATTACATGGCTCGGTCGAGCCGATGGGTGTGCCTCGATCTCGCCATAAGGGGAGGCTCGAGGTATCGGGACCATCGGAAGAAAGCAATCACTCCAAATATGGATCGCGTATGCTCAAGCCCATTTCACTGTCTTGCAACACATGGTAAAGTGTCCCAGATATCGACCCGACAAGGGCGTGCTTCGCAATGAATCTGCTGCGGCGGATGTTTGGATCACGAGACAACACAATGCAGCGGTTCAACCAATGGTTGAAGGAGCGACTTGCTAGGAGCTCGTCAAGTGATATCTTGACATGGTTGGCAAAAGGGCCAACATTCTGATTGTAACATGGCGAGATCGACATAAATGGGTACACATTCTATCGCGAGCTCGGGATATAAAAAGCACTAACGAGCAATGCGGTGTCGCATAGATGCATTCAAGATGCGATGGGGTGGGTGAGGAGCTCCTACTATGGGCAAATAGAGGAGATATGGGAGCTCGACTCGTGCTTTTCAAGATCCCCTATTTGGTGCCGTTGGGTCCATCTCCCACGGTGAAGGTCGACAAGTGCAGGCGTCACTACCGTGGACCTCGAGCGTGTCGGATACAAAGGCGAACCATTACGTCTTGGCTAACCAAGTTGTTCAAGTCTTCTATGTTACCGACCGGCAAATAAGAAGCGCCACGTAGTTCTTCATGGAAAAAGGAGGATTGTCGGAGTTGAGAATGTAGTGGGCGAGGAAGAATACAATCAATTTGACGAGTTGCCTCCTTTCGAAAGCGGCATAAGGGTCGAGGAAGAAGAACATGGCGAAACTAGCTACATACGCGTCGATCATCATGAAGGGCTAATTTTTAAAGATTAATTGAACAATGTGTGTATATGTATATACATTCGATGAATGGTTAATTTTAGTTCATTTGAGTTAATTAATTGATTTGTCTTGTGAAATGGATGTGATTGTTTCTCAAATGAATGTGAATTGGATGTATATACATGTACTTGTTGTCTTTTACGCTTGTTTGAGAGGGCATGGCTAGCATTTCTGAGGCTAGCCAATAAGCAATCGATCTAGATATTAACCAATACAAAATAATATCACAGACGGTTTGAACTACGATCGTCTCACATGTATATCACTGACGGTTGTTTATCAAAACCGCTCGTGCTATGTATATCACGAGCGGTTGTTTATTAACACCGCTCGTGATACATCATATATCACGAGCGGTTCTAAGTTAGAACCGTGCATGATATCACATATCACGACGGTTGTTTATTAAAACCATCGTGATACATCACATATCACGAGCGGTTCTAAGTTAGAAAATGCAGCGATAGTAGTAATATCACGGACGGTTCTAATTTAGAACCGTCTGTGATATCCATCTTTACATTAGGACTCTAGCTAGGGTTTGCCGCGCCCGCCACTCTCAAGCGATTAAGTTTCTCAACTCCTCTCGCTCTCCCTCCTCCCCGAGCCCGTCGCCACCGTCCTCGGCCTTGCCTCCTCGAGCTTGGCCTTCTCCTCCCCGATCCGTCGGCCGCCGCCTCCTCCTCCAGCCGTGGCGCCTCCCCGAGCCCGCCGAGTCTCCTCCTCTGACCGTGCGCCTCCCAGAGCCCACCGCGCCTCCTGCCCGAGAGCCGCCGCCTCCTCCCTCCCAGGCCGTGGCGCCTCCCCTTCGACGCCGCCCTCTTGCTCGTCTTGCTCCTGCTTCGTCCTTCTCCTCGGCGCCCAAAGGTAACCAATCTTTGAGTTATCGATCGACCCCCAGGCCCCTTTCCTAACTATTTCTATCAATAATCTGTCATGGTCCTTCATGATAATTGTACTTGTTTTAGGAATTTGTATTTGTTCTAGTCGATTATTCATATGGTATTTGTTTTGATCTCGCTCTTGGAATACATTGCAATGTGGTGTGGTGGGCTTGAGATGAATGCTCTGTGATGATAATAGTCTTGTCTTGAAATTGTTTTGATAATCGGGTTTGTACTTGAGCTCTAATTGGAATGCTTACTCTACATCGATAGCAATATCAAAATGTTAAATCTTAGCTTTATGCTTATTTCATTTGTTCACATGATGTTCTATTTCTTGTGAAGATGTCTTCCGCTCATTACGAGTCGGTACCTCATGTGTCCGATGATGCACCATCCTCTGGAACAATATCCAACCGCGGTAGAAGAAGAGGAATATCGAAAAGGCCCACGGGCGATTTACCATCACGGTCGTCGATCACCGGGACCCTATCAATCCTCGCCGAAGCGGCGTCGCATTCCGGAGAATGGTCGGAATAGTTGCGAGGAACGGGTCAAGATCACCTACGATTCGTGGAAGGTGGTGCGGACCATTGAAAACTAACTGTCTTGATGGAAATTCTTGCATCGTTCGAGATCCGGTAGAACTCTGGACTCGTCGGCGACGACACAGCGTTACTACTGGCGTGCAAAGCGTGGAAGAACTTCAAAAGCACGCTTGTCAAGAACTTCGTGGAGAAGGATCTGAAGCCGCCCTTCCACAAGTATCTACTCTTGGAAGAGTCTGGGCGAGTTTGTGGCGAAGAAGGCGATAGATGAATTTAAGAGTGAAAGTCACGGCGCTGCGGCCCTCGGGCAAAAACAAGCACCCCACGCACTCGCACCGGGTATGCGGGTAAAGCCCGATATGGAGGATCGGGAACAAGAACAAGCGGTTTGAATCTCTCCTGCTATTTCGAGATCAGCGATGTGCGCGCAAGCGGTGGTTATTTGCGAGGTTATCTATTCGCCCTCTGAAGTGTACTTTCCAAACCCGAAGACCGAAGTGTCCCAACGCGATAAGATATCGAACTACCTAGTTTGTAATTACTCCATAACTTCATAGGAAGTGAAATGACATGTCGGGCTATATTGCAGATAACGCTGAGTGCACAATCTTCCCAAGGCTCATTCCAGGCAGATAGGGAGAAAGATATACTCTCTGCGGCCCTAGGAAGCAATGAGCATCCGGGTCGCACGAGAGGCGCCGGTGTTTTGTTACATGGGAACAATGGTTCCAAGCGGATCATGGATCGTCTCGGAGTAGGAGGAGAGCCAAAGCCGAGCACGATGCAAAGCTACGAGAGGATCTTCGTGCATCCCTCGAGATGAGCTCCTTTGAAAAAATCGAGAGCGGAGGTCGGTGAAAAAGTCACACAAGAGGTCACTCAATCCTTTGAGGAAAGGATTAGTGCATTCGAGCAAAAGCGAAGAGACTTTTGAGGAAAGGATTAGGGATTGCAAATGCCAAGTCGGTTGGAAGCCCTGCCCCTACTATACCGCTTAGCCACCCCCAAACATCCGAGTAGTCTGGCGTCCAACCCTAACCCTACCACAATAGGTGATGACAGATTTTCCGTCGATGACATACGGTAATAATTATTATCTCCGAATGCTCAATCCATTGATAAGCTTTGTTGGAGTAGCTAATTTTGTACCGTTATGTGCGTGGGTGGCTCTGAAGTGCAAGCTCCAAGTGAGATATGTCTCTGTTGCCTAGATCTTGCTTGGGGCCAAGTGTATCCATCCGATCGGACTTTGGTGCACGTGCAAATCTAGCGCGGGTTTCGCAAAAGTGAATGTGGGCGGTGTTTGTGCCAATTTCGAGGCCGTCCGTGAAAATTCTCCCAAGCGATGAGGTCATGACTCTAGGGCAAGCCGTTGGAACATTCATCCGATGGCCCAAGGAGGACATCTGCTGGAGCTACCTCGGTGTCAACTTCACGGAATGTCTGCAACGGCATCAAGTCCACGGACTGGCTGCACCGGCTACTGCCTTGACATGGCAAGGGCCCGCCGCATCACATGCATCTACACCTCGTGCTCGATCGACTCTTGTGAAGTCGACCTATACAAAGCGAGCAGCAAGGGCAAGGGCAAATCGAAGGCGATCGAGTCCTCTCGATATCCCCTTCTTGCCGTTGGCGGAAATACAAGCCAGCGTATTTGTTGCTCGAGAAGTTAAACGACCCTACCCTAGGATTTGGATTGCGGAATTGCATGCATGGTACATGGAGCAGTCCAACAAGCGGTTGATCAACGATGCTCGGGTGTCACCGTCAAGTTCAAGGAGCATCATTTTAACCATGTGTATCAAGGCGCTGTCTTCACGGTGACCTTCGACGACTTGTTACGTCTCTTCAACCTCGATGAGCTCGGCGTCTCAATCATACGATCTTTGGACAACGTAAGTGTGTACAATCACGATCAATGTTAGTGTAATATCGATAAATGTTATATATAACTCCTAGCTTTTGTATAATAGATACATGATCTGTGAAGCGAAAGAAGGAAATCACCGGTAGGTTTCCTCGACCCACACGTTGTCTCCGAGCAAAGCATCACGGCGAATGCAACATTAAATCGAGAATTACGTTATAGATTTTTTCATGGCTCACCGCAACAAGGAATTCATACTTTTGCCCTACAACCGAAGTAAGTAGTGTTGCACTCTGGCTATACTTGTTGATTTGTACTTTATAAGCAACACGAACTTAGGTTTAATGACCATCTTGACATACTGTGTAGGTTCCATTGGATTCTAATTGTAATTATACCAAAACGAAATCGTAATATACCTAGATTCCCTACATAGGGCCACTCACAACTTCACGACTATCCGGAGTTTAATCATCGGTAAACACATTTCCTCCATAGAAACTCTATTGTAGTCTTTCCTTCCTTTGCAATGGCTAAGGCTAACTTCTTGGAGTCACGTGGGGTGTTCGACGTGTTACATGCTAAAGGATGGAATATCAAGGGAAGGACGCCGCAACATGATCAAACATTCCCTGTACTTGCTAGCTAGTACACATTAATCCTATATAACACTTCGTAGCAATGCCTCTCGAACTAACCAATTCTATGTTTGCGGTGCCACGGCTGAATGCCGAGTCATAGCGTCTGTGGATACTATGTTTGCCACAACATGCAACTACTCATCGGTTCGCGATCACCAATGATCCTCGGGTTTGTCAATCTTTCAACAATTATTTCATATATACTTACCAATTTATATAAGCCCTAATTTAACCTTCATATCGACGGAGTTGCGAACATCATTGAAGCTATGGAGCAGAGCGAGCTCATAAAAATTCGATCACACCTTGCGGCATTCCTGAACACACAGGTCATAAATCCAAATGGGAGTTTCCATAGTGTAGCAGATTGAACTTGATTGAGATAGATTGAACATAATGGTACATGTGTGTAAATTAATGTACATTAATGGTTAATTTTAGTTAATTGATTTGTGAATTGGATGTGTGCTTGTTTCTGAAATGAATGCAATTTTGATGTGCTTCTGAAATGAATGAGAATTGGATGTGCTTGTTTCAGAGGGCATGGCTAGCATTTCCTGAGGCTAGCCAATAAATAGAAATAGATTTAGCAATGCAAAAGACTACCACAGGCGATGCAGTAGATGAAACCGTGCGTGATAGTCGACTACCTGACGCACGGTCCGTAGATGAAACCGTGCAGTGATGATCGATTACCACGAACGATGCGTAGATGAAACCGTGCTGTGATAGTCGACTAGCAATGCAAAAGACTACCACAGACGGTCTGTAGATGAAACCGTCTGTGATAGTCGACTACCACGTGGTGGATCACACCCAAACCCAGATCCAATCTACATAGACCTAGTCCACATACACCCTGTCTATGCCGGTGGGTCCCATCAGACAAAATCAATTTCTTTAATTCTTTCAGCCGATTTTCCATTGCTGATGTCGTGCTGACGTCGTATATCCTTTTTCCTTCAGAGAAATAAATCAAGAAATCCATGAATTTCATTATTTCATATGATTTCAATCTTCCTAAGCCCATATCTTTTGCATCAAACTCGATTGAGCCCATTCAAATTTATAAATTCATCTAAATTCAAGATCTACCTATCTGAGATTTTTATTTAATTTTTGGAGTTTGTTTTACATCTGTTCTTATTTATTTTATTTGTTTGTTTAGTTTTAAGAGTAGACGTCGATACTTGGGAGGTTTTGAAGAGCAAGGAGCATCTCAAGACCAAGATCAATACCAACACCTTTTCCAAGGCAAGTTATACCTTTGATCATATTGAACCCGGTTTTCCAAAGTTACATTGATTTAAATTATTGTATTTACTTTAATTATTTATTTCAATGCCTTTGGGAGTAGTTAATATCAATTTGTTATGACCTCCTTGTCTAATTGTATGCCATGATCTTTTGTCACCCTAGTTTGGTTTATTTAGTTGGTGCTAGTGTATTACCAACGTGGGTTGGTTAGATGCGATTAGTTTGCTTAGCCATGCTACGAGTCACCATCTCATGTAGTTGCAAACTGTGTGCGCTATGTTCTATTACTCGTTGATGGCATATGTGGCACTTAACCAACAGGGTGGGAAAGGATTTAGACGAAGGCAAGTGGACTGTGTGATATTTTGGTGGAGCTATGTGCGTGGGCTTAATAACCTGTGTGCATAGGGATTTGTAGTTTAATTTGGAAGTCTTGCCTTGGTCAATTAAGGACTTAACTTTGTGCGCCATTGAACTGAGCCTTTCGTACAACCACATGCCTGATGGGACGGGCCTAACTTAGTAAGTTATGGAGTCTTGGCATTGATTACTCAGGTTGTAGGTTAGCTGTGTCGGATTGGGTGGAGGTGTGTACTACCAAGTAGTCGCATCACGGGCGGTTCGCCGTGTCCCATCCCAACGGTGTGTGCGTCTGTGGCGGCTAAGCATACCGGGAGTGTCAATGTCAAGATGAAGTTTCTGAACTGTTTTGTTACGGCTAGTGCTAGCTACACTAGTTGTATCTTATGGGTAAAGTGTACAAACTCTGCAGAGTGTTAAATCAATCTATTCGAATAGCTGCGTCCGCGGTGATGGACATGCTCGGTGATTTCACACGAGGGGTAGATTTTCATAAAACCTTGGGAAGGGAGCTGTATGACCTAAGTCATATGGCTATGTGAATAACTTGATTAGGCTATGTGTCTTTGTGAAATAAAACTGTTCAATTATTATTGTCTATTTGTTTTGAATTATGCTTTCAATCTAGTACTTGTATTTAAATTGCAAGTGCTGTATTTCTGCAAAAGAACAACAGAAACCATCCCTTTGGAATAAGCCTGCATCTATAATTGCATTTCTGTGGAATGACTTGCGAGTACGGTGTGTACTCATGCTTGTTGTAAAACATGCAACAGAAGAGGAGGAGTCTTCGCCTACTTTCGAGGAGGAGTACATCGAAGGTGCTTGATCGTAGGGTCTTGATCCCAGTCAGTTGCCTATGGTGAATTGATGGGATTCCGCTGAAGTTTCTTCGTTCCGCTGCTATTTTATTTCTTTGCTAGCCCTGCGTGGCTTAATAAATGTAAACTTGACCATAAGGTCAAAATCCTTATTTGTTATCAAATTACTCGTTTATGCTATTAATCGCTTGTGTGGATCGATATTCACCTATGTTGACACTGTGTGCACTAGCGTGATCCTGGACTAGTGCATTATACACAGAGGGTCCAGAATTGCATATTTTGGGTCCCGACAGGAGTACAAAGGGAGTGCAATGGAGATAGAGGAGCTAGCTTATAGATAGATTCCAACTATTTAGAAAAAAAATTGTGTCAATCCATAGGATCTTTTCCTAATGTATCTGCACCTATTTTATATGGATGTTTGATTTAGTTGTGAACTCCACTTGATGTAAATTCAAATATTTGTTGTTGTTATGAAGTGCATGCATACTCTACAGTTTTCTTAGTTTGTTGATTGTGAGAATATGACGCTTCCATTTGAAGACATGTGCTCTACTGTTTTCTAGTTTTTTTTGGATTAGGTGGAATAATGTCTTCATATGACGATATATGTTTCTGTTTGTAGAAAAATGAGCGAATCAAATTCGAAATAATCCAATTAAATTCGAAATATTTTTTTCACAGTAAGATGCCCAAAAGACGCTTTTGCGTACCTAGAGACGTATATAACGTCTCTACAAAATGTGCATAAATTGTGCGCATATGAATTGAATAAATTTGTAAAAGCGTCTCTATGTTTGTTGGCACGCAAATCGGACGTGTCTATATCAGTAAAGACGTTATGTAAGTGTATCTATTAAAACGTCTCTACAGGCATAGACATGAATTTTAACGTCTCTGTAAAGCGTCTTATATCCTGTACACATGTTTTACAAGCGTCTCTATGGTTCTTGACACGGTACGTGGGGAGGCGCTCCAAGGACGCTTTATAAAAACGGCTCTACAATCCTCTAGAGATGAAAAAAACACGTTTCTAGCCTATAGATTGGACGTCTCTACATGGATGTTGTGTTGTAGTGAACCCCTCAGGCTACTCGCGTTAGTAGGGTACCTCGGCCGCTGGAGCCTTTGACGTACTCACCCCAGCGTCTTCAGCCGCCCTGGGTGAGGCTAGGGGCCACATGTGAGGAACGCCCCAAGAGGGCCCGCGAGTAGATGTATCAGTCTTGTTATATAAATATTGATTTATGTATGACTTACATTATGCTAGTCTCGTGTTTCGATACTATTTGTTCTTGTTGTGTGTATAGATAATCGTGTGAGGGAGTCAGCATCGTGACACCCCACACTACCCTAGTTCTAACATTTTCGTACGTGAAGTGACTTCACCGTGTTCGCAAAGTCGTCGCAGATTTTTCATATTGCCTCGCCGAATGGGCTATTTTCAATATTGCGCCGTCGAAGGAGACTATTTATAATATTGTGTTGCCGAACGTGGCTATTTTTGATATTGCACCGTCGAAGGGGGCTATTTTTGCGCCGCCTAAAACGCATTACGAATATATTTGGTCACATCGAAACTCTTAAATTTTTCTCAACCTCATATTTTCTTATCTTTTCAAAAATTATCTGTAGCGTGGACAATTATAGATATACCAAAATTATAAATTTAATTTAATTTCAAAAAGAGGATCCTCTCGCTAGTTGAAATGGCGAATGGCGATATGGATCCTATTGCCATTTGAATTGGTGACAGGCTTATGTCGCCATTTCAATTGACGACAGGTACCCTGTTCACTGTTTGTAGTGATGACAAGGCACCTGTTGCTATTTCATCTAGCGACAGGCTCCTGTCACCATTTCAAATGATGACAGGATGCCATTTTTTGAAAAAAAAATTGACTATTTAATTTTGTAATTATTAATGGAAATAATATTATTTTTTAAAAAAATTGTTCCACAGCTTGTGACCATTGGATTGAGCATCAAACAATTTGGATTAAGGTTGACGAGACGATTTCAGTTTCTTGTGGGAAGTTCCAACACTACTATAAAAAGGCTAATACTGGACACCTCATCACAGACAGTTGACCAAAACCATCTGTATTACATGCAATCACAGACAGTTTTGGTTTAGTGACCGTTTGTGTTACTGGCTGCGTTAAAAATCGTCTGTGAAGAGGTAATATCACAGATGGTTCATAACTAAAACCGTCTGTGAAGTATCACATATGATTATTAACAATAACCGTCTGTGATAATTCTACATATCATACACGGTTTTCAACAAACAACCATCTGTGAAACCTCACAGACGGTTATTAACAATAACCATTTGTGATATTACTACATATCACAGACGGTTTTTTGTTATAATCATCTGTGATAATATCACTACAGCTCCCAGTTGAAGCCTGATGATTAGTTTCTTCGTCGCCAATGCGTCTCTTCGTCGCATCAATACCGCTTCGGCTCCCCGATGCGTCTCTTCGTCTCATGCTCTGAATTTATTCCTTGCTTTATAAAAAGGATCATCAGCCATCGAAGATGATTATCATCCCCACATATAACTCTAGTACTCATAAAAAAACAGAAATGGCTGCCTCTTCTGTTTCCTTGTCGTCGGCATTGATGGCCTACCTGGCCGTACTGTACAAGCAACTCTCTGGCCGTACATTGACGGATGCTGTAGAAGAACACTGTTTCAATAGTGTCTTCACTCCTCTCTCTGAGAATTTGCTAGAGCAGGTGACGGCCACCTTCCGCCGTCTTGACATCCTCCTCCGCCGCGTCTTCCGAGTGATCTCCCACTTTCGGCGAGTTTACCGCGTCATCAACGTGGTCCTCCAGAACGACGCTGCACGTCTCCAGGAGGCTTGCCGTGACGTGGACTACTTAATCGAGGCGGCGGGTGACCGAGTCGACCAGCCCGAGACCCCTCAAGCAAGGGAAGAGAGCCTATGGGCTCAATTCTTCTTGGTTCAACAGTCCGAGGGTCTTCGAGAGACACTCGAACGAGCGCATCAATGGGTGGATGCATTTCAGGCTTTGTTCGATCTCGAACCGGCTGATGCTGACGTCGCCGCCTACGAAGTATTGAAGACGGAGATAGCAGCCTACCTCCACCACTAGAAAAACTTTGTTTATTTATAGGTTTCTACTTTTTTTAATCTTTGTAAGAAGTGACTGGCCACGCTGTTTGGCCATATGAAAATGCCAAAATGAAAAAAAAAATCTAGTTTGGAGGTGAAGTTACTATATTAATTATATGTTGAATTATTACTATATGCTGGATGGATGAGGGTTGTGCTGGTGGTGGGGTCACCATCGTGGTTGCGCTGTACTGAGGTATCACCCTACCTTACTCCCTCTCTCTCTCTCTCTACCCCCTTGCTCTATGATAAAAATGGCTAGTGCTCGCAATGGATGCCGAGGGCTACTCTTGGTGTGGTGGGTTTAGACACCCTTGGTCTTCTTTGTCTTCTTTGTTGAACTACTCAATGATGTTAATAGTCTTATCTTTGAAATTGAATTAATAATTAGTTTATATTAATAGTCCCTTGCTCTGTGATGTAATGATGTTAATAGTCTTATGCTGAAATTGAATTGATAATTAGTTCATATTAATAGTCCCTTGCTCGTGATGTAAACCGAGGGCTATTGGTGTATGTGCATTCTGTATTTTGCTTAGTTCATCTGTGGGGGTTGATTGCAAAAAATGAATGGGGCAAAATGGTGGGTTTGGTTAATGCTCTCGATGGGTCTTGAGGGTTATTGATGCCGGTTCTTTGTGCTTGGTTGGCTTACATGGGATCGATGTGGTTCTGATGGGGCTTGGCGCAATTAACTTTTCAGATTTGTAAAGGTTAGGCTAATTTGTAACCGTGTTCATCTTTGGTCAAGTTCTCCTCCTTGCTTCCCGTGCACGATCGTCCTACCATTCTATTCTTGATCTCTTCTCTATAAAACCTTCAAGCAATGGTCGCTTGTGCCTTTAAAACCGGCTCCATATATATATATATATATATATATATATATATATATATATATATATATATATATATATATATATATATATATATATATATATATATATTTTAGTCTCACCCTTTCGGTGGGTCATGACGATGATGAGGCAAATGTCACGGGCTACCTCTCATCCGACCTACAAGTTCAAGAAATACATTTGCAAGAAAAGCGTGAACATACAATTACCGGATGTCGCCGATAGGTAATTGGGCGGAATGGTTGGTTGCTAATACATGATGCCGCCCGATCGGATAGAAGTCAGATGAAGCCACTTCTATCTGACTGGGAAGTGGCATCATGTATTATAGCAACCAACCATTCCTTGATGTCCAGTCCAATTACCTATCGACAACATCTAGATAATTGTATGTCCACGCGCTTTCACTTGCAGCCATACTTCTTGAACTTGCAGGCTCGATGAGAGGTTACTCGTGGCAGCTGTGTCATCCCCCCTCACGACCCCCCGAAGTGGCTGGGGACTACGAACGATATATATATATATATGTCATAGACGGTTCTAGACACAAACCGTCTGTGATAGTCATATATCATGCATCACAGACGGTTTCAAAACCATCTGTGATGACCTCATATCATCACTGACCCATAAACTCAGACGGCTCAGAAAACCGTCTGTAATAACGTTTTTAAACCGTCTGTGAAGATCTTTTCTGTAGTAGTACAGAGCCCTCAATACCTATTTTCTTTTATATAAAGCGTCAAGGCCTAATCGAACAGTCCACGAGGCCGGGCCTTTGTGGGCTAAAAGCATAGGAAGCACATCCAAACATCACAGTAGATGTGTCAGTTGTTAGATGTAGAAAACAAAAAACAAATCTGCTAATTGTAGTGCACGACTAGGAACAAACGGCACAATATTGACGCAAGCAAAGACATCACGTATTAACCTTTACGAAATCGCACATGATCAGTTAAAATCAAAATAAAGCTAGTGCTAGCTCCCACACGCGGTACGATGTGAACCAAATCCCTGGAGACGACACCAAACGCGACCCGGCCCAGCCAACCATCCAACTGCTATGCGCGCGCGTCGGCCGCGCATCATCCTCTGCGGCACACACAGCCTGCGAGTGCGACCCAGACAGCGTCCAGACCTCGCCGTCCGCACCCGAATCTCACCGCACTGCACCGGAAAGACAGAAAGACACACGGCCTCGTTGAATTAAACTCTGTGCGCTCCAACCAACGAATCGCTCCATCAAAAGCGCACAAAGTCGCACCTCCGTTAGTTCGAAACTCGCCACGACCAACACGCGACAGGATGTTACGACCATCGTCGCGTCTTCTGCTGCCTTTGTCCATTCTGCTGCTCCTCCCTTCGCCAGCCGTCTCCGGCGACACGTTGACGCCGGCGACGCCGCTCGCTGCCAACCGGACGCTCGTGTCGGCCGGCGGGACGTTCGCGCTTGGGTTCTTCACGCCGGACCCTGCCACGGGAAGGACATACCTCGGGATAAGGTACAACAACATCTCCGTGCAGACCGTCGTGTGGGTGGCGAACCGAGGGCGCCCGGTGCTCGACCCTGCCACGGCTGTTCTGAAGATCGACGGCAACGGGAGTCTGGTCATTTTGAACCAGCAAGGTAACGTCGTGTGGGCGTCGCCGGTGATGTCGGCGCTGGCGGACGCTCGCAGCCCCACGGCCCAACTCCTCGACGACGGCAACTTTGTGCTACGGTACGCCGGCGCCGGCGTGGTGTGGCAGAGCTTCGACTACCCGACCGACACGCTGCTACCGGGCATGAAGCTCGGCATGGACTTCCACACCGGTCTCGACCGGTACATGAACTCGTGGCGCGGAGCCGACGACCCGTCCCCCGGGGAGTACTCCTTCCGGCTCGACCCGCGCGGCTCGCCGGAGCTGTTCCTCTACCGGTGGTCCACCCGGACGTACGGCAGCGGCCCGTGGAACGGGTACCAGTTTGCCGGCGTGCCGAATCTCAAGTCGAGCAGCCTCCTGAGCTTCCACTTCGTGTCGACGGCGGACGAGGCGTACTACCGGTACGAGATCGACACCACCACGACCTTGACGCGGTTCGTGATGAACTGTTCGGGGCAGATCCAGCGGTTCATGTGGATCGACATGACGCGGTCGTGGAGCGTCTTCTGGTCGTACCCGATGGACGAGTGCGACAGCTACCGCGCGTGCGGGCCGTACGGCGTCTGCAGCGTCGAGCACTCGCCGATGTGCGACTGCGCGCCGGGGTTCGACCCGAGGTTCCCCCAGGAGTGGGCGCTGCGGGACGGGTCCGGAGGGTGCGCGAGGCGCACGGAGCTCAACTGCACTGGCGACGGGTTCGCGACGGTGAGGAATATGAAGTTGCCGGAGTCGGCGAACGCGACGGTTGACATGACCTTGAACCTCGAGGAGTGCCGGCTGAGCTGCCTGAGGAACTGTGCGTGCCGGGCTTACGCCAGTGCCAATGTCAGTAACCCGGGGGCCAAGGGATGCTTCATGTGGACCGGCGATTTGCTTGACATGAGGCAGTTTGATAACGGAGGGCAAGATCTCTTCGTCCGGCTTGCCGCATCTGATCTCCGTAAGTTCAACTCTTAACTTTGTTGGTTTCAATTATCAGATCTTTATGTTGATGAAATGTAACATGCCATCTGTTCTCATTTTTATCAATGGATTTTTGGTGACAGCTCTTTTCAGTTATCTGTATAACAAAGCATGCACTTTTGTTTTTCTTTTTGTTCTTGGGCTGTTCTTTTGTGGTGTTCAGAATTGAACTTTATTTGCTGCTGCATTTTACATGTACTCAAATTTTGTTGCCCTGTCCATCTATTTGTTTCCGGCGTCAAGGGTGACGTAAATGCTTTATCTAAATTTCGTCACATGGTGCAAGTTTCCATCTAAGGAGTTTAGGCAAAGTGCATACGTGTCGTGTACTTCTTGCAGACGATGCATGCTAAGTCAAAAAATTTCTACCGCTTGTTCAAAATTTTCTCCCGGTGTTTTCTCACTAGCTGAAACTCAAAGGTCAAAAGTCAAAACCCCAAACCTATTTGTTAATTGGGTTATTAAATCACAACAACTGCTGTTAGGTCCAACGACAATGAATGCTCACTGTTGGAAAGGAGACAGCAATAGCATTCCATAATTACTTAAGACCAATCCTTTTCTGCACCTGACTTCTAACCGCTCAAGATCCATTATCCTAAAAGGGAAAAAAAATTCAAGCTACTAATCTGCAAGATATCAAGATGAGCATAAAGAAATAAAGAAATGCAACGTGATAATGTTCAGAATCAATTATGTGGAGCACACGTCTGCTAAAGGATCAGCAGGACATCACCATCAAGTGTACTTTTATTTCGTTCTTCTTGGTCCAATTTGATGCGGAAATTGGCGTTGGCCTTTGCATAATACTGTCAATTACTTGCACAGTTGCACTTTCATGAAGTTAGGTAATGGATTGGCAAGCTGAGGTAGAGATTCCTTGAGTAGGTTAACGGAACAATATTTCTGTGAATTTCGCAGCTGCCAACGCTATCTCAGAGCATTCACATACAACGAAGCTCGTCGAAATCATTGTTCCATCCGTGGTCGCGCTGTTGTTACTTCTAGTTGGACTTTTCATCTGTGACATGAAAATAAAGAAGCACAGGAAGGCGATTCCAACACCATTGAACAATGGACAGAGTACTCCTTTCGGACGAAGAAATCAGATTGCTGCATCAAATGATGCTCAGGATATCTCCTTGCATCCTCCAGGTCAGGGCAATCACCAGGATTTGGATCTCCCATTGTTCGATGAGGCTACGATTCTGGCTGCCACCGACAACTTTTCACTTGATAACAAGATCGGTCAAGGCGGATTTGGTCCTGTTTACATGGTAACATACTTTCTACTTTGAGAATTCTGAATGTCAAAATATATGATGACAGTTTTCATTTAGTTAGTCTTTTTGTATCAACTGGTAATACTTTGCAGGGAAAGCTTGATTGTGGGAAAGAGATAGCCGTAAAGAGGCTGTCACGTAGATCGATGCAAGGGCTTCGAGAATTCAAGAATGAAGTCAAACTGATAGCAAAGCTTCAGCACAGGAATCTTGTCAGGCTTCTTGGTTGCTGCATCCATGGTTCAGAAAGAATGCTAGTCTACGAGTACATGCACAACCGTAGCCTCAACACTTTCCTTTTCAGTAAGTTTCACCATTTCAACGTTGGACTGTTGATAGGATATTCCTTCGGTAATCTGAGCCATGCAATTTGACATCAGCTTGTCGAATGCTCATCATTCAGATGAAGAGAAGCAATCTCTGTTAAACTGGGAAAAGCGGTTCAATGTCATCAACGGGATTGCGCGAGGAATACTATACCTTCATCAAGATTCAGTGCTAAGGATCATTCACAGGGATCTGAAAGCAAGCAACATCCTGCTCGACAAAGACATGAATCCGAAAATCTCAGACTTTGGTGTTGCACGAATATTTGGAACTGACCAGACCGCTGCATACACCAAGAAAGTAGTTGGAACATAGTGAGTTCACATTTCGTACTATGCTATGCCACATTTTAAACAGTCAGATATTGCAAAGCATTATGATAATTACATCTCCTGGTTATTGCAGTGGATACATGTCTCCGGAGTACGCAATGGACGGGGTCTTCTCCACAAAGTCCGACGTCTTCAGCTTCGGTGTTCTAGTACTGGAGATCGTCAGTGGCAAGAAAAATAGAGGGTTCTACCACACAGAGCTCGATCTCAACCTCCTTAGATATGTAAGTATGATTGACCCCGCAATCACATTTCCTAATAGGCCAATTGGCAACAGGATAGTGAACATACATGACAGACAACTGCGTTCTTCGTGGTCAATTCAGGCATGGAGGCTGTGGAAGGAAGGGCGGAGCTTAGAGTTCCTCGATCAGTCGATCACTGACAAGTCGAACGTGACGGAAGTGCTGAGATGCATACAGATCGGTCTGCTGTGCGTCCAGGAGCAGCCGAGGCACAGACCGACCATGTCGGCAGTGATAATGATGCTGGGCAGCGAGAGCGCGGCGCTGCCGGAGCCATGCGAGCCTGCTTTCAGCACTGGGAGGAACCTCAACGAGGACATGGAGGCGAGCCGATCTAACAGCGCAAGCAGCTGGACTATAACAGTAGTAGAAGGTAGATAGCGATGGCCAAATGAACATTGTCTGTTCTTTGTGTTTATAGTTTAACCGTAAACACTGTAAGTTAAATAACATTGGAATTCATTCAATTGTCTACTAGGAGAATTCTTTCTTCTTTCATGCCCTATGATGTGCAGATGCAGTTGTATGCGATAAGGACGACAAGACCAACAGATTCAGAATATTGGTGTTCTAGTAACATTTCGACATTACAGGATTGGAACAGTAGTATAGAAAAAAGCACATCAGTGGCAAATGAAAATTGCAGCAGAACCTATTTAGGGTTATTCTGGATTCTGTCACATACTGCTTGTACATCCTTGGCCTGAACATGTTTAGATTTGGAAACTTCTCCAGTGTGTATTGCTTACAACGGCGGTGCTTACAACAACCAGGCTCATTGTATTACTTGTTAGTGATATGCCTTAAGAGGCAATTATGGAGATGATTGTATCACATATATTTTTATTGTCGTAGGGGCGGCTCCACCGGCCCTAACGACCTGGCGAAAACTACAAAGCCCCCCTAAAGGTTATGAGTTGGAGGCGCGGCCCAAGGCCCCCAAAGGGTACCAAGTACACATTCGGGAGAGCCCTGAAGCCCACCCAAAGGCTATTGGGAGGCCCGCAAGGGCCAATGGCCAGAGGCGCGATAGGGTACCTCCCCGAGGGTAACAAACATACCTTGGGGGGGGGGGGTTGGCTTTGAAGGTGGTGCGAAAGGGCGTAGAGTACCAGTAGACCAAGCGCACTAGCCAAGTGGACTAAGACCAGGGAGGTCCTCCATAAGCTGAAGGCTACGCAAAGGGGAATGAAAACCCCCTGCGGCCCATATAGGAGTAGGGCTTTTCTAGGAGTAGATCTGTAATATCATGTACCGGTCAAAAGGCTATAAATAGCCGCCTCCCCCATGTAATAAATAAGACCCTTTTTGGGGACAATTAATATACATGTATTTCTCCTAACAATCAGTCCCCTCTCCGAGGCTCCCCGGTCCCCCTCGTAGACACCGGGGGTCCCCTTTCTTATTGTCTAGCCCTCCTTGCTACAATAGTTGGCACCATCCGTGGGGAGCGGCAGGAGAGTCACGAAGCACAGCCTCGTAACGCCAACATAGCCCCTCGGAGAAAGGTCACACACAAGGTCTCGGTAGCCGCGGCTCTGAGTACCTCGAGTGCCAAGAGAACTAGGACCTCCACGGCAACATTGGCCACCGCTGAAGACGCAGAGAAAGCCAACAACTCCACGCATGAAGCAAGCCCCGGGCGAGTCCCTCCGCAGCTCTTCAAGAAGTTTGCGGAGGTGAAATACCAGGTAAAGGGGATCAATGAAACCACCATCATAGATGCGGCCATGTGCAGGCTTCAAAAAGGCCCACTGTCGGAAAGATTAGCTCGAAAGCCCATACGCACTGTTGTGGAGCTTTTCGACAAATAGAAGAATACACTCGGGCGAAGGAAGATAGCACTTGGAGGGTAGAGGCCCAGACGTTGGCCATCCCGGCGTCACCACCGAGTGGTCCGTCTAGAAAGGAGGAACCTGCACCTACCGCCACAAGGGCAGTTACCAAACCACGAACCAACGACTACCATCGGAAGGGGTGGAGCGTGTACCACATGGATGGCGGGCAACCCCCCGCATGGCGGCCATGGCCGGGGCTGAGGCCACGAGCGCAACGGGGGGATGGCAACCAGACACCCGGGCCAATGCTGGAGGCCCCCCGCTATTTTGCGATCTCTACGACGAGGGATCGCACACAACTAGAGACTGCCGCACCATCATGGCCATACAAGACTACATGAGCCACGGCCAGTAGCCGGCTGAGCGTGAAGACGGGCGGAGGACGGGCAACCAACTGCCTACCCCGCCATCGAGGCCCAGCGTAGAGGGGGGCCACGGGGGGGGGGGACCATCAAAGGGTCATAAACATGATCACCGAGGGGTCCTCGTTCAGCATGACATCAAAAAAACAGCGGCGCGCATACGCCCGACAGATACACCATGTCACGATGTACCCTGCCACAAGCCCACCTCGCTACGCCGAGAAACCGATCACCTTCGGTCTCGAAGATGCTAGGGGCTCGTACTTCCATCATCAAGACTCTCTCGTCATCTCCGCCAGCATCGCAGACTTCGAGGTCAAGTGCGCCCTCGTGGATGGAGGAAGCTCCGCAGACCTGCTTTTCGTGGACGCCTTTGTCGACAATCGAGTCACCGATCTTACAAAATGAATAGATTAAAAAGGCAAAGTGTTCTTGGGAGAGAATGGGACTGCTCTTTGTTGCTATGAATTGGTTATTACAGGGGGTGCCCTCGACAAGGCAGTGAACTAATCCTAATTACACTTAGCATAATGCTTGCTATACTGTACAATCAGACTTGAAACATGAATCTCATGTCGATTGCCGTACATCAATCTCTAAATAACCGTCGAAGAGGTGGCAGTTGCTCCTTGAAGAGACGCCTGTTGGAAATGCCGCAACTGGTCAGAGCGAGACAACGGATGATAAAGTACCAACCGTTCAGCGGTTGTGTGTCTGTGAGACCCTCAACCATACGGTGGTTGTTGTCAGTATCTTAGGACCATGAAACATCGCATGGTATGGAGCAAATATGACATGTGTTCCATTCATCACACGGTAAGGACTATACTTGGAGTTAGATCCGAATGTCAGTTCATTGCTTCTACGAGCAGTCATTTGGTGGGGGACTAGGTACATGACCTCATCCGACTAGGATACTTATTATGTAACCTCTAAAATCCTTACGACCACAAGGGTCGTTAGCCTTAGGGGTTACGACCACGAAGACATATGGTCTTTTATTATGTATTAAAGTAATACACAGAGATTTTAATCCTCGTTAGCTAGCCCCCAAACTTTAAGTGAATTGGTCGTGTGAACGCTTTCTCCCAATGAAGTCGTATCGGGCAGACCCTTATTTAATTCTGTGACATACGAGATGGTTTGTATTCACTTTAAAATTGAGAATCTGCCTTGGGACCTGAAGAGTTTTTCTGTCCGTTAGACTTTAGGTAACTCCCCAATGTAGTTAAAGAATTATGGCTATAAAATACCTTCAACGCAAGGCTTTAGGGTTTTTACGCCTCCTGTTTTCCCTTTTCATCTCCTGACAGAAAAAATTGTCTCCGACCTCCTTTTGTCTACAACCTTCTACGACCTCCTTTCTTCCTTTATCCAAAACTCAGCCATGTCAGATTTTATCGCCAACTGGTCGGTTTCCAATTTGAGCGAGAAGAAACTTGAGAGCTTGGAGAAGATCGGGTTGCTTCCTGACGAGGACCTGATTTCTTGGAGATCAGCGGCCGGAGAGCATTCTCCGAGCAACGAAGATGGGGAAATTCCTGTTTTCCTCGCATATATCGAATGTGGATTCAGGTTGCCAGTTCACTCCTTCCTTCCCAAGATTTTGGAGCATTACAGAGTCGAATTAGTGAACCTTGCTCCCAATGACATCGCCAACCTCAGCGTCTTCGTCTGTCTCTGTGAAGCGTACTTGGGAATTGCCGCAGATCTGGAGCTCTTCAAGTACTACTACAAAATGGCAAAGTCGGGGAAGACGACCAGAATGCCCGGAGAGTGCACATTGCGCCTCTACGACGGAAAGGCCGATGAGTACATTCACATGTACTCAAAGTCTTCGTGGTCATCATGGAAGAAGAGCTGGTTCTACATGATGATCACTCAAAAAGACAACCTTTATTATACTGGTAAGAAAGCGGTCGAGAATCCAGAGTGGCGCTCCTCCGTGGAGAAGGAGGGAAAAGTGAGGAGATGGGTTGATATGGCCCCAAGTGCTAATCCAACTTTGCGCAGTGCTATGTATGTGCGCAAGGATGTCCGAGACGAGCCAAGTCACGGAGCTAAAAAGAATTATTTCTACGTGGTGCATGAGAACAAGGAACAACATGATCGAACGCCAGCAGTGTTTGGAAAGGAGGCATGGAAGAATTGCATGCATGCGTGTGGAATCAGGAAAGCAAAGGAAACAACACAGCAGCTGCGTTGTTATCCATATAGCACATGCATTGGTCAAGGAAAATCTGAACTAAGAAAAGAATATTTGTTGGTTGGCCAGATCAGAATTCCTCTCTATCTCTAATTAGGATTCTTTTCTTAAGTTTGTTTATTTGTTTGCAAGTGCGTCTGAGGAGTCGGTTGCCTAGTAGAGTCCGAGTCGGTTTGTAGAGTCTTGTGTGCGCGTGTATGTCCTATAAAGGCCAAGGGCTATGCCTGTGTAAAAGGGGGTTTTTGGGGAATTTTTGGCTTGAGTTATCTAAACCAGAAAATAGCCTAGTTGGCGGCCATGGGTGTTCTTCCATTCTTGTGAATTCCTGAGTTGGATTTCATCTAGTCGAGTTGATTTCCGCTGGTTGCGTGAAGTTTGCTCACTGATCTCTGAATCTCTATTTTTGTTCGTGCACTGCGGTGTGTGTGGGTGAGAATTTTGTTTGGGAATTGCCTAGTGCTACCATAGCTAGTTGATTCACTTACCTATCTTGTTGTTGTTCTAGTTGACGTGAGGATAGAGAAGCTGCATGTGCTGTTAATTGCTAAGAAAAGAAGACAGCGAAATCAACCTTCATCTGTTGCTGCGTGGGAAGTCAAGAAGGATGACTGCTGTCTCTGTATTGCTGTTGAAATTGACATCAAGGGTCAAGTTGTTGTCGTTGTTTACCGGCTGAACGTGCTGGTGATTTCAATACCGATTTCTCAATTGTTGAATTGTTTATTGCCTCTCAACAGAAGTGCATTAATTACTTTGATGAGGACATCACTTCGACTGATATGAACACTCCTCTTCCTACTACATTGAATGATGTGCAAGGTCCAATTACTTGGGCACGTGCTCGTCAACTTATTTATCAGGTAAATTCGTTCCTAGGGCTGAGTGTATTATTTGAGAACTCTATGATGCTGCCTAATGGAGATGATTTACTTGTACTTAGGAATCTAGGAGTACGACCAGTTCCTCAGGGGCTATGACCAGTTCAAGAAGGTCTACGACCAGCTCTGTAGGGTCTACGACCACTTCAAGAAGGCCTACGACCAGTTCAAGAACGTCTACGACCAGCTCTGCGAGGTCTCGACCACTTCAAGAAGGCCTCGACCGGTTTCACCAAGACTCATGAGCACAAAACTTCGTTGGAAGCAATCTCCACCGAGAAGCTGCACAAGACTCGTTGGACACAATCTACGACCAGAGATAGCATGGACTCCTCAAGACCACCCCAGGACCAATCCTACGACCAGGTCTTCGACCAGAGATACGCGATATGAATAGTGAATAAGGTGCCGCGTCACCGTTTTGTGCCTAATTGGGCCTTGTAAGCGTGACAAGGTCGGAGCCCAGGTTGTGTGCGCCTCTTCCCATAGCCGCACAACCCTAGGTCGACCTCCTCTCGTCCCTCCTATATATATACAGTAGCCGCCATAGATTAGGGTTGGGTTTTTCTTTGAGATTATTCTGCTTAGCAGTCTCGCCGCATGTTCGGTTGAGGAACCCCACATTGTGAGCTTCATCTCTATTCGCAATACAATATCAGATTGCATCTTCTACTTTCTTGCTTGTGTTCTCGATTTGCATGCAGGAGATAGCCTTCTTGGCGAGGTCAACCACGTTCGGCACGGTTGATAACCATCGGAGCAGTGGTGTAGTGATTGCGAGGGGTTCGATCTGATTTGGTCGGAGCCTTTGGATCATCAACGTCGAGATCTCCACAATCGACTTATCAGTACCTTTCGGAAGATCGGGCCACAAACATATCATACTTGGTGCTGATTTCTTTTGGTCTAGCTGAGAGCTCCATATTCCTTTACTGTTGACTAATTAATTATTGCTTCAATTGGTTGGTGTTGGCTGCTACTCACATTGATTGATTGAAGAAAAGAAATTATTATTAACGTGCATGCTACTGTTCACATGAATAATACTGTTCATCTGACACTAGGAGAAGAAGATGACACACTACTGATCTTCGAGTTCCACCGTGAATGATCGGGCAACCCACGGATTTAATCTCGCCTCGAGGTTGATCCACATCAGGTGGTATCAGAGTGCCAAGTTATTCATGGTGTTGTTTTTGCTTGTTATTCAAGATGGTGAATTCGGCTGGTAGTGTGCATGGCTCACATCATGGTGCTTATGAAGAGGTGCTCACGTCGAGGGGGAGATGCCAACTGCTGTCCGCACGAACCTTGAGGCAACCAATTGACACTTTACAGGAAGGTGTAACGTGCTACAAGAAAGCATTGACAACATGCGTGTCGAGTTGGTGGAGTGCATTGATCGTGTGGAGAATCACATTAATGTGCAGTTCATTGAACAGAGGCAGGCCAATGATATTCGGTTCACTGCTATAACCGACTCACTACAACGTTTGGATTGAGCCTTAGGACCAGGAGGTGGTGCTGCTGCCCCTGTGCAACTGCCACCACATCATCGGCGCCACGACAATCATCATATCGGGGGTGAGTTATTCAATGACAATTTTGATGAGGTCCATTCAGGTGGTGCTATTGGTAGAAACTACTACAACCAGGAACCCAGACGTGGCTACAACAACCGTTGTGGTGCTGGTCATGCGCCCAATTTTTTTGAGCGCAATGGCGGTGGTATGGGTTGCAACTGCGACGACAATGGCATTGGGAGGCTGAAAATTTCCATGCAGACATTCAATGGGCGTACAGATCCGGATGTGTATCTAGAGTGGGAGATGCGGGTGGATCAAATTTTTGATAGCCACAACTTCACTGAGGAGAAGAAGGTACGCTCTACATCAATTGAGTTCATCGAATATGCTCTTGTTTGGTGGAACCAATTGTGTCGTGCCGGAGGACGACCCGACACATGGGAACACCTGAAGAATACCATGAGAAGGTAGTTCGTGCTGGCACACTACACTAGAACCTTGCACACGAAGTTGTAGAGACTTCGTCAAGGCTCCTTGTCTGTGGATGACTACTACAAGGAGACGGAGATTCTCATGATTCGTACAGGTGTGAACGAACCTGAGGAGGCGACCATGGCTCGCTTCTTTGAGGGTTTGAATGATGATGTGCAAGAGAAGATGGAGTCATCGGACTACAACAATCTACAAGACCTTGTGCATCATGCGGTGCGGTCTGAACAATGCCTCTTGCGACGCCAAGCATGAGGTAGTCGAACTACCCACAACAATACATGGAGGCATCCACAACAGCAAGGAGATGATATTGGCGCAAGCTCCAAGGTGGCATCATCACACCAGACAGCCAGTGCTATGTCCACGGAGGCGTCAAATGCTGCGAGGAATGGAGGTAAAGAAGCCTCTAAAGCTGATTCTAGTGCATTTTCTTCTGCTCGTACTAGTAACATTGAGTGCTTCAAGTGCAAAGGAAGAGGACACATGATGCATGATTGTCCAAATCAGTGAAAGGTGTTGTTCACTGGGGAAGGTTATGTCACGGAGAGCTCTAGTAGCGAGTCTGAACACGACAAATCAGAACAATGGGAGACCGTCGTTTGTTCTTATGAAACAGGGATATCCATTGATGATTTTCCCTATCCAAGTGGTTTGAACATGTTAGTTCGAAAGGTGCAAAGTGCTGAAATTGAAGCTAAAGGGCAACGGTGGAGTGTTTTCCAAACAGAGTGCAAAATCAAGCAGAAAGCATGCAAACTGATCATTGACGGTGGGAGTTTTACCAATGTGATTAGCAAAGATTTGGTGTACGCTTTGGTTGCGTGAAGTTTGCTCACTGATCTCTGAATCTCTATTTTTGTAACTACACTGAGGTGTGTGCGGGTGAGAATTTTGTTTGGGAATTGTCTATTGCTAACATATCTAGTTGATTCAATTACCTATCTTGCTATCGTTCTTGTTGACGTGAGGATAGAGAAGCTGCATGTGTTGTTAATTGCTAAGAAAAGAAGACAGTGAAATCAGCCTTCATCTGTTGCTGCGTGGGAAGTCAAGAAGGATGACTACTGTCTCTGTATTGCTGCTGAAATTGGCATCAAGGGTCAAGTTGTTGTCATTGTTCGCCGGCCGAACGTTCTGGTGATTTCAATACCGATTTCTCAATTGCTGAATTGTTTATTGCCTCTCAATAGAAGTGCATTAATTACTTGGTTGTGAGGACCCCGGTTTATTAGGCTTGTAATGCTTAACCATCCACTTGGTCCTAGCATCACAAAACAAATAAAACCAAGCCTCGAGATATATGTACTTCCCAAGATGCAGTACATACACCTCTTTACAAAAGCATGCATCAATTCCATTCAAACACATAGAACAGAAGCAAAGCAACAAACCAGAAGTTAAAATAATAAAGATAGAGTTATTACAAAAGAGAGGCCGACCGGCCAAATAACAATGCAGAAGTACTAAGTAAACAACGGAAGTAAAAGTGCCATAAAGATGGCCATAACAAAAGCCAATCAGTGTGCCTTAACCCACAAGGCAACCAACCGGACCGCCAAGCTAGTCTTCCCAACCACAGCACATCTCTCAAAAGTAAAGCCCTTGGGGCTCTACCTCCTCTGCAACAAAGTTATTAAGCAAAGCAAATGAGTACAAAAATGTACTCGCAAGACTGACGTGTAGTATAACAGAACTATAAATAGCTACATGCAAGCTTTATTTAAGTGGATGAGGCTTTGGACTCATTTTAGCATAAAGCAAATTTTCATTTGCAATAATGTAATAGATTGAAAGCAATTTGACAAAGCATTTTTAATTGTTGAAGTAACAACGACACAATAATAATAATAACAACAAGAACAACCTGGAAGTGACTCACCCAAGTCACCACAACAATACCAGGAATTACCCAATTCATACCACCCATCAAGTTTTAATTAAGTGTTTAGTCTAGTTCTTGCGGGAAATCACCAAGCGTGTCCATAACCTAGGACGAGGCTATTTGAATAGATTTAACCCTGCAGGGGTGTACCAATGTACCCACACGCCAGACCGCCTTTTTGCCACTAGGTGAAGCACACTTCCTTAGGTATGCCGGCACGGCTAAGTCCTACGAGACATTTCCAATGGATGATGCTAATTACGAGCCGCCTCCCACGGGGATAAGGATACATTAACCAGCCTATGGCCGATCTGTTAATGCTCCCCTCCTAACACCACACATTTTATTAAAACACCCACTGACCAAGCTCATAATTAACACCTCCCAAAGTACTTAGTCAAGAGAGGTCCCATATCCCTCTCGCGTGGTTAGCACGCAAAAGTGCTTGGATCAATGGCACAAGTAACTCGGTCCTTGGGGACTTAGGCACCATTCCGTTCACACCCAACAAATCACACCAACATCCATTGTGCCCAAGTCAAACAGTTTTGTTTTCATTTTTGTTTTATTTGTTTACAAAGTAACAAAGCACAAGATGGACCTAATGGAATAATAATTTTTTTTGTGTGATCAAGGTCATCGACATAATGTCGACAACCGCCCATTTCTACCGTTATCTAAGCATTTCTAAGCATTATCAATGTAAACTACTAAGTGATAAGAGTCCATCCATCGAACTCTAAATCACAGTAAGATAATCCTAGGCTTAGTAGTAGAGAATGAACATTTACCTACAGGATATGCATCTATAGGCTCAACTAATCGATATTTTAACACAAAGTAGCATGCATACACACAAGTGAAACAAAGTATTAAACTTTAAAGTAATGGGACAATAATGGGATATGATCAAACTGCTTGCCTTTCTGGGAATGCTCAGTTTGCTGTAGAGTATCGCTCACGGGATCAACACACTCGTCGACACCTAATCGGAAAGGCGAAAAGAGGCGATAAGAACGACGAAAACCAAAAAGACACCACAGAAAACTTGCTCCAAAAGCTCTGAAATTTTTACAACAGCAAGAGGATGATTTTTAGAGAATTAAGCAACAAGAACCAATTGATTTGGATTCTCAATGCAAAAGATATGAGCAAAACAATTCTGCTCAGCCTCTAAAAATGCAAACTGCTACTATTCACCTAATTAAATTGTTTAGCAACAATTTCTAGAAAGGTGGTGCAATTGAAATTTTTACAGTAAAACAAGCACCTCATAAGATGAACAACCCAATTGGATTCATCTCATTTGGAGCTATGATGCATGTTTTATGATTTTTCAAAGGTATGCAAAAGAGCACAAATAAAATGCTCCCACAATTCTTTTGAAAATAATGACATGCCTAAATCCTAATCTAACAATTAGTGCACTAATAGAGGAAGCCAACAAAGTTGGATTCACTCAAAAATAATCTACAGAGAATTACTTATGCCTTTTACAAGTTAAATGCAACATTTAAAGTTAATTTTGAAACCTATTTACCAAATCACTTTTCTGGAGCTGAACTCAACTTACAACCATTTTTAGATAAAAGTTTAGTTCAAACCAGAGCTACCAAAATTTGAATAGACTAAAAAGGAGCTAAGATGAATTAGTTATGCATTTCCAAAGTTCATTACCTTTTTCAGTTTACCAAAAAGAGCTCTCGGGATTTCTAAAAACCAAAATGACAGGGGAGGACATGAGCCGTTGATCCTAGATCGGACGGCCCAAGACCTCCCGATGAAATCGCGCACTCGCGACTGCGCAAGTTCAGAGAATATGGGCCGTTGATCTTGGATCCAACGGTCCATGTCCTCCCGGCAACGCGCGCTAACGGGGAAGGAGGTCGTGGCCGTTGATGCTGCATCCAACGGACCAAAACCAATGAGGGAGGACCGGGACGGTCCAGATCTAGCGAGGGAGGACCTTAATGGTCAAGATTTACATGGGAAGGTCCTCAATTGCTGAGATCAACTCGGGGAGGTCCTACACGGTTGAGATCAACATAGGGAGGACCTAAATTGTTGAGATTGACTTGGGGAGGACCTCAACGACTGAGATGACCTCGAGGAGGTCCTGAATGGCTAAGATTTACACAGGGAGGACATAGAGGGCTGAGATCAACTCGGGGAGGTCCTGTACGACAATGGCACAGAGACATCCCCGCCCGACAAAAACCCGAGAGGCTCCCAAGGCTCGCCGCCGGCGATGAGGACCTCACCGGCGCAAACCAAGGGTACCATTGGGACCGCAATAGCCATGCGCACCCAATGGACCTACTCTCAACGGAGGCGGCGGCCTAGAACGCCGACGAGCCAGAGAGGAGCAAGATGACCAACACGGCCAAAATCATAATATGAATTAAAGCTCCGCAACAATCCATACAGTGGGTGCCCAGCAACTAAGGACTACCAGGAGGTTACCTGGAGGTCTTGAAGGTGCTGGGGAGGTTGGAGGAGAGGAGGACCGGCGATGGTGAAGAAGATATGCTCCACGGCCAAAAAGGGGAAGTCCTCCAATTTAAGCCGCCTCTGCAAATGTCCAAACCAGCTGGGTTAGAGGTTTTGACCACAGAGGGAGATGCTCAAATTGAAGCAAAGAGAGGGAGAGAAAAGCCACTGGAGCATTGAGCCACCAAGGAGCTCCAAGCTCCAACAATGGCGGCCAAGGCTCACGGTTGCTTGAGCTCCACAGAACCGAGAGCAAAATGGTGAAGTGTGGAAAAGAAGCCAAGGAAAACAATGGGGAGGTATTATAGCCCGAGGAGATGGAGGGCATGAGCTAGGGTTAAGCTCATGGTGAGCTTAGCCCATGGCTCGGTCCATGGCTTGGACAGACATGGAGGTGATGGGGTAGGTCGAGCCGCACCTAGGGCGCGAAAGCACCGACACGCATTAAATGCGCCAGAGCCTGAGCCGTTGGGGACAAGACAGTCACCGACCTCCTTGTCATAAGCGCCTGCGTGCTAGAGCTAGGAGAAGAACAGACTGCGCCTCAACCTGTTGGATGAGAAAGGCCGGGAGGTCGACCCTCGATCTGATTTGAAACAGTAAGGTCTCAAGAAAGGGGAGGTCATGACCACGGATCTCTATCGCACGGTGCGCAAAGAAAAGGGGAGGTCACAGCCGTAGGATCTTCATCGCACAGTTGCGAAAAGGAAAAGGAGGTCATGTGCTGAAAGGGATAGGAGGTCCTGGCCGTTGGATTGCGATCCAAGGGCGCGGACCTGATGGGGAGGACTTAACGATGCGCACGATACAGCCAAAGGGATGTGGAGGTCGTGGCCTTTGGATCTACATCCAATGGCACACAATGGAGCGAGGAGGTCGTGGCCTTTGGATCTCAATCTAAGGGCACACAACATGGAGGGAGGTCTTGAGCTAGTGCGCATGACAGAGAAGGGGGTCATGGCCATTAGATCTTAATCCAAGGGCACACAACAGATGGGGAGGTCAGGACCGTTGGATTTACATCCAAAGGCGCTGACCAAATGAGGGAGGGCATGGCCTTTGGATTTACATCCAAGGGCACATAACATTTAGGGGAGGTCATGGCCATTAATCACGGCACAAAGGAGGTCGTGGCCGTGAGATGTTGATCTGACAGCAACGAAATGAGAGTGTAGGTCGTGGCCTTTAGATCTGGATCTAACGACTCGAATCGAGAAAGGGAGGTCCGGGCCATTGGGCGGACCTTTGAAAAGGAAGGGGAGGTCGTAGCGGTTGGATCTTTATCCAACGGCTACGAGATGAGAAGGGAGGTCATGGCCGTGAGATCTCCATCTAACGGCTACGACCTCGCGCGGGTGGGAGATCTGATGCGCATGACACCACGGGGAGGTCGTGGCCGTGGATTTTGATCCAACGGCGCACAACACACCGCGCGGGGAGGACTTGGGCGCTTGATAACGAGGGGAGGTCATGACCGTGGATCTTGATCCAACGGCGCAAGACCTCGCGAGGGAGGAGGACTGGGCTGTGCTGGTTGTGGAGGAGGTCGTGGCCATTGGATCTGAATCCAACGGCTACGACCTCACGTGGGGGAAAAGGAGGTCTGGGCTGAGCTGGGGATGCGGTTGGGTTCAACCCATTTGGAAAGTGGCTCAAGCCCAAGGAACAGTGCAGCCAATTGAGCTTGAATTTAAAAGCCGAGACTTTGCGGATTTGATTGAGATAGCAAATCAACTCCAAAATTTATGACATTTTAACTGGAGCTTGCTGACTTCAGGATTAACCTTTCATAAAATTTCCAGAGGTTTTTGTGCATTGCATTTTTCTCCAGAAATTCATCAAGGCTGTTCTAGGGTTTGATTTACCTCCAAAAATCATCAAACAAGTTTTAAAACTCATGATATTTTTCAGAGGAGTCCCACATCAACTCTAGAACCAAGAGAAAATGTTTTCCCAAGTTTGGCACACGATTTGTGACAAGATGAATAAGGGTTGGACTTTAGCCATTAAGAGCTTTGTGTTTTTGGAATCCACAACTCTTGGACAAGAATTAAAGGTGAGTTCAAGAGTTTCAAGATGTGAGAAAAAGTTTTAATTTCTACACATTTTCTTACATTTGAAACACACACCTGTTTATACATTTGGGATGTTACATTGGTGCTGATTTCTTTTGGTCTAGCCGAGAGCTCCATTTTCCTTTACTGTTGACTACTTAATTATTGCTTCAATTGGTTGGTGTTGGCTGCTACTCACATTGATTGATTGAAGAAAGGAAATTACTATTCACGTACATGCTACTATTTACGTACATGGTACTGTTCATCCAACACTAGGAGAAGAAGACAACGCACTACTGATCTTCGAGTTCCACCGTGAAAGATCGGGCAACCCACGGATTTAATCTTGCCTCAAGGTTGATCCGCATCATGGGTTGATGCCATCCAACTCCTTAGTGTTAGGGGTTTAACCTCGTAGCGTGTGGTAAGGGACTTCTCCATACGCCGGATTAGCTCCTTGAAGGCCCGAGCACATTCATTACTCTGGTACATTGGTCGTGACGACGCGACCAAAGATTCCAAGGAGGGTAAGTCCTAAAAGATTCCGAGCAGTTTGCTTACATTGGTTGATTACTTTTGTGATCCTGAAGTCTCTTGTTTATCCTTACAGCTCTTTCTCCTGATGAAATCAGAAGTCAGATCAAAATGATCTGCACTGGAGAGCCTGGTGAGAAGGCTGATTTCCCTCGAATTTTAGCGGTTGTTTCTGCAAACGGGAGGGCTGAGAGACTGAAGGTAAAAATGTCAACCACCTTTCATCATTTATATATTTTTCGATGGGTTTACCATAAATCCTATTTGATGTGCAGCCGGTCAGATTAAGGATCAATGAGGCCACCAAAAGTTGTGAGCTGATTGACACTCCGACCACTCCTACGACCACCCGAGATGGTGGTTTTATAGAGGTAGGTAGCCGAACAGAAATGTATATTCTAGATGAAGGATTATTCGTCACCTAATCAACTTTGATTGTTAATTAGGCCGTTATTGTGGATCCTAGTGTGGTCGCTCAAGACTTGCCAGTTGCTATTGGAGTAATTGTTTCAGAGGTCGATGAATCTACACCCTCTGACCAGATGGTCAGGGAACTTATTCTCGATCAACTGGTTGAGAATCTGACCTCTAGTTGGAGGATGTGAAGGGTCTAACTGTAGGATCGTAATGGCAATCAGAAGGGGGGGGGTTGAATGATTGCAGCGAATTGACCCCCAAATTCTAACTTCTTCTTGTTATCAAGAATTCCAGCAACTTCTCTGTTGACTTGAAAAACTTCACAACCGAGACCTCCTCAGGTGCACAGGAAGAACATCAAAGCAAGAATCAAAGTAGAATGAATCTGAACTTTATATATCAAATTTGATTTGTGTCTACAGAGAGCTTAGCAAGCACCACTCAAAACCCTAATTCAAAGGACCTTACAACCGTAGCATAAACAACAAGAAAGCTACATTAAAACCCAACAAAAGCACGTAACCCTCAAAATCCACATCCGGCCGTACCCTCTCGCCTTCTCTTATAGCCTAGAGTTCTATCCATGTCCAACACGACACCAATACTGATTCTAACTCAAACCAACCAGATTTGGAACTCCTTCCAAATCTGTCTTTCTAATTCTCTCACGTCGTAAGCCTCCGGACACCACCTCCGTAGCTTAAACGTGATCCCTTTGATCTCCACGTGCTCGGCGTGATCCAAACCACCTCTTGACATCCACGACTTCCAAGACCTCAGATTCCCCATCCTAGTCCAAGTCAATCCCTCACCGACAGTGATTAGTCCTCACGCCTCAACTTTGCACATGCAAAGATCAAAGAAACCCCAAATCTTGGCACAAGTTCTCCAAGTTGACCATCCATTAGCTCACTCACACCCATAAACACTATCATGCATCATGCAACAAGATATAGCTTACGAATTCAACAAATCGCATGATCAATTCCCCGAACAATGACTTCCCAGAGTACAATCGGTACTACCGCCATTGTAGGTCCCAGATTACCAAGACACGCCGTCGCATCGCTCAAACACACCGGTACTACCGATTCTCAAGAACTTCAAAACTTCCAAAACATCGCTCGAAAAACCATGCATAACCTGCGGTCATACCGTTGTCTTGGTACTACCGCCGTTCAAAATTGCGGAAATACCGCTCACCGATCGTTCGCTCCAAGACTCGCACCATCCGATTTTCATTTAACTGCTCATGTCGAGATTCTCTCTTTACGAAAAACCAAGTGCGGTACTACCGCCGAGAGTATGGCAGCAGTCATACCGCTCGGAAGAAATGCAATGTCCAAGAAAAATAAGTGTTCTGGTTTTTCCATACCGCCAAACACACAACGGTATTACATATGTGCGGTACTACCGCAAAATCAAATGGTACTACCGCACCACTTAAAAGAGCAAACAGTGTATGTCAGAACCTCTTTCTCAAAGGAAAACAAAAGCGGTACTACCGTTATTAAAACAACGGTACTACCGAAATTTAGGTACTACTGCCATTCAAGCTGCGGTACTACCGTTCCAGGTAAGTTCACAAAGTCCTTAGAACAGCGTCCTTTGCCACGTGGACGCTCCAGATCCATGGGCCGATCGGACCATGGGTCTCAGCCGTTGGATTTAGAAGAATTGTAGACGATCCGAACGACCCACTTGATGTCATCCGTTAGATTTCAATCCAACGGCTCAAAGTCTTTGAGCAGTTCCGATGGTCCGAATGTTACAACTCAATATCAGCCGTTAGATCAAGATCTAACGAACCGAGCAAAACGCATCAGAGGAAAAGACTTGCGGTACTACCGCTGTACACCCGCAGTCATACCGCAATCTGGTAGTTCCGCACAATACAAGCTGGTACTACCGATAATCCTGACAAAAGCTGATTTTCGATAGAATTCAACAGAGCTCAAAAGCAAGTCAGCAAAAAGATCAAAAGCATGTTCCAGAGACAATGTATTGAACTTTAAGCATCAAGACTAAGTCTTCATTATTTGCAATGTATTCATCATCAAATATCATGACGAAAAACCTCTTGGTCTTACAATCTCCCCCTTGATGAATACATTGACAACACAAACAGTTTCAAAAGAGCATGAGAAAGACAGAAGTGTCAAAATTCCAAAAACTGTTCAAAAGAACCAAGCAACAGATTTCTCCCCCTTTTTCAATTAAAAAAAATTGCACATTCAGATTTCTCCCCCTTTGGCAATGTGATCATCAAGAGCTTCAAATTTCGAAAAGAGAGGAGCCAAAAAGTCCAGAAGCTTTAAGTAAGTCAGTTTTATGGATTAATCAAGCCAATTAGGTGAGTAGAGCTAACAAGATCATATAAATGCATATACCACATAGCAATATCTAGACAAGTATTTCAAAGTGGTAAATCAATTTAGATTCATGACAAGCATTTACAATGACTAAAAAGATTATAATATCACAAATAGAAGTCATCAAAAAGTGAAAGCCTAACAGTGAGACAAACTTTAAAAACTGGATGAGCTACGGTCTCATGAATCATCCTTTTGCTTCACTTTCAATTTTTATGTGCATGTGGCATGCTTGGAGCATACATCTTTTCCAGGGTGGCATGCTTGAAGCATACTTCTTTTGATGAAGCACTTTTTGTGCATTTTTCTGTTTTTATTATATTTCAAAAATACATAGCTAGGTATGGCATGCTTGAAGCACACTTCTTGTCATTTGAGCACTGTTATGTACTTCTCCTTTTTCTTTTTGATACCCAGCTATGCATGGCATGCTTGAAGCACACTTCTTTTCATATTCTTTTTCTCAACCCTTTTATCTTTTAAAACATGCCAAATTGAGTGAGCAATACAGATGAGAAAAGAAGGACCTTTTGCTTCAAATCCAAGACTTAAAAAGGACTCACAAATCAGCTTATCCTTTTAATAAACAACACAAAGTGATTCCAATAATCAAACTAGTCAAAGATTTCAGCCATGTCATGCTTTAGTTATTTATGTAGCAAGTTTATTAAACCGATCCGGATGAAGACTACATAGCACATGAATGAATATGATAAAGATAGCTCTATTTATTTCAATGGCTTGGACTAAATGAAACATCAAAGCTTTTGAAATTTTGACCAACACTCCCCTCAAAATAAGCCCATAGGATGAACAACACCCAATTCACTCCTCGCATTTAACAAATCGAGAAGTATCAAGCGGCTTAGTGAAAATATCAGCAATTTGAAAATCGGTTTCAACAAAGTGGAGAACAATATCACCTTTTTCAACATGATCTCGAGAAAGTGAAATCGATATCAATGTGTTTGGTTCTAGAATGTTGCAATCGGATTTTTAGCAATGTGAATAGCACTAGTGTTGTCACAATAAAGAGGAACAAAGGCCCAAATCTAAACAAAAATCTTTGAGAGTAGCAAATCCAAAGAACTTGAGAGCAACTAGCAACAAAGAAGAACATACTCGGCTTCAGCAGTTGATTGAGCAACAGAAGATTGTTTTCGAGAGGACCAAGACACTAAAAAAGTGCCTAAAAAGTGACAAGTGCCAGATGTACTTTTTCTATCAATCCTACACCCCACAAAATCACTATCGGAGTATGCACTTAAAGTAAGACAGGATGAAGATGAATAGAAAAGACCAAATTCTAAGGTTGATTGGAGATACCTGAGAATTCTTTTCACAGCCTGTCGATGAGATGCACGAGGTGATGCTTGAAATCTAGCACATAAGCATACAGCAAAGTGTATATCCGGCCTTGAAGCAGTCAAATAGAGTAGAGATCCAATCATACTCCTGTAATCTTTTTGATCCTCTGCTTCACCTTCTTCATCGTGGTCAAGAATGTATGTAGACCCCATTGGTGTAGAGATTGGTTTGCATGTTGCCATGTCAAAGCGTCTAAGCAAGTCTTTTGTATATTTGGTTTGATGAATGAAATTGCCTTGCTTGGTCTTTTACTTGCAATCCTAAGAAGTAAGTTAGCTCCCCATCATCCTCATCTCAAACTCCCCGCTCATAGTATCTCAAAACTTGGAAACCAAAGCATGAGAGGAGCCCCAAAGATGATATCATCCACATAAATCTGAATAAGTAATAGATCATTGCCATGTTTCAAGGTGAAAAGAGTTTTGTCTACCTTACCCATTTGAAAATCATTTTTTAGCAAAAACAGCTTAAGTCTCTCATACCAAGCCCGAGGAGCTTGCTTCAAACCATACAAGGCTTTTGAGAGTTTGTAGACATGATTAGGAAACTTAGGATTTTCAAAACCAGGTGGTTGCTTAACATAAACTTCTTCCTCAATGTAGCCATTTAGAAAAGCACTTTTAACATCCATTTGAAACAATTTGAATCCTTTAGATGCAACAAAGGCTAAAAGAATTCTAATTGCTTCAAGTCTGGCTACAGGGGCAAAAGTTTCACCAAAATCTAGACCCTCCACCTGTGAAAATCCTTGAGCAACAAGTCTAGCCTTATTTCTCACAACAACACCATCCTCACTTTGTTTATTTTTAAAACCCATTTAGTTCCAATTACATTATGTCCATGAGGAGGTTCAACTAAGGTCCGGACTTTGTTTCGCTCAAAGTTTTCTAATTCTTCATCGCATGGCATTGATCCAAGACTCATCGATAAAGCGTGACTTACATCATTAGGCTCAAAAGAGGCAACAAAAGCGAGAATGAGCATGTGAGTCGGAGAAGTAAACTTAGAACGTGTTACCCTTTTATGAATGTCACCAATCATCGCTTCGGAGGATGAACTCGTCAGATCCTCAAAGGTGCGAAGGTTCGAATTTGCTTCGCCATTTTGAACAACTTCAGTGGCTGTTATATTACTTGATGATGGCGCCACAGGAGGTCTATGATCAGCACTTGATGTCATGGGAGAAATATCATTACCAATATCAAAACCATCTTCTTCATTAAGAAATATGCTTTCAGACTCCCCCTGAACTTGTATACCTGAAATGTCAGTTCTAGAACAGGGACTGACCTCATCGAAGGTAACCTCACAAGTCTCAATAATTTTGTTTGTTTCAAGATTAAGCACTCGATAGCCACGAGAATGAAGGGGATATCCAAGTAAAATACCATCACTTGATCTAGATTCAAATTTGTCCAGATTACCATGTTTAAGAATAAAACATTTGCAACCAAAAACTCTGAAGTGAGAGACACTAGGCTTTTTGCCAAATCTCAACTCATAAGAAGTCTTGTGCAAAGAGGCTCTCAAAAATACTGTTTGAGACATGACAAGCGCTTGAGATTGCCTCTCGCCCAATACTTCCTAGGAGTGGCATGTTCATCAAGCATGGTCCTTGCCATCTCAACCAAGGTTCTATTTTTCCTCTCAACTACACCATTACATTGAGGAACACGTGGAGAAGAAAATTGATGTTCCAAACCTTGTTCAGAGCAAAAGGAAGCAAATAGTGAATTCTTAAACTCAGTACCATTATCACTCCTTATAACTTTCACAGCACCATTCAATTCATTATTTAGTCTGAGAAATAAATCTTTGAAATGACCAAACGCTTCATCCTTAGACACCATGAAGTACACCCAAGAGTACCTAGAGTAATCATCAACAATCACAAGAATATACCACTTACCACCAACGGATTGAACTCTTGAGGGACCTACAGTGTCCATATGCAACAATTGTCCAGGGCCATCTGTGATAATTACTGAAATAGGAAAATGAGGAGCAGCAACCATCTTACCGTATCGACAGGGAGAACAAACCAAATCTTTTTCACCTTTCAATTTCGGCAGCCCCCTAATGAGATCAGTTCCACTAATTCGAACAAGATGATCAAAACCAATATGTCCTAATCTACGATGCCAAAAGAAAAGATCACTAGATTCGGTTACCAAACATCTAACATTAGGTGAAAAAGAATGATTGAAATCAGCTTTAAAAACTTTCCCTAGGCTAGAGATGTTAAAAACAAGGTCACGAAGCATTTAAAACCCTACAAGCATGTTTCTTAAAGCTTACCTCAAGATTTTCTTCAATCAATTGTGAAACGAAGCGATTGTACTTCAATTTACTTACCAAGGCAACATCTTTAAGAATGAACTTGTTATTTACGCCAAGACAAGACCTTTTGCCATCACAATTCCAGTTGAAGCATCCCCAAAAGTAATCAATTCATCATTGGATGCCTTAGTGAGGGAGGAGAACCACTTTGAATCACCTATCATGTGTCTTGAACATCCCGAATCAACTAGCCAAATGTTCCCTTCCTCAAGCTGCTTTGTACCTACATTAAGCAAGTGTCGATCTCACAATATTGGGGTTAGAAAGACATGATTTAGGGACCCAATCTTTGTGACACACGACAGTAGGAGCAACAAAAGCATTTCTGTTTTGAGTATACCATTGGTCAGATCGTGCAGAAACTCCTAATTCTGCAGCCGTTTGTTTAGTGCAAACATAAGGAGCTTGAAAAACTTTTCTTAGCTTATCTCTCTTTTCTTTCTTGGCTTTTCGAAAACAGAACTGAACTAAATGACCTTCTTTACCACAGTAAGTGCACTGATACTTTTCTTGATAAGAAATCTCAGTTTTTCTCTTCACAGTGCTTACTTTAGTAATAGGATCCTTTGCAAAACCAACAGATTTAAACACAACATGTTTAGGTTCAGATTCAATTTTGAATTTTCGGTGTTCTAGAAGCTTAAGAACTTTGGGAGGGTGATTCTTAGCATGAGCAATGAAATTAAAACCTAGACCTTGTTTTTAGAACTCACTCTTGATCTGCTAGAATCATGTTCAGATTTTTCTTGCCAAAGAGAACCTCTCCAAAGTGTCTTTAAGATATTCATTCTCTTTAGCCAATTCAGACAAGTTGTGCACTTAACAAAACTATTCAAGATTTTCTTAGAAACAACAGATGAGCCATCTTTTCTTTTTCAAAAACTCACTTAATTGTCTAGTCAAAGCATTAATTTCAGTTGTGAGTTTAGGACAATTTGTGCAAGAAAGTGTCTCATGGTAAAGCATTTGTTGTATAGAATCCTGAGATATCTTTAATCTAGCTTCTAGCGATTCACAATTTGAACAAGACTTATTTTGCACATTCACAAGATTTGTCTCTAAACAAATTGAGCTAGACTTGAGCTTTTTCAATTTCAAATGTGCAAGTATCGGTTTATCATCACATGAATCATGAGCAAGTTTCAGCTTTTCAAATTCAGCATGTAATGATCTAGCAACTTTCAATTCGAATGCGAGATTTGACATGATTCACATGATTCATCATCGGGAATAGCGACCTTAAGTCTATCAATTTCGAATTCAAGCTATCAACAACAAGGTCATGTTTCTTTGCTTTCTTTTTGTATTTTTTAAGCTCATTTGTCAATTTCAGCACAGCACGAGATAAATCAGCATAAGAAGGCTTTACCTCATCGGGATCACTGTAGAGGTCATCATCATCATTAATTTCTTCACTACTTGCCATAAAGCACATCCCTGTGAAATCAGCCTCTTTTGCTTTCTTGTGGTCATCCTCGTTGTCGCTGTCTGAATCAACATCACTTAGCCCAATCTCCTCAAGAGCTGAAAGCACCTTGTTGACACTTCGATAATTTTGCTTTTTGCTTGAATCAAATTTGAATTTTGAACGCTTGACCGGTGCTTTGTCCTCCTTGGCTTCTTTTCCTCTCGACTTGGGACAATTTACTTTTATGTGGTTTGGCTCACCACATTCAAAGCATCTGATTGGACCTCCTCTTCTCCTTGCTCTGACATTATTGATTGCTTTAGTCACCCTATTTGAGAAGAGTACAAGCTGTTCTTCTGAGATCTCCTCCAATTGTTCATCTGAAATAGCACTCAAGGAGAAACTAGAAGAACTTGATGAACTGTCGATTTGGTTAGTCACTAAACCCAAAGAATTTGACTTATTTATTCGGCCAAAATATCAATCTCATGATTTTTCATCTTGGAATAAAGATCATTTAACGTGAGTGTTTCCATATTAACAGAGTGATTGATAGTAGTGACTAGGACCTCCCAAGCAGACATATCCATAGCATTCAAAATTTGTCGAGCATTGTCGAATCGTAATATATAACATCAATCGATTGCAAATCACTAACAATTTTATTGAAGCGATCAAAAGAGCATCTACGATTCACGGTTTCATCTCAAATTTAGAGTACTCCTTTTTAAATTGGTTTTGACGAACACCTTTAACAGATTTTGAACCTTCATGATAATCAGCAAGTGTTGTCCAAATTTTGTTAGCAGATTTAATATTAGCAATTCTAACAAACTCGTTTCTACTCAAGCCTTGTAACAAAATATTTCTAGCCTTAGCATTAACTTCAACATCAGCAGTATTATTGTTGGTAATCACAGCAGGCACCTCATAAGGATTTTCAACTTTTTGCCAGATGACATTACCTTGTGCTTGCAGAAAGACCTCCATGCGTGTCTTCCAATAAATATAGTCCGATCCATCGAAATATGGTGGCTTACCTGAGAATCGATCTCGATCTGATGCCATTGCAACCTTGCTCTGATACCACATGTAGGATCGTAATGGCAATCAGAAGGGGGGGGGGGTTGAATGATTGCAGCGAATTGACCCCCAAATTCTAACTTCTTCTTGTTATCAAGAATTCCAGCAACTTCTCTGTTGACTTGAAAAACTTCACAACCGAGACCTCCTCAGGTGCATAGGAAGAACATCAAATCAAGAATCAAAGTAGAACGAATCTAAACTTTATATATCAAACTTGATTTGTGTCTACAGAGAGCTTAACAAGCACCACTCAAAAACCCTAATTCAAAGGACCTTACAACCGTAGCATAAACAACAAGAAAGCTACAGCCAAAACCCAACAAAAGCACGTAACCCTCAAAAATCCACATCCAGGCCGTACCCTACTGCCTTCTCTTATAGCCTAGAGTTCTATCCATGTCCAACACGACACCAATACGGATTCTAACTCAAACCAACCAGATTTGGAACTCCTTCCAAATCTGTCTTTCCAATTCTCTCACGTCGTAAGCCTCCAGGACACCACCTCCTGTAGCTTAAACGTGATCCCCTTTGATCTCCACGTGCTCCAGCGTGATCCAAACCACCTCTTGACATCTACGACTTCCAAGACCTCAGATTCCCCATCCTAGTCCAAGTCAATCCCGTCACCGATTGTGATTCGTCCTCACGCCTCAACCTGCACATGCAAAGATCAAAGAAACCCTAAATCTTGGCACAAGTTCTCCAAGTTGACCATCCATTAGCTCACTCACACCCATAAACACTATCATGCATCATGCAACAAGATATAGCTTACGAATTCAACAAATCCGCAGTCAATTCCCCAGAACGACAGCTTCCCAGAGTACAATCGGTACTACCGCCATTGTAGGTCCGGTACTACCGCACACGCGGTCGTACCGCTCCAAACACATTTGTACTACCGATTCTCAAGAACTTCAAAAACTTCCAAAAACATCGCTTCTGGAAAAACCATGCATAACCTCATGATCATACTGGTGTCTTGATACTACCGCCGTTCAAGCCGCTGAAATACCGCTCACCACTCGTTCCGCTCCAAGACTCTGCACCATTCGATTTTCATTTAACTGCTCATGTCGAGATTCTCTCTTTCGAAAAACCAAGTGCGGTACTACCGCCCGTATGGCGCGGTCATACCGCCAAAGAAGAAATGTAATGTCCAAGAAAAACAAGTGTTCGGTTTTCCATACCGCCAAACACACAACGGTATTATTATAAAGCGGTACTACATGAAATTAAATGGTACTACCGCACCACTTAAAAGAGCAAACAAAGTATGTCGAACCTCTTTCTCAAAGGAAAAAAAAGCGGTACTACCGTTATTAAAACAACGGTACTTATCGAATTTAGGTACTACCGCCATTCAAGCTGCAGTACTACCATTCCGTAAGTTCACAAAGTCCTCGAGCAGCGTCCTTTGCCACGTGGGCGCTCCAGATCCATGGGCCGATCGGACCATGGGTCTCAACCGCTGATTTCAAGCATCAGAGACGGTCCGAACGACCCACTTGATGTCATCCGTTAGATTTTAATCCAACGACTCAAAGTCTTTGAGCATTCCGACGGTCCTAACGCTATAACTCAATATCACCGTTAGATCAAGATCTAACGAACCGAGCAAAACGCATCGAGGAAAAGACTTACGGTACTACCACAGACACCCGCGGTCATACCGCAATTCGTAGTTCCGCACAATACAAGCCGGTACTACCGATAATCGACAAAAGCGATTTTCGACGAAATTCAACAGAGCTCAAAAGCAAGTCGAGAAAAGATCAAAAGCATGTTCCGAGACAATGTATTGAACTTTAAGCATCAAGACTAAGTCTTCATTATTGGCAATGTATTCATCATCAAATATCATGACCAAAAACCTCTTGGTTTTACACTAACCAGCCCTACCGGTTCAGAACCAGTGAAGTTGGTCGAATAGAAGAAAAAGAAAGCGAGCGCGACGGATTTTGCTTCAGCGCGCTTCAAACTAAAGACCAAGAAAATGACCAAGTACATATACATGAAAGAAGGACTTATGTAAGTACTTACCTCTAGTATTTTTAGAGTCTTGAGCTTCTTTTCTTCTTATCATTGTAGATCCTCTTGTATTCCAGTCTATTTCGACCAGGGCACCCTTCAGGAGAAAACTCCTGAGGAGAAAGAGGTCGAGCCAGCCCCTTAGCAGGTGGCAGCACTAGCGCCTGCTCAGGAACTCGTGGTGGCTTCAACCCCACCTGCAGAGATAGTGGTTCCTAAGGAATCTCAGCAGGTTCCGACCCCTGTTGGGAATTCTTCTCTTTGAGTCGCCTTTCCTCACCACTTCCGAATCTTCAAAGATGAAGATTTTAACGAAGCTTGGGGAAGAATTTCGGACCATCAAGCAAAGACGAGTCCTGACTCTGTTTTTACCGAATATAACAATATGGCAATCCAGGTAATCTTCCACGACCACTTTAATAGCATTTCCCTTAAAAAATACTTAAAGGAGTTTGCTATTTTTGTAGCATTTGGTGGAGAATTTCGCTGTGGTCGGAGGACTGACCCAGTGAATAAAGCTCTTAGAGAGAAAAAACTCTGAATTAAAAAGTAAGTATCGTTTTGGTGTCTTCTTCTCTCCTTTACCATTTGGCTCTTTTTCTGTTAACCAATTTCTCCCTTTATCGTGTTTGATAGATTCGAAGAAACTTAAAGAAGAAGTTATGGCTAAGGAAGTCAAAATTGCCAAGCTTAAAGAAGAATGCCAAAACAAGGACTGGTCAATTGAATACTTGATGACCAGGCAAAAGGAAGTCCTTGAGACTATTGGGAAGAAGAGCGAAGGTAACCAATCGTAAACTAGACCAGTGTGCTTCCTTTTTCTAGTCGTATGTACTTATTCTTTGGTTTACTCGTACAGAGCAAACTCAAGTATTGAAGAGAACAGAAAAAGCTCTTGAGTTCGAGCGAGGTAAGGAGGCAGCTTTTTGGCAAAATCTTGAAGAGAAGGTCAAAGCTTTCAACAAGATACTCTTCGATATGGGATCGGGAACGCAACTGCCCAGTTTAGAAGATCCCATGGAGAAGATGAACTACCTTTGCCAACAACTCGAAGACTTCAGGAGTGTCCTCATGACAACTCAGGAGAACCATGCGCACACTTTGTTTGAAGCTGTCAAGAATGGAGTCAGTTTTGCTTTGGCAAAGCTGAAAGTCTCCGACCCCACCATAAATCTCCAAACTGTTGAGGAAGACTTCAACTACTTGGGAGAGGAAGCAACCAAAGTTTTCGAGGAAATGACACTTCTCGGACATAAGGTTGTGGAGGAAATGGAGGTCAGGTCTCCAACGCACAGCGACCAATCTGGTGGCTTCGAGAAGTAAATGATTGTAATATTTAGACTGTTGTAAATAAAAATTACATTTTATCATCAATGAAGTCTTTGTTTTGTCTTCTTAAATTTGCTGAGCACTCAAATATTCCCTAGCCCCCCGACTGTTTGTATTAGTAGAAGAACTTTACTTAAGAAGCAGTACACCAAAAAAATGGGCAATAGCTACGACCACGGTACAAAGTATATGCTGATTATGTTATAAAAATGATCTAATGATCACTACGAAATCAATGTAGTTGGAACCAGCGTATGACTTTGACTAGTTTTAGATATGTTCCATAATCAAAATACTGTGTTGTACCTTGTGTGGTCGGAAGATGTATAAGACTTGTATTGCTGATAAGGAATCATACAAAAATGTATGCAAAAACGACAAGTGAACTTGTTTATATATCTTATCCAAAACTGGTCGTAAAGGTTGCTAAGTATCAAAGACTAAGAGAAACACTTCTCGAAACGTGTTCGTGCTCAAGTTTCGACTAACAGCGAGGATCATAAAAGATAAACCATCGCTAGGAAGCTCCTTCCAGTGGGCAGGACCATGTGTGGAGAAGGAGAGACTTCGACTAGGAGGCTTTCCGTTTCCCAACCAATAGCCAAACACAAGAGTAGAATAGAATGTTGAAGGTAAGAAATGTAGTCTCCAAAATCTGAAGCATGTAAAGTACTATATGTAGTTGTTTGTATAATGCTCTTGTTACTTGTATATTTCTTTAAGAAAAGAGTGTTGGTCGCGTGTGAAAACTATTGTCTAAATGGTCATGACTAGGACCCTTATGGAGTTTGACTCGTATGTCGTAGCCATAGAGTAATAGAGATCCCTAAAAAAGGATATCGGAGAGAATCTGGTCTTCTTCGACCAATTAGACAACAATAGTCTGCATACCAGATGATGATACAAATATATAAATAATATCATTCGTCGCAAAGTAAAGAAAATGCATCTTTATTAAAAAAAATTGAAAAGAAAATGGAAATACATTTACACAAAGAACTTAAGCAATTTGTAAATATTCCAAGAGTTTGACAAAACACGCCGTCGACACAAACTAGTCGCATCAACCGTGTCCGTGACTTGACCCGACAAGATATGGACCTTCCCATTTGGGAGAAAGTTTATTGCGATTAGCCTGGTTCTGAAATCATCGTAGAACCAGATCACCTACAGCTAGGTTGCGAGGTTTCACCTTACGACTGTGGTACCTTCGCATGACTTGTTGGTTAACTGCCGATCGTATGAGGGCTTGGTTTTGTCATTCTTCAAGGAAATTGATGCCATCGAGTCTTCGTTGTAACTAATCGTTCTCATTGAAATAATTAATGCGAGCAGAGCCTATTTTCAGTTCTAGAGGAAGCATAGGTTCAGCATCGTAAACCAGAAAAATTGGTGTTTCACTAGTCGCACGACTGGTTGTGGTTCGAACGGCCCATAATATAGAAGGAAGTTCTTGAACCCAAGCTCCTAATTGTTTGATTAACTAGTCGAACACTCGGCGTTTTCACTCTTTGCATTATGATACTATTGGCCCGCTCAACTGCTCCATTGCTCTACGGATGAGCGATGGAAGCGAAATATATCTTGATACCGAGATTCTCACAAAATTCCTGAAAATTTCTGCTAGAGAATTAGGTATCGTTGTCTGTGATTATACGACTAGGTATGTCAAATCGTGTGATCATATTTTTTATGAGGAACCTCTTAGCAATTTTAGTCGTTATTTTAACAACTGGCTTGGTTTCTATCCATTTTGTAAACGTGTCAACCATGATGAAAAGGAATTCAAAGCCCCTGGGTGCTCTTAGGAAAGATCTCAGAATGTCTAGTCCCTACATTGCAAAAGGCCAAGAAAGAGGTATGGTTTGCAAAGCTTGTACCGGCCGATGTACTTGTCGACTATGAAATTGACACTGTATGCACTTCGTAAACTCCATGAGATCCTCGTTTATACAAGGTACTTTCAATCAGAGTGTATGATTTGGCTTTTCGAGCTATACGACCAGCCTCTGCATCATCTTTTGGAATAATGCCATGTTGAAGATAATTGTAGATCGACGTCATCCAATATCTACCGTGATCGTGTTGTACAACCTGTGGAGCATACATGTTCTTAGGATCGATTTGTACAACCTCTAATAGAACATCTATGTCCTCAGAAAGCTCGACTACCGAGAGTGAATCAAGTTGCTCGAGAAAAACTTTGGGCGGGACAGGAGACTTGGTGGAGGTCATTCGTGCCAACTGGTCTGCCAGAAAGTTTTCCTTTCTAGGAATGTGTTGGATCTGGAAATCGAAGAAGTGCTTTTAGAGTTTTCGTACTTCCACCAGATAAGATGACATCTTGGTACGTGAGCATTGATACTCTTTCCTGACTTGATTCGCTACTAGTTGAGAATCGTCTTTCACCTAGTAATCTGTGAATCCCGAGCGCATGAGTTGCTCGGAGTCCTGCCACATTGTTTGTAGCAGGAAAGTTTAGTTGGATGGCGTACTTGATGTGTTCGCTAGTAGGGGGTATCAAGACAAGTCCAGCCCTCGAGCCTTTGAGCATAAAGGAACCGTCAAAGTACATTGTCTACTCATCATGGTGTTCGTACTCGGGCCCTTAGATGGGTTCATGGTTTGTCCATTCGGCAATAAATTCAGCTATTGCCTGGGACTTGATTACTGTTCGTGAGATGAAATGGAGGTCGAACGTCCCAAGTTCGACCGCCTATTTTGCTATTCATCCTAATGATTCCCTGTTTCTAAGGACTTGACCTAAGGGATATCCGGTTGATACGACCACTTTATGGGCTTGAAAGTAATGCCTTAGTTCCCTTGAAGCCATAAGGAGACCATAGAGCAGCTTTTGTACCTATGGATATCTTTCCTTTGGTCCATGTATGACTTCACTTACGTAATATACCGGTCTTTGGACATTGTCACGTTCTACGACCAGTACACCACTGACTGTTTATGGCGTTGCAGCTACGTAAATCAGCAATGTTTCTCCTGATCTCGTAGAAATTAAGATCGGGGCACTCGTAAGGTACTTCTTAAGTTCTTCAAAGGCATCGTTTGCCCGTTTAGTCCATTCGAAGCTTCCATGTTTCTGAAAAAGTTTGAAGAAAGGTAATCATTTTTCTCCTAACCGCGCTATGAAACGACTTAGCGCTGCCATACAACCAGTTAGTTTTTGGACTTCTTACTTTGTGGTCAGAGGGCACATCTGATCGATGGCTGATATTTTTGCTGGGTTTGCCTTGATCCCTCTAGCCAAAATTAGGAACCCAAGAATCTTTCTAGAAGAAAATCAGAACACACACTTCTGCGGATTTAACTTAAGGTTATGCCTTCTTTAGTTGTTGAAAGTCTCATGAAGGTTGCAAATATGGTTGCCAGCGTTGATGCTTTTTACGACCAAGTCATCAACATAGGCTTCTAGATTTTGACCTATCTAAGGATTAAAGGTTTTCTGCATCAACCTTTGAAAAGTCGCACCAGCGTTTTTAAGACCAAATGGCTTCTTAACATAGCAGTAAATGCCATATGGAGTGATGAATGAAGTTTTCTCTTCATCGTCTTTACTCATATTAATCAAGTGGTACCCTGAGCATGCATCTAAAAAACTTAACAACTCATACCCGGAAGTAGAGTTTACAAGTTGATCAATGCGTGGAAGGGGAAAGTCATCCTTTGGACAAGCTTTATTAAGATATGTGAAGTCAATACACATTTGCCATTTCCCGTTGCTTTTTCTAACCATTATAGGGTTGGCGAGCCACTCTGGGTGGTCGACTTCGTGAATGAACCTAGCCTTAAGGAGCTTGTCGATCTCTGACTGGATTGCCTCCTTTCGATCAGGTGCAAAACGTCTTAGCTTCTGCTTGACTAGTTTCTTGTCAGGCTGGAAAGCTAGCTTGTGCTAGATCACCTCCCTAGGGACTCTGGGCATATCGGACGTCTGCCAGGCGAATACATCCTGATTTGCTCAGAGGAAGGAGACGAGCGACTCTTCCTATTTGAGGTCGAATTCTGCCCCGACTAGTACCTTTTGGGCAGATGAATTAGTGTTTTTTTGAGCCAGACGGAATGTTGGCGCTTTCTAGAGGAGCGCCTTTGCCAAGTGGCATCTCCTTGGTCTGGTCGAAAGGCTTTGGCACCATCTTTGGCATCGAGTGCTTGACCTGCATGGTAGGTGGATTAGTTTCCTTGGTCAGAAGCTCATCGACCAGTTCTAAGGACTTCTGATCAAATGCATAAGCCATTTTTCGATCTCCTCGAACCGTGATAACACCTTTCGGTCCTGACATCTTTAGACTCTGATAACCATAGTGCGTGGCTATCAGGAATTTTGCTAAAGCTAGATGACCGAGGATTCCATTGTATGTGGTTTCGAAATCTACCACATCAAATGTAATTTTTTTCTATTCAAAAGTTGTTGGGTCTTCCTAACGTAACCGGTAGGGACGGCTGTCCTATCGATTTAGTGGTAGAACCAGGAACTATACCGTGGAAGGCATATTTCACGGGTTTTACCTTTGACCTGGGGATCTGCATCTCTTTCAATGCTCCCACAAATAAAATATTTAAAGAACTACCTCCATCTATTAAGACTCGATTAACTTTACAATTGTTAATAGTAGGTTCAACCACGATATGAAACCTACCTGGTCGAGTTGACAAGATAGGGCAGTCTTCTTTGCTGAAGGAGATTATAGTTTCCAACCACCTGGATGGCCTGACGGTGATCAGAGACTCGGCAAGGTTGACCTCCCGCCCCACAGACTTCAGATGACGTCTTGAATTGTATGAGGATCCTCCGAAGATCGTAACCACCGTATGCTGCAGCTCCTGGTAGTCTGTCTCTTCGTCGCCATCTTTGTCCTTTTTAGAGCTTGGTTCTCCAAGTTCTGTTATGGAGGGGAATAGTCCTTTACCTGAGTAGTAATCCTCCAGCTTTCTTTGCCAAGCCCGATAGATGCGCAGATCATGCCCTGCTACCTTGTGAAGTGGATACCACTTCTTAGTTTTCTTGAAGTCACTGGTTGGAGCCCTAGCTTTGTTTCGACCAATGAAATCTTTCTTGCCCTTGGTAAACTTTTCTGGAATCGCAAGGACTTCCTTGTCGTCGGGCTTGCGATTCTTCTTGTTCTTGAGAGACTTCTTGCTTCTTTTCTCTTGCTTCTCCAGACCCGACTGAGGATCTTTATCTTTTCGATTGATAGCTTCATACCATTTGACCGCTTCACTAGCGGCCGCGTACTTGTCTGCCATGTCGAAAAGTTCAACGGTTGTTTGTGGAGGATTTATTGCAATATCACCCGTAAACCGGTGATTCCTCAGTCCTGCTTTAAAATCCTGGATGACAGAAGATTCTACGATCTTTGGGATGGAATTTCGAACCTGACTGAATCTCTTGATATACTGTCGAAGAGTTTCATTGGTTTTCTGCTTCATCCGATGAAGATCATCCTCCTTTCATGGTGGTCATACGTCCCTTGAAAGTTGGCGATCAGAGTATCGCAGAGCTGCTCCCAAGTATAGATAGATTCGATCGGTAGGTTAAACAACCACGACTGGGCAGACCCTTCAAGGACCGTGGAAAAATAATTTGCCATCACATTATCGTTACCACCAGCGACTTTGATAGCGGTAGAATAAATTTGAAGAAATTCTAATGGGTTCTGAGTCCCATTGAACTTCTCTATGTTGGTTGGTCGGAACCTATCCGGCCATCGAATAGCTTGGAGATGTAAAGGAGCCGGATTATATACAGTCGGGGATCGGTTCCTCAGATTTGCATATGTAGGACTCGGTGTCCCAACCCAGTCGTGGATGTTATGACAACGTCTTTGATCACCTGCTTGGTTCAGATGATGCCTAAGATCACCTGAATCAAGTGGTCATTCCTCTTGATGAGGAGGAGTGGCTACTGTGAAGAGCCATCTTCCCTCATGATTCCTTGGTCGAAACCTACGAGGGGATCTTGGTGTTGATCGATCCTCTGCTCGACCATGTTGTCCCTTGCTAAGAGAGGAATGCTAAGACGAGGTCATCATGTGATGTTGCGAATTCCTCTGTTCCTGGTACATTTCTATACGCTGCATGGTTTGCTGGAGGATCTCCGACACCTGACCTGCAAGCTGAATATAACCTGGAGTTCCTGCTAAAGCAGGGTCTAGATTATTCAGAATATCCTGAACTCGTTGCAGGTTTTGTATCGTTACCTAAGGTCGTGGAGGATTTCCGCTTGTAGTGGGCGTCCGATGAGTTGAGTTTTCCCTCGACCTTCCGGTTCGCCCTACATGATTCCTTACTCGCGATGGGGCAGGAACAGGTGAATTAACTGATGCACGTCTATTAGCTCGGTTGCCTCTGGTAATTGGTGCTTAAGAGCCCGTACCATCTCCACCAGCAAGTGGTGGCGAGTTAACCCGTGAGGATCGTATGGCATCCGAATTGGTATCTCTGATTGTGTTTACTTCGTGGTGCCAACAGTGATCTTCCGATGAACTCCTATCGTAGCTAAGGGAGAGCCTTCCAGTGCTTTTGCAAGGAGCCTCCACGATGGGGAGTGATCGGAGATTACCGCCTCTGGTGGGCTTTATGGTGAACTCAGCCTAATCCGGCGAACTATCGATCGTATGCTGAGTTTTACCATACCCACTTGACCTACGATCGGTGATAACTTCATCGATACTCTTACCAGATGTCGCTTGGCCCCGGAATACATAGGAGCCGTTGGCGAATATTGGTCACCCATGACAATATCGAAAGTACATGGACTCTCTGATTGCAGCGCTGGGCTTCCATTGCCACTTTTGCCGGTCGGGTCGACTGGGCTTGCATAGGCGTTTGGATGTTTCGAACTGGTCGGAACAAGCGGTTCCTTTGAGAGCGCCATTATTGGTGGCACTATATCTTCATCCATCTGGTCAATTTCATCAATCTCTACGACTAGCGAGACGACGGAGGTGGGGAGGATGATGATATCCCATTTTCTTCCATGGCGCGGATGCATCCGTCTATGTTGAGGTTGGAGTAGTCTGCCAGGTCGAACCAATTTTCCTCATCCCAAGTCCCTGCCATGTTCGCATGAGCAATGATTGATCAAAGGAAGTGGATGAGGAATGCGTGAGCGAAGTAATCTTTAAGAACTCAACGCCTTCTTCTCCACGGAAACAGCTATTAACGATCGAGTTGCCGATCTTACGAAATGAATAGAGAAAAATAGCAAAGAGTTCTTGGGAGAGAATGGGACTGCTCTTTATTGCTATGAAATGGCTATTATAGGGGGTGCTCTCGACAAGGCAGTGGACTAATCCTAATTACATAGAGTGTAATGCTTGCTATACTGTAGAATCATACTTGAAACATGAATCTCATGCCGATTGCCGCGCTTCAATCTTTAAATAACCGTCGAAGAGGTAGCAGTCGCTCCTTGAAGAGACGCCTGTTGGAAATACCGTGGCTGGTCGGAGCGATGCAGCGGTTGATAAAGTACCAACCATTCGGCGGTTGTGTGTCTGTGAAACCCTCAACCATATGGTGGTTGTTGTCAGTGTCTTAGGACCATAAAACGTCGCATGGTATGGAGCAAATATGACATGTGTTTCATTCATCACACGGTAAGGAATATACTTGGAGTTAGATCTGAATGCTAGTTCATTGCTTCTACGAGCGATCACACAGTGGGGGCTAGCGTCTGACAGACCTCATCCCACTGTGATACTTATTATATAACATCTGGAATCCTTACGACCACAGGGGTCGTTAGCCTTAGGGGTTACGACCATAAAGATATCTGGTCTTTTATTATGTATTAAAGTAATACATAGAGATTTTAATCCTCATCAGCCTTTGACAAGATGATCCCCAAGGATCGTCTATCACCCCCGGGTATACCTCTAGTAGGCTTCGGGGAAGGCCCATGATGGCCAGGCCAAGTGACGGCCTTGGGCTAAATTGGCCTGGCCGTCACGTTCAACGATAGCTTCATGTCACGAACTAAGGTCGTCACATTTGACGTCATCCATATGCCCCTACCAATACAACGCCATCCTCGGCCGAGACACAATAAATACCTTTAGCGCAACAGCGCACCACAACTACCTATGCATGAAGATCTTCGTGTCCAATGGCATAATTACGGTGCGTAGGGACCAGGACCTGGCAAGGCAAACAGAGCTCAAAACAATCGCGCCGGTCCGCCACGTCCACACGGTCTAAGCAGACGCGAGTACCCGTGCGAACTCCCCTTCGGTGAAATAGACGCCGAAGGCCAATGAAGAATCTAGACCCCACTATTATGATTTAATGGAGTATTTTGGTAATTAATGACAATCGTCATGTGGACTAACATTTTTCATGAGTTGGTGAAACAGGTTGAGTCTCTTGATGATAAAGACTTTGGGTGGCATCATGTGTTGACGATATTCAAGACAGGATCCCGAAGTGAAGAAGATCATCACGTGTTGATGATATTCAAGTCAATAACTTGGATTAAAGAAGATCATCATGTGTTGATGATATTCAAGTCAAGAACTTGGAGTAAAGAAAATCATCATGTGTTGATGATTATCATGTCAAGAACCCGGACTTGGAGTGAAGATGTTCATCACCAAGTGATCACTCCAAGATCGATGCTCAAGGCAAAGGTATGACTAGCATAGGCTAAGGATGTGTTCATAGTCTTTTATCAACCTCGGTGTTTGGTTGGAAGACCGGATTGGTAGTATAGGTTGACGTACTATTAAGAGGGGTCTTGTCTAGTATCTTGAGTCTCATCATGTGTTGATAGCTCAATCCCGCTTGCTCTAGCTCTTCTAAGCTTGATGCTATTGTTTGCGAATGTATTTTGCAAATAGTTGAAGCTCATGCATTAACTCTTTGTAGCATGAGACTATAATTTGTATATTGTTGAAGTCCATGCACCTACTCCTTGTGGCATGATGCTATTATTTGCGAATGTATTTTGCAAATAGTTGAAGCTCATGCATAAAATTTTTGTAGCATGAGACTATAATTTGCAAATGTGTTTTGAAAATGGTTGAAGTCTGACGAGGATTAAAGCCTCTATGTATTAATTTAATACATAAAAGACCATACGTCTTCATGGTCGTAACCCCTAAGGCTAATGACCTCACTGGTTGTGAGGATTCCAGAGGTTACACGATGGGTATCCTGGTCGGACTAAGCTTCGACTAGGTAGCTGCTCGGAAAAGCTATGAACTGGCATTTCTTACCGTATGATGAATAGAACACGTGCTGAATGTTCCATACCATGCGATGATATACAAGACACTGACAATAAGCCACCCTACGGTTAAGCTTTTCACAAGCTCTTAACCGCAAGGTAGTTAACATGTTGTTAACTGCCTTAAATCTCCGACCAGTCGTAACATTTCACCAGGGATGCCTTCTCTAGGAGTAACTGCCACCTCTTCGGGAGTTATTTAATGGTGGAACGCAGAAGACGAAGAGACGACAACAACAGAAGACACACAGAACAAGGCTACACAGAAGCCAAAGTAGTAGCATTCAATAAATTCGGTGTAATTAGAGATAGTCCCTAGCCAGGTCTTGTAATCCCAGTTCATATTAATAAAGAGCAGCCCCCATTCTCTCTCAGGATACTCCACGTCATTTTCTTCTTTTTATTTCGTAAGATCGGCGACTCGATCGTCGACAAAGTCCATGCACCTACTCCTTGTGGCATGATACTAAACTTTGGCAAATTGTTGAAGTTCATGCATCACTCCTTGGCATGGTCTAAGATTGCTCGTTGCTCTTTTCTTGGACTTAGGACATGTGTTGGCTCTTTGGAGTTGTGCTTCCTGATTTGATCAAATGTGTTTGAGATCAATCAAACAGCCAGTTTGTGTAGCCCTCTAAATAAGCTTTCCATAGAGCCCAAGATCAATCAATTCTGATATTAGAGTCAAAAGTTATAACCATTTTTTTGAGTGTTACCTATGCTGAAATTCAGGCCCGGACTGACCGGAAGTTTGGTCTGACCGCCCTTATTGGTCAACCTTTTTCAGAGAGCATGATTTTTGGTTTTCTACCACCCGGAAGTCTAGACTGACCGAGGGTCCAGTTAGACCGGGCCATGTGAGGGCGGACTGACCGAGAATTGTCTCTAACGGTTGGTTTTATAGCTGTTCCATTGTAGGCCAGTCTAACCGGCCATTGGTTGGCGGTAAGATCGGGTTTCACTGTTTCAACACTTTTCTCCTCCAACGGCTAGTTTTGGAGTATGGTCTATAAATACACACTATGGCTAGTTGGGAGGCAACTCTTGGCATCCCATTTCACTCTCTTGAACTAGTATAAGCTTCTCCTCTCAATTGTGGTGTTGCACCTTGTGAGCAAAGGGAGAAGTTCTAGTTACATGTGTTGCAACTAGAATTGGATTGAGCATCCAATTGTGCATGTGTTGCACTTGGTGAGAGTCAACCAAGAGGCCTGTCTTATTACTCTTGGTGTTTGCTGACACCTAGACGGCGTGGAGGCGTTGTGATTCGGTGATCTTCTCAAGAAGCTTGTGAGAAGGCGTATTGTGAGTGGTTTGGTGCTCGCCATCTCCAGAGTGGAGGAATAGCAACCCCGAGTGGATCAAGGTGTTAGTTCAAGTTGTGAGCCGGTCCAATTCGTTTGGGCTTACCTCAGAGGTATTTGTTTGATTCGTAGAGCCAGTCCAAATCATTTGGCCTTACCTCAACGAGGATTAGGGGAGACTAGTAGAGCTGTTCAAATGTCATTTGGGCTTGAAAAGCCCTACTAAAAATCAACAAAGTTCTGACCCAATTCGGCCCAAAAGTTGGATTTCATATTAAAATGTATTATTTTAATCTTTTTGGAATAAAAGAGTATTATTTAATTCGTTTTTAGGATTAAAATAATATATTTCTATTTTTTAATTGTTTTTTTTCAAAATTTTGGGCCAGGCCGGCCTTCCTTCAGGCCGGACTTGCAGTCCCAAGCCCGGCCCAGACATAGTCAGGATCGGGCCGGGTCGGCGGGCCGGGCCGCCCGTGAACAGGTCTAGAGACCAGCAAGTCTCCGAACACCACGGTAAAACATCCTTGTTGCATTGTGGTTTGCTCTCTTGTGATTTACTTTGTGCAATTTATATTCCTAGCATTAAATTGATAACATATCAAACTAGGATTGCAAACATTGACTTAGACTTAGAGTGTTGGTGCACTTAAGGGAAATTAGAATCTTTAGGTTCTAATTGTGTAAAATCAAATTGACTTTTGCTTCTGTATTACAAATCGGTTTTAGCCTTAGAGATTTTTTTTTATAAAAGACTATTCACCCCCTCTAGCCAGCCTCCTTGATCTTACAACCAAGCTAGAGGGGCAGCTTCGAAGGGTCCCTCTGAGTGAAGCCTCCCCGGAGAAGACGGTGGCTCTCGGGGGCGGAGCTCCAGACGGGGAACATGAAGCCATTCTAGAGGTACTCCGCAGCAACGTGGACATCTTCGCATGGGGCCCTGAGGACATCCCCGTGGTAGCCTAGGAGACCATTGAGCACCGCCTGGTCATCAAAAGCGAGGCATCCCCCAAGAAGCAAAAACTGCGTCGCATGACGGCAGAACGGCTCGAGGCGGGCAAAAGAGAAATAGCCAAGCTACTAAAGGTAGGGGTCATTCGGGAGATCAAGCACTTCAAATGGCTAGCCAGCCCTGTTCTGGTACAAAAGAACATTGGCAAATGGCGTATGTGTGCCAACTTCACCGACCTCAATAAAGCATCCCCGAAGGGTGATTTCTCCCTACCCCGCATTGACCAACTGGTGGACGCCACTTCGGGGTGCGAGCTGATGAACTTCCTCGATGCCTACACTGGCTATCATCAAATATTCATGGCCAAGGAGGATGAATCGAAGGCTGCCCTCATCACCCCCATCGGCACCTACTGCTTCACTAGGATGCCCTTCGGCATCAAGAACATGGGGGCAACCTTCACCCGGCTCATTACGAAGGTGTTAACCAAGCAACTCGGTCGCAATGTCGATGCATACGTCAATGACATCGTGGTCAAGAGCATGCTCATGAGCTCCCACACAGCAGTCTTGCAAGAAACCTTCACCAGTCTCAGGGCAGAGGGGGTCAAGCTGAACCTAGAAAAATGCACCTTTAGGGTAAAGGCAGGCAAGCTCTTGGGATTCCTCGTGTCCGAGAGGAGCATCCAGGGAAACCCCAAGAAAATAAAAGTCATCCGAGAAATGGAGCCCTCTCGGGCAGTGCCCGAGTGGTGCAAAGACTAACGGGGCACCTCGCAGCCCTTAGTCGATTCTTATCCCACTCTACGGAGTGGGCCTTGCCCTTTTTCAAGGCGCTTCAGGGAACGAAGCCGTTCTATTCAACAGAAGACTGCCAGAAGTCATTCAAAGAGCTTAAACAATACCTCACCCAATTACCAAGCCTGGTCAGGGGTGCCGTCAATGCTAACTAATGGCATTATGGCACACAACAACCAACGGCAACCCACACGATTTGAAGGGGTGCCATCAATGCCAGCCAACAGCGGCGCATGGCAACCAATGGAGGCTCACACGAGTTGACGAAGTGCCATCACTGCTAACCACTGGCATCATGGCGCACTGCCCAACGTGCCATCATACCAGTGGGAGCAGCCCACGCTTCGCGGGAGGACACACACAAAGCACGCTTTGCCAGGCCATTTTGCCAGGCTGAATGGGACGATGTGCTTGGACCCTTCGGAAAAAGGGCATAGTTTCAGCCATGAAGAAGTAAAACCTCGACCACAAGGGGCTTGTTGTAGGGACGGCACCACTGGCCCCAACAACCCGACGAAGACCACAAAGCCCCCCGAAGGCCATTAGTCAGAGGCGTGGCACAGGGCCCCCGAAGTACCATGTACGCCTTTGAGAGGGCCCCAAAGCCCACCTGAAGGCCATCGGGAGGCCCGCAAGGGCCAACGGCCGAAGGTGCGATAGTGTGCCTCCCTGAGGGTACCAAGCATACCTTCAGGGGGCTTTGAAGGTGGTACGAAGGCTTCTGAAGGACAGCCAAGCATTGCGGGCCCAAGAGTCAGGAGTTCCCCAGGGCTACCTCGAAGTCTTGAAGGGTGCCCGGCCCTCGCCCAGAGACATCCAAGACGGGTGAAGGGCATAGAGCATCAGGACCGGCGCGCTCGGCTAGGTGGATAAGAAATTTCATTGCTGATTTGCGTCTGGTTCCGAGTGCCTCGAGCCCAATGGATCTCTATTGTGACAACAATCGAGCCATTGCGCAGGCTAAGGAGCCTAGATCCCATCAGAAGTCCAAGCATATACTCAGGCGTTATCATCTTATTCGCGAATTGGTGGATAGAGGAGATGTTAAGATATGCAAAATTCATACGGATTTGAATGTTGCTGATCCGTTGACAAAGCCTCTCACACAGCCGAAGCATGAGGCATACACAAGAGCTATCGGTATTAGATACCTCAATGATTGACTCTAGTGCAAATGGGAGACTGTTGGAAATATGCCCTAGAGGCAATCATAGAGATGATTATATTTCATTATGTTCATGACAATGGATAATGTGTTATCTTGTTCCTAGAATAATATTGTTAATATTTATTATCAAGTATGTGACTTGATTGTGAAGCTCTATATTTCTGCGATGATTATTCTTAAACGTTCCCTGGTCAGAAACATATGAGGACACATATGAATAGACTAGCATATGTATTGGTTGATGACTATGTTTCACGAGTCATAGATATGGAGATATCAAACCAATAATATGGACACATGTTAGAGAACATGATGTTGGATTAGACCCACCTTGAGACACTATTGAGATTGTTATGATTCTATGTGTCGTTAGTTGGTCTCAAGCAATGATGATGTATAATCCTTAGACCTGAGATCAGCATGGTTTTCTACATGTGTAATAGCACTCTTAGGGGTTGCCAAACGCTACTCCGTAACTGGGTAGTTATAAAGGTAGCTTTCGGGTATGCTATGAAACATGCAGAGGAATGTGACTGGTCGGATATGGGATTTGCCCCTCCTAACATAACAGGAGAGATGTCTCTGGGCCCCTCATTGTGATCGGATAAAGAAAGTGCATGGCCGTGCCACTAGTAGTCGAAGTGTTCGACCACGTTAAGTTATCTGACACTCAATCGAGAAAGAATTGAACAGTCCATGGATGACACAACATCTCACCCGGAGTTCAACCAGACATCGTGAGGCAAAGGGAGTATACATGAGTAGGTCACTCAGTTCGATCAGTTACAGACTGGTCGTATGGAGATACGAGCTGGTCGTAGACTGGTCGAACGTAATCACAGAGTGGTCGTAACCTGGTCGTAAGGAGTTACGAACTGGTCGTGAGCACATACGAACTGGTCGTATAGAGATAGGAACTGGTTGCAAGTGATGAGGACCTGATCGTAGATCATGTTGCATTAAGGTTCGTCCGTTATAATTTGTGTGTATTCGGGAATCACTATGTTCTGCTAGGAGCCGCTACGACTAGTGATCGGAAAGGGTTTCCAAGTCACAACCGATTACGCATGAACTTACAGGGTCACACACTTAACGGGTTGGAACAAACCAGTACGAATACGATTCATAAATGTGTTCAGATAGGATCCGTCACGAGCACTATATAAGGAGATGCATGAGGCTGTTGGGAGGTACGCGTGAAACACCACTGAAACCCTAGCCGCCATCTTCCTGAGAGCTCTGCCGTGCGACTTGGTGCTAGCACAGCAACGTATGGTTGTTCCTTCCCTGGACGTGTGGATACCGTAGAGGTGCTACTGCGATTATTGCGCTTGAGGACGATCCGCGATCTTCACGAGGAACTGCAAAGGTTGCTGGAGGAGACGATCGACTTGCTGGACGTTGGACGATCGACTACGACCACTACATCGACACGCTATACGTTGGACCAGGCTACTCCAACCCTTCTTCCGCTGCTCCGCGCGTCTGGTGGTAATGATCTATGATCATCTACTTGCTTGGCTTCCTGGTTTGCGTGGTAGAAATTTTTGTTTGTAGCTATCGTAGCCTACCCGCGACCCAAACAGTGGTATCAGAGCCATCCTGCGTAGTTTTTGATCTGGATCGATCGCATATACTTGATATGTGGTAATAGTAGATTGGATCTATTATCGGTGGATGCGTAACCTAGATCGGTTCATATAGATGGAACGATCTAGGCCCTGGTCGATTTGATCGATCGGTTTCTCGGTGGTAGTAGATGTGTTTACGAGGAGGTATGAGCTATAAGGACTAGATGATTAATTACGCTGGTTCACGACCAGACTGCATATCACTCCTACCAGTCGGAATTCCGCCATCGGAGTTTGCCGCAGTGTGTGGTCGTATCAAAGGCAATGATCATAGTGGTTCGGAATAGGGTTAATGTGATTAATCTGATGATTTCCAAGGCTCGGGTACGTGAATAAGATTCATGCTTCGGAATTTTTTTTCGGTATTTGTACCGCGCGCTATAGGTAGTGTGTGCTTATGTCGTCCGATAGAATTGGATTCTGTGCATAACTTGTTTTTGCAGGGATTGATGTGAATAGTATGACCCATAATGGTTCATGTATCAGATGCATGTATGTATGTAATGTTCATGACCTGCGTGTCATGCCTATTACAGCCCAAAGGCTGTATAATTTTTGTATAACGGCCTGCGTGTCGATTTGTGATGCTTCTTTACTCCTTGTGATTCATTACTAGTGCTATTAGGAGTAATGGCTTAGTGGGAGTGCTTGGAGGAGTCAACCACTTGGAGACATGATGAACAGGATGCATGGCGATGGAGATCACCATGGAGAAGGGTCATGCTATATCACAATGCAATTTGATTGTCTGTGAATGCCTTTATATTCCTGTTTATTTATTTCTATACATGTTTTTGCTTTAAATGCTTTTAACATGGTAGAAGTAAAAATCCCTCACATAATATTAGGTTAAATTGATGCCCTCCCAAATGCTGCACCATCCAAAGCCATGTATTCTAATGGTAGGTCTTGCCATAGCAGAATGCCATTAACAATCCTTGACTAGATGGGTTTGTGTCAGACAAGGTTATCAGAACAGCTGTGGACCTTGGGGCATAAGGGTTGGGTACCGAAGCATAAAGATGCTGCCCAACAACAAGAGTCATATAGAGATATGATTAGCAAAGGGTTGCTTACCATTTTCACTAGTCTTCTAGCAGTGATGCCATAGCTCACTAGTAGATTAATTGATTTTGGATCTTGAATCACTAAAATGTCATAAGAGGAATATGGTGTTTAGTGGGAGTATTTTTGTTAAATTGTTTAATAGAAGTTACTTTGATTGAACATATGTCTTAGTTTTGCATATTTATGTTGTAGATCATGGCACCAACTGCTGTACCTACATCGGCTTTGCTTTACGTTCGATACTTGAAAAGGAAAAACTGAATGGAACAAATTTTATGGATTGGTCCATAACCTAAGAATTGTTCTTAGGCAAGATAAAAGGAACATGTTCTAGAGGAACCAATTCCAGATGTGCCTACAGAGAATGTTGCTGCTACTCTTAAAACCGCCTAGAAAAAGGCATGTGATGAGTCCCTTGATGTTAGCTGTCTCATGCTTGCTGCTATGAACTCAGACCTTTAGAAGTAGTTTGAGAACATAGAGGCCTACGATATGATCGTAGCGCTCAAAAGAATGTTTGAGACACAAGCAAGAACTAAGAGATTTGAGATCTCAAATAACTTGTTTGGATGTAAGCTAGCTAAGGGTGGTCCGGTGAGCCCTCATGTAATCAAAATGGTTGGTTACACACAGAGCTTGGAAAAACTTGGTTTTCCACTTAGCCAAGAGTTGGCTACAGATTTGATTCTTGCTTCACTTCCCGAAAGCTATGGGCGTTCATTTTGAACTTCCATATGAGCAGCTTAGACAAGAATCTCACCGAATCGCATATGATGCTTAAGAAAGCAGAGGGCAGCATTAAGAAAAGCAACAATCATGTGATGATGGTGCAAAAGAGTACAAGCTTCAAGAAGAAGGCTAAGACTTGGGTTAAGAAAAAGGGTAAGGCTAAAGTTTCAGATGAGATCAAAACTAATAAGCCTAAGCCCAAGACTAAGTCTGGCCCGACTCAAGAGAATGAATGCTTTTACTACAAAGAACTAGGCCATTGGAAGAGGAACTGCAAGAAATACCTGGCTGATCAGAAAAGGAACGGTGGGACTAAAACTTCCACTGCAGGTATTAATGTTATAGATGTTTTTCTTGCTTGACTCTTACGTTAACTCATGGGTATTTGATCTGGGATCGGTTGCTCATATCTGCAATTCGATCACGAGTCTAACAAGGAGTAGGAGAATTACAAAGGGCGAGATGGATCTTCGCGTCGGGAATAAAGCAAGAGTTGCTGCATTAGCCGTTGGGACTTTGTCATTACTTTTGCCTTCAGGATTTATTATGGAATTGAATAATTGTTATTACGTTCCACCATTAGTAGAAACATTATCTACGCCTCATGTTTGATGGCGAGGGTTATAAATTCATTATTGAGAACAATGGTTGTTCTATATTTTTGAATGAAGTGTTTTATGGCTATGCACCTGTTTTGAATGGGTTGTTTATCTTAAATCTTGTTGATGCGTCCATCTATAATATTAATGCGAAAATGCTTCGGCCTAATGAAACGAATTCCACTTTCATTTGGCATTGTCGTTTAGGTCACATAAGTGAGAAACGCATGAAAAAGCTCCATGATGATGGAATTCTAAACTCATTTGATTTGGAATCATTTGAAACATGCAAGTCTTGCCTGGTCGAAAAGATAACCAAGACACCTTTCACTGGTCGGAGTGAAAGGGCGTCCGACCAGTTGGCACTCATACATACTGATGTGTGTGGACCAATAAGTATGACAGCTAGAGGTGGTTTTCAGTACTTCATTACTTTCACCGATGACTATAGTAGATATGGATACATCTACTTAATGAGGCACAAGTCGGAATCCTTTGAAAAGTTCAAGGAGTTCCAGAATGAGGTACATAATCAACTTGGCAAGACAATCAAATCTTTACGATCTGATCGTGGAGGTGAGTTTTTGAGCCATGAGTTTGGTAATCATTTGAAACAATGTGGAATTGTTCCACAGCTTACACCACCGAGCACTCCACAATGGAATGGTGTGTCCGAGCGGCGTAATAGGACCTTGTTGGACATGGTTCGATCAATGATGAGCCAATCAGATCTACCATTGTATTTTTGGGGTTATGCTCTAGAAACTGCCGCTTACATTTTGAATCAGGTACCATCGAAATCAGTAGATAAGACACCATATGAGATGTGGACTGGGAAGAGTCCTAGTTTGTCTTTTTTAAGGATTTGGGGATGTGATGTCTATGTTAAACATTTGACGTCTGACAAACTCACACCCAAATCAGATAAATGCTTCTTTATAGGATATCCTAGGGAAACCAAAGGATATTATTTCTACAACCAGGAAGAAGACAAAGTTTTTGTTGCCCGAAATGGTGTCTTTTTAGAGAAAGAGTTTCTTTCAAAAGGAGTCAGTGGGAGAAAGGTGCAACTCGAAGAAATTCGGGAAACATCTGAAAGTATTTCAACTCCTACTGAACCTCTACTGGATGAACAAAATGTTGTTGAACCTGTAGATGAGGCACCAGCCCCACATAGATCTAAAAGGCCACGTCAATTGCCTACAAGGTATGGGCATGACGCATTATTATTGAATAATGATGAGCCTAAGACTTATGAGGAAGCGATGATGGATCCAGACTCTGAGAAATGGCTTGAAGCCATGAAATCCGAGATAGACTCCATGAGAGAAAATCAGGTTTGGAATCTGGTCGATCCACTTAATGGTGTTAAAACCATTGAGTGCAAATGGATCTATAAGAAAAAGATTGATATGGATGGAAATGTTCACATTCATAAGGCTCGACTAGTCGCAAAAGGTTTTCGACAAGTTCAAAGAGTTGACTACGATGAGACTTTCTCACCAGTAGCGATGCTTAAATCTGTTCGGATCATTCTAGCAATTGCTGCATATTTCGACTATGAGATATGACAAATGGATGTCAAAACGGCTTTCCTTAATGGAAACCTAGATGAGGATGTGTACATGACACAGCCTGAAGGTTTTGTCGATCCAAAGAATGCTAGTAAAGTATGCAAACTTCAAAAGTCCATTTATGGGTTGAAGCAAGCATCTCGGAGTTGGAATATACGTTTTAATGAGGAGATCAAAAGGTTTGGTTTCGTCAAGAACAAAGAAGAACCTTGTGTCTATATGAAGGTTAGTGGGAGCGCACTTGTTATTCTGATCTTGTATGTAGATGACATACTACTGGTCGGAAATGACATTCCAATGCTTGAATCTGTTAAAACTTTATTAAGAAATAGTTTCTCAATGAAAGATTTAGGAGATGCAGCATATATCTTGGGAATAAAGATCTATAGAGATAGATCTAAGAGGCTAATTGGATTAAGCCAGGATATGTACATAGACAAAGTGTTGAATCGGTTCAACATGCAAAATTCCAAGAGAGGATTCTTGCCCATGGCACATGGCATTAATCTTAGCAAGAATCGATGTCCTCGACCATTGATGAGCGAGACAAAGCGAGTAATATTCCATATGCTTCGCCATGGGATCTATCATGTGCGCCATGATATGTACACGACAGATGTATCATATGCTCTAAGTGTTACTGAGCGGATACCAAAGTGATCCCGTGAAGGTCCTTTGGACATTTGTGAAAATTATTCTTAAGTACTTAAGAAGGACTAAGGATGTGTTCCTAGTTTATGGCGGTGATGAAGAGCTCATTGTAAATGGTTACAACGATGCAAGCTTTCAAACTGACAAAGATGATTATCGTTCGCAATCTGGTTTTGTATTCATTTTGAATGGAGAAGTAGTGAGCTGGAAAAGTTCCAAGCAAGAGACGGTTGCTGATTTCACGATGGAGGCCGAGTACATTGCGGCTTCTGAAGCTGCAAAAGAAGGTGTTTGGATAAGAAATTTCATTACTGATTTGGGTGTGGTTCCGACTGCCTCGAGCCCAATGGATCTCTATTGTGACAACAATGGAGCCATTGCGAAGGCTAGGGAGCCTAGATCCCATCAGAAGTCCAAGCATATACTCAGGCGTTATCATCTTATTCACGAATTGGTGGATAGAGGAGATGTTAAGATATGCAAAATTCATACAGATTTGAATGTTGCTGATCCGTTGACAAAGCTTCTCACACAGCCAAAGCATGAGGCATACACAAGAGCTATCTGTATTAGATACCTTAATGATTGACTCTAGTGCAAGTGGGAGACTGTTAGAAATATGCCCTAGAGGCAATCATAGAGATGATTATATTTTTATTATGTTCATAACATTGGATAATGTGTTATCTTGTTCCTAGAATAATATTGTTAATATTTATTATCAAGTATGTGACTTGATTGTGAAACTCTATATTTCTGCGATGATTATTCTTAAACGTTCCCTGGTCGGAAACATATGAGGACACATATGAATAGACTAGCATATGTATTGGTTAATGACTCTGTTTCACGAGTCATAGATATGGAGATATCAAATCAATAATATTGACACATGTTAGAGAACATGATGTTGGATTAGACCCACCTTCAGACACTATTGAGATTGCTATGATTCTATGTGTCATTAGTTGCTCTCAAGCAATGATGATGTATAATCCTTAGACCTGAGATCAGCATGGTTTCCTACATGTGTAATAGCACTCTTAGGGGTTGTCAAACGCTACTCCGTAACTAGGTAGTTATAAAGGTAGCTTTCGGGTAAGCTATGAAACATGCAGAGGAATGCGACTGGTTGGATATGGGATTTGCCCCTCCTAACATAACAGGAGAGATGTCTTTGGGCCCCTCGTTGTGATCGGATAAAGAAAGTGCATGGCCGTGCCACTAGTAGTCGAAGTGTTCGACCACGTTAAGTTATCTGACACTCAATCGAGAAAGAATTGAACAGTTCATGGATGACACAACATCTCACCTGGAGTTCAACCAGACATCGTGAGGCAAAGGGAGTATACATGAGTAGGTCCTCGCCTCGATCGATTCTGATTGGTCGATGGAGATCTGAGCTGGTCGTAGATCGGTCGAGCGTAATCACAAAGTGGTCGTAACCTCGTCATAAGGAGTTCTGAATCGTCGTGACCACATACTGAACCGGTCGTATAGAGATAGGACACAGGTCTCAAGTGATGAGGACCTGATCGTAGATCATATTGCATTAAGGTTAGATTCGATATAATTTGTGTGTATTCGGGAATCGCTATGTTCTGCTAGGAGCCGCTACGACTAGTGATCGGAAAGGGTTTCTGAGTCACAACCGATTACGCATGAACCTACAGGGTCACACACTTAACAGGTTGGAACAAACCAGTATGAATACGATTCGTAAACCTCTTTGGTGCTTCTCTAGCTTAGACCTCCCCAGACCTAAGCCTCCCCTCATATTCATTTCAGCTCCTTCTGTGTTCTTAGGAACCCTTCGGTGTTCACTTGGACTCCCTTTTCGTCTTGATCTTTGTAACCTTCTCTTTGAAAATTCCTTCTCATGCCAACCCGGTATTACCGCCCCCAATTTGCGGTATTACCGTATCTCGGGATCTCTCACAACCCATGATTGGACCTCCCCGTGTCCTTCAGGACCTCCCTGTGTCCTTTAGGACCTCCCCCTCATTCATTTGGACCTCCCTTGTGTTCGTTTGGACCTCCCTTGTGCCCGATCGGACCTCCCGCTTGATTTTGACCTTCATTGCTTTTGAACCGTTCGATTTGTGTTGGACGGCTTGATCTTGTCGGCATGTTCGGACGGTCTGAACGTTCAAATCCTTTTGAACCCTTTGATTTCTTTTGGATGGCCCCGATCTGTTGGAACGTTCGCTCGGTCCAAACGGCCCAATTGTCTTGCCCTGTCCATTTGAAATCTAACGGTCCTGCTCCACCGCGCCTTATCTCACGGTCACGCAGGACCTCCCCTTTGTTAGATCTGACTATTAAGACCTCCCCTTTGGAGATCTTAACTGTCCAGACCTCCCCTTTGTTAGATCTGACCGTTAAGACCTCCCCTTTGGAGATCTTAATCGTCCACACCTCCCCTTTGTCAGATCTGACCGTTAAGACCTGCCCTTTGGAGATCTTAACCGTCCAGACCTCCCCTTTGTTAGATCTGACCATTAGGAGCTCCCCTTTAGAGATCTTAACCATCCAGACCTCCTCTTTGTCAGATCTGACCGTTAGGACCTCCCCTTCGGAGATCTTAACCGTTAGGACCTCCCCTTGCCTGGATCTAACCGTCAGGACCTCCCTTTGCTCTCAATCTTGACCGTCGGGATCTCGTTTTGAGATCTAACCATCAGGACCTCACCGTTGCTTTTGATCTTGACCTTCAGACCTCCTGTGAGCAGGTCTTTTGGACCTCCTGTCCATAGGACCTCCTCATTGTTGTGTCTTTTGGACCTCCTGTCTATAGGACCTCCTTATTATTGTGTCTTTTGGATCTCTTGTCCATAGGACCTCCTCATTGTTGTGTCTTTTGGACCTCCTGTCCATAGGACCTCCTTATTGTCATGTCTTTTGGACCTGTCCATTGGACCTCCTTATTATTGTGTCTTTTGGACCTCTTGTCCATAAGACCTCCTCATTGTTGTGTCTTTGAACCTCTGGTCCTATGCTTGGACCTCTTCCGTGGGTGAGGACCTCCCTTGGCCTTTGCGGGACCTCCTCTAGGTCTCCGCAGGACCTCCCCTTCGGGCTTTGACTGGCCCTATTTGTTAGCCACGCCCACTTTTCTTATCCTTTGACCTTGTCCTGAGCACTTGGAAGTCCTCCCGCATTTAATGCCTATTGTGTCGTATTAAATGCTACCATCCTTTTTGCAGCACCCGTGCTATCTTTTTGTCACTTATTGTACTAGCTCCCATCTTTTTCCTCACCTGCTCTTGACCACGTGTGCCTTGGACCTCCTAGCAACTCTAGCCTTATAGGCTTGGGCAAGCTCTCTTCCTTTTCCTTTTCCTCATTTCAGCTCTTTGGTTCACCCAGTTTGCTCTCTGGTCCTCCCTCCAACCGTTGAGCCTCCCTTGGCCAGCTCTTAGACCTCCTTCCAAAGCCCTCTGGACCTCCTCCTAAAGCTCTGGACCTCCTCCTGACCTTCAAACCTCTTTGTTGGCTTAAGTTTTATACTTCTTTGGAGTTCTTTTTGGTTTGTACTTGGCTTTGGTTTGATTTACGCTGTTTTAACGTATAGACCTCAATGACGGTGGTGAGCCCGAGCTTTGTGAGGGAGAAGACCTGTACAGCTTTCAAGTAGGAGGCAAGTTACACTCTTGATCATATTGCACCCATTATTTCAACCTACTTATGTTCCATTTCAAATGCTTATGCATGCTTACTTTACTAAGTATTTCAATACCTGTTTCTAAGGTTGTAGCTATGCCTAAATCCTTTGTATGACCACTGTTGATCTCGAACCGAACCTGCTTGTCACCGTAGGCAAAACCTGGTTTTATGCGATAGTGTAAACTAGGGCATTTTGAAAAGGAATGCTTAGTTGAGCTTAGACCAAGAATTCTGTTTTGGGAAGATTCGGCCAAAAATCATTATTTACTTAAATATTTTGAACCATGGCATTGGTGTGTCATGGAGGTTTTACAAATGTCCATGGCATTGGTGTGTCATGGAGGTTTGAAAAGCAAGATATAGAAAATTGGATTTGGACTTAGGTGAATCTGGTTGTTTGGTTGGTGCAAGTCTATGAACGGGGGGTCGTGTGATCCGATGCCCCAGGGTTGAGGTTGTTGCCCAAGTCAATTAAGGACCAGTCTGCGAATGATCATTTGCTATGCCTATAATGGGCTATGCCTCACCGTACAACCACATGTCCTCAATATGGGGAGTAGGACCTGGCCAACTAATTTGCAAAGTTATAACCACGGTTCATCCGGCAGAACAGTGGGTGGTCTTTCATGGCATGTCTTTTATGACTATATTGTACCCACCTGGCTCAAGAGGGGGCCCTAGGGAAGGGCGAAACCTTAGAGTGGGTGGACTACGGTAGAGCGATGCATTGTAAAGGCCTTATCACGTACTCTAAACCTCTTACCATTGGTAGTGAGAGGTGGCATCGACGATTGCCAAACAAACTAGAGAAGTCGTGTCATGTGAATAAAGTGTATAACCTCTACAGAGTGTAAAACTATTCGAATAGCCGTGTCCACGGTCATGGACGTGCTAGCAAAGCCTCTCAAAAGTTAGATTTCAGTTTTGGGTTCAAAATAATTTGTGAAATGGTTTTGGATTTCTATCCAAATTGGAATTGGGCGGGGAGCCTTGTGACAGGAGGGTATCCTTCACCACTTGTGATAAATGTTATCCAACTAAAAACTGAGATTTGCAAAATGAATTTTACTTAATGTAATTGCCTTGAACTGAGTACTTGTATTTGAAATAAACTTGGCTTTACGAAAATCGACCATATTAAGCCCTCCTTTGAGATATCCATTTATGCATGTCATTCTATTATCTGACGGGTGTAACTTGTGAGCACGGTTGTTGTGCTCACTCTTTCTTGATAACTGTTTTGAGCAGGGAAACAAAGCCTTGAGGTGATCTTGCTGTGGACATAGAGGTCCTGGACGACTAGAATGCGCCCTCTAGCCGATTGCCTGTGGTGTATCGGGTGGCCTATTGTTTATCTTCCGTTGTGCTCTGGTTTGTTCGCTTGTATGCCTCCCCTTTTGTAAACAACTTTGTTGATATTAATAAAGCTCTCGTTGAAGTGTATGTTACCACTGTTGTATGCTGTGAAGAGCTAGCCGTTGATCCTTAGGACTAGCTCAGTGCACAGAGTCCAGACCTCTAGGAGGTCTTTGAGATTCTCCTGGGAGGTCCCGGCGGACCATCTCTCGGGACACACCGAACGGTACTACCGGACCTCCATATGGTAGTACCGGTTCACCTTAGGGCCCCGGACCCCTAGCAATCCTACCGGACCTCCTGGGTGGTCTTGGCGGTCCTACCGATAAGCTCTGCGGGATGTCCTGGGAGGTTCTGGAGGGACTTCCCAGGAGGTCTTGGAGTGCCTCTCGGGTGTGCCTCGGGTTGGGATGTTCCAAATGGTATCAGAGCTTCTCGACTGCAGGTCGTAACCTAGTAGAATGGCCGTTAGCTTGGAGTTTCAAAAACTTGTTTTACAACAAGAAAAATAACTTGGTTCTTTCCTTATCCGGGTCATATTTCTATTCTTATCCCTTTCTCTGTATGTCTCCTTACCTTATTACCCCTTGTCTTTTGCTTGCCTCAACGTTTCATAAAAGTTAAATGGATCCTCTTTCCTTTGGAAAAGTTCTATAGGACCGCACCCTTTGTGCTTTAAGCGCTAGAAGCCCCGAGAAGATGGTGCAGTGGATGTAGCCACCACACACTTGGCTCTTGAGAGCTGTTCTTGTAAAAATGACTAGTGTGTTGGTTGCCAAGCTAGGCAGCTTTAAGAGAAGCCTTGTGGAATCTAATTTTTGAGGATCAAAGATGTTAGGATTTGTTGTTGATTATAAGGAATTCTAGTGGATTCTGGAGTATTTTGGTGGATGTGTTTGAGTAGGAATGGATGGTACAGATTATGCAAATAAAAGAGGATCTTGAGAGAGAGTTTTTGACGGATCATAAAAGATATAGGGTTATGAAATACTGATTCGATTATTAGAATGAATTAGGTTGCCCTTGAATCAGGAGTAGATTGTCTTGTGAATTGAGGATTTTAAGGCTGATTTTGTGAATTAAAGAACCTGAGGTTAATTTTGAGAAGTAAAGATTTTGAGGAATGCTGATTAGAAGCCTTAAATTAAGCATGTGGGTTAAACTGGATTTAGTTGGATGTGACTGAATAGAGAATCTGAATTTAAAATGAATCTTGATTGGAATATAGAGATAAATCTTGATCAGATCATGGAATTGCATGATTGTTGCATGTTGGAAGATATGTTTGAGGGATACCTTGCTGGTATTGAAATTGATTAAAGTATCGGCCGAATAGATGATGATAAAAATACCTTGGTGGATTAACTTGAGCTTGCGAACTGTGAGAAGTCCTTACGAAAAATTTTCGTTAAAACATTGATGTAGTGATTTTGGCCTGAGCTTGGAGTTATCAAACTGGAAGAATGTGATAATTGCCACTGGATTCTTGTGAATTTGTGCAGGGAAGAATCATGCAATTAAAGTGGAAAATTTGGTGGATTAAATTGAACTTGTGGTTTCAGAAAAAGCCTCTTGGGGAGAACCTTTGGATCAAGATTGAATATAGTGATCTTGGAGCTTTTGGATTGAAAGGAAATCCCATGGACTTTGGGCAGAGAAGGAGCATGCCAATCAAAGTGATGGATTTGTTGAGTTATCTAGGCTTTTGCCCAAAGGGAAATTGTGAATTGTGTTGATTTACCAATATCTCAGGAGATTGATTTGGTGACTGGAATTCTAATTGGATAACTTTAAAGTGTGTGAACTGGTGGAATGATAGAAGTCTTTTGGGGAAACTCTGTAGTGAAGGTGGGTGGACTATGCTCTTTCCAGTTGATTGTAATCTTGATTAAATATCTAGCCTCTTTTAATTGAGTGATTCCAAGATACGTGGATTGGTGGATCATAATAATGCTAAGTTGTGGATCTTGCTTGGATAGGAAGTTGATTCCTACCTCCCAGCTAGCACACAGCCCTTGGTTGAAACAAGTGACACATGAAGAGCCAGTTGAAAGAAGTGAGGCATCGCCGTCTCTGCTCTCCAAGGACAGCATGCAAGACCTTTTGAAGACCGAGGATCGAAGATCGTTTCGTTAGCCCAACCCCATAGCTTTAGCTGCTAGACCCCTTCAGTGTGGTGTGCCCCTTTGCTAGTTTAGTGAGTTGATTGTTAGAGCGTTGCAAGTGGTTGAGTTCTTTTGAGCAAGCCTTTAATTGGTTCTTTGTTGGGTTGTGGTTCTGCTCTACTCCCCTAGATCTTTTTGACTCTTATCTACCCTTGGACCTTTTCCCTAACCTTTTGGAGCCCCCAGCAGATGGTGAAGTCCCATCCCTCTAAAGATGGAAGCAAAGTCAGCCACAAGATTTCTAAGTGTGCCAGTCCAGAAGCAAGTCAAAGTCTATCAACAGAAACCCTTCATAATTTGAATCAGTTTTTGGTCACTCAGACTCAGATGATGCAACGTTTAATACAACGATTAGATGCTGACAACACTCCCTCAGCCTCAGTCCCTACCGCACTAGAAGACAGATTTAAAGGACTTAGGGTATTGCCCCAAGAGAAAACCAATTGCTCAAGTCATGACGACAAGGGTTACTCGAAGACCTCATTGACTACTTCAGCCCAGCAACTAAGTTCAAGTCATCAAGTCATTTCTAGTCAAGCTGAGAAAGAAAGGACTAATCCTGAGGCACTTCATCTTCAAGCTCCTTACCGGCAACAGGACAGTGGTCATAAGAGGAAAATAATAGACCTTGTGCAGAGCATTTCAAGCAACTCCAAGACTCAAGCAAGGCTACCCCAACTCAATCAAGTGTCGGCAGTAACCACCTTTAAGCCTCCAGGATTAGCACTTCGACCACCAAAGCAGATGATTCTCAGTGGTAGCCAACCTCAGCAAAGCAATACATCAAAGGGAAAAGTTCAATGCTTCAAGTGTTCGGAAATAGGGCATTATGCCAAATGATGCCCTAGAAGACGTCAAGCTATCACTCCAGTCAACCTTCCAGAAGTTACCCTCATAGCAACAATAACCCCCGCAGCTAGAAGAAAGACCAATGCAAGAATTATGTCGCAAGTACAAGAGTACAGGAGTTTGGGCTTATCAATGCCCCAAGGTGAGGCAGTGAAGTACACAGCCAACTCCAACACCTCCAAGTTACCTGCTCAAGGCCAGCCCCGGAAGAAGTTCCCTCCTGCTGCGAGTGTCACATGCTTCTACTGCGGAGAGTTGGGACATTACGCCAATAAATGCCCAAAGAAGCAGTAGGCAGTGAAAATGGCAACCAAGCAATGGTTCCAGTCAAAGACCCCTTGCTCTCCACCTCTTCCCTCTAGTCTCTCCGAATCTCGGGGTCGAGATTCCCTTAAGGGGGGTAGGTTTGTAACACCCTGGTTTTCTAAGCCTTTTTGAAAAATTTTAAAATAAAAAGAACCATTTGGTTTTGTTGACATCCCAAAGCTTAACATGAGAATTTCAGAATTCAAAGTATTTAAAATGACTAAGTCAAACTTCAATTAATCTTAAGCTTGATTTATTTGGTGGCATTCAAGCTCTCTAGAGCTATTTCTCCATTTCTCTATAGGATCTACTCGTCCCTTGCCTAACTCTTGAGCTAGGATCTCTCTTCCTCCCACCCTATTTGGACATTCTTTATGTCTAGACCTTTCCTCTTGTTTGATCTCTGGCACTGTTCTCCTTTTTCTTGCCCGCTCGGACCTTCCCTTGTCCTTTGGAATTCCCCTCTGTCCAGGCCACCTTCCTGGTTTAAACCACCCTTTGGGTCAGGGTCTCTCTCTCTCTCTCTCTCTCAACCTCTTTTTGGTAGTTGAGACCTCCCCTGAGGCCCAGATTTTCCTTGTCACTAGACCTCCTTTGAGGACCTAAATTATCCTTGTGGTTTTAACCCTTCCCTTTTGTTTGGGCATATTCTTATGCCCAGACCTCCCTCTGGTTGACTTCGCTGGACCTCCCCTCACATCTTTTGTTTGGATCCTTTTAGTCCATACCATGCCTTTGTTGGCTTGAATCCCTTTGGCCTAGACCTCCTTAGGTCTAGACCTTCCCCAAGTGCTTGGACCTCCCCTAGTCCAGACCTCCCTCTTTGGTGCTTCTCTAGCTTAGACCTCCCCAGACCTAAGCCTCCCCTCATATTCATTTCAGCTCCTTCTGTGTTCTTAGGAACCCTTCGGTGTTCACTTGGACTCCCTTTTCGCCTTGATCTTTGTAACCTTATCTTTGAAAATTCCTTCTCGTGCCAACCCGGTATTACCGCTCCCAATTTGCGGTATTACCGTATCTCGGGATCTCTCCCAACCCATGATTGGACCTCCCCGTGTCCTTCAGGACCTCCCTGTGTCCTTTAGGACCTCCCCCTCATTCATTTGGACCTCCCTTGTGTTCGTTTGGACCTCCCTTGTGCCTGATCGGACCTCTCGCTTGATTTTGACCTTTATTGCTTTTGAACCGTTCGATTTGTGTTGGACGGCTTGATCTTGTCGGCATGTTCGGATGGTCCGAACGTCCAAATCCTTTTGAACCCTTTGATTTCTTTTGGACGGCCCCGATCTGTTGGAACGTTCGCTCGATCCGAACGGCCCAATTGCCTTGCCCCGTCCATTTGAAATCTAACGGTCCTGCTCCACCGTGCCTTATCTCACGGTCACGTAGGACCTCCCCTTTGTTAGATCTGACCATTAAGACCTCCCCTTTGGAGATCTTAACCGTCCAGACCTCCCCTTTGTTAGATCTGACCGTTAAGGCCTCCTCTTTGGAGATCTTAACCGTCCAGACCTCCCCTTTGTCAGATCTGACCGTTAAGACCTGCCCTTTGGAAATCTTAACCGTCCAGACCTCCTCTTTGTCAGATCTGACCGTTAGGACCTCCCCTTTGGAGATCTTAACTGTCCAGACCTCCCCTTTGTCAGATCTGACCATTAGGACCTCCCCTTCGGAGATCTTAACCGTCAGGATCTCCCCTTGCCTGGATCTAACCGTCAGGACCTCCCCTTGCTCTCAATCTTGACCGTCGGGATCTCGTTTTGAGATCTAACCGTCAGGACCTCCCCGTTGCTTTTGATCTTGACCTTCAGACCTCCTATGAGCAGGTATTTTGGACCTCCTGTCCATAGGACCTCCTGTCCATAGGACATCCTCATTGTTGTGTCTTTTGGACCTCCTGTCCATAGGACCTCCTCATTGTTGTGTCTTTTGGACCTCCTATCCATAGGACCTCCTTATTTTTGTGTCGTTTGGACCTCCTGTCCATAAGACCTCCTCATTGTTGTGTCTTTGGACCTCCGGTCCTGTGCTTGGACCTCTTCCGTGGGTGAGGACCTCCCTTGGCCTCTGCAGGACCTCCTCTAGGTCTCCGCAGGACCTCCCCTTTGGGCTTTGACTGGCCCTATTTGTCAGCCACACCCACTTTTCTTATCTTTTCAACTTGTCCTTAGCACTTGGAAGTCCTCCCACATTTAATGCATATTGTGTCGTATTAAATGCTACCATCCTTTGGAGTTTTTTTGGTTTGTATTTTGCTTTGGTTTGATTTGCGCTGTTTTAGCGTATAGACCACAACGACGGTGGTGAGCTTGAGCTTTGTGAGGGAGAAGACCTGCAAAGCTTTCAAGCAGGAGGCAAGTTACACTCTTGATCATATTGCACCCATTATTTCAACCTACTTATGTTCCATTTCAAATGCTTATGCATGCTTACTTTACTAAGTATTTCAATACCTGTTTCTAAGATTGTAGCTATGCCTAAATCCTTTGTATGACCACTGTTGATCTCGAACCGAACCTGCTTGTCACCGTAGGCAAAACCTGGTTTTATGCGATAGTGTAAACCAGGGCATTTTGAAAAGGAATGCTTAGTTGAGCTTAGACCAAGAATTCTGTTTTGGGAAGATTCGGCCAAAAATCATTATTTACTTAAATGTTTTGAACCATGGCATTGGTGTGCCATGGAGGTTTTACAAATGGCCATGGCATTGGTTTGTCAAGGAGGTTTGAAAAGCAAGATATGGAAAAATAGATTTAGACTTGGGCGAATCTGGTTGTATGGTTGGTGCAAGTCTATGCACGGGGGGTCGTGTGATCCGATGCCCCAGGGTTGAGGTTGTCGCCCAAGTCAATTAAGGACTGGTCTACGAGCAATCCTTTGCTATGCCTATTATGGGCTATCCCTCACCGTACAACCACATGTCCTCAATATGGGGAGTAGGACCTGGCCAACTAATTTGCAAAGTTATCACCGCAGTTGATCCGGCGGAACAGTGGGTGGTCTTTCATGGCCTGTCTTTTATGACTATGTTATACCCACCTGGCTCAAGTGGGGGCCCTAGGGAAGGGCGAAACCTTAGAGTGGGTGGGCTGCGGTGGAGCGATGCATTGTAAAGGTCTTGTCACGTGCTCTAGACCTCTTACCATCGGCAGTGAGACGTGGCATCGACGGTTGCCAAACAAACTAGAGAAGTCGTGTCATGTGGGTAAAGTGTACAACCTCTGCTGAGTGTAAAACTATTCGAATAGCCGTGTCCACGGTCATGGACGTGCTAGCAAAGCCTCTCAAAAGTTAGATTTCAGTTTTGGGTTCAAAATGATTTGTGAAATGGTTTTGGATTTCTATCCAAATTGGAATTGAGTGGGGAGCCTTGTGACAGGAGGGTATCCTTCTCCACTTGTGATGAATGTTATCCAACTAAAAACTGAGATTTGCAAAATGAATTTTACTTAATGTAATTGCCTTGAACTTAGTACTTGTATTTGAAATAAACTTGGCTTTACGCAAATCAACCATATTAAGCCCTCCTTTGAGATATCCATTTATGCATGTCATTCTGTTATCTGATGAGTGTAACTTGCGAGTACGGTTTTTGTGCTCACTCTTGCTTGATAACTGTTTTGAGCTGGGAAAGAAAGCCTTGAGGTGATCTTGCTGTGGACCTAGAGGTTCTAGACGACTAGAATGCGCCCTCCAGCCAATTGCCTGTGGTGTATCGGGTGGCCTATTGTTTATCTTCTGCTGTGCTCTGGTTTGTTGGCTTGTATGCCTCCCCTTTTGTAAACAACTTTGTTGATATTAATAAAGCTCTCGTTGAAGTGTATGTTACCATTGTTGTATGCTGTGAAGAGCTAGCTGTTGATCCTTGGGACTTGCTTAGTTCACAGAGGCCAGACCTCTAGGAGGTCTTTGAGATTCTCCTGGGAGGTCTTGGCGGAACATCTCTCGGGACACACCGAACGGTACTACCGGACCTCCATACGGTAGTACCGGTTCACCTTAGGGCCCCGGACCCCTAGCGGTCCTACCGGACCTCCTGGGTGGTCTTGGCGGTCCTACCGATAGGCTCTGCGGGATGTCCTGGGAGGTCCTGGAGGGACGTCCCAGGAGGTCTTGGAGAGCCTCTCGGGTGTCCCTCGGGTTGGGATGTTCCACTCGAAAAAGAGTTTCCGGGTTAGGGCCGATTACGCATGAACCCACATGATCACATACTTAATGGGTTGGAACGAATTAGTTCTAATTTTATCCATTATGGGCTCTTTATAAGGGCGGGTGTGGGACTTTTGGAATCAAGGTTGCACCACCCACCAAAACCCTAGCCATTACCTCCCCGAAGGCCCTGCCGTGCGTGCTGGTGCTAGCACACCAGCGTACGACGTTCCACCTCTAAACGTGTGGATACCATAGAGGTGCTGCTGCACTGATCGAGGACGATCCGCGACATACAGAGGGAACATGAGAGGCTGCTGGAGGAGACGATCGGTGGCCAAGGACGTTGGACGATTGACTACTTCCGCTATATCGACACGTGTGATGTTGGACTAGGTTGCTCCAACTCTTCTTTCGTTGCACTACGCGTCTAGTGATGACGATCTGTGATCTCTTACTTGCATAACTTCTTGGTTTATGTGGTAGAATTTTTAATTATCTGATAGTGTAGCCTACCCATATCCCTACACTAGTGTACTATCTGTAGAAGGGGCCAACAAGATATTTCAATTAATTTCTTCGCTCAGCTGCCCTAGAATGGATTTTATGTAGTATTACCATATGATGGTGTTAGTGATATGTCCTAGAGGCAATCATAGAAATGATTGTATCGCTTCTATGTTTATGAACTTTTGTATAATATGTTATTTTATCCTTTGAATGAGATATCATTTATATTGATTGGCAAGTATGTGACCTATTTGTGAAACTCTCTATTTATGTTTATGATTTCTTTATAAACATAATTGATCTTATGTCATTGTGTGGGACAATTATGATTTATGGATCAGCACATGTATTAATTGATGACCACGTTTCACTGATCATGGATATGAGATATCAAATCAACAATGTAAACATATGTTGGAGAACATAGTGTTGGATTGATCCATATTGAGACACTACGAGAATTGTTATATTCTTGAGTGTCATCAATTGGTCTCATGCATAATGTATGTGAAATCCTTGGACCTAAGGTCGTCATGGTTTCCTAAATGTGTAATAGTTTACTTGGGGGTTGCTACACACTACTATATAAATGGGTAGTCATAAAGGTCTTTTGGGTTTACAATGAAACATGCGGAGAAATGTAAGTGATCAAGATGCAATTTCCCCTCCTATTTAACGGGAGAGATATCTCTGGGCCCATCGATGTGGTTGGATTAAGGAAGTGCATGGCCGTGCCGAATATGGTTGAGGAGTCAACTACAACTAAGTAATCCACTACAAGATCAAGTGAAGGATCGAGGTATCATAGGATGGCACGCATCTCGCCTTGAGTTCGATCTAGTATTGTACGGCAAAAGGATCAGCACATGGGCTTTATAAAGGTTTGTCCGATATGATCTTTATGTATATTCGGGAGTTGTTATGTCCTGTCGGGAACTGCTACCGACTTGTGGATATCGAAAAGGAGTTTCTGGGCCACGGTCGATTACATATGAACCTACAGGGTCATACACTTAATGGGTTGAAACAAACTAGTTCGGATTGAATCCGTTTGAGGCTTAAATCGGATTATAATGCATACGTGGTTAAGAGTCCCAATGGGTTTCTAACATAGGGATCCTTTAAGGGCTCGGCATGGAGCTTTTGGGAGGATGTTGCACCACCCACTAAAACCCTATTTCACCCCTAGACGTGTGGATACCGTAGAGGCACTACTGCGCTAATCGAGGATGATTTGTGATGTACGTAAGGAACGTGAGAGACTGCTAGAGGAGATGATTGACAGCTAAGGACGTTGTACGATTGACTACTTCCACTATATCGACACGCACAACTTTGGATCAGGCTACTCCAACTCTTTTCCCGCTGCACTGCGCGTCCAGTGGTAACAATATATGATCTTTTTCTCTCATGACTTTCTGGTTTACACGATCGAAATTTTTAATTGTGCAACCAACAAATGGCACTTCGGCTTCACGGTGATGTACACCGCTTCCAAACTTTCAGATGTAACATAAACCTGACATAGATTGTAGTCCTTTCCCAAGCATAAGGCTTCGTTGCAACTTATTGCTATCAGACACACCGGGTGAGTGATGCCAACCTTGACTAGCATGGAAAAAAGTTCTTAGGGGAGGGCCTAAAACCCCTCCAGTAGAGGCACCTCTATATTTTGCCACGTAGCACAGCACAAATCTTGAAAAACCACCTCCATCCCCCTATCGCCATGAGGACATGATGACTTGTAGCTCCTGTCTTTGCTATTCTGGGAGTTGACACCGCCTGCGCAGACCGAGAGGTCAATGGAAGTGACGAGCAGTCCAAGATCCGTGTCCAGCTTTGCCGGCGACGGCTCCGATGGGATGAAGCAGGATTCAACAGAGGAGGAGCTCTCCTCCTCGACGGCCGCTTTGGGCTTTCCCTACAGGGATACGGATAGGCTACACTAACTAGCACTTTAAATATTATACCCACGTAAACCAAGAAGACATGCAAATAGGAGATCATAGATCGTTACCACTAGACGTGTAGTGTAGTGAAAGAATAATTGGAGCAGCCTAATCCAACAATGAGCACATCGATGTAGTGGTCGTAGTCGATCATCCAACGTCCTTGGTGTCAATCGTCTCCTCCTGTAACCAATCGCGTTCCTTGTGAAGATCGTAGATCATCCTCGTTCATCACAGCTGCAATCGCAGCAGCACCTCTACGGTATCCACACGTCCAGAGATGGAACACTGTACACCAGTGTGCTAGCACCAACTCGCACAGCAAAACTCTCTCGAGAAGATAGCGGCTAGGGTTTCGATGGAGTAACTCATGTCGTCTATCGATTGGTCCCAACAGCCTCATGTATCCACTTATATAAAGCCTATGATAGATCCTATCTGAACTCATTTGTTTCAACCCATTAAGTGTATGATCCTGTAGGTTCATGCGTAATTGGTTGTGACTCGAAAACTCTTTTTCAACCACTAGTTACTAGCGGTTCCTAGAAGGACATAACGATTCCGAATACACATAAAGTATATCGGACGAACCTTAATGCAATATAATCTACGAGTATGTTCTTATCACTTACGACCAGCTCGTATCTCTATGCGACTAGTTCATATATGGGCGAGATCAGTTCGTAACTTCTTACGACCAGTTAATGATTATGTTCGACTAGTTTACGACCAGCTCGTATCTCCATACGACTAGTCCGTATCTAGTCGAATTGAACGATCTGCTTGCGTATTCTTCATTTGCCTTACAATATCTGGTTGAACGCTAGGTGAGATAATTTATCATTCATGGATAGTTCAATACTTTCTCGATCAAGTGACGATAATTTCATGTGGTCGACTCTTCGACTACTAGTGGCATGACCATGGACTTTCTTTATCCAACCACATCGAGAAGCCTAGAGATATCTCTTCTGTTATGTTAGGAGGGACAAATTCCATATTCGACTAGTCACATTCCTCTGCATGTTTCATAACATACCCAAAAGTTACCTTTATAACTACCCAGTTACGGAGTAGCATTTGGCAACCTCTAAGTGCACTATTACACATGTAGAAAACTATGCTGGTCTCGGGTCTAAGGATTATACATCATCATTGCTTGAGACTAACTGATAACATATAAAATCATAACAATCTCAATAGTGTCTAAAGGTGGGTCAATCCAACACCATGTTATGTAACATGTGTTCGCATTATTGATTCGATATCCATATATCCATAACCGGTAAAACATGGTCATCAATCAATACATGTGCTGGTCGATAAATCATTAGCGTGCCGACCAATAACATCCGACAAGAAATACATTTAGAATGATATCATATAAATTAAAGAGCTTCACCAACAAGTCACATACTTGTTATTCTTTATAACTGATGGTTCATTCAAGGAACATAATAATATTTATTTTATAACTCATAAACATAGACATAATACAATCATCTATATGATTGGCTCTAGGCATATCACCGACATCCCCTTTGGCGTGTCGTCAACAAGGAGCAGTCGGCGCTAGTGGAGCTACGCGGAGTCCTCGTTGCCCCTGGCACCACCGCTGGCGACGACGTATAGTCCAGATACAAGTGTATAGTCTAGATAGTAAACATTTTGCTCATCTTTCTCAGGGCTTTGCAGGATGCTGATAGGAATATTGATTAATAAAGACAGCGATGCACATTTGCCAACTTATGGCAAAAACACACTTAGACATGGCTGTTAGATTAATCTTGTTTTGGTTAGTTTTGTTTCCGTTTAGATTTCTAGTTTTTTGGAGTTGAGTCCGAATTGTATTTGGTCATTCGAGTCAGAGTATGTGTTAGTTTTAGTAGTCATGTAACTAGGAGTTGTGGTGGGAAGAAATAAGAAAAACAAAAAAAAAGGAGGAGCGACATTGCTCCCGTGAGAAATCGACGTGTTTCATTTTCGTTTGGCGTAGTTTTTCCCCAGCAGGACAGAGACGAGGCAATCTCTTGCTAGGTAGTGCTTTCATGTGAAGATTAGAGGCGCAGCATAAGGGTAGAGGTATTGTTTTGCCTCCAGGAGAGTCACGTCACAAGGACAAGGATAGGACTAGCGAGTCACGTCAAGAAGGCAGCGGGTCCCATGAAGAAAAGAAGCTGAGTGCATCTGGACAGAGAGCCGAACGTAGCTGTTCAGAGCGGAGTTTTTCTGTTCTACGGAGGAGAAAGAAAATATTCCAACAACGGCAACAGGGGTTCTTTCGATCCACAATTACAGGTTCTTATCTAGAGCAAAGACATGTGCAAACATCGTAGTATGATGCTAACAGCGAGCATAACGAACGTTCTTTCAAGAAAAAAAAGTTTTAGGCTTGCAACTACTCTGCTTCAAAAGTACATCTTTTGCACCACGTATTGCTATCAAAGAGACAGAGAAGAGGCAAGAAGATTAATTGGAGTTGTTCTTGTTGCTCACCTCTGTGGGTGGCCGGAGGCAACCGTACCCGACGAGGTGGTCGCGGTGGCCCTCCTCCGCTTTGGCCCTCTCACTCGCCACTGTGGCCCCAGCTCCCGCGGGGACAGCATCGCCGGCTGCAGGTGTCTAGCCATCAGGATACGACACGGCGTCGGTGCCAGCTGCTTCTTAGGCCCAAGGTTGAGCCCCCAGCTCGAGCTGCTCCTCCTCCGTCGCCGCAGTTGGAGGTGGCTTGCTGGAGACAAACGGCGTGGTGGGTCCTGCGCTCCTCGCATCGCACTGCTCTGGTTTCTTGGCTGTGTGTAACATTCTGATTTCCTAAATCCTTTTTAAATGTGTAAAATAAATTAAAAATATTTTGTTTTGATGAGAATACAAAGTTTGGTTTGGTTGGAGAGGTTTGAGTTGTTGATACCTCCTTTTGGTATGCTCGATGAGACCTTCCTTTAGCATATCTTCTTTGGATATCTAGGTTTAGACCCTCTCTGTGGTCTAGACCTCCCCGATGGCACGCGAGGGTAGGCCTCCTTGAGGCTTGGACCTTTTCTCGTCTGGAGGTACCCTTATGTCTGGCCGACCTCTTTGAGTTTGGTCACTTTTGACCTCTTTGTTGGTTGAATCTCTTTGGAATCGGACCTCTTTTACATTCGCACTTCTCTTAAGTCTAAACCTCTTGTTGCTGGGCACCTTTCTAGGCCTGCACTCTTTTTCATTCGGACCTCCTGTATTCCAAAGGACTTCTTATATACTTTCAACCTTACTAACTCATTTGAACACCCTTGATATTTCTTCTTGGCGAAAGGACCTCCCTAGGGTTGTTTTGATCCTTGCGAACTCCTGTTGGACCTCCCTCTTGGAGATCCAACCGCCCGGACCTCAACTTGCCTTTAATCTCAACCGCAGGACCTTGTTGTAATTCTTTGGACCTCTTGTCCAAGACCTCTCTGCGGCCTTTTAAACCTGGCTTTGGACCTCCTCGCACGACCTCCCTTGAAGAGACCCTGACCGTTGGGACCTCCCCATGTTCAGACCTCCTTTGTGTGTCTGGACCTCCTCAACCTTTAGACCTCCTTGTCCTTCGGGCTTAAGACCTCCTAAGCCTCTCGGACCTCCTCAAGGACCTCCTCTGCGGGGCAAGACCTCCCCTCTTGACCCGATTGCTTCTAAGTTGATCGCCCCACTCACGGACTTGGTCATTCTCATTTCCTCCATTTAAAATATCTTGGGCATTTAATGCATGTCTTGTCACATTAAATGCATCCACATACGTGGTAATTACTTTGAATTGGGTCACTTAGCTGTACTCTGATATTTTTCTTAGTCCCTTCCCAAAGCAACATAAGTTGTCCTTCCTCGTACTTTTTAACCAGGGTGGTAGTGACACCTGCTCTGCCACTCACCTACCTTTGACCCATTTCTATACTTATCCTTGACACGTATATTTCTAGTTTTCTTCACCATTTTGATTACAATTAGACCAAGAAATTCTACCACATCACCTTTCTCCACACTCTGTTATCTTGGCTCTCGTTCAGTGGCTTTCCAGGGAAGACTTGGCTCTCACAACCTTCCCTTCCCTCCATTACTCCTTGTACCTGGTAAGTTCCTTTGGTGGTCTGCTTCACTTTTGTGTTCATCACTGCACTGAGCTGGTCGTGTCCTTCACAGGACCTCCTTTTGTGGACTTCTTTTGGATTTCTATGGACCTTGTGTGAGGACCTCCTCTTTGGGCCTTGCGCAAGAACCATTGCTCAGGACCTCTTTGCCTACTGCTTAGGTCACACCCTTGGGGTCTTTCGTTAAAGACCACCCTTCTCTGGTAAGCTTAGACCTCTTCTATAAGAACCTGTTCTAAAGTATGGACCTCTCTTGTTGGCTAAAATTTGGACTCCCTTTGGGGTCCCCTCGGTTTTCTTGTTGATCTCAGTTGGATCTTTATTTGAGTCTTCTTTGAATTTGCTCTTTTACACGTGTAGATTGCGAAGACTCCAGGGAGTCTGAGGGTTCTGAAGAGGAAGAATCTCAGGATAGTGAGCAAGGCAAGTTGCACTCTTGATCATATTGCACCCAATAATTCAATCTATTTATGTTCAATTTCAAAGTTTAATGCATGCCTATCTTTACCCAGTTATTTCAATACCTGTTTTAAATTCATAGTTATACCTACTTCCTTGGTATGGCCACTGTTGACTTTGGACTGAACTCATTGTCACCTTTAGATCAAACTTGGGTCATGCAATAGTGTGAACCAAAACCATTTGAAAAACTTGTGCTTAGTTAGGCTTAGACCAAAAATATTGATTTGGGGAAATCTTTACCAACATGACCAAATATTGCTTAAAATGTTTTACCATGACATCGGGGTGTCATGGAAATGTGAAAGTGTTGCTGGGGAAGCAAATATAATGAAATTGGAATTAGACTGGGGCGAAATGGTTTGCTTGGCTGGTGCAATGTTTGTGCACGGACTCTATCCTAGCAAAGGTGGAGGTCCAGGGGTTTGTGAAAGTCGCTCTAGTCATGTGAGGACCAGTCTTTGAGCGACCAATGCCAAGTCTATAATGGGCTATGCCACAATCGTGCAACCACATGTCTCCAGAATGGGGCGTGGGACCTGGCTGAGTAATTTGCAAAACTCCATCATATCTTTGCTCCATTGGAGGTGTGGGAGGTCTTGTAAGACCGATGGTCCTTTATGACCTAATGTTCCCACCGGTGCAAGAGGGGCTTCATTTGGATTCTTTGTCCATAGGGGGTGAAATCTTAGCAAGGAAAGGCCGTGGTGGAGCAATGCATTGTAAAGGCCTTGTCATGAGCTCTAGACCTCTTACCTTTGGTAGTGAGAGGTGGCATTGACGGATCTTGGGATAAACTAGAGAAATCATGTCATGTGGGTAAAGTGCACAACCTCTGCGAGTTAAATCTATTGAATAGCCGTGTCCACGGTCATGGGCGTCTTGGCAAAGGCCACTCGGAGTTAGATATTGGTTTTGGGGTTTTCGAAAGGTTTATCAAATCTGTTTTGGGATTTTATCCCATGGGTTTGGGCGAGGAGCCTAATGTCGAGGAGGTATCCTTCACCAACTTATGATGAAAGTTATCCAACTGAAAAATTGTTTTGATAAATTGAATTTCATCTATTAAAAGACCTGCTTTGGAACATATTAATGGTATTTGAAAGAAAATTGGCTTTGTGCAAGATAACCATATTATGCCTTCATTTGAGTATTCATTTATGCATGTCATACTGCTAACCCACGGGTGTAACTTGCGAGCACGGTTGTTGTGCTCACTCTTGCTCATTACAATCTTTGCCAGGAGAAGACCTTGGCAGTGAAGAAGACCAAAGCGAATAGGTTGTGCCTTCCAGTCAGTTGCCTGTGGCGTGCTGATGGAAATGTTGCTCTTTTGCTCTTTTGTGTTCATGTTGGGCCCAAGGCCACCTTGTAAACAACTCTGTAAATGTTTTACCTTAATAAAGATGCATTCGGGATGTTACCACTGTGTATTTGTGCTGTGAAGAGCTAGCCATGATCCTTGGGACTAGCTCGGGTCTCACAGGGAACTTGGGAGCAAGCTCAGACCTCCATGTCCTCACCAGGGAAGGAACACGTGAGGTTCTGGGTGGTCTTGGACCTCCACGACCACCTTGTTTTCCCCTGGTTTGGCCGTGGCAGGTCATTGGGCGCTCCCTGGCTCCAAGACCCTCTCGGGTCGGGTTCTCCTGGACGTCCAGGAGGTCCTGCGAGATCTCCTGGGAGGTCTTGGGGAACTGCCCAAGAGGTCCTTTGTGGACCTCTTGGGAGGTCCTGATGGACTTTCCAGAAGGTCTTGGAGGACCTCTCGAGTGCCCTAGAGGTGGGTCGTTACAAGAGTGGTATCGAGCATCTGATGTGAGGGCCTTAACCTAGTAGCATGGTTGTAGAATTTCAAAATCTATTTTATAACAAAAGAAGAATAAAATGCTCTTTCTTATCTGGGTCATCTTTTCACCCGTACCTTGCTTCTGGTGCTTTTCTTTACCTTAACCTCACCTTATCTTGTTTCTTCCTACTCACCTGTTTACAACATTAATTGGATCTCCTTACCCTAGCAACATTCTGTTAGAGGTCTTTTAGGGTAGGCTGGTGCCTAAGACTTCCCTTAAAATGGTAAGAAACGAGTAGAATAGTGTTGGTTATTATAAACTTTGGAAAAGTTGTTTATTGCTGTTTTCTTTGCATCGGGTTTCCTATTCTGAATGGATGGTTTTGGCTAGTGTTTCCTTAGCCTTTCTCTTCTCTTTTCTCAGCCCTGGTACTTGGACACTATGGCCACCTCTAGAAACAGCGATGGCGCGCTCAAGCCATCTGGCAACAAAATGAGGAAGAGGCCGAGAATCCACCTTGTGGACCAATCAGAATAGAGGAGTTGAGGGTGAGCAAGGACATCCTACTTCACAGCCACCCCCACCTCCAGTTGAAGGTCCTACTTGGACTCAAATAATGGCAAATCAAGCTCACTTAATAAACCTACTTTCACAGTCCATGGCCAATACCCAGTCTCTGCAGGCCACAGCAGCCGCCCAATCTCAAGCCCAAGTTCCACCTCCTCCAAGGTCTAGCATTGCAGAATTTATGAGGCTACGTCCTCCAACATTTTCAAGCAGTGCTGAACCAATGAAAGCTGATGATTGGTTAAGGGCAGTGGGCCGAAAATTGGACATGGTGCAGTGTACAGACCATGAAAGAGTGCTTTTTTGCTTCACACCAGCTCAGTGGGCCAGCCTCTGAGTGGTGGGACAATTTTAGTCAATCTCATGTTGATCCTCAGGCCATCACATGGGATGAGTTCAAGCGAGCCTTTCATCGTGCTCATCTCCCACCCGGCATGATGTCATTAAAGAGGACTAATACCCTCTGCCCAAATCTCACCTTAGAAATCTCTGGAGTTCTATTTCATGCAGACCTGATAGTTTTGCCAACTCGAAGGTTGGATGTGATCCTTGGAATGAACTGGTTGGCTAAGAATAAAGGACAAATCGACTGTGCTACCAAATCTGTAACACATACCAATGAACAAGGAAATAGAGTGGAGTTCAAGCCGAAGACCTCCCTTAAGACAGAACCTCGTTTAACCCATGTAAAGGAAGTGGTGAAGCTGGATGACCTCCCTGTGGTCAGGGATTACTTGGATGTGTTCCCTGAGGAACTCCCTGGTATGCCACCTGATAGGGACATCTCCTTTCTAATTGACTTGGTCCCTGGGACTGCACCCATATCAAAGAGACCTTACAGGATGCCTGTAAACGAATTGGTGGAGTTAAAGAAGTAGATCCAAGAACTGAAGGACAAAGGATTTATTAGACCAAGCTCTTCACCATGGGGAGCACCTGTGCTATTTGTCAAAAAGAAAGACAGTAGCCTGAGGTTGTGTGTAGACTATAGATCACTCAATGAGGTCACCATTAAGAACAAATATCCATTGCCAAGGATAGATGACCTTTTTGACCAACTAAAGGGGGCAAGTGTGTTCTCCAAAATTGACCTAAGGTCTGGTTATCATCAACTTAAAATCAGGCCAGAGGACATCCCCAAAACTGCTTTTACCACAAGGTATGGACTATATGAGTTCACGGTGATGTCATTTGGACTGACAAATGCCCCAGCTTACTTCATGAGCATGATGAATAAAGTATTCATGGACTTCCTTGACAAATTTGTGGTGGTGTTTATTGATGATATTCTCATCTATTCTAGAAGTGAAGCAGAACATGAAGACCACCTTAGAATTGTGTTGGGAAGACTTAGAGAGCAGCAGCTCTATGCCAAGTTTAGTAAATGTGAGTTTTGGCTAAGTCAAGTAGCCTTTCTTGGACACATTATTTCGGCTAAAGGAGTAGCTGTAGACCCCTCCAAGGTTGAAGCTGTCCTAGACTGGAGACCTCCTAAGACAGTGACTGAGGTAAGAAGCTTTCTTGGTCTAGCTGGCTATTACAGGAGATTTATTGAAGGTTTCTCCAAAATTGCTAAACCTCTCACCCAGCTCTTGAAAAAGGAGAAGAAATTTGAATGGACTGAAACCTGTGAACAAAGTTTTCAGAAACTAAAGGAAAAGCTTGTCACAGCTCCTGTCTTAGTCCTACCAGACATCCAAAAAGACTTTGAAGTATTTTGTGATGCCTCCCATCAAGGTCTTGGATGTGTGCTAATGCAAGATGGTAGGGTAGTGGCATATGCATCTAGACAGTTGAGACCTCATGAAGAGAACTACCCAACACATGATCTTGAATTGGCAGCCATTGTGCATGCTTTAAAATTTTGGCGACACTATCTTATTGGCAACCGTTGTGAGGTATACACGGACCACAAAAGTCTGAAATACATCTTCACACAACCAGAGCTTAACTTGAGACAAAGGAGGTGGTTAGAACTAATTAAAGACTATGACCTTGGGATACACTATCACCCAGGCAAAGCCAACATAGTGGCAGATGCTTTAAGCCGAAGAGGCTATTGCAATACCTTACTGGTTCAAGAACAACAACCAAACACTTTATGAAGAATTGAAGTACCTCAACTTGGAGATAGTGGAGCAAGGATATGTGAACACCTTGGAGGTACATCCAACTGTCCTGGATCAGATTAAGGAACAACAAGAAAGAGATGAAGACATCCAAGAAATTAAGAAAAATATGAGAAGGGGTAAAGCCCCAGGTTTCTCTGAGGATGAGCAAGGAGTAGTGTGGTTTGGTAGCCGAGTTTGTGTGCCAAACAACCAGGAGATTAAGCAACTCATTTTGGTGGAAGCACACAGATCACCATATTCTATCCACCCAGGCAGCACCAAAATGTACCAAGATCTTAAAGAGAGGTACTGGTGGACCAGCATGAAGCAAGATGTTGCTAAATATGTGGCCCAATGTGATGTGTGTATGAGAGTTAAGGCCCTACACCAAAAACCAGCCGGTTTGCTACAACCCTTGCCAATACCCGAATGGAAATGGGAGCATTTGGGCATAGATTTTATAACTGGACTGCCTAGGACCCAATCTGGGTATGATTCCATATGGGTGGTGGTTGATAGGTTAACTAAAGTAGCACATTTCATACCAGTCAAGACCACTTATGCTAGTAATGTCTTGGCAGATCTGTACATAGCCAGAATTATTTGCTTACATGGAGTGCCCAAAAGAATAGTGTCAGATAGAGGATCTCAATTTACCTCAAGATTTTGGCAAAGTTTGCATGAAGCTCTAGGTACTAAACTCAACTTCAGTACAGCTTATCATCCTCAAACGGATGGGCAAACCGAGAGAGTAAACCAAATCTTGGAAGATATGCTCAGGGCATGTGCCCTGGATTTTGGGAGAAGCTGGGACAAGAACTTGCCCTATGCTGAATTCTCCTATAATAATAGCTATCAAGCTAGCCTACAAATGTCCCCATTTGAAGCTTTGTATGGTAGACCTTGTAGAACACCTCTTCTCTGGGATGAAGTTGGAGAGCATCAACTCTATGGGCCGGACCTGATCAAAGATGCCAAGAGCAAGGTCAAATTGATAAAGGAGCGACTGGGAGTAGCTCAGTCCTGACAAAAGAGTTATGCTGACACCAGGCGCAGAGATTTATCTTTTGAAGTTGGAGACTTTGTCTACCTCAGAGTAACACCAATTCGAGGAGTTAGAAGATTTCGGATGAGAGGAAAGTTAGCACCAAGATATGTAGGACCATACAAGATTTTAGCAAGACAAGGTGAAGTGGCTTATAAACTGGAACTTCGAGTCCTTGTCGTGAAGCACAACATCTTTCATGTATCACAATTAAGGAAGTGCTGCGGTTTCTCAAGATCACACATTAGTGGAGGACATAGACTTACAGAAGACCTCACATATGTGGAGCAACCAATTAAAATTCTGGATGTTGCAGAGCGAGTTACCAGGAGCAGAATTATCAAGTCATACAAGGTACAGTGGAGTCATCATCCAGAAAGTGAAGCTACGTGGGAAAAAGAAGAAGACCTCAAGACTAACTACCCCTACCTCTTTGCTGATTCTATGTGAATCTCGGGGTCGAGATTCCTTTAAGGGGGGTAGGTTTGTAACATTCTGATTTCCTAAATCCTTTTTAAATGTGTAAAATAAATTAAAAATATTTTGTTTTGATGAGAATACAAAGTTTGGTTTGGTTGGAGAGGTTTGAGTTGTTGATACCTCCTTTTGGTATGCTCAGTAGACCTTCCTTTAGCATATCTTCTTTGGATATGTAGGTTTAGACCCTCTCTGTGGTCTAGACCTCCCCAGTGGCACGTGAGGGTAGGCCTCCCTTGAGGCTTGGACATTTTCTCGTCTGGAGGTACCCTTATGTCCTGGCCGACCTCTTTGAGTTTGGTCACTTTTGACCTCTTTGTTGGTTCGAATCTCTTTGGAATCAGACCTCTTTTCTGTTCAGACTTCTCTTAAGTCTAAACCTCTTGTTGCTGGGCACCTTTCTCGCCTGCACCTCTTTTTCATTCGGACCTCCTGTATTCCAAAGGACTTCTTATATACTTTCGAACCTTACTAACTCATTTGAACCCCTTGATATTTCTTCTTGGCCGAAAGGACCTCCCTAGGGTTGTTTTGATCCTTGCGAACTCCTGTTGGACCTCCCTCTTGGAGATCCAACCGCCCGGACCTCAACTTGCCTTTAATCTCAACCGCAGGACCTTGTTGTAATTCTTTGGACCTCTTGTCCAAGACCTCTCTGCGGCCTTTTAAACCTGGCTTTGGACCTCCTCGCACGACCTCCCTTGAAGAGACCCTGACCGTCGGGACCTCCCCATCTTCAGACCTCCTTTGTGTGTCTGGACCTCCTCAACCTTTAGACCTCCTTGTCCTTCAGGCTTAAGACCTCCTAAGCCTCTCGGACCTCCTCAAGGACCTCCTCTGCGGGGCAAGACCTCCCCTCTTGACCCGACTGTTTCTAAGTTGACTGGCCCCACTCACCAGACTTGGTCATTCTCATTTCCTCCGCCACGAAAATATCTTGGGCATTTAATGCATGTCTTGTCACATTAAATGCATCCACATCGTGGTAATTACTTTGAATTGGATCACTTAGTCAGACTCGATATTTTTCTTAGTCCTTCCCAAAGCAACATAAGTTGTCCTTCCTCGTACTTTTTAACCAGGGTGGTAGTGACACCTGCTCTGCCACTCACCTACCTTTGACCCATTTCTATACTTATCCTTGACACGTATATTTCTAGTTTTCTTCACCATTTTGATTACAATTAGACCAAGAAATTCTACCACATCACCTTTCTCCACACTCTGTTATCTTGGCTCTCGTTCAGTGGCTTTCCAGGGAAGACTTGGCTCTCACGACCTTCCCTTCCCTCCATTACTCCTTGTACATGGTAAGTTCCTTTGGTGGTCTGCTTCACTTTTGTGTTCATCATCAAGATTGAAGTGGTCGTGTCCTTCACAGACCTCCTTTTGTGGACTTCTTTTGGATTTCTATGGACCTTGTGTGAGGACCTCCTCTTTGGGCCTTGCGCAAGAACCATTGCTCAGGACCTCTTTGCCTACTGCTTAGGTCACACCCTTGGGGTCTTTTGTTAAAGACCACCCTTCTCTGGTAAGCTTAGACCTCTTCTATAAGAACCTGTTCTAAAGTATGGACCTCTCTTGTTAGTTAAAATTTGGACTCCCTTTGGGGTCCCCTCGGTTTTCTTGTTGATCTCAGTTGGATCTTTATTTGAGTCTTCTTTGAATTTGCTCTTTTACACGTGTAGATTGCGAAGACTCCAGGGAGTCTGAGGGTTCTGAAGAGGAAGAATCTCAGGATAGTGAGCAAGGCAAGTTGCACTCTTGATCATATTGCACCCAATAATTCAATCTATTTATGTTCAATTTCAAAGTTTAATGCATGCCTATCTTTACCCAGTTATTTCAATACCTGTTTTAAATTCATAGTTATACCTACTTTCTTGGTATGGCCACTGTTGACTTTGGACTGAACTCATTGTCACTTTTAGATCAAACTTGGGTCATGCAATAGTGTGAACCAAAATCATTTGAAAAACTTGTGCTTAGTCAGGCTTAGACCAAAAATATTGATTTGGGGAAATCTTTAACAACATGACCAAATATTGCTTAAAATGTTTTGACCATGACATCGGGGCGTCATGGAAATGTGAAAGTGTTGCTGGGGAAGCAAATATAATGAAATTAGAATTAGACTGGGGCGAAATGGTTTGCTTGGCTGGTGCAATGTTTGTGCACGAACTCTATCCTGGCAAAGGTGGAGGTCCAGGGGTTTGTGAAAGTCGCCCTAGTCATGTGAGGACCGGTCTTTTAGCGACCAATGCCAAGCCTATAATGGGCTATGCCACAATCGTGCAACCACATGTCTCCAGAATGGGGCGTAGGACCTGGCTGAGTAATTTGCAAAACTCCATCATATCTTTGCTCCATTGGAGGTGTGGGAGGTCTTGTAAGGCCGATGGTCCTTTATGACCTAATGTTCCCACTGGTGCAAGAGGGGGCTTCCCGCTGGATTGCTGTCCATAGGGGGGGTGAAACCTTAGCAAGGAAAGGCTGTGGTGGAGCAATGCATTGTAAAGGCCTTGTCATGAGCTCTAGACCTCTTACCTTTGGTAGTGAGAGGTGGCATTGACGGATCTTGGGATAAACTAGAGAAATCATGTCATGTGGGTAAAGTGCACAACCTCTGCAGAGTTAAATCTATTCGAATAGCCGTGTCCACGGTCATGGACGTGCTAGCAAAGGCCACTCGGAGTTAGATATTGGTTTTGGGGTTTTCCAGAAAGGTTTATCAAATCTGTTTTTGGGATTTTATCCCATGGGTTTGGGTAGGGAGCCTAATGTCAGGAGGGTATCCTTCACCAACTTATGATGAAAGTTATCCAACTGAAAAATTGTTTTGATAAATTGAATTTCATCTATTAAAAGACCTGCTTTGGAACATATTAATGGTATTTGAAAGAAAATTGGCTTTGTGCAAGATAACCATATTATGCCTTCATTTGAGTATCCATTTATGCATGTCATACTGCTAACCCACGGGTGTAACTTGCGAGCACGGTTGTTGTGCTCACTCTTGCTCATTACAATCTTTGCCAGGAGAAGACCTTGGCAGTGAAGAAGACCAAAGCGAATAGGTTGTGCCTTCCAGTCAGTTGCCTGTGGCGTGCTGATGGAAATGTTGCTCTTTTGCTCTTTTGTGTTCATGTTGGGCCCAAGGCCACCTTGTAAACAACTCTGTAAATGTTTTACCTTAATAAAGATGCATTCGGGATGTTACCACTGTGTATTTGTGCTGTGAAGAGCTAGCCATGATCCTTGGGACTAGCTCGGGTCTCACAGGGAACTTGGGAGCAAGCTCGGACCTCCATGTCCTCACCAGGGAAGGAACACGTGAGGTTCTGGGTGGTCTTGGACCTCCACGACCACCTTGTTTTCCCCTGGTTTGGCCGTGGCAGGTCATTGGGCGCTCCCTGGCTCTAAGACCCTCTCGGGTCGGGTTCTCCTGGACGTCCAGGAGGTCCTGCGGGATCTCCTGGGAGGTCTTGGGGAACTGCCCGAGAGGTCCTTTGTGGACCTCCTGGGAGGTCCTGATGGACTTTCCAGAAGGTCTTGGAGGACCTCTCAAGTGCCCTAGAGGTGGGTCGTTACACTGTGCGTATGTGTGTTTAGAAAAGAAGAGACACCTCGAGAGGGAGTAAAGGAGGAAGCTGCCACCGCCAGCGATGGTTCCAGGGGTGATGAGGACTCCGCGTAGCTCCACCAGCGCTAGCTTCTCCTCACCGATGACGCGCAGAAGGGGAAGCCCAAAGAGGCCGTCGAGGAGAGGTCCGCCGCTGTGAGAACCCGAGTTTTTAGACCTAATCGTGTAGTAGTAATTAGTAATTAGCGATAGTTAATCTTGTCTTAGCGGTGAGCTAACGGTAGTGTTAAGATCGTTAAATAGCAGCTAATTTGTTGTCAGCGCGTTGGTTTAGTTGGGTTTCGTTTCGCGAGCATTGCATTCTTAGTTGGCCAAACCATCATTTCATCATTCCTTCATTCATTTCATTTCATTGCGTCATTTCATCAGTCATTCAATCACATCATTTAGTGCATGGGTTATTTGCATTCAACAGTGCAATAGTAGCATCAAGTCATAATTAAATTTGCATTTCCATTCTCATTAGATAAGTAAATCAACAATTGCATCGTTTACAATAGAGTATTACATCAATCTTTTTGAGCATTGTAGCATTCAAAGTTGGCAGCATTGTACAGTAGCCCAGAGTACTCATTCACCCCCCCTCGCATTTCTTCCTTCCCTTTTCTTCTTGTCAAAGCAGCAGCCCCAAGGATCATTCCCCCTGGAGCCTTTCCTTGCTTCCTTCACGTCTCAAAGGCAGCATCTCCTTTCTCAGCTCTTCACAGCAGCAGCAGCACTCAGTTGTAGTTCATTCCCCCTTCCTGCTCCACTTCCAAAGCCACAACTCGTCTTCTCAGCTTTGCACAGCAGCCCAAGTGCCTAGATTCAACTCCCCCAGCATTCACAGGCCAACAGCACCAAGACATCTACAATCTTCTTAAGCCTCATTGCAGCTATCAGTTCATCCCCCATTTCCCACTCCCCCGTTCTTTCACCCATTTACCAGCCACCATTCATTCCCCCAGCAGTGGCCAGCCAATACATAGAGGCTTCCCACATTCATTCCCCCAAGCACACTCCATTCCATCCACAACATAGCCATTTCCCCCTCCCACTCCCCTCGACCGAAGGCAACCAGCAAAGGAGACAAGGAGTCCAGGAGGAAGGGAGCCAGGGAGCCAAGAAGAAGGGCAAGCCGGAGAGCAAGGGCAGCAGCGGCGACGACTTCGAACCATCGATGACCACTTGAACTCCACGCCAACCAGCAGGGCCGGAAGGACCACAAGAGTAAGAGGGGAGCACCAGCGAGCAAGGCCGGCACTGCTACCCTCAACCCAAGAGTCGGCAAAGCCCAAACAAAGAAGCCTCTCCTCCAACCAAGTTCAGAGCAGCAACAAGCCAAGAAGGAGCGAGCCAAGGGAGCCAAGGAGCTGGGGGCACGGCGACACCAAGGCAGGAGGACAATCGGTAGCACCAGCACCATCCTGCACACCGGCATCCTCACCAGCTCGAGCATCGTTGACCACCCCTGCAAATCTTTGAACCCAAATCCATCTCAATCTTCAATTTTCAGGTAAAGATATTGGCATGTTAAGCTCTAGGTGAGCTCTTACCTTGGTAGCAATAGTAATTTCTCTAGTAGCCCTTTCCACCCCCAAATCCATCCCCAAGCCTGCATTCATGCATCATTCAACCATCAGCACTTGATCCATCAGAGCATATCTAAATGAACATCTTAGCTAAAGATTAGAGTAGGGATTAGGAAAAGAGGTTTCTGTGCACGGCGCCAACGGCCGGGAGGCCGAGCCGGCCAGGCCAAAGCCCTCAAAACACAGAGATCGGGAGTCAGAGGAGACCGGTGGTGGCCTTTGGTCGTCTTGAGGAAGGACCAACCGGAGGGGGAGGAGCAGCGTCGTCGGCAGCGGCCTGGGCTGGGGCTGAGCCGGACCGGTGTCGGGCGCGCATGGAAGAGGGAGGCGGTGGCGTGTTTGGCAGTGCCGAGCTGAGGGGAGAAGCAGCGGTGTCGGTGGCGTGAGCCGGCCCGGTGCGTGTGAGGACGACGAGCGTGGCGGCGCGGATGGAGGCGCTGGACATGGCCGAGGCAATGAAGAGGCGGTGTAGGCCGGGCCGAGTCCAAGAAGCGTGGGGAAAGTGCAGGAACTCAAGGGCGATCATGAGGAACCAGCGGAGACGATGGGCTCAGCGGAGCCGGTCGGGTTGGTGGCGGCCGAGCCGTGAGAGCCCAGGTGGCGGCGGCGATTTGAGAGAGAGAGAGAGAGAGAGAGAGAGAGAGAGCGAGAGAGAGAGATTTGTGGGGAGTGAAGGGAGTGAGATTTGGGGGAAGAAGAAGAAGATGGGGCTATGCGTGCGTGTGTTTAGGATTGGGTCGGCTGAAAGTAAGGGAGAGAGAGTGAGATTAGGGGTAAGGTTAGAAGTGAGATTAGAGATAGGTTTATGATTTTAGATTTAGGGGTAATATTAGGACTTGGGTAGATTCTAACTGTTTGTTGCGATTGCTATATATTTCTGTAGCTTTGGTCAGTTATTTGTTATTAGCTGTTTAGTTCTTGCGCCTAAATAATTTAACTTGGATCTAGTCAAATTAATAGCAATCTTTGTGCGCCGTTGGTATTTAGTCGGGTGTTTTGAGCTATTTAATCTTGTTAATTTAGTCAGTTAAGTAGGAACCTCGGGTTTTCAACCTTAGCGTGATTAGGTAGTAGAACGACTATTTTGGGGTGTGCTAACTTAGTAGAGATCTTGAAAAGTTTTATTTAAATTAATTTGTGCTAACATTTAGAAGTCACTAACTTAGGTATCTATTATATCACTCAAAACCAACTATGTATTTACTTATATTATTATTCGTGCTGCCGTATTGCTACAGAAGATGAACCGCACCGATGGGAGCAGCTGATCAGAGTTTCGTCAGCACCGATCTTTCCTACAACTCCAAAGGTAAGTGATTCTCTTGAACATAAACATAGTTATCTTAAATGTAAACCGTATTTTGCTGTATTATATGTTTATTGCATCAGAATTGTTTTCTCAAAACTTAAATCAATGATTGAGATGAATATGATTAAGATGAATATGAAAGAACTGAGAATGAGGAAGAAAGAAAGAAATGAGAATTAATAGGTGGGTCAAAGGGGGCCCTTGGCAGGGGAACACGACGATGACGATGATGATGAGGTAAGAGGTGGGTCCCTTTTTACATATGGTTATAATATAAGGACAAACAAAACTCTTACTCAGTCTGAAGCCGTAAATTCAGTACCAACCATTTTTCCATTTCGGCGGACTGAAAATGCTACTTGTTACTGGAACACCCCAACCAAGCAAAGGCCTGGAATGCTACTAAATTAAATAAATTAACCGTAATTAAACTAAAACATCTTACAAAATTTCGGCAGAACCTCCTTTGTATAGTTACCTATCTGGGAGGTTCCAACGATTAATTATAACATATAAAGATAATCCAAATTGCAATATGATCAAGACGTAATCAAAACTGACTATTCATTACTATGACATCCATAGCAACTAAACATCTAGAAATAGATCATGAGCATCTAAAACGTCTATTCAATTATTACAGATTACTCCAAGCAAGCAATAATCAATATGAGTACTTTAAACAGTTCATTCATCTCCTAGTTAATTTTTCTTTCATTCCATGGTGGGCAATTCGTGCAAAAGTGCAAGAAGTCTAATCATTCCTTTCTCCCATGCATGCTGATGTTGTAAAGGTACCTAAAATACAACAAACAACAAGAGGTGAGTCCAAAGACTCAGCAAATATAATAAATGGCATCAACAGCATACAAGCATGTAACTCATCAACTATACTTCACAAAACCACATATCAATCACCTTACACACACATGCTATGCAATATGCTCAAAAATGATCTTTTTCCTTCTCTTTCCCTTTTGTATTTTACCGGTAATGCAAAGTGTGCATCCGTCGATGCACACCCATGCCTGTGCCATCTGGCACAGGGACCATTGCCCAAACTCTGCAAGTATGGGGACCAAAGGACCATTGCCCATACTCTGCAAGTATGAGGACCAAAGCCCATGCTTTACAAGCATGGGAACCTTTAGCCCGTCATCAACATAACGGGGACCTCAAGAGTTGCTTGGTCATCACATGACCAAGACTTCAATAAGCCAACATGATGCATATGTATGAATTCTCAAATTAATACAAACATGAATCCGCAACAACATTGCATATGAATATCCTATTCATACTACAAAAGCTCATAACATAGATTTCACAACTTTCAAACATCCCTGATTAACACATAACTCATATCTCTAGCAACTATGAACATTACCAATTATGCCATATTCACAATCATGAACACACAAATACTCATAATATATATCAAATATTGCCATTCAACAATATCTATTATAACCATCATTATACTTGCCTTAACCGCGAGGGAACGAGGGACGTACAGAAGGTGCTGCCCCTGGGACCAGTCCACCACCTGAATAATAATTATAACACACGCTAAGATGACAGTAGAGGACCAAAAATAAACTATAAACAGCAACCATGAACTCGCAAACGCGTCTAACTCGATCCCAACCCCAATTCCTAAACGTCGATTTGTCCCCTCGGTGGACAGTCAACTTCTAAAATTAGTAACTTTCACTACCGGGGTCCAAATAAGGTGTTCTTAGACATACTGGAAATGTAATTAAATTCTCCAACTAAGTCTAGTTGGTGAGCCGTCCTGAATCGGCCATCTAATATCCCTACCAGGCCAAATAATAAAACATCGAATTCACGTCGGGTTCTCTGGACAGTAAACTAAAACTACCATAACTTTCAGTACGAATGTCCAAATCTTGCGTTCTTGAGCTTTCTGGAAAGCTGAGACAATAATCTACAACTTTGATTATATTGAGATCCTCTAATTTTCCATTTAACTAATCGCTTAACCCAGTTTTCTACAAACTGTCAGAATGCTGACAGATTAGCAGAACAGCGACACTAAATAAATCATATCTCGCTGACCGTTAATCGGATTTGGGCATTCTTGGCGGCCACGGAAAGCTAAGGACATAAACCAACTATATCTAAGAGATGGGATCCTCAGAATCTGCATCTAAGGACACAAAAACCACCGTTCAAAATTCTGGACAGATTGGGATCTAAACAACCGATCTACTAACGAATTCAAATACGCCTTAAATTCGAAACATACAACGAGGGAGGATCTTCATTACCCTTGAAGAACCGCTGTAGATCATGAAGAACACCGCGTGATCTCACTTCCCCTCCCTTCTCTCTTCTTCCCTTCCTTCTTCTTCTTCTTCTTCTTCTTCTTGGCCAGCCACCACAATAGAGAGGCATCTGAGGAGAGGGGGCACCACCATGGAGAGGGGTGTGCTACAGTAGCCATGCTACTGTGACAGTGGTGGTACTGTAGTATTGGCACTGTAGCTGCCCTAGGGTTCCCCCCATTCTTCTTTAGTTGGTGGTCCGGGCCATGGGCCACTATGCTTGTTTTTCCCCCACTTGACTATGGGCTGCGTGGCCTATTCCTCCCACAATTTCTGAATTTTCTCTTTTAATTCTCTTAATTCCCTCTCTAATTTTTATTGCATCAACTAACGGCAAACGGGATATTACATTCTACCCCCCTTAAAAAGAATTCAACCCTGAATTCTACTTTCACCAATCTACTCGAAAGGAACTGAAATCAACAATCTTTAACACATACCCTACATGAAACACTCCGGCTACTGCTCGCCCATGTGAGACTTTAACTCCCAAGTCACATCTTTTTCGGACTGATGAGACCTACTTCAACGTTTTATTTCTCAAAACTCGTTCTGACTCTTCCAGAATTTGCACTGGCCGGGATTCGAAAATAAGATCTTTCTCGTCGGTCCTCGACTCTACCAAATCCTCAAACTTCGAATCTCTCAAGCACTCACTCAGCATTGGAACATACAAGACGTTGTTTACCCCGCGTATGGACCCGAGACGGTCCTAGCGATACGCTAACTTCCTAATTCCATAGAATCGTCGAAAATGACCAAAGTACCTTGGGCCAACTTCACATTTGGTACCAAAGCACGGAACATACACATAATGCACAGAACTCTTGTCCCATTTCTCAATCGATCTCTTCTTCTTCACAAGGAGCACCTCCTTTAACCAGGAACACACAACATATCTCGCTTTAAACAAACTCTTTCACCAGCATAGCCCAACTGAAAAATGAAGGACTCTCATCGCAACCATGCGTTACTAACTTGGTACCAAAAGAGTCAAAACTAGAATCAAAGATTCATCACGAAAACCTTTCCACTTTCCAAGTAGGCAGATTGCGAATAAATGTCACGAAAGCCAAAAGGGAAATCATTCGAATGCCCACATCAACACTTCCTTTATTTTCCTGAACCAGAAAGAACCACCATGCCAACATAACGCCAACGCAAATTGTACATGATCTCCGTCATAAAGACTCAGCTTAAATAAGAATCAAGATAGCACTTCTCTACTCGAGGAAAATATTCTTTTCTCAGATGTTCTTTTAAGAAATAAACCTTCTCCGAAATCATGGGTTTCCAAATCCTCGCACTAACAACTTCCTCTTAACTGACATCCCAAAACGATCCCCAACCCGAAAGCACAACTACACTTATTTAGAGGGACTCTACTAATCCACAAAAGGATTCTCTAGTCCACTGCTCTACCAAAGGAATTATTTTGACAAATAATTCCCAACACACCACGATATAGATTACAGCCACATTCACATCACCTAAATCTTTTAAGGATGATCAACTTTAAATTCACCACCTTCACACTCATTTACTGCTTCCCAAGGATTCTATCAAACATCACTATAACTCTTGGAACCTAATCATGGAAAACCAAGATGCTAGGATAAAAAAAATGCAAAGCCCAAATTCAACCTTTAAGACTCTTACAATGAATTTCCGGTATACTTGATAGGTAACCCTCAGATCTGATGACTAAAATTTCACACACTCAACCATAACCTCGGTCATTAAAGTCAACACTTCTCACCAATTGAGTAACCGCCCAAGGCGATTCATTTCACCAATCTTAGACCTTCTCTAACCCACACCAATCAAATTCAGCGACACGACCACAAAATAGCCATTCACAATACCCTAACTGATTGACCAAGATTCGTACATACTCAATCACTATCGTCAATAAATAAATATATTCTTGACCAAGTTATCCTTAGAGATAATCTATCTCACAAAGGGTTACTTACTGAGGCCGAGTCATACTTAATAATAACTCAACCATCCTTGCTATACCATTAATTAACACGATTATTAGATTCCTCTATACTGCTACTCTCATTAAACTACACCATCATAAATCTTCTACACAATCTTACCGAGTACCCAAAATGCGATACTCTAAGAAACTGATCAAGATTTCCATACTTGCTAATTCTAATATTCTATCAAGATGAACACAAGATCTTGGACCACATCTCGCTATAGGTCCTACTAGTTGCGACCACGAAACCTGTTAACTCCAAAGACAAACATTCTATCTAAATCAAATCCTTTCCAAGGATTATTCTAATAAATCGATTTATTGCGCCATACATCTCAGACATCTTGACACCTGAAGCCTCACAGAATCATCTACTCGACCACCACTATCCAGTTGCCAACATTCATCTTTAAAGGCTTTGCAACAAGAATCAGTTAATCCTTTCTCAGAAAAAGAAGCCAATAAGAATAATAATAATAATTTCAGCACTCAGATAAACGTTTACCAATCATGGTAAACACAAGACCAAGAGGAATAGTCAATTGGCAATGAGCTCGGAAAACATAAGGGGAGTCCACAATGGAAGGCACAACCCCCCAAGAAGAGGATATCAAACCGCAAGATACGAAACTTGACTTCAGACCTCAAATACTCCTAATACACTCTTTCTGTTAACACAGAAAACAATTCTTTGACTACAACAACACTTGGTCAACTCGAACAAGATAAGTTCTTAAGACCAAACCACAAGAACCACTTAAGAACCAATAAGATCTTTCACACATCATTTTTGCTCGGAACAGTTCAACTACCATATAAATCATGAGATCCAAATGATCTCCGCCGCAAAACTCGAAACATTTTTATTTACGGAATATCATGAAAGGCAATCAAATTAATCTCCTCTTAAAGGAATCAACATCCCTCTAGCAACCATAACTGTTAGTCTTTCTAACATCACATCATGCACTCCTGGCATGAACCAACATAACTCACTATCCCATCATTAACCTTTCCAAGGAGACACAATAACCTATTTCATACTTTTTTTCTATAAGGTTGCAATACTCAACCTGGTCAAGAGGATAACTAATGCACAAACCCCACTATCGAAGTAAACCGTCTTTTAACTAGGGCATGCTGCCCAAGTCATCCTCACAACACACCTATATAGATCACCCTTAAATTCCAATCATTAACCTATTAGCAATGCTCAACCTCAATTTAGTGCACACCAATTCCAATCTAATGGTTATTGTAACAGTTAACGATTATACCGTCATGGAAGGATTTATGATCATTTCTCTATTTGCGTTCCCACTAGCAAACATAAGACCATCAAGCAACCAAAAACATCCTTATCTCTCCCTTCCTACACAATTAAATTAATCCATTGAGATCAAGTAATCCAACCAGTTTAGTAAACTAAACAATTTTTAAGGATCCACCTTCTCATCAAAGACATACTATTATCCTACCACTCCACCATCATGTAAACATAAATCACCAATTACATTCCATCAGTTCATCCCTTAGTGATGCTCAAAACCATACTTCGATATGTAATAAATGCACCTAGCAATTACATATGATTAGTACTTATCCATAAAAGATAACTCCAAGATTAATATCCACTATGACAATATTCTAACATCTTCTGAACTTATCCATCCCAAAGGGTTAGATTAATCCGTTGAGACCCGCAGGTCCACTCTATCCGAGAAGCTTATCAAATTTTATCATCCATAGTGATCAAACCAGTTTCGTCAACGTTCCCTACTTGTTACTAACTCTATTGATTCCACCTAAATATAGTCATACTCATAGTCATAGCTCATCAAGAACTACTAGAGAACAACTTCAACTTATTCAACTTTCCTTTCAAGGATCTTAACTAAGATCGATCTTGTACACACTACAACCCAATCTTGATAATCCATATCATATTCATTAAGTGCTTTGATTATAACCTCTCATCTTATCATGACAAAACATCGCTAAAGGGTTTAACATCTTCTTTCATAAAAAAGATCCATCAAGCTTCAACACTCAAAATACCCAAGAGAAACTCATCACTCACAACTGGACAAGAGTTGACCAAATTCAAAGAAGAGAACAACTTTTCTAAAGGTACTCACTATCGCACCTGTACTAAGATATCCGAGGTAACCACTTCACTATTCTCTTACTATGAACGGTGGTGTAACTTGGTAAAGCCCAGAGCCACAACCACGACCTCAACCTCTTGTCATCAACTATCATAATATATAACTAATATAATCAATTATAAGTATATAAGATTATATCATACATTAAGCACAATGATCAACTAGCAATCAGTAGCACAAAAGTAACTATTTACTCAACGGAAGCATATATGCAATGCAAAAACCCAACCCATCTACTGTGCTTAGTGTGTCAAAATTAATACTTCAAATACCACGAACCTACAGCCCGCTCTGATATTAACTGTAACACCCCAACCAAGCAAAGGCCTGAAATGCTACTAAATTAAATAAATTAACCGTAATTAAACTAAAACATCTTACAAAATTTAATGAGAACCTCCTTTGTATAGTTACCTATACCGGAGGTTCCAACGCATAATTATAACATATAAAGATAATCCAAATTGCAATATGATCAAGACGTAATCAAAACTGACTATTCATTACTATGACATCCATAGCAACTAAACATCTAGAAATAGATCATGAGCATCTAAAACATCTATTCAATTATTACAGATTACTCCAAGCAAGCAATAATCAATATGAGTACTTTAAACAGTTCATTCATCTCCTAGTTAATTTTTCTTTCATTCCATGGTGGGCAATTCGTGCAAAAGTGCAAGAAGTCTAATCATTCCTTTCTCCCATGCATGCTGATGTTGTAAAGGTACCTAAAATACAACAAACAACAAGAGGTGAGTCCAAAGACTCAGCAAATATAATAAATGGCATCAACAGCATACAAGCATGTAACTCATCAACTATACTTCACAAAACCACATATCAATCACCTTACACACACATGCTATGCAATATGCTCAAAAATGATCTTTTTCCTTCTCTTTCCCTTTTGTATTTTACCAGTAATGCAAAGTGTGCATCCGTCGATGCACACCCATGCCTGTGCCATCTGGCATAGGGACCATTGCCCATACACTGCAAGTATGGGGACCAAAGGACCATTGCCCATACTCCGCAAGTATGAGGACCAAAGCCCATGCTTTACAAGCATGGGAACCTTTAGCCCGTCATCAACGTGACGGGGACCTCAAGAGTTGCTTGGTCATCACATGACCAAGACTTCAATAAGCCAACATGATGCATATGTATGAATTCTCAAATTAATACAAACATGAATCCGCAACAACATTGCATATGAATATCCTATTCATACTACAAAAGCTCATAACATAGATTTCACAACTTTCAAACATCCCTGATTAACACATAACTCATATCTCTAGCAACTATGAACATTACCAATTATGCCATATTCACAATCATGAACACACAAATACTCATAATATATATCAAATATTGCCATTCAACAATATCTATTATAACCATCATTATACTTGCCTTAACCGCGAGGAACGAGGATGTCTGTAAGGTGCTGCCCACGGGACCAGTCCACCACCTGAATAATAATTATAACGCACGCTAAGACGACAGTAGAGGACCAAAAATAAACTATAAACAGCAACCACGAACTCGCAAACACGTCTAACTCGATCCCAACCCCAATTCCTAAACGTCGATCTGTCCCCTCGGTGGATAGTCAACTTCTAAAATTCGTAACTTTCACTACAGGGGTCCAAATAAGGTGTTCTTAGACTTACTGGAAAGGTAATTAAATTCTCCAACTAAGTCTAGTTGGTGAGCCATCCTGAATCGGTCATCTAATATCCCTACCAGGCCAAATAATAAAACATCGAATTCACGTCGGGTTCTCTGGACAGTAAAATAAAACTACCATAACTTTCAGTACGAATGTCCAAATCTCGCGTTCTTGAGCTTTCTCGAAATCTGAGACAATAATATACAACTTTGATTATATTGAGATCCTCTAATTTTCCATTTAACTAATCTCTTAACTCAGTTTTCTACAAACTGTCAGAATGCTGATAGATTAGCAGGATAGCGATACTAAATAAACCATATCTCGCTGACCGTTAATCGGATTTGGGCGTTCTTGGCGGCCACGGAAAGCTAAGGACATAAACCAACTATCTCTGAGAGATGGGATCCTCAGAATCTGCTTCTAAGGACACGAAAACCGCCGTTCAAAATTCTGGACAGATTGGGATCTAAACAACCGATCTACTAACGAATTCAAATACGCCTTAAATTCGAAACATACAACGAGGGAGGATCTTCGTTACCCTTGAAGAACCGCTGTAGATCATGAAGAACACTGTGTGATCTCACTTCCCCTCCCTTCTCTCTTCTTCCCTTCCTTCTTCTTCTTCTTCTTCTTCTTGGGCAGCCACCACAATAGAGAGGCATCGGAGGAGAGGGGGCACCACCATGGAGTGGGGTGTGCTACTGATGGTCGTGCTACTGATGACAGCAGTGGTATCTGTAGCATTGGCATCAGAGCTGCCCTAGGGTTCCCCATTCTTCTTTAGTTGGTGGTCCGGGCCATGGGCCACTATGCCTGTGTTTCCCCCACTTGACTATGGGCTGCGTGGCCTATTCCTCCCACAATTTCTGAATTTTCTCTTTTAATTCTCTTAATTCCCTCTCTAATTTTTATTGCATCAACTAGCGGCAAACGGGATATTACAGTTACGTAATTGTGATCTCCACAATGGGTCACATTGGAGTGTTGGGCATAGAAGAAAGCCGCCCCCAAGGTGGAGTGTTGGGCACGGACGAGAGCCGTCCCAACCAACATTACTGGAACTCGGTGTATGACGAAGTTAGCAACGTGACTAAATCAGCACCGACAGAAAATAATGGGTGGAGACTTGATCACGTAACCTAGAAAACGTTCTGTATTCTGATCTCGAAACCGCATCAAAGGAAATGCGATGGACCTAGTTCACAGAGAGATCAGAATAGCTATGGGTTAAGTGGTACAAAGCCTGCACGGTGCTAAACGAAATCATGAAGTCATGCCAGTCTCCTGGATTGGTGTCTATGGGAACCACTGGGGGTCTTTCTTCTCTCCGAGTGACAAGTAGTGATTTCAGTATTAAAATTTTGCCACCTAATGTTTTAATAAATTATTTTCAGAAAAGAGATGATATAGAAAATGTGATAACTAACAGAGATAGTTCATTCAGTGCATTCTTTGCTATTAATGCTTGCTGAGTACACTCGTGTACTCAACCTTGTTAGTATTCTCCTTTGTAGATCCTAGTCCGGCCGGGAACTATCCCGAGTGGGACGATGGTCATGCAGGTACCGATGCAACCACGGGAGGAGAAGGCACTGACTATGAAGACGAGGGCAAGATGGGCACCATATTTGATGCGTGGGGTGAGTGGAAGACCGGTCGGGCAATGAAGGCGAGCAAGGGGACTTAGTCCCGTCTACCAGTTGTAATTGCTATGTAAGAACCTTAGCCTTGCGTGGCTATTACTGGAATAAAGAGGTATAGTTTCTATCTTATTGTTCTGCTGCGTAACCCTAGTAAAGGCTTACTATTCGTTGGAACAATGTTCTACTGAGCAAACGAATAGTAATCCATATGCCTAAGTGTGATTACCCTTGGGGTAATGACACGGGGCGTCACAGCCGCCTCCGTTGAATCCCACTTCATCCCGACGGAGCTGTTGCCGGCGAAGTTGGACCCGGATTTTGGCCTGCTCGTCACTTCTGTTGACTTCTCGGTCTGTGCAGGCGGCGCTGGCTCCGATAACAGCGAAGACAGGAGCAGTAAGGGAAACGTATCCTCCGACGTTCTGTAGCAATGTCACGCGTAAACATTCTGTAGCAATGTTATGGGTAAACAATACCGTGACATACGAGCCGTTGGATCGAAAATTAGAGGATGGGTTCAAGATCTGCACTGCACCAAAAATATTGTAGCAAAATACTGTATCATCACAACTGTTCACCAAACACTATCGTTTGATATGTGCCGTTCCTCCTACATCCGACGGCTCAGATCTACGGAATATTACGGTACTATTTACCCGTAACATTCCAATGGAAATGTTATTCCAATAGGAATATAAAGGGCGCTGCTTCGGCTTGGACGTACGGTGGGAGCCTTCCCAACGTACAGTCCAGTCGGATGATGCAACATATCAAACATTGGTATGCAACATATTCTTTCTTTTGTTGCAACATATTAAACATTCATATGCAACATGACATCAAAATCTCAGGATCAAGCAACAAAAATTCTCAGAATAAAAAACAACACAACTATTATCATACAATCAGGCACACAAACACATTTGGAGACGCCAAACATATAAAAAAATGCAACATCTCAGATTTTTAATGCAACATTTTTTTCCCTTCGTATGCAACAAATTTTCACCTCGTGTGCAACAATTGTTTTCCAATGTTGCAACATTCTTCCCTACCGCTCTCTTGCTCTGCTCCCGCGACCACCTCGCGAGGAAGGGGAGAAGACAAGAGGGAGAGGGAGGGCCACTCGGGCTTACACCGCTGGTGCCGGGCCAGGCGAGGGTGCGGGTGGTGGCGGCAGGGAGGCGCCGGGGCCGAACCGGGCAGGAGGAGGTGGGCCAGAGGCAGCAGCCGGAGTAGGGGGAGGGGAGCAGCCGGCGGAGAAGGGGAGTCTAGATGCTGCAACATCATAGTAGAAGCAATGCAATATTTTCTTCCTATTATTGCAACATATCAAACCCTCATATGCAACATCACCTCATTGTGGGTTGGCGCGGTCCGGGGAAGGCGAATCCGTGCTGGTGGGCGGCGGGAGGAGGAAGAGCTCGGGGGAGACGCGCTCACGGATCCGAACGCCAGGATGCAGGCGCGAGCAAAGGCAAAAGGCGGCAAGGCCGAGCCACGGGCGCGACGCAGAGCTGGGCCGAGGTGCAGGGGTCTGCGGGAGCCAGCCAAGTGCGGGCCAGAGCGGGGGCGGGCGCGAGCCACGGGGGCGGTGGTGGGGGAGGAAGGGGGGGAGGAGGGAGGTGGGCATGCTGGTGGAGGAAGGCGACAAAGAAAGCGAATGGTGGAGAGATCCTTAGAGTGAGGAGATAAGCGAGAGTGAAGGGGTGGTTGGTGTCCGGGAGATCCTTAGAGCGAGGAGATAAGCGAGAGTGAAGGAGTGATTGGCATCCGGAAGATGAGTATGTGGTTGAGAGTGGCATAGGCCGTCCGGCCGTCTGGACGTTCGGCCCAGAGCGTTTCCTAAATATAAAGGATGCCAAATCAGGGGAAGGAGTTGGGTTTTCAAGATTTGTGCTGTGCTACGTGACAAAATCTAGAAAGGGAGCCTCTACTAGAGGGGTTTTAGGCCCTCCCCCGGAGACTGGCAGCTGCAAATGCGCCAGTGACTTTCCTGCAAACTGCTGCAGCAGCCCCGTTGAATCCAGAGCGAGCGATGCAGCGTCTACACTGATATTCTACGTGCCCTCCGCTGGTGGAATCCTATGTCTTTTCCCAATTCTAATGTAGTTATCCTCCACAAGCACTTCCAGATTCAGATTTTATCCTTTACAGCTAACTTTTGATCGGAAGTGCTCATGGCCCAGAAGCCACCAGATTCCGATTATTTGCGCGACAGCGCGATCGAGTAGGAACAGGTCGGAACGGGATCCTCTGCAGTGGCTTCGGCTACTGCACGAAGAGAATTTGGGCTGTGGGCATTTATTGGGATGGTCCATTAGATCTTTTCTAAAAAAATTGGGATGGTCCATTAGATTGTTACGGGATATGCAGTTCGCTGCGTATATTCTAGAAAGAAAAAATAGATCGTTACGGGGTTACGGTACTTTAGGAAACCGAAACGATTTTGGCAGTTGTTATTAAGCCTGGCCCTATAGTGGTACTTTTGATTTCGTAATCCTATATTCGCCACCAATCTAATATGCGAGTCAATTTGAGTATTGGTATAGTTATTTCTAGTAATCTAGGATGTTAACATTTGATTCGTAGAAGATTTGAAATTTAAATATCCGAAATTTAAATTTTATAGTTTGAAAATTTAACTTTTGTAATTTAAAATAGAAAAAAGTCCACTTGTCAACCATCAAAAGTGGCCTCAGTCCGAAAATCAACTCCCAACTTTCAAATCTGTGTGTACATGTTTCGTTGACATAGCATCCATATGTACATCCCTCCCCGTCCCTACCAATATCTTTTGATGCGCTCAATTCATGGTCTCCTCCATGACCCAACTGCCATCGCCGCCTGCCTCTATCACCAGTTCAGCACAACGCGTCTATTCCCAAACCACCGCCACCATACCATTCCTCAAGTCGTGAGCATTCCATTTTTTTTCCCTCACCCATGCCTTTCCACCGCCCATCGCCAACCTTGTAGCCAACCCACCGCATGAATGCTCTATCTCTATCGTTCTCTATATAACTCTCTTTATGGGGTGAGGACTCGCCGGCCTACCAGGCCCTCCATGTCCTCAATTTCCGATTTATGGCCAACCGTGCATAGATGCATCGTCGAGTCGGTCGATAATCGTCGGATCGCAGTGCATGGCTCAGATCGCTTCGAAGGTCTCCGCACCAAAGAACATCTCGCCTCCTCTTGATCTCTCCCTTCCTCGAGCCCCACGTCATGCCCTTCTTCGCCTTTCCCTCTTGCCTCCTCTCGATGTCTCCCTCCCTCCCAGTGATGCCACCAGAGGCCTTTTCCTACGTCCTCCCTTTCGGCCATGCCACCCTCGCCGTCCTCTCCTCTCCTTCACCCGAGTCGCCCCCGCTGTCCCCTCCTTCCCTTCACCTGTACCGCCCCTCCTCCTCTTCACCCTTGCTACCCACCTCCTCCCCTTCATCCGCGCTGCCCTCGCCACCCCCTCCTCCCCTTCGCCCACGCCACCCCCACCGCCTGCCTCCTCCCCTTCACCCGCGCCACCCCCTCCTCCCCTAGCCGTGTCGTCCTCCTCTCCTGATCACCTTGTAGAGGTTGCCGCCTCCTCCACTCGCTCTCTCCCTCGTGTCGCCCCCGCCTTCCTTTCGACCTCACCATCGCTAGAGCCGCAGTCGTGACGAGCCCCACATCTCCCTCACAATCACGCTCGTGGCTGCCTCCTCCACTGAGCTAGAGGAGGAAGGGCGGCGAACGCACACCGACTAAGATGGCTCCGCTGTTCCCCAGCTGCAACTGCAAGCACTGGCTCGTCGTCATGGACAAGCCTGGCGGCAACGGTGCCACCAAGGACCAGATGATCAGTTGCTGCATCCAGATCCTCACCAGTGTCATTGGGAGGTAATTCATATGCATCTAACTCAATCGAGCCATCCAAAGCATTAGCATTGGTGCTTCGCGGAATGAGACTAATTTTGGTTGTGTGGTGGTTGGTCGTGTGTAGCAAGGAGGACATGAAGAAGAGGATCTACAACGTGTCCTGCGAGCAATACTTTGGGTTCGGGTGCAACATTGATGAGGAGACCTCCAACTAGCTGGAAGGTATACAATAGCGAATTTTTACTTAGTTCAATATTTTAAGCATAGAATGTGGTAATTGGATACATGCTTAGCTTTCAACTTTCAATTCATGTACAGTCATGTCTCGGTTTTCATATTTCTGGTTGATTAACTTGATAATGCATGCTTTTGCTAATTGTGAGGCAAAACTGTTTTAAGTAATGCCAATGATTTCTTACATGTTAACAAAAAGGCAAGTTGTAACAAGCTTAGCCACTTAGGTTTGTCCTATTTTAGTAGAGAGGCTGACTTGTGTTGAACTATCGGAACCCATGATCCTTTTGTAATGGGTTCATGTACCTTATTGTTTGTATATCTCACCACCTTTCAGTGCAAGATGTATTTACAAATCGCATAGAATTTTCTCAATCCATCGTTCTTTTCTTCTGAATCTGGTTTGTAGTGCATGTCTCAGAAGGAAATAAGGAACTATTCACTTGGAGGACTCCATGAACAAAGGATTAGATATAAGGTGAGATTACACACATCTATCTAATCTACTCCTAATTGGGCATCCTTGAACTTTAGGTGTACTGGTAGTACAAATCAAGATATTTTCTTAGGTTATGGCAATTGCAATGTCAAGTTTCTATGCTCTCTTATTTTTCAGTGCCTTATGCACCAAGACGACTATATATTTGTTGTTTTAGTACTTTAGCAAGAATCATGTTTCCTTGATATGCAATGCAATTTCCACATCTATGCTTATGATCTTATTGTGTAGTTATTTCCCTATTTATGTTTCATAGCGTTGTGCTGTAATTATTCTATGTGCATTTTGTTACTTTCTGATAATTTATTCTCATCCTCGTTGTTTCCTTTTGCAGGAAGAGGTAGAAATAGATTGCCCATCGCAACCTTATCATTAGGGTTTAGGCATAAACCTGATGCATCTACCATGAATTTTCTTTAAATAAATTGAGTTGTTAACAATATATTCCATTATTACATTTTAGGTTTCATTCTCTACAAAACTGGTTTTTAAGACTATTGATAATAATGTTGTCATTTTAGAATTGCTAGAACTATTCTATGTTATTTCATTTATGAAACTGTTTTGATAAATAGTTTGATGTGTGCATATTATTTGGTCTATTATGCCAAAGTGATACTTGGATGCGCCTTGTTACAAAGCCATTGAATCAGCAAAAGAAAATCATAAACTACTTTGTTGGAAAGTTTGTCTTCTATCGATTTAGAATGTTTAATTCCTAGCAAGGCTAGCACAATATGTGTTTTAGTCCATTTTTTGGTGAAAAAATTGCATTCGTCTTATCTTAGTTCATACATCATATTTGTGTATTTAGCATTCCTAGGTTGGCAGTGCTTCAGATTGGAATGAGAGGATCTATAAGAGCTTACATGCAGGTACTTAGTAAAAGAATGTTTGATTATTATAATTGCTTCAGTTCATTTTGTTTTTGTTTTTGTTTTTGCTAGGCCTTATTGATGTGTAAACTATATCTAGAGAATTTTTTTTTGCTGCATGGTCTAAGAAGATATAGATAGATATATCCTATCTACGGTGCCATGCTAGCCATGTGCTTACATTTCTTTGTTTTTGTTAGTGCACGTCTGTTGCAATGTTCTTTAACAGTCAAAATGTCGGTTATGAAATGACATCGGTGTAGTGATCGTTTCATGAATAGTGATGAGGATCTAATAATCCTAAATTAATTAAACTATTTATCTGTAATATTTGTTATACATAATAATGTCTTTACACAACCTTCGAAGGTACCCCTCATCATCAATAATGAGGGAGATTATAATTACCTAGTGGTCGTAAGCTATTCTACGACCATCTTATATGGTCGTAAGTCATTCTACTACCATCTTATGGTCATAAGATCTTCTACAACCACCTACAGATTGTAAATTCTACTACAATCACCTTATAATCGTAAGCTTTACTACAACCAAGTCAATCACGACCACCCTATGGTCGATAAGGACCACAGACATGTGGACCTAATCGACTAGGCACCTTATACATTGTGTTTAATTACACGTAGTAGTGAATATGTAACGTTATCCTCTGGAATAACTACACATATTGATCTCTGTCTTTGGCATAACTGCAAGGCGAACATGGGGGGTAATCTCTCTAACAATAACTATCATCAACGTGCGCAATTCATCAACCATTGAGGCATATCTTGGCATGTGCAACTGCCACCCCCTTAAACGCTATATAAGGAATAATCAGACGCTATATAAGGAATAACACCGGTGTAGGATCAAGGATAACCGATTAGAGGGGGGTGAATAGGAGGTTTTTAAACTTTTTGACAATTTAACAATCTAAGCCAAATAAGAACTATGTCTAAACTAGATACAATTCTAGCTAAGCAATTCAACACAAGATAAATACTAGAATTGTAAATGCGGAATAAGTATAGACAAGAAATAACCACAATGACAAAGCACTTTTTCCCGTGGTATCAAAGACTTGCCTGTCTTCACTAGTCCACGTTGAGGAAGCTTGAACGAATCAAGTCGGCTCCACGAATTAAGCCTCCCTCGATCACTATGGTAGTTCTTCCTCCGCTCCGGAGATGGCGAACTCCAAGCCACTCACAAACTTGCACCGGGCCTCTTCACAATCTTCTTGAGGAGATCACCGTACTCCACCGCCAAGGCCATCTAGGAGTTTGCCAAAACTCCAAGAGTAACAAATCGATAACCTTTGCCTGACGGCGCTCAAGTGCAATAGGATCAACTAGGATGAAAGAATGTACTTGAATGAACTCAACCACTTCACAATAAATGCACAAGAGAATTTTGGTGTTGAGTGAATGTTCAAGGCTCTCAAGGCTCTAAGGATGATAAATGAACACTAGCACCATGTCCTTGAGCATGTGGAGGGGTATTTATAACTCCCACCAACAAACATGACCGTTGGGGAGGAAATCTCCAACTTTCAGCGAAATATGATATGACCATCAACTAAGGAGCGGTACAACCGCACCCATGTCAGAGCACAGTAACGGCTAGAACAGTGGCATTAATTACTCTGACATAGCCATTGAAAATCCCTGAGCGGTACGACCGCCAACCAAGTTATGGTACTACTACTCGATCCGGTCGTACCACACGAAGGAGCGGTACTACTGATTGTAGGGTTTCCAATTTCGCTGAAAAGAGGTGCCCTCTGGAAAAAAAATGTACCGCCACATAGAAATCGGTACAACCACTGAGCGGTACTACCATTTCTTGAATGCGGTACTACCGATTGTCAAGGAGAGCTCCGAACCAAAAAACACCTCTCCTGTTTTTATCGAACTGCCAACTAGAAATCGGAACAACCGCAATGCGGTAGTACCGCTGGATGAGCTGGTCGTACCGCATTAGCGCTCAGTTGGCCGTGACGTTCGGACTACGGTAATACCGCCAAGGAATGTGTGGTCATACCGCCTTGAGCGATAGTACCGCCAGCAAACCTCCGGTACTACCGTTTGCTGACAAATGCACAGAGAGTTATTAAATTCAAATTCAAATGCATGCATGATCCTAAATTGATCCAAATTGCACAAGATCATACAATCAAGCTACTAGTCATGATCCCTCTTAATAGTATGGTATTTAACCTATAATCCAGTCTTCCAACCATTTCTCCTAAGACAGATAAAATATAAAAAGGATCCTAGACTACTTGTACCTTGTCTTTGAGCCATGTAGATCTTCATTGAATCCTTTACCATGCATTTTTACGTCATCAAACTCACCAATGGGACTTAACCTTGTAAATACTCAATAAACACGTTAATCCCATATTCACATATTATCATTAATTACCAAAATAATTTTTAGGGGTCTAGATGCTTTCAATCTCCCCCCTTTTTGGTAATTGATGACACCACAACTAATATGTGAGAAAGATTATTTTGAATATACTAGGAGTGTATATTCTTTTGATAACTTAACAAGAAAATAATTCTTGCAATAAGTTGAAAAAGAGTTTTGAGAATTATTTTCTTGTTAAATCCAATTTAAAGAAAGCTCCCCCTAAACATGTGCATATAAATGATAGAAAATCTTTGCAAGCACATGTAGAGATTTTTGAAATTTTGGCGGAGTTTCTTTAGCTTGTTTGAACTTGTGGGAAATGCAATATTTGTAAAATGACTATAATTGAGATTGCATTTCAAGATAATATCATAAGCATAATCATTAACCAACAAGTTCAACAAGATAAGCAGCACAGTTTTAAACTATTACAAGCACATAAGCATAAGTTCAACACATTACAAAACATATAAGCCCATATAAGATAATAGTAGCAAAAGACTTGCTCCCCCTAAATCTTTCTCTTCTCGCTTCTCCCCCTTTGGCATCAAAGTACCAAAAACATCTCAAACTGCTAGGTCCTGAGGAGGAAGAGAAGCTGGGTCCTGAGGAATCGGGTCCTGAGGAGCTGGGTCCTAAGGAGCTAGAAGCGCTGAAGCACAAGGTGCTAGATCCTGAGCCACTGAATCTGTAGCTAGTGCTAGAGGAGCTGAGACAGGAGCTGGAGGTGCTGAGACTGGAGCTGGAGGTGCTGAGACTGTAGCTGGAGGCACTAAGGCCTGAGGCACTGGAGCTGGGGCCAAAGAAGGAACAACAAAAGAAGTAGAGGCCCTTGAAGGTGGAGAAGGATGACGAGAGTAGCGCTGAGGAGTCCTCAAAATCTGCTCCATATCGTTAATGCTTTCTGCCATGGCAGCTATCCTGTTATGAGTCTCATCAAAGAAATCATTTTGAGTTAACTCCAAGTCAGCTAGCTTGTTGTGTGTCTCATTTTGAAACTCAATCTGAGATGTCTTCATTTCTTGCAAAGTGCTAAGAATCATCTGCTGATTTTGAAGAATCTGAGCAAGAGTTCCTTCAGTAGGAGCACTCTCCTGAGTAGCAGCAGCAGTAGTAGCAGAATCATCATGACGAGCAGGAGGGCTGTCTCGAGGCTTGTAAGCCTTATGAGCTGTTCCCAATCCCCCCTGATACTCAATCTTCTGCCGAATTAAAGCCATGATGTAAGATGCATAGTAAATCCTTTTTAACTCTATCATTCTTTGAAGAAACTATGCCCTTTAGAATGACATCCACTACATCAAATTTTCTTCCCTTCATAATATTATCAATGATATTCCAAGCATATCCTCTTACTGCATCAAAATTACCACTCTTGGGATAAAAAAGTATGACTAATAATCCTATTAATCATGCTTGGAATGGGCTTAAGTCCATGAATCTTTTCTGGGGTATACCTGACCGATGGGTCATAAAAATCAGTCCAAGCAGGAGACAGTAAAGCAGGGTTGTCAAAGAGCTTATCCCAAGTACCAGATGGTGCCCTCAAAACACACTCAAAGTCCTCCTTGGTAGTTTCCACATATCTGGTAACTGTAACCCATTTATTTTGGAAAGATCTGCCTCAACATGAACTGTGGCATAAAACTGCATGATAATCTCATCATCATAATTTTGCTTTAGAGCCACAAGATCATGAAGGCCGACTCGATGAAAGAGCTGGTATACACCACTATACTTATCCAAGGAGTTTATGTGAGGCCAGTTAATCCACTTGTGATCTGCAAAGTTTCTATGATTTTCATATAGCTGCTCATATATTTGTTCTTGAAATACTATATGGAATCTTGGATTGACTGAGTTGGAAGGGAAAAGGTATTGATTAACACGACGCTTGATGGCATACTCATCAGCTGTAATGAGTCTCAAGTCAATTGGAGGCTCTGGAGGCTCTCCCAGCTCCTCATCTGACTGAGCTTCCAACTCTGCTCGACTCGCCTTGAATCGAAATCGCCTCACCGGTGGTAAGCTTTCCTCTGTTTCAGATTTAGGGTCCTCTGCTACTGGTCTTTTGCCCTTGCCTCAGTTGGAGCTGCAGGAGGTTGAGATCTTTGAGGTTGAGATGAAGAAAGCCCTCCTCTAGGTGGTCTATGCAACTTTCGAGTCGCAATTCTTGTCCTAGGCATCTTCACAAAGATAGGATGGGTTACAAGGAGTTCAAAAGATCAATTGAGATAGGATTAATTTTGAAAGAGATGAAAATTTAGTTTTCTGTCAGGACAATAGGTCATACCACCGTTATATGGCCGATATGACCGCACTGCGGTTGTACCGCGCTCAAGAACCAGTTGTACCGATTTTCCTGACCGAGTTCTAGGGCATTGAATCGACTGAAATTTTTGACGTTTCTCATGGAGTGAATCCATGGTATGGATGCACAAGCATCATGAGACATCAAATTATCTATTTTGCCCAACTAGAATTGACTAGATCATCCACATTCTCAATTAACCCTAAAAGGGGACCTACGGTTCCAAAATTTGGTAAAACTAGAATCAAAGGGAGTTTTACCTTGAGATTGGAAGGAGGTGAACCCTAGAGATGTAGAAATCAACAAGAAACCGAAGAATCGCCGACGAATTTAGTGGATTTGCGAGAGGATTATGGAGGACCTTCGGGTTGGAGAGAGAAAGCCCGAGAGGAAGTGGAACGGTGAGAGTAACGGTTGAACCGCTGTAGGGTAAAAGACGTGGGTTAAGGAGTAATCGCACAGACTTGCTCCCCGTTCTCAAACCGACGCGGTTGTACCGAAATCAGACCACCGGTAGTACCGCACTGCAGTCATACCGTTGTTATAACGCCGGTCGTACCGTGCTTAAACTGCCAGTTGTTCCGATTTTCTTGGAACTTTAGGATTTGACTTTGGATTTGAGAATATATGCAAATGATCCTTAGTTTTGCACTCAAATAAATATAATTGAGAATCATTATGCATTGAATAGACTAATGTATATCTAAAAACATAATTCTTATGAACATAGTATTCTTTAATAAATATTTTGAAAATACTTTCATAAAAGATCTCAAATAACACCAAATGAAGTAAAATGCATGAGGCAAGAGTTTAACCAACATTTGAATAGTCTATGACATTTAACTCATTCCTCAATTTGCAAAAACGGCCTTCATCTAATGGCTTAGTGAAAATATCCGCTAATTGGTCTTCAGTTCGTATGTGGCTAATTTCAATGTCTCCCTTGCTCACATGATCTCTCAAGAAATGGTGGCGAATATCTATATCCTTGGTTCTTGAGTGTTGAACAGGGTTATTGGCTATTTTCACCGTACTATCATTGTCACATAAAAGAGGCATTTTATCGAATTTAATTCCATAATCCATCAATGTTTGCCTCATCCATAGCAATTGAGCACAACAACTTCCTACGGAAACATATTCGGCTTCGGCGATGGATAAAGCTACGGAGTTTTGTTTCTTGGATGACTATGATACTAAAGATCTTCCTAATAATTGACAACTACCCGAGGTACTTTTTCTATCCACTTTACAACCCGCATAATCGGAATCCGAATATCCAATTAAATTAAACTTAGCACCTTTGGGGTACCATAGGCCAATGCTAGAGGAATGCTTTAAATATCTTAGTATTCTTTTAACGGCCATTAAATGGCACTCTTTTGGAGTTGCTTGAAAACGTGCACACATGCAAACACTAAACATGATATCGGGCCTAGATGCGGTAAGATAAAGCAAACTATCAATCATAGACCTATAAAGTTTTAAATCTACCGATTTACCTCCCTCATTTAGGTCGAGATGACCGTTGGTTGCCATGGGAGTCTTGATGGGTTTTGCATCTTCCATGACAAATTTCTTGATCAAATCTTTTGCATACTTGGTTTAGCTTACGAAGGTTCTATCTTTGACTTGCTTGATTTGAAGTCCAAGGAAATAGTTCAATTCTCCAATCATGGACATTTCAAATTCCCTAGACATCATATCACCAAACTCTTCGCAAAAAAATTGATTAGTAGACCCAAAAATGATATCATCAACATAAATTTGACAAACAAAGGAATCATCATTTAAGACTTCAGTAAATAGAGTTGAATCAATTTTCCCGATTTTGAATCCTTTTGAGACTAGAAAATCTCTAAGGCGTTCATACCATGCTCTACGAGCTTGTTTAAGACCATAGAGCGCCTTGGAGAGTTTATAGACATGATTATGATTTTTAGGATCTTCAAAACCGGGAGGTTGTTCAACAAAGACAAGTTCAGATATTTTACCATTTAAGAAAGCACTTTTAACATCCATTTAAAATAATTTAATATCAAAGCATGATACAAAAGTAAGTAATATCCGAATTGATTTAAGCCTAGCTACGGGAGCAAAGGTTTCACCAAAGTCCAAACCTTCGACTTGATAATAACCCTGAGCGACTAATCTTGCCTTGTTTTTTTACAACCATACCGTTCTCATCTTGCTTGTTCCTAAAAACCCATTTTGTACCAATTACGTTATGTTGTTTTGGTTGATCCACCAATGTCCAAACCTCATTCCGGGTGAAGTTATTGAGTTCTTCATGCATTGCATTCACCCAATCCGGATCTTCAAGTGCTTCTTCTACATGCTTTGGCTCAATAGAAGAGACAAAAGAGTAATGTTCACAAAAAGAAGCAAGACGAGATCGACTTTGGACACCCTTACTTACGCACCCAATATTTGGTCTATTGGATGATCCTTTGCAATTGCATTGTGGATTCTTGGTGGTAGATTGGATGGTTGATCATCTTCCTTATTGTCCTCTTCATCAATTTGTACTTGATTTGTGGAAGAGGTAGGAAGTTCAACTTGAATGGAAGATGATGAATTGTCTTCGGGCTTGATATCGCCTATTTGCATATAGTTCATTGCTTTTCTTAATCCTTCATCACCTACATCATCCAAATTCTCATGCTCTTCTTGAGAGCCATTAGGTTCATCAAATTGCACATCGTGCTTTTCTTCAACTAAACCGGAGTTTTTGTTAAAGACACGATAAGCTTTACTATTTGAAGAATAACCAAGCAAGAAACCAACGTCACAACGACTATCAAATTTTGAAAGACGAACACCCTTCTTCAAAATATAACATTTGCAACCAAATACTCGAAAATAAGAAATGTTCGGTTTTCTTCCTATAAGAAGCTCATAGGAAGTCTTTTTCAAAAGACAATGCAAATAAAGACGATTTATGGCATAACAAGCGGTGTTAATAGCTTCCGCCCAAAAACTATCGGAAGTATTGTATTCATCAAGCATTGTTCTAACCATTTCAATTAATGTACGATTTTTCCTTTCTACAACTCCATTTTGCTCCGAAGTGTAGGTTGTGGAGAGTTCGTGCTTTATTCCATGTTCATTACAAAAGTCTTTAACTTTAGTATTCTTGAACTCGAAACCATTATCACTACAGATTTTTTATATTTTAAAATCAAATTCATTTTGAGTCCTTTTTGCAAAACTTTTGAAAATCCGGGAGGTTTCACCTTTGTCATCTAGGAAGAATACCCATGTATATCTAGAGTAATCATCCACAATGACTAGACAATAGCTATTACCCCTGATACTCTTATAGGTTATTGGCCCAAACAAATCCATACGTAAGAGTTCCAATGGTCTAGAAGTTGACATGATACTCTTGGAAGGATGAGAATTAGTGACTTGTTTACTGGCTTGACAAGCACTACAAAGTCTATTTTTCTCAAACTTCACATCTTTCAAGCCAACAACTAAATCATGTTTGAATCATTCCAACATGAGCTAGCCTTCTATGCCAAAGCCAACCCAAAGAAGTTTTTGCAATTAAACAAGTTTTTAAACAAGATTCATTTGAACTAAAATCAACCAAATAAAGATTTCCAAATCTAAAACCTTTGAAAACTAAATAACTATCTTTTGCATTTGAGATTGTAACACCTTCACTAGAGAATGAGTAAATTGGACCAAGATCACATATTTGAGCAATTGATAGCAAATTGAAATTTAATGAATCTACTAAAGAAACATTGGAAATGGAAAGGTCATTTGAGATAACAATTTTACCCAATCCTATTACCTTTCCTTTGCTATTATCGCCAAATGTGATCTTGTCTACTCCTTTTCCATTTTCAAATGTGGTGAACATTTTTCTATCACCGGTCATGTGTTGTGTGCATCCACTATCAAGTACCCAATGTTTTCCACCGATTTTATAGTTCACCTACAAAACAAGAATCAAGTTATTTTAGGTACCCAAATTTGTTTTGGTCCTTAGAGGTTAGTAATAAAGGATTTAGGCACCCAAATAGCATTCTTTTTAGCGCCTAAAATTGAAGTGCCAATAAATCAAGCAATTACTTTGCCATCCTTAGTCTTCCTAAGCATATAACAAGAATCATATATACCAAGGGATGGAGTCTTACCCATAGGACAAGCTTGTTGAAAATATCCTATTTCCCGGCACTTATGGCAATACCTACCATTTTGCTTCACAAACCTTGTGGGCTTGTTTACCGATGTCTTACCTTTCTTGAGCACATACCCAAATCCTTCTTTGTTGAATGAGAACCTTTGCTCACTCAAAAGCTTGTCAAGGGTGGCCTTACCCTTGAAGCACCTTTCCAAGTTTTTGCTTAGCTTGGTTACTTGCTCTTTTAACTCATTGTTTTCAACAATAAGTTTTGCATTATTATGCTCAACATTATCATGATTAGCATTAGTACTAGAGCAACAAGACATAGCAATAGGATCATTACATGAAATAGATGCACTAGTTTTAGCAATTTCTATACTAGGCATATCATCAATAATATTACATGTAATTCCTACACTAGAGCAAGACTTGCTTGAATTTTCTTGAATGAGCAAGCTATGAGCTTCCTTTAGCTCCTCATAAGAATCTTTTAGAGAAATATGCTCTCTCTTCAAGACCTTATATTTTGACATTTCTTTTCCAAGATATTCATTTAAGTCTTCAAGCATATCCATTAATTCATCATAAATTGGTTCATCATTATTAATGGATTTTACCTTATCTCCTTTTTCCATGAGGCAAGTAGGAGTGGAGAATAGCGATGGAGCTTCCTTGATGGCGATGCCAACGAGTCCCTTCTTCTTGGGGGACTCATCCTCATCCTCATCGGAGTCGCTTGACTCCTCATTGGAATCTCATTCTCTAATATGGGTTTCATGCTTGCCATCTTTATGAAGCTTCTTGAAGAGCTTCTTCTTGCCACTATACTCCTTCTTGAATAACTTTCTCTTGTCATCCTTTTTTGCGGGGCAATGGAAAGCAATGTGTCCTTTCTCTTCGCAATTATAGCACCGAATGTTGTTATAACGATTGTTGTCACTTGAGGATTGCCCTTTCTTGTTCTTGTCGAAGTTGAAGCTTCTACGTGAGCGTCTCTTCATGAATTTCTTCATTCTTCTCACAAGAAAAGCAAACTCCTCTTCGGAGTCTCCTTCTTCATCCTCATCATCACTCGATTCCGCTTTGGCCTTGAAAGCGATAATTTTCTTCTTTGAGGGAGATGACTCCAAGAGCTCTTCCTTGTATTTCTTGAACAACTCATTGGTGATGAGGTTGCCCAAAAGTCCTGTTGGTGTCATTCTTGACAACTCGGAAGAGTTGAGAAATAGCGTCACCAATGTTTTATACTTGTCTGGAAGAGCCCTAAGCATCTTATGCATAATATCAACATCGAGAAGGTTAGTGCCAAGGCCTTTGAGTTCATTCATAATGTTGTTGAGTCTTGAATACATCTCATTGATGTTTTCATGAGGCAACATTACGAATGTCTCATGTTTGATCCGAAGCCTATACAATTTGGCTTCTTTGACCATGGATGTTCCCTCATGGATTTCCAAGATGGTGGTCCAAATATCGTGAGCGGTTTCCAAATTGCTCACTCTATTGAACTCATCTGCATTCAAAGCACCAAAGAGAGCATTCATAGCTTGGGCATCTAAATGAGCATTACATGCCTCTTGATCCGTGAGGGCTAGTGGATTAAGGAGCATGACGTAACCCTCATTTACGATTTTTCAAATGCTTGGACACATGGCCTTTAAATAAATTGACATTCTAATTTTCAATAAGCATAATTAGAGCCATCAAACATAGGAGCCTTTCCTATAGCAATTCCCTCACTAGCCATCCTTTTCTCTCTTAGACAGTTAAGTCTAAATCAATGAGAGACCAAGCTCTGATACCACTTGTAGGATCAAGGATAACCGACTAGAGGGGGGCGAATAGGAGGTTTTTAAACTTTTTGACAATTTAACAATTAAGCCAATTAAGAACTATGTCTAAATTAGATACAATTCTAGCTAAGCAATTCAACAAAAGATAAATGCTAGAATTGTAAATGCGGAATAAGTATAGACAAGAAATAACCACAATGACAAAGGACTTTTTCCCGTGATATCGAAGACTTACCGGTCTTCACTAGTCCACGTTGAGGAAGCTTGAACGAATCAAGCCGGCTCCATGAATTAAGCCTCCCTCGATCACTATGGTAGTTCTTCCTCCGCTCCGGAGATGGCGAATTCCAAGCCACTCACAAACTTGCACCGGGCCTCTTCACAATCTTCTTGAAGAGATCATCGTGCTCCACTGCCAAGGCCGTCTAGGAGTTTGCACAAGAGAATTTTGGTGTTGAGTGAATGCTCAAGGCTCTCAAGGCTCTAAGGATGATAAATGAACACTAAAACCATGTCCTTGGGCATGTGGAGGGGTATTTATAACCCCCACCAATAAATATGACCGTTGAGGAGGAAATTCCCAACTTTCAGCGAAATAAGGTATGACCGCCAACTAGGGAGCGGTACGACCACACCCATGTTAGAGCACAGTAACGGCTAGAATAGTGGCATTAATTACTCTGATATAGCCGTTGAAAATCCCCGAGCGGTACAACTGCCAACCAAGTGCGGTACTAATGCTCGATCCGGTCGTACCGCACAAAGGAGTGGTACTACCGATTGTAGGGTTTCCAATTTCGCTGAAAAGAGGTGCTCTCTAGAAAAAAAATGTACCGCCACATAGAAATCGGTACAACCGCTGAGCGGTACTACCGTTTTTTTGAATGCGGTACTACCGATTGTCAAGGAGAGCTCTGAACCAAAAAACACCTCTCTTGTTTTTATTGAACCGCCAACTAGAAATCTGAACAACCGCAATGCGGTAGTACCGCTGGATGAGCCAGTCATACCGCATTAGCACTCAGATGGCTGTGATGTTCAGACTACGGTAATACCGCCAAGGAATGTGTGGCCATACCGCCTTGAGCGGTAGTACCGCCAGCAAACCTCCTGTACTACCGTTTGCTAACAAATGCACAGCGAGTTATTAAATTCAAATTCAAATGCATGCATGATCCTAAATTGATCCAAATTGCACAAGATCATGCTATCAAGCTACTAGTCATGATCCATCTTAATAGTACGACATTTAACCTATAATCCGGTCTTCCAACCATTTCTCCTAAGACCGGTAAAATATAAAAAAGATCCTAGACTACTTGTACCTTGTCTTTGAGCCATGTAGATCTTCATTGAATCCTTTAGCATGCATCTTTACGTCATCAAACTCACCAATGGGACTTAGCCTTGTAAATACTCAATAAACACGTTAATCCCATATTCACATATTATCATTAATTACCAAAATAATTTTTAGGGGCCTAGATGCTTTCAGCCGGTGGATAGAGGGGACAAGAGACACAAGCAACAAAACAAACATGAGTCATTAGTTCTAGCCTTCGGTGATTTCTCTCTTGTTGTAAGCATAATCAATACAAGAACATAGGCCTAGGGTTGTTATTCTCCCAGGAGAAGGCCCAAATCTGTCTAAATCGATGTGTCCCATTCCTATGTAGTCTCGATCAAGGAGCCCCTAGCATTCATTTTATAAGTTCAATATTAAAACATCGACAAATAGTTTTATCTTTTGTATTAATTCATGGAGTAATTGTGCTGTCCTATTTTCTTCCCTGAGCTTGGGCAACATTTACTGTAGTGAATACTTAAGTTTGCATTATCGGTTGTGCTCTTGTGGACAAAGATGTGTTGTTGTAGTGTTCATGGACAAAGATGTATTGTTGTAGTGTTCAACATCTGGATCTTCTCATGCACATTGAATATCAGAAAGCTTGTTGAGAAATCAGAGTGGAATAGTAATTGATTTCACAAACATTTTATCTTAAGCGCGCATATCATTTCAAGTGGATTCAATGGAAGCACAATCATGGTTCCCGCTTAGCCAAGCCAAGCCATTGCTGTTGCAGGTGATATTGGTTTAGACACCTCATCTTTGTCTCCACTGAGTTTCCTGCCTACAAGCTTTGCTGTTGCAGAGTAGCTTACTCCACCTGCTTCGGTTTCCACCAAGACCACCCTCCTATAACAGTTATAGGAAGATATACCATCAGCCACTGCATTGCCTCTTGGGTTCAGGCCAAATAAGAGGTTAGCACTTTTTAGTCAATTCAATTTTGCTTTCATCTGTGCCACATTATTATTTATGATTGTATAATTGAAAATTTCTTTGGCGATAATTGAAGTAACTTCAGTTTCAATAGTAAGTTTCAGAGCCCAAGATTTCAAAATGTGTAGTAGTATTTTCTTCATGTTCTATGCTCATTATAGTCTTTGTTATTAATAGTTAATAAAGGGATAAGTTTGAAGGATTAAGTGGACTTCAGAATGTTAGTTGAACTGAACAATTCAATCTTTCCTTTTCTCATTGCTTTCATCAATTCGGTATGGAGGTTATGGAGCTCAACACACCATGTAGGGGTTTAGATCGTGAGGACAATGGTGGGAGCCTTGATTCCAGTGAGGTAGTGAGCGTCGTGGGGGCAGTGCAAGGTTGAGCCAACCAAGTACAGAAATTTCAGGTACCGCACGCCACATTTTTGATGGGTAGTATTCGTGGTATGGGAATGCAGTGAAGCGTGGTATATAGTTGCTCTCGAAGGAATCCAACATAGAAATGTTTGTGAAATTAGCATAACACAAGAAGTACATTGCTCTCTGTTGACATTTAGTCATAATGAATTATGCAATTTTTGGCCATGCCATGTTTGAAAGAATGTCTAAAAGGGTCTATTTGCACTATCATGACGAATATACACTAGATGCTCGACGAAATGCCTAGGAAATCCTCTGCATGAACTAATTTGGATGAATATAGATTGGCTGAATATATGCATATGTGGTCACCACTGACTACAGCCTAAGTAAGTACACAGTTACACCTTATGTATCATCCTATCCTTTCATATTTTTTCCTTATCTTGTTCTAAGATGTTGATGGTATGGTGGTCAATGGATTGGTGTATTCAGTGCTAGCGCATAATGCTCTACAATTGTGTTTGCATCAAATTGTAAATACTTCATGTACTGAACTTTGATATGGCAATGTATTAGTACATTTTTTTTATTTCTGATATAACTTATATAAGATATAGTGCTCTCTAAAAAAAAATCTTCATTGTTGCACATTTCAGTTATCTGATTTAGTATAAATTCTAATATATCATGCAGCGAGGTTGATGGCACGGCTGATGCAGCTAGAAGATGGCGGCCATCTCTCGGTTCGACCGGTGTGTGGGGCCACGGAGGGCAAATTAGCAGCTGAAGTTCAGGTAGCCATTTCTCTGTTAATTTCCTTCCTCTTCTTTTACCTTCCTACTTTGCAAGATTGTTTTTCTTTCGCACTTATAGAAGGTATTAAGCAAATGCAATCATCTTTCTTCAATTGCATACATTTGGTATCGTAAGGTTTGATTATTTATCTGTTTGGGGTTGTCTAATACAGGTGCTATGTATGATTAGTTGATTACTAGCAAGATGGAAACATAAATTGTTATTGCTGATGGCTCATATCATTGTCTACCTAAACTAAGCTTCATCTTTCCATTTATGGTATGTTTTTCTTTAATCTATTATTATCGTTGATGAAAACAACATATCAATGTGTCATGTCCTTAGAGGAGAGTTTAACCAATGATCATCAATGATACCTTCTTGAGAAGTTGATCTCTTCATAGTTCTATAGGGTACAATTATTTGTGCATGTTCGATTTTACTGAATGAATTAAGCAAAAACGTTGGGCTTAACAAAGTAGCCAATGCGTTTTTCACTTTTTCTCTTCCTTTCTCTTAGGCTCATGGTGTTTTGTTCTTATTTAGTGGTGGTTTAGTCCATCTATAGTTGCATCATTTAATCCATCTATAGTTACTCCTTGCTGTTCTATTTGTGCACTTGGGTTACAATATGATGAAAAAAATGAGTCAATGTTTCTTGCCTATATAACATGATGTTATTTAGCAATCAGCACTATGAAATTATGAGAAAACATTCACTAAACTAGATAAAATTTTGTTTTTCTCTCTAGCAATGACAGAATTTACCTCTTCGGACTCAACATAAGAGCATCTGTCCTTTGGCATCTCATAGCTAGCCATTTGGCATCATCTATTTGCTTCACGTAAATAATCTTATTTCTTCATTTATTTTACTTAATAATAACCCCTTTTGGAGAAGACTGCTATCTTGCATTGGTTTTCTTTCTAAATTTGAGTTTGTATTGGAAATAAATTTAATTGTTGTGGAATGTTTGGTAATGCCTCTTTTGCACTGTTAGCTCAATTCTTCATCCCTATAGTGCTTGTTTCAAGACTTATGTGAGACTAACAGGCTCCATTCTTTGTTGTTTTTTTGTTGTTTTCTTCTGATTTCATATCCTGTATGGGTCCATTGACAATGTCTCTGCATATCTATTCAACAAGACAAAGATCATTCCTGAATATTATCACTAATTGTTGCCTTCCTGATGGTTCTTAGCTCTCTGGATGTATCATTACTATTGTTTAGCCTAAATTGTACTTACGTGCAATTATTTTCAAACACTAGGTTGGGCAATTCTAGGCTGACATTGATGGCCACATAGCAATTGAGTGGAAGGATCCCAATCCAGGCCTAGAATGGTTGATGCCGAGCTTCCTGACTAAAGCATTTTCACCGGATGCCATATGAGAGGGTCACAGTGATGGTTATAAGGCTGGATTTGAGAAGCATGGCTTGTTGTATTAAAACTTATGCAACTGAATAGCCTAGCCACTAAGCACGTATGACAAAGTTGTACCTTTCAATCTAAAACATCATTTGCAAATTCTGCATATCTTCCCAAATACATGTACATATAACAATACTTGTGAAGTTGTGTACATAACGAAGACCAATGCAGACACCACACAAATGAACGTGCATGGCGTATGCCCATCTAGTTGCAATGAAGGAATGAGATAGGGTTGAAATGTGGCTGCCACATAAAACAAAACAGTGGTGTGGATAACAACATGGCAAAAACTGGTTATGAAACCTACTTAGGGGTGAGAAGTGAGCATTTGGATAGTTCAATGGTGAAACTTAAATGATTTCGAAGTTGAAGTTTGAAATTTGGAGTCACGCAAGTGTGGAAATTTACTGTGGGTGGTGTTGAGGGAAGGGAATCAGAGCCATTTGATGCCATTTGACGGAGAATCGTGAGTGATACAGCCGTTTCCAGCTAAATGCACCCTATACGCAGTTGGTAGAGATCGCGACGGCTCGATGGCGGTAGCTTGTGCAATACGACTCCTCCCCAATGGATGACTTTTAACCTACCGACGAAATATGGGTCATGGGCGCCGCCTTCCTTTGGTCTTTGGCGGCGGTTGGCCGTTGGGGATGTTGCGGACGTTGTCTTGACGATCTGGCCTTCATTGGTTGGATCCAGTGACGAGGTCGTGCTGTGACGTGGTCTTGGAGTACTGTTACCTTCGATCCGGGGTGAAAACTCTTGATCTGGCCTTCGCTGGTTGGATCTGGTAACGACGTCGACCTGAGCGGCGTTGCCTTCTTGAAGGCGTTGCTTTGGAGAACCGGTACCTAAGCTCTAGAGTGAAAACTTCTGATCTGACCTTCGCTGGTTGGATCTAAAGATAACAATGTGAGTCGTATCCCTTCTTGGAGGCGTCACTACAGATACTGGCCCATCATCACCTCTTTGCTGCGCGCAGCTGCTGTTCACATGTGGATGATCTCCTAGTTGGTCCCGGAGGCGGGGCTAGGTGGTCTTTTTTAGGCTAGCCTTTGCATGACAATTTGTTTGTCATTGTTGGCTTTTGGTCGTTTTTTGGTTAAAGCTTTTAGCTGATAATGGTGTAATAACTGTGTGTATCCCTAGTTGGTGTAGGGGTCAGGAGTTGTACTTCCATTATCTAAAAAAAAAGTTTAAACACTCCAGTAATAGATTCCACAATCCTCGGCCTAAAAAAAGATTTTCTAAGCCAAATGCACCCTGTTAACACAGTCCAGTAATATACTGTCTACTAGATCAGGATCTAAAAGACATTCGAAGATGAGTACTTTCGGTTCAACATTTAGGTATTGCAACAAAAATTGGAAAATAATTTTACCGTATTTGGATGCGAATGGACACAGTAAAAATTATTATTCAAATGTAAAAAACCCGCATTTTCATTCACATATTTAAACTGTATTTGAATATGAATTCTCATAGAGAAGATATTATTATTCAAATGAGAACCATTTCAATTTGGGAGCAGCTAGCCAACGGTATAGGAAAAAGGGTTTCATGAAATCATTTAAAAGGTTTCATGAAATCATTTAAAATGTTTTAGGTTTCAATGAGTTTTGCGTGTTTCTAGAAGAGCTAAAAGATTTCAAGTCCAAGTTTCAACAAGTTTTAGAATTTAGAACTCAAGTTTCAGCTAAAGAGTTTTAAAAAGTTTTAGCAACTTTCAATAGGTTTCATAAAGTTTCGATGTATATCGATAAGTTTCAACAAAAAATGTCAAGAAGTATCAACGAGTTTCGATGAGCTCATTGTGGATACGGCAGTGGCAGAAGCGGCGGTGCTTGTGCCCGCCTTGGCCAACGCTGCGCGGGGGCGGCGACATGGAGAAAATGATGAGGGCTGTGATCAAAGGAATCGGAGGTGCCCCAACGACCCGTCGCTACTTCTTCGACGTCACCGAGCGCACCGTGCGGGGCTTCGCGGGCTACTAGGCCCACACGCGCATGCCGCACCTCCACATCCTCGTCCGCTTCGAGCCACTTTGCGTGCTCACCAACACACTCGAGTTCACCGACAAGGACGACATGGTGAAGTGCTTCGCCGCTGACTTCCTGCCGCCCCGTCGGCCAGGGCAGGTCCATGCTCCACCTCTAGGTCGCCACTCGCCAAGGTGTTCCACACCTGGTACTTCCACCAGAATGCCTGCAGGGTGTTCGAGCAGGAAATGAGTTTCCTCTCCTCGCAGAACAACGTGCTGCTCCGGGAGAAGGTGCCCACCAAGGAGCTCTACCTCAACCACCGCTCGTCGGACAAATTGGGTGGCAGAAGTACCAGAGGTGGATGGACAGGGCTGGTCACCCCACAGGTCAGCGACTGCAGGAGAGAGAGAGAGAAAGAGACGGGTGGCGGATAGAGGGGATAAGGTTTCAGACTAGTCAAAGCGGATTGAAAAATATCAGATGGCCAGTAAACTTTGGTCTTGATCGGATGGTTTTGGCCTATACCGTTTATTTGGAGGACAACGGTATAGGATTGTATATTATTTCTCTTTCAATTTATCAAATTCAGTCTTAATTGAATATTTGGCATATTTCTTATGGAATTTGCACCCCCTACTTTACTCCATCAGAATGTGTTGTTAGTCAAGAAGGCCGTGAAACAAAAATTGAGAATTTCATGCAATTAATCACGCATCATAAAACCAACGCAATTTTTCTATGTTTTCGCATTCCAATTCCATACATCGGACACATACATACGGTTTGCCATCGAGACCACATCACATTTAAACCCATTTAGATTGTTTTAATCCTATGACATATAACGAAATAAATCAACCACATCTTTACATGTCCACATATCATGATTTATAAGAGGTCTAAGCAAAGATATAAAGATAAGTAAGTCTCATATAATTTATTTCCCATACATACTTACTGCTGCTGATTTTATTCACTGGATTGCGGAGACACGGGCTGTTGCGATTGCAGCTGCTCTTCCTCCAGCATGTTGACCACGGCGTGGGTCACCGCGACGCTGCCGCACCCGGCGACGTTCACAACGCGGCACCGGTCTCCGCTCACGGCACCGCACCGGCTGACGTCGACCACCCTGCACAGCTCGACCTCCACACTGCCGCACCAGTCGACGCGCGCGCCCTTGCAACGAGCCAAGTGCACCTCGCCGAAGCTCTCCACGTCGGCGCGCTTGCACCGGGCCGCGCGGAGGCTGCCGCCGCCTCGGAGCCGCCCCTCTCGGCACCTCTCGAGGGACACCCTGCCGGCCTGCTCCACCTCTGCTGCCCGGCACCGCGAGACCGACACCGCCCGCGCGCCGTCCACGCGCGCCGCTCCGCACCGGACGAAGGACGCGGACTCGACGCCCTCGGCTGCCGCGTCACCGCACAGGGTGAACACGACGCTGCCCCCTCCTCCGCCTCGCACGAGGACGCTCCGGAGGCCGTCAGCGGAGAGGTTCCCGGGGCTGGTGATGGTGACCTTGCCGAGATTGCTGTGCAGCGTGCCCTCGTGGATGGCCGTCTCGACGCCGTCGACGACGACGACGAACATGTGGTGGGCGGCAACGGTGGAGGAGGATTCGCCGGCCTTGGGATCGACGAGCGCCATTGCCATGTCGTGTGGGCTTGCGATTTCCTTTTGGTAGTTTGGGTAGGTAAGCTGTTGAGGAGGAAAAGTCGAGCTTTAAAGGTGGATAGATGCAGTTTTGAAGTCGAAATAAATGGGTGAACTTGCGTAACATGGTCATGTCGCCGTTGTATTCATTGCTACGCACGCATGTTGCCAATTGTTAACCCAAAAAATCCAGCTCTTTTTACGGTGCAAAAATATGTGTAATTACAACAGCCCTTTCGATTTGGGCTCAAAGTAAGTTGAAAATTTCTGAAAAAAAAAATTGTAGATGAGTTATTTGCCCCGCTACCGTACCAATGAATCCGGACCTTCAACCTTGAAACCAATGGCTACAAAAGAAATGCACGTCACTGTAGTAGCAGCGTGCATGACAGCAAGGCATAGGATCCGAATTGTTGGCGAGGACGTTGGACGGGGACCGCAAGGGGGTTAGGGAAGAAGCAACAAGGAGGCGTAGGCCGTGGAGGTGAGATTTTGAGGTTTCTTCCCATTAAATCCCAAACCACTTCGGATTAGTTTGTAGTTTATGTGTTATGCTATCGAAACTAGTTGGTTACGAAGATATTTACTAATTCTAGTAAATTTTTGTTATTATGGGTAAACAATAAACTATCAACTAAATATTATATCTAAAAGTAGGAAAATTAAGCGCTTTTGAAAATCTATCGTAGTGCCAAACAAACCCTTAATGGCATAAAAAATGCTAACATGAAAATTACTAGGTAGTGTTTGGTTGGTGGAACCAAGCGAGATAGAAAGACATGATCCTAGCTAGGTGTTTGGTTGAGCGGATGAGCTGGGATGCAGTAATCTTCTCTCGGAAGTGGTTAGAATACCCTAAGGAGTGCTCAACCTTTTGACCCTTGTGATAAAAGATCCGACTGTTCTCAATCATCTTCCTCATTGTCTCCCGCCCGCCATGGACGCCCTGTGTCCTCCCGCCCGCCATGGACGCCAGAACCGCTCGTGCTCCTGCCCGCCATAAACGCGGGAGCTGCCGGCCCTCACGCCCGCGTCATGCCGGCCCCTGTCCGCGTCTGGCCGTCGCGCTCTCCCACCCGCCATCGACGCCGCCGACGCCACGCCACCCCGATCTCCATGTCCGGTGAGTTTCCGTTGAAACTAATCGTGTCACGATGTGTTTCACATTCCTAGCAATCATTACCCTCATTTAATTTCTTTTAGTCTCAGCCACCCGCCGGAATCGAACCCATCTCCATCACCTCTGTCCGAGCGCCACCGTCGCCTAATTCGTCATCTCCGGTGAGCATTTGCCGTCATATACCCCACCATTGTCCTTACACATGCCGCGTTCTACCTTGTGATCACCTCGTCGTCTCCAAAACTCCCACCGGAACGTCGTCGGCTCTGCCCACATCCACCTATGCCCGCCACCGCTCGACGCTAGTGCGCCACTGAGTGCATCTTCCGGTAACACGACCACCCCTGCCTCCTCTTGGTCTCAGGAACCCGTTCCTGCCATTGCCCATGCCTGCTAATCCTTTGACCGTCGGCGCCGTCGCAGTCCACAGCGTCGTCCACGTTCGCAGTTCGGTGGTGACGAAGGGCTTGTTTGGATTGAGATCTGGGCTATGCCGGGAAAAAATTGGTGTTTGAAGATAGTTTGGAAAGTAGATAATTTTTGTTTGGCCAGGCAAGCATGGAGATATGGTGTTTGGTTGAAGACCTAGGCCTGGAGAAAATATAAAGATAAAAAATAACGTCTTGAGATGGTTTGGAAATAAATAGTATGAAAACGGTTCATTAACTAATGAAAACACTTCATTAACTAACTTCTAATTTCAATTAGCTACTTCTAATCTCAATTAGCTGACAACACACGTGCAAGCCTGGGAGCCAGGCAACCAAATTCAGCGCCTGGGCCTGGCTTCTAGCCTGCCAGGCATACGTGCCCAAGCTCCAACCAAACAGGGCTTCGGCAGCTCCCAAAGACGGTCTCCGGCTAGGTAAATCTTTCTTAGGTCTCCATCCAAACACACTCCAAATCCACCGAAGGAAGTCACGTGCGGTCACATGAGCGCCTCGCACGTGCCCATCCCACTTGGTCTGGCCAAAAAACCTGGTATAATCCTATCCAGAATCTGAGGAGAATATTCCCCTAAATAGGATGAACCTATCCAACCTCTCCCCACCAATCAAACACAGTGACAGCCCCCATCTCGCGATGATCCCTTCTATCCCACTTGGTTGCACCAACTAAACACACCCTTAATAAACTTGTGTTAAGTGGATTTGTTTCACAAAACCTCCTAGACTAGGGAACTAAGGTGGTTTGATTGGCATTCTAACTTTGTCACTTAAGTAGACATGTTTAACTATTCGTGGCTAGCATTCGTCTTTCAATTCCGTTGTATTAGCCTTGTCATATTTGTTGGTACCCTCACATAGGGGCGCCGTGTTGGCACCTAGTTGATGGCAATAGCCTATGGTCATTAGCTATACTACTAACCTTAGGTCGTCTACAATTTGTGTTTAAGAAAGTTCAAAGGCAGGAGAGAGTCCATCGAACTGATTCAATACACTAGGCTATTGATTCCAACAGAAAAAAAATTCATGAGGCTGGACCCTCTTATTGAACCGAAGCCAAGAAATTTAAGTAAATCCAACCTGCCCCAATTGTCAGATGCACGCTTGATGTTGTTGCTGTGCGCGCGACACGTCAAGGCCGATGCACCGCGCTCGCGACCACACGCCATCATCAGGGTCGTCGCAGATTGGGCCCACTGTCACGTCTAGATCTACCAATAGCAACCTCGATCCGCCATGGGAGCTCGGAGGTTACATCGTCACTCCTTTGAACGAGAGAGGGAGGGAGAGGAGTTGGGAATAAGGGACGGCGGAGCTCGGTTGGGTGAAGGGAGCGACATCGCGGTAGGGGTTTTTTCTTCTTTTCGGCGTGTAGAGAACGATCGAGGTGATCTCGTTTCTTTTATTTATTTTGTCACTTGGGCGCCACTAAAGATTGGAATGATTCAATGTATTGGAGTAAGATATGCTACCTCTTGTAGATGATTACGTGGTATGTCTTTGAATCCGAAGCAATTCAATACATTAGAGATGCGCTTAGAGGCCTCGACAATAGGACATGCTCCCTCCAAAAGCAATTCTACAGACATAAAATTATTTTCATCATTTATTTACAAACATCTTTACAACGTCGCCACTTTAAAATGATGAACACTTCTTACACATACTACTAGTGCTTCAATACTTCCACACAAACCATACATCTTCAGAACTTTGAAATATACAACAGAAATATAAAGATTATAAAATAATACCAGCCATACCAGAATTCATAATTCATATGCTCTCTTATCAAACATAGTAGATAAACAATGTCACACTGATAACATCACTAGCCACAGTACCGCGTATCCGTAGGTCCTTCACTTGCTCGTGATTTCCAAAGGCACGTAGACTGGCTCTGCCTGCTGATACATCGGCTGATCCTGACATACCGGCGGCTCCTGCGCCTCGACCATGCTCACCTTGCCACGGCGGACCACCACGCTGCCGCAGCCCGACACGTTCGCAGCGTGGCACCGGTTGACACGCACGGCGCCGCACCGGCTGACGTCCGCAGACCGGCACCGATCGATGCCGAGCGCGCCGCACCAGTCGGCGCGCGCTGCGCGGCACCGCCCCACGGCCACGTCCGCGCAGCTGCCCACGTCGGCCTCCGGCACCGCCCGACGCGCAGCTCCCCGGCGCCGCGCACGCGCGCGGCGCCCTTGCACCGCCGGATGCCCACCGCGCCCGCGCGCTCCACGTCCGCGGACCGGCACCTCCGCACAGCCACCTCCCGCGCCCCGTCGACGCGCACCGCGTCGCACCGGTGGAAGGACGCGACGCCGCAGGCCTCGGCCGCCGCGAAGCCGCACCGAGTGAAGCGGACGTCGCCGCTGCCGCCGCCGCGCACGACGACGTGCTGGAACCTGCTGACCTCGAGGACGCCCGGGCTGACCACGGTGAGCGTGCCGCCGTTGCACCGGAGCACGCCCTCGTGGATGGTCGTCTCGGAGCCGTCGATGACAACGTTGAACTGGTGGTGGTCGGCCGTAGCGGAGGGAAGGGCTTTCGGGTCAACGGCCACCATTTTCCCTGTGAAATGTGAAGTCTTCAGAAAACTTGTTTGTCCTGAGTCCTTGCAAGGCGAAGGTGTTATAAAGGGCCATGTTGCTTAAGGGCTAAGGTAGCAAGAAGTTGCTGTGAAATGAAGGACTCGTGATTGAGATGGGCTGTTTTCATTGACAATTTATTGTGGAGTTTGTCAAAACAGCAACGCCTACTGCCCATCCGTGTGCACTAATTACGGGTAGTTGAGGACCTTGAGGTATGCAGTAGTAGTAAGCTAAGCAAAGAAAAGTCGGGAAAACTAGTACAAACTTATGTCCTGTGGGTTGCTGCGGACTGATATGATATCTACTGCTACCCCCCAATATAAGTTCAAAGTCAATATACACCTAGACCAGTTCAAATGACAGGCCGAGCCGGGCTTGAAAAGCCTGGCCGAAAATGGACAGACCCGAGCCCGGCCCGACCCAGCCTAAAAAATCAGTTTTTGATTTAAAAATAATATTTTACTCATTTTTTGGAATAAAAAAGTGATATTTAATTCATTTTCAGAATGTAAAAAAGGATTTTCACTGTTTTTCGGGTCTGCGGGCTTCGGGCCGAAAAACCAGTCCCAGGCCCGGCCCGAACAAGGTTAGGCTCGGACCGAGCTGGCCTTGAACACCTCTATATACACCCAGACTAAAGATACATTAAATCTAAGAAAAAAATAATGTCAATGGATCATGCATACCGCTATAAAATGGTATACTACAACCACTTTTCCACTTTGTTAGCAATAAAGGAGGGGTATATGATGAAAATATTGCAATAACTACATCTTTGATTTTCGTAATGGATTTATATTGTGGGACGTCACTTTTCAGGGCATCTCCAATAGTTAGAGATAACATTGTTTCTAATATATGCTACATCATTTTTACAGAAAACATCTCCAATAGATAGTCTCTAGCACACTCTTCAACATTTATATTTTATAATTTTCCTTTAAAACGGGCCTACATGTCAACTAGAGTACATTAATGTATCATGTCTTGTTTCATGTGCATGACAGTCTCTTCAGGAAGAGACGGCATGTGCTCTCTCTCCTCCCCCTCCTCTCCTCCACGTAGGATTTTATTGACATGGCATAGCTAAGAGACGATAATAAATACACTATTGGAGATGCCCTCAAGAATATGGACTTATATTGCGGGATGGAGAGAGTACTCGTTTCAATTTTAGTTGGTCAACGTTTGTTTAACATATTGCTTTCAATTAAAGCTAGGTCTCAATGGTCTATGGGTCTAAAAACATCTTTTTAGTATAAACATTTGGACGTGACTAGCGCTCGGACATACGATCTTGACGCGTTTATTATTTCCTCCTGAAACAAGTGAAATGACTCCTATGCAACATCACGCACCCTAACAGCAACAAATCCGCCCCAAAATCCTTCTCCTCTGCCCAATCTCACTTGTCGGGCGAGTTCTTTGAACTCGACCATGGGATTCAAAATTTCTTCGCCAAAATTGTCCCAATGGCTCATCTGATCCGTAAAATCGAGTTCCCACCACCAAATCATCGTTTTGTGAGGTCTCCGCCTCCCATCATCGCCACAGATCGTCCAATCGAGAGTCCCAACAATCTAGTGTTGATCTAATTGTGGCCCACATGGCGAGTGCTTCCAGTAGCAAGCATGGAACACGTTAGGAGCTCCCATTGATGGACCCTGTTGTAAATTCATTAGTCGGTTTTGTTCATCCGAGCTACGAAATCATGTTACTAGTATGTACTAGCCCTACTAGACCCCTTTTATTAACATGAACCACGTCTGAAACAGAGCAACATACGTAGTGCAACAAAAAAGTGTTGAAAGGCATACGGATTGATGCACATTATTGTAGTTGGTGTTGATGTCCCCCCAAATTTTTTGATGCAACAACTTGTAGATGCTAGTGCAACAAAAATTGCATGTGTTGCCAACTTTCTTTGTTCAGGTAAATACAGATATCGATGCCGAACAAGGTGTATCACTAAAATTTGGTGATGATGATGATTACACTATGGTGGATGTTGGGGGGGGGGATGTGGTGATCAGGATGAAGATGTGTGCTCTTAACCAATTGTGCTTTATGTTGGAATGATGTTTGACACCCTTGAAGAGGTTAAGAAAGTGTACATGATTATGCATACAAGCTTGATTTCGACATCAAGATAGCGTGCTCAAGAATTAGCAAGGTGACGAATCAAATCATTGGGAGGGAGTTTGAGTGCTATAACATCCCAAAGTTCTATTACCAAAAATAAAATTAATAAATTTATTATTTTATTGTATTTTCGACTTTTAAAAGAGTTTTCTTCTTCTTAAATTTCCTAGATTTTAAAGTAAAAAAATATATTGAGTTTTCTTTTTTTGGATTTAAAGTTTAAAAATATATATTATTAATGATTTAATTTACTGGTTTTTAAAGTTAGAAAGAAAATTTTATTAATTCCTTGAATTTTCTGGAACTAAAAAAAGGTTTTTGCTATTTTCTAGAAATTAAAAATTGTGTTTGTGCAAAAATAAATGCCAACTTTAAGTGGCAAATAATTTTATTAAGTTCAAAATTATTCAAGGAATTTATGTGAATTTTTCCAGAATTTTTGAACTTTATCTGCTATTTTCTAAAAGCCTATTCGATTTGTTGCCTTTTCTGAAAATCTAAAAGCAATTAAAATCCTCATTTCTTCTTTCGGCCGAAATCCATTCTCTCCATCCATTTCTCCATCCGCTCGGCCCACTTCCGCGACCGGCCCATCTCCCCGCGCCAGTGATAGCTCAGGTGTTCCCCGATGCCGTCCATAGATGTTGCAAATGGCAAGTTATGCAAATGGCTCGGGAGAAGCTTGCAAGGTTGGTCTCAATTAAACATGGATTCTCTTATGATTTGCATACATGTGTGGATCTATCTAACCAATGCTTTCAGCTACTCATATTCTCTTGTGTTCAATTCGTTCGAAATGTTCATTACAATGTTCTTCCCATGTTGAAACAAAAAAAAACAAATAAACATTGTTGTGATGCGTTTTAAAAAGAAAAAAGTCCAGTTTACTCCCTCGAACTATCAGAAAAGTCTGGTTTACCCTTTGAACTACAAAACCGGTTATTTTACCCCCTAAATTTGCGAAACCGGTCAATACACCCCCCGGGCTGGTTTGAATAAGTGGTTTTGCTGACGTGGCCGGTTTTGTCCTAGTCAGCATGTATGTGTCATTCAAATTAGCATGTATGTGTCATCCAAGTTAGCATCAAACAGCTATACCCTTTCAACCCAAGTGCATTTCATCGAACATCTTGAGTGCGTCTCCAGCACGCGACCAAGGAATGGCAGAGGCGGCGGCGTAGGCCATCGAGGAGCGGGCACCGGCACAGGGGAGTCGGGAGCCGGGGGGGGAAGACACCAAGGAATCAGAGGAAGATGCAGGTGAGCGGCGCTGGTGGTGGGAAGGAGAAGGTGTAACAAAGAACGCCGGGCCTAGAGCCAAGGGCTCGACCTTAAGACCACAACGCATGACCGTCATTGCTGCAGCTTCACATTGCTAATAAGATGAGCGGGCGCTGTCGCCATGCGGCCACTCTCCGCACGCCGCGCCGCGGGAGGACTTGCAAGTCGCGCCGCACCATCTTGTCGTCGAGGCCCATGTCCAGCCACAATGTGTCGTGAACGTCGTCGGCGAGCGATGGAGGTGCCTCGGATGTGGGCCACGAGGGAAACGACCACCCATGCGGTGGCGCTGGCGCTGGTGGATGGCGCGTGCGAAAGATGGCGCCACTCCGACGGAGGCTTCCATAGTGCTTCCTCCTCGTAGCCGGCCATGTAGACATTGTCACAAGCGAGTTGCGTGTCTTCGCGACGCCTCGAAGCGCACGAAGAGCTCCACCATGGAGATGAGGTTGCGGTGCGTGAGCACGACGCCTTGCTCCGGCCGCTTGTGCCCGACGAGTAGAGGATGGCGGCGGGGCGTCTGGCCCATGGGCCGGAGCCCCATGTGTCTGAATCGAGCAATGCATCGAAGGAGGAGCTGGAGGAGGAGGAGCACGAGGAGAGGTCGGGATCGGATGGGAGAGGGAGGAGGGTGGGTCTTTGGCGTAGAGGCGGCAGGGCAGTAGTAGAACAAGGGAGGGGATTGGTGTTGGGGTTGGGACTGTGGGCGGGCGGCATTCTTGTTGTTTGTCTTGGGAGCGGCCGTAGGAAGCGCGGTGGGAAGGAGAAGACGATACGAGAGGGAAGAGAGAGAGATGCGTCCACGTCAGCAAAACCACCAACATAAATGTCCACGTCAGCAAAACCATCCATTCAAACCGCTGTGAGGTGTTAATTGACCGGATTTCACAAATTTAGGGGGTAACATAACCGGTTTTGTAGTTCAGGGGGTAAACCAGACTTTTCTGATAGTTCGAGGGAGTAAACCGGACTTTTTCCTTTTAAAAATGTTGCAAGTAGGGGCATCAATAAATGTCAGGGGACATTGGGCCCCCTTTAAAAAACCCTTATGATATTTGTTAGGTTGTATCAACTAAATGTTTCATGACAATCTGGCTTGCTTTGTTGTGTTAGTTCGCTACAACAATTTATTTACATTAGCGTAGCATAATTTGAAATTGTGCGCAACAATATAAAAGCAATGATGTCGGGAAACTAATTTGGTAGGTACAATTTGGAGAAAAAAGCATCCTAATTATACACAAAAAGTGTATTCTGCAAGTTTCAGGAGCAATTGATGCAGACAACATCTTATAGTTACGCTAGACTTGAGGGATCCGGTCAAGTATTTGTACCAGCTGTGCCGGGTATGAACCCCCCAAAACCTTTAGAGTTTCAGTTCATGAAGATACTTGCTACAACATGTTTGAGATGGACGTGCTTCTGTGTGCACACATCCTGAAAGTGATGACACATCTAAATTTGCAACAAATACTTTAATAATACTTACCGAAAAGATCGTCCGCGCAAGCAACTCAAAAGATACCGGAGCACCTTTCAGGTCAAGGCCCATCCTTTGGAGTACCTGCAACAAACAAGCTAAGGTATAACTCGCTATGCAGAAAGATGACAGATCTAGCAGCCGATGCATGTTTGAACGAAGAAACATACAAGATCGTTTCAGATGCTATCAGTATCCTATCAGTGTTGGTTGCTGCAACAAGCAATCCAGCTAGTCCTCAACACGGTGATGTGGAAAACTCTGCTTTCGAGTTGGTGCGAAACCCACCAAGGTCTGCATGCAAAGGGTGCCCATTAGAGAAATTGCAGCGAAAGAAACCACCCATTGAGAAAGCAACTGATAAGAAGAAAAGGTAAAAGACAAAGATTCAATGTTCATATATGTCATCGTGTACAACCTATAGTCAAATCTTACAAAAAGGGAAAAAAAGTGAACAACGAACCAATATGTACATTAGTTATTTGATTGTATAAAAAAGCATATACAACAAACTAAAAGGATATATGCTGAAAAACTAAAAAAACATACATAGTAGATTGTTGTGGATACTCTGTTGGAGAGGATCACTAAAACTTTAAGACATATTTCTTCATGACTTTTGAGATGTTCACAAGTTTACTGAAGTTTGCAATCTGACAAAACAATTGTTTTTACAACAAAAAAGACAAAAAAATATCAACAATGCAAAAAATGAAAGGGAAAAAATGAATATAAGAACAGGTATGAATATGCTAACCAGGTTATTTGCCGCAAAGTATGCGAAGCATTCTTGGAGTTTTTTTATTGAGTCAAAGAAATTAACTTGACTATGCAAAATATTAACACACATAAGGACCCAATGCTTGTTATGCACAATGGGGAAGAACAACTGCATTAGAATAAATGGTATGTTGCATAGCAGGCCAAAAAATGGAAAAACAAATAGGATGATACATGTTGGCAACAACAAATTGAGTAACAACATAAATTAGAAAAATTGCCAGATCTTTTTTTTTGTGGTAAATTGTACTTTGCATTAATCCTTTCCAGACCTTGCATGCAAGATTGTGGCATGAAGTTTTCAGGGTCCGTAAGCAATTGAGACTGTTTTTAAAAAATAGAACAACAAAAATATGCAACCAAGATGAGTGGACAAATGTGAATATGCAACATCTGCCATTTAATTACAACAATGATATAATAAATGTTGCATAAAAAATAGAAGTAATTCATTATTTTACCGTGATAATAGGTGTGAATGCTAATTTCTTTGGAAATGTCTTGTTTGACAGTGATTTAATTGCATCTTCATTAAATTGCTCAACAAACACGATCATCAACTCATTGTCAACATCCCCTCTAGGCTTATGTAAATGGTAAAAATGTTCATAACATATGATGAATCCATCAATTTCAACAAAAGGAGGACTACAAAATAAGTAGGTCACACGTTGGTTTGATTGGGACAACAATTAGTAAATAAAAAAAGTTAACTAAATCAAATAAAACAATCAATTCAAAGTTCTTTGAAACAAATGTAAATATGTAATGAAATATTTGTATGATGGTAATACGACAAATAATATTTTTCATGAAATAAGTCATGTTAGTATGCTGAAACATATTTACATTGCTACTGCAAAAAAAAATATGTAGGTACTTCAACATTTACATAAGTATGATGCAACAAAAAAAAATTATGTACTTAAAAATGTAGTTGTGACAATCATGTAAAAGAGAGTACAATATTATATAATATTGGTGAAATAAAATCATAAACTAGTGCAATATTTTTTATGAATACTACTACAAACAAAGCAAAATGTTTGGTTCAATAACTCTATGCAACAAAAGTGTGAAGTTACTGCAACAAAAGTGTGAACATACTGCAACAAAAATGTGAACATACTACAACAAAAATAATTAAAAAAGATACTGCAACGTTGAGAATAAAAAACAAGAAGACAAAGAGATGCTCACGGTACGACTCCCTTCTTAGCGTTCATCACACATCTTGTGGATATATATTTTGCACATATATCCTCGGCCATTGGGGCCACCTTAAACTTCTTCAATTTATTGCCATCCTCTAATGTCTTCGCTGCTCTCTTCTTCGTGTTCTTCTCATGTGTGCTTGGGCCGCTGCTCACATCAACATATTTATTGCTGCCAGCAACAACTGAATAGAAAATAAGCAAACTACATGAGTACTCGTTACTATATATGCAAGAAAAAAACATAATAGACAGATGTGATAAAAATGTGAATAATTACCTACATTTTCAGACGACTTGCTAGTGGGTGGGCTAGCATTGGTAGGGTTGCAAACTAAAACACTAGCGGCAGCAACAACATCCATGGTAGAATTCAACTGTGTGTTTGTAGGGCTGCGATGTGCACCATCATTACTCTCAAATATATCAACGAAGCCTGGTTCGCCGACTTCGAATAAGTTGAAATCTGGATTTTCCTTGCAATAAGTAGGCCACTGGCTTGTATCACTTCTACTAGGACTCATTCGCTCCTCAACCCTTCTAGCTAGGCCGCCAACAACATTTTGCGGAAAGCTCTTGGAATGTTGGCTTGAGTTGCCATGCTAGTTCCAGCACGATTTTGCCACCAGATGGTTGATGGTTGGGCTGGTGCAGCGACTATTAGAAATGGTTAGGCTGACACAACGCCTCTCAAAAATGGTTTGGCTAGCACAATGCCTCTCAGAAATGGTAGGACTTCCCCTTGCTACCTGCTTAGCAACGATGCCATCATTGAGACGATTTGGGATGCTGCTACTGTCTTCTGGAGTCACATGAGAAAGTGTCGAACTCCCAAGGAGAATGCCATCTAGAATGTTATCCTCACCAACATGTACCCTGGATTCGCTTACTTGGCTGCATTGAAGATTTGCTGCAGCAACTCCAACAGTACCTTCAGCTATGAAAACCCTGCCTACTTGAAGGCATATATCACTAGGCTGTCCCCTAAGTTCGGTGCTAATGCATCTCTAACTTCTGTGATAATAGCCGTTGTTCGGTTGGCGTGCATTACTCTCAATGTTGCAACAACAGCTTCTAGGTCTTTTGTCCACAACTTGTCATGTTTGTCAACAATTTCTTGAATGCTTTTAGAAATCTATAGGGAAAAAATTGCATGCTATGAGAACATGATACACTTGCACAACATGTAGTGGGGAAAACACACAAGTCTGGGTCGCAGAAAAAATGGTATTACATGTGAACATTGGCCACTAAATTGGGACATCCACATCCACTCCTCCAAAGATGTCGAGTCAACTGCTGCAATATTTTCCTTGCTTGAACCATCATGATATGGAGTGCAAGATAGCTCGCAGAACTGTGTGCATAGAAACACAACAGCAAGCACGAGAGCAGTTAGTAAACTTCGTCATTGTATCAAACAAAAAGAAGAAGAAAACACACACAAAGAGAAGTGGCGAGGTGACGTACAGGACAAGATCCATATAAGATGTGTTGTTCAAATTCAAACTGTTCTTGTCGACTTTCTCCACAAAATCGAAGTCTTCATTACTGATGTGGCAGATCCTAGGCGATGAATAGTTGATTGCATGCTTCTGGTGGGATCCTGTGGGGAGGTCCAAGTGATCCATGTATATAATCTGCATAGAAGGGAAGAAGAAATTGAGTCGCAACATTCCACACAAAGAACACACGCAATCTACACAAATGAATAAAAGGGGTAGAATATGTACAACAAGGAGGGGCAGACATCCACTGATGAGGAAAACACTGGAACGCTGCTTCGGTGTTAACTTCTAATACCTATCAACCTCCTTCATCAACACCTTCAGAATGTCCCCAGGCCAGTCATACTCCCCAAGCTCTAATATGTCAACTAGGCTGAATAAGTTGTCCAATGAAACCATGTTTTCAGTGATAGGAGATAGCACAGTTGCCAATGCAATGAGCATAAAAGACCTCATGAATATGTCCTCATCCTCACTGCCATTCAACACCTCAATAGCCTTCGATATTGGTGCCCTGTCCACAACCCTGTACATGTCGCGAAGCTCCTCAACATCTTTCATCTTGCCTCCTATTTTCAAAGCCTTTTCTCCAAAGGGGATCCGAGTACCTTCTGCACCATCCCTTTAGTGAATGTGATAACCTTTCCACGGTATCGAAACACACAAAGAAGGGGGATGACCTTGCCCATTATCCACTCAAGTAGATTACTTGGTATCTTGAAATTAGCAATTGATAGAAGATCTCCAAAACTGTGCTTCACGACACAATCCCGCAACCTAGGAGTGAGCCCGCTCGCAACTTTTTGTAGCCTTTTAGCACCAAAATGGTGCTTGAAAAACTATTTGCTACCCTCCTCGCCCATGGCGAAAAAACCCCCAATGAAAACGTGCGTAGATACCCATGTATTAAGGAGCCACCGAGCACACACTCTGACGAATCATAACGATGCAACAAAAATTGCAACACCACGCAACAAAATCAAAACACTATTGAAGCCTATGGCCAAGCTACACATCCCAGGCTATGAAAAAAATATTGCGACATTCCAACTAAACTACTGCAACAAAATCGATCGATGACCGAAACAAAAAAAAATCAGCAAAACATGCAGCAAAAAAACAAACCCCAAATGATGAACTATGGAAGGCTATGTGCCAAGCTACACATCCAACATTGCCCTCATCGTCGAAAATCGCCGTGTAGGAAGGACCGCAACTGCAACCTCTACCACCCCACCCCCTTATCTGACTCTAGGACCCTATGTCGTGGTCTACAAACCCCGCCGCCTAATATTGTCATCGTCTACAAGCTCCCCGATGCACTGCGTCAAAACCCCTAGATTTTTCTACAAACAAAATCAGCCAGGTTTTGAACCCCAGATGCGAAATCAAATGGATTCGAGCGATTGCGCATCAACTAAGTACATGCAGGTGGGGGTAACTCACCTGCGTTGCCGCATATCATCACCGCCGCTGAAAAACAGGTTCATCACTGCCGAGATGTGGTTGGGATACGAATTGCTTCCCTCGTCTCCATCTCGTTGGGCTTTCGTTTCGGTTGGGAAAATGGGGTCCGGTAGGTGGAATGGTCTAGACGCCGAGTAGATGTGTTGTGTTGGACAGATTGACTATATGTGGATGGCGGATAAAAGCATTCGGGTTGAACCATCCGTTCCAGACGTAAGGACCCTATTAATGTCCTAAACATCTACTCTTTTTCTAAACCTAGATTAGTAATGAAATGCATGCAGTACCGGGACAAGGATGATTTATTACAACATTTTATACAGATTCGTTGACGCCTCCAGAGGCTTTGTCCATCTTGTGGATTCCCCTTCCGGCCGTGTTTGTTAATCTTTTTTCCAATCCAGCTCTCTTGTATTGAGACATGAGAGGACTCCCCGAGCGTGCCGAGTCCCATGTCGAGGGTATGTCGGCCCGATCAGGAATATTGTATGCATGATTGCAAGCTTAGAGGACAAACCATACATTCATGTTGTTTTCATGATTTGGTGAAATCACGTAAGAGTGGAGGCAAAGTCTGAAGTCTCATGTATGGCTGGGCTCTCCGATCGCTGGATGCAGGCCACTAAGGGCATGTACAATGGTATAGACAACTGCTGTCTATAACAATTATCCACATCACTTATAGACAGCACTAAAGACAGCTCATACAATGAGTTGTCTTTTTAGTTATCTATATAGATCACACAATCATTTAATGCTTTCATGGACCTAAAAAATATGGTGATCAACTCTAACTTTCATCCTTGTGGACTACTTGTGTTGCTTTATTTTTTATTTCGGATGCATGATTAAAATAAAATGAATATAGTTGAACTAGATCAATAACGATAATTTGTATGATATGATAATTCAATTGCTAATGCTGCTTCAACCCAATGAGTAGTTGATTTCTCCCAGAATGTAGCTTCATCCGCTCCATTGGTGGTTATAGACTCGGCAATTTTATTCCACTTGAGAGTATCTTCATAGACAAAGAAGGAAAAGGTCCACTTGTTGGGAGTGGATTGAAAGCCTTCGACGAAGAACAAAGTTCGTAAAACTTGTTTGAGAGCGGCGATAAGCACAATGTTACAATCGTCACATTCAACTGAATGACATACAGAGATTTTGGTTTCAGATGAAAAAAGATGGCTCTCAATTACCTTAGGTTCCTTATAACCGATTCAATGACCAATGCCTCTTGCATCAAGCATCATTAGCGATTCGCCAGATCTCTCCGCTCAACGACTTCCTTTAAATTCAAGAACGATGATGTTAGAACTTAGATGGAATTCAAGAAAGAACCAAAGAATTGACATCATTAGCAAGAGGAATTGAATGCCACCTTCCCAATCTTTGAAAGTTTATCGAATCGCATCCAATGGAACAGCGCCATCGGTCCATTTATGATCATGAAGTATAATTTTTGGAGGCACAGCTTTCGTCTTTGTTGCAGTAGACTCTACATCAACAGATGAATCATCATTACTGGACAGTTCGGTTGTAGCATCACTCATTTGCTGTGACATTGCTTCCTGAAGATACAGATGAAAGCAACCCCAAATCCACCCCCAAACGAAATCAGCGACCTAATCGAACAAGGCATTCGTGTTGCCCCCCAAATCGCGCCCAGGTGCAAGCAAAGGAAGCAATCGGATAGACGGGTGGAGAGGACGTGTACCGTGTGGTTGGAGGCAGCGGCGGCAGCGTAGTCGGAGTCGTCGGAGAGGTCGTGGAGGTCCGGTGAACGCGCAGACCCCGCCTCTACTACTGCTGTTTGTTGGCGCTGAGCGGAGAAAAAAAGGGGGGGGGGAAGAAGCCACCTTTCGCGCGTGCAGTCGAGAAATGCGCGAGAGAGAAGAGGGAACGCGCACGGGATTAGAAGCACAGCGAAATTTTTTGGAGGAAGACAACTCTGTCGACGACGTTCATACAACGGGAGTAAAAGCCATCGATAGTTTCTTGGATTTGATGCTGTAGTCGACTATGAAACTATAGATAGCAACTTTCTCTTTTTTCACTCTCTTTCCTCCACATCATCAAAAATCTTATGTGGCAATGCTTATAGATAGCTTACATCATCCCATTGTACATGGCCTAAGGGCGGAAGAACGGGAGGCCAGGGGAGGCACGGTTATGAATTTATCAACGGAAGAGACGGCCATGGAACTGTTTAAGAAATATGAAGGGATGCCATTAAGGGACACCTGTTTAAGAAGAGGCATTAGTTGCCAATGAGTCCTTTTGAATGCTGATGCTGTTTTCTCACAAGAAGAACCAATGAAAAATAGTTAGCAAGTGTAGAAACTAACAAACGGATGCTACTTGTATAAAAAGGCTATAACATTGAGAGAGAACAATCCAATATCATCGTCCATGTTGAGTAACCGTCGCTGGTGAGTCCAGTCCGATCAATCATCTCGTAGATGAAGATGAATCGCACACGTACATAAGGTAAAATTGATACAAAGATATGTGGTGGGGTGGGGGGGGGAGGGGAACTCTTTCTGCTTTATTCCTCTTCTCTCAAAAGTCACGTATAAATGATTGGAACCCCTCCCTATAAATAGACTAGAGAAGGATGAGAAGTCCACCATGGGCCAAGGCCTGCCGGCCTAAGCCCAAGTTTCCCAACACTCCTTCTTGGGCACTCATCCGACATGTTCATGCCTCGTCAAAACTCTACAAAAATCCAGTGGAAATTTTTTGGAGAAAGAGTACATGATAAACGTTCTGCTGCATTGCACGAATTGCCTCATTAAAAAGCTTAGCTGAGAAACTTCAAGAAAACTCGTTAAGGGAAAAGAGTACAATCCAGTCAATTTCATTTAATCTCTAGGATTTATTCTTTTGGTACTCGATTCATTCCAATTCCACGCATGTAGCTTTCAAAACTAGATGCTGGAAGTGATTTAGTGAATAAATCTATAAGATTCTCACATGACTTAGTATACAATACTTTAATTTCGTCAATCTTTTGGAATTCATGAGCATATAAGAATTTGGGGTGATATGCTTTGTGAGATGACTTTTCACATAACCCATCTGCACTTGTGCAACACAAGGCGTATTATCTTCATAGATAATAGTGGGAGTTTACACAGTATTCAATCCACACGATTGCTAGATGTGGTGAATCATCCGCCGAAGCCAAGTACATTCTTGTGAGGCCTTGTACAGTGCTATGATTTACGAGTAGTTCGTCGAAGTCGATACAAGACTTTGCTTAGACGATTTCTATGAAATTGCAGTTCCACCACACAGGAATATGTAGCCTGTTTGTGACTTGGCTGTATGCGGGTCCGACAGGTACCCGACATCTATATAGCCAATTATAGTTAGGTCTTGGTTCTTTCTTAAGAATAGACTAAGGTCTTTGCTTCCTTGAAGGTATCGGAAGATGTTCTTTATTCCCTACCAATGCCTTTTGGTAGGTTATGCACTATACCTTACTAATAGGTTTACAGCAAATGCAATGTCTCGTCTAGTATAGTTTGCTAAATACATGAGTGCTCCTATCACACTTAAGTACAAGAATTATGGTCACAGGACTTTCTCCCCCTCTTCTCTAGGTCTGTACGGATCCTTATCTTGCTGCAAAGATCTCCCGACCATCAGCACTTTCTAAGGGTATGCCTTTTCAAAGCCGAACCATTCTAACACCTTTTGAGTGTAGGCTGGTTGATGCACTAATATCCATTTAGGGATATGCTCAAGCTGCAAGACTAGACACTATTTGGTTTTACCAGACTCTTTCATTTCAAACTCCGACTCCAGGTAAGAGCTTGCTTCCTTAATATCTTTCAAGATTCCGATAATATTCAGATCATCTACATACACTGAGATTATACAAAATCCATTCTGGGATCGTCGTATAAATACACAGGGACAATACTCATTATTCATGTTGCCTTTCTTGCATATAAAGTCACTCAAGCAATTATACCACATCATTCTTGGTTGCTTAAGTCCGTACATTGATTTTCTGAATTTCACACTGTACATATTTCTACTTGCTCTGTCTTGGTTCGGGACAGGGATACTTCAGGTACCTTCATATAAATGTTCGAATCTAAGTTTCCATAAAGGTGTGTAGTTACCACATCAATCAATTTTATTTCTAATTTCAAGGTCATTGCTATTGATATTAAATATCTAAAGGTAACTCCGCCCATGACCGGGGAATATTTTCCTTCATAATCAACTCCTGGTCGTTGAGTGAAACCTTGTGTAACGAGCCTTGCTTTATATCTTACAAGTTCATTATTTTTGTTTCTCTTACGAAAAAAATACCCAATTATGCCCTACAGGGTGTACATGGGGAGGCGTGCAGCTTATAAGCCCAAACACCTCTATTTTTATTTAGAGATAATAATTCAGTTCCTATAGCCTTCTTCCAATCTTCCAAATCTAATCTTATTTTACATTCAGCGAGCGATGCAGACTCTGGATCAAGATCGATGCTTGTGGCAATTTTCTTTACAAAATAAATATCGACATTGATTGTTGTCCTATTGATAGATTCTTCTGTGGTCACATAGTTATATCGACATTGATTGTTGTCCTATTCATAGATTCTTCTGTGGTCACATAGTTTATAGCTATTTATTCATGGGGCGATTCTTCTAATGCTTCTACTTGCTCATCGCTACTTCCAATTACGGGGGCAAGTCCCTTTAGTTTTTTTTATCTTCGATGTGTGCACATAATTCCCTGCTAGTTTCTCCCTTTATGGGGGATGTTCAAATCCGGTTTGCCTTTTTCTGAAGGTTCCATACTGGTTCCAGGTCTTAACTGGCTCCCCTTCTGGTTCTGGGGCACTTCGGTGATCGGCTGTGTCAAGTCATTCTTATCCTTTTTCACAAGGCGTCCCTGGCTACTTGGGATTCAAGGGGCCGAAGTTCTCGTCCTTTTATTCTAAGGCCTCTGGATGGAATTAGGGGTACCTTCAACTTTCTTCGGTATTTCAACCATCTCCGGTGCATTGCGTACAGCACATGCGACTTGGTCACGCTCTTCAAATTACTAAAGTGGTCAGTCAGTTGATTTACTAATACTTGCAAATCAATTATCTTCTAGACTTCTCTATTTGCTTCACTAGTGTGTGGGTCATGCGCATGGATTCCTATGGCTTTCCATGTAATTTTCTAACATTTTTCATCAAGGGGTTGATTTCCTCCTCCTAATAATGGGAAACTATCCTCTTCAAATATACTATCAGCGAATCGAGCAGTATGCAAATCTCCCGTCATAGGGTCCAAATACCTGATTATGGATGCTGTCTCATAACCAACATATATCTGAGACTTTCGGAGAGGGCTCATTGCAGTACGCTGTGGTGGGGGTATATGTACATAAACCTTGGACCAAAAATTGCGAAGATGAGAAATTTTCGATACTGACCCTTGCCCTAGTTGCATAGGTGAATGGATGTTATATGCCGACAGTCTAAAATTGATGAGAGTTCTTGTGTGTAGGACTACGTGTCCCCAACATGTAGTTGGTAAATTACAATTCTGCAAAAACAGTCGGGCAATAAATTTAATCATTTTAATTAATGCTTCTGCTAGTCCATTCTGGGTGTGGATAGGAGGTACAAAATGCTTAACTTTAATTTCCATTGCTATGCAATAATCATCAAATGCCTTCGAAGTAAATTCTCCAGTGTTGTCCATTATGATGGACTTCACATGATGATCATAGAAATTATTTTAAATTTTAATTATCTACGAGATTAGCTTTGCAAAAGCATGATTTCTCGTAGACAATAAACATATGTGCGACCATTTCGAGGAAGCATCGATAAGCACCATAAAATATCTAAATGGCCCTGACAGGTGCTGTAAAGGACCACAAATGTCTCCCTGGATACGTTCCAGGAATGCAGTGACTCATCCTTCAATTTTAGAGTAGAAGGTCTAGTAATTAATTTTCCGATGGCACATGCGGGACACACAAAATCTTCATGATTCGAAAAATTATTTACATCGATATTATGTTCCTGTGAATTGTTAATTATATTTCTCATCATCCTAAGACCTGGGTGGCCTAATCTATCATACTAGAGATAGAAACGTTTAGAGCTCCTAAATATGGTTTTCATGACAGTATAGGCCGTGGGTGCCTTAATATTAGTATATTATAGCCAGTCTCATATGAAGGAAGCTGTTTTAATACACTTTTTCCACTTTCTTCATGCTTTGTAATGAGCAGGTATTCCTTATCATACTCTTCTTCAGTCTCTACGTGGAAACCGTTAGCGCGAATATCCTTGAAACTTAGGTGAGTTCTAGTCAATTCTGGGTACAACAAGGCTTCTTTAATGAGCAAAGTTGTGCCCATCGGGAGTATAATTGTGGCCTTTCCTGAGCCTATTATATAAGCATCGCTGCCCGTGATTGTCGTAAGACTACCAACATTCTTACTGATCGACTGAAAGAATTTTGTCTCTCTCAAGATAGTATTTGTTGTGTTGTTATCAGCTAATCACACTTCCTCCATATGGTGCCACACACGTTCTAATATAAAATACTTTATTAATATGTAGTAGGAAGCAATCAACACATAAATAAAATACTTCAAATATCAAAACATAGCATGCTATTATTAATTGAATAAATGAATGAATTAAATAATAGCATCCAACCATCACGAGAAATAAATTGTTTAAGGCTCTACATGAGCATGAAACCATCATCCATACAAAAGTAAAACTTATTCCATCCAAAAAATAAATGACACAAAAGTCTAAGTGCATTCTGTGCACTAGATTGAGTCCAGCTGCTATCTTCTCAGGGGTGACATGCTCTTCCTGGGAAATTATGGCGACAGCTGCAATATCAAGGGGGGGGGGTGCGGGTGCAAGAGTGGAGTCCACCTCCATTGGTGCAGGCAACTGCTGTGAGTCCTCCCCTTCAGCGAAGGCAAAGTGGGTTTCAGGCTGCCATTTGCCGCCCTTCTTCTGTTTGGCCTTAAAAGCATCGACGATGTGTTACGGTTCTTCAAAGATCCGCGACCAGTGCCCCCACATGCCACACTTGTAGCAGGTTTGGTCTTGTTGACCATAAGTGATACGGGGTCGCCCGATCTTCTCGACGTAGGATCAAGATACTCACGTGTAGCCTCTCGATACACCAAGCGAAGCCCTATCGCGCTCCCAATTCCCAACGGAAAGGTTGAATGATCTTGATTTAGACGAACTCTCAATTTCCCCTCATGATAAATTGGTCACCATGGAAGAACTCTCAAGCAAAATAATCTATTATCTTAAAAATATCTCCCTCTCTACAATCGGCAAGGCGACAGCTATTTAAGGCTCGCACGCACGCATACTTTGACCGGCTTGAATCATATTTGGTTTAGGGCTTAATGGACTAAGTACAAGGCCCACACAAGGAACATGGTATGTGGGCTGCACTACATGACTTGGCTGGTCACGGTTGAACGTGTCTCATGTTGGTGCTTGACCGAAGTATTGAACCTGGCTCATGTTGGCTGCCGTGGCTCATGTTGGTTGCCACACCAAATGCTTGGACTCCCTCCGTTGAGTGTTCGGTAGCCTCGTCTTCACACCTAAAAATGCACAAAAAACTAGCATAAGGTAGTATATTATTCTCATCAATAGAAGGCAGGGCATTAAGGAACAAATTCACCTATTGATTTATTAGTTTAGTTCTTGCTCTAGTCATTGGACCTTTTGTGCTTTATGAACACTTAAGAGATATGGTGGCAGTAGTAGAGATGTCCTCATCAATAAGGCTTGTTGTTCTGCTTTGGCTTGCTGGTCTTCTTTTCCTATGGAGCATTTGGCTTGCCTTTTTGGGCTGCGGCCTTGCCCTTCGTTCCCCTTATGAGTAATCAATTCCACATTATGTAAATTAAGCACATTAAATTTGGAATGTGGAATATTCAAAGGAACAAAAGAGTTCTCACTCTTACTTACCTCTTCTTGATGAATATTACATTCAACACCATTACTGTTACCTTGATCGACCTCCTCAGTTGATGTAGGAGTTGTAGGTATCAAAACTTCATGATGTAACCATGGGTCAGCAGGCGCTCCTTTCCCAACCATGGTTATCTCCTCGTCTTTTACATCCAACGGTGCCGGTTGTTGAACATAGAGCTCCTCTTCTTTAATGTCAACCTGCACAATGTGAGAAACAACACTAGAAGTAGAGATTAAATCGTTAATTTCAGCAATAACCTCACTTTTACTATTATCTACTTCACTCATTTCTTTTGGTGTATCTCTCACACTCTCAAATTGGATGCTCGCTACCTCACATATGGTGGAATCACACAGCTCACAATTTTCATCACTCTCACTCAATTGGGCTATGTGACTCTCATCCTCACATGGGTTTTGAATCATCTTATCTTCCATTAATCGTGGGCCAGCAATGGCGCAATTGCCATCAACCACGATCTCCTCATGTACTGCGGGTTGTGATGGGGCAGTACTACTCATCTCCTTGGCCGAAGAAGAATTCCCACGCTTGACCATCTTCTCAGGTGACACACCAGTGGATGAATAAGAACTAAAGAGTCGGTGCAGATTTAATTGATGTGCTTGCATATCTTTTAGTCTCTTTTCCGCCTTCACAGCATATTTCACAAGATCTTGCAGACTACGAAAATATTCATCTTGAAGTGCAGCAACGATCTGAAAATTCAAGCCTACTTTGAAGTATTTCTTTTCTTGATATGCACTACTGATATTGGCATGACGCATTACATGACTCAGCTCAACATAGTAGTCATAGACCACTTTGCCTCCTTGTACAATGCTCTCTACATGGAGTAGTAGTTCCCGCTCATAATAAGATGGAACAAATTCTCTTCTCATGGCCCATTTTAAATTGACCCAAGATGTAATGAGTCGTTTTCCACTTAGTTGTTGCCACCAACTAGCGGCATAGTCCTCAAAAAACATAGTGGCCAATCTCACTTCCTTGGCTTCGATTCAACTCATCGATTCAAGTTTGAACTCCATGTCTTGTACCCACTCAAGATACTCCTCTGGATCATTACTACCATAGAAAGGAAGATACGTATACTCGCGATCTGCCATGGTTAATAACAAAACCAAGTATATATAGAATTTTGTGGAAATCACTCAATCTCACTCTTTTCTCTCCCAAGCAAAGTTCTTACCTTTCCGAAGTGAATTGAGGCCAAAACTTTCACTTGGTAGTAGCTACAACCAACAGTTGTGATGATCAAACGAATTTAAGAGTGTTCACAATTGCACAACAACGGTTATTTGGTGGAGCTTGGTATGGGGGTGTATATCCTAGCAATCTGAAATTCTTGATGTTGTAAAGCTAAGTAATAATCCAAGCTAGAATATTTTGCCTAAGTGTTGATCCAAAAGGTTTAAGTGAAGTATATGAACGCACACGCAAAGATTAATGTGACTCAATGCAAACAAAGGAATGAGCTAGTGAGATACAATCTGAAATTAAGATAAAAACTAGCTCGTTTTGCACCAAGTACTAGGAGAGACGCTAGCCAATTGCAATAATATGAAATGTGAGGGCACAAGATTGCTCAAAGAAATTAAATACACAATCTGAAATTATGAACTAAGGTTATCCTTTTCCCAAGTTTTTTGGCCAATATCTTTTTCTTTTCTTTCTTTCTTTCTTTTTTTTTACTTCCTAGCCACGGATTTTTTTTTACTTGTGGCTTGTTTTTTCTTTCTTTCTTTTTTTTTTGGTTGCTGAAACTGGGGTTTAAGGTTCCCTCACACAAGTTCTAATTTTCAGTAGGTGTAAATAATTCAATGAACAGCCCTAAGCAATTATCAAAGACTAGTCTCAAAGATGAAAGGGAAAAAATGGTTTTCAAGATCGCTCACAACCGACGCCATCAGAGCAACATGAAATATTGTAGCAATTCAGACCTTTGAAGCGCCGCCAAGACTTTGGCTTTGGGCGTGATCAGAGCAAATGGGATCTGTTTTCTTGGTTGGAGATGTATCGCTAACGCAGCGATGAATTTACTATCGCTCACGCGATCAGTAGTAATCGACGGAGTATTCTTGGCAAGACGAACGGATGATTCGTCCGCATCGTAGTAGTCCCGATCACTGTAACAACCGCGATTAATGGTCGGCCTGGTACTGTAGCAACACGGGTCGCTGTAGCAAATTTTTTTTTGGACGTGGATTTGAGGAGTTCAAGATCCAACAATTTTTAGGGTTTTGATTGGACACAAAGATTAAGCAACGCAAAAGAACACTACGATCAGCACTAAACAAAAATTCTAATGGATTAAAACCTAACTAAACTCATAGGAAATAATAGATGCAAAAACCAGGGTTTGGAATTTTTTTTTGTGTTGTAATTTTCGGTTTATAGACTCTAGGTATTAAGAACAGCAAATAAAATCAATCTACTCTAGGGATAAGTAATCCTACCGAGTCAACCACGCTCTGATACCAAGATGACACGGGGTCGCCCAATCTTCTCGACATAGGATAAAGATACTCACGTGTAGCCTCTCGAACCATAGTGATCCTCCGTTGCCAATACAAGAACAAACACTCTTTAATTCGCGAGAACACACGTGCTGGACTTCACGGCCACCAAGCGAAGCCCTATCGCGCTCCCAATTCTCAACGAAAAGGTTGAACAATCTTGATTTAGACGAACTCTCAATTTCCCCTCATGATAAATTGGTCACCATGGAAGAACTCTCAAGCAAAACAATCTATTATCTCAAAAATATCTCCCTCTCTACAATCGGCAAGGCGGCAGCTATTTAAGGCTCGCACGCACGCATACTTTGACCAGCTTGAATCATATTTGGTTTAGGGCTTAATGGACTAAGTACAAGGCCCACACAAGGAACATGGTATGTGGGCTACACTACATGACTTGGCTGGTCACGGTTGAACGTGTCTCATGTTGGTGCTTGACCGAAGCATTGAACTTGGCTCATGTTGGCTGCCATGGCTCATGTTGGTTGCCGCACCAAATGCTTGGACTCCCTCCGTTGAGTGTTCGGTGGCCTCGTCTTCACACCTAAAAATGCACAAAAAAAACTAGCATAAGGTAGTATATTATTCTCATCAATAGAAGGCAGGGCATTAAGGAACAAATTCACCTGTTGATTTATTAGTTTAGTTCTTGCTCTAGTCATTGGACCTTTTGTTGCTTTATGAACACTTAAGAGATATGGTGGCAGTAGTAGAGATGTCCTCATCAATAAGGCTTGTTGTTCTGCTTTGGCTTGCTGGTCTTCTTTTCCTGTGGAGCATTTGGCTTGCCTTTCTGGGCTGCGGCCTTGCCCTTCGTTCCCCTTTTCTTCATTATAGGCTTCCACACCTTGAAGCTCCTAGCGTTGGCCTCACGGCCAGTAGAGCTCCTAGGTGGCTGGGCGATGAAATTCTTGCGGAGAATGTCATCCTGAGCCTCTACAACTTACATAATATCAATCAATTCGGCATACTCCTTATAGACGTCTTGATGATAGTTGCACGCAAACTGCACTACGCTGGGGTGCACTACTACCAAAGGCTAATATTGGACGTCTCATCACAGACGGTTTACCAAAACTGTCTGTATTAAATACAATCAAAGACGGTTTTGGTTTAGTGACCGTCTGTGTTACTGGCTGCGCTAAAAACTGTCTGTGAAGAAGTAATATCACAAACAGTTCGTATTGAAAACCTTTTGTGAAGTATCCACTAGTACATACAGGCTCATCACAGACGGTTCGGAACCGTTGTCACAGATGGTTTTTGAACCGTCTGAACAGACGGTTCAAAAACTGTCTATGATACGGCATAACATAGACTGTTTTTTTGTTGAAACCGTCTGTAAAGATATAGTATCATAGACGGTTTCCATTAAAAACCGTCGGTGATACGTAGGATATCACAAACGGTTCTATTTACAAACCGTTTGTGATTTGAGACATATCACTGAAGGTTAGGAAATAGAACCGTCTGTGATATTCTATGTATCACGAGCGGTTTTTAATGGAAACCGCTCAGGATATTATATTTCACGCACGGTTTCAACAAAAAACCGTCTGTGATAGATCTTTATACCTAACTAATTTTACAGTTTGTAAATAGAACTGACATACCTTCACAGACGGTTTCAACGAAAACCGTCTATGATAGTTCTTTATACCTAACTTTTTTTTTTGATTTTTGGCTAGCCTCAGGAATTGCTAGCCATGCCCTCTGAAAACAAGCATGCAGAAAACAGATACATCACAGATAATCAATTGTTGACAACTCAAAGTGATCATTACTCAAAATAAATTACAAAAGAATTTGTTCAAGTATTGTCGCTATAGTTACAATTGGATTACAATTGAATCAATTATTTGCAGGTGGTTGAGAGGTGTCGACGAGGTGAAACTCTGAGTCAGCAACAGAGTGAAACTCTCCATTGGGGTTAATGATCTCTGTCTTGATGAAGGCGCAGAGCTTCCCTCGAACGTCCGTGATCTCTTTCGCAACGAGTGCATCTAAATCTATGATCAAGTCCTGTCGCTACCAAGGGTAAAGTGGTAAGCATATATATATATATATAAATTTATAATTAGGAAATAATTATTTCGAGATTGACAAACCTCGGGATCCTTCATCTTAGCACTAATGATTTGCTGCATATGATGGCAAACGTAGAATGCACATAGCTGATCATTTTTTTGTCAAGTGTGACCTTTGCAAAAATAGAATTACATATATAGGTATAGTCAGTTCGAGATACATTATTACGAAGTATGATATAGGATTATTGTGTTGTAGCGCGTACCGAAAATTGTGTCATGTGTTGCAGTGTGGCGTTCGATGCCTTGTATGATCCTCCATCGCCAACATAGGCGATGAACGACCTACATGATTTCAAAAGGTTATCCTCAGCCATTTCAAACGAAGGAAGACTACAATAGAGTTATGTATGGAGGAAATGAGCATACCTGTCGAGTATTCCTTGCACAAGTCTGAAGTCGTGCTTTTTGCTGATTAGAGAATCAAGGTATATTACCTTATTCCTCTTTGGTACAATGACTAAAAGGATCCAGTGGAACCTACTCATATATGTCGCTATAGTCATTAAACCTAAGTTCGTGCTGCGTATAAAGTACAAATGAAATTTATATAGCAAATAGTGAAGCACTTACTCCTGGTTGAAGGGCACTACTATGTAGTCCTTGTAGTTCTAACGAAGCAATTCCGCCGTTATGTATTTCTCGACGAAGGATATGTCTTGTTCGATGGTTTGCACAGAGACCACATGTGGGTCGAGGAAACCCACCGGTTTGGGCCATTCCCGGAATTTTTTCATCATGTATCTATACATAAGCAATGAGTTGTGATATTTATCGGTATTACATGAATGCAGAACTTGATTGTACACACTTACTGTGTCCAACATCGATCAAAATTGGAGGAGTGGGATTTTTGGCGAATCTTATCCTCCCCAATTCAGCGAGTTTGGATATGATACTTGGCATGGATTAGTTGTCCCAACACTTGGGGCAAATTGATTGCGCCAAGAAATTCATCTCCCTCACAAATCCATTCGGCGAGCAAGTTGGAATTTTGCCGAAACTGCAAGAACCACATCTTTTCGCGCTTGAAGCGAAGCCGGCTCTGGGAATTCATGAAGTCCCAGTAGTGTGTGACTTTGTGGATGTGTTGTCCAAAGATTTGCCTGGGATGCCTCCAGCTCGGGACATCGAGTTCGTCATCGAATTGTTGCCCGGTACCGCCTAGATTTCAAAGAGGCCATACCGGATGCCTCCGAATGAATTGGAGGAGTTGAAGAAGCAACGTGGTGAGCTTCAAGAGAAGGGTTTCATCAACCCAAGCTCATCACTGTTGGGCTGTCTTGGAATCTTTGTGAAGAAGAAGGACAAGACTTTGTAAATGTGCGTTGATTACCGTCCATTGAATGAAGTGACGGTGAAAAACAAGTACCTGTTGCCTCGGATTGATGACCTTTTTGATCAATTGACTGGAGCTCGAGTATTCTTTACGATCGATCTGAGATTGGGCTATCACCAAGTCCGAATCAGATCTGAAGATATTCCAAAGACGGCTTTCTCTACTCGTTATGGATTGTACGAGTACACCGTCATGTCTTTTGGTTTGACGAATGCTCCTGCCCTATTTATGAATCTTATGAATATGGTATTCATGGAGTATTTGGACACGTTTGTGGTGGTCTTCATTGATGATATCCTTATTTACTCGAAGAATGATGAAGAGCATGCTGAACACTTGAAGCTTGTGTTGGGAAAGCTGCGTGAGCACCAGCTTTATGTGAAGTTCAGCAAATACGAGTTTTGGTTGAAAGAAGTGGCATTCTTGGGTCATGTTCTGTCAGCAGGAGGCATAGTTGTGGATCCTAGCAAGGTCAGCGATGTGCTCTCATGAGGTCAGCCAAAGTCGGTGACCAACATGAGGAGTTTTCTCGGTCTAGCGGGCTACTACCGCCGCTTCATCGAGAATTTCTCCAAGATCGCGAAGCCGATGACAGAGTTACTCAAGAAGGACAAGAAGTATGTGTGGTCCGCTGATTATGAGAAGAGTTTTTAAGAACTCAAGAAGAGATTGACCACAGCTCCAGTTCTTGTTCTTCCCGATGTCCACCGAAGCTTCGATATCTATTGCGATGCTTCTCGTCAAGGACTCAGTTGTGTTCTTATGCAAGAAAGAAAAGTTGTGGCCTATGAATCAAGACAATTGAAACCTCATGAGCTCAATTATCCAACCCATGACTTGGAATTAGTTGCAGTGGTCCATGCACTGAAGATTTGGCGACATTACCTCATGGGTAATCGTTGCGAAGTGTATTTAGACTACAAAAGTTTGAAGTATTTGTTCACCCAACCAGATCTGAATCTTAGGCAAAGGAGGTGGTTGGAATTGATCAAAGATTATGACATGGGTCTCCAATATCATCCAGGCAAGGCTAATGTTGTTGCCGATGTGCTCAGTCACAAAGTTTATTGCAATACTTTGCTGACCAAGGAGCAACAGCCCGCCCTTCATGAAGAGTTTCAGCGGCTCAACTTGGGAGTGGTTGAGCATGGTTTCCTCACTGCTTTAGTTGTGCAACCAACCTTAGAAGATCAAATCAAGGCTGTTCAGCAATTGAATGAAGGAATGAACCGAATCAAGCAAAATATCAAGAACGGGACAACCAAGTGCTTCTCGGAAGATGAAAATGGTGTTGTATGGTTCAAAAAGTGCCTTGTTGTTCTGAAGGACATGGGATTACAGAATTTGATCCTCCGCGAAGCCCATGACTCCCCCTTGTCTATTCATCCCAGGGCCACGAAAATGTATCAAGATCTCTGTTAGAGATTCTAGTGGACTCGAATGAAGCGAGAGATCGCAAAGTTCATTGCTGAGTGCGACGTTTGTCACCATGTGAAGGCCGAACATCAACGTCCAACGGGTTTGCTACAACCTTTGCCCGTGCCTGAATGGAAGTGGGATTCTATCGGCATGGATTTCATCACCGGTCTGCCCCGTACCTCCAAGGGGAATGATGCCATCTGGGTTATCATCGATCGGTTGACAAAAGTAGCACATTTTCTACTAGTACGGACCGGTCTTCTTGTAGGTTTGTTGGCAGACCTCTACTTATCTCGCATTGTGAGTTTACATGGGATACCGAAGACGATTGTTTCTGATCGTGGTTCACTCTTTACCTCTCGGTTTTGGAATAGTTTGCAAAAAGCTATGGGAACTCGTCTTTCTTTCAGCACCGCATACCATCTACAAACTGATGGCCAAACTGAAAGAGTGAATCAAGTATTGGAAGATATGCTCCGTGCTTGTGTTCTCTCTTATGGGAAAAATTGGGAGAAATGTCTGCTATTTGCCGAGTTCTCCTACAACAGCAGCTTTCAAGCTAGTCTTGGCATGGCACCATTTGAGGCCCTATACGGGAGAAAACTATAGAACCCCGTTGAATTGGTCTGAGACGGGTGAAAGACCCTTCTTTGACCCGAACTCGATCAATGAAGCTGAAAGTCAAGTTCAGTTGATTCGAGACCGATTACGCATAGCCCAATCAAGGCAAAAGAGCTATGCGGATCATCGTCGTCGTGAGTTGAGCTTTGAGCCTAATGACTTTGTTTATCTCAAAGTCTCTCCTCTGAAGGGTCATCAACAATTTGGCCTCAAAGGCAAACTAGCTCCTCGATATGTTGGACCTTACTGCGTTATCGAAAAGAAAGGAGTTGTCGCCTACAAGTTGGATTTGCCCGCAGTACTCGAAGGAGTACATGATGTATTCCATGTGTTTCAATTAAAGAAGTGTCTTCGCATTCCAACTGAGGAAGCTCTATTGGAAAGTCTCAATGTACAAGAAGACTTGACCTATCGTGAGCGTCCTTTTCGCATCCTTGAAGAAGCTGAACGAAGAACAAGGAATCGTTCCATCAAATTCCTTAAAGTTCAATGGACGAATCATACCGAGGATGAAGCAACTTGGGAATGGGAGGATCGCCTACGTGCGGACTACCCGTCTTTCTTTTCCAAGTGAACGGAATCTCAGGACGAGATTCTTATAGGGGGGAGGTTTTGTAGTATCCCAAACAATGGTTTGTGTTTCAAATATATAAAAATGAGGAGAAATTAAAACTTTTTTATGCCTCATGATGTCATTTGAATTTTCTGGAAATTTTCCCCAAGGGTTTCCTAATTTCAAAGACCAATGCTTCAATTGATGGAAGCATAACCCTTGAAAAATCCATAAGCAAATCTTGTGATCATCCTCTAGGATTATTTTTCCTAGCTTCTAGATCACCTTGGTGACCCCTCTGAAAAATTTCAAAATTTTTAGATTTTATTTGCTATTTCTAAGAGGCCAGTCAAGCCAGTTGGTCCCTTAGTCAAACCCCTAAGGCAGCACCTTGTGATTTTTCTAGAAAGAAATGCAGTGCATGAAAAATTCTGGAACAATTACACAAGTTGTTCTCAGATCCAGTAATCTTCCATAAAAATTTTTAGAATTTTTGGAGCTATGAATCTACCTCTAAAAATTCGCAAACCCTCTCAGCTTATTTATCAAAAACCCGATTTCACTGTTGAACCGACCGAGTCACTTGGACTCGGTCTGACTCAACCAAGTCACCTTAGCCAGCCATCACCGCGCTGCATTGTGAACCGTCTGATCTGATGCCAGTTCATATGGGCCGTCCAATCTGGCTAGTGCTAACCGCACCCAACCGAGCCAACCTCCTACGCTCTGCTTTTTCATCGTCCGACCACACGGAACACACGACATGAGTCATCCCTTCTCGCTACCGGCGTTCATGCAGAACGACGTACACGTCATGCTAAGCCCTCGCCTCTACGCACATCAACGGTGTCAATCCACTGCCCCGATCGGCCACTCCTGGGGTTTCGCCAGTTCACACCGCCTCTGCTCCGTCTTCAACCCGAGGATAATACCCCCTCTCTCGCCTGGTAGAGGTCATTCCTCCTCTCGGTGGCTGAGGAGGGAGGCACTCGTTTGAGCTCCAGTCTCGGGTGAGAATCATGTCTCTTGGTCCTTCGTTACCTCCATTCATCACCGTGTTCTTGTGTGCTAATGCCAGTCTCTCTGGTTGACCGTAGCTCCTGGAACACCTTCATGCCCTCAACATCTCCAGAGCCCGCCCGCCATAGCACCGAAGGACACCACCGTGCAAACATTGATTCCGGTGAGATATCTTCTAGTCCTTGTGCATCATATCGTGTTCTAGACATCTAGTAGTATTCCCCCCTTATCAATTTTGCTTTTCGTTCATAGGATTCGGCAGAATTTGATTTTCCCTATCCTCCTGCCGAAAGCAGCCTTCATCGTCTCCAACTCCGGTAAGAAGCTTCGGTTCCCAATTGCTCTCTCCCACACCATCTAGGGACCTCACATGTGCTATCCCGACCTTCCTTTTTCCCTCTTTTTGCTCAGGTTGTCTTCTCCTCGGTGACACCATTGTCGCCGTCGTAGATCATCGCCGACCGCCCATCTCCGGTGAGATCATCCTCACCGTGTCATCCCGATGAGCTCCTTGTACCTCTGGGTCTCTCATGCACGTGTTAGATGGGTCAATACGCCATCGGGTTGCATTATGGCATGTAGCCCGTAGAGCCCCGCCGCCGTAGCACACCGCACCGCCGCTTCACGCTGTTCTGGCCATCACCGCCGGCATCGTCGTGTGCGTGAAGGTGCCAGGAGTCCATTTTGCCCACTCCCCCGCACCGCCATGGATGAAGCCGCCGGCGATTTGCCGGCAAAGCTCGCAGTCGGGGAGCTCCTCTGCGTGGCACGTTCCGACCGATCCTGTAGCACAATGATTAGGCCCTTAATTATTGTCGTTAGGACTAATTGATGGCTGTTGCAATTAATGACTAGCTTAACTGTGTTTTTGTGTCTATGGCGTGTGGGCCCAGTTGTCTTTAGTGCACAGTAACCCATTGGGTGGTCCGTAGGCCAGTGAACCGGGTCATGGACTTTAGTCCACACCCTATTCTTGTGAACCGTGTGTATGACGCGTGGGCCCGAGGCAATTTGACTGGGACTGGGTTGACTAGGTCCGCTTTGACTATGGCCCCACTGGTCAGTGTCTATGGCTAGGATGGGTATCGGTGTAAAAAGTATTTTATGCTTTTATATACATTCTGAAATGCTTTATTTTTGTACTGTTAATTGCTTTAAACTTCAAAATTGCATAAGTAATTCATTTTAACTCCTTTTTGGATGATTCAAATTTTGCTGGGTTACATTTTTAGTGTACTTTATTTTGGTGTAGTTTTTCAGTCATTACTGTTCCATATTTGGTTATTAATAGATTTACTCTTGGACTAGATTTGTTTTGCTATAAAAGTCGTTTTAACTTGAAAAATACATAAGTTTTTCTCTGTAACTCCAAATGGAGTGAACTCAATTTGGTTGGGTTCCCCTGGTAGTGTACTTTATTGTAGAATAGGTTTTGAGTATGTTACTTCCTCTGAAAATCTTATTTTACATATGTTTTGTGCACTACTTTCTTGACTTTGAAAAATCATAAGAAATTCATTTTAACTCCAAATGAGGTGAATCAAATTTCATTATTCATCTCATAAGGAGCCCTGCCTACCACAAAATTTCCATCCTCACCACATGTCTGGAAAGTTTCGCCAAAAAGATAATTTTCGGATGAATAGTGACAGATTCTATTTTTCCTGATTTTTCTTCCCTTTGATCTTCCAAAGGCCATAACTTTTGCATGCAAACACCAAATCAATTGATTTTTGTTGATAAATTCTTTTAAAATCATGATATACCTACTGTGAGTTTTTCATGATTTTTGGATGACCTTGAATTTTTTAGTATTTTCGATGTTATTCGTTCTTATTGGTCTTCTCGAATCTTTCGATAGGTTCCGACGAATTCATTGAGTACGAGAGTGATCCTTTGTAGCAAGAAAATTATCTCCAGTAAGGCAAGCAGTTTTCCTTTGATGCACATTGATCCTATTCTTTGCGCATGTTAATATTCAAATGTTATGTAACAAGTTATTTCTTAGTTCATGATAGTTTACCTGTTTAGTTAAATGAACTGTAGGTAAACATCCATCCTTTAATACTGAGCCTAGGATTATATTCGTTGTGACTTAGAGCTCGATGGATGGGCTCTAGTCACTTTAGTTGTATTACACGAGTTGATGTCGCTTAGTAATGCTTAGAACGGTAGGATGGGAATCATCGCTTCGGCAATGGTTATTATATCATCACTTTATTTACTTGGGTTAGGGTACCCATGTATGTATTGTATCTGAAAAAACTAAAACTGAAAACAAGATGTTTTGGACTTGGGCATATGGTTGATGGTGTGGTCATCGGGTGTGTGGTTGTATGCCTAAGTCAACAAGGACCGAACATCTTGGACACTGACCCAAGCACTCTTGCATGCTAACCACATGAGAGGGATATGGGACCTCTCTTGACTTAGTACTTTGGCGTGTGTTGGCTCCGAGTCGCAAGAGGTTGTGTGTGCTGTGTTGAAAAAGAAATGTTCTATGTGTGTTGGGTGTGACGGGGTGGGTTCTTGTCTAGGTTCTCCACCTCGAGGAGCATCGGTAAGTTGTCTCTCTGCCGATGACTCCGACACAACATATGGTTTCCATCATACGGGCGACTCGTAGTTAATACATAATATTGGAAATGTCTCATAGGACTTAGCCTTGCCAGCATACCTAAGGAAGTGTGCTCTATTGCACGACAAAAAGGCGGCCTGGCGTGTGGGTACATTGGTACACCCCTACAGGGTTTAATCTATTCAAATAGCCTCGTCCTAGGTTATGGACATGCTTGGTTAGGTCTCTACAAGAATTAGACTCAACATTTTTGATAAAACTTGAATTCGGGTGGTACGAATGGGTAATTCGTGCTATGTTGTGGTGGCTGTTGGGAAGTCACCTCTAGGTTGTTATTTATGTTTATACATGTTGTGTTGTTGTTATTTAAACAAATAAAAACAAATTTGCTAAAATTGCTTTAATCTATTATGTTATTGCAAATGAAATATTGCTTTGTGCTTAAAATGAACCCTATGGCTTCTCCTTGTTTCAGCTTGCATGTAGCTATGTATAGGTTTGTTATGCGTAAGTCTTGCGAGTACATTTTTGTACTCAACTGCATTGCTTAATTGTTGCCGAGGAGGTTGACCCCCAAGGGGTTAACTATTGTGAGACCGACTTCGTGCAGGACGACTAGCTTGGCGGCCCGGTCGGTTGCCTTGTGGGTACGAGCAAACTAGTTGGCTTTTGTTCATCGTCATCTTATGGCTTTTGTTTCTGCTGCTACTTTAGTGTTTTACCTTGTCTTTGGCCGGTTGGCCCCTTTTGTAATAACTCTATTATGTGTATATCCTTTGTGTTGTAATTTGAAGACTCGGTATTATAATGACTTATGTATGGAATGGATGCTATATTTTGTAAAGGAGTATGTGTACCGCGCCTGGGAGGTACATACTACTCTGAGGCACGGGATATTTGGTTTGTAATGTTAGGACCAATTAGATGGTTAAGCATTACGAGCTAAATCGCCCGGTGGCTCTCACATGTCTATACTCATCATAAAGTAAACATGACAACACATATTCAAAATTTCAGCTCTAAATAATACTTTACTGGATTGTCAAATGACCTCAAAATCAAAAGATCACAGAGTAAACTTTCGGTCAAATAGGGAACCAATGTTGATTATACACAAAACTTCATATTACCAACAGGACTTGAAAAGCCTTAGTGCAACTGAATACAAAGCACAAGATCAGCAAGCCTGCTACTTGGACAACAGAATGTCTAACCAACATGACTGCTAGTAACCACCAGAGCCAAACTGCTTTACAACTAGTTCAAGATGATAGTAGTAAGTAACAAAGTAGAGCTCAAATATGAATTGATTATCAGTTCAATTTTAGTATTTGACCATCTTCATCATAGAGCAGAAGACCCACCATCACCCTCAATGCCCAAGAACACCCACCATGGCCATAATCTCATCATATCTAGCACAAATACCATTAATATTGAAGAATTTGTACATAATATGGAAATCAATTTGCAAAGACCTATTATCAAATGCTAACAAGCGTTATGGCTGTCCATTAGTTCACTCAAATGTATTAACCAATTTGAAGTTGGATATTTGAAGATAAATTGGCTAGTAGCACTGTGGTTTAGGAAAATGTTCTGTTGCAAGATGTTGAACAGAGAAGTGCTTAGATAAGAAACTGAAATGACAGAGGGCCAGTCCATTAGGTGTGCAGTTCAAATATTAGTAACTAGGATTAACCACTACTGGAGGATTCAAATTTGCAAATCACATGTTAATACCTAAGTCCAGCAGATAAACATGTTTTGCAATACTTAGTAGCTTTAGCAGCTAAGAGAACAAGAGGACAATATGATGATAATCAAATAACAGTAAACAAGTAAACAATCTTGTGGTTGACAACTAGGTCACTCAAATGGATTAGCAAAAATTAAAGATTAAAAATGAGAGAAGTTTAGATGGTAGCATTTCGGATCAGAAAAGTGGTTCTGTTAAATGATGATGGACAGTGAAGATGATTACAGACCAAATGCATTTGCTAATAAGACTTTGCTAAAACAAGTAGTTAGCAATTTTATTGATTCAATTAGCTTTGGACATTAAACTAAACAGCGGCAAGCCAACTAGTGCTAATAACCCTTGAGGCTGTTATTTAGGACATTCAAGTGAATTAACAAATTTGAAGTATGAAATTTGTAGGGAGTTTAGCTAGTAGTACTTCTGATTAAAGACTTTCTTTTGCAAAGAGACATGGACAGATAATACAATCTAAAGATGATCAGAATTATCAATAGACTAATGACCTTGTAATACAAGTAATTAGAAACCTTATTGATTCAATTAGCTATTGGAAATTTATCTAACAGCAACAAATCAAGCTGAAATGAAATAGTGATATGTATATCCAAAACCAACAGTGAACAACCAATGGTTTAGTGGAGGATTAAGGGATAGGTTCTGACTGACCTAGCACAATATTCACAGTGGAGGATTAAGGGATAGATTCTTACCTTCACAGTGCAAGGAGGAGGCCGGTGCAGGGGAGGAGGCCAGTGCAGGGGAGGAGGCCGATGCAAGGAGGAGGACGACACGGGGGAGAAGGCCGGTGAGGGGGAGGAGGCTGGTCTAGGGGAGGAGGCCGACACGGGGAGGAGGATGGCGCGGGGAGGAGGCTGGCAGAGGAATGACACTGACACGAGGAGGAGGCCGTGCGTCGAGGCGGAGGCAGTGTCGTTGATGTCAGGGACGGCGGCATCGTCGATGTCGGGGGGGCGGCGTCGGGGTTGGAGGTGGCGGTGTTGGGGCTTAAGGGGAGGCGAATGGACGAGAGCTTAAGGAACCGTCGAGAGCTTGCGATGTCTTATCACAGACGTTCCATAGTAGAACCGTCTGTGATATGCTACCATTCTATTTATCCACATGAACCTGGTGACTATTCCATAACACAACTCCAAATAATTTGACTAAAAATTAATTTATCCACTGACAATTCAATTGACTTCAAAAATTCATATCTAATTCAACTCAACTCCAAATCAAGTGAAACCAATTTTGATACTCCACATTACAATGAAGTCCACATTGACATCAATATCAAAGATGACAAGTCCATAACACATTAACACATGATAATTCCACGTTGACATCAAAATATATAAGAGATTACAGGTCTATAACACATGGCAAGTCCACATTGACATGTCTCATGTTATGGAATTAATTACAATAGAGTAAATTCTTAATTAAAATATAGCCCTTCATGATGATTGACACGCATATAGCTAGCTTCCTCACTGGGTTCTTCCTCGAGCTTGATGCTGTCTCCGAAAGGAGGCAACTCGTCAAATTGATTGTACCCTTCCTCATCAACGACATTCTCAACTCCAACAATCCTCCTTTTTCCATGAAGAACTACGTGTCGGTTCTTATTTGTTGGGTCTGTTACATAAAAAACTTGAAAAACTTGCTTAGCTAGTAAGAATGGTTTGTCCTTGTATCCGACATGTTTGAGGTCCACAGTAGTGATGCCGTACTTGTCGACCTTCACACCTTGCGGAAGTTTAACCCAATGACATCGAAATAGGGGGATCTTGAAAAGTACGTAGTCGAGCTCCCAAATCTCCTCTATGAACCCAAAGTAGGAGTTCAACCCACGTGGCCCGCGATATTGAATCGCCGTGAAACGATCTATGCGACACCGCCGTTTCGGATCAGGTCTTCCCGCCTGAATCGTCAGATAAAATATGTACCCATTTATTTTGTATCCTTGCTATGTTACAATTGTAAATTTTGGCCCTTTTGCCAACCATAGCAGTGTATCATCACTTGATGACCTCCTAGTGAATCGCACCTTTAACCATTTGTTGAACCGACGGTTGTGCTCTCTCGTGATCCAAATCCCCGACCGGTCTGGATTCTGTTGGCGTACCATGTCTTTGTGCTCGTCGATATACGGGGACAATTGGGTCATGTGTTGCAAGACTATGAAATGGGCTTGAGTATACGTATCCAGATTGGGAGTGATTGATTTCCTTCCGATGGTCCCGATACCCTCTAGTCTCCCCTCATGACAAGATAGAGGCACACCTATCGGTTCCAACTGAGCCAAGTAGTCAACATAGAACTCAATGACCTCTTCGGTTGCATAACCTTCGATGATGCTACCCTCCGGTCGAGATCGATTCCGTGCGTTGGACTTGAGAATTCCCATGTACCTCTCGAACGGGTACATATGACGTAGGAACACAAGGCCGCATATCTTTATCTCTTTCACAAGGTGAACAATGAAATAGACCATGATATCGAAAAATAACGGAGGGAAATACATCTCAAGATGACATAGAGTCGTCACCACCTCGGCCTGCAGAGCATCTAGTCCTTGGGGATCGATGACCTTCTGAGCAATTGAGTTAAAGAAATAACATAACCTCAAGATTTCCACTCAGACCTTGTTCGGTAAGATACTCCTAATTGCAACAGGAAGCATTTGTATCATCAGCACATGACAATCATGAGACTTTATACCAATTAATTTTAAATCTTCCATAGAAACAAGTTTCTTAATGTTAGCGGAGTAACCGGGCGGAACTTTCACACCATGCAAGCTTTGGCACAATTCATTTCTCTCGGCCTTGGACAGAGTGTAGCAAGCTGGGGGAATGTACGTTCGTCCTTTATCAGTCTCTTTCGGTGCTAACTCGGTCCTTATGTTCATATCAACCAAGTCACGCTGTGCATTAAGAACATCCTTTGTTTTGCCACTAATGTTCAGTAAGAGACCAATTAAACTATCACATACATTCTTCTCCACGTGCATGACGTCGATGCAGTGGCGAACTTCTAAGTGCTCCCAATAAGGCAAGTCTCAAAAAATTGACTACTTCTTCCAGATGTTCTTCTGATGGGTTCTTAATTTACGTCCCTTCTCAAGCACAATATCGATATCCTTAACCATATCATAGACATCATTCCCTCTAAAAGCCCTTGGAGCTGAACCGTCCTCCTTATTTCCGTCGAATTGTTTCTTCATCTTGCAGTATGGTTGACTCCTGGGAAGGAACCTAGATGACGCATATACACAGTTTTAGGCGAGTTGTTCAGCCATACACTCTCCGTACCATCTAAGCAATGCGGACAAGCTTTGTCTCCTTTTGTACTGAAGCCCGACAGGTTACCAAGGGCAGGAAAATCATTGATGGTGCAGAACAATATGGCGCGTAAAGTGAATTTCTCTCGTTTGTACGCATCCCACACTTGTACCCCTTCGTTCCACAGTGTCACAAGATCTTCCAGCAATGGTGCTAGGTACACATCAATATCATTCTGAGGTTGCCTCAGCCCTTGGATAAGTAATGACATCAAAATGTACTTTCGCTTCATACACAGCCAAGGAGAAAGGTTGTACATACATAGATTGATGGGCCAGGTGCTATGTCGGCTGCTCATGTTACCGAATGGATTCATTCTATCTGTACTCAACCCTAACCTTATTCTCCTCGGTTCCGCACCGAACTCTTCGAAGCTCCGATCGAAGTTTCTCCACTAGGCAGAATCAGCAGGGCGTCTTAGCTTTCCATCTTTCTTACGCTCATCCGAGTGCCAACGCAACAATTTTGCCTCATTTGGGTTCGCAAATAAACGCTTCAAACGTGGGATCACAGGCAGATACCACAACAGCTTAGCAGGAGGTCCTTACTTCACCTTATCAGTATTCTTACTCTTGTATCGGGATGCTTTGCGAACAGGACATACATGCATGTCTGCATACTATTTACGGTAGAGGATACAATCGTTCGAACATGCATGTATTCTTTCTACTTCCATTCCCAATGGACAAAGAACCTTCTTTGCTTGGTAGGTGGTGCTGGGCAACACGTTTCCCTCTGGAAGGATGTTTGCTAGGAGACCTAACAACGCTGTGAAACTCTTCTCAGACCAACCATTGCTTTCCTTCAATTTCAGCAGTTCAAGCACGGTTGACAGCCTTGTGTATTCCAGCTTGCAGCTAGGAAACAAAGGTCTCACCAAGTCCTCCATTAAGCCATCGAGTTTACAAAACTCTCTCTCACTGTAGTTCTCTTCTGCATCGCGTAGCATCTGATCCAGATTGTCATCGTGCGACCTATCCTCATCAAAAGCACAGTCCACATCAGGCATATCGTTAACTTCCTCCGCGATGTCGTCATTATTAACTTCTTGTATAATCTGCTCTTTACCGTGACTGGTCCAACATGTATACCCTTTTTCGAAACCCCTTCGAATCAAGTGTGCTTCGATCTGCGTTATTAAACATCTTTAGATTACCGCAATCAATGCATGGACAGTACATAAATTTTATCCCCTTCTTCAACATATCTTACTCGGCAGCTCTTCTAAAAGCAAACACGCCATTAATATACTCTAAACTCACATGGTTCACACCGTACATCTAGTTTCGGTCCATCTACGCTCTGCATATAACAAATTAGTGTCAAATTAGATTAATAAACTGCAAGTACGTACTCTTCCTATTTACCAAACATACTTAAATTGATTAGCGATTAATTTATCATCCATGGACTCCTAGTGAGATTATTTGTCATCCATGGACTGTTCAACACTTTCTCATCAAGTGTCGAATAACTTCATGTGGTCGACACTTCGAACACTAGTGGTATGGCCATGCACTTTTTTTATCCGACCACAACGAGGGGCCAGAGACATCTCTCCTATTATGTTAGGAGGTGTAAATCCTATATCCGACCTGTCACATCCCTCTGCATGTTTCATAGCATACCCGAAAGCTACCTTTATAACTACTCAGTTACGAGTAGCATTTGGCAACCCCTAAGAGTGCTATTACACATGTAGGAAACCATATTGATCTCAGGTCTAAGGATTACACATCATCATTGCTTGAGACCAACTGATGACACACGAAATCATAACAATCTCAACAGTATCTCAAGGTGGGTCTATCCAATACCATGTTCTCTAACATGTGTCCATATTATTGGTTTGATATCTCTATATCCATAACCTATGAAACATAGTCATCAACCAATACATGTGCTAGTCTATTCATATGTGTTCTCATATGTTTCTGACCAGGTAACATTTAAGAATAATCATCGCAGAAATATAGAGTTTCACAATCAAGTCACATACTTGATAATAAATATTATCGATATTATTCTAGGAATATGATAACATATTATCCAATGTTATGAATATAATGAAATATAATAATCTCTATGATTGCCTCTAGGGTATATTTCCAACAATCTCCCACTTGCACTAGAGTCAATCATTTAAATATCTAATACCGATAGCTTTTGTGTGTGCCTCATGCTTTGGCTGTGTGAGAGGCTTTGTCAACGGATAAACAACATTTAAATCCGTATGAATTTTGCATATCTTAACATCTCCTCTATGCACCAATTATCAAATAAGATGATAACACCTGAGTATATGCTTGGACTTCTAATGGGATCTAGGCTTCTTAGCCTGCGCAATGGCTCCATTATTGTCACAATAGAGATCTATTGGGCTCGAGGCACTCGGAACCACACCCAACTCAGCAATGAAATTCCTTATCCAAACACCTTCTTTCGCAGCTTTAGAAGCCGCAATGTACTCGGCCTCCGTCATAGAATCAGCTACCGAATTTTTCCAGCTCACTGTTCCTCCATTCAAAGTGAATACAAAACTAGATTGCGAACGGTAATCATCTTTGTCGGTTTAGAAGCTTGCATCAGTGTAACCATTTACAACGAGCTTTTCATCACTGCCATAAACTAGGAACGCATCCTTAGTCCTTCTCAAGTACTTAAGGATGTTTTTCACAATCGCCCAAAGGACCTTCACCAGATCACTTGGTATCTCGCTATAACACTTAGAGCATATGATACATCTGGTCGTGTACATATCATGGCGTACATGATAGATCCAATAGCTGAAGCATATGGAATACCACTCATACGGTCTTGCTCATCAGTTGTCGAAGGACACTGACTCTTGCTAAGACTTATGCCATGTGACATAGGTAAGAACCCTTTCTTGGCATCTTGCATGTTGAACCGAATCAACACCTTGTCAATATAAGTACTTTGGCTTAATCCAATTAGCATTCTTGATCTATCTCTATAGATCTTTATCCCTAAGATATATGCTACCTCTCCTAGGTCCTTCGTTGAAAAACTATTTTTCAATGATGCCTTAATGGATTTCAGCATAGGAACGTCATTCTCAATCAATAATATGTCATCCACATATAAGATTAGAATAACAAGTGCGCTCCCACTAACCTTCATGTAAACACAAGGTTCTTCTTTGTTCTTGAAGAAACCAAACCTTTTGATCTCCTCATCAAAACGTAAATTCCAACTCTGAGATGCTTGCTTCAATCCATAAATGGACTTCTGAAGTTTGCACACTGTAGGACCGGAAAGGCGACTAGAGGGGGGGTGAATAGACGCTTTCTCTATTTTTCTCCTCGATCGAACTCAACACTACTTTCACTCCAATAGCTATAAAAGCTATGAAGGTCTGTATACAGGCACAGCGGATGACCTGTGTTGAATCTGATCAAACCCCGAAGCAAATAGTATCTCTTTGAAATGCACAAAAATCAACAAGAAACAGCGTATATAAGGTGTGTGCACTAGTACTCAGTAAGTTGATAGCTAACAAAGCAATGGCACAATTAAGGCAGTGTCATGACCCTCGGACTTGTGTCTCATGGATGCTCTTAGCAATCACTGCTTTAATACCCAAGAGCATCGGTCCCTTGGCAGCCCAGTCACGAGAGCTACCACTTCCGTACTCAGCTCCAGCAAGAACGACAACTCATTGCCAGCACTAAGGTCATCAAGCAGTTTTCTTCTAAACAACGAAACACAAAAGCTCAAGATCGGACAAGCAATAAATACACCTACTTTTATCTCTCAGGACAAAACACCACGATCTCTTGGAATCAAACTAGAACAGAAACATGCATCTGCTGCTTTTACAAGATCGAATCAATCCACACATAGTCGATAAGCATGCACAAAGAAACAGGAACCAAGGCAATAAACAAATCAATACTCAAAGCAAACGTTTCGTGATCCACAAACCGATGGGATAATCCAAAAGCAAATTGATTTTTTTCCTGGAGCTCTGCCTACATCCGCCGCCAGGGGCATGCACAGCAAGAAACCACTCACAAGCAGAAGCAGGAAACGGCAATCAACTACATGGACTTTTTCTGTCTGCACATCACGCTACAAGCCGCCGGCCCCTCTTTTTCTTTGTCTACAGAACAGAGCATGAACAGCCGCCGCAGAGGGCTCCTGTTTTTGCGGGAGAATAGGCCGCCGCCACCTTACTTTTTCTGTCTGCCGATTCACTTCACCCCAGGGGCCGCGATGGACACTCCGGACCACGCACCCTCCTGCACGCCAACGTGTGCCGCAACAAACAACAAGAAACCGACACGCACGCACAAAGGAAACTGCAGCCAAATAGCAATAAGCAAAACTAAAACCACAACCAGCACTAGAAATCAAAACAATGCCTCACATGCATCGAAGAAATCACCAAAAGAAAAACATCAACCAATCAGATCCTTGGATCAACTCAATGCAACATCAATGCATTTCATATCAAGCACAGCAAGGATCCTTTCACACACAAGAGCCAAAGAAGCGGCAATCAATTACAGACCAGACAATCCATTTTCTATGCATACGCCGGCCCTAGATCTGTCTGTCTACCAAGAAACTACCAGCCGCCGCCAAGAGCTCCTTTTTTCACGGGCACAAAGCCGCCCAGAGCTCCTTATTTTACTAAGCAAACCCACCTAATATCCCATCTCCATCCTTTTATATGACAGCCACCAACCCTAAAACCCTTTTAGAATTGAAGCTTCTAGAAGATTAAACCTAATGGGCTTCCATTAAGGCCCAACAACAACGAAACACACACGCACGCGTTTTAAAGCGCCGTCTTCACTTCTCTTGACCTAATCCACTTCTTGACGCACCGTCTTGCGCCGCGGGTTGGTATTAGGTCACCAAGGTGGTATTTGGTAAAATTACCAAAATACCCCTTCTCGCTCCTTCTCCATAGACCGAGTCCAATCCAGTCGAAGCAATCGCCTGCTCCGCCACATGTAGGTTGATCCAGCGGCTCTCATCGTGTCAGCAAGTCTCTCCCATCCGGTTCCCACCGGACCACCTTGGCACTTGCACCGACCCCTTGACCGCTTGATCAACCATCAGACCGAATCGCCTGCTCGGTCACCTTTGTCCATTCTCAAGGCCACGCTTGAGTCCATTGACCTTACCCGGCATCCTTGATCGTTCTGGACCTCAGCTCTCCAAGCTAAGTCCCGATCCTCCTCGCCGTTGACCATCGTTGACCTCCAAGCCACCTACACAGCAATAGACAAGCAAATCGAATCCGGGAACAAGTTCTTCACAACTTAACCCACGTTAGCTCAAAACATGCAATATGCAACATATATGAATTAACAAATATGGATATGACATAACCCACAATCAATTTTTAATTAACTCAACATTCAGCACAAAAACGGTCTGAACACAGTTCACTGGCCGCCTCTCTAACTTTGCCGAAAACGCATGAAACTTCAAACCAACCAAGCCATTACCAATTGTTTCATCATCCTAAGATCATGAGCATATCCCCATGATATCCAAAATGTCCCCCTTGATGAACACATTGGCAATTTCTCAGAAAATGTAGTTTTGGGGTTTGAAAAGTAAAATACTTGTAGTTTTCGCGCAAAGGCATAACTTGGTTCAAATGCAAGAAAAAGCAAAGGAAATGACCAAGCTGGCTCCAGAATAGCATAAGCAAGTGAGATAAGGCAAAAGAAAGCACAAAAGCTTCAATTTCCAAAGAATAGCAAAAAATCTCACTTAGGTCCATATGAAAGAACAATTGTTCTATTTGACCTTTGATCATTGAGATGAAAAGCTCTGAAACAACATTTTTGACCAATCTTTCTCCTTCTTTGACAATGGATTCATCAAGGTGTATGGAAGAAGATAGAGCATGAATGTAATGAAATGGCTGCAATTTTTTAAATTTTTAATTTTTTTTTGTTTATAATTTGAGCAAAAGGAGCCATGAAGATTATCCATGAAGACTGTACAAGTATTACACCAAGCCATATTATGTGAAGACACTATGTTCAATCATGGCAAAACATGTACAGCAAAGCTAAGGCCAAAATAGCAATAATCTGATATTAAAAGAATCGACAGGATGACAAGGTGCTCAAGATCACAGTTTAACTAAAGGTATCCAAAAATGAGTCAGGCCATGTTTATAAGCAAAATGGAGCCATAAGCTAGAAAATGAGTCAATTTTGAGCATTTTTTGGATCAATTGTGAATCAATTTGTTCAAGCATTTAGAATTTAGCACTTTGAGCACTTTGCTGAAAATGATTGGTTTTATCTTAGTAAAGCAAGTCCTGGACTAGGAGCCATCCACAACTGCCTCCTAAGCTTCAACCAATTGCCAATTTGTTTTCTTAACATTGTGCTAGATCTCAAACCTCACTACGACCATCCCAAGCAACAAAAGCTTAAGAGAATAGTCTGGGTCATCCAAAACTCCCCCTGAGTTCATGCCTAGTGTAATGGCAAGCTGTCTCATGAGAAAAAATTGGTGAGATCAGTTTTTTCACACAAAAAAGCTCATTTTTCATTTGCTTGACTTAAGAATTATCATAGCTCAGTTTGAAACTCAGAATAAGTTCAAGACTCAATGAAGCCTATATGATATGGCATGAATCATGAGAGGATCACTAAAGTAAAACTAGTCACAAGATCCAACAAGTCATATTATGATTCAGTTTTCTCACAGATAATAAAGCTAGCATGGCAAAAGCTAAGCTATACATAAAAAGCCATAAAAGAAATCTAGCAAGCTAGCACAAGACATGGCAATGTATAAAACATGAAAACAAGTCATACAAGGATAATAATCAAAGCTCCACAAGTTTATATTACAATGCAAGTTGCTGAATTTAAAAATGCGTTATGATACAAATGAATGCAAAAAGAGCAAACTCCCCCTCAAAACAGGCCAAGAGGACTAATAACCCCCAACTCTCCCCGCAAAGAAGCAAAACGAGAAGAATCAAGAGCTTTAGTGAAAATGTCAGCAACCTGCTGCTCAGACTCGACAAAATGAAGCACAACATCACCCTTCTCAACATGGTCTCTAAGGAAATGATATCTAACGTCAATATGCTTAATCCTAGAATGTTGCACTGGGTTTTTGGCAATGTTTATGGCAGAAGTGTTGTCACAGAAAAGAGGAACACTACCCAAAGACAATCCATAGTCCCGCAGAGTAGACAAGATCCAGAGAACCTGAGAGCAACTACTGGCTACAGCTACATACTCGGCCTCGGCAGTGGACTGTGCAACAGAGGACTATTTCCTAGATGACCAAGAGATAAGAGATGTGCCTAAGAAATGACAAGTGCCAGAAGTACTCTTCCTATCCACTCTACACCCAAAGAAAATCAAAGATCGTAAAAAGCCCGAATAGAGATAGCAGAAGAAGAAGAATACCAAAGTCCAAAGTCAAGAGTGTCCTGAAGGTACCTGAATATGCGACGCACTGCTTGACGATGAGAAGCTCGAGGGGAAGCCTGAAATCGAGCGCACAGACACACAGCGAATTGTATGTCCGGCCTCGACGCTGTGAGGTAGAGGAGGGAGCCGATCATGTCATGCGGTACTCTTCCGTCCACGGCTCTCCATCCTCATCGTGGTCCAAAGACGGTGGTCGTGGCAATGGGAGTAGACATTGGCCTACTACTTCCCATGTCGAGCGTCAAGAAGGTCCTTTGTATACTTACTTTGATGAATGAAGGTGCCTTCTTTCGCTTGCTTGACTTGAAGACCAAGGAAGAAAGTCAATTCGCCCATCATGCTCATCTCGAACTCCCCGCCATAGAATCAAAATCTAGACACCAAAGCATGAGAAGAACCACCGAATATAATGTCATCCACATGAATCTGAACCAACAAAAAGTCACTGCCATGCCTGAGAGTGAACAAGGTTTTATCTACCATTCCCATTTTAAAATCATTTTTGAGCAAGAAACTCTTAAGCCTATCATACCAAACTCTAGGGGCTTGCTTCAATCCATACAAGGCTTTGGAGAGTTTAAAAACATGGTTTGGGAACTTGGGGTTTTCAAAACCAGGAGGTTGCTTGACAAAGACCTCTTCTTCTATGAAACCATTCAGAAAAGCACTTTTGACATCCATTTGAAATAGCTTGAAGCCCTTGGATGCCGCAAATGCTAGCAAAATGTGAATGGCTTCTAATCTAACTACAGGAGCAAAGATCTCCTCAAAGTCTAAGCCCTCTACCTGGGAATACCCTTGAGCTACAAGTATAGCCTTATTGCGAACTACCAACCCATCTTCACTTTGCTTATTTTTGAAAACCCATTTTGTTCCAATTACATTATGATTAGATGGAGGTTCAACTAAGGTCGAGACTTTGTTTCTTTCAAAATTTTCAAGTTCTTCATGCATGGCATTGACCCAAGAGGCATCAGAAAGAGCATGGGTGACATCTCGGGGTTCAAAAGAAGCAACAAAAGCAGAATGTGCATGAGAATCAGGAGAAATGAACCTGGAGCGAGTGACTCGCTCATGAAGATCCCCAATCATCTACTCAGGTGGATGCCGTCGCTGGATATGGAGAGGAGCTCCTGGTGCTGAAGTGGCCTCTACCTCATGGGCTGTGGAGGTAGAAGCAGAGCCACTCAGGTCGTCGGTGAAGATAGGAAGAGGCTGCTCAGCTGAAGCTAGAGTAGTAGTAGCAAGCTCTCCAACCATGTCAGAAGAGACTTGAGGATGGATTGGGTCCTCATCCTCAGAGTCATCATCGACGAAGATGCTCTCAGAAACCTGTGTACCTGCATCATCGAGTCTAGTACCAGGACTAGCCTCATCAAAAGTGACTTCGCAAGTCTCAGCAACTTTGTTAGTGTCAAAATTAAATACACGATAGCCACGAGAATGAGCAGGATATCCAAGAAATATGCCATCAGAATATCTAGATTCAAATTTATCAAGGTTGCCATGTTTAAGAATGAAGCACTTGCAACCAAAAATCTTGAAATGAGACACTTTGGGCTTATGACCAAATCTGAGCCCATAAGAAGTCTTGCTAATAACAGATCTCAAGAAAACCCTATTGGAAATATAACAAGCAGTAGAGATCGCCTCAGCCCAAAACCTTCTAGGTGTGGAATGCTCATCTAGCATGGTCCTGGCCATCTCTACAATGGTCCTGTTCTTCCTCTCTACCACTCCATTCTGCTGGGGAACTCTAGGTGATGAAAACTGGTGCTCTAGCCCCCTATCAAAACAGAAAGTGGCAAAGGAAGAATTCTTGAATTCTGTCCCATTGTCACTCCTAATGGCTCTCAAAGCTCCAAGAAGCTCAACAGCAAGTCTAAGGACCAACTCTCTAAAGAAGCCAAATGCCTCGTCCTTAGAAACCAGAAAATAAACCCATGAATACCTGGAGTAATCATCCACAATCACAAGTACATACCACTTCCCACCGGCTGACTGAACTCTAGAAGGACCAACAGTGTCTAAGTGCAAAAGCTGACCAGGTCCATCTATCATCACTATGGTAAGAGGTGGATGAGAAACAGAAACCATCTTACCATGTCTACAGGGTGTGCACACAAGATCTCTAACAGCCTTTAGCCTAGGCAAACCTCTAGTCAAATCCTTGCTACTGACTCTAGTCAAGTGGTCGAAGCCTATGTGACCAAGCCTACGATGCCACAGCACTAGATCATGGGAGTCAGATGCTACAAGACACCTAGGGCTAGAAGCAGAAGAGATACTGAAATCAGCACAAAAGATCCTCTCAAACTTGGAGATCTTAAAGACAAGCTCACCAGAGGAATCTAGAACTCTACACTTACCACGCTTAAATCTCACCTCTAGACCCTCATCAAGCAGCTGAGAAACAGATAGCAGATTATACCTCAGCTTACTTACCAAAGCGACATCCTTGAGCATGAATTTGTTGTTGACGCCAAGACCGTGCCCTTGGTCATCACGGTCCCGGTATAAGCATCCCCAAATGTGATCAATTCATTGCTAGATGCACGTGTGAGGGAGGAGAACCATCTAGAATCTCCAAATATGTGTCGAGAACACCCGAGTCAACAAGCCATATGTCCTCCTTCCTCGCATTTACGGACCTACAAAGCACGAATAGGAAACATATGTGCCTCAGTACTGGAGTTAGTGATAAAAGACTTGGGAATCCAGTACTGAGTCACACGATGCTTGGGCAAAGCAAAGAGAAGCAAAGAAGAAATGATTAGGAGCAAAATCATAAGAATGCACACGAGAACCACCTAGACCTCTCCGAATCGACCTACCAAAAGGTCGGTACTCCCCCTGTCTAGATGCTACCCGCGGTCTCTCCTCACGATATTCTAAACAAGAACGCTGCCTAGAACCACCAAAGGAGTTAAAGAAGTCATCTACGAACCTAGGCCTATGTCTAGCAGAAAAGACAGGCTGCCTAGCTCTAGAGACTATAGTAGGTGAAAGAACTCCTCTAATGGTTCTCAAGGTACTCATCCTCTCCTTCCTCTCAATCTTGGCTCTACGGAAGTAGAACTCAACAATGTGGCCATTCTTCTTGCAGAAGGTGCAATGGTACTTGACCTTTTGAAGGGTCTGACTTGATGAAGTAGAAGCACCTATCTTGTTAGAAGTGGTTTGGGCAAAACCAGCAGATTTAAAGACAATCCTAGATGGCTTAGAGGGTTCTACCTCAAACAGGCCACTCTCAACAGCTCTAACAACCTTAGATGGATGGTTCTTGGTATGCTCTAAGGAATCAAATCCTAGGCCACTATTATTCATACTCACCTTAGATTTGTCTAGAATCATGTTGAGGTTCTTCTTCCCACCAATAAACCTCTCAAGAGTCCCTTTAAGGTAGTCATTTTGTTTGACTAGTTCATAACAAGAAGCACACTTATTTGACTTGCTAGCCCTATCAGACTTTTCCTTATAGTGAGCTACCTCGGCTTTCAAAGCCTCACAATAGTTATCTCTAATCCTATCCAACTGCTCTTTGAACTTAACTCTAAATGCTTCTTGTATCTTATCTACATTATGCCCAAGTTCAATACAAAGAGTACAAGAATTAGAATTAACAACTTTCTTGGAAGCAGTCATGGACATGGATTGTTCAATTTTAGTCTTTTCCTCTAGTGTCTTGTTTAAAGCATCATTCTCAATTGTGAGTTTAACACAGTTTTCACATGAAGCAGTTTTAGAATAAAGGACCATTTCAGTCATTTCTTTCATTTTAGTCTTATTTTTCTTACAATGAGAGCAGGTGTGACTAGCATCAAATTTCATCAATTCTTTTGTAGCACTATCCAATTTTAGTTCAAGCAAAGCACAATTTGAACAAGGCAAAGGGATAACATCTACAGTAGTCACATCTAAAGCAATGGCATTCAAGCAAGCAGGACTAGACTTGAGGGATTGTAGTTCATCAAGAGCATCTTTCAATTGATTCACAACAGAGGAATGAGCAGATTTCATATTGATCAATTCATTTTGCAAGCTAGAGCAAGAGTCACAAATATCAACAGGACTAACAGATTTAAGCCTAACAACCTCTAAGTTCAGATCATCAATCATGTTGTCCTCTCTCTTAATCAATTTAGCTTGCTTCTTCAAATTGTGTTCAGCAATGACCAAAGCACGCTTCATATCAGCAAGTGAGGGACATACCTCATCTGGATCGCTGAAAAGGTCGTCATCGTTGGAGGAGTCGACGTCGTGATCGCCCTTCACCATAAAGCACATACCGTGAAGTCCTCGAGCCTTCTTCTTGCCATGAGAGTCGCTGCCGTTGCTGCCCTCCGCCTCCGAGTCCACATCGCTCATGTCAACATTTTCAAGAGCGGCAAGGACCCGGCTGACGAACTTGCGGTAGTTTGGCTTCTTTGCTTTTGCATCCCGAGCTTGAGGATGCTTCTTGAAGTTCTTCTCCTCCTTGCCCTTCAGCTTGGGGCATCTAGAACGAATGTGGTTTGGCTCACCACACTCAAAGCAAGTAATCGGACCACCTCTCCTTCTGTTCCTCACCTTGTTGTAAACTCTCGAGAATTTGGTGGATAGGAGGGCTAAATCATCCTCAGGTAGCCTCTCTAGCTGCTCATCGCTCAAAGAATGCAAAGGCATAATGAAAACCAGATGAGCCAAAATCACAAGAATCAAGAGCTACCCTTAGATGGGTCAACCACAAGAGCCATCGACTGCCTTTGGGGAGACACGAGATGAAATCAATCTCATGCGTCTTCAACCTCGAGTAAAGCTTATCCATGGTAAGCTCACTCATGACAAGTGTTGTCATTGATGGATGTGATCTTCATCCCCGCACCTTCACATCAAGAGCACCCAAAAGTCAAGTGCATTCTCGGACTCAAGGTGAAAACAAGATCAACAGCGCGAAGATCATGAAGAATCTTGGAGAACCTCCCCCACAGCTCATCTAAAGACTCACTAGGCCTTTGCTCGATCCTTGAGTATTCTTTCTTGAGCTGGTTCTATCTCACTTCCTTGATCGCAGTAGAGCCCTCGTGGTAGTCACAAAGGGTCCTCCAGATCTCGTGAGCAGACCTCAAATGAGCCACGCACTCAAACTCAAATCGACTAAGACCTTGGATCAGAAGTTCCGAGCCTTGCTATTAGCCTCAACATCTGGAGTGATCACATCGTCATTGGCTGGCACGACATATGGATTTTTGACCTTAAGCCAAATAGCGTGTCCTTGAGCCTCGATGTAGGCATGCATGCGTGCCTTCTAGTAAGCAAAATTAACTCCATCGAAAACAGGTGGTTTGGTTGAATGCTTGTCAGTCGCCATAGCTCCAAAGACCGGTTAAGATCTATGAGAAGAGCTAACCGGGCTCTGATACCAATTGTAGGACCAGAAAGGCGACTAGAGGGGGGTGAATAGACGCTTTCTCTATTTTTCTCCTCGATCGAACTCAACACTACTTTCACTCCAATAGCTATAAAAGCTATGCAGTGCATATCTGATACGTGCACAAATGGATGACCTGTGTTGAATCTGATCAAACCTCAAGCAAATAGTATCTCTTTGAAATGCACAAAAATCAACAAGAAACAGCTTATATAAGGTGTGTGCACTAGTACTCAGTAAGTTGATAGCTAACAAAGCAATGGCACAATTAAGGCAGTGTCATGACCCTCAGACTTGTATCTCATGGATGCTCTTAGCAATCACTGCTTTAATACCCAGGAGCATCGGTCCCTTAGCAGCCCAGTCACGAGAGCTACCACTTCTGTACTCAGCTCCAGCAAGAATGACAAGTCATTACTAGCACTAAGGCCATCAAGCAGTTTTCTTCTAAACAACGAAACACAAAAGCTCAAGATCGGACAAGCAATAAATACACCTACTTTTATCTCTCAGGACAAAACACCACGATCTCTTGGAATCAAACTAGAACTGAAACATGCATCTGCTGCTTCTACAAGACCGAATCAATCCACACATAGCCGACAAGCATGCACAAAGAAACAGGAGCCAAGGCAATAAACAAATCAATACTCAAAGCAAAAGTTTCGTGATCCACAAACCGATGGGATAATCCAAAAGCAAATTGATTTTTTTTTGTTGGAGCTCTGCCTACATCCGCCGCCAGGGGCATGCACAGCAAGAAACCACTCACAAGCAGAAGCAGGAAACGGCGATCAACTACATGGACTTTTTCTGTCTATACATCACGCTACAAGCCGCCGGCCCCTCTTTTTCTTTGTCTACAGAACAGAGCACGAACAGCCACCACCGAGGGCTCCTGTTTTTGCGGGAGAACAGGTCGCCACCACCTTACTTTTTCTATCTGCCGATTCACTTCACCCCAAGGGCCGCGACGGACACTCCGGACCACGCGCCCTCCTGCACGCCAACGTGTGCCGCAACAAACAACAAGAAACCGACACGCACGCACAAAGGAAACTGCAGCCAAATAGCAATAAGCAAAACTAAAACTGCAACCAGCACTAGAAATCAAAACAATGCCTCAGACGCATCGAAGAAATCACCAAAAGAAAAACATCAACCAATCAGATCCTTGGATCAACTCAATGCAACATCAATGCATTTCATGTCAAGCACAGCAAGGGTCCTTTCATACACAAGTGCCAAAGAAGCGGCAATCAATTACAGACCAGACAATCCATTTTCTATGCATCCGCCGACCCTAGATCTGTCTGTCTACCAAGAAACTACCACCCACCGCCAAGAGCTCCTTTTTCTCACGGGCACAAAGCCGCCCAGAGCTCTCGATTTTCTGGTATGAATTTCACAAATATCCCATCTCCATCCTTTTATATGACAGCCACCAACCCTAAAACCCTTTTAGAATTGATGCTTTTAGAAGATTAAACCTAATGGGCTTCCGTTAAGGCCCAACAACAACGGAACACACACGCATGCATTTTAAAGCGTCGTCTTCACTTCTCTTGACCTAATCCACTTCTTAACGCACCGTCTTGCGCCGCGGGTTGGTATTAGGTCACCAAGGTGGTATTTGGTAAAATTACCAAAATACCCCTTCTCGATCCTTCTCCATAGACCGAGTCCAATCCAGTCGAAGCAATCGCCTGCTCCGCCACGTGTAGGTTGATCCAGCGGCTCTCATCATGTCAGCAAGTCTCTCCCATCCGGTTCCCACCGGTCCACCTTGGCACTTGCACCGACCCCCGCACTGCTTGATCAACCAGTTGCACCGAACTGCCCGTTCGGTCAGCTTTATCCATTCTGCGCCACACTTGAGTCCATTGACCTCACCCGGCATCCTTGATCGTTTTGGACCTCAGCTCTCCAAGCTAAGTCCTGATCCTCCTCGCCGTTGACCGTCGTTGACCTCCAAGCCACCTGCACAGCAATAGACAAGCAAATCGAATCCGGGAACAAGTTCTTCACAACTTGACCCACGTTAGCTCAAAACATGCAATATGCAACATATATGCATTAACAAATATGGATATGACATAACCCACAATCAATTTTTAATTAACTCAACATTCAGCACAAAAACGGTCTGAGCACAGTTCACTGGCCGCCTCTCTAACTTTGCCGAAAACACATGAAACTTCAAACCAACAAAGCCATTGCCAATTGTTTCATCATCCTAAGATCATGAGCATATCCCCATGATATCCACACACACTTTACTAGCATTCTTTGGATCGACAAAACCATCAGGCTGTGTCATGTACACATCCTCATCTAGGTTTCCTTTAAGGAAACCCGTTTTGACATCCATTTGCCATATCTCATAGTCGAAATATGCAACAATAGCTAGAATGATCTATACAGATTTAAGCATCGCTACCGGTGAGAAAGTCTCATCATAGTCAACCCCTTGAACTTGTCGAAACCCTTTTGCGACTAGTCGAGCTTTATGAATGTGAATATTTCCATCCATGTCAATCTTTTTTCTAATAGATCTATTTGCACTCAATGGTTTTAACACCATCAAGTGGATCAACTAGGTTCCAAACCTGATTGTGTCTCATAGAGTCTATCTCAGATTTCTTGGCTCCAAGCCATTTCTCAGAGTCTGGGTCCATCATTGCTTCCTTATAAGTCTTAGGCTCATCATTATTCAATAATAATACGTTATGCCCATACCTTATAGGCAATTGACGTGGCCTTTTAGATTTACGTGGGGCTCATGCCTCATCTACAGGTTCAATACTATTTTGTTCATCCTGTAGAGGTTCAATAGCTGAAGCATATGGAATACACTTTCAGATGTTTCTTGAATTTCTTCGAGTTGCACCTTTCTCCCACTAACTGTAACACCCTGGCTATTCGGAAGCCAAGATGTCACCTAAATAATCTAACATATAACCATAATGCGGAAGAATTAGAACACCTTCTCATCTAATGACAAAAAGAGATGAATATTCAATAGGACCATTTCATTAATATAGTCCGAATCTAAGCAATAACTATCGAAGGAATAATCAAAGATCACAAGTACTACTGAATTAACCATAACATAGCAATAGGTATCATTCATCATATAAATTTATTTATTACAGTTCATCAATAACGAATGAAAGATAAAACTAAATCATAATTTTGGACTTGAATAGGGTGAAGTGAATGAGTAGTGCGTGTCTACTCCCTCCCAATAGAGCCAACATCAATAATAACCTAAAATAAACAAACAACGCAAGAATGAGTTCGAGACTCAAAGAATACAAAGTGAATAAATGGGACATACAACAAACATGATCAAGCCAACATCATTGAGGAATATGAATAAATCACGAATCTAATATTTGAATGAATGGAATGAATGGATTGAATGAAATGAAGGGACTACACACATGCATATACCGGTATTGCTAGTGACACACCCGTCGGTGTTCACCTAAGCCCGCATTTAACAAAATGCGGGGATCCAAGTCCCGTATGAAGAACGTTTCATACGGGTGTCCCAATCTACCCACATTGGAATGGTGGGTCTTACGTGCCCATACTGAAATTAATGGGTCTTTTTAATCCACTCCCGTGGATGAAACATGAATAATAGATGCATGGAATGCAATATGTATATTGAAAAGACATGCTCTCTAATCATGGAGATAACACATATGGAAGGAACATGAACATTAAATATTATCATGGATCTTAGAAAAAACACAAAATCAACATCAAGCATTCAATATTTTCTAATTATCAGAACATCAAAGTACTTGCCTTCCGCGATGCGACGCGTTAGTAGGCAATGGCGGTGCTCCTAAACCTGAAGCCTCTCCGCCTACACAATATATACTCGAAATAAGAATAACATATAATAGGACACTTCCATTAACATTCTACAACGCCTTCTCGACAACCCACAATTAACTAATTAGATCTAATCTGAAAACAGACGACACAATCATGGAACTGATTCTGGACAGCAGCACGGAATCACTCATATCTCACGATCTGGGACTCGGAACGAGGTGAACCCAGATCCTATGGAAACTTAACGAACATATCTACGAAAACCTAGTTGGTGAGATAACCCAATTCGGCCAAAATCAATATACTACAGGCAGATGAACTTAAAAGACAGATTCTGCCCAGACGAAACGGATAGCAGTAAAGAACAGATCACAGCTTTTAATCTACAACTCCGATTAGGGTGTTATTTATCATTCTGGAAAGGTTATGAAAAATGCTAAAATAACCTAGTTGGGTGGAAACCCTGAATTTGCATTTAACATAAACATACCTTAAAAGACAAATTAACAGATCAATCACGTCAGAATTCTGGACAGCAGAAATGAAACTATCATAACTTTTGATCCGTATCCCGGAATTAGGTGTTCTTGGCGGCCACGGAAAGCTAAAAACATTATCTAGATATATCTAGAAGATGGGCATCCCCAATTCGCATCTAAGAACCCAAAATCGACCTCGCAAGGTACCAGACAGAATTGAACATCTATCGGCAGCAAAACGATCCAACCCAATTAATCGAATTTGCCTCTAATCATCAACAAACAGCGGGGAAAGCACTTCGTTATCCTTGAAGATCCGCGGGAAGACGATGATCTATCCTTGAAGAAGCTCCTCTCCTAGTCCCTTCTCCTTTCTTCCCGATGGCCGGCAGTAGGGAGGGTGGCGCCGGGGAGAGGAGGAGCAGCAGGAGGCGAGCATCAGAGCACGATGCTCTCAGAAGGCGGCTGCTATCGGAGCAAGGAGTGGCTAGGGTTTGGTCCCTCCTCCCTTGCCTTCTAATGGGTCCGCCAAATTTCATGGGCCTTGGGCCACTATGGCCGCTCCTCTCCTCTCGAATATGGGTTGGTGGCCCATTCCTTTCCTAAAATTCTAAATTTTGAACTTAATTCCATCTCTAAACTTTGTTACAATCGATATTGAATAAATTTCCCTCTCCCGAATAATATTTTCTCCAATTGATATTTGGGGTATTACACTAACTCCTTTTGAAAGAAACTCTTTTTTTTCTAAAAAGACACCATTTCGGGCAACAAAAACTTTGCCCTCTTCTCGGTTGTAGAAGTAATATCCTTTGGTTTCCCTAGGATATCCTATAAAGAAGCATTTATCTAACTTGGGTGTGAGTTTATCAGATGTCAAACATTTAACATAGACATCATATCCCCAAATCTTCAGAAAAGACAAACTAGGACTCTTCCCAGTCCATATCTCATATGGTGTCTTATCTACTGATTTAGATGGTACACTATTTAAAGTGAAAGTGGCAGTTTCTAGAGCGTAACTCCAAAAAGACAATGGCAGATCTGATTGGCTCATCATCGATCGAACCATATTCAACAAGGTCCGATTACACCGCTCGGACACCCCATTCCATTGTGGAGTGCCCGGTGGTGTAAGCTGGGGAATAATTCCACATTGCTTCAAATGATCACCAAATTCATGGCTCAAAAATTCACCTCCACGATCAGATCGTAAAGATTTGATTGTCTTGCCATGTTGATTCTGTACCTCACTTTGGAAGTCCTTGAACTTTTCAAAGGATTCCGAATTGTGCCTCATTAAATAGATATATCCATATCTACTATAGTCATCGGTGAAAGTAATAAAGTATTGAAAACAACCTCTAGCTGTCGTCCTCATCGGTCCACACATATCAGTATGTATGAGTGCCAACAAGTCGGATGCCCTCTCAGCTTGACCAATGAAAGGAGTCTCGGGCATTTTTCCGAGTAGGCAAGATTCGCATGTTTCAAATTATTCCAAATCAAATGAGTTTAGAATTCCATCATCATGGAGCTTCTTCATATGTTTCTTACTTATGTGACCCAAACGACAATGCCAAATAAAAGTGAAATTCATATCATCAGGCCGAAGCCTCTTCGCATTAATATTATAGACGGGTGGATCATCAGGATTTAAAATAAACAACCATTCATAACAGGAGCATAGCCATGAAACATTTCATTAAAAAATATGGAACAACCATTGTCCTCAATAATGAACTTATAACCCTTTGCCATCAAACATGAGGCAGAGATAATGTTTCTACTTATGGCTGGAACATAATAACAATTATTTAATTCCATAATAAATCCTAAGGGCAAAAGTAATGGCAAAGTCCTGACGGCTAATGCAGCAACCCTTGCTTTACTCCCAACGCGAAGATCCATCTCGCCTCTTGCTATTCTCCTACTCTTTGTTAGACTCTGCATCGAATTGCAAATATGAGCAACCGATCCGGTATCAAATACCCAAGAGTTAACAGAAGAGTCAGCAAGAAAAATATCTATAACATTAATACCTGAAGTGGAAGGTTTAGTTCCACCATTCTTTTTTAGATCAGCTAGATATTTCTTGTAGTTCCTCTTCTAATGGCCTGTTCTTTGTAGTAAAAGCATTCATTCTCTTGAGTCGGGCCGGAATTAGTCTTGGGTTTAGGCTTGTTAGTTTGGATCCTATCCGAAACTTTAGCCTTGCCCTTTCCTTTGACCCAAATCTTAGCCTTCTTCTTGAAGCTTGTATTCTTTTGCACCATCATCATATGATTGTTGCTTATCTTAATGCTGTCCTCTGCAGTCTTGAGTATTATATGCAGTTCGGTGAGATTCTTGTCTAAGCCATTCATATGGAAGTTCAGAATGAACTACCCAAAGCTAGCAGGAAGCGAAGCAAGAATCAAATCTGTAACTAACTCTTGGCTAAGTGGAAAACCAAGTTTTTCCAAGTTCTGTGTGTAACCAACTATCTTGATCACATGTGGGCTCACCGGACTACCCTCAGCTAGCTTACTCCCAAACAACTTCTTTGAGATCTCATATCTCTCAGTTTTTGCTTGTGTCTCAAACATGCCTTTCAGTGATACGATCATATCGTAGGCCTCTATGTTCTCAAACTGCTTCTGAAGGTCTGAGTTCACAGCAGTAAGCATGAGACAGCTAACATCAAGGGACTCATCACATGCCTTTTTATAGGCGTTTTTAAGAGTAACAACAGCACACCCCATGCCATCGCCCCTCTTTTATAGGCGGATACAACGGGTCTCGAACTTGAGGCCCATTAGGAACTCGTGGCCTACAAGAATTTGGATCACCATCTAAATCAAATCCTACCCCTTTAAGTGTGTGACCCTATAGGTTCATGTGTAATCAGTTGTGACTCGAAAACTCTTTTCCGACCACGAGTCGTTAGCGGTACCTAGCAGCACATAACGATTCCCAAACACACATAGAATATATCGAACGAACCTTAATGTAATATGATCTATGACTAGGTCCTTATCACTTACGACCAGCTCGTATCTAGTCACGACCAGTCCAAACTTAGTTATGACAAGTTCGTAACTCCTTACGACCAGTTAGTGATTATGTTCGACCAGTCTACGACCAGCTCGTATCTTCATACAACCAGTTTTTGACCAGCTTCGAGACGTCCTATTGGACCTCCTCGATAAGTTTCTCCAGGACCACTCCCAGACCATTCCAGGACCACTCCTGGCAGAGGAGGTCCTAGAAAACGGTTATCCCTACACATGAAGAAAGGATATTGGTCGTACTATCTGGTTGAACTGAACGACCTGTTTGTGTGTTATCCCATTGCCTCACGACATCTGGTTGAACTCCAGGTGAGATTATTTGTCATCCATGAACTGTTCAATACTTTCTCGATCAAGTGTTGAATAACTTCATGTGGTCGACACTTCGACCACTAGTGGCATGGCCATGCACTTTCTTTATCCGACCACAACGAGGGGCCTAGAGACATCTCTCCTGTTATGTTAAGAGGGGAAAATTCCATATCCGACCTGTCACATCCCTCTGCGTGCTTCATAGCATACCCGAAAGCTATCTTTGTAACTACCCAGTTATGAGTAGCGTTTGACAACCCCTAAGAGTGCTATTATACATGTAGGAAACCATGCTGATCTCAAGTCTAAGGATTACACATGATCATTGCTTGAGACCAACTGATGACACACGAAATCATAGCAATCTCAACAGTGTCTCAAGGTGGGTCTTATCCAACCCCATGTTCTCTAACATGTGTCCATATTATTGGTTTGATATCTCCATATCTATGACCTGTGAAACGTAGTCATCAACCAAAACATATGCTAGTCTATTCATATGTGTTCTCATATGTTTCCGACCAGGGAACGTTTAAGAATAATCATCGCAGAAATATAGAGTTTCACAATTAAGTCACATACTTGATAATAAATATTATCAATATCATTCTAGGAACATGATAACATATTATCCAATGTTATGAACATAATGAAATATAATCATCTCTATGATTGCCTCTAGGGCATATTTCGAACAGTATACTGCCAGAAGGTACGTGTATATCCCCAAAACATGCACAATTTGTTGGCTGTTTGTTGTGAAAAAAATATTAATTTTGTGTTACCTAAGGTCAGAACGCCGCCGAAGATTTTCAGTCGTCTCTCCTTGCCAACGAGCTTGAGTCGAAATCGAATGACATGCAAGAACAACTTGTGATATGCTGGTGAGGTGCAGTGAGAAGCAGTGTTGAACCAATCCAAGAAGCCGATGAGTTCTTTAGGAGTTTAGAGGCACATATAGTTTCTAGCTAGTTTAACTTTGTAACTTTTTCTTTTTTCCCCATTCGGAGGGTACGTTGTGAAACCTTTTGGTTTCCCTTTCTTATAATGTGTTTGCCATCAGAATTTTAATTGGATTTTAGTTGTCTTGCTAGAGGTTGCATATGGAAACTACTGTCAAGCAATTCATTGGTTTGGCTCAAAATCTGATTTTTTTTAATAGAAAAAACTATCACAGACGGTTCTGAACAAGAACCGTCTGTGATAATTGATTATCACTGACGGTTGTTGTTTAGAACCGTCTGGGATAGCTTTTTTCACAGACGGTTCAAAAACCGTCTGTGATGACTCATGTCATCACTGACCCATAAAGTCAGACGGTTCAGAAAAACCGTCTGTGATGACGATTTTGAACCATCTGTGATGACCTTTTCTATAGTAGTGGTGGAAGGTGGAGAGGGTCTTCTCAATCTTCTACTCATCTGTGACTTGCTTGCCACAGAGTTGAAGATTGGTACATATCCTGTGTAAGGCATAATTGTACTCTCCCACGGTCTTGAAGTCAACAAACCTCAGTCGGATCCATTCCTACTCTGCCTAAGGAAGAATGGTGTAACCACTTCTTCAGTGCTGTCCACAAGGCTAGCGCGCTCTTCTCTGCCATGTAGTCATTCGTGAGTGTGAGGCAGAGGTGGTGCCCAAGAAAGTGAAGTGCCTGATCATTTTCCTCAGGGGTGGGTTTGGCATCCTTCGATGTACTAATTCCAATGGCAACGCGGAGCTTCTGGGCCCCAAGTACAATCTCGACGTCGGAAGCCCAAGTCAAGTAGTGTTAGCAGTGCTGGGCTAGCTCCTCGAACTGCTGGTTTGTGATGCTTGTCATCTACATGTGCATGCAAGAAATACATAAATTTACTGTAGGTAAAATGCATGAAATAAATTGGATAATGGTACAAAATACTCTCATAATGTTCCAAAATTTTCTACGCATTTTCTATAATTTCACTACTAATTTTAGTGATCAAAGACAATTTAAGCAATTACGATTAATCAAAAACAGTAAACAAATATAGAAAAGCATAGAAAATAATAACAATAGTGCTAAACATGCTTCAAATGCTAAAAATGATTCAAAATTTGAATTTTCGAGGTCCTTTTACGATGGAATATGAATTTTTGGTGAATTCTGTAAATTTCTAAGGACTTATCTAGAAATTTTCAGTTCTAAGAAAATTTTTGCGTAATTTTCCAATTTTTGAGGGCCTTTTTTTAAAAAAAATCCGTCGGTGCTAGCATTTGGTTCGCCAAGATGCGCGCCAAATTTCATTCTTGCTTGTACTTTCCTCGCCGAGGGCGACGGCTAGTGTTTAAACCCAGCCGAGTCGAGCAGCGGCGCGCGCGACACGACAGAGGCCTTTACGGGTCAAGGCGGCGCGCGATCGCTAAGCCGACGGTGAAGCGCGGCGGTGTGTTCGCGAGATACTGGTGCGGCGGCAGCTTCAGCGGTGGCGCGTCTTCAAGACGACGACTTCGGCGCGGGCGGTGCACTTCGGTGCTGCGCGCGTCTTCGAGATGGCCGATGCGGGCGTGGCCGATGCTCGACGCGATGACTAGCACCACGGCGCAGCCGTGCTCGCACTCGGCAGGGCCATTGGCAAGACGTGCGGGTGTGGCGCCGTTCATGACCGTCGATTCGGGGACACGCGCGACGGCCGCTTGGCGGCGGGCGACGCAGGGATCGTGGCCTCGCATGGCGCAGATCACCGTGTCGCGGGTAGCGTGTGTTGTCGTGGGCCGAAGCGCCAAAGAATGCGCGCCAAGCAGTTCGTATGTTCGATTTCTTTTCTTTTTCTTGCTCTTTCAATCTACAGTACAATCATCATCTACCCTTTCATGTAATATACCGATCAGCTTGGCCGGCGACTCCAAATCGGCTAGCGGTAGATTAAGGTGAATTTGCACTGTAGAAAATAATCAAGAAAGCAAAATTTGCGGAATTGAAAACGATCTAGAAAAGCGATTCAATCTACAAGTGTCGTGCTTCGACAATTACCTTTTGATCCGAGTAAAGGAGGCCTAGAGGTAGGCCGGAGCAGTTCATGCTGATAACGTATTGAGGAACTGTCACTGGTGAGTCCAATCCGATCGATCACCTCGTAGATGAAGATAAATCGCACACGTACATAAACTAAAATTGACACAGAGATATGTTGGAACTCTTTATGCTTTATTCCTCCTCTCAAAATTCACGTACAAATGATTCGAACCCCTCCCTATAAATAGACTAGAGAAGGATGAGGAGTTTATCATAGACCAAGGCCTGCCAGCTCAGACCCAAGTTTCCCAACAGTCCACAGCAAGGGGTGTGTGGCATAGAAGTCGGGTTTGGACATAACTTTGGGGCGGGAAGGGAAAGAAGTTACAGATTGAAACATCAGTTGTTCGTGTCACGAAACCATCCCCGTCCCCATACGGGGAGAGTCCGGCTGCCCCTTTGGCCCCACCCAGGTTTCTTCTTCTTCTCCATGAAGAAGATATGGCCACATATTTTCCGAGTAGTACTCTTAGTCTATAAATATAGGAGAGAAACTCATGTATTATGTATAGAAAAGCATGAGAATAAAGAAGATCATCAGATTGCTCTCTCCGTCTTGTATCTATTTGTTCATCTACTTTTGCTCTTACTAATTGACGTGATTGATCTTGTTCTAAGCATGAGAATAAAGAAGATCACCAGATTGCTCTCTCTCCATCTTGTATCTAGTTGTTCATCTACTTTTGCTCTTACTAATTGACGTGATTGATCTTGTTCTGGTTGTGATGATCCGTTGTATAGATCGCTCGACGATGCTAGTTATTTAACAGTTTGTGGGTTTTGGCAACCGGCGCATTAGTTGTTTTTGCACGTGGGGTTTTAATTAATCAAGATTGGATGGCTGTAATTTTAGAAAGCAATCATCCAATGGCTATTAATTTGTTGATGATGTGGCTCAACAAGATGTTTCGCTTTGTAGTCAATAATATAAGGGAGAGAGATTTGTCGGAACTTAGATCACATGAAAGGTTTAGCAAAAGAAAGGCGCATAAGGCTTCTCTCAATGGACAGTATCTTAGTACAGTTTCTTTAGTGCATGAGGAGTGTTAGGATACTATCTTCCCAATGCATGGTTTCTTATGGTGTAGTATCTTAGACTGTTTCATTTAATTACATGCATGATCTTTACTAGTATTTGAGCATTGTGGCCTATTTGTGGTATGTACTAAAGCAATACATGTTTGTTGACACACACAAACGTAAAAACACGAGATCGATCACAATAAATTTTATGCGTTGGATTTTGAGACCGAACTGGTATCTAGATTAGATACTAGAGTACCCTCTCTCTTCATTAACTATGGTGCCACATCATCATTTTGCCTAAATGGCAGGCTTAAGATACCAGCTAGGGTGAAGCACTGGGAACAGCCTAACGAGCTTGCACCTCACAGTCGATGCTATTTTTTTCTGGGATTGGTTAAAAGTTAGTAATATAATTTCTCTAAAAAAAATCAGTCAAATTTCTGACATTTTTTGTGTTGGCTCCTGAGCATCTCCTCCGGGAAATTGTAGAATGAACCAAATCTTCATTAGTTAGGTACTAAATTGCTGTTTCTCTGCTGCGCTACATTTGTTTTGCGGTGCTACCTCTATTTTGCTTTATCTTTTGAATGGAGCTCAAAGTTTCATATTAATTGGCCAATAATTGGTTATAGCTTAATTTTAGTGTAATTTGGAATTAGTTTAGGTTGTCATATTTCAACCCTAGGTGTGGCTATTTTTCTAGTTCCACCACTAGCTTATAAGCGAAGAGTAGCGCACAGTGGAGGAGGTGAAGAAGTGGTCAGTTAGGTTTGTGGCAGCAGCAGCAGAACTTTTTTTATTAATTAATCATTTTTTAATTTTTATTTTAAAGTTAACCTCCAGCGTATTTTATTTTCAACTCTACCCCTTTGGTCACACCATCATCCGTGGTGTGACAAAACAACGCTGTCACGCGGTAGAATAAGTCTGCTAAATAGTACTTTTTTGTCATGTCACTAGTCGTGGCATAACCAAACAACACTGTCACGTCACAGGTGGTGGCATGACAAGAGATACGAGCAGCGTGACAGCGTTGTTTTGTCACGCCACGGGTGATAACGTGATTAAAGAGGTCAGAATTGGAAATAAAGTGCGCTCGGGGTTAACTTTAGAATAAAAACTAAAAAAGGTTAATTAATATAAAAAAAATTCGCAGCAGCGAGAGATGCATGGTGGCAGGCTGACGTGGAGAGGCACGGGTGCGGTGGCAGCGACACGGTGTATGTTGGGGTTTCAATGAGGAGGTGATGAGTTCACACATGTCAACCATCGAGATAGTGTGGGATTTGATCGATGGAAGAATGTTTGATAGATTCTTTTGCAAAAAAAAAATATTAAAAAATTGAATGATACCTAGACTTCGTCGACTAAAAACTGCCTGGCCAACTTGGTCAGCAAGCAACCCAGCGGCATCCTCCCCAACTTGGTCAGCAAGCAACACAGCGGCATCCTCCCCAACGTCAAATCATCATCAACAAGTTCAAACAGGTGTTGGTGAACAAGCTCAAAGAGGTGGTGCATGAGGTTCCTGATCCCAAATACGACAATCATCTGCCACAATTGTGGGAAGCCAGGTCATTGTCCAGAGGTAGCCTGGATCACGAATCCGTGTTGCTCCCGCGTGGGTTACGATTCGGTCAACACGCACATGAATCCTTGTCCTACACGGACTCGTACACTCCTCATCTCGCGTCGGGTATAACTACTGAATGTCTGAATGAGCTCGCCCCAAACTTCCCTTCATTTACCTGGTAGGATCGGTGGTACGGGCGACGACCGTAACATGGCGCAATCGAAGGAAGAGCTGGTCCGGAGGGCGCAAGAGCTCGCAGAGAAGTGCTTCGTCGCCGGCGACATTAGTGGCGCTAAGCGATGGGCCCAGTCCGCGCATAAAGTCGCACCAGATCTCCCTGGAGTTGCGCAGGCCGTCGCAGTCTACGACGTGCACTCCGCCGCCGCCCGGAGGCCCATCGGGGTCGGTGGCGCACCCGACTGGTACGCCGTGCTCGACCTGCCCCCGCCGTGGTCCGGTGTGATCACCCACGACGCCATCAAGAAGCAGCACCGGAAGCTGTGCCTACTGGTGCACCCAGACAAGAACCCCTCAGCGGCTGCCGACGGCGCGTTCAAGCTCGTCCAGGCCGCGTGGGACGCGCTGTCGGCCAGGTATCCGCCGGTGACCGCCCCGTCGGCTGCGCCTGCGCATCCGCCGCGGGAAGAAGAGCTGTTCCGCTACAAACCTGGGACAGCGGCAGCCAAGGCAAAGAAGCCCCAAGATCCACCACCGCGGCAGACTGCGCCACCAACACCGACACAACGGCCGCGACAACCGCACGTACCGAGATGGCCCCAGGTCGTGCAAATGCATCGGAGCTCTCCACGGCCGGCAGTGGCACCGATTAGGGAAGAGGTGAAAGTGAAACCGCAGCGACAGAAGATGCCGTCACCGCCAACATCAGGGAGGCCCCCATCGCCCGCCAGGGGTGATTGCCCGTACTGCGGCGCAAGCACCAGTAGGCACTTCAAGGAATTAAATAGCATTTCAAAACAGCGGGTATATGTCTCGTGTTGGCTCCCAAGATCAGCGACCAATACGCACATACCCTTATCAATGTCAATCACAGTCATACAAAAGGTATACTACAATATATCAAAAGACATACAACATAAGGCTTAAGTATACAACTATTACAAAAGCGACTGACCGGCCAAATTCAAATAATAACATTAAGTAGCAACGGAAACAAGATAAATAAATCAAAAGGTCCAGCAAGGTGTGCCCACACCCAAGGCAACCGACTGGGAGTTAAAAAACATCACTATTCGTTAGCGTCGCCTAAATCAGTGCTAACGAATTGGTCAAGTATAATATCATCCTCACCTGAACAAGTAGATATCCGGGTTAAGTATAAAATTATACTCGCAAATCTTACACAAATAAAAATTTATACATGCTAGAGGATATCCAAAGGAGAGATATTAGTGGCTTGGTTTTTGCAGAAAACACAACAATTTTTATTCTACACATACCAGTTTTCAATTGCCATTTTGTAAATAGATTTTAAACCAAACTAAGAACAAGTGGCATAGATATACATATAGAGCAAACAATACCAAAGTGGTAGCCTACTTTGATAAACTAAAATGCATGAATGCCCATTCATATCGAATACCAAGTTGTACCATGCCAATTTTTTCTTAAGAATCTAACAATAATGACTCCCGAATCCAAGTGTGTTCGTTTGTAACCGTGGACACGGCTATTCGAATAGGTTGATCCCTACAAGGGAGTACTACTTTACCCACATGACTCGACCAGCCCCGTAAGCCAAACACACTTCCTTTGATGAGTTGACCGGGGAGTTTGAGACTTAATATTTTTCAGCAAGACGACCCTATTGAGTTGAATCACTCATGCGAGATAAAATCCCAACTTAGTACAAATCCATATAGGAAATACTAAGCGGGTATGCAAGTTGTGTTGTAGGGGCCAGTGTATGGTAGTTAGTATGTTGGTAACTCCCAACATAAGAAATAGTGATCACCCGCACATTATATATTACACTGGGTTCTTCAACCGGACCATTAGGAGATGCTAAAGGAGCAAGGAATCGAAGAATGCCTTACCGAATCAAGGTGGGAGGTGAAAGGGTGTTCTTCAGCCGAAAATGGTCCAACCTTCAAATCCTCAAGATCCTGCCGTGCATTGTTAAAATTGATTGAGGGGTTTTTCTTAGAAGATTAAAGCATGCAATGTGATGCGCAAGATCGATCATAATACTCACCGGAGTCGGAGATGAAATGGTGGTGTCCTCCGGAGCATGCTTTGGAAATGCCAAGAGCACGAAAATGGAATGAGAGCTACAAGCAAACGCAAGAGCTGAGGTTAGCCAAAATGGATAAGGTATTATGATAATGTTCTTTACTCATGATTTTCACTACTGGTCGTTTGACAAAGTGGCCCACTTCATCCCGGTCGATACCATATATCAGGGTGCCAAACACGCAGAACTCTATACAAACCACATTGTACGTCTGCACGGTGTGTCGAAGACGATAATGTCCGATCGAGGCCCTTAGTTTATCTCGCGATTTCGGGATGCCTACACAAGCTATTGAGAACCGAGCTATTATTTAGCACATCATTCCACCCACAAACAGGAGGTCAAACAGAGAGGACGAATCAAATTTTGGAAGACAAGTTGTGAGCTTGCGTGCTGTCCAATAGCATGAATTTGGACAAATGCCTAGCATTTGTCGAGTTTTTCTACAACAACTGTTTCCAGTCAAGCCTTCAAATGTCACTATTCGAAGCACTTTATGGGAGAAAGTATAGAACACCCCTATTCTGGTCGAAGGTCGCTGACAGACAATTCTTTGGACCGGCCATCATCCAACAAGCATAAGAGCACACTGACGTGATAAAAGGGCGCTTGAAAGAAGCACAGTCACGTCAAAAAGAGCTATGCCGATCATCACCGTCGCGAGCTGAACTTCAATATAAGCGATTATGTTTATCTCAAAGTCTCGCTAATACGAGGCATCCACTGTTTCCAAGTCGACGAGAAATTGTCACCTCGGTATATCGGACTGTACCAAATCGTCAAATGTAAAGGCGAAGTAGCGTACCAGTTGGAATTGCCACCCCAACTCTCAGATGTGCACCACGTCTTCTATGTATGGAAACTCAAGAAGTGCCTCCGGACTCTGAGCGAACTCGCTCAGTTGGAAAACATCGATCTCCAACCGAATCTTTCTTATCGGGAGCACCCGATCCGAATCTTAGACGAAGCCATACGACATACTCGTAGCCGCACCTGCAAGATGCTAAGAGTCTAGTGGAGCAACCACACCAAAGATGAAACCACATGGGAACTTGAAGGCCGTCTTAGAACCGAGTTTCCCTATTTCTTTACCAAGCCTACTGAATCTCGGGGATGAGATTCTTTGGGGGGGGGGGGGGTAGGTCAGTAACATCCCAAAATTTTTATTTTGGGAAGGTATAATAAAAATAAGTAGGAGAATAATTTTGGGCATGTTTGCATGAGGGAAAATGTATTTGAGCATGTTTTGTGAATTTTTATCAAAGGTGACAATGCATTTACATGAAAACAGAAACTTGTAAGAATTTTTGAGAAAATCACGGAGAAGATAAAATCCTGAAAAATTTACAAAACAAACTATACGGTCTCATAAGCCTTCAAAGAAATTTTTATAAATTTTGGAGTTATATTTCTATATTTAAAAATTCCCTCAAACCCTCAGTCTTTTCTTTTCAAAAATCATGAATTAATTTCTTCTCGCCTCTCGCTGACGTGTGGGACCCACACATCAGGACCTTTCTTCCACCTCACACTGTCATCCCCTCTGCCGTGTAGCAGCTCCAGACCCCACCCATGCAGACGCTGTCGTCACCCTCGCACGCCCACAAGAGGAGACCACGTCCGCCCGGTCTCACCTACCCCGCCCACCGTTTCTCTCTGCCTAGGACTCATCGCCGCATGAGATAATCACGAAAACCCGAGTAGCCCACATATTTCTCATCTCCATATCGCTACTTGAAGCTATCCCTGGCGCGTCAAAACACTCCACTTCCATTGTCGTTTCCATTTTCCCCTCCTCGGTAAGTTTCATCCACTATAGCGCCTGAAACACTTCGTTGTCCCGAGCGCTGGTGCACGCACTCCGCCAAAGCACAATCGTGTCCCGGTGCGCCAAGCCCTCGACGTGCATGTCAACTTTCACCATTTGGCTCACTCAATCACCCCCTCACTCTCCTATTCTTCCATTGCAGTGTAGCGATGCAATTAGGCCTTCTTCCTCACCTCCGGCGCCAAGGTAGCCACGAAGGATCCTCAAGCTCAGTGAGTCTTGGTCGACTTTGTGCCCGGTTTGAGCATTGCCTCATCTCACTGAATCTCCTTGAACCACCCATTTCAGCTATTGTTGCCCATATAGAGCTGCCACTGTAAGCCACTCTGTCTCTGCCGCCGCCATCGACGACAACGCCTCTAAGGTGAGCCCTTGACCCCACCAAGGCTAATTGCTCCATTTTATGAGTCCCCTTGAACCAATGCATGCACTTCATTTCAGCTAATTTCCACCAGGACAGTTTGTCATCGTGAAGCTTGCCACCGCCTCTTTTCATCGCCATCAAGCTGTCTCAGCCCTTCTCCGACCTCATTATCAGCTTCCTCGTGATCGTGGTGAGCTACTGGAGCATAAGCCTCCTTTAATTTGGATAGCGTAGTGCGTTTGTGCCATAATCATTAGTGATGCCCATGGCGCCGCCGCACGATGTTGTCATCGGCTCGCCTCAGACGACCCTAGGGCCCCGAGGCACACCTAATCCCTTTGCGACAGCATCTTAAGCCGGTTTGAGCCCCACAGCCATCTTGTGTTAGCCCCTAGCGCAAGTACCATGTTCACATGAGGCTTCTGGCCACCACTCACCACCGCACTACCGATTTCGTCCACCTCTCCTGCCACCTTCACTTCCCCTAGCATCGCATTGGACCCCTCTACCCATTTCCGGGCTCTCCCGAGCTTTTTCGCGCGTGCCTCTCCACCGGCGAGCTTCCCCTCCTCTCGACCATGCGCGCTCACTACTCGCTTCGCTCTCTCTCTCTCTCTCTCTCTCTCTCTCTCTCTCTCTCTCTCTCTCTCTGCCAGTAGGACCCACGTGTTTAAACATTGATTAGCGCTAAATGACAACAGTTAAAAGTACTAAGTCAATGACAGGTGGGACTGGCTGAAAAGGTAAACAAAAATCTAATTTTAAACGTGTTTAGTAAATAAGTCACTGACATGTGGGAGCACGCACCATTCTCGGTTTTAAAACACGTTTTAAAACCCAAGAGACTGACGTGTGCCCCCCCCCCCAATCGTTAGTTAATTAAAAGCATAAATAGGTTTAATCATTAGTTAATAAATAATGAGTCTATAACATGTGGGACCGCCTTTGGTTTATAAATAAAATCAATAAAACAAAAATATGAGTCACAGACAAGTAGGCCCCACATGTAATTTAATAAAAATTAGAAAAATGAGAAAGTCCACTTTCAGTTAGAGGAGAATATGCTTTCTCTGTTAGAAAGCGTAAATCTCAGTAGAACTCAGAGAAGAATATGCTCTACCTGAATATGCAAAAATATTTGGATTTTGTTGCTATTGAAATTATTTTTCTATATTTAATTTGGGTTCGACTCTTTTGATTAGATGTCGATTGTTCGAACAACTTTTACGGCGATCATCCATCCTCATATTCAGAGTAACCAGAGCAAAGCAAGCACCCCATTTGATCATGTTGATCCTACTATTTTAATTATTGTACTGATTTTTGCAAAATCTATTATGTATGCGTGTATATTTGTTTAAAATTGCTAAATTTGGGGAGAACGGTAGTCATAATCCTATTCGATGCATGAACCACCTTGAAATATTCATGTTCTTACTGTTGTAGCCATTAGGTTATAGTATAAACAATATATGATGTCAAATTGGGAATTTTGAGTGCGAGTATCGCACAATTGCTTAGTCAAGCTATAGTCCATACTAAAATTTGCTAAAAGGATGACATGATGAACATGAAATATAGAGTTTTTGAAATGATGGTCCAAAGTGGTTTACCTCTGTTATTTTGTATAAAAATAAAAATAAAAAACTTAGTTTATAACGTGGACGAGTTATATTATATTCTGAGAAGTGCGAGAGGTGTATCTCACAAGTACATAGGAGGAGATCCTCGACCAGGTCAATTAAGGACCGAACGACAGTGCTCCCAATCTAAAGTCTAAGCGTACAACCACATGTGCTAGTAGGCTGTAGTAGTACGAGCATATGTGATTGCTTAAAGGGGCTCCCTTCACCGAGACGTTGGGAACAAAGCCTTCCAACACAACGGTGAATGCCTCACTGAGACAGGGGTGTACCCTGGTGAAGTGATGGTGTTCATTCACCGGGCTAGTGTAGGGTTAGGACTATATGTTGTAAATACTTCGACGTGTGCTCTAGACCGCTTACCAAAGGTAGTGAGCGGTGGTATCGATGGATGCCAAACAAACTAGAGAATTCACATGCTGTTGGTAAAGTTGTACTCCTCTGCAGAGTGTAAATTTATTTTAATAGCCGCGCTCGCAGTCATGAGCGTGCTTGGTGCGGTCTATTGGGTATAGTCTTGGTTTTCATAAAAATAGTTTCGTTGGGAAAATGGTTTGTTGATTTATATTTGAGTTGAGTGCCATGTCTATGGTTGAAAATAAAATGTTACTCGCAGCCGAGAAGGGTTGCGAGATTGTTACTTATTCAATTACTTATTTGTTGTCCTTTATCTATTTAACTGCTCTTTAAATTTTCGTTGTAAAATACTACATATTGATATGTCAAATAAAATTTGCATAATGCTAAAAACAACTTGTAGCATTGAGCCATATTCTTTTATAAGCCTTGCATTTATAATATGTTGTGATACACTACAAATCTTGCTGAGTACGCAATGTACCCAATCTTACTTAAATTGTTGTTCAGACTTAGAGGATGAGCTACACCAGACGATGCTTTCTTCGAACCCGGTACCGAAGAGTTCGGTGATAGGTCTTTTAGGACTTGTCGCGTGTCGGTTGCCTTAGGGTTCGGATGGGCATGCCGCTGGACCATTTTGGTTTATTTACTATGCTTTCCGCTGCACTATGTTGATACTTGCTTTTATTTGGCCAGCCGGCCCTTGCGTTGTCAATAATGTAATCGCTTTACGTACCATATGTTGTTTTATTATGAATGTATGGATATGATTATCAATGTTGTGGATATGTGTACTAACCACTGATCATAGGACTAGTATGATACACATACGAGGGTTTTGGGTATTCAAAACCTAGGGTCCAATAAGAAATAAAGGGAGAATTGGCTCCATACGACTGGTCAAACCTCATTCTAAAAAATACCATCGAAAATCAACTAATGGTACAAAATGCCCTTGATTTTATGTAAACTTCTAAAAATATCATTGCATTCGTATAACTTAACTGAAGGTACCACTTTGACACGGTGAAAAGGGCTTTGACTATGCCAAAATGACCATTTTACCCTTCCACATGAACTCAATTTTCGACACAATACCCTTCCTTTGTTGTAGGCTCTCATTTCATCAAGCAAAGTTGTGAGCAATAACCCAGATGACAACAACCGACAGCGCTCGGGACCACGCGTGCAACAAGAGGGCCAATGGTTGGTGGTGCTTGCATCTGAGGGAGCCTACAAGAGCGCAGTGTAATAGGATTGAGAGGTGGTATGGAGGAAAAAATGTGTAAGGATGATTTTGGCATTTTGTAAAGGATGTCTATTGTAAGGACATATTCAACAAGGTTGTTCAAAATCGATGGCATTTTTAGAATTTGAGGTTTCACCAGTGGCATGAAGCTAATTCTCCCTAAAATAAATGCCGCCCCAGAAAAAAAATGAAAGCCTGTCTAAAAAGCTTTGTGATAGATTGGTCTCAGAACTGCAATGTCAAATTAGCTACATAACAAAGCTTAATACTGTATGGAGTAACATGTGATTCATTGTTGTACGAAATATCATTAACTCAATAATTAAGCAGGAAAATTTGTTATCGCGGGATGCATCATAAACTGGGCAACAAATCGAGCGGTGCAAGCAAACTGAATGGCTCATGTGTCATGACAGCAGACGTTTCGAGTGTGCTGTTAAATGTACCCTCCATTTGATTGTACAAATAACTAAAGCACCAAATTCAACAAAAACTGAAATTTTAAAAGCAGGGAACGAGCATAATTTAACAACATTAACCGCAGATGCCTTGCGTCAGTATGTTTGTGAGGGTCCAGCCAGCCAGTCCATGACTTTGTGCTCCATCATGCACTTACAGGGCTCTTGAGGGTTAATGCAGTGTTCTCCACAATTTGAGCAGTCCAAAAACTCCCCGAGCTCAAATTTTGAGTTCCAGATAAATACCTTGAGCCGTGAAGCTTTATTGAGCACAGTACTTGAGATCACCGAAGTCTCATAACCTGATATGTCCAGGTACCCAAGCTCCTCTAGGCAATCAAGAAATTTTATTATTGCAGCACTCGATATATCAGAGTTTGGTATCTCAAGCTTCTTCAGACGCGGAAGAGAGTTGCAAATGATAGAAGCCATATCTTCATCCACGTAAAGAGCAAATACCTTCAGCTCCAGTAAGTCTGGGCAGCACTGATGCACATGGGGGAGGACATCGTAATTAATAAGACACTCATCCACCGCCATGCCTTTAAGAGACTGAAGTTTGCCTATCGCCTTACAGAACTGATCGTAAGTCATACATGTGGTAGGAAGACTGAAATAGTGTAGGTTTGGACTCCTGTAGAAAACAACCAGAAATAAATTTAGCCATAAGCCCATAAAAAGTTGGAAAACAACTGTTAACCAATTTGGAAAGAAAATTCCATGTGAAACAAATATCACATATAAATGCTATCTATTACAAAATTCCATAAGATTTACAATGCAGGCTGTCAAAACCACATGCAATTGAGTTTTAAAAAATCACATCGAATCAGTCTTGCAAGGTTGTGGTCTTACAAAGTTTCATTGAAAATACAATTCACACACATGACAATGCTCTAACACAAATTTTAGAAGTGCATTTATGAATCTGGAACAGATTGTCAACAAATGTCATCAAAAGAAAGTGTGTTATAATTATCAATCACATATACACCAAATGATCAACTGAACTGAACAAAAATCTTGAATAATATCCAAATGAACTGTACAGCCATGAAAAGTTTCATTGCTGGAAACAAAAGATAGATCACATGTGTAAGTGATAGCAAGCTTCTGTTCACGACAAGACAAATAGAAGATTCAAGCCAACTAGCGTTGGATAAGAAATACTCAAGAAAGTAACAGATTCAGAATTTAATGTTTTCTATAGGGAAAGCATGCTCAGAAACTAATGATGTCACTTGGATGTAGTGGTGATGCAACTGGCTGCCAAATCAAGAATATTATTTGATAACAAACAGAGGATGCATTACAGTTAAAAGATAAAACATGAATTCTATTCAACCATCTTTGTTTTGGGGCATCAATTTGCACAAAAGTAGAAGATGACCATCCTAGAACTACAAATATCTTATGTTTCACGTAACTCAAATTTAACACATCTGGTTCTTTGCACCAATTAACAGAATAGTTAAGTTGAAATTTGCATTGAATTTATAGAGAATTCTAGGCAGGGATGGCAACAGGGCCATTGTCCGGTGGGGGTAGGGAACGTCCCCGCCCCTAACAAGTTTGTTTTCCTTGACAGGGCAATTGCAACAAAATAACAGTAACTAAATGATGAAGGAAAACACAATAGTTAAAAGAACAACACCAAATGCAATGAAAAATTAAGAAAACATAAGATATTAAAAAGCTGAGAACACTACCCTTCTTTTGCGATTTGCACAACTAAGTCACCATTACATACTATATTGCTATATGATCTAATAATTAAAGAATGCATCAATTCTTCGGGTCCCATGAAGAAATCAAATTCATGAACATTACAGTCTTTTCTCCTGTCTGCTTCTCTTTCTTACTGTCATTTACATTTATGAGTAAAATGCACTGAACTACCATTAGATATGCAAGATAGCAAGATGACATCGTGATAAAAAAAAGTTTATAGATGACTTTGGGTGACAAAGAAGCAAGCTGTGAGGATGCTGAAAAGCAAGGGGCCAACTGGCAACTGGTATGTGGCAACAAGGCAAGAGGTGGTGAGGAGGCAAAACAGGGTTGGCAAGGATAGCCATGTGAAATAGCAAGTGCAGGCAGAGCTGGTGAGGTGTACCAAGGGCAAGGATGTAAGTATGCAGCTTGATATTTCAAGTATTTATTAAGGTGGGGTAGGAGACGGAGAGAATGAAAAAAAAAACAAGATGAAAGGCGTAGGATAGGTGAGATGTAGCAATCAAGGGGGTAGCAGGCAATAGCAGTTTTGGCAGCAGTGCATGGAGGAAAAAGCAAACAGAATGGTGAAGTGCAGGGTGCCAACAAGGATTTTGATAAAATCAAGTTTAAAGCAGAGGACTAGAGGCAGTAGAGTACTAGTGCAACACGGATATAACACACATGCCCTCCAAGGCTCTCATATTACCTATTAAACATGGTTAAACAATTAAACTTTGCTCCAATCAGGGAATAACCAGGCATACATCAGCTTAAAACATCTAACAGGAAAAGACGTTATAAAAATGCCATGCTAGCTTCACCACTGCAGCCACCACTTGCTACACAGATTGACAGACCACATCTCTCAAATTCTCATACATCATCTTCCATGTAGACTAATTTTCTTAACTTATGACAGTTTAAGACCCACCATTTTAAATTGCAAGTTCACGAACTAACATGGAAATTCCAAAAGCTATCAGTGCCAGGACTGCACTATGATTTATCAAAACAAACCTTATCAACAAAAAAATTCTAGAACTTTACTATCTACCCATTGGGAACAATTAACTTCATTCTTCAAATCATGTAAATTCCCTCATCAATTTCACTATTATGCCGTATGGTAAATGCATAATGTTGAGAAACAATCATTCCAACTTAATTTCAAAACATCGGCACATAGCAGTTGAAAAAAATACATTCAACAAGATTTTTTTTCAGATCATTTTGATCTCACGGAAAAGTAATATATCACATTCTCTTGGAAACTTATGTGAAATCCTAACAAAAAAAATATAGACAGTAATTTTTTTTAGCAATTTCAGTTCAATGACATGACATTTCCCTATTCAAACCTGACAAATCCGTCTAGAACTGAAACATCAACAATCAAATTTACATTACATTACGAATACAAGATGAAATTCCAGATGGAAAACTCACCACATGGACAAGAACTTGATGGAATCCCATCTCTATTTCCACATGAACAATCAAAGTCACCCAAAAAGATCATGCCTATTTCCTATAGAGTACCGCTTGTAAATAAATAATACTGAGAATTAAAAGAGACATTTTCCATTCATATTACATAGCTATATCGCTAGAATCCTCAATTCTCCCATTAAAGCAATGTCATCGGTACCAATTTAGAAAATGTGCCACTCCACCACAGTGTTCCTTACTACCTGTATTTAGTTCTATATAGATCAACCAATCATCTCAGGTTCACATGAAATTAAATTAGAGATGAACACCAAAAACATCCAAATAAAAGGACGTGGATGAAACAGAGACATTGAAATACAAGAAAAAGAAGGAAACTGAAACTACAATTCCCATCTATTTTCCCTATGATAATCAGTCATTATGATTCTACAAATCAATAAACCCATATGTTCCAATATACAGCATAATATTTATCTAGAAACCAGATCATAGTAATCATCCATGCTTACACGAATTCGGTATTTCTCTACACAAACCAATGAAACACATCCAACTAAGGCGAAATATATCTCTTTAAACTAAGAATTTGGTGCGAATACAAGAAGGTACGCTAGTACCACAACCTAATCAATTTTCTGCATCAATAACTAAACAGTGAAACGAGATTACAGAAACCAACCAAAGAAGATTAAACAAACAAGGACGAAGAAGCTTCACCTCTCAGCAAGGAACAGGAGGTGCTCCTCATCGGCGAACTCAGGGAGGAACACAGCCTCCATCCAACCAGCCGCCCGCGTCGCGGCGACCTCAAGGGCGCTGGCGAGCGCGGCTTGGACAGGGATGCGCTCGCTGGCGGTGCCGGTTCCCGCCGCACGCCGGGCGGATGTCAGGGCGGCCCAGTCGCGGAGGTCAACGAGACGCCATGCGAGCGGGTCGCGCGCAGCGGCCCACCACGCAGAGCAGGTGCGGGGCGCGCCTCCGGACAGTAGGTCGGGGGCGCCCACACGGGACATAATCGCCACAAGGAGGTCGTGCTGCAACTCCGCCCACGGCCGGACCGGCGGCGACGCCATGGACGGATGAATAGCGAGATGCAGATTTTTTTTTTTTCTGTTCCGAGAGGAGAGTACAAAAGGGGATTGGATTATTGGAATGCCGGCCCCGTCGGTCTTTCACTCTTTCTTTTGTTTTCCCGATTTTCACCCAATACTAATACTAGTGTTTAAAAACGGGATTTTTTAAAAAGAGAAAACCATTAGGAGGCCCTGCAACAAATATATTAAAAAAACAAACTGATATTTACAGAGTATGTATAATCAGTCTAGAGAAATTAGCCAGGTAAAAGAAGAGGATCTAAGTGATTCTTGCCCTCTGTGCACATGTAGAGTGACGTTCTGCTTAAAAAGCGTCTTCCAGCCAGCAAAACTGGGATCTCGATTTTCGAACACCTGGCTATTTCATTGCTTTCAAATGTGCCAAGAGCCTATAACAAAAATCTCCATGAAGAAAGGATGTCGGCAGTCTTGCTTAGCTTCTATTAGTATGGGAAAAATTGCAATGCACGGTTCCAATTGATGTCCAGATAAACCCAACATCGAGAACTGAATGTACATTCAAAGAATAAGTTCATGATTGTTTCTTCTGCTTGCTGGGAACATAAAAACACAGGTTATATACCTCCTTGTGTTGGGCAGTGTTTTCTTTATATCATGCTCTTAGTGCTTAAAAAATGGAATTAATGTAACATCCCAAATTTTAGCAACTCTTTAAAACCAAATTAAAAAAACCACTCCATAAAATTTTCCATGATTGCTCTGGATTTTTACTGTATTTTCCTGAATTATTGAGGTTTATTGGGATTTTCCTGATTTATTCCTTTACTAAAAACTCTTGGAATTGGAATCCTAAAATCAAACTCCCCTGGGCCGGCCTATTTCTCCGGCCCATTTTCCATTCCTCCGCCCGCCCGCCAGCTGGCACATATCTCCGGGCCTGTTTCCCACTCCCTCCACTCACCGACTGATTGGGTCGTAGCCTATGCTTCCGCCCACTCCGCCTCACGCGACGCCCTCCTTGCCAAAGCGCACCCACGCCGCGCCATGCCCGAGCGCGCTCGCCGCCTCTGCTTCGCTGCATCCACACGCTGTCGTCGCTCACTGCCACGCCAACAAGCTCGCCAATGTTTACCTCTACCACGCCAGAGCCTGTCGGTGCCACACGGCCATCGCTCACCCTCGACGGAGGCAATACAGGTGCGCACAGAGCACGCCACCGTGAATCCACCCCAATTGACGCACGCCGTGGCGTCAATAGCCCCGCCACGCAATTGCATTCCACCGCTTACCGCATGCGCGCCACCTCGCCGCTTACTCGCCGCCAGACACGCCACTAAGATGGCCGCCATGCACGCACTAGCCGCCTCTGCCTATAAAAGGCCACCATGGTTCCATCCAAAATCTCTTTGCATCACAAACTCTGCCTCATCCCCGGATGCACTGTAGTACAGAGCAAACACGATGTGTGGTCGCGGCCGTCCTCAATCTAGCTGGTGAGCTCCTGTCGCGGCCGTCCTCTGTTTTCCAGCCGCCGCCTCAATTCTCCGTAATCGATCACCTAATATCCAAATTATCTCATTCCATAGATCTTTCATGTAACACTAACACTTCCTGACCCCCTTCCCCTTCGTCCTCGTAGCTAGTAGCTTCCCCGTCGGTGAGTTTCCAAACCGCCGTGCCATTTGCTCTGTTCTGGAGCTCACTGTTGGCGCTAGATACACGCAATAAATTAATACCGCAAGTGCATGGATAAATTCTAGCCTTTCATCTGGAGTATCCCATGATTATCCTATCTACAGAGAACGGACTAACTTCGTCTAGGGTCACTAGGGTTTACTAATCTAATTACCATCTAACTACTCAGGGTAAACGGATACGAGAGATAAATGTGATTCAACTTCAAACACAACATAATTAGATAAATAGATGAAATAATAAGATGCTAGATCAATCACTAAGGTGGGTCTCACCTTACAGTCCAATACCGTACTTTTCGCCTTCGCGTCTGTCTAGGGTTAATCAAACACTACAGGTCTTGCACAACTTGATATAGTTTCGCTCACTAGATCTAAATACCACGTCTAAATCTAGGGCAAAACAATCGATATAGCTAATTACTAATTGAATTAAGCAAGATATCAAGAAGACCCACAATAGTATGATCATAGATGCAAAATATAATAACTATCATAGCAAAGCATAATAACAAAGGAAGTATAGAGGAATGCTTACAACTGAAAAGATAACAAAAGTTCCAAACTCCGGCAACCTTCCAGCATAGATGCTCCGGATCCCAACTCTAATTAGAACCATCCCTAATTAGAGACGGTAATTACAACTCTAATTAGAGAGGATAATTAGATCCCTCTTTAATCGCTAATCTCTAATCTAGACCTAATTTCATGGAGGAACATATGTTCTGGCCTAGCCACAGCAGCAAGGGAAGAACACGAAGATTGGATGTTGTGGAGGGTACCTCTGTGGTCTTATTTATAGCCTCAAGGGTCAAAGGGTTCGTGCTTTCGCATCCACTTGCTTGGAAACAACCGGCATTGAGTTTGATTCAGAGTACATTTTGAATTGGAGTCGGTTTCACACTTTTCTTTTGCGTAGTTAACTTTCCAAATGCCATATCTCAGTCGTCCTAACTCCAAATTTGATGATTTTTTTACTCTAAATTGTACCCCACAAACATATCTTCAACTTTCTAGCTATGGACATTACTCTCTGTGCAGCCTTCCTTACAGGGCTCACAACTCACACATCTGAACTCCAAATTAGATCATCGAGGACTCTAAATTGGAACACTTGTAATACCCTAAATATATTTAAGAGAGAAGAAAGACTTTAGGGAGGAGAACCAATTAGAGAAAGTGGATTTAACAGAAGTTTCAGGGGGGATTTTGCATAATTCAGACAACCTGGTCTGTGGGCTCTTGGCCCATACCAATTAGGCCCAAAAGGGGGAAGGGCAGCCAGCCCTAAAAGGGGGGGGGGACCCTAGGCGCCTCCTTTCCTCCCTAGCCGCCACTTCCTTCCCTCCTTGCGCCTCTTCCCTCCCTATCCAGGCCCCTTTGCTTCACCTCCTCCCCCTGGTGTGCCTCCCTGCTACCGGCCAAGAAGCCCTCCCTGCTTCCGGCCAAGTAGAAGAAGGGGGGAGGATCCCCATTGGTGGTGGCCGGCCAAGAAGAAGGAAGGGGGAGAAGGGAGAAGAGAAGGGAGGGAGATCTCATGGTTGTTCTTGCAACCTTCAGCGTGTTCTTTAAGGGTAACTCTCAATTTCCATTCGCTTAGTCTTTTAGTTTTGTGATTTGGCGATATCGGGTAATAGATCGAGTTCTAGCAGTCTGTAGTGCTCTGTAGTTTTAGGATTGTTAACTGCGAAATTTGATCTAGCCATCTCCTAGAGATTTGTGGGTAGCGTCTTTTGCTTTCCGTAGAATCTTGGATCAGGTCATTTGGATGAACGGATTGTTAGTTATCGATTTTACAGTGCTGCTGTCCCGAGGCTCTGTCAAGATTCGGGTAGGTTGTATTAACTGGATAATAGAAATTAGTTAACAAATTATTTAGAGGATATTACCAACATAAAAATTATAGGTGATCTAATAAGGTTTCAGAAAGCTAAAGAACGTAATTTTTTGGATGAATATACTGAAAGTTATGAATGTTTTAGTTCTGCTATCCAGAACATCTGTCAGGTTCTGGCAGTTTTAATAACCTGTTTAGTAAAGATAGTTAATGACAGAATCTGAAAATCTGACCAACTAGATTAATGTGGGTAATTTAGTAAGATTTTCATAGAATCAAAGAACACCATTTTTTAGTAAACAAACAAAAAGTTATGATTTTTAAAAGAAGACTGTCCTGTTTTGGGACAGATCGATGTTCTTGGGGAGTGATGTTTGGGTTGCGCTAGGGAGCGTAGATAATTATATATATATTTTTAAAACAATGTCGTATGCTCAAAAATGTCCTCTTAGTGTGGTTATTAAAATGTTCAGGTGGTGGTTTAAATCCAAGGGCAGCGCCCTCTTCGCATCATCAAGCTTCACACGGTTGAGGCAAGTGCAATTAGTGGGTAGAAAAATTAAAGAGAATGTTCATGAATGCTTGTATTATGATTATGTTCTTTACTCATGATTTTCACTGCTGGTCGTTACATTCTCATGATGAATAAATGAATATACTTATATGTATCATGTCATTATCCTTGAGACTTGGCTACGTGGTGGCCAAGTATTGATTTTTGAGATCCCCGTCATGTATTAGACGGGCATGAGGTCCCCATACTCATGGAGTGTGGGCTTATGATCCCTGTGCTAGAAGGCATAGGCATGGGTATGCATCGACGGATGCATACTCCGCATTACCGGTAAATGCAAAGTGTAAAGAAAAGGTGCATTTGCGGCATTTGCACTGCATGAGCACATGAGTTGATTGACTGTGGCAAAGATGAATTTTCTATTATTGTCTTATTTGTACTTTGCTGAGTCGTGGACTCACGCCTTTTGTTTTGTTTATCTTTTAGGTACCTTTTTGTTTTGTTTATCTTTTAGGTACCTTTTACACAAACAGCTAAGATGATATTTTATGGTTATGACTTTATGCATTTGTTACTTTGTAATAGAGTTGACTAGTGTTTTCATGGAAGTTTCTATGATTATGATTTAAGTTGGATATTTGATATAATTGTTTATGTTATTGTTAAATGTTAGAATCCCTTGTATGGTTAACTATACAAAGGAGATTCTGCCAAAATTTAGAGTAATGACTTAGATTTTTTAATTTGTTATCTTGTTGTTTTAGTAACATTCCAGGCTCATGTTGGCCTGGGGTGTTACAGTTAGTATCAGAACGGGCTATAGGTCCGTGGTACTTGAATTATTAATCTTGACACACTATGCACAATTGGTGGGATTTGGGTTATTGCATTGCATATACGCTTTCGTTGAATATTATAGTTGTTCTTGTGATTGAGTTGATAGTTGATCATTGTACTTAATGTATGATTGTTCTTGTTTGTGGTGTTTAGCTATGCCAAGGGGTAGAGGCTGTGGTCGGCAAGGTGCCGGTCGGGGCCAAGCGATGCCACCACGAGGTTCAGGAATCTGTAGCTGGGGAGGGCAATCATGCAGGGTCAGAAGAAGAAGTCGCTTCAGCGGTTCAACATGGGGAGGTTCAGGGGAGCCATGCTCAACCCCAGCATTTTCTCGCAGCTGTTCCCGCTCCTGCTCCTGTGGCTGCTCCTATTGTGGTTCCTGCCGTTGTTACTATGGGACTCCATCAATGGAACGCTCTGAGATTGGATACTTTTGATGGGATGGGCACACCAGTTGATGTTACAAACTGGTTGCGCCATATGAAGAGGCACTTTGGAGCACTGGAGATGACTTCAGAGTTGAGGGCTCAGTTTGTGGCCTTCCAACTGAAGGGGCAGGCAGATATCTGGTGGGAAGGAGTCCTAATAGTTAGGACCGCTGCCCATGGACCGGCTACTTGGGAGTTATTTGTTGAGTAGTTCAAGAGAAAGTTTTATCCTGATTGTTTTGTGGAGAGGATGGAGGTTTCTTTGAACAATTATAAGCAGGGCAAGATGTTGGTGTCAGAATATGAAGCAGGTTTTAATAACCTAATTCGCTTTGTTCCAGCTGTGGCCACGAATGACGTGGAGAAAGCAAAGAGATTTCGCAGGGGGCTTAAACCTGAGTACCGTCATGTGTTGGGAGCTTTGGAGTTGCGTGATTTTAGCTCCTTGGTAGAACAGGCTAGGGGCATGGAGATAGAGATGCAGCTTAGTGAGGAGTTGCAAGGCACTAGAGATACTGTGGTTCTTGGTGGTTTTGGAAGCAGTCAAAAGAGGAGTTTTGATGGGGGGAGGTGGGTCTTTTCAGAGGCCCGTTTCCAAGAAGTTCAAAGGCCCTCAAAATTCATTCAAGCCTAAGTTCTCAAAACCGCAGTCTTTAGTCACATCTTGACCGTCAATAGGCTAGGCTATTGTGAACCCATTCCTACCCTTGGCCGGCACCGCCATGGCCTTCCTCGCCGGCGATTGGTCAGAGAAGCTCATGGCCAGAGCGTGCGCTTCGTTGTTGGACAGCCGACATGAACTGTAGCAATCATTAGCTTTTACTTGCTATCCTAAGCGCGTCTTACTGTGTAGATCTAGTAAATTCTGAGTTAATGTTTCATTGATGCGTGGGCCCTTGAATAGAAAACAAGAGGTTTAAACTCCGGTCAAAGCTTGAGTCTTTGACATGTAGGACCCACCTATCAGTTCGCTTAAGTCAGAGTCCGAACTTGTATCTCGTCCGTACTGTACGATTTGATTTCAATGGTCCAGATCGTTTTGGCCGTTCAGACCGTCCGAACGTAACCTTTCATTTGAACCATCCGATTAGATCTCAACGGTCCAAACGTTTTCAGCTTAGGGTTCATAAGAAAATCCGTAAATCAATTATTTGTGTAATGTAAATTGTTTTAAACTTCAAAATTGCATAAGTATTTCATTTTAACTCCTTTTTGCATGAAACAAATTTTGTTGGTTTTCTTTTTAAATGTAATTTAATCTAAAATTGGTTTTAATCTTGTTTCTATTCCAGAAATTTTGTTAATAGAATTATCTTCGTTTTAGCATTATTTCTTGCACTAAAAATTGTTTTAACTTCAAAAATGCATAAGTAATTCTCTGTAACTCCAATTTGAGTAAAATCAAGCTTGTTGTTTTCCTTTGTTTCTGTACTTTAATGTAGAATAGGTTTTGAGTATGTTACTGCCTCTAAAAATCTTATTTTGCATATGATTTGTGCACTACTTTCATGACTTTGAAAAATCATAAGAAATTCATTTTAGCTCCAAATGAGGTGAATTAAATTCCATTGTTCATCTCATGTGGTGCTCTGTCTACCATGAAATTTTCATGTTCACCACCTCTTTGGAAAATTTTGGCCAAATTTTTTTAATTCGGATGAACAGTACTCGAGAGGGATTTTTTTAAGCATTTTTATCAAAATCTTATTTTGTTTTAGCTATAACTTTTGCATGCAACATCCAAATTAATTGATTTTTGTTGCTAAATTTATTTAAAATCATTTTCTACCTTTTGTGTAAATTTCATGATTTTTGGATGGTTTTGAACTTTTAAGGTTATTCGATGTTATTCGTTCTTATTGGCATTCTCGATTCTTTCGATAGGCTCCGACGAATTCGTTGAGTACAAGAGTGATCCTCTGCAGCAAGCAAGTTATCTCCAGCAAGGTAAGCATCCCCCTTTTGATCATATTGATCCTATTATTTTCGGTACAATATCTTGTTTTGCAATTGTATGTATGCATGTTCTATTTAATGATTAATTTCTCGATTAGAGGTAGTTAATCCTAGTTGTTGCATAAGCTGTAGGTAAATGTTATCCATTGCCACTGAACTTAGGTTAATATCCCCGCCGATGAATTAGAGCTCGGTGGATGAGTTATGGGCATAATATACTATATCCAAGTAAGTACCATTTAGCAATGCTTAGAACGGTAGAATGGGGATCATTGCCTCGGCGATGGTCAGTATGTCATCACTCTGAATAATTGAGTCAGGGTGCTCATGTATGTAATCGTATTTGGAAAACTAAAACTGGAAAATAAAAAGTTTTAGACTTGGGCACATTGGTTGGATGGTGTGCTTTTAGGTGTGTGCTTGGTGCCTGAATCAACAAGGACCGAATTACTTGTGTCACTGATCCAAGCACTTTTTGTGCAACCACATGAGGGCATATGGGAACCCTCTTGACTTAGTACTTTGGCGTGTGTTAGCTCCGAGTCGCAGGAGGTTGAGTGTGTTGTGTTGAAAAAGAAATGTTCTATGTGTGTTGGGTGTGCCGGGGTGTGTTCCTATCTAGGTTCTCCACACCGAGGAGTATCGGTACTTTTCTAAGGCCGATGACTCCGACCCAACGTATGGTTTCCATCATACGGGCGACTCGTAGTTAATATATTATATTGGAAAACGCCTCGTAGGACTTAGCCTTGCCAGCATACCTAAGGAAGTGTGCTCTATAGCTTGGCAAAAAGGCGGTCTGACATGTGGGTAAAGTTGTACACCTCTACAGGGTATAATCTATTCGAATAGCCTCGTCCTAAGTTATGGACATGCTTGGTTAGGTCGTGCAAGAATTAGACTATAACATTTTTGATAAAATTTGAATTCGGGTGGTACGAACCGGGAATTCGTGCTATGTTGTGGTGGCTGTTGGGAAGTGACCTCTAGGATGTTATTTATGTCTATAAATGTTGTCTCGATGTTATTTAAAAGAATAAAAATAGCCTTGACAAATTGCTTTACAATCTACTATTCTATTGCAAAGAAAATCTGCTTTATGCTGAAAACTGCTTAGTGTAGAAGCTTTCCTTTGATACATAAATGCATCTATATATTTCTTTTGCTTGTAAGTCTTGCGAGTATAACTTTATACTGAGTTGCATTGTCCATGCTGTAGAGGAGGTTGACCCCCAAGGGGTGAGCCACTATGAGAATGACTACAACGTTGACGACTAGCTCAGAGTTTCCTGTAATACCTCGACTATCATTTAAGAGTGCAATAAAAATTAAGAAAGAATTAAGGGAAATAAAATAGAAAATTCAGAATTTTAGGAGAGGAATGGGCCGCCAACCCATATTTGAGAGGAGGGGAGCCGGCCATAGTGGCCCAAAGCCCATGAGTGGGCTGACAGCCCGTTAGAAGGCAGGGGGGCACCAAACCCTAGCCAGCCTTGCTACAGTAGCCATCATGCTACAGTATCCCATGCTACAATACCTCCCCCTGTTGTGCATCCTCTCCCCGGCGCCATCCTCCCTGCTGCTACTACCGGCCAAAGAGAAGGGGAGGAAAGAGGTTCAGCCAAGGAAGAAAGGAAGAGGAAGGGGTAGAAGAAGGGAGATCTTCGTGAGGGCTTCAGTGAGGTCCAGCAGAGAATTCGTGGGTAAAATCTTGTTCTCCCTTAGTTTTTGTAAGTCTTTCATTTGTGATTCATCATCGATAGTCAGATTAATACCCTGCTGTGTTGATCGAAATTTCTGTAGTTCTATTAATTCATAAGTTTAAGTTAGTTTCGAGCAGATCCAGCATTTAGGGTCTCCTAGAGTTATGTGGGGATTTACGTTGGCTTTCTAGAAAGTATTAATTCGTATTTTTTGTTGGATAATGAATTAGTTATGATTTTTGCAAGTCTGGGTGCTTGTTCAGTCTATAGATTCGGGCAGCGAGCATAGTTATGTGAATTAGGGTCTAAAGATGGACGAATATGATCAGTTGATCACCATGAAATATTTATATAACTTTATGATGCTTCTAGGGAGTCCAAGTTCATAATTTTTGGACATTTAGAACAAAAGTTATGAATTTGTGAAGTTTTGTTGTAGCTATGTCCTTCTGTTATGGACAGTAGAGAAAGCCTAATATGTTAGCAACCTTTGTTGCATAATGAGAAAAATTATAATAAATTTATTAAGGAAGCTAGTTCTCTATAGTTTCCAGAATGTCTTAGAACAGTGGGTCTTCGGAGTTAAAAACAAAGGCTTAGATGGAATTATTTGGATTTCCGGTCACCTGAGAAGTTGTAGGTATGCAAGTGTAGATTCCAGAGAACCTGTGTTCATGACTTTTGGAGCTTTGAATAAAAAGTTATGATTTTTCCTTGAGTGGTTGTCAGTTTAGGACAGACTAGAATTTGGGATTGTATCGATAAATTTTCGGGTTGCGAATAGGAGCGAATGATTTCATTTTGTTTCATTGCTATGCTGTGCACTTTTGAATGGTATTCTTAGTATACTTTATGGTTGCCAGGTGGTGGTGAGAACCAGGGTTAGAGTCTTCCCGTCATCGTCATCTGTCTCGCGGTTGAGGCCAGTGCAAGCAGTATAGAGTGAATTGTGATGCTTTATTCATGATAATTGCCATGATTTACTTATGAATTTATATTTGTCGCTGTATATTATTCTCTCATGTTGAATTGAGAATGTGAAGTTCATTTGCATCATGGCATTCATTCCTGAATCTTGGATTACGTGGTAGCCAAGCATTGTTTCTTTCGAGGTCCCTGTCATACATTGGACGGGCATGAGATCCCCATCATGTATTGGATGGGCATGGGTCCCCACACTCGTAGAGTGTGGGCTTGAGGTCCCTGTGCTTGGGGGCATAGGCTTGAGTATGCATCGACGGATGCACTACTCCGCATTACCAGTAATTGCAAAGAAGGAAGAAAGTGCATTCTTGACATCTGCGTTGCATGCAAGTATAAGAGTTTCGATTATGTCTTCCTTGCTGATGTTCATATGAGGATTTGTTGCCTTCACTTACTGATCGTGAAGTTCTGTTTATTATCACTATTGTACTTTGTTGAGTCGTGGACTCACGTTTGTTGTTAATTGTTTCTTCTAGGTACTTCTCAAGGCAGCGACATGCATGGAAAAGGGGTAGTTTTGATGTACTTTACACATGATCACCCATGGCAGATTAAATAACTCGTTTACCTAAATTCACATGTTCATGCTATTTCTTTTATTCTCAGACTGGGTTTATCCTTCGTGATGATTGATTTACTTATAATCATAATAGCCAAGTTTTATCTTGGATGTTTCGATTTATGATTTTAAATCTTAGATCTTGGTTTAATTCTACTTGATAGAATAAATTGAATGACTTGATTAGTCTTACATCCTCGTAACGTTGATGAATCATGATGATTTAGATTTATTTGATAAAGAGCTGCTCTCATTGTGTACCATTAATCGTTTGGTTCAGTTATTGGTTGATAAAGAGCAAGTTCCATGCCTAGGCTATTAATATATGATAGGTGATATTCTTTAAACTGACTATTTTGTAACTTGTGCTAGTTCTTGTTGTTTAGAACTAAATCATTCGTTTTGTATGTCTTGTTGAAATTGTATTAGTAAGTTGAAGTAAAGTGATTCTATAAGGTGGTTTAGTAGCATCCTAGGCTCTATGTTGGGCTCGGGTGTTACATTTCCAGTTGGTTACCTTGTGGGTAAGGGCAAACCGGTTAGCTTTATTTTGCTACCATCTTATGGCTTGTTCTTCCGCTGCAAACTCGATGTCTTATTATGCTTTTGGCCGGTTGGCCCTTTTTGCTGTAATCTAAACTCGTATGTTTGTCGTGTTGTAAATTATAAGGACTCGGCATTGTAATAATTTGTGTATGGAATCGATGCCTGATTTTGTGAGGTGTATGTGTACCGTTGTCCTGGGAGGTACATGTTGCACCGAGAGTCGGGTTATTTGATTTGTAATGCTATGACCAATTGGATGGTTAATTATTACAAGTTAAACACCCCGGGTTCTCACAGTAGATGGGTTTGCAGGACGTATGAGCTGATAGCACTAGATGATTAATTGCGCTTGTTCACGATCACATTGCATGATACTCCTACTGGTCGGAATTCCGCCATTAGGGTATATCGTGATACATAGCCGTATGGACGCACTGATCAGATAGGTTCGGAATATGGTTAATATGATTAATCCGATGAACTTCCAAGGCTCAATTACGTGAATAAGATTCATGTGCTGGAAAAAAAAAATCCAAGGGTGCTGGCCTCAACTCACGAGGGGCGCTGCCCCTTTGAACCATGCATGCTAACCAGCTAGGTAATCGTTGACACATTATATAGTATTATGTGTTCATGTCACCCGATAGAATTGGATTATATACATAACACCTTTTGCAGGGTTTGATGTGAATGGTATGGCCCATTGTGTATGAGGCATGTATGGATTTTTCATGACCTACGTGTCATGCTGTGTTATAGCCATCGAGCTACATATTATTGTATAATGGTCTACATGCCGACATATGATGCTTGATATTATGATATGTAATTCATTACTAGGTTTTAGGAGTAATTGCTTAGTAGATGAGCATGGTGATTTCAAGCATGATGGCTCGGTGGACAGGAAGCGTGATGATAGAGATTACCATGTTAAGGGCCATACTATTTTACAGTTTAATATGATTATCTGTGAATGTTTATTTTGTTACTGTTATGCTATTGACATATTTTTATCATTGGATATTTTAAAATGATAGAATAGTATCCCTCAAGAAAAATTAAGTAAATGTGATGCCTTTCCAATTGTTGCGCCGATCATGATTTTGATCGTTAATTGATAGGTCTACCAAAGTAGGGTGCCATTGACTATCTTAATAAGATGGGGGTGGATGTCGGACACCCACGTGCATAGTATTGGTGTAACTTGACAATGCTATCAAAATTGTCGAACCCCAAATTTGCAATATGGAATCCTCTGTGTTCACAGCACCAGTCCCTGGATCAGTAGTTAGTGCCCACAGTTACATCATTGGATATCAAATACATATCATGAAAATGTAAAGCTATTGTATAATAATAAACAAAGCGTAAGTATACCTTATGGCGTTTGACTTGCAGAGTGGCCGAGCAGGCCAAATACCTTTCAAAGAATAGCAGCGGAAGCAGAATCAAAGTATACTACGTGGAACCCTCATGATATACGGCAATAGATTGGGGCTCACTACCTTGTTCTCGGCCTTCTTGATCTTTAGTCTTGAATGCACATAATTGTCCATGTAGTCTTCTTTTATGCTTACTAACTAAAAGAATATAAAGAGCGAGCATGAGTACACAACCGTACTCGTGAGCCAACACACAATGCAATTATTATACATGCAAGGCTAATCAAGGGAGGTTCATGGTTCTTTTAGTTACACAAAGCCAAGTTTGAATTAGATTAGGTAGCAGCAATTCCTGAGACTTAGCATTTTTAACTAACACGAGTTTTATAAACTAAGTTTTTTACTAGTAGAGATTCCATCTCCTATACTATTGAGTGGCTCCGTCCACTCAATGCTCATATTCATTTCTCGGGTCACATTCCCGTACTTCTCACTGGTCCTCGACCAAGCCATCTCAAATCTCTGGGTTTCAGCCCAGCTTTTCATTCCACCCATAAATTGTTTTATAAAAATGAAAGCTAGTTCAAGCAAGTTCTCGACACCACTCTTGACTGTGAGCACGGCTATCCAGATAGTTTTATTACTCTGCAGAGTTTGTACACTTTACCCACAAGAGAAAATCAACTTATAATGTATGTTTAACACACTTCTATAGGTGTGCGACTAAGATGATTGCCACAAGGCCTTTACAGTGCCCCACCTCAACGCAACCCCACACCGCTAGGTATCACCTCCTTGGCCTCACCCATGGGTGGTCTCCCATTTGTGCCATATAGTTTCTCTGTGGCTTCTTACCCTATACCCATGCCACACATCCATCAGTGGCGAAGCCATACCGAGGCGAACAAATTAGTTAGTCAGGTCATACCCATTATAGACTTGTGGTTGCATTATTTTTACATGAGTGGTCATCATAAGAACTCGGTCCTTTATTGACTTGAGCGGTACTTCCACATATCCCCACTGTCACACACCCGACACTAGCCACTCTTCCCAACCGCCCAAGTTGAAATCTGTTTTCAGGTTTTCTCTTTTATTTTAAAATTACTTTCTTAGTCCAAAATACCAGCCAGTCTCCAGCCTCGACTTGCCAATATCATTTTCAAATATTTTTAATGATGTTTCGGGAAACCCATTGCCCATATGACAATGTATCTAAGCGAAGCTAAGCATAACTCTTAAGTATGTATTTAGTAGCTATCCGGTATTCCATCAATCTAGGGTGACAAGGATAAAGTCCAAGGTCAAGGGTTGGAAAGTTATACACAATTACTAGTTAGGGCATTAACTACAAACTAAAGTAACATACTCGTCTAAACATAGCATGCAATTTCATAATTGAAAACAATATAAATTGCATGAAAACATAGGAGCAAAATGATCAAAGTGTTGACTCGCCTTGCTCAATGTTCTGATAAGGCTCAATATTCTGATAATCGCCTTGCTCAATATTCTGATAAGGCTCAATATTTTGATAATTGTTTTGCTCAATATTCTGATAATAATTCTGCTCACTATTCTAATAATCTTGGCCTTGGCCTTGTTTTTGTTGAGACGGTAGTTCCTTCACGGCTTTAGAGTCTAACTGAGTAGAATACGATTGAACCAAAGAACATATGAAAGTATTCAAATGAAATCCAATAAATCCAAATACATTCAAACAAAAGGAAATACTTTGAATGAAAGTAAGCACATCTAATGATATGTTGAAAGACAGAGGTACTCCATCTGAAACTAATCATACTTAGTGGCGTTGATGAAGGAAATACTTCAGACAAAGTATATTCAAAGGAAGTTGATGAACGAAATACTGCAGACGAAGTATAACCAAAGAAGTTGATGAAGGAAATACTTCAGACGAAGTATAACCAAGGAAGTTGATGAAGGAAATACTTCAGATGGAATGAAGTACATCCCGTGATAGTTGGACTGAAGGAAATACTTCAGACCAAAGTAGATAAATCCAAACTCTACTTGTTTAGCCTAGTGTTGGGGTTTTGGGTTGACCGACATACTTAGGGTTTGATCCGGAGCTAGGGTGAGAGAGATCGGGCTCTCGGAAAGTCTGATGGCGCAATGAGCTAGGACTTCAGCGAGAGGGAGAGAATATTCATAAAAATATCCCTTATTGGTTTACTTAGATGGGATAGATCACCTGGTTAGGTAGGACTCTCTAATCATCTTTCGGGTCACGAATTGTCCTACTACTAGGAATGGATGATGAGGGATGATAGCTAGGTCTGTACAATGTCGATTGATGGTCGAGCTACTATCATCCACTTGGGAATGTATCATCGCTACCCATACGTGGTGCCTAGCTGCTCTAATGGTTTAGTTAGTTATTACTTCCTATTTACCAAGGAAGTTCCATGATCGTCGAGTGAGACCTATACATAAGTGCAAGGCTTGCTCTGGTTAGACATAAGTCTTACTGACACATGGGACCTAGCTTATTTAATAGTTTATCTTATCGATTCATATTTATCAAGGAAGTTCCATGAGCCTTAGCTGGAACTTCCAAGCATTGGCTAGACATCAGCCTAACACACTTAGTTGTGTCTATGGTTGTAATACCCCAAAAGTAATTCTGAAGGATTTCGAGAGAGAATCAAATGGTTAGAGAGAAGGACTATTTAGCTAGAAATTGAATTAAGGAGAAGGATCAAATGGAAAACAGATAATTAAATAGCTAAAGAGGGGTTTGCTGTAGTTTTGGACAACTTTGGGCCGGGCCTCCTACCATGGGCATTCGCCCATAAGTGGAAGGAGGAGGCCGGCCATAAGGGGCCAAACCCTAGGCCGCCCTCTCCCTCCTTTGGCCGCCTCTCCCCTTAGGCCGCCGCCCATCTCCCCTTGGCTGCCTCTCTGCTTGCGCCTCTCCACCACGCTTCCCCTGCTGCCCGCGAGGATCGGCCGCCTCCTGCTGCCTGTTGAGTGGGGAAGAAGAAGTCGTTCGTGGTGGTGGTGGCCGGCCATAGGAGGAAGAAGCAGGTGAAGGGAGAGGACCATCTTCGTGGCGGGTAGTTCATCGTCTTCCTGTGTTCTTCAAGGGTAACGAAGATCCTCCCCCACTGTATGTTTCATATTTGAAGCGTGTATGAATTCGTTAGTAGATCGGTTGTTTAGATCCCATTCTGTCTAGAAGTTTGAACGGCGGTTTTCATGTCTTTAGAAGCAGATTCTGTGGATCCAATCTCTTAGAGATAGTTGAGTTATGTCCTTAGCTTTCCGTGGCCGCCAAGAACGCCCAATTCCGAGTATCGGTCAGCGAGATATGATTTTTATAGTGTTGCTGTCCTGTTAATCTGTCAGCATCCTCACCGATTGTAGAACTCTGGGTTAAGCGATTAGCTAAAGAAGAAATTAGAGGATCTTTATATAACTAAAAATGTAGGTAATTGTCGTAGCTTTCCAGAAAGCTAAAGAACGCGAGATTTGGACACTCGCACTAAAAGTTATGGAGGTTTTAGTGTATTGTCCAGAGAACCCGACGTGAAATTGATGTCTTTTATATTGGCTTGGTAGGGGTATTAGATGGCCGATTCAGAAGGACCCCTCAACTAGGTTTAGTTGGGAAATTTATTACCTTTCTAGAAAGTCCAAGAACACCTTGTTTGGACCCCTGTAGTGAAAGTTATGAATTTTAGAAGTTGACTGTCCACCGAGGGGACAGATCGACGTTTAGGAATTGGGGGCGGGATCGAGTTAGACGTTTTTGCAAGTCTATGGTTGTTGTTATATAGTTGTTTTGGTCCACTACTATTGTCTTAGCATGCGTTATACTTAATATTCAGGTGGTGGACTGGTCCCGGGTGTAGCACCTTCTGCACGTCCCTCGTTCTCTCACGGTCAAGGCAAGTATAATTATGGATATAATAGATATTATCGAATGGCATTGATTGATAATTTCTATGAGTATTTGTGTTGTTTATGATTGATATGGTGATATGATTAGTAATGTTCATGGTTTCTAGTGCTATGAGTTATGTGTTAATCATGGATGTTTGAAAGTTGTGAAGTCTATGATTATGAGCTTTTGTAGTATGAATAGGATATTCATATGCAATGTTGTTGCGGATGCATGTTTGTATTAATTTGAGAATTCATACATATGCATCATGTTAGCTTATTGAAGTCTTGGTCATGTGATGACCAAGCAACTCTTGAGGTCCCCGTCATGTTAATGACGGGCTAAAGGTCCCCATGCTTGTAAAGCATGGGCTTTTGGTCCCCATACTTACGGAGTATGGGCAATAGTCCATGTGCCAGATGGCACAGGCATAGGTGTGCATCGACAGATACACACTTTGCATTACCGGTAAAATGCAAAAGGGAAAGAGAAGGATAAAGATCATGTTGAGCATATTGCATAGCATGTGTGTGTAAAGTAACTGATATGTGGTTTTGTGGAGTATAGTTGATGAGTACATGCTTGTTTGCTACTGATGCCATTTATTATATTGCTGAGTCTTTGGACTCACCTCTTGTTGTTTGTTGTGTTTTAGGTACTTTTACGAGATCGGCATGCATGGTGCAAAGGAAGGATTAGTCCTGTTGCACTAACGCACGATCTACCACAATGGAATGAAAGGAAAATTAAATATTAGTTGAACGAACCGTTTAGAGTACTCTTTATGATTATTGCTTGTTTGGAGTAAACTGTAATAAATGGATAGGTGTTTTGGATGCTCATGATCTATATCTTATTTGTTTAGTTGCCATGGATGTTTTATTAACGAATAGCCAGTTTTGAATATGTCTTGATCATATTGCAAGTTGGATTATCTGTTTATGTTATATTTGTTTTGTTGGAACCTCCGGTATAGATAACAATACAAAAGAGGTTCTGCCGAAATTTGTAAGATGTTTTAGTTTAAATTTATTAAATTTATTTAATTTAGTAGCATTCCAGGCCTTTGTTTGGCTGGGGTGTTACAGTTGGTATCAAAGCGGGCTGTAGGTCCGTGGTTAATGAAACATTAATTTTGACACACTAAGCACAGTAGGTGGGGATTGGGTTTGCATTGCATCTACGCTTCCGTTGATTACTATAGTTTGATGTGTGCTTAATGTTTGAATTTGTGCTTGTTTGTGATGTTTAGAGATGGCAAGGGGTAGAGGCCGTGGTCGTGGTCGGCAGGGTGCTGGACGAGGCCGAGCAATGCCCCGCCTCAAGTTCGTGAGCTCAGAGGTGGAGAGGCTAGTTCGAGGATCAAGAAGAGGTTGCTTCAATGCCGGTTCGAGTCCGGCCCACCACCGCACTGCACCGCCCTTTGGCGGCTCCTGTGGCGGTACCGGTGGTGGGCGCTATGGGACTGCATCAGTGGAATGCTTTGATGCTAGACACCTTTGATGGGTTGGGCTGGGCACGCCGGTTGATGCTGCTAACTGGTTGCGTCACATAGAGAGGCATTTGGGAGCGTTGGGATTGACTTCAGAGCTAAGGGTTCAGTTTGTGGCCTTTCAGCTGAAGGGGCAAGCGGATCTCTGGTGGGAAGGAGTCCTATCAGCTAGAACCGCTGCATATGGACTAGCAACTTGGGAACTGTTTGTCGAGCAGCTCAGGAGGAGGTTTTATCCTGCCTCATTTGTGGAAAGGATGGAGGTATCATTGAACAGTTTCAAGCAGGGGAAGATATCGGTGACAGAGTACGAAGTGGGTTTCAATAATTTAATCCGCTTCGTTCCAGCTGTGGCTACCAATGAGGCGGAGAAGACTAAGAGGTTTCGCAGAGGGCTCAGGCAGGAATTTCGTCAAGTGTTGGGGGCATTGGAGCTGCGTGATTTTAGCTCCCTGGTAGAGCAGGCCAGGGGTATGGAGCTAGAGATGCAGCTTGGGGAAGATTTGCAAAGTACAGGAGGTACCATGGTTCTTGAGGGTGCTGGTGGTAGTCAGAAGAAGGGTTTCGGAGGAGGAAGTGGGTCGTCTCTTAAGCTTGTTTCCAAGAAGTTCAAGGGCCCGCAGAATTCTTTCAAGTCCAGGTTCACAAAGCCACAGTCATCCTCCACTTCTCGACCGTCAGTGAGTGCTCCTATGATGCGTCCGGTCCCAGGGCAAGGTATGAAGTGCTTCAAGTGTGGTAATGAACATCGTGCTTCAGAGTGTACCTGGTCGGGTGCTTGTCGCCATTGTGGTCAGGATGGCCACAAGGCATTGGTTTGTAAGCGGAATCCCGCTAGTATTATCAAGTGGGAGCCAGTTCAAGTGTCAGCACCAATGCCAGCTGCTTCTTCTCGAGGATCTGTGCAGATGCTAGCAGCTGCTCCTACTTAGTCTTGGATGTAGCCTCAGCCCTACTACCCTACTCCTGGAGGGATCCCACCACTAGGGTATTTTTGGCCGCCTTCCCCCCACAGCACTGTTCCCAGTTGTGGCGCCTTCAGCACCTCCAGCAGCCACTGCACCACCATACCAGGTGTTAGCTCCCACCGCCTCAAAGATCGCCTCCTCGCCATGCCGATCACGAGTCAGTGGGTCGTCCTAATGAGGTGATAGGTACGCTTCTAGTGGATTCAGTGGAGGCTTTTGTTTTGTTTGATTCTGGGGCTACTTTCTCTTTTGCATCGTTAGAGTTTGCTAGATGGGCAAAGTTGAGTATGCAGTCTATAGCTCAGTCAGTTCTAGTTAATTCTCCTGGAGGAATTCTTTCTAGCTCCACATCCGTCCTTGCCAGTGTGATCTCTTTAGATGGGGAAGACTTTATTGCTAATCTGATGGTTATGAAGATGGAACCGTTTGACGTTATTTTGGGTATGGATTGGTTGCATAGTTACCGTGCTGTTATATCATGCTTTTGGAAGACAGTAACTTTGCAAGCTCCGTCTGGGCAGGAGATAGTTTTTCAGGGTAGTGCCCCCTCTTACTCACTTTGTGTGCTAGCTAGCTTGTTTCCTGGTAGTCGAGCAGCAAAGAGTGGATTTCTCTTGTCCTTGGTGGAGAAGCCGAGTTCGTCTTGGACTGCTGCAGGTATTCCAGTGGTTCGGGAGTTTCTGGATGTACTTCTAGCGGATTTGCCAGCGATGCCTCCACCTCGCCCAGTGGAGTTCAGGATTGATTTAGTACCCTGCGCTCGACCGGTTTCCATGACCCCATACCGTCTGGCACGTCCTTTTCAGGAGGAACTAAAGAAACAGTTGGACGATCTAAAGGCGAAAGATCTTATTCGTCCCAGTGTGTCTCCGTGGGGGGCTCCTGTGCTTTTTACCAACAAGAAGGATGGTAGTTGGTGCATGTGTATTCATTACCGTACTCTCAACCAGCTGACCATTAAGAATAAATATCTCTTGCCATGCATTGAAGATTTATTTGATCAGTTGAGAGGGGCAAATGTATTTTCAAAGATTGATCTCTAGTCGGGATACAATCAGATTTCTGTCCGAAAGGAGGATATTGAGAAGATGGCGTTCTCCACAAGGTATGGGCATTTTGAATTTAAAGTTATGTCTTTTGAACTAACGAATGCCCCTGCCGCTTTTATGGAGACAATGAATAGGATGCTGCATGAGTATTTGGATGATTTTGTCATCGTCTTTATTGATGATATTTTGATCTACTCAAAGACTAAAGCAGATCATGGGCGTCATCTGAGGCTAGTGTTGGAGACGCTAAGAGAGAATAGGTTTTATGCCAAGCTGAAGAAGTGCGAGTTCTGGATGTCTGAGGTGGGATTTTTGGGGCATGTTATCAATGATAGGGGAACATCAGTTGATCCAAGTAAGATTTCCACAGTGGTAGAATGGGGAAGGCTGACCAACGTCAAAGAAGTGAGAAGCTTCCTTGGTATGGCAGGTTATTATCGGTGATTCATGCAGGATTTCTCCATCATTGCCAAACCCTTATCCAGGCTCACTCAGAAGGATGTGAAGTTTCGGTGGGATGATGATTGTGAACGCAGTTTTCAGACTTTGAAAGAAAGGTCAGTGATCGCCTCGTTTCATCGTTTGAGCCCTGAAGCGCTTTCACGCTTTACTCGACGCTTCTCGAGTTGGTTTGGGTTGTGTGCTCATGTAAGATGGTAAGGTTTTGGCTTACGCATCTAGACAGCTGAAAAAGCATGAGCAGAACTACCCAACACATGATTTGGAGTTGGTTGTGGTAGTGTTCACTTTGAAGCTTTAAAGACACTATCTGTATGGTGAATCTTGTGATGTCTTTACTGATCACAAAAGTCGTAAGTACATTTTTACACAAAGGGATATGAATTTGAGGCAACACAGATGGTTGGAGCTGATCAAGGATTACGACCTCACGATTCAGTACCATCTAGGCAAGGCCAATGTGGTGGCTGATGCTCTTAGTCGCAAGGCGACTCCTGCTACTCTGGATTGCCTAATTGCTTATTTTGATCGCATGGGAATATCATATTGCTATGCAGGCACGACTCATGTCGAAACACAGTTGATCTTAGAGTCAGCCATTCCAGAGCGGGTGCGGGAAGCACAACAGAATGACCAGTTATTCCAGAGGGTTAGAAAGCGTCTGGATATCGGCAAAGAAGGGGATTTCATTTTGGATGGGTCTAGTGTATTGCGATTTAAGGGTCGCCTTTGTGTGCCACAGAAAGGGGAGGTTAAAGATGATATTTTGAGGGAGGCACATCGCACCCCGTATACTGTTCATCCGGGTGAGACGAAGATGTACCGTGATCTAAAGCAGAACTTCTAAGCAAGACCTCACCTTCGAGTCCCGTTCAGTTCGGATTCTGGGGGAATCAGAGAAGGTGCTGAGGCACAGATCGATAAAGTATGTTAAGGTGCTTTGGTCGCATTAATCTGAACGAGAAGCGACATGGGAATTGGAGTCTCGCATGCGCAAGAAGTACCCGGAGTTGTTCTCTACGGGTACGAGTTAGAGTTATTTTTATGTACAGTTTATTTCATTTTGTGCATTTGTGTGGATTGTTGAATGCCAGAATTCGGGGTCGAATTTTGCTAAGAGGGGTGGAATGTAATGCTAGTAGAATGCAATGTGAGTAAAAGTAGAAATTGGGAAAGAATTTTTACCAATTTATACCTCCCTACAGAGATGGAGAGAGAGATAAAGAGACACAAAGATAGAGAGAGAGGGGGGATAAGATCAAGCCCACCAGGCCAATATCTCCTCCTATCCCATTTCTTCCCCACCGAAGGCAACCAAGCCAAAGCAGTGAGGGAGAAGAGGAATCGAGGGTGCACCAAGGAAGCACCCAACTGAGTGCAAGGTCGGCCACCACGAGCGTTATCATTGCCACCACTGCCGTCCCTTTCTAACTGGCGAAACCAGGTAACCCACCCTTTTTCCCCCATGTCTCTCTTGCCCAAACTGAACCCCCCATCATCAACCAAATCACCCACAGAGCAAAGAGGGAAGAGAAGGAGAGGGAAGGGGTATACCGGAGGTTAGGTCGCTAGCAGGGTCGAAGCGCTTGGGCGGCGGCAATGCATAGGGGAGGCGCACGGCGGCCAGAGGCCGAGCCGTGCGCAAGCGAGCCAGGAGCTCACCGGGGAGCCGGGCTCGAGCGCGTAGGGAGAGGGGCCATGTGGGTGGGTGCACGCTGGCGACCAAGCGCCGAGCCGAGTGCCGGTGGCTGGAGGTGGCGCCGTAGGGGAGGAGATGCCAGAGAGAGGAAGAGACCAGAGGGAGGCAGCTCTGGCGAGGCGGCCGGCGAGAGGCGGCGGCTTCGGTGAAGCCGCTCAGCCGGAGGGGAGGTAGAGGAGCTGGGGGATGAGGCGACGAGATTGGGAAAGAGAGTGAGAGTGAATGGAAGAGGAAGAGGACGTGAGTAGATAAGGCGCGGCTGGAGGAGATGGCTTCGGCCAGGGGATAGGAAAAAGAAAGAAGGAAAGAGAAAGAAGAGAAAGTGGGAGGGGGAAAAAGAGAGGAGGGAAATAAGGTTGCGCAAATAAGTTTTATCCGTAAGATTCGACGATGTGGTCCCTAACTTAATATTAGTTTGGGCTTCCGATCAGTAGGTTTCTGCCCGGTGAAAGAGATTTGTTTGTGTCATTTTGCGCGTAGGATCTCGTCGTCTGTATGTGTGTTTATACTGTTGTACTGTATTGAGTCTAGTTGGATGCATGTTCAGCAGGAGGTTCAGGAACAGCGTCATCCACACGTTGCTCCGCTCCGCTTGGTTAACAGGCAAATGCATGGTAGAGCGATAGCCTGTGAGTGCTATGAAATATGTGATGTTTACGTGATATGTTAATATTTATATGATGATGCTTACATGGTAATGTTTACATGATGATGCCCACATGGAAATGTTTGCATGATGATGCTTACATGGTAATGTTTACATGATGATGCTTACATGGTAATGGTTACATGTTGATGGCAATAATGATGGGACAAGGTGAGCTATGAGACTAGCCTATTAATGATGATAATGATGAGTCATGTTAATGATAATGGACATGTGCATTTGCATCATGGAAAGATTGCATGAGCCAGGTCGGTGAGAAAGTCATGTAACTATTCCGGTGAGGTCGGTGAGAAAGATTCATGACTAATCCGGTGTGCTATAGATGAAATCTTACATCTGTAGGGACTAGATAAAGTCCTACAATGTAAGGACCCCATCCTAGCGAAGATGGAGGAAGAGTATGTCATCGACGGGTGAACACTCCACGATACCGGTATCAACTGATGAGATGCATATGAGCATGAGCATGATGTACATGATGGTGCATTCACATATATAGGCAATGGAGTGAGCAAATGAGCATGTAGAATAATGATGCATTGCACTAATGGAGAGTTAATGATGAAAATGATGAAATGATTATGTTATGTTTGTGTGGTAGTGCTTATCGTTTCTATTATGTGCTTGCTGAGTCTTCGGACTCACCCTTGCTTATCGTTGGTTTTTAGGTGAACGTCGTTGATGGCATGCTTCGGGAAGGGAGAATAGTACATCCACATCACATGTAGTTACTAATGCAACCCATTCTCCCTAGTTATTCACTTTTGTTGTATTATGTCTAGTTGTTAAATAGCTGCGCAAAATTTGTAGTGAATAATGTGTGGTGGTAGCATTCCGGGCCCAGGAGGCGGGTCAGGGTGTTATAGTTGGTATCACAGCGGGCGTTAGGTCCTTGGTGAATACTTCGTAGACCTAGATTGATTAATTATTAAAACTTGACTTAGGCCAAATAATTAAATTAAAATTGACACACTCTGGTGCACAGCAGGATGGGTCCAGCGTTGTATATATGTTTTAGCTAGTTATGTTGTTGGCGTGCAATGCTATGAGGTAACAGTTTGTGAATTGATTGTGTGAATGCTTGGTTATCAGAGATGCCGAGGGGTAGAGGTAGAGGTAGAGGGCGCAGCCGTGGCCGTGGCCGTGCTCAAGTGGAGCCATCACTTGAGGCTCAGTAAGAAGCACCTGATGCAGAGGTTGTTTTCACGAGCGATCAAGCAATGATTCGTGCAAGGTCTTCGCCTTGCCGCGTGAGAGTTTATGGAAAGGTCCGCGCGCCGCCAACAGCGCCAATAGCCGCCGCCGCATTGTATCCATTGCGGTACCTACAGTCGTTCCAACCGTGTCGGAGGCAAGGATGGACCTTCGTGACTGGTTGGCTTTACGTCTAGACACCTTCAAAGGGACGGGTACACCAGTCCAAGTTGCGGATTGGTTGCGCTACATGGGAAGGCAGTTTAAAGCCCTAGAGATGAGCTCACAGCTGAGAGCTCGCTATGTGGCATTCCAGATATAGGGTCAGGCGGACATCTGGTGGGGGAGTCCTTTCAGCTAGGACCCCTGCCCAGGGTCCCGCTATCTAGGAGATCTTTATTGAGCAGTTCAAGGCGAAGTACTGCCCAGAATGTTTTTATGAAGAGTATGGAGGTCGCCTTGTCGACCTTCGTTGTCGAACCCGGGAGCGAAGAATCCCGAATTCTCTGTGTTCATACACTAGTCTAGGATTGCTAGTGTACACAGTCAAACAAAAATGATAACACAAACATATCACGCATTTTATTAATAATTATTTAGAGTTTATTACAAAGGGCCTGAGGCCAAATAAAGTAAAACACAACGGAAGCAAAGCAGTAGTAGTAGGCCACACGACTTGCCACAGTAATCATCCGGGCGAGCCTAAGCTGCCTGGGTCCTTACCGTCCCCGGTAGAAGTCTTCTCTAATAATAATATTCAAAGAAGAGTGAGCACAACTACTGTGTGCAAGTTACACCCGTCAAGTAATGATTGAATGCATGCATAAAGTAAACAAGGGTATTAAGGGGGTTTATTTGCATAAAGCAGCATTTTCATTTTTAAATAATCATATTAATTTCCAAGGCCATTTTTATACTATATCTAAAATCAGATTTTAAATGACAATTTTATAGTGTGGATAACCTCCATATTTGAATGGTGAAGGATACCCTCCTATCACATGGCTAACCACCCAATTTTACCACAAGGATTAACATCCTGAAATCATCTGTTGAAATCATTTTAAAACAAAAAACAAGGTCTAACTCGGAGTGGCTTTGCTAGCATGTCCATGACCGCGGACGCTGCTATTCGAATAGTTTTCTACTCTGTAGAGTTTATACGGCTTTACCCACATGAGATAATATGCTCTTTGTGTTGGCCAATCCACACTTCCTAAGGCGTGTGACAAAGCAATTATCACAAGGCTGTTACAATGTTCTACCTCAAAGTACTCATGCTCGCTAAGGTTTCGCTTCCATTGGACTGACCGTCCTCCGGAAGCCCCCTCTTGCGCTAGGTGGGACTACTGTCTGACCAACACCCACACATACAACATAGCACAAATAACTAAGAGGTATTACAAATTTTTAAGCCAAGTCCTGCCTATACAAGACATGTGGTGGTACGGTGAGGCATAGAAAGATGCGGCTCAAAGACCGGTACTTAATTGACTTGGACGTCTTTCAAAATCAAACCCTGGGTCTTAATCTTAACCAGATTAAGCCCATGCATAAACCTACACCCACCATTCATCCGTTTCGCCCAAGTCCAAACCATTTTGATTTTATTTTATATAAAACCACCTTTACAAATTCTCTATGGTAAAACAATACCATAGTTTCAAGTTTAAACCAATTTGAATTGATTTGGCTAAATTCTCCCAAAAATCATAATCAGGGTCTAAACATTTGCTAAGCATGTGAATATTTTACATACTAATTTATCTATTGGTGACAAAGGAATGACATTTCAATATGTAGGACCGGAAAGGCGACTAGAGGGGGGGTGAATAGTCGCTTTCTCTATTTTTCACCTCGATCGAACTCAACACTACTTTCACTCCAATAGCTATAAAACTATGAAGATCTCAGATACAGCACAATGATAACCCGTGTTGAATCCGATCAAACCTCAAGCAAAAGACCAAAACATCTCACAACCGCATAGGAAGATGCGCATGAATAACTAGCTAGTCAGATATATGAGATGAACAAAGAATAAAGACAAGATGTAATTAAGAAATAAATCTAGGCACTGCATGGCGCCGAGCACGCCATCTCACGCACAGGTCAACCGCAACAAACCACCAGAAAACTGAACCGACAAGCAAGCACAAGGGGACTGCAGCTCAAGGCAAACAAATAAATCAAACAAAGGAACAACCAGATCGCAAAGATCATGCGGTTTTATGGAGCTCAGATACACCGCCGCTAGGGCAAGCACAAGAAGAAAATCAACAAAGAACTCCGCAGGATCAAACCCAATGCTTCCGTCGCACCATCAAGTAGCCAATGCAATAAAATAATCCAATCACAAGCCGAGGCAGGAAACGGTGATTGACAACAGGTGCAGTGATTCCATCTCTGAGCCGTCGCCGCCTTGATCTCTACAAGCCACCGCAAGCTTCAATTTCTACAGGCAGCACAGGCCACCGCCAAGCCTCCTAAATTTGCGCATTCACTGATCTTGACAAGCAGGCAAAAAGAAACAGCACAGCTGATGGGAATTGAATTCAACACCTCACTCGCACCATCAAGCAACAGAGGATTCGCGTGCACAAAACGATGACAACCAGCAAGCTACAGTCGCCGAGCCGACATGCAGGCAAAGAAGTTGCAGCCAAAGCAGCTAAAGGCAATATCCGACCCACTCACTCACTAAGACATCAAACCCATTTGGTGGAACTCATACTGAGCAAGGATTCATACAATAGGCAAAATACTAGTCCATACTCAAAGCAGAGAACTCGATTTTCTACAAGCCGATGGGACACGCACGAACTTCAGGCAAAAAGCTAAACTCAACCAGTAAAACACGCAGCAATTAAAAAGCAAAGATTCAGTCCCATCATTGAAAGGAAACCACAGCATTTAACACCAAGACCTTACTCACAAAAGGCCAAAGCTGCGATCAAGAGGCTTCGGTGTTTTTACAGAGATACACGCCGCCAGTGGCTTCAGTTTTTTTTCGGGCTGGACAGCAACGCACCGCCACGGCTGCGGTTTCTACAGCAAAACTCAGACCTCTTACACGCCGCCACACAGGGCATCCATTTCTCAGGCGCTCTCTCGCACGCCAGAGCAAAAAGCGCCGGCCACCAAGGTTCAGTTTCTGCGAGGGGACATGACAGGGCGCTCAGATTTTTTTCTGAGGAGAGGCCACCGCCTGAGACTCCCTGGGAACCGGATTTTGCGGGCAGCTCTCGGCGCAGGATTTCCCGCATCAAAAGATGGCAGCGCACAGCTAATTAAGAAATCTAAACAGCAAAGAAATGAGTGCACAAATTGATGGGACAACCTGACAATCAATAAACTAAACACCAAGTCGCAGCCAAGACAGTAAACAACTCCAACACGCATGAGGCAAAAGGACGGCAACAATTACAGAGATCCATTTCTGAGCAGTAGCCGCCTGGGCTCCTATTTCTGCAGGGCAATCAGCGCTACAAGAAGCCACCACAAGCTGCACTTTCTACCAGATTCCTAGCGCCTCCACAAAGCTCTGGGATTTTACGGGTGCTCTCAACAGCCGCCGCCAAACCCTCCTGATTTTCCACAGGCACATCATTTTTGGGGGGCGCCACCACCAGCTCTCCAGATTTTTCCAAGGCAGCCCCTCAAAACCTAATGTCCCATCTCCAAAAACCTTTTATAGGGCAGCCTCTAACCCTAAAAACCAAATAGGCTTCCGTTAAGGCCCAACAACAACGAAACACACACGCACGCAAATTAAAGCGTCGTCTTCAATTCTCTTGACTTAAACCACTTCCTTTGCACCGTCCTGCGCCGTGGTTTAGCCAAAAGGTCACCAAGATGGTATTTGGTAAAATTACCAAAATACCCCTTCTCGATCTTTTCCGAAGACCGAGTCCAAACCTGTTAAAGCAATCGCCTACTTCACCACATGCAGGTTGATCAACGGCTCCATGTCGTCAAGTCTCTCCCGTCCGGATCCCACCGGCACCACTGAGCACTTGCAACGACTCCCGCGCCACTTGATCCAACTGGCCGCACCGAATCGCCTGTTCGGTCATCCTTGTCCATTCAAGCGCCATGCTTGAATTCATTGACCTCACCCGCATCCATGATCGCTTCGACCTCAGCTCTCTAAGCTTAGTCCCGATCCTCCTCGCCGTTGACCGTCGTTGACCTTCAAGCCACCTGCACAACAATAGACAAGCAAACACAAATCCGGGAACAAGTTCTTCACAACTTGACCCACGTTAGTGAAAACATGCAACATGCAACACATATGCACTATAGCCTATGAACTCAATCTATTCCAAGGCCAAATTTCCAAAATGGCCGAAGAGCAGCCTTTTAACTTTGCCGAAAACGCATGAAACTTCAAACCAATAGCAACATTGCCAATTGTTTCATCATCCTAAGATCATGGGCATATCCCCATGATATCCACACAATATTCAAAATTGGCCATACAATAACAATTGAAATATCTAATTGTTTAAACGGGGACTTGAAATAATTGAATAGAAGTAATGCATGCATTTAATAATTTAAAAACTGAATTAAATAGCTTTAAAATACTGGGATAAATATGGTCAAGGGTATAACTTGCCTTCGCTGAAGTCTTGGAATTCTAAATCCTCAGAAGGATCTACCTCTCCGGAGTCGTCGAAGTCTATACGCGAAAGTATGACAAATTCAAATGGAATTCAAATAAATTCAAAAAGACAAATTAAACTAACTCCAAATCCAAAAATTATACTTTAGTTAGCTATATAATGATTTTATATGAATTTAGCAATTTGAAACACCCAATTTGGAGTTTGGATGCAAAAGATATGAATTTTAGAAGTTTAAACCTAAATCTGGAATTTAATGAATTTCCTGTTTTATTTCCTGAAGGAAATTCCGAATTACTGTGCCACATGTCGTCAGCGCCTGGGGGTGTGTCACTGACAAGCGGGCCCCACGGTACTATGCGCAATCGGACGAGTGTGCTGGCTCAGCGGCTGAGGTGGCGCCACGTGGGCAGCCACGTCGGACCCGAGGGTGATGTGGCGTCGCGATGGCATTGACGTGGCTGAGCCACGTCAACCCGACAATGGCGCATAGCCAGCGACAAGCTCGTCAGCGTTCTACGCCACGGCGAGACGTGTGAGTGGTACCAACAGAGAGAGGGCGAGGTGGGGATTCTAGTGCGCTACCTTGGAGCGGAGGGGCGGGGCGTTTTGGTCGTCGGCGGCGAGGTTTGGCGGTGGCGTCTTTAGGTCGACGACGAAGTAGAGGCTCCGGGGCTCCTCCGGCGAGGTGGGTGCGCGCACGAGGTTCGCGGTGACGCGTCGATGATGATGGTGTCGACGGCGAGGACGCGTCAACGGGGGTGCCGGAATCGGAGAAGAACCAAAACTTGGCCGCCGGCGAAGAACCTTGAAATTAGAGCGCTAGGGGAGAGGAGAGTGACACCGGGTGGCGGCATTGAGTTGTGAGGAGTAAGGCGCACCTGGGACTCTATTTATAGGGTGCAGGCGCGGCCAATGCGGCGTGGAGAGCACGAAGGCCGTGCGAGCTCAACGGCAAAATTGAGGGGATTCGGGGCCAGAAAAGGAAGGGGTGAGGCCGAGATGGACGCGGCGTCATCTTTGCGCGCGAGATTGAGGGGATGCTGTCGGATTTGGGTAGGTTTGGAAAGCTTCTACGCGGCGATAATGGCGGCCGACTCGACTCGTCCGCGCCGAGAAGAAATGCGTCAAGGAGAAGAAGGTCGCGGACCCACGCGTCAGCGAGTGCAGGTGCAAACGGAAAGGGGCGAGGCAGCTGCTGGTCGTCGGATTTTAATCCGACGGTCACGATTTGATGAGGGGAGATGAAATGCGGGCGGGCTGGTTGGGCCGGAAAAGAAAGAAGAAGTGGGCCGCACAGTGAGTTTCAGCCCAAAGGGCGGTTTGGATTTTTAAAAGGATTTACTAATTTAAATAATCAGATTAATTCGTTTAAGCTTTAGAAAATAGCAATTAAATTCCAACAATTCTAGAAAAATTCACAGAAGTCTCTAAAATTAGTTTGGACTTAAATAAAATATTTCCAACTTAAATTTGGCTTTTAATTTTGCAAATAAATTTATTTTGGCTTTAAAATAATTTGGAAAAGGCTTTTTAAAACTCCAAAAAAATTTAGAAATTAATTTAATTTTTATTTTTCAACTTTAACTCAAATAAAACTTCAAAAGCTTTAATAAATTTTATTTTTGACTTTCAAAATTTCAGAAATTCAAATAAAGCAACCAAACTCTTTCAAATTTCAGAAAATCCAACAAAATAATAACTTTATTTATTTTTAATTTTGGTAACAGCACTTTGGGATGTTACATTCGTGTAGCGGAAGATGACCGTAGCTAAGTACGAAGCACAGATTCAACGATCGTCGACCGCTTGCACTACTCCAGAAGCAGCAATGATCCGAAAAGGCTAAAAGGTTTCTCCAAGGGCTCAACTCTGAGTTTCGGCATGTTACGGAAGCCACTGTGCCACATGACTTTAGGTCAGTGGTAGATCAAGCCAGAGGGATGGACATGGAAATGCAACTCACTAAAGGATCGCAACCTCTCGGTGGTTCAAGCGCTCGTAGCGACGAAGAGGAGTTTTAGCAAGGAGGGTGGGTCATCCCAGCGACCTAATCCCAAGAAGTCCAAGTGGGGCCAGCGTCCCCCACAGTCGTCCAAGTCCAAATCTTCGAGGTCGATTCTACGGTTCCTCGTTCGTCGTTAGTGACCCCAGCCTATCGTCCTGTCCCTGGGCAGGGCATGATCTGTTTCAAGTGCGGTGGTGGGCACCGTGTTGCTGAATGTTCTTGGACGGGAGAGTGTCGGCAATGTGGTCAGTCGGGCCACATGGAGCGGGTTTGTCGAAAATGTGGTCGGTCGGGCCACATGGAGCGGGTTTGTCGTCAAAACCCCTATAGTATTATCAAGTGGCAGCTGACACCTACGTCATCAACAAATGCTACGCCTTGGGGATATCCTAGGGGCGTGTGAGTATCCCGATGTAGTTCCTGAAGAGCTTTCGGGTATGCCACCTAAAAGGGATGTGGAGTTTAGGATTGATCTTGTTCCCGATATTACCCACCCATTTCTTTATCCCGCATCGTTGGCACAAATTTTCCAGAAGAGTTGAAGAAGCAATTGGATGATTTGTTGTCCAAGGTGATTCGTCGTAGTGTGTCACCTTCGGGGGCTCTTGTCCTATTCACTGAGAAAAAGGATGGGAGTTGGCGCATGTGCATAGACTATAGTGCTCTTAATCAGGTGACTATCAAGAATAAATACTCTTTGCCTCGTATCGAGGATTTGTTTGATCAATTGAAGGTTGCCAAGGTGTTCTCCAAGATTGATCTGCAGTCTGGGTATAATCAGATTCGAGTACGGGAGCAAGACATAGAAAAGACCGCTTTCTCCACAAGGTATGGTCACTATAAGTATAAGGTTATGTCCTTTGGACTAACGAATGCCCCTGTTGTCTTTATGGAGATGATGAACAGTATGCTGCATAAGTATCTTGATGACTTTGTGGTTGTGTTCATCGATGATATTCTGATTTATTCTAAGACGGAGGAAGAGCATGAGCGGCGTTTGAGGCTAGTGCTTCAGAATCTGAGGGAGAATAAGTTCTTTTCCAAGTTAAAGAAGTGCGAGTTCTGGATTTTTGAAGTGGGCTTTCTGGGTCATGTGATTAACCAGGAAGGTATTTTAGTAGATCCATCCAAAATTTCGACTGTAGTGAACTAGAAGAGGCCAACTAATGTCAAAGAAGTGAGAAGTTTTCTAGGCTTAGCTGGTTACTACCGGTGCTTCGTAAAAGACTTCTCAATTATTGCTAAGCCAATGTCTCAGCTCACGCGGAAGAGCGTGAAATTTCAGTGGGCAGATGAATGCGAGTGCAGTTTCTACACTTTGAAAGAAAAGTTAGTTACTGCCCTTGTTCTCATCCTCCCTGAGCCAGGGAAATGCTTTACGGTCTACTCAGATGTTTCACGAGTGGGTCTGGGTTGCGTGCTCATGCAGGACAACAAAGTAATTGCGTATACCTCACGACAGTTGAAGAAACATGAGCAGAATTGCCCTACTCACGATTTAGAGCTAGCCGCAGTGGTTTTTGCTCTAAAGATTTGGAGGCACTATTTGCATAGAGACTCTTGTGATATTTTTACTGATCACAAGAGCCTCAAGTACATCTTTACTCATAAGGAGTTGAATTTAAGGCAAAGAAGGTGGCTGCAGCTGATTAAGGACTATGATCTTATAATCCAGTACCACCCGGGCAAGATGAATGTGGTTGCAGATGCCCTTAGTCTCAAGGAGACACCCTCCACTCTACGTTGTCTTATTGCTGACTTCGATCGAATGAAAATGTCTTATTGTTATGTTGGTACAACACCAGCTGAGACGCAGCCACTGCTGGAATAGGCAATTCCGAAGCAAGCGAGCCAAGCGCAACAACATGATCGGTTGCTTCAACAAGTAAGAAAGCGCCTTAATGAAGGGGGGAAAAGGGGGATTTTAGCCTTGATGAGTTGGACGCATTGCAGTTTAAGGGCCGTCTTTGCGTGCCACAAAAGGCTCAGGTCAAGAATGATATATTGAGAGAGGCTCATCGTACCCCGTACACGGTACATCCTAGTGAGACCAAGATGTATCGAGATTTGAAAAAGAGCTTCTGATGGAAGAGAATGAAGGTGGGTGTTGCTCGATATGTGGCGTCTTACGGGGTTTGCCAGTAGGTGAAAGCTGAGCATAAACGTCCCGTTGGGCTATTGTAGCCTTTGGATGTTCCTTAGTGGCCATGGGATAACATTACCATAGATTTTGTAGTCGGCCTACCTCATACCCAACGAGGTAAGGATGCAATTTGGGTAGTGATGGATCGATTTAGTAAATCCACGCACTTCATCCCTATTTGTACTACGAATTCAGCAAGTGATTTGGCACCCATCTATGTGCGGGAGATAGTAAGATTGCATGGTGTGCCCACGACGATAGTTTTTGACAGAGATGCCAAGTTTGTCTTCATGTTTTGGAAGAGTTTGCAGGGTGCACTGGGCACAAAGCTTCAGTTCAGTACCGCTTTCCACCCACAGACGGATGGGTAGTCCGAACGCACCATTCAAACACTAGAGGACATGCTGAGGTCCTGTGTTCTGTCCTGGAGAGGTAGCTGGGAGGATCATTTGGCACTCGTGGAGTTTGCCTATAACAACAACTACCACTCCAGTGTTTGGGCAACGCCATTCGCGGTTCTGTATGAACAAAAGTGTAGATCGCCACTTTGTTGGGATGCCGTAGGCAAGAAGGCTGTTCTAGGTCCGGATTGGGTCCAACAAATGGTGGAACGAGTGGTGGAGATTAGACAGAATTTGCTAGCTGCCCAGAGTAGGCAGAAAAGCTATGCGGATGTGAGGAAGCGTGACTTAGAGTTCAAAGTGGGGGATCAGGTGCTCCTGAGAGTGTCTCCCACTAAAGGAGTTGTGCTATTTGGTACCAAAGGGAAGCTTAGCCCATGGTACATTAGGCCATTTGTGATTCTGGCACGAATTGAAAAGTTGGCATATTGATTGGACCTTCTTGAGTCCATGCGAGGAGTGCATTTCATGTTTCTATGTTGAGAAAGTACTTAAGGGATCTGGAGCAAGAGATCGTGCTAGAACCGTTGTCCCTTAAGCAAGACCTCACCTTCGAGTCCCGTTCAGCTCAGATTCTGGGGGAATCAGAGAAGGTGCTGAGGCACAGATCGATAAAGTATGTTAAGGTGCTTTGGTCGCATTAATCTGAATGAGAAGCGACTTGGGAATTGGAGTCTCGCATGTGCAAGAAGTACCCGGAGTTGTTCTCTACGGGTACGAGTTAGAGTTATTTTTATGTACAGTTTATTTCATTTTGTGCATTCGTGTGGATTGTTGAATACCAGAATTCGGGGTTGAATTCTGCTAAGAGGGGTGGAATGTAATGCTAGTAGAATGCAATGTGAGTAAAAGTAGAAATTGGGAAAGAATTTTTACCAATTTACCTCCCTACAGAGATGGAGAGAGAGATAGAGAGAGACAAAGATAGAGAGAGAGGGGGGGATAAGATCAAGCCCACCAGGCCAATCTCTCCTCCCATCCCATTTCTTCCCCACCGAAGGCAACCAAGCCAAAGCAGTGAGGGAGAAGAGGAACCGAGGGTGCACCAAGGAAGCACCCAACTGAGGGCAAGGTCGGCCACCACGAGTGTTGTCATCGCCACCACTGCCGTCCCTTTCTAACTGGTGAAACCATGTAACCCACCCTTTTTCCCCTATGTCTCTCTTGCCCAAACTTAACCCCCCCCCCGCGTCATCAACCAAATCACCCACACAGCAAAGAGGGAAGAGAAGGGGAGGGAAGGGGGTATACCGGAGGTGAGGTCGCCAGCAAGGCCGAAGCGCTTGGGCGACGGCAATGCGTAGGGGAGGCGCACGGCGGCTAGAGGCCGAGCCGTGCGCAGGTGAGCCAGGAGCTCACCGGGGAGTCGGGCTCAGGCACGTAGGGAGAGGGGCCATGTGGGTGCGTGCACGCCAACGACCAAGCGCTGGGCCGAGTGCCGGTGGCTGGAGGCGGCGCCGTGAGGGAGGAGGCGCTAGAGAGAGGGAGGGACCAGAGGGAGGCGGCTCCGGTGAGGCGGCCGGCGAGAGGCGGCGGCTTCGGTGAAGCCGCTCGGCCGGAGGGGAGGTAGAGGAGCAGGGGGATGAGGCGACGGGATTGAGAAAGAGAGTGAGAGTGAATGGAAGAGGAAGGGGAGGTGAGGAGGTAAGGTGCGGCTAGAGGAGATGGCTTCGGCCAGGGGATAGGAAAAAGAAAGAAGGAAAGAGAAAGAAGAGAAGGGGGAGGGGGAAAAAGAGAGGAGGGAAATAGGGTTGCGCAAATAAGTTTTAACCGTAAGATTCGACGATGCGGTCCCTAACTTAATATTAGTTTGGGCTTCGGATCAGTAGGTTAGTGCCCGGTGAAAGAGATTTGTTTGTGTCGTTTTGCGCGTAGGATCTCGTCTTTTGTATGTGTGTTTATACTGTTGTATCAGATGAGTCCATTGGATGCATGTTCACCGGAGGTTCAGAACAAGGTCATCCAAGACGCTATTCGCTCCGCTTGGTTAACATGCAAGTACATGGTAAAGTGATAGCCTGTGAGTGCTATGAAATATGTGATGTTTACGTGATACGATAATGTTTATATGATGATGCTTACATGGTAATGTTTACATGATGATTCTTACATGGAAATGTTTGCATGATGATGCTTACATGGTAATGTTTATACGATGATGTTTACATGGTAATGGTTACATGTTGATGGCAATAATGATGGGACAAGGTGAGCAATGAGACTACCCTGTTAATGATGATAATGATGAATCATGTTAATGACAATGGACATGTGCATTTGCATCATGGAAAGATTGCATGAGCCAGGTCGGAGAGAAAATCATGTAACTATTCTGGTGAGGTCGGTGAGAAAGATACATGACTAATCTGGTGTGCTCTAGATGAAATCTTACATCTGTAGGGACTAGATAAAGTCCTACAATGTAAGGACCCCATCCTAACGAAGATGGGTGAAGAGTATGTCATCGACGGGTGAACACTCCACGATACCGGTATCAGTTGATGAGATGCATGTGAGCATGAGCATGATGTGCATGATGGTGCATTCGCATATACGGGCAATGAAGTGAGCAAATGAGCATGTAGAATAATGATGCATTGCACTAATGGAGAGTTAATGATGGAAATGAAGAAATGATTACGTTATGTTTGTGTGGCAGTGTTTATCGTTTCTATTATATGCTTGTTGAGTTTTCGGACTCACCCTTGCTTATCATTGGTTTTTAGGTGAACGTCGCAGATGGCATGCTTCAGGAAGGGAGAATAGTACATCCGCGTCACATGTAGTTACTAATGCAACCCATTCTCCCTAGTTATTTCACTTTTGTTGTATTATGACTAGTTGTTAATTAGTTGCGCAAAATTTATAGTGAATAATATGTGGTGGTAACATTCCAGGCCCAGGAGACGGGTCGGGGTGTTAGGGGGGTTGTTAACCATTTTTTGCAAAGATCAAAGTCAATACTTTGTGTGTGTTCTAGATCTCTTGTGCTTGCTGAGATAATATTATTTATTGGCTGCAGTGCGTTGTGGCAAATGACCATAATTTTAGGATATATTGCTGTTTATTAGTCAAACCACAATTTTGGAATGTGGCATGGCAAATGCTAACATTTTACAATGTCTTGAAGCCAATTTTGGCTTTTAGATACAATATTCCAATGTGAGTCTAGCATTGGGTCACAGTTGGGAAATTATGCACTGCTAGCTGGTACTCTGTCCACTCCAGTGCGTTGTTTATGCATCCATCTACCATGCGCGCATGTGTGTCCACATGGATACTGGTCATGCACTGATACGTCGGTGGGTATATAAACTGGCGATCCGGTTGGTGCGTGCCCGGCCACGTAAAAGGCCTTCACTTGCTTTTTTTCACCTGCACTCGTGACACTAATGATGTTATGTCTCAAAAGTAATGTAGTCCACCGCCACCCCACTAGCTGATCAGTTCAAGTGGCGTGCATGATCGATAGATAGTGCTCCCCAACAGCTTAGCTATTTAGATAAATTAATTAGTCCATATATCGTACCACTAAGTACACATTAGATCGATCGATGGATCGACCAAATTATTTTCCCAATTATTTAATATCTTGATCAGAATCTGTGACCGAATGGCGTATACGCACTTGATCCCACGCTCTGTCTAGTCTTGTATGCATGCAATGATGCAATCCACATGCATGCAGCATATGTCACAGGTGTCTTTTTTGATTGTCTATGTCCCATCCCTTGTAGTGCAAGATAAGCATAACTAGCAACGCAAGCAAGGGAAGCAAGGGATAACTTACTGAGTTAACATACTTGACCACGATATATAGATCAATCTTATGTATTGCTTCTTGGTTAATTTCGAGCTGCCTTAAAATCAATTGATTTTTAGCCTTCAAGAGAAAGATAGTGTCTATGCCAAGATTGAGACTGAATTTAATTTATTAGTTTTATGTGATGTATGGTATATTTCTTTCAGGACTGTATTCTCAAAATTTTCCTTCCCATGACTTCTTATGCTGATTTGGCGCTCAAATTAAACAGTATGATTTGCACCCTTGGAACTCTGTAGAATAATCAATGATTCTTTAACACGGCTGAACTTGCATGTTACAATGCAAGTCCATATACTGAGTATATATGGAGTATGTGTCCCTTTCAATTTAATTACGAGAGTCTACTCCCATAGTGCACGAATGAATCCAAGATTAAATGGCCACGTACACATGATTATTGTGAGTGCTTGCAGGTTGGTACGATCCGGCGCACCCGTGAATTAATGAATTAATTAGCAAAACACTCAGAATCAATTAGCTTCATGGAGTGTACATATACGCCATGCAGTTATTGCAATGGGCATCCTGTACGACGAGTGCGATCGACTCGTACACATACATGCGTATCGCTAGGCCACATAAAAGAAGAAAATGCTTCAAGTCTTCCCTATCTAAGTAGTGTCTGTCGAGCAGCTAGGTAAACGGTATACCACACACATTGCGTTACACGCTGTTAGTAAAGAAAACCAGACTAGCTTAGTTTTTGGCCTGTTTAATTAATTTGGAGCATACATATATATGGGACGCCGTGACTGGACACCATGGTGGGTACCATGATTTCAAATGGAGCACTTCAACTCAAATTCGAGTGTATTTTTTGATCTATGGGGCACCATTGAGCCATATATACGAGTTTTTGGCTAATCTAGCCCCCTCCGAAGATGATAGCCAAAAATGGCACTGCGGACTCGCCAAAGGGGCTTTCCTCGTCCACACGATTTAGGTGTAACTCCTGCCCGGACGTCCCCTGTTGTAATTCATTTATTTATAATTAATTATTCATAATTAAGTAGACGTAATTTTCGTAATTAATTAGTCGTAGTTAAATATTCTTAATTAATTAGTCATAATTAATTTAGTCATAATTATTTAATTATAATTAATTTAGTCATAATTAATTAGGCGTAATTAATTTAGTCATAATTAATTAATCGTAGTAAGTTAGTCAAAATAAATAATTAATAATTAATGAGGCTAGCCTATGCTGCCTTGCTTCCAATGCTTACATAATGGCTGCAGCTGCCGTCGCAGGCCTTCTCCAAATCCTCAAGTACAGCAACATCAGGATGATCAATCTTGTGCAGCTGCCGGTCATCCTCCTTATGATATTGAGTTGGCCTGCAGCTGATCGGGCCGCCGCGAGCCCCCCACCGGACCCCGTGCAATGCTCGTCCAGTGGTGGCACAGCTGACTGCACCGTATCGAGCGCATACGGCGTGTTTCCGGACAGGTCGACGTGCCGCGCGGCCGCCGTAGTCTACCCTTCGTCCGAGGAGGAGCTGGTGCGCGCGGTGGCCAACGCCACGACTTCCAGGACCAAGATGAAGGTGGCCACCAGGTACTCCCACAGCATGCCGCAGCTAGCCTGCCCTGGCGGCGGCGACGGCCAGGGCCTCGTCATCAGCACCAGGTGGCTCAACCGCGTCGTGGCCGTCGACGCTGCCAGGATGGAGATGACGGTGGAGAGCGGCATCACGCTGCGGGAGCTTATCGCAGAGGCGGCCAAGGCCGGGCTTGCGCTTCCCTACGCGCCCTACTGGTGGGGGCTCACGGTGGGCGGCATGCTCGGCACGGGCGCGCACGGCAGCTCGCTCTGGGGGAAAGGCAGCGCCGTGCACGAGTACGTCGTCGGGATGCGCCTCGTCACGCCCGCTCCCGCCACCGAGGGGTACGCCAAGGTGCGTGTGCTCACGGCTGCCGACCCGGAGATGGACGCCGCAAAGGTCTCCCTCGGCGTTCTAGGCGTCATTTCTCAGGTATTATTAGTCGATACCGTACGTACATGTACATCTACATCAGCTAGCTGCATTTCACGCTTTATTGATTAATCTTAACTGTCTAACTACTCCATGCATATGTGAGTAAATAGAGGCATATATTGTTTTTTAGTCTTTCAGGCTTGTACGTGTTTAGACTATAAATTTATATAATATTATATCAGTATAAAATATAAAAAACATTGATACTACCAAAAAACTTTTGATGATTCTATTCATATGGTAAAATCTAAGTATTTCTCCTCTCAATAAAAAATCCAAGCATTTCAAACTTGTCTACTTCCCTGTCTGCACACCCTAAAGTAGTTGTGGTCAGATGGGCGGCACGGCACGGACACAAGCTAGCACAGCCCCATGCTGGCCCACGAATGAGATGGGTTGTGCCATGACGGCCCACATACCGAGGAGGTGGCCCAAGCATAGCCCGAAGGCCTGTCGTGCCAGCCTGAGCCTATTTGGCCCGATAGGCCGGTTGCGACCCACTTAGCTCGTTCGGCCCGAAAAATTTTAAAAAGTCAGAAAAAATAAAAAAATCCCAAACAAATCAGAAAAATGTGTAGAATTCAGAAATAGATATGAAAATTGTAAAAAAATGAGACAGGCATATTGAAATTGTAATAAAAAGCTTTATTAATTTTCAAATGGTTGCCTCGTTAAAATTTTTAACAAGTAAAAACTCAATATGAGAAAACCTTGGCAAACGAAAAATAGTACAGCCTATAGCTCTATATACATCCTTATTCTACGTGTCGTTGTCTATGTATATATTTTCGAACACCTTCGACAACTCTGGATTTTCCACAAAGTGTTGTGTTCGTGAATAAGCTTGTTCCCGGTCCTTCACAGTTAAAAGTATTTCCACCATCTCACTTGTGAGACGTGTTCTTCTTGTTGGGTCACGGGTAGGCTACGATAGCTACAAACAAAAATTTCTACCACGCAAAACCAGAAGCCATGCAAGTAGATGATCATAGATCGTTACCAACAGACGCAGTAATAATGAAGAAGGGTTGAGCAATGCGTCCAACGAAGAGCGCTGCCGATGAAGCGGTCGAGTCGATCGTCCAACGCCCAAATGAGCCGATCGTCTCCTCCAAAGAACGCTCTGCGTTCCTTGTGAAGATCGTGGATCGCCCTCAAGCGCAACAATCGTAGTAGCGCCTACCAGATCCACACGCCTAGGGAAGGAACAACCGAACGCCGGTGTGCCAAAGACCAAATCGCACGCGGTGGAGCTCTCAAGGAGATGGCGGCTAGGGTTTCGTGGTGTTTCACGATCTTTCCCAATAGCCTCATGCACCTCCTTATATAGTGCTCGTGACGGATCCTATCCGGACATCGCCATTTAATCGTATTCGATCGGTTTGTTCCAACTCGTTAAGTGTGTGACCTCAGAGGTTCATGTGTAGTTCGGTTGTGATTCGAAACCGCTTCCGATCACGAGTCTAGCGGCTCCTAGCGTAACATATCGATTCCCTAAAACACACAAATTATATCGGACGAACCTTAATGCAATATGATATACGACTCAGTCATCATCACTTACGACTGTGTCCTATCTCTATACGCATCAGCCAGATTTGATCACGACCAACTCGTAACTCCTTACGATTTGGTTTCGACCACTCTATGATTACGCTCGACCGCCTACGACTTGCTTGTATCTCCATACGACCGATCAGTAGTCGGTCTAACTAAGTGACCTACTCATGTATTCTCCCTTTGCCTCACGATATCTGGTTGAACTCCGTGAGATGTTGTGTCATCCATGGATCTGCTCAATACTTTCTCGATCGAGTATCGATAACCTTATGTGGTCGAACACTTCGACTACTAGTGGCATGGCCATGCACTTTCTTTATCCGATCACAACGAGGGGCCCAAAGACATCTCTCCTGTTATGTTAGGAGGGGCAAATCCCATATCCGACCAGTCACATTCCTCTCTATGTTTCAGAGCATACCCGAAAGCTACCTTTATAACTACCCAGTTACGGTGTAGCGTTTGGCAACCCCTAAGAGTGCTCTTACACATGTAGGAAACCATGCTGATCTCAGGTCTAAGGATTATACATCATCATTGCTTGAGACCAACTAATGACACATAGATTCATAACAATCTCAATAGTGCCTCAAGATGGGTCTTATCCAACATCATGTTCTCTAACATGTGTCCATATTATTGGTTTTATATCTCCATATCTATGACTTGTGAAACATAGTCATCAACCAATACATATGCTAGTCTATTCATATGTGTCCTCATATGTTTACGACCAGGGATCGTGTGTAAGAATAATTATCGCAGAAATATAGAGTTTCACAACCAAGTCACATACTTGATAATAAATATTAACAATATTATTCTAGGAACAAGATAACACATTATCCAATGTTATGAACATAATGAAATATAATCATCTCTATGATTGCCTCTAGGGCATATTTCCAACACTTCTCTCCTCCAATATTCTTTCAAAAAGACTGAAAGCAGATTAGGAGGAAACCGTCGAGACAGAAACAGTTAACACATCATGTGCAAGTATGGATAGCACGGGATATGCTAGCTTATAGGCTTGCCACCTTTGCAAAAATTCGAAGCCTTCTAAGTTGAAATCCACCGTATCGCTGTCCAAATATGTGGATAGTTCGCCATTCCTTGGGGTTGTTCTTGGTTGAGTAGGCGACGTTATAAAAGAAGAAGATCTAGGCCTGGAGGAAGAGCCATCGAAGATCGTGCCACACATATTTGTCTGGTTACTTGAGGTGGGGGCTACTGGAAGTTGGAAACGGACTCTCGGAAACTTATTTTCATACATTTGGTAAACCTCGTGTAATTGAGAACAAACTTCTACAAAATAGTTAGAATAGTCTAGCCCTGTAGCATCATTAAGAAGATCAAGAACATTAGCAAATGCTTCAATTTTACCTCTAGAATCTAAAATAAATGCAAAAGCATATAGGAAAGGGATTTCTCTCTAATATTTAAGGTATTTAGTTCTCATAGCAACAATAGCCTCGCGTCAAACGAAGTCATTTTCATATATTTTTAATTGGGTAGCAATTTGTAAAATAGTTTGCACAATAATAGGAGATGTTGGATAGTAGATAGCGGACAACACAACAGTGGCCTCATAAAAAAATTCCTAAAAATTGTAGTATCTTCTCAGCAACGAACCAATATTGCTCAGTCAATAGTATAGTATTGTCAGTGCTCTGATAGAGTGTTTGAATAAAAATAGAAAAAATGATCTTATATGGTAAAAGACTCTTAAGCATCAGGTAAGTAGAGTTCCATCTTACCAGCATGTCCAAACCGAACTTTCTTGGACGTATACCCATCGCCCTGTAGAAGTTCTTATATGCTGCTATTCTTACGTTAGAATTATTCAAGTAAGATATCGCATCATGAAAAGCTTTAATATACAGATTCAGCCTCTTCAAACCACATTTGACTATAAGGTTAATAATATGACAAGCACATTGCTGATGTAGCAAGAAGGAATCGGCGTATGTACTCAACACCGGGGTAAGAATATCCTTGGCCCTAGCGTTCGAAGCGGTATTATCTAAAGTAATTAAGAATATTTTGTCTATAAGACCAAAATCTTCCACGACTTTGACAATACAGTCCGCAATATTCTCACCCATATGTGCTACATCAATTAATTTGAAACCTATAATTCTTTTCTCTATTACCCAATCGTTATTAACATAATGAGCAACTACACTAAGATAATCATCCCTAGCCTGACCACTCCATATGTTCGAGGTCAGGGTCACCGAAAATGTGCAAATACTAAATAGTTCCTTTATTTTATTACAGTGTTTATTGTAGTATTTTACTATATCACTAGTTGTTGCCTATCTAGAAACGATAGAAAATCTAGGATTATGTGCAGTCCTAATGTAAGTTTGGAAAACAGTAGACTCCCCAAAGCTTAACGGTAAATCCTTAGAAGCAATTAAACGACAGAGATATTGACAGGCTACCTTAGGATCATAGTCCCAGGTACGTATCATACCGTCGGGGTTGTACTACAGTTGTGTCTGCCTCATCACCAATCCTTGTTTGGTCTTACATCTTGTAGCATGTTTAAGCAAGTGCCACGTTCCACCTGTAGACCTTGCAGACAATTCATAACGATAAATTTTGTAAATAGCATATGGTACCTTATTTCCATGTGCGTCTGGTTTGGCTATCCTATCGAAATTCTCCCACACTCCCGATGTAGACGGCCTCAACCTCTTTGCTCCAGTCATCGCCGACGAAGATGTTGTCGTAGAGCCTGATGATAGAACTATGCCTTTCCCTTTCGCTAACAACTGCGGTTGGTTTGATGGAGCCGCAGCCTCCATGGATGCAACTTCCTTCGGTGAAAGTCCGTAATCACATAGAGCAAAGCTATCTTAATTTCCCATAACGAAAACTACAAAATCAAGACTAATACTATTACTACTTTCATCTTAGCATAACAAAAAATAACAATAAAATTATGAAAAAATAGTATTGTACCTCTTTTGCTGACTTGCTGCCGAAAATTGAATTTTTCAAAATTTGGCACAATTTTTCTAAAAATTTGCCAAATTATCTCACAACAAATTTGAATTTGCACAATAGAATTTGAAAGAGAGATTGAGGAATGGATAGGTGCTGAATGAGGGGATTTTGGGATTGTTTTTGAATTTTTTTGCTATTTTTAAGCCTCAAACGGTCAAAAACACGATTGGATTTAAAAAATACGAATGTTAAGGCTAAACTGGTACGTCTGCATGACCCATCAAGCTAAAAACCTGCCCAACGGTCAAAAAATTGGTCGGGCCGTGCCGTGCTAGGCACGGCCTATCGTGCTCGGCGGCCCTCCTCCCCACCCCTGCCTCCCTATCCCCCACCCTTGCCCTGCCGCTTGGCCTTCCCGAGTTGGCTACCTCACGCGGTCGTGCCCTCACCTCAACAGCTCTCCTCCCTTCTTCCTCCGCCCCACCACCTCCTCCCTTCGCGCCGGCCGTCGGCGCCGCCCTACCCTCCTCTTCCTCTCCTCCTCGTCACCATGCCCATGCGCGGTGCGCCCCTCGCCTTCTCCTCCCTTCTTCCTCCGCCTGTGGCCCTACGCCCTGCCGCTCCCTCCTCCTTGTGCGTTGGCCGCCGGTGCCACCCCGCCCTCCTCTTCCTCTTCGTCTCCTCCTCGTCGCTGCGGCCGTGTGTCGTTCACCTCCCACCGCCTTCTCCAGTTCTCATCCCTCCGACGCTCCACTCGTGCGCCCCGCCGCCTTCTCCCCCCTCCGTGCCAGCCGCCGACGCCACCCTGCCCTCCTTCTTCATCCTCTCGTCCCAGCTGACCAACTCCCTCTCCCTTGGCCTCTCCGCACACAAGCCACATGGGCTGTGTCGGGCTCATGCCGTGCTTGGCACAGCCTGACACTATTCGTGGCTGGCTAGGTCAGCCATCGTGCCAAGGGGCTACCCAAGCACGGACGCGTTTCGCGGTCGGCCGACCGCCCATGAATAGTGTGGACCGTGCTGTGCTTGGGCCGGGTCAATAAGCAGCTTAGTGCTTCAGTGCCGCCTACCAAGATAAAACCCATCCGCCACCTCTACCCTAAAGCAAGACGTACTTATTTGATAACTGCTACTTAGTATCATGGTATGAGATGGAATTAATGTGCCCATAGATATATTACACTGTGGCAAACTGCCACTAGCGGATCTAGATCCCCTACAATAAATGCAGAGGACACCGTGTGAACAGTGTTTCACATTATGTGTACGGTGGTAATAGTGCACTATCGTAGTGCTATGTCAAAACACTACAAAGAATAGCTTGAGACAAAGACAAAGAAATAAACACTGCATTTAACTCGTCAGAGCGATTGTTCACACAAATTATGCAGTCGACTAATGGATCGAATTTTTAGGGGAGATTCAATTATTTGCCACTAACAAACATGCGTAATTTATTATTTGTCACTAATGTGAGTATGACATGTGGTCTCGAGACTATATGTCATACTCACATATAGTGAAAAATCATAAAATTCAACCTTTTGCAATGGTAAATAATCAATTATTCCAATTTTTAGGGGTGCGTACTCGATCCACCGGGGCGGGGGTTCACAAAAGCAACAATTGATGATGCTTGGAGTACAAAACATCATACGTGAATTACAAAACAAGCAGCTGGAGTGGAACTATCACAATCTGGCCACTTTGATTCCTTAGGAATTATTTATTCCACTAAACAGGTACGCTTGTGTGTTCGTAGGTGGTATAAGTGTGATGTGTGTTGAGTGTACGTCTGTTTTGCACTCTATAAAAACATCATTAGAATTATTTAGACTACTATTAACTTGTTTTTCTCCTTTTCTTCACATGCCGGCATGATGAATCGTGTATTTTAATTTAATTAGTGTGGCCTCCCTATCACTAGAAACAAAGACAACAAAAGGGGAAAAAGAACTAGTTTTGGTGAAAAGCATAAAGCTACCCTGCTGGCCAAAAACAGAGGGATAAAGTAAAATACAAAGGTCTGTCCTGCTGAAACATGGTCCCCTGTGGTGCTACCTGCTACCACTACCGCCGAAAACAATGCAAATGGCCATTGGAAATTCTGAAAAATTGTTCAGTAGTAATTATATTGTGTGGCTTGCGGACATGTGTGGTGACGAAAATCCTACTACGCGTCTGTGCGTTCCGAGCGCACGGCTTTTCGTCGGGACTAGACTCATCGCCCTCACCTTTCTCCGTTCTTCCCCTCTCGTCGTCTTCCCTTTCCCCATTCTTAAGCTTTTCTTCCACTGTATCCGCCGCCGCCTACCCAGTTGGCACCGTGCACCTGCACCGTCACCGGCGAGACACCAATCTCTGGATACGCACCACCTCGTCGTTTTTGCAACTGGGCCCGCTTTTCGAATATCCCACCCACACCAGTTTCGGTGGTCCTGGTACGCGCTGCCATCGACTAGCGCTGTCATTGGTGCCTCACAGCTTGGAAGTTAAGGACTTTCAAGTGAAAGCCTCAAAATTCCAGTTTAAAGTCCAAAATTTCTAGTTGAAAGTTTTGGGTTTTCTAAATCGAAAGATGAAATATTAGTTTGAAAGTTCAACTTTTCAATTTGAAAGTTCCAAGTTTCTAGCTGAAAGTTCATTCTTCCATATCAAAAGTTTTAGGGGCTGAGCTGAAAGTTTAGATACATTGGAGTAAAAAAATTAGGGTTTGAGCTAAAAGTATAGGAAATTCTGAGTTGGAGGTCCCATAATTTTTCAATTGAAAGTTCAATTTCCATTTTTAGTTTCCATGGTTTAAAAGTCCAATTTTTTAGTTGGATTTTTTCTTCTTTGTAAGAAGCAGGGAGAGCTTTTTTTATGATTTAATCCATTTTTAAAAATATTTTAAAGATAACATCTCTATAACTTTATTTTCCATTTGGTCACGCCACAACATGTGGTGTGACAAAAACTCTCTGTCACGCCATGTACCACGGTGTGGTCAAAGTTGCCACGATAGCCCTATGAGCCAGCGCGCATCCATTTTTGGGGCTAAGTCCTATCATGCCAAGAGTGACAGCGTGACAGCACTCGTTTGCTACGCCGAGGTCCGTAACATGACAACATGCTTTTGCCACACCACGTGTTGGGGAAATAAAGTTAGGGAGATGTTATCTTTAAAATATTTTTAAAAATAGATTAAATCATATAAAAATATTCGAGCAGGGAGGGAGCGTACCTAGATGTTTCGACATCAGCTGACGGAACCCGTGTTGCAAAAGGCGTACAGATTAGCAATTCGTAGTCATTATAAAATGGAAGCTTTTTTTTTACGATTACAACGTACATATGCACACACACCACCTATACACACCACATACATAAGTACAACCCTTTAGCATACGCCTGGATATACGGAGGCCAAGAATTAATCCATGACCTTACAAAGATCTTATTGAGTTACATTCGCATGTCCGAAAAAAATGAGCATTACGATTTGAAACAAAGTGGATGCAGTGTACAACTACAACTCCACCATCCACCATGAGGTGGTTCCCGCTTCGATTTTACTTGTACAGTGCATAAGGACACGCAGAAATTTGATTTGAACATCACGTTTTCCATGTTCCTTAAATTTCGCACGACAGGGGAGCAATTACTTGTAGCTGGATGATGAGGTATTGTCTGGTCGTTTAATCACTGAGTCAAGCTAGGCTGTCTTGTCTTAGGGCGTGTACAATGGTATAGACGATCGTTGTCGTGCCCGCCCTGCGGGAGGGCACTGCCCCAAAGCCCAAAGACATTGATGGGCCCTCCCCATCAAGGAATGTTAGAAGAAATTTTTGAGGTAATTTAATATGTATACAAATTATTTCATATGAATATTGCTTTTGCATTCATTAATCGCTTATTAGTAATATTTTATATATGTGTATATATACTACCAATGGGTAGTACTAGTAGTATTATCATGTTTATATAAAAAGGCCCAAAATTTTAGCTTCGTTCTAGGTCAAAAAAAACTCAGGACCGGCCCTGATCGTTGTCTGTAATACTTTTTATGTCATCTATAGACAAAATTAAAGATAACTCATACAATAGGTCGTCTTTAAGTTATGTATATATGACCCCACAAACTGTACAGACAGTATGGATACAACAGCAAAACAATCGTCTATAAAGGTCTTATAAACTGTCTGTTGCATGTCAGACAGCTTCATTCTCTCTCCTTGTTCTCTGACATCCACATCATTTAAAATCTTACATGGCAAAGATTATAGACTGCTAATGTCACCCTACTGGACATACCCTTAGTGTCCTGCTAGCTTGTGTTTGTAGAATGCTACGCCATTTTAATTTCTGGACCCGTAACTCACCGATTCTATTATAAAGGCACTCAATTATATTTGCGTAATTAATGGATACAAATTGCACGATAATACTTGCATTGCAACGATAATTATTTAATGTATTGTACTCCCTCTCTGTTTCAAAATAAAAGGTAGCATAGATGTGAATTTATCCATGTTTTTCATGTTTGCCAATGCTTATTACATTATGTCTCTCGTGTATTTTAAAGTAACACTTTCTTAAACTATTCTTTCTCACGTTTGCCATTTATAGGTAACAGGATAGCAAAGTCATTTTCTTTTATCTCTGTCTTGGTTTTGCATCCTCTTGATCCCGTGTCGAGGCAAAATACGTCTTATAAAAAGAAATGGATGGACTATTACATGGCTTGAGGCCCTGCGTGAACTTTACCTGAAAGAAACTTTTAGGGATGGCATAGTTGCACTTAGTAATTTTGCTAGAGAAATACCATATATTTTTGCAGAACTATTATAGTACTATAGCTGCAATGCTGCAAGAGTTGTACAAACAAAATTTTGCTAGAGAAATGCCATATAATTTCTTTTTTTTTCTTTTTTGCAATGGGCGGCAGTAGGTTATTATACTCGAGGTTTCCGTTGGGTATAGAGGAGGGGTGGGGGAAATAGTTAGTGCAAAATTCGACTGTTTTGTGGAGGTGGGAGCAGTCAAACGACATATAAATGCGTCCAAAAGAAAATAGTTAGTGCAAAATTCGACTGTTTTGTGGAGGTGGAAGCAGTCAAACGACATATAAATGGGTCCAAAAAAACTAACAATACACATATAGCATATTTCAATGTTTCAAAGTTACTACAATGAATGTAACTTCTATGTACGACCAAAATATATTACAAAATCTAATAAATGATGAAATTATGAAAGTTTCTTTTTTCAGACACAAATCTACTTGAATGATTTTCTTATGACCAATCCAAATATTCATATAGATATTGTTGGGCGATGGGATCCGTGCCCCCCCAGCCCAAGGACCCCGGCGTTCAAAAGTATCCTGGTCCGGATTGCAGTATGGGCCGGACTGCTCATACGGGTACGAGGACGAAGTCCAGACAGCCCCTGCATCGGTCGGTGGGCCCTATTAGACCCGCTACGCCAGGTGGGGGGTAGGAACACGGGTGTGGTTAGGAGCCGGATTAGTTGAGACGGAAATGACCTACAAGCCCCTCGCCAAGTCAGGAGGGTCATAGGCAACGCTGTAACTTCACTCCTTCCCATACTAGATCCAATTACGCTTGCAATACATAGAGCTAGCACTCAAAACACTTCTCTCAACCTTGTCTCCACTCTCCCATCCCCGGAGGTCGTTGCTTCTGACCAGTGGTGTCCAAAGTTTACTGTTCGATCTTTATATCGATAACATATATATTATTTATCAAAGTGAAAATAATTTGGTTACCCGTACTCCGGAACAACAACTAATTTTGGTAACAATGACGCGCCCTGCATTGCAGGTAACTCTGGCGCTACAACCTCTGTTCAAGCGTTCGGTGACGTTCACCGAGCGGGACGACGACGATCTTGCGGAGCAGGTGGCCAAGTTTGGTTACCAGCACGAGTTTGCTGACATCGCCTGGTACCCGGGTGTCGGCCGAGCGGTGTACCGCATGGACGACCGGCTGCCGATGAACGCTTCCGGCGAAGGCGTCCTCGACTTCATCGGCTTCCGCGCCACCCCGACCCTGCTGATCCGGGCCAACCGGCTGGCGGAAGAGCTGTTCGAGCGGGCGGGCAACGGCAGCGGTAAGTGCCTGACGTCGATGGTGACCCACGCGGCGCTCTCGGCGGCAGGGTACGGGCTAATGCGGAGGAGCCGCGGGCTGTTCACGGGCTACCCAGTCGTGGGGCCGCAGCACTGGATGCAGGCGTCGGGCGGCTGTGTGACGGCGCCGGAGGACGCGCTCCTGACGGCGTGCCCGTGGGACCCGCGCGTGAGGGGCTCCAGCTTCTTCCACCAGACCACCTTCAGCCTGCCGGTGAGCCGCGCCAGGGCGTTCGTCGAGGAGGTCCGGCGGCTCCGGGACCTCAACCCCAAGGCGCTCTGCGGCGTGGAGCTCTACAACGGCATCCTCATGCGCTACGTCAAGTCGTCCTCGGCGCACCTGGGGAAGCAGGCGATACGTGGCGAATCGGCCGACATGGTGGACTTCGACATGACCTACTACCGCAGCCGCAACCCCGGGAGGGCGCGGCTCTTCGAGGACGTGCTGGAGGAGATCGAGCAGATGGGGGTGTTCAAGTACGGCGGGCTGCCGCACTGGGGCAAGAATCGCAACCTCGCCTTCGTCGGCGCCGCGCGCAAGTACCAGGGCTTGCGCCAGTTCCTGCGCGTCAAGGACGCCTACGACCCGGACGGCCTCTTCTCCAGCGATTGGAGTGATATGATGCTCGGCATTGGCGTCGGCGCGCCGACGAGGGACGGGCCCGGGTGCGCGCTGGAAGGGATGTGCGTGTGCTCGCAGGACGCACACTGCGCACCGGAGCAGGGCTACGTCTGCAGGCCTGGCAAGGTTTACAAGGATGCCAGGGTCTGCACCAGGGTGTAGTCCATCGACCCTTCGGCCTAGAATGCTAGAATTGGTTACTCACTTACTCACATGAGCCATACGATTCTCACGGAAATTTCATAGAAAACACAAACCGAATATTTGAATTTCTACGTTCCAAGCGGTTCCTTGAGTGGTTTGGCGACCCGGATTTGCATCTAGACCATCTGTGTGTTCTGAGCTAGTCCCGACCCATTATCAGTAGGTAGTCCACACAGTATAGATATCGGCGAATATCATATCCATACAACGCATATATAAATAGTACTTAAATATTATTACGTAACATGGTAAATGAGCCTTAAGGACAAAGTTTTACAGAACGAGCCGATAGACCAAATAGTTCAAGTGGTAGAGTACGTAGCAGCGGAAGGGATATCATAATCGCAGCGTAAACACTTCAAAAGAGTGTGGCTTCCACGTATTGTCACTAGGAACCGACTGGGATTAGGACCTAGTTAACGTTGTCTCCATCATCTTCACAGCCGTATGCATAGAAATATCCATACAGCGTATTCAGCTTCAAAGTCTAAATCCACATGTTCCAACAACAAAGAGTGCAAAAGTACTCAACAAACCTGACGAGGATCTAATAATCCTCATTTAATTATTTATCTGTAATTCATATTATGGATAATAATGCCGTCATATGGTTCTTAAGTATACCCCTTAATATTCATAAGGGAGAAGCTGGAGGTCGTAAGTTCTTCTATGACCACCTTATAGTCGTAAGTCCTTCTACAATTACCTCATAGTCGTAAGTCTTCTTATGACTATGCCCTGATCGTAAGTTCTCCTACGATCAGCCTGGGGTCGTAAGCTCTTCTACGACCACTACCTGGTCGTAAGCTCTTCTACGACCAGCCCCTAGTCGATAGGACTCACAGATATGTGGGCCAAATCGATCAGGGAATCTTCTGTACCATATCTAAGGATATGAGCAGTCAACTACACTGTTATTCTCTGGAATAATGGCATGATTTAACTCTCTGTCATGGTGATAACTGTCTGCCAACGTGTGAACGTTACTACTCCTAAAATAATCTCCTGTGACGGCTCCAGGATCTGAAGCATTAAGACGGCCTTTAGACTGGAGATACAGCAGTGCACCCCGAGTACTGTATAAAAGGCAGAATCATCAGGACAGTGAAAGAGAGGGCAATTATAAACACAATCAGGAGCACAAGGCACGATACTCTAGTCTTTCTCTTGATATTGTAATCCAGCATACTCAATACACACACAGGAGTAGGGTTATTATTCTCCCCAGAGAAGGCCCGAACCTGTATAAAAATCCTCGTGTCTCCCTCTCTGCGTGATTTTGAGCCTAGAGGAACCCCTGAATCAAACAATCTTTACGTAAGTTTGGTTCTAAAACACCGACAGTTGGCGCCGACTGTGAGGATCTTTAAGTCATCAGTTTTCCTTCGCTTTTTCCAACTCTCATGCTCTCATAGCGGGAGAGTGGAACGAGGAGAACTGGTTCGACTTGGCCGATTACACAGATATTGACATGGATGCCGGTTTCAATTACGAGCCGAGTATTGCATCATCCTATGGTGATGTCGTCTCCGGAGATCATTCTTCAGGAGACAATACCACTGATGGAGATGAGGAGGGATCCTTATCCCCCACAACGATACGTCCGGATGAGGAACCAGCTTCCTCAAAAGACAAGGGTCCATCCGACCACAACGAAGGCTGTCTCAAGGCAAGCTCAGAGCATGGTGAGGGGTCCCCCTCCAAATGTTCAAGTCTATCTGAGACTATCTGGCCTAGCACGACAAGTCTTGGAAGTCATAATTTTGGATCTCCATCAGCATCTGGTGATCCTCTCTCTCCGGTTAGCCCAGCCAAGGATACCATCAAACACGCTTTTTCTGCGAGTTCGACCATCCCAACGCAGGGCTTGCCTACGGACAGAGATGGCTATAACCCAGAATTTCCCTTCCTGGAGGGGTTTGCTCCAAGTCGCCAGTTGGTGTCTTTCGACTACTCATCAAGCGAGGAGGTCTCAAGTGCAAGTGGAGATCATCAACGGGAGGTCTTCGTCCTTCCCTCAGGTAGCAATAACTCTCCTAAAAATAGGACTGATAACGCTCCCCGAAGATCACACCCTACGACCGCTCGTGGCAATGACAAGGACACATCCGACGATGAACCGAGTCAATACTCTGATAAGCATGCGGGAAATCCTCGAGATCATCGCACTTCATTGAGGGAAGCTCAAAGATAAGGTATGGACGATTCTGAAACAACCCGATGGAAATGAATTACAGCTCAGAGAAATCTTCTTGGGAGCGCTCAATACCAGTCGGAAGAAGTTCAGGAACTCCAACATATCAAAGATCTGCTCGAGAACCCATCTCGAGAACTTACTCGAGCACTTGGCTACGACCTCTTCGCCGAAGAGATCGCACGAAGGCTACGAAGCACGATGAGCAAGCTCCAGCGCCCCCACCAACATTATTCTGGAAGTCGTAGCAGTACGACTCCATCAACTTCTAGTCGTTCGAGTACCTCGCCGCATGGAGATCGCCGCAAGTTGCATTGTTCCCTAGACCGGAGAAGGGCTCCTCGAACACTTGATGATCAAAGACCTCCTAGGAGATGTGATAGTTCACCACTCCGACCTAGAGGTCTGCAACAGCAGACAAAATACGAGGAGTATTACCCTCGTAGGATCAAGACTTACTATAAGTTAGATTCACCCGCAGCTGGGCATCGTCATGTACGATCACCTGGCGACATCAACCCATCTTTCCTGCAAAGGAGGCATTACGATGTGATTACCAGATGTCGGGCTTTCTCGCCTGACCTTCGAGTAGTTCGCTGGCCGCCTCGCTTTCGACCAGTGAACATGGAGAAGTTCGATGGATCTCAAAACCCCATTGAATTCCTCTAAATCTACACAACCATTATCCGAGCTGCAGGAGGAGGAGAGCACGTGATGGCGAATTACCTTCCTACTGTGCTCGAGGGATCTGCTCAATCGTGGTTGTTAAATCAGCCGCTCGAGTCGATTTATTCATGGTAGCATCTCTGCGACCTCCTACTAGCCAATTTCTAGGGCACTTACCATCATCCTGGGTAGGAGGACGACCTGGACAGGATGAGACAGAACGACCACAAGACACTGAGCCAGTTCATTCGACGCTTCAGTCAGGTTCAAAATTCCACTCCTGAGGTTTCTGATTTTTTTGTCATTAGAGCTTTCAAGCAGGGAGTCCGAAGTAGAAGTATCACGGAGGATATTGCCTTAAATCCTCCTGCCACTATCGCCGAGCTCTTCGAGATAGTCGATCGATATGCTACTGCTGCTGAAGCGGCCGAGTGGAACAACACTATCGATCGAGATGATAAAGTTCCTCAAGAGATTGACGAAAATGGTGAGAAGAAGGATAAGAAGGCCAAGAAATCCAAGAACAAGGCAAAGAGCCAAAAGCTTCAAGCCAACGGTTCCAAGGAGGTCATGGTCGTGAGCGATAAGAATCCTCAAGGCTCCAAGCCATACTCTGATCGAGGCAAAGGTAAGCGCCTCGAACGGAAGAACGACAAGCCTAGGTGGTGTCCTTTTCATAAAAAGGAAGTCCATGACCTTCACAACTGCCGGGTTTTCTAACGAAAACTCGAGGACTACTACAATGGCAAAGGACCACTTCCTACTCTCGAAGAGGTAGGGCAAGCCAATGGTCATACATAGTCGAACGACAACGAGGAGTAGTTGTTTCAAGATCCAGAGTATACCATCGAGCACATCTTTGGGGGATCATCGGCATACGAGTCAAAGCGACAGCTCAAGGCTGTCGAATGCGAGGTCGCTTTCCGATCGTGGTCGAGCCCACCATCAACAGTTGTCGAGTAAATCGAGTATTGATTGATGGTGGTAGCTCCTTAAACATTCTGTTTACGAGCACCCTGGACGAGATGTAGGTACCTAGGGCTAAGGTAAGACCGATACGATACTCTTTTCATGGTATTGTACCGGGGTCTTCGGCCAAACCCATTGGCCAAGTTTATCTTCCTTTAACATTTGGTTCACCAAGTAATTTCAGGATAGAGAAGATCTCCTTTGATGTGGTCGATTTCAATACGGCACATAACGCCATACTCGGACGACCAGCTTTGGCAAAATTCTTAATGGCTACTCATTATGGGTATCAATGTCTTAATTGTTGGAAATATGCCCTAGAGGCAATCATAGAGATGATTATATTTCACTATGTTCATGACATTAGATAATATGTTATCTTGTTCCCAGAATAATATCGACAATATTTATTATCAAGTACGTGACTTGATTGTGAAACTTTATATTTATGCGATGATTATTCTTAAACGTTCCCTGGTCGGAAACATATGAGGACACATGTGAATAGAATAGCATATGTATTGGTTGATGACTAAGTTTCACGAGTCATAGATATGGAGATAGCAAACCAATAATATGGACACATGTTAGAGAACATGGTGTTGGAAAAGACCCACCTTGAGACACTGTTGAGATTGTTATAATTTCGTGTGTCATCTTTAGACCTGAGATCAGCATGGTTTCCTACATGTGTAATAGCACTCTTAGGGGTTGCCAAACGCTACACCGTAACTGGGTAGTTATAAAGCTAGCTTTCGGGTATGCTATGAAACATGGGGAGGAATGTGACTGGTCGTACATGGGATTTGCCCCTCCTAACATAACAGGAGAGATGTCTCTGGGCCCCTCGTTGTGGTTGAATAAAGAAAGTGCATGGCCATGCCACTAGTGGTCGAAGTATCGACCACATGAAGTTATTCGACACTTGATCGAGAAAGTATTGAACAGTCCATAGATGACTTAATCTCACCTAGAGTTCAACCAGATGTCGTGAGGCAAATGGATAATACACAAATAGGTTGTACGGTTGATATCTGTTCTCCACACCTGGAAGATCTCCTAGGTGGTCCTGGAGGACCTTCTAGAAGACCTCCTAGAGTGGTCGTAGAAGACCTCTAGGTGGTCGTGGAAGACCTCCTAGGGTGGTCGTAGAAGACCCCCTAGGTGGTCGTGGAAGACCCCCTAGGTGGTCGTGGAAGACCTCCAGGGTGGCCGTAGAAGACACCTGGGTGGTCGTGGAAGACCTCCTGGGTGGTCATTGAAGACCTCTGAGTGGTTGTGGAAGACCTCCTAGGGTGGTCGTGAAAGACCTCCTGGGTGGTCGTGGAGAGAACATTATCACCAATTGGTCGTAAGGAGTTACAGGCTGTTCGTAAGTGATAAAGACCTAGTCATAGATCATATTGCATTAAGGTTCGTCTGATATATTTTGTGTGTGTTCGGGAATCGTTACGTGCTACTAGGTACCGCTAACGACTCGTGGTCGGAAAGGGTTTCCGGATCACAACCGATCACACATGAACCTATAGGGCCACACACTTAAAGGGCTGGGATTTGATTTGGATGGTGATTCGAATTCTGGTAGGCTACGAGTTAGATGCCTATATATTGAGGGGCGGTGGCATGGGGTGAAGGTATCGAAGCTTTTGAAGATTATCCTAAAACCCTAATAGCCACGCCTTCCTCAACCATGCTGCCGGCGCTAGCACTCTAGCGCGTGGTGTACCTACCCCATACGTGTGGATACCTTGGAGGTGTTGTTGCGAAGCATCAGCACTAGGACGATCCGCAACTCGTGACGACCTCTCGGAGGAGAAGACATGCGGCAAGAACGACCACCACTGCATCAAATCGCTACATCGACTCTACTTCTGCTACGAGTCGGCACGTCTAGTGGTGATCTCGTGATCTATTACTAGCAGAGGATCCTTGGTAATGTGGTAAAATTTTGTTTTGTGCTATTGTAGCCTTCCCGCGATCCCACAGTGGTATCAGAGCCATCCCGTCTAGTCTAGTTTTAGATTCGGATTAGATTGTTTTGGTGCTGGTCGATATGATCGTCCATGTGCGGTTATCTCAAGATGGTTTTATTATTGTTATTCCGTGATCGTGTTTTTATGGTCGTATCACAACTTGCCTCTACCGGTTGGTTTCCACCATCGAGGCAAACAGTGATCATAAATCCATGAAGCATGTGAAGATCAATCTGGTTGATCGAATCGGAGTTGCGATCGAAAGGGGTTAATGTGATTAGCCCAATGTGATTTTCATGGACGGAACAGTAGATTGGATCTATGTAGTCCTGGAGGTCTCTCTAAGGGAGGTCCAAGAGGACGTCCTGGAGGTCTCTCCAAGGGAGGTCCAAAAGGACGTTCTGGAGGTCCTGCCACCCCTATGACCCCGCTCTAATGCCTTTACATTCCTGTTCTTTTATTTCTATGCATGTTTCAATTGCTTTAGCTGCTTTCAACATGGTAGAAGTAAAATTCCCTCACATAATATTAAGTTAAATTGATGTCCTCCCAATTAGCTACACCATCCAAAGTCATGTATTTTAATGGTAGGTCTTGCTAAAGTAGAGTGCCATTAACTTTCCTTGACTAGATGGGTTTGTGTCGGACACTTACATGCATAGCGTTGGTTTAACTTGACAAGGTCATCATAACAGTTATGGACCTTGGGGAATAGGGTTGGGTGCCGGAGCATAGAGATGCTGCCCAACAACAAGAGTCATATAGAGATATGATTAGCAAAGGGTTGCTTACCAATTTCACTAATCTTCTAGCAGTGATGCCAAAGCTCACTAGTAGATTAACTGATTGAGGGTCGTGAATCACTAAATATCATAAGAGGGTATGGAATTTAGTGGGAGTATCTGTGTTAAATTGTTTAATAGAAGTTACTTTGATTGAACATATGTCTTAGTTTTGCATATTTTATGTTATAGATTATGGCACCAATTGCTGTACCTACATCCAGTTTTTCGTTACGTTCGATACTTGAAAGGGAAAAACTGAATGGAACAAATTTTGCGGATTGGTCCCGCAACCTAAGAATTGTTATTAGGCAAGATAAAAAGGAACATGTTCTAGAGGAACCAATTCCAGATATGCCCACAGAGAATGCTTCTGCTACTCTTAAAATCACCTATAAAAAGGCATGCAATGAGTCCCTTGATGTTAGCTGTCTCATACTTGCTGCTATGAACTCAGACCTTCAGAAGTAGTTTGAGAACATTGAGGCCTACGATATGATCATGACGCTCAAAAGCATGTTTGAGACACAAGCAAGAACTGAGAGATACAAGATCTCAAAGAACTTGTTTGGATGTAGACTAGCTGAGGGTGGTCCGGTGAGCCCACATGTCATCAAGATGGTTGGTTACACACAGAGCTTGGAAAAAAATGGTTTTCTATGAAGGACCTAGGAGAGGCAGCATATATCTTGGGGATAAAGATCTACAGAGATAGATCAAGAAGGCTAATTGGATTAAGCCAAAGTACTTACATTGACAAGGGGTTGATTCGGTTCAACATGAAGGATGCCAAGAAAGGTTTCTTGCCTATGTCACATGGCATAAGTCTTAGTAAGAATCAGTGTCCTTCGACAACTGATGAGCGAGACCGGATGAGTGGTATTCCATATGCTTCGACTATTGGATCTATCATGTATGCCATGATATGTACACGACCAAATGTATCATATGCTCTAAGTGTTACGAGTAGGTACCAAGCTGATCCCGGTGAAGGTCACTTGACAGCTGTGAAAAACATTCTTAAGTACTTAAAAGGGACTAAGGATGTGTTTCTAGTTTATTGCAGTGATGAATAGCTCGTTGTAAATGGTTACACCGATGCAAGCTTCCAAACCGACAAAGATGATTATCGTTCGTAGTCTGGTTTTGTATTCATTTTGAATGTAGGTGTAGTGAGCTGGAAAAGTTCCAAGCAAGAAACGGTAGCTGATTCTACGACGGAGGCCGAGTACATTGCGGCTTCTGAAGCCACAAAAGAAGGAGTTTGGATAAGAAATTTCATTGCTGAGTTGGGTGAGGTTCCGAGTGCCTTGAGCCCAATGGATCTCTATTGTCACAATAATGGAGCCATCGCACAGGCTAAGGAGCCTAGATCCCATCAGAAGTCCAAGCATATACTCAGGCGTTATCATCTTATTCGCGAATTGGTGGATAGAGGAGATGTTAAAATATGCAAAGTAAATACGGATTTAAATATTGCTGATCCGTTGACAAAGCCTCTTACACAGCCAAAGCATGAGGTGCACACAAGAGCTATTGGTATTAGATACTTAAATGATTGACTCTAGTGCAAGTGGGAGACTGTTGGAAATATGCCCTAGAGGCAATCATAGAGATGATTATATTTCATTATGTTCATGACATTGATAATGTGTTATCTTGTTCCTAGAATAATATTGTTAATATTTATTATCAAGTATGTGACTTGGTTGTGAAACTCTATATTCTGCGATAATTATTCTTATATCGATCCTCGGTCGTAAACATATGAGGACACATATGAATAGACTAGCATATGTATTGGTTGATGACTATGTTTCACGAGTCATAGATATGGAGATATCAAACCAATAATATGGACACATGTTAGAGAACATGATGTTGGATAAGACCCACCTTGAGGCACTATTGAGATTGTTATGAATCTATGTGTCATTAGTTGGTCTCAAGCAATGATGATGTATAATCCTTAGACCTGAGATCAAGATGGTTTCCTACATGTGTAAGAGCACTTTAGGAGTTGCCAAACGCTACACCGTGAATCGGGTAGTTATAAAGGTAGCTTTCGGGTATGCTATGAAACATGGGGAGGAATGTGACTGACCGGACATGGGATTTGCCCCTCCTAACATAACAGGAGAGATGTCTCTGGGCCCCTTGTTATGGTTGAATAAAGAAAGTGCATGGCCATGCCACTAGTGGTCGAAGTATCGACCACATGAAGTTATTCGACACTTGATCGAGAAAGTATTGAACAGTCCATGGATGACTTAATCTCACTTGGAGTTCAACCAGATGTCGTGAGGCAAAGGGATAATACACAAATAGGTTGTACGGTTGATATCCGTTCTTCACTCCTGAAAGATCTCCTGGGTGGTCCCGGAGGACCTCCTAGAAGACCTCCTAGAGTGGTCGTAGAAGACCTCTGGGTGGTTGTGGAAGACCTCCTAGGGTGGTCATGGAAGACCCCCTGGGTGGTCGTGGAAGACCTCCAGGTGGTCGTGGAAGACCTCCTGGCGTTCGTGGAAGACCTCAGGGTGGTCGTGGAAGACTGTTGGAAATATGCCCTAGAGGCAATCATAGAGATGATTATATTTCATTATGTTCATGACATTGGATAATGTGTTATCTTGTTCCTAGAATAATATTGTTAATATTTATTATCAAGTATGTGATTTGGTTGTGAAACTCTATATTCCTCGCGATAATTATTCTTATATTTATCCTCGGTCGTAAACATATGAGGACACATATGAATAGACTAGCATATGTATTGGTTGATGACTATGTTTCACGAGTCATAGATATGGAGATATCAAACTAATAATATGGACACATGTTAGAGAACATGATGTTGGATAAGACCCACCTTGAGGCACTATTGAGATTGTTATGAATCTATGTGTCATTAGTTGGTCTCAAGCAATGATGATGTATAATCCTTAGACCGAGATCAAGATGGTTTCCTACATGTGTAAGAGCACTTTAGGAGTTGCCAAACGCTACACCGTGAATCGGGTAGTTATAAAGGTAGCTTTGTATGCTCAAATATGGAGAGGAATGTGACCGGTCGGATATGGGATTTGCCCTCCTAACATAACAGAGAGATGTCTCGGCCCTCGTTGATCGGATAAAGAAAGTGCATGGCCATGCCACTAGTAGTCAAGTGTTCACCACGTAAAGTTATCTCGACACTCGATCGAGAAAGTATTGAATACCCATGGATGACACAACATCTCACCGGAGTTCACCGCACATCGTGAGGCAAAGGGAGTATACACGAGTAGGTCGCTTAGTTCGAATAGCTACTGATCGGTCGATATCTGAGATACAAGCTAGTCGGAGACCGGTCGAACGTAGTCACAGAGTGGTCGTAATCTCGTCGTAAGTAATTACGAATCGTCGTGACCAAATACGAATCGGTCGTATAAAGATAGGACCTAGTCGTAAGTGATGAGGACCTAGTCAGAGATCATATTGCATTAAGGTTCGTCCGATATAATTTGTGTGTATTCGGGAATCGATATGTTCTGCTAGGAGCCGCTACGACTCGTGATCGGAAACGGTTTCCGAGTCACAACCGAACTACACATGAACCTACAGGGTCACACACTTAACGGGTTGGAACAAACCAGTACGAATATGATTCGTAAACGTGTTCGGATAGGATCCGCCACGCAGCACTATATAAGGAGGTGCATGATGTCATGGGAGGATGCGAGAAACACCACCAAACCCTAGCCGCCATCTTCCCGAGAGCTCGACCGCGGCGATTTGGTGCCGCACACCACCGCTCGGTTGTTCCTTCCCCGGACGGTGGATACCGTGAGAGGCGCTTACTACGATTGTTGCGCTTTGAGGACGATCCACGATCTTCACAAGGAACCGCAGACGTTGTCAAGGAGACGATCGATCGCGACCATCGTGATCGACTTGTCGGACGTTGACGATCGACTACGATCACTACATCGACGCTCTTTGTTGGACCAGTCGCTCCAACCCTTCTTCCGCTGTTCAAGGCGTCGTGGTAACGATCTATGATCATCTACTTGCATGGCTTCCTGGTTTGCGTGGTAGAAATTTTTGTTTGTAGCTATCGTAGCCTACCCGTGACCCAACAAAGACCTCCTAGGGTGGTCGTAGAATACCTCCTAGGTGGTCGTGGAGAGAACATTATCACCAACTGGTCGTAAGGAGTTACGGGCTGTTCATAAGTGATAAAGACCTAGTCATAGATCATATTGCATTAAGGTTCGTCTGATATATTTTGTGTGTGTTCGGGAATCGTTACGTGTTGCTAGGTACCGCTAATGACTCGTGGTCAGAAAAGGTTTCCAGATCACAACTGATCACACATGAACCTATAGGGTCACACACTTAAAGTGCTTAGATTTGATTTGGATGATGATCCGAATTCTGGTAGGCTACGAGTTAGATGCCTATATATTGAGGGGCGGTGGCATGGGGTGAAGGTATCGAAGCTTTTGAAGATCATCCCGAAACCCTAATAGCCACGCCTTCCTCAACCACGCTGTCGGCACTAGCACTCCAGTGCGTGGTGTACCTGCCCCGTACGTGTGCATACCTTGGAGGTGTTGTTGTGAAGCATCAGCACTAGGACGATCCATAACTCGTGACGACCTCTCAGAGGAGAAGACGTGCGGCAAGAACGACCACGACTGCATCAAATCGCTATGTCGACTCTACTTCTGCTACGAGTCAGCACGTCTAGTGGTAATCTCGCGATCTATTACTAGCGGAGGATCCTTGGTAACGCGGTAAAATTTTGTTTTGTGCTATCGTAGCCTTCCCGTGATCCCACATTAATATGCCAGGTCCCAAAGGAGTAATCACAATTCATTGTGATAAAAAGATGGCGCACACGTGTGACCGTCGATCCCTCGAGATGGTTGGTCAGATACCAACTCGAGAAGAAAACAAAGGGCGGCCTTCAACCAAGCAGTCGAAGCCTAAAGCTGCACCTAAGCCGAATGACCAAGTCAAAGAGGTTCCCCTAGATTCAGAGGAGCCCTCGAAGACTGTTTGCATTGAGGATACTTCCGACCCCAAATAGGAAGATGCCCTCATCGCTTTCCTCCGGGCAAACGCAGATGTCTTCGCGCGGCAAGTATCCGACATGTCCAGAGTCCCCAGGGAAGTGATCGAGCATAGGCTAGCTCTACGGCCTGACAAAGTACCCGTAAAACAAAAATTACAGAGATTTTCCCCTGATCGACCAGATGCTATAAGGTCGGAATTAGACAAGCTACTTAAAGCAGGCTTTATAAGAGAAGTCGACCACCCAGAGTGGTTGGCCAACCCTGTAATGGTTAGGAAGTTTAACGGCAAGTGGCGAATGTGTGTTGACTTCACTGATCTTAATAAAGCTTGTCCAAAAGATGATTTCCCTTTACCTTGTATCGATTAGTTGGTTGATTCTACTGCTGGTTGCGAAACATTAAGTTTTTTAGATGCATATTCTAGCTACCATCAGATTAATATTTGTCTAGAAGATGAAGAAAAGACCGCGTTTATTACTCTATTTGGTACATTTTGTTATGTCAAAATGCCATTCAGTCTAAAAAACGATGGCGCTTCCCTTCATCGCTTGATGCAATTGATTTTTTCACCTCAACTATGCCGGAATTTGGAAGCCTATGTTGACTATCTAGTCGTAAAAAGCATCAAGCGGCTTAATCATGTTTCAAACTTGCAGGAGACGTTCGACAACCTTAGAAAACAGCACCTGAAACTCAATCCTAAGAAGTGTGTGTTTGGAGTCTCTTTGGGAAAATTGCTTAGATTCCTGATCTCTGTACGAGGGATCGAAGCAAATCCCAAAAAGATAAAAGCCATTATGCAAATGCACCCTCCAACCGCAAAGAAAGAAGTCTAGAAACTCACAGGGTACATGACGGCTTTAAGTCGTTTCATCATACGACTGGGAGAAAAAGGACTACCTTTCTTCAAACTTCTAAGGAAGCACGAGGGTTTCGAGTGGTCGGAAGAGGCAAACGCTGCCTTTGAGGATATCAAGAGATATCTTATGAGTGCTCCTATTTTGGTTTCTCTGAAACCAGAAGAGACGCTCTTAATTTATCTAGCTGCCACGCCACAGGCAGTGAGCGCAGTACTGGTCGTGGAGCGTTAAAACGTCTAATGACCAGTTTACTACGTAAGTGAAGTTTTGCACGGGCCTAAGGAGCGTTACCCTCAGGTCCAAAAACTTTTCTATGCCCTCCTCATGTCTCCGAGGAAACTGCGGCATTATTTCCAAGCACACAAAATAATTGTGCCATCTGAGTTTCCCTTAGAGTGATCCTCCAAAACAGGGGAGCGGGACGCATGTCTAAATGGTCAGTAGAACTTGGGAAGTTCGACCTCCATTTTATGTCCCGAACGGCCATTAAATCCCAAATCTTGACAGACTTTGTCGCCAAAATAGACAAATCCTAAACCTGTCCAGGATCCCTAGTACGATACCCATGACTAGTGGACGATGTACTTTGACGGGTCACTTACTTTAAGCTGCTCGGGGGCTGGGGTGGTCCTAGAATCTCCTAACGGAGAGACCTTAAAGTATGCCATTCAATTAAACTTTTAGGCCACTAACAGCGTGGTAGAATACGAAGATTTGCTGGCTGGCATACGAGCTGCGAAAGCGCTCACGATTCGATGACTACTCGTGAGAGGAGACTCTCAACTAGTCGTGAATCAAGTCGGAAAAGAGTACCAGTGCTCTAATCCGACCATGTCTCGATACTTATCAGAGGTTTGAAAGCTTGAAAAGCATTTTTTCGGTTTCGAGGTACAATTTATCTATTGAAAGGATAATTTCCTCACAGACTAGCTTGCTCGAATAACTTCTTCCCGATCACCAGTACCAAAAGGAGTCTTATTGGAGCAACTCCAAAGGCCGTCTCTGGTGGAGACACTAGAGACAACTCCTATTGAGGCAACCTCTCTAGAATACGAGGATACCTGGATAAATCCCATCTATGCGTATCTTCAGATGGGTACCATACCCGACGATAATCTCGAGGCAGATCGCTTATCCCGAAAGGCCAAAAGCTATTCTTTAGTCGAAGGAGTCCTCTATAAACGAGGCACTCAAGGGGTACTCATGCGATGCATATCGCAGAAAGAAGGACTAAACCTCCTTCACGACATACACAAGAGCATCTGTGGAACTCATGCTTTCTACAGAACACTGGTCGAAAAAGCCTTTCGACGAGGATTTTACTGGCCAACAGCTCTCTACGATGCCAAAGAGCTAGTTAAGAAATATGTACAATGCCAGTTTCACTACAGGCAAATACACCAATCGGCTCAGGCATAGCAAACGATTCCTCTATCTTGGCCTTTTGCGACCTGGGGTCTCGATATCCTAGGACAGTTCCCAAAAGCTCCAAGAGGCTTCAAATTCCTTTTTGTGGCTATTAATACGTTCACAAAATGGATCGAAACCGAACCTGTGACTGTGATAACAACTGAAGCCGCAAAATGGTTCACGATGAGAAGCGTGATCACTCGGTTTGGAGTCCCAAGTCGAATAATCACAGATAACAGTAAGCAATTTTTTAGCGCAAAATTTCAGGAATTTTGCGACGAGTTGGGTACCAAACTGTGTTACGCCTCTGTTGCCCATCCCCAAAGCAATGGGGCAGTCGAAAGACCGAATGGCCAAATAATGCAGGGAATCAAAACTCGAGTCTTCGACCAGCTCGTCAAGCGCTCGGGGGCTCGGGTACAAGAATTACCATTCGTATTATAGGCAGTTCGTACGACTGCTAGTCGGGCAATAGGCAAAACACCCTTTTTCCTAGTTTTCTGTGCTGAAGCCATGTTTCCACCAGAACTAAAAATCAGGTTAGCAAGGGTCGAGAGTTTCAACAACTTAGCCCAAGAACAACTTCGAGCGGATGACATCAACCTGCTCAAAGAGAAGAGAAATCAAGCCTTAATCCGTTCAGCAGTCCATCAGCATGCCCTGCGCAAATACTATGATCGTAAGGTCCAACCTCGTAGCCTTGCTGTAGGTGACTTGGCATAGAGGAAAATTCAATCCCAGTCTAATCGGAACAAGCTTTCCCCCAAGTGGAAAGGTCCTTACACAGTGGTCGAAGTTATGCGACCAGGTTTGGTACGACTCGCAATGGAAGACGACAGAATTCTCTCCAATTCTTGGAACATCGACCAGTTACGCAAATTCTATGTGTAACCGACCAACCCTGCAATAAAGCATCAGGTTCTTTCTATCTTTATTGTCTTACTTTGAGTAGCGCTTTGATAATTTTTGCGACCATACCCTGGTCGTAGGTCCGCCTACGACTAGTTCCTAGTCCTAAGTTCTTCTACGACAATACATTGGTCGTAAGACATTCTACGACCAGTACCCAGTTTATTTTTACATTGGTTGAAAGGATGGTAACATCACCTAGTCGAAGCCTTTCCTTTCTGCACGTGGTCCCGCCCACTAGAAGGAACTTCCTAGTGTTGACTCGTTCCTCCCTTTTTGCAGCCAACACAAAGAGCTTGGGTTTCAAAAACATGGTCGAAATAATGTTAAGCCGACTCTTAGTACCTTAGTTTATTTCTTCATTCATTTTTTGAAAAATAAATTAAGCCGAGTACACTTTCCAAATTTGCTCGACTGCTTTCAGTAAACTCGTTTCGTTTTAACTGGTTGGAGAAAGATGCAATACCTAGTCGAAGACTTTCCTCTCTACACGTGGTCTTGCCCACTAGAAGGAACTTCCTAGCGTCATCCTGTTTCTAACTCTTGCTACCAAAGCAAACCTACCGAGTGAACTGGAATGAGTTGAACGAATTTTTAAGGTACTCCAAACGTTTGTCTGACTCAAGTTCAACGTTCTTGATTTGATTAAACTGGTCGGAGAAGGTAATATCACCTAGTTGAAGCCTTTCCTTCTGCACGTGGTCCTACCCACTAGAAGGAATTTCCTAGTGTCGACTCGTTCCTACACTTTCGGCCAGTGTGAGACAATCAAGATCGAAAAACTATAAGTTAGATAAACCTCTCTTTTTAAAGAAAACCCATTTCACACTATTTACTTAGTTTATCTAAATAAACTAAGCAAATAGTTGGGGGCTAGGATAAATTTATTAACTTAACTTCAATTCTTAGTCTTGCTTTCTTTTTCCATTTATTATCTTATGAGTTACTGACTACTCGACAAGATGATTTTCAGGAAGAAGGAAGGATTATATTTATCAACAGTAAAAAATTTTGTCTTTACAGGACTCAAGTACAAACTACTCTAACGAAGGATATCCTATTTGCATCTTCTCCGTGACTTCCTCGCCAATCGACTGCATCTCCTTCATCAACCACTCCGCTTCTGCTTCAGAGCAGTCAAAGTCAGCCTTGATGGGTTGCAGATTAAGACTAGGGTCATGAGCTTTAAGTTTTTCTAAAACAAAACTTATTCCCTATTTGACCACCTCTTTTATCGACTCAGCTTGGTTCTTCTTCAGAGTGGTCACCAACTCTTGCAAAGTTCCGACTTGATTGCCAATGGTATCGAGTGAGCAGTCACGGTGTCTTCATGAGGAGTAATCCCCTCAGCATGAAGCCCACCGAGTACATTGTTCAGAAGAGAAATGTTGTCTTGAAAGTTGACCTTCAAGGACTTCATTTCCTCCTGATTGCGAGTCGAGGCCTCACGGAGTCATTTATTTTCGGCTGCTTGCTCTGAAAAGAATAAGACCAGTCAGATGAAATGGCCTCGAAAAGAAAACAAAACCAGTAGTAGGTAAAGATTTACTTACCTACTAGTCGAGAATCTAACATCTTGACTTCTTCGTGGTGAGAGACAGTGCTCGTTATATAGTGCATCTCCCATGATTGAACCTCTTAATCTTTTTCTTTGGCGAGGCGGGTAACCTCGTGAATAACCAAGGTGTTTTCTTTGACCTTGGTTACAAGATTCCCCACTTTAACCTCTTTTTCTGAAAAGAAATAAAAATTAGAAAAAGAAAAGCTAGTCGTAAGCGGTCTTAAGTTCAACACTTACCGTTTATTAGTCCCTGCATTATTTCATTTGCAGAGTTTGCCTCCTGAAGCTTCTTCAAGAGGTCTTCATTCTTCTCACTTAGCTTTTTCGTCTTGGCTTTCTCAAAGTCGAGCAAATCAGCTAAGGTCTTCTCGTTGCTCTTGAACCTACAGAAGAAAAGAGTAAACATCAGCATAAAACAAGTGGTCATAAGCTCTTCTACGACCGAAGCCTAGTCGTAAGTTTCTCTATAACAACACCCTGGTTGTAAGCTCTTCTGTGACCGGAACCTAGTCGTAAGATCTTTGAGAGACCATGTGGAGGTCGTCCCGTGTGTGTGATGAGTAATTGACATAGGTTTAGGAAGTCGAGTTTGGTTTGGGTGGTTTGGACCATGTCGCTATGGTGCAACCGGCTCGATCGGTTTGGTCAAACTTGGTCGTATGGGATTAGGATGCATATTCTTTGATTCGACAAGTTTGGATTTTGTCATGGTAAGTATGTTGGTTTTACGCTTTCATGTATCGAGCGGTGCTATTTGATGTGTTTCTTATGCGTGTGATCGCAGGACATCGGGTGGAGTCGTGGCGAGACACCTGGACCGGACTAGGTGCAGTGGCGCCGAGGTCGAAGCAGCCGGGATGTGTCAAGACGACGTGGACTCGAGGTGGTTGCGGGCGTCGAGAGGAGGCGCTGAAGCTTCGGAAGGTGCAGGAGGGGCGAAACGGGAATTTCGCAAGGCTGCACAAGCGGGAGCGGGCTCCGTTGGATTTAGCGGGCGTAACGGGGTGGAGACCCGTTAGCCATGGGCTATAAATAGGATGGAGGGGCTGCTGCCCAAACTGAACAATTCAAGAGTTTCTAGGGTTTTCTTTAGTCAAAAGAGGCTTTAGAGTTTGTTTTGGCTTTAGGCTTTAGTTGTTGAGGGTTGTTCCCTGTTTTGTCCCCTTCATAGCTTTCCTCAATCATGTATGAGGTGTTCTTGAGGTTTGAGAGTGGGAGAGGATGAGATGAAAGCTTGTAATCATTCCTCTTGTATCAATCATGTATCTCTCTTCTTTTAGATCAATATGAGATGGTGTCTGTTTTTCTTGCTTTGATCTTGCACTTGGTGATTTCTTACTGATTTTGCTTGCTCTACGGCTTTGTAGCGCTGGTTGAAAAATTGCGGCTTTGCTCGTCCGCAATATCCTAAAAAGCCGAGCACTGTATAGCTCTGTGTGATGTTTTGATTTATTTGTCATGTGTGTGAGTGTCTTCTTGGCTGCCATCATCTATAGCTTTTGCATCTTGTGTTAAGAGGACCACTCAGATTGACTTCTTGTTGCCTTGATTAGTAGCAAATTTTCTGTTGAGAAAAGTACTTGGCTATTTCTTGAGTTGACTCAAGATTTGTGATTGTCGTTCTAGTAGAAGCACCGCCCTTTTGCTCTTGCTTTTTGATCCGGTTTTAATCTTTGTTATGTTGTGTATCTCCAAATTTCCGGATCTTGGCAAGTTTTTGTTGTTGTTTCTATTTGGTTCTTCTTTGGTAAAATCAAGAAGCTCCCCGTGGCGGCGACTAGGAGGTCTGAGTTTTGATGCAGATGCTGTTGGCTTCCTTCTTTGTTGATCTTTGTTTGATTTAAAATTCATTGAGTTGATCCAGCATTTGTCTCTTGCTATTTGCTGCTCTGTGCGCTGGTTGAAATCATGAGCGGTGGCTGTTTGTATTAGTTTAATACTTGTTTCAGTTTTTCTTGGACGGACTTGTTCTCCCATAGAATCTGAAGCAGTGTGGTGGCAGCCTGTGCGTGTCTGTTTGGTTTGCTCGGCGTGCCCGTTGAGGCTTCGGAAAAACGGATCTGAGCGGCTGTAGTTTGCTTGTTGGCTGCTATTTTTCTTGCGTGAGGTGTTAGTTTCTTCAACCATCAATTGGCCTTTTGGATTTTTATATTGTCTTGAGCTGGTTGCAATTTGTTGCTTCTCCCGAAAAAGTAGTGTGCGGCGGCCGGTCATCTGTGGAGAAATAGCAGAGCAGTGGACGGTGGCCAATTCCTGGAGAAAGAAGTCTTGTTGGCGGCGGCAGTTTTTGTGTCCCTGAAAGAAACTGTGAAATAGGAGTGCAGCTAAGGATGGGCTGCCGATTGTAATGTCTATTGGATTGCCGTCTTTTTAGTTCTGCTCTGAGTATTAATCTCTCTATTGTTTTGGTGCTGTGCAAGGTTCCTTGGTGATTGCTAAGCAGCAGCTTGAGTTTTTTGAGAAAGCGTCTATTCACCCCCCCTCTAGTCGCCTTTCCGGTCCTACAATTGGTATCAGAGCCGGTTAGCTCTTTTCAATAGATCTTAACCGGTCTCAAGAGCCGTGGCGATGGACAAGTACTCGACCAAGCCGCCGTTTTCGATGGCATCGACACCCTTCCGGAAGAGCCGAATGGAGACATACATCCGGGCCGGGGTATGCCATCTGGCGAAGGTCAAGGTTCGATTCATTGTTCTGCCGATGAGAACATCAATGTCGGAACATGGCTGATGTTGAGGCAAATGCAAAGGCAAGGAACATCATCATCCGTGGTTTGAGTCGAGCGAGTTTGATCAATATCTCACTGTCGTCCGCCCTCGACATCCGGGTGACCTCGGCGATACCATGAGGGCACCACCCAGATCAAGACGGTACGAGGACCAGTTCAAACGAGAATACAACAAATTTGAGATGCTTGCTGGTGAGTCCCTAGATGAGTGCTTCGCACGTTTTCACAAGATCTTGAGCAACCTCCGAGCGGTCGGTCTCACATACCCCGACTCGGACAACGCTCGTCAGATACTTACAGCACTCGATCTGCGCGTGTGGGAGATGAAAGTGACTACCATCAAGGACACCACAGACCTCTCGACCTTGACTCTTGATGCGCTGTACTCGCGTCTCAAGACTCACGAGATTGACATTGTCTCTCGAAAGTCGAAGTCACAGTCGATGGCCCTAGTCACCGATCGCAGTTCGGCTTCTGGTTCTCTTGCTGATTCGTTGTGTGGTTTCTCCTTGTTTGCTCTCTGGACGTATCGATGATCGCTAGAGCGACTCGAGGATGAGCGGTAGCCCTCCTAGCTCGGAAGTTTTCTCATGCTTACAAGAGGAGGAGGGATGAAAGAGGGAGGACACGTGATTTGCTTCGAGTGTGGTGGCCCCAACCACATCCGAGCAACCGCCTCTAAGCCGAGAAGGGCAAGAACGACTACGGCGGTTCGGGCAAGAACGACTCGGCGGTTCGGGCAAGAACGACTACACCGACAAGTACCGCAACAAGAAGCCTCCATTTCGGACGCCCAAAGAAGAAGAAGTTCCGCAACTTTGGCAAAGCCAAGAAGCTCTTCCACCGCGTCCTCACCGCTTTGGCGACCTCGACCTCAGCGAGGTGGAAGGATGGAGCGGCGATGACGGGACGGGTGACCAAGAGCCCAAGGATGGCGGCGACGACTTCTCCCAATGTGCTTCATGGCCCTCGAGGCGAACTCGGCGACAAATGTACTCAGATCCGACAGGACGAGGTAGATCCCACCTCTGAACAACTCAATCATGCTTTTCTTAAGCTAGGAGGTTTTCATGCTAAAGCTAAGGCTAGGTGTCTTTGAGTTAGAGAAGGAAATAGATAGACTGTCACTAGAGATTATTGCTCTTACATACGCCTTCTAGTGATGATTGTGATACATGCTCGCTTTGTTTGGTTGATATGGAGAAGTTAAGGACCTCACATGATAGTGTGTCCTCCAAACTTGATAGTGTTAAGGTGGAGAATGTTAGTCTCTTCTTGTCGAGTTAGAGTTGAGTAGGATGGTCATTACCCTACTTATTCTTGATGAGACTACTTCTCCCACCTCATGTGAGGGTAAGAACATTCTTTGCTAGAGGATCTTATGCCATGCTTCTTGATCTGCTGAGTCTTGTGAAAATTGCAATAACTTGAAGATGAACTTAAAAGCAGGCGGATCATAAAATTGCTTTGAACTACAAGCTTCTTTACTTGAGCCGATTGTTTCATGCTTGAACTGTCCCTAAGTTAATCTAGCGACCTTGAGGTCGCTCTCCAAACAGCTTTCAAGATATGATTGATCATGAAAGGAAGATGACTAAGTTTGCTTCTAAGGACCTGTTAGCTCACCATGCATTAAGTGTAACAAACTAAAATCGACTTGATTGCTTTGGATGAGAAATGTGTGAAGCTAACTAAGGACCTTCTAGAGAAGTCACATTGTGCTTGCAATATGATTGTGGAGAAGGGGAGAAGCCCTGGGTAAGGATGAGGCAGCTTAGCAACGTGAACCAAGCGGCTAGCGATGGGGATCCCCTTCAGAGTCGGTGTGCGTGCACAAGCCATTCTTCCCTCTCTTCTTTGGTTCTTCTTCTTTTGCTCCCTTACCTTCTGCATCTCTTCTTCCCCCTGCTCTTCTTGCACCTCTCTCTTTCGGAGTGTCGATTACCTTATGAACACTCTCGAGAGATTTGTAGGAGGCAAGAAGAAGCTCAATCTTATTCTAGACCAATCTAAGATCTGCAGATTTAATCGTGGTCTAGGATATGACTTCTTTGAGGACATGAGGAAGCATCCACCGCCGTGCTCGCACTCCATAGCACTGTGTGTGATCGAGACCGAGCCTAGGACCGAGAAAGTCCATTTCAAGTCGGCGGGCTATGTCCAGATTTCGACAAGAAGGTAATTTCACATCTTTGCTTCTACCTCTCGAAGGTGGAGTATCACCGCACCTTCTCATCGGAAGATGGACACCGGTCGATCGATGCTTGGTAGCGCCAAGATCGCGTAGAGACCATGTTGAGTCTCTTAGGCGCATTCTGTGGTCGGCCCCGGACCTTGAGTGCACCTAAGACCAACACGAGGTCTAGGCTTGTTTCTTCGATGGGTTTGTGCGACATCGAGGACTTGGTTTTTCCGAAGTTTTCGGTTTTCGTCCTCATCTTTGCTTTCGATCGTGACTTCCGCCGCCCCGAGGGTAGATCTCGTTTTCCCCATCGAGATAGCTACCATGGCGTGTTCGATCTGTTGCAGTGCTCGACTTCGCTCCTTCAGAGATCGGACTCAAAGAATGACCGGTCTGCTCTTAGACCTTCTGCTGTGAGTGACAGAGAGCGAGGGTAGATAGAGGTCGATCGGGCTTGACTACTTCATCTTTCCGACGTGTTACTCAAGATTGGGTGCCAAAATCATTGTTGATTTATCCCAAGATCTTGAGACTTTACTCTCTGTTTGACTCAGTTAGCGGGTAGGGAAGGAGAAGGTTTGGCTTGTAGACTCGGTTGTTCTCGCTCATATGACCGGAGACTCCGTTGGTTCTCCTCCTAGCCCGCGCTCCGGTGATGAGACGATCACCTTCGAGACGCTTCGTGCAAGGCGCGTCATCGCCAAAGGTACTGTCGCGATTAATGCTTTTTTTTCTTAAGGATGTTGCCTTGGTTAGTAAGTCTGCGAGACAATTTGCTTTCGCTTTCACGACTTACGATGACGGTTTCGAGGTGAGCTTCAAGAAAACGCTTGCAAAATTCTTGATTCTTGGGTGTAGTCCGGTTTATGGATTTCTCGCTATGGGAGGATCTTTCGTCTGAGTTCTCTGAGTCTTCCGGCGATCCTCTCGGTGTTTAGTTGCTTCGAGTCCCGCGATCTCTCTTTCGCATAGGAGACTTGGTCATATTGGATTTGACCATTTGACCCGAAAGTTAGCGACCATGATCTCATTCGTGGTGCGCCAAACTCAAGATGGTCAAAGATCTTGTTTGCACTCCATGCCTAAGACGCAAGAAGATGGTTGCCGCTTCTCATCCTCCCACACATTACTTATGACCGATGCAGACCGACAAATGCTCCACATGGACACAGCTTGGACCAAATGAAAGTCAATCGGCGAGGAGGGAAGTGGTATGTTCTTGTTGTGGTCGATGACTTCTCGAGGTACTCTTGGGTGTTTTTCTTAGCCTCGAAGGATGAGACATTTACACATTTCCGAGGTCTTTTAGTAGGTCATCTGTTGAGCTCCCGGTGCCTTACGAGCGATCCGCAGAAGGACAATGGCACGGAGTTCAAGAATTCCTACTTTGAGAGTTTCTGCGGTGAGGCAGTGTAGAGCACCGCTTCTCTTCTCCATCGCCCCTCAAAGAAATGGCGTTGTGGAGAGGAAGAACCGTACCTTGGTCGAGATGGCCAGACGATGCTTGATGAGTACTCTACACCGAGGAAGTTTTGGGTGAGGCCATTGCGACCGCGTGCCATGTTTGAATCGAGTTTTTCTTGGGCACTCCTACACCAAGACTTCTTAGTCGAGATACTGCGAAAGCCCGCGTCTCTCATTTTCGTGTGTTTGGTTGCAAGTGCTTTATTTTGAAGTCCGGGAACCTAGATAAGTTCGAGTCACGCCTCTGTGATCGGTATCTTTCTAGGCTACTCGACTTCTTCGCGGGCTTATAGGGTGCAGAATCGCGAGTCTAGCAAAATGGTAGAAACTCGCGAGGTGACCTTTGACGAGGCCACCCGGGACTAGGCCAGATATCTCGAGTTCCTTAGAGCACCGAGACCATCTTTGTGGATGATGAGGACGAGGGAGACGATGGTTGTTTACGATCCGCTCCTCTTCCTCCCCTTGAGATGCCTTCTTCCACGGCACCTCAAGGTGATCCGCCTGCCTTCCGCTTCCTCCGGAGCTAGTGGCTCTGTCCTGCCTCGTCTGCACACGAGGTAGAGGCCACTTCTTCTTCTCATCCAGACCTCCCGTCATATCCGTAAAATGCATCCTTCAGAGCAGATCATTGAGATCTTTTTGAGCGTGTCACACGCTCAAAATCTGCACTTCTCTTTCTGCTCCATTCTCGCTTTCATTGCCTCCTTGAGCCCAAGGATGTTTGTCACGCCCTTTACGATGAGTCTTGGGTCAATGCCATGCATGAGGAATTAGAGAACTTTGAGAGAAACAAGGTCTGTCGCTTGTTGAGCCTCCACGAGGCCACAATATCATTGGAACCAAGTGGGTGTTCAAGAACAAGCAGAGAGGATGGGGTAATCATCCCAAACAAGGCTAGATTGGTAGCTCGGGGTTTTCCTGTGTTGAGGGTCTAGACTTGAGGAGACCTTTGCCCTCAGAGCTCGACTTGAAGCCATTAGAATCCTACTTGCCTTTGCGGCTTCTAAGGGTTTCAAGCTTTACCAGATGGACGTGAAGAGTGCCTTCCTCAATGGCCTTATTGAGGAGGAAGTCTCGTCCGACCCTCCTGTGTTTCGAGAACCCCAAAACCCTAACCATGTCTTCAAGCTTTCAAAAACAGATGGACTTAAGAGGCTCCCGAGCTTGGTATGAGAGGCTTAAGTCCTACTTGTTGAGTCATGGGTTTGAAATGGGTAAAGTTGACAAGACCTTGTTCATTCAGAGCATGGCGGTGACTTTCTACTCGTCCAAATTATGTGGATGATATCATCTTTGGTGGCTCTTCTCATACTCTTGTTTCTCGGTTCTCCGATGTTATGAGCTCGAGTTTGAGATGAGCATGATGGGTGAGTTGAGCTTCTTCCTTGGTTTCCAGATCAAGCGGACTCGGGAGGGTACTTTCTTGCATCGGGCAAGTATACTCGTGATCTCCTGAGCAACGCTCGACATGAGTGATGGTAAGCTTTGTCGACTCCCATGGCTTCTCTGACCTATCTTGACCTGTAGATGAGGATGGCGAGCCGCTTGATCAAAAGGAGTTTCGCAAGATGATTGGCTCCTCTTGTACCTCAACGCTTGAGACCGGACATACATTTTTCGTGTGTTTGTGCGCTCGCTTTGAGCTTCTCTCGCGTTTCTCACCGCCAAAGTGAAGCGCATCTTCGGTACTGCGAGCTACCATTGACTATGGTATCTGGTACTCTTCCTCATCCTGTCTTTCCTTGAGAGCCTTCTGGATGCGCACTTATTTGGTCAGAGGATAGATAGGAAGAGCACTTCCGACCGCCAATTTCTTGGCACTTCTCTTGTTTCTGGTCTTGAGGAAGCGATCCGGTGTTGCACACCCATCGCAGAGGTCGAGCACGCTGTCGCGGCCGATTCTTTGTAGCCAAGTGCTCTGATGACTTCGACCTGCGGGACTTTGGGTTAGTTATCGATGTTGTTCCACTCTTTTGTGATAACACTTCTGCGATTAACATTGCCAAAACCCGTCAAAGATTCCTGGACTAAGCACATCGATATCCGCTTCCACTTCCTTAGAGACCATGTAGAGAAGGGCGATATAGTGCTCCAGTTTGTGGAGAGTGACCACCAGTTGGCTGACATTTTCACCAAGCCATTGGATAGTTCGAGGTTTTCAGCTCTGCGGGGAGAGCTTGGGGTGGTTTGTCCTTATGGACTGTAGTAAGGGGGAGCTTTGGGTTTTACTGCTTTACTATCTTTTTTATGCTTTAGCTCCTTACTGTTGCATTGCATTTTGGGTGCATTTGGGATTAGTCCTCCTAGCATAGATTAGAGTGCTTCTTTTGTCTAGTTGTTTAGATTTCTGCTCTTATCTTATGATTCTAGGATGCTGCTTATTAGCTGTTACTTATCTCACTAGGTTGAGCTCACTCACTTCTTGAAGGTTCTAGCGAGGGTTGGGCCACCCTCGGGTAGACAGGGTACGTGTTTGCTCCTAGGTGTGTTAAGTGGGCAGTTGATAGTCCTAGAGTCATATGGGTAGATGAGAGTCATCGAGCCATAGTATTCTCTATATCTTATCTATGCTTTAAGGATTTTGCTTTATGTTTTCTTTGCCGACTTCTCGATTTATTGTTTTGGTTCAAGGAGTTCATTTGGGAGCTTCGAGCTTAATATTGACTTAACTCAACTTGAACTAAAAGTTGCATCTAATGTTGAGGGGAGCTGGATTTTCGCATTTCTAGCATTACGCATTGTAATATAACTACATTGAGCCTTGATTATTATCCTGCTATGACATGTTTACAATGCTTTACACCTTGCCATGACTTGTGCTTATTTGCTAGATTTATCATGACTTCATATGTGTAGCCTAGCTTTTGCCATGATAAGTTAATTAAAATTGCTCAACTTAAACTAAAACTTGTCATGTTAGCACTCGAGATTAGTCTTTCTTGAGCTATCCTTTTATGATTCATGCCATGTCAAATAGGTTTGGGTAGAGTGATGAATCTATATTGAGCCTTAGAAAAGCCGTGTTTTAGTCTCTTGATGATGCATGAGTTAGTACAACTTGTTAAAAGGCAAAAGATCTCTTTTGTGCGAAAAACCGATCTCACCAATTCTCTCCTATGAGACGGCTTGCCATTGCACTTGGCATGAACTTAGGGGAGTTTTGGGTGACCTAGACTATCTTCTTAAGCTTCTCGCTTGGAGTAGTCGATAAGGCTTGAGACCTAGCACATGATAAAACAAAAATCTGGTTGGAAACCTCCATGAATTTCAAAAGAAAATATGTTTCATGTGTTCAATGTGCTTAAAGCCACAAAAAGTATCATGTACTTTAACCAATGTTTCAATCTTGAGCATAGCACTCTATTTGGTCTCAATTTAAGCTTCTTAGTTCCGCTTAGCTTATTGACATGGCTCGATCATCCTTGGATATCTCTAGCTAGACTTTGCTCATTGATGACTTGACTTGCTCACATAATGTACCTCATTTTCAGATTGTCATCTATGTGTTCTAGCTAGCTTATACATATCTTGTCATGATCTAGCTAGCCTTTTTATTGAGTTATGGCTTGGTGTATTACATTATGGTCATATTGGATAATTCTCATGGCTCTAACTGCTTAGAATAATCAAACTTCAGCCATTTCATCCATTGACATGTCATATTCTCTCTTGAGCATTCTTGATGTGTTTATTGCCAAAAGGGGGAGAATAGAGAAGAAAAAGTTAGTTGGGATCATTTTAGAGCTTTGGAGAACAATTTGCTCTTTTAGTTGTTGCTCTAGTGTTCCTTCTGTCGACATGGTCATTAGTTTCACTCTTCTTCTTTGGACCATGTTGGATTCTTCAAACTCAAACTCTTCTTAAAGCTTTTTCGGAGTTTGTCAATATACTCATCAAGGGGGAGATTGAGAGACCATGTGGAGGTCGTCCCGTGTGTGTGATGAGTAATTGACATAGGTTTAGGAAGTCGAGTTTGGTTTGGGTGGTTGGACCATGTCGCTATGCGTGGTGCAAGCTGGCTCGATCGGTTTGGTCAAACTTGGTCGTATGGGATTAGGATGCATATTCTTTGATTCGACAAGTTTGGATTTTGTCATGGTAAGTATGTTGGTTTTACGCTTTCATGTATCGGCGGTGCTATTTGATGTGTTTCTTGTCTGTGTGATCGCAGGACATCGGGTGGAGTCGTGGCGAGACACGGTGGACCGGACTAGGTGCAGTGGCGCCGAGGTCGAACGGTCGGGATGTGTCAAGACGACGTGGACTCGAGGTGGTTGCGAGGCGTCGAGAGGCGAGGAGCGCGAAGCTTCCGGAAGGTGCGGGGAGGCGAAACGGAATTTCGCAAGGTCGCACAAGCGGGCGAGCCCGTTGATTTAGCGGGCGTGAACGGGTGGAGACCCGTTAGCCATGGGCTATAAATAGGATGGAGGGCTGCTGCCCAAACTGAACAATTCAAGAGTTTCTAGGGTTTTCTTTAGTCAAAAGAGGCTTTAGAGTTTGTTTTGGCTTTAGGCTTTAGTTGTTGAGGGTTGTTCCCTGTTTTGTCCCCTTCATAGCTTTCCTCAATCATGTATGAGGTGTTCTTGAGGTTTGAGAGTGGGAGAGGATGAGATGAAAGCTTGTAATCATTCCTCTTGTATCAATCATGTATCTCTCTTCTTTTAGATCAATATGAGATGGTGTCTGTTTTTCTTGCTTTGATCTTGCACTTGGTGATTTCTTACTGATTTTGCTTGCTCGGCCTGTAGCGCTGGTTGAAAAATTGCGGCGCCTTGCTCGTCCGCAATATCCGGAAAAAGCCGAGCACCTGTATAGCTCCTGTGTGATGTTTTGATTTATTTGCTGCGTGTGTGAGTGTCTTCTTGGCTGCCATCATCTATAGCTTTTGCATCTTGTGTTAAGAGGACCAGCTCTGTATTGACTTCTTGTTGCCTTGATTAGTAGCAGCCGGTTCCTGTTGAGAAAAGTACTTGGCTATTTCTTGAGTTGACTCAAGATTTGACAGATTGCTGTTCTAGTAGAAGCAGCCGGCCCTTTTGCTCTTGCTTTTTGATCCGGTTTTAATCTTTGTTGCGACTGTGTATCTCCGAAATTTCCGGATCTTGGCAGCAGTTTTTTGTTGTTGTTTCGGCTGGTTCTTGCTGGTAAAATCAAGAAGCTCCTGTGGCGGCGACTAGGAGGTCTGAGTTTTGATGCAGATGCTGTTGGCTTCCTTCTTTGTTGATCTTTGTTTGATTTAAAATTCATTGAGTTGATCCAGCATTTGTCTCTTGCTATTTGTCTGTGCTCTATGCGCTGGTTGAAATCATGAGCGGTGGCTGTTTGTATTAGTTTAATACTTGTTTCAGTTTTTCTTGGACGGACTTGTTCTCCCATAGAATCTGGCGATGTGGTGGCAACTTGTCGCGTTCTGCTTGGTTTGTTTTCGGCGTGCTGCTGAGGCTTCGGAAAACGGATCTGAGCGGCTGTAGTTTGCTTGTTGGCTGCTATTTTTCTTGCGTGAGGTGTTAGTTTCTTCAACCATCAATTGGCCTTTTGGATTTTTATATTGTCTTGAGCTGGTTGCAATTTGTTGCTTCTCCCGAAAAAGTAGTGTGCGGCGGCCGGTCATCTGTGGAGAAATAGCAGAGCAGTGGACGGTGGCCAATTCCTGGAGAAAGAAGTCTTGTTGGCGGTGGCAGTTTTTGTGTCCTCGAAAGAAAGCAGAAATAGGAGTCAAATAAGGATGGGTCATTGATTGTAATGTCTATTGGATTGCCGTCTTTTTAGTTCTGCTCTGAGTATTAATCTCTCTATTGTTTTGGTGCTGTGCAAGGTTCCTTGGTGATTGCTAAGCAGCAGCTTGAGTTTTTTGAGAAAGCGTCTATTCACCCCCCCTCTAGTCGCCTTTCCGGTCCTACAATCTTCTACGACAATCCTCGTGAGTACTGTGTAAGTGGTTGAAACATAAAATGACTATGAATTGCAGCTACTTACCACCTCTCTGCCTGCTCGCAAAGTACCGCATTTTCCTGTTGCAGCTAGACAAGTTGCCTATTGTATTCGGCAACAGTAACAATTTGCTTCAGCGCTTTCTGCATAAAGAAAGACAGTAAGAAGCGAGAAAAGACATGTATGTAAATACCGAACCGCAGGTACTTACATTCATAGTCGTTAGAGTAAACGAAGATAATACCCTTGTGGGGTTTCTTAGTTCATCAAGCTCCTGAACTCGGTTCCACCACACCATTTCAAGACGTTCGTCATCGAAAACATCCCCTCTATTGGGAATGTCCTTAGGGTGGGGAACGCGAGCGTGAGACTTGAATGCACGAGATCCCACGACGGTAGCAGGGACGAAGAACCCGAAGGAGTGGTCGAAGAATTCTAACTCTTCTGCTTCTTCGATGGTAGCGGCATCAGTAGCTCGACCTTGGGGGCTGGGAGGATCATCCATAACGATTTTCTTCCCAGCGCGGTGATCGGATGCTTCACCCCCATGATCGGATGCCTTCACCGCTATCGTCTTTGCTTCTGGCTCTACGACCAACTCGGTGGTCGTAGCCACTTCGGCACCAACGGCACTTTCCACCACTTGGACGGTGGACGACCCTTCGACCATCGCCACTGTCATTTCTCCGGTTGCTGGAGAAATAGCAGTGGAATTCTCAACAGGAACTTACTTGATGGTTAAAGGGATTGGGCTAAGATCATAAAAAGGAAAACATGTCAGATGGTAAAAAGCTAAAGGTAAATGCTGTTCTTACACTTTTGTTTTTCTACATACCTTCGTGTGCTAGTCTTGATCTTGAATTTAGAAGAAACCTTCCCTAAGGAAGATTTCTTCGACTTCTTCTCAACCACGTCTGGTCGAGACTCGAGTTGAGGAACGGCTATGACCACGTCTGATTGTGGGTCTTGAACGAGCACCGCTGCTCCTTGAGCCTCTTGGCTCTCTGGGTGGTCGACACCTATCTTGACCACCTCACGGGTAGCACTGCCCTCGACCACAGGCACTGCTGGTGCAGTAGTTCCCTTCATAAAAGATATGAAACTCTTTTAGTTCTCCTTTTCTAGTTGCTTGACAAAGCCACAAGAGGTAGAAACTGTGAAAATCTTGTTATCATAGTAGAATGGTACCTTGATCTTGGGGCTCTAGGTTTGAGAGCATCGATGCTCGCTTCAAACGCCCTAGCTTCTACTGCAGTAGCTAGGTCCACAACAAATTTTGCAAAGGGCTTGATCGGATCAAATTTCACAAAAGGCGCGGTCAAAGTAGCAGAGCTCGAGCTTGCGCCTCCCTTGTCGGCGACTTCCACGAGCCGACGCTACTTGGCTGGGGGAAAATCAAACTACTCTACTGCCGCACCGATGACCATCATTTCAACTTCTTCGTCGTCTTGACGGTTTTCCATGCCTACTTTCTGTAGAAACCAAAAAGAGAGATGTTACAAAGCAGTCGTAAGTTTTCCTACGATTATAACCTTGTCGTAAGCTTTTCTATGACAACCCCCTGGTCGTAAGATTTTCTACAACCAGTACCTGATCATAAGCTTTCCTACAACCAATACCTAGTCGTAAGTTTTTTTTTCGCGACTACAAAGTCCTAAAGATGAAATCGATTCTTGATTACCTTTAAGCGCTCCATCTTGTCCTCTTCGGACAGGACCGCCAGAATTTGAGGAACCGCCACATCCTGTGGCTGGGGCTTCTCACAAATAAAATTGACTCGAACGTTAATTTCTTCTTGGGAGAGGTCTATAGGAGCAAGTAAAACTTCCAATAAGCTAGGTTCAAAATCAACAGAAAGAAGGCTAAAGCTGAAAATTTACTTACCCTCCTTGCAATCTCTGGTCGGGTCTTGCGGTCCTAAATACATCCACATAGGATGAGCCCTCTTCTTCAGAGGGCTAATACGGCGTGTGATGAAATTCTTCACCACGTGCCATCCGGTAAACCCCTCTTCCTTCAAGTCTTTGATGGCTTGAATAAGGGGGGCAATTCGACCGAGATCCTTGGGAGTCGAATCCCAAGAAGGACTCTTCTCGGCCGAATTCTCGACGAAGGAGAGGTTGTCCTCACTGGTTGTTTCCCAGTAGAACCACTTCTTCTTCCAGAACGACCACGACGACCGAGTAAACATCTGAATGTACTCCTTCGACTTCCCGTCGTGGAGCTACTGATCGCAGCCTGCCGCGACCCGGCCATCCCGGTCATTTCATAGAAGCTTGGAACAACTCCAAGTCGGCGTAATCCCGGGTAGGCCTCACGGTATAAACGAACACGCCTAGCATTGTGATGGAGTTGGGAACAAGGTTCACCAACTCCACCCTGAAGTGTTCGAGTACAAGTGCGAGGAAAGGGTGAGCGGGCAATCGAAGGCTACACTCATAGAACACCTGGAAGACAGGGATTTGCCCAATCTCCCTCGACGGCCAATGCTACCCAGCAGCCTTGATCCACTTCACGAACTTCTTCTTCGGGATCTTCTCGGCGACGACCAAAGCCTTGATTTTGGTCGCATCCATCTCCGATTCGGCCCACCGAGAACTGGCTTGGGCCATCTTTCTCAAGGGTCGGGGATTTGGGTTTGGGAAGATTTCAGGAAGACACTCGATTTGGTCGGCGGTGGAGAACTCAAAAGCTTGATGAACAGTGGAGCGATTTGCGGGAAGGTAAAATACCTTAGTCTCACCCATGGTAAGTATTTATAACTACACACCTGAGTTAAAGACGTGGCAACCCAACGGTTGCCAATGCTTCAAGAACCGCTCCAACAGATAGGTCTATGAGAGTCGATTGAGATTCTTAAATTTGTCTACCAGAGAAAACTGAGTTAGTCTTTACACCTCAAGCGAAATTATCTTCTTGATCAAGTCATTTTCTGTTCAAATGAAAGCAGCAATCAGAAAGGTTTTGCTTCTGACTACAGTGCTGCGACCACTTGGTGGTTGTAAGATCTCCTACGACCATCCCGTAAGTCGTAAAACCTTCTTGACCAAGTTAATTTCTAGTCAAATGAAACACCAGTCGAAGAGTTCTTCCTTCGACCACTATTCTACGACCACCTACAGGTCGTAAGATCATCTACAACTCCTTTTCCAAGCAAGTTATTTTCACTTGAAACTGGGGGGCTAGATGACGAGGATCTAATAATCCTCATTTAATTATTTATCTGTAATTCATATTATGGATAATAATGCCGTCATATGGTTCTTGAGTATGCCCCTTAATATTCACAAGGGAGAAGTTGGAAGTCGTAAGTTCTTCTACGACCACCCTATAGTCGTAAGTCCTTCTACGACTACCCCATAGTCGTAAGGCTTCCTACGCCTATGCCATAATCGTAAGTTCTCCTACGATCAGTCTGGGGTCGTAAGCTCTTCTACGACCAACCCCTAGTTGATAGGACTCACAGACATGTGGGCCTAGTCGATTAGGGAATCTTCTGTACTGTATCTAAGGATATGAGCAGTCAACTACGCTATTATTCTCTGGAATAACGGCATGATTTAACTCTCTGTCATGGTCATAATTGCCTGGCAACGTGTGAACGTTACTACTCCCACAATAATCTCCTGTAATGGCTCCACGATCTGAAGCATTAAGGCGGCCTTTAGACTGGAGATACAGCAGTGCACTCCGAGTACTGTATAAAAGGCATAATCATTAGGGCAGTGAAAGAGAGGGCAATTAGAAACACAATCAGGAGCACAAGGCGCGATACTCTAGTCTTTCTCTTGATATTGTAATCCAGCATACTCAATACACACACAGGAGTAGGGTTGTTATTCTCCCCGGAGAAGGCCCGAACCTGTATAAAATTCCCCATGTCTCCCTCTCTGTGTGATTTTGAGCCTAGAGGAACCCCCGAATCAAACAATCTTTACGTAAGTTCAGTTCTAAAACACTAACAAAACCCTTACTGCAAATGCAATTATATAGGTGCAAGACATTCAAGGGAAGGGTTGTATGTTTATTTTAGTATAAAGCCAGTTTACCCAAATACTATAGTTATTTTCCAAACCTATGACTTAGCACGTTGTACTTTAAAACCAAAAGTTATTTTATATGATCAATCATTATCTCGACCATGTTTACCCACATGATCACATCCCCGGCGATCATGCTTGACTTAGCATGTCGCAGTTCCACCCAGATATGTCTCACTATTTTCGGTGACCATGCTTTCCTTCGCATGCCCCGACCTAGACGACCATGCCTCACTCGCATGTCGCAAACCATAACCATATATATCTCCAAACCCGACAATCATGCTGACGAGGATATAATAATCCTTATTTTATTATATCTCTATAATTCATATTATAGGTATTAATGACGTCATATAACTCTTGTGTATACCCCTTAATATTTTTAAGGGAGAAGCTAGAGGTCGTAAGTCCTCCTACGACCACCCTGTAGTCGTGGGTCTTCCTGCGACTACCCCATAGTCGTAAGCCCTCCTACGACTATCCCATAATCGTAAGCTTTACTACGATTGGTCTGTGGTCGTAGGCTCTCCTACGACCACCAACTGGTCGTAAGCCTTTCTAGGACCAGTCCTCAGTCGACAAGATTCACAGACATGTGGGCCTAGTCGATAAAGGAATACCATGTGCCGTATCCCAGGATATGAGCAATCAATTACGCTGTTATTCCGTGAGATAACAGCACGACTTAACCCCCTATTATGATGATAATTGCCTAGCGACGTGGGGGCATTAAAACCCCCGTAATAACTCCCGGAAACGGCTCCACGATCTGGCGCGTTAAGGAGACTTTTATTCCGAAGATCCAACGGTGCACTCCAAGGATGATATAAAAGGCAAGGATCAACAGGGCAAAGGGGAGGGAACACAGAACATTAGACGGGCAACAGGAGATTAGAAGCACAATACTCTAGTCTTTGATCCCACTTTGTAATCCAGTGTACTCAATACATACACACAGGAGTAGGGTTGTTATTCTCCCAGGAGAAGGCCCGAACCTGTATAAAAATCCCCGTGTCTCCATCTCTGCGTGATTTTGAGCCTAGAGGAACCCCCGAATCAAACAATCTTTACGTAAGTTCGGTTCTAAAACACCGAAAGTTGGCACCGACCGTGGGGATCTTCAAGTCATCAGCTTTCCTTTGTCTTTCCAATTCTCATGCTCTCATGGCAGGGGAGTGGAACGAGGAGAACTGGTTCGACTTGGCCGATTATGCAGATATCGACATGGATGCCGGTTTCAACTACGAGCCGAGTGATGCATCATCCGATGATGATGTCGCCTCGGGAGATCTTTCTCCCGGAGACCTTACCATCGATGGAGTTGAGGAGGGATCCTTATCCCCCACAACTATACGTCCAGATAGGGAACCAATTTCCTCAGAGGACAAGGGTCAATCCGACCACAATGAGGGCTGTCCCAAGGCAGACTCAGGGCACGGCGAGGGCTCCTTCTCCCAATGTCCAAGTCCGCCTAAGACAGTCCGACCTGGCGCGACAACTCCTGGAAGTCATAATTCCGAATCTTCATCAGCATCGGGTGATTCTCTCTCTCTGGTTAGCCCAGCAAAGGATGCGATCGAACATGCTCTTCCTACGAGTTCGACCATCCCAACGCAGGACTCGCTTGCCGACGGAGACGGTTATAACCCGGAATTCCCCTTCTTGGAGGGGTTTGCTCTAAGTCGCCACATGGTGTCATTCGATGACTCCTCAAGCGAGGAGGCCTCTAGCGCAAGTGGGGATCATCAACGGGAGGTCTTCGTCTTGCCCTCAGGTAGCCATAACATTCCTAGAGACAAGGTTGCAGATGCTCCCCGAAGATCACTCCCTACGACCGCTCGTGGCAATGACAAAGACACCTCCAACGACGACCAGAGTCAATACTCTGATGAGCGTGAGGGAAATTCTCGAGATCATCGCACTCTATTAAGGCAAGCTCAAGGATCAGGTATGAATGATTTTGAAACAAACCGACGGAAATGAGTCACAGCTCAGAGCAAATTGCCTGGGCGCGCTCAATACCAGTCGGAAGAAACTCAGGAACTTCAGCATATCAACGACCTACTCGAGAACCCATCTCGAGAACTTGCCCGGGCACCTGGCTACGACCTCTTTGCCGAACAGATCACACGAAGGCTGCGGAGTACGATGGACAAGCTCGAACGGCCTCGCAGACAACATTCTGGAAGTCGTGGCAGTACAACTCCATCAGCTTCCGGTCAATCAAACAACTCGCCGCATGGAGATCACCGCAAGGTGCATCGCTCCCCAATTCGAAAAAGAGTTCCTCGAATGCCCGACGACCATAAAACTCTTAGGAAAGGTGATCACTCACCACTTCGACCGAGAGGTCTGCAACAGCAGACAAGATACGAGGAGTATTACCCTCGTAGGATCGAGACTTACTATAAGTCAGATTCACCCCTTGCTGGGTATCGTCGAGTACGATCACCTGACGATGTCAACCCCTCTTTTCTACAAAGGAGGCATTACAACGTGATTACCGGATGTCGGGCTTTCTCGCTTGACCTCCGAGCAGTTCACTGGCCACCGCGGTTTTGACCAGAGAACATGGAGAAATTTGATGGGTCTCAAAATCCCATCGAATTCCTTTAGATCTACACAACCGCTATCCGAGCAGCAGCAGGAGGAGAGCGCGTCATGGCGAATTACCTTCCGACTATGCTCGAAGGGTCTGCTCGATCGTGGTTACTAAACCAACCAATCGAGTCGATCTACTCGTGGCAACACATCTGTGAACTGTTGCTGGCTAATTTCCAGGGCACCTACCATCGCCCCGGAAAGGAGGACGACCTGCACAGGATACGACAAAATGACCACGAAACACTACGCCAATTCATCAGGCGTTTCAGTCAGGTTTGCAATTCTATTCCTGAGGTTTCTGATGCATCTGTTATCAGAGCCTTCAAACAGGGAGTCCGCAACAGAAGGATCACGGAGGACATCGCTTTGAACCCTCCGCTCAGAGTGAACTCTTGAGATGGTGATCGATGCGCTCTCGCTTGTGGCAGCGGTGAGTGGACCAAAATCATCAATCGGGAAGACCAGCTCCCTCAGGAGAATGGCGAAGGTAGCAAAAAGAAGGATAAGAAGGCCAAGAAATCCAAGAACAAGGCAAATGTACCAAAACCTCAAGCCAATGCTTCTAAGGAAATCCTAGCCGTAAGTGATAAGGAGCCACGAACTGCCAAACAATACTCCGATCGAGGCAAAGGTAAGCGCCCCAAACGGAAAAACGATAAGCCTAGGTGGTGCCCTTTCCACAAAAAGGAAGGGCATGACCTTCGCAACTGCCGAGTTTTCCAACGAAAACTCGAAGACTACTACAATGGCAAAGGGCCACTTCCTACCCTCGAAGAGGTGGGGCAAGCTAGTGGTCGTACACAGTCGGACGACAACGAGGACATGCCGTTACAAGATCCCGAACACACCATCGAGCACATCTTTGGGGGATCATCGGCATACGAGTCAAGACGACAGCTTAAGGCGGTCGAACACGAGGTAAACTCCATTGACTCTCCTCTTGTCAATAAAGTACCGAAGTGGTCGGAAGTCACCATCTCTTTCGAGAAGGGTGACTACCCGACCTCTTCGATAAGACCTGGTCGTTTTCCGATCATGGTCGAACCCACCATCAATAACTGTCGAGTGAATCGAGTGTTGATTGATGGTGGAAGCTCATTAAATATCCTGTTTACGAGTACCCTAGACGAAATGTAAGTACCCAGGACCAAGGTAAGACCAGTAAGATATTCATTTCATGGTATTGTACCAGGGTCTTCGGCCAAACCCATTGGTCAAGTTTCTCTTCCTTTAACATTTGGTTCACCAAGTAATTTCAGGACAGAGAAGATCTCCTTTGACGTGGTCGATTTCGATACGGCATGTAACGCCATACTCAGACGATCAGCTTTGGCAAAATTCTTAATGGCAACTCATTATGGGTATCAATGTCTTAAGATGCCAGGTCCCAAAGGAGTAATCACAATTCATTGTGACAAAAAGATGGCGCATACGTGTGATCATCGATCCCTCGAGTTGGTAGGTCAAATACCAGCTTGGGAAGAAAAAGGGCAGCCTTTGACCAAGAACTCGAAACCTAAAGCTGCTCCCAAGTCGAACGACCAAGTCAAAGAGGTTCCCCTGGATTAGGAGGAACCTTCGAAGACTGTTCGCATCAGGGATACGTCCGACCCAAAGTAGGAAGACGCCTTCATCACTTTCCTCCAAGCAAACGCAGATGTCTTCACGCGGCAAGCATTCGACATGCCCGGAGTCCCCTGGGAAGTGATTGAGCATATGCTAGCTTTATGGCCTGACAAAGTACCCGTAAAACAAAAATTACGGAGATTTGCCCCTGATCAGCGAGATGCTATAAGATCATAATTGGACAAGCTACTTAAAGCAGGCTTTATAAGAGAGGTCGACCACCCAGAGTGGTTGGCCAACCCTGTAATGGTTAGGAAGTCTGATGGCAAGTGGCGAATGTGCGTAGACTTCACTGATCTTAATAAAGCTTGTCCAAAAGATGATTTCCCTTTACCTCGTATCGATCAGTTGGTTGACTCTCTTCTGGTTCTAAACATTAAGTTTTTAGATGCATATTAAGTTACCACGGATAAATATGTGTCTAGAAGATGAAGAGAAGACCGCATTTATTACTCCATTTGGTATATTTTGCTATGTCAAAATACCATTTGGTCTAAAAAAATGCTGGCGTTTCTTTTCAACGTTTGATGCAATCGACTTTTTCACCTCAACTAGGCCGAAATTTGGAAGCCTATGTTGACGATCTAGTCGTAAAAAGCATCAAACGTCTTGATCATGTTTCAGACTTGCAGGAGACGTTCGACAACTTCAGAAAACACCGCTTGAAACTCAATCCTGAGAAGTGTGTGTTTGGAGTCTCTTCGGGAAAATTGCTTGGATTCTTGGCTTCCGTACGAGGAATCGAAGCAAATCCCGAAAAGATAAAGGCCATTGTTCAAATGTGCTCTCCAACCACGAAGAAAGAAGTCCAAAAGCTCACAAGATGCATGGCGGCTTTAAGTCATTTCATAGCATGCCTGCGGGAAAAAGGACTATCTTTCTTCAAACTTTTAAGGAAACATGAGGGTTTCGAGTGGTCGAAAGAGGCAAACGCTGCCTTCGAGAATGTCAAGAGATATCATACGAGTGCTCCTGTTCTGGTTTCCCCGAAACCAGAAGAGACGTTCTTAATTTATCTAGCTGCCACACCACAGGCAGTGAGCGCAGTACTAGTCGTAGAACGTGAACACGTTCAAAGACCAGTGTACTACGTAAGTGAAGTTTTGCATGGACCTAAGGAGCGTTACCCTCAGGTCCAAAAGCTTCTCTATGCCCTCCTCATGTCTTCGAGGAAACTGCGGCATTATTTCCAAGCGCACAAGATAATTGTGCCGTCTGAGTTTCCCTTGGGAGTAATCCTCCAAAATAGGGAAGCAGCGGGACGCATGTCTAAATGGTCAGTAGAACTTGGGGAGTTCGACCTCCATTTTGTGTCTCGAACGGCCATTAAATCCCAGATCTTGGCAGACTTTGTCGCCGAATGGATAAATCCTGAACCTGTTCAGGATCCCTAGTACGATACCCATGACAAGTGGACGATGTACTTTGACGGGTCACTTACTTTAAGTGGCTTGGGGGCTGGGATGGTCCTGGAATCTCCTAACGGAGAGAATTTAAAGTATGCCATACAGTTAAACTTTCTGGCTACTAACAACGTGGCAAAGTACGAAGGTTTACTAGCCAGCATACGAGCTGCAAAAGCGCTCGCGGTTCGACGACTACTCGTGAGTGGATACTCTGAACTAGTCGTGAACCAGGTCGGAAAAGTGTACCAGTGCTCTAATCCGACCATGTCTCAATACTTATCGGAAGTTCGAAAGCTTGAAAATCATTTTTTCGTTTTCGAGGTACAATTTATCCCTCGAAAGGATAATTTCCTCGCAGACCAGCTTGCTCGGATAGCTTCTTCCTGATCACAAGTACCAAAAGGAGTTTTCTTCAAGCAATTCCAAAAGCCGTCTCTGGTGGACACACCAGAGACACCTCCTATTGAGGTAGCATCACTAGATTACGAGGATACTTGGATGGACCCTATCTACAAGTATCTTCAGACGGGTTCCGTACCCGATGACGATCTCGAAGCAGATCGTTTATCCCGAAAGGACAAAATGTATACTTTGGTCGAAGGAGTCCTCTATAAATGAGGTACTCAAGTGGTACTCATGCGATGCATACCGCAGAGGGAAGGACTAAACCTCCTTCACGACATTCATGGGGGCATCTGTGGAACTCATGCTTCCTACAGAACGTTGGTCGGAAAAGCCTTTCGACAAGGATTTTACTGGCCAACAGCCCTCTACGATGCCAAAGAATTGGTTAAGAAATGTGTACAATGCCAGTTTCATAGCAGGCAAATACACCAACCAGCTCAGGCATTACAAACAATCCCTTTATCTTAGCCTTTAGCGACCTAGGGTCTCGATATCCTAGGACCATTCCCAAGGGCTCCAGGAGGCTTCGAGTTTCTTTTTGTGGCTATTGATACGTTCACAAAATGGATCGAAGCCGAACCTGTGACTAGGATAACAACGGATGCATAAAAGCGGTTCATGATGAGAAGCGTGATTACTCGGTTTGGTGTCCCAAGTCGAATAATCACGGATAATGGTAAACAATTTTCGAGCACAAAATTTGAGAATTTTGCGACCCGATTAGTACCAAGCTCATTACGCCTCATGTCGCCCATCCCCAAAGCAATGGGGCGATCGAGCGAGCGAATGGCCAAATAATGCAGGGAATTAAAACTCGAGTCTTCGACCAGCTTGTCAAGCGCTCGGGGGCTTGGGTACAAGAATTACCCTCAGTATTATGGGAAGTTCGCACGACCGCTAGTCGGGCAACACCGCAACAGGCGAAACTCCTTTTTTTTCCTAGTTTTTGGTGCCGAAGCTATGCTTCCGCCAGAACTAAAGATCAGGTCTACAAGGGTCGAGAGTTTCAATGACTCAGTCCAAGAACAACTTCGAGCGAACGACATTAACCTGCTCGAAGAAAAGATGAATTAGGCCTTAATCCGTTCAACAGTCTACCAGCAAGCCCTACGCAAATACTACGATTGTAAGGTCCAACCTCGCAGCCTTGCTGTAGGTGACTTGGTATTGAGGAAAACTCAATCCCAGTCTAATCGAAACAAACTTTCCCCCAAGTGGGAAGGTCCTTACGATGGTCGAAGTTATGCGACCGTGTTAATCTGACGGCAATGGAAGACGGCCGAATTCTCTCAAATTCTTGGAATATCGGCCAGCTACGCAAGTTCCGTGTAAACGACCAAGCATTCAATAAAGCATCAGGTTCTTTCTATCTTTATTGTTTTACTTCGAGTAGCGCTTTGATAATTCTTTCAACCATACCCTGGTCGAAGGTCCGCCCTCGACCAGTTCCTAGTCGTAGGCTCTTTACAACAATACACTGGTTGTAGGACATTCTACGACCAGTACCCATTTCATCTTTACACTGGTCGAAAGGATGGTAACATCACCTAGTCGAAGCCTCTCCTCTCTGCATGTGGTCCCGCCCATTAGAAGAAACTTCCTAGAGTCGACTCGTTCATCCATTTTCTACCAACACAAAGAGCTTGGGTCCAAAACATGGTTGAAATAATGTCAAACCGACTATTAGTACCTTAGTTTATTTCTTCATACATCTTTCTGAAAAATAAATTAAGCACAGTATACTTTCCAAATCTGCTCGACTACTTTCGATAAACTTGGTTTGTTTTAACTGGTCGGAGAAAGTTACAACACCTAGTCGAAGGCTTTCCTCTCTGCGTGGTCACCTTACACTAGAAGGAACTTCTAAGCGTCGTTCTATTTCTAACTCTTGCTACCAGAGCAAACCAACTGAGTGCGTTGAAATAAGTTGAACAAATTTTTAAAGGAACTCCAGACGTTTATCTAACTCGAATTGACCGTTCTTGATTTGATCAATCTGGTCGGAGATGGAAACATCACCTAGTCGAAGCCTCTCCTCTCTGCATGTGGTCCTGCCCCACTAGAAGGAACTTCCTAGTGTTGACTCGTTCCTACTCTTTCGACCAGTGCATGATAATCATGATCGAAACGCTGTAAGTTAGTTAAACCTCTCTCTTTTCAGAAAACCCATTGAGCACTATTTACTCGGTTTATCTAAATAAACCAAGTAAATAGTCAGGGGCTATGATAAAGTTATTAACTTGACTTCATTTCTTAGTCTATCTTTCGTCAATTATCTTTTGAGTTACTAACTACTCGACAAGATGATTTGCAGGAAACGGAATGGATTATATATATTACATCAACAAAAGCTTGTTTTCACAGGTTTTTATTACAAGCTACTCTGAAGAAGGAGATTCTAGTTGCATCTCCTCTGAGACCTTCCTGCCGACTGGCTGCATTTCTGCAATCAAACGACTTGTTTCTGCGTCAGGGCAGTTGAAGTCGTCTTCGATTGGTTGCACATTAAGGCTGGGGTCACGGGCTTTTAGTTTTGCCAAAACATAACTTATCGCACCTTCGATCGCCTCCTTTATTGAGTCAACTTGGTTGGTCCTCAGAGTGCTCACCAACTCTTGCAAAGTTCCGGCTTGCTCACTAATGGCACTCGAGTGGGCAGACAGTGTGTCGTCACGAGGAGCAATTCCCTCAGCATGAAACCCACCGAGTACATTGTTCAAGAGTGAAATGTTGCCTTGAAGATTGACCTTCAAAGCCTTCATTTCCTCCTGACTACGAGTCGAAGCCTCGCGGAGTCGCTTCGTTTGCACCATTTGTTCTGAAAAGAATAAGACTAGTCAGAAAAAGAAATGACTACGAGAAGGAAAACACGATCAATTCGTTTCAAGTAAAGATTTGCTTACCAACTAGTTGAGAGTTCAACTTCTTGACTTCTTCGGCGTGAGAAGCAGAATCCTTTATGTGGCGCTGCTCCCACGTTTGGAGCTCTTGATCTTTCTCTAAAGAGGAATGAGGATCAGAGGAATAAAAGAAGGTCGAAAACGGTTTTAAGTTCAACACTTACCGATCAATCGTCCCTGCAACCTCTCGTTTGTAGAGTTTGCCTCCAAAACCTTCTTTTGGAGGTCTTCAACCTTCTCACTTAGCTGATTCTTCTCGGCTCTCTCAAAGTCGAGAGAGTCAGCTAAGGTCTTCTCGTCGCTCTTAAACCTGCGAAGGTAAAGGGTAGACGTTAGCATAATTCCTGGTCGTAAGCACTTCTACGACCAGTTCCTTGTCGTAAGTATTTCTACGACAATATCTTGGTTGTAAGCTCTTCTATGACCAGTTCCTTGTCGTAAGTATTTCTACGACAATATATTGGTCGTAAGTATTTCTACGACCAGTACCTAGTCGTGAGATCTTCTATGACGAACCCCCACGAGTGATGTGTAAGTAGCTAAAACATGGGAGGCTATGAAAAATAGTTACTTACCACCTCTTCGCTTGCTCGCAGAGTTGCGCTTTGTCTTGTCGCAGTTGGACAAGTCAGCGCGCGTAGTGATAGCGACAATGACCATTTGTCCCAAATAAGATTCGCATAGAAAAGGCGATAAGAGGCATGAAAAGGAGCAAAAAAAATGCTAAGCTTCAGGCACTTACATCCATGGTAGTCCGAGCAAACGAAGACACCACCTTCGTGGGGTCCTTCAGTTCGTCGATCCCGTCGACCAGGTTCCACCATACACCTTCGAGGCGTTCGTTGTCAACGCGTCTCTCTGTTGGAAACGTCCTTAGGGTGAGAACACGATCCACGAGATCTGAGCGCTCGGGGAGCCCTAGCAGTGGCGAGGCGAAGAACCCGAAGGTACGGTCGAAGAGTTCGATCTCTTCTTCTCCTCCGGGGATAGCGGCATCAGCAGCTTGGCCTGGGAGGCTGGGAGGATCATCCGTGGTGACTTCCTTCCCAGCATGGTGACTGGATGATTCACCCCCATGGCCAGATGTCTCCCTCGCTATCATCTTCGCCCTTGTTTCTACGACCTCCCTGGTGGTCGTAGTCATTTCTGATCCTACGACCTCTCCCATGGTCGTAGCCAAGCCAGCAACAGCAACATCTCCCACCGCTTGGATAGTGGACGGTTCTTCGACCACCGCCACTGATATTCCTCCACCTACCAAAGAAACCGCGGTGGAATCCTTGGCAGGAACATCCTTGATGGAGGGAGAGACCGGACTAAAAACACCAGAAAGGGAATTGATATCAGGTAGTAAAGAGCAAAAGGTAAATGCTGTTCTTACGCTTTTGTTTCTTTTACATACCTTCTAGTGCCAAATCTGGCCTTGAGTTTGGAAGCAACCCCTCCTAAGGAAGGTTTCTTCGACTTTTTCTCAACCACATCTGGTTGAGACTCGAGTTGAGGGGCAGCTACGACCATGTCTGGTCGTGAAGCTTGATCGAGCACCACCGCTCTCAGAGCCTCTTGGCTCTCCGGATGGTCGAGACCTGTCTCGACCACCTCAACGGCCAGGCAGATCCTCAACCCACAGTGCTGCTGGCGTTCACGATCTCCTTCACAAAAGACATAAAACTCTTCTAATTCTTCTTTTCTAGTCGCTTAATAAAGCCGCGAGAAGCAGAAACTGCGAAGACCTTGTCATCGTAATAGAAGAGTACCTTGATCTTGGGGGCTACAGGCTTGAACACTGCAGCTATCCTTGCCGCGATCGCTTCCTCCACAGCATCGGTTTCTTCTGCAAGGCTAGCCAGAGGCGCAGATGAGGTAGCGGAGCCCGGTTTTACGACCCCTTTACCAGCGGCTTTCCTAAGCTTGCTCCTCTTGGCCCGAGGAACATCTGCTCGCTCAGCAGCAGAGCTCAAGCTCACACCTCCCTTATCGGCGGCCTTAACAAGCTTGTGTCTCTTAGCTGGGGGAGGAGTAAACTGCTCTACGGCCGAACCAACCATCAGTTCGACTTCTTCGTCGTCCCGACGGTTCTCCATGCCTACTTTCTACAAATATCAGAAAGAGAGATATTAAAAACCAGTCGTAAGTCTTTCTACGATAACCCCCTGGTCGTAAGTTTTTCTACGACCAGAATCTGATCATAAGTCTTTCTACGACCAACCCCTAGTCGTAAGTTTTTCTACGACTATAATATCCTAAAGAAAGAATTGGTTCCTGATTACCTTCAGGCGCTCCACCTGGTCTTCTAAGGACAAGTCGACCAGGATCGGAGGCGCCACAATGTGGGCTAGAGTTTTCTCACAAATGAGCTTGACTCGAGCGTCAATCTCCTCTTGTGAAAGGTTTGTAGGGGTAAGAAGACCTTCAGTAAGCCAAACTTAAAATTAACAGAAAAAAGGCAAGAACTCAAGGTTTACTACCCCCCGCGTAATCCCTCGTCGGGTATGTCGGACCCGAGTATCTCCACATCTGGTGAGCCATCTTCTTCAGAGGGTCGACGCGGCACGTGATGAAATCCTTCACCACGTGCCATCTGGTAAGCCCCTCCTCCTTCAAGTCTATAATAGCTCGGATGAAGGGGGCAATCCAGCCAACTTCCTTGGGAGGCGAGTCCCAAGAAGAGATCTTCTCGGCCGGCTTTCCGACGAAGGAAAGGCTGTCCTCATGGGTAATCTCCCCGTAGAACCACTTCTTCTTCCAGAACGGCCACGACGACTGGGTAGACATCGGAATGTACTCCTTCGACTTCCCATCGTGGAGCTTTAGACTGCAGCTAACAGCGATTCCGGCCAATCGAGTCATTCCGTAATAGTACCGGAACAACTCCAGGTCGGCCGAAATCCCCAAGTAGGCCTCACATAGGTACACGAATATGCTCAACATCGTAATGGAGTTAGGAACAAGATTCACCAACTCCGCGCTGTAGTATTCGAGTACGAGTGTGAGGAAAGGATGAGCGGGCAGTCGGAGGTCGCACTCACAGAATGCTTGGAACAAAGGGATTTGCCCCATCTTACGGCGGCGGCTGCGCCCGGTGACCTCAAACCTCCACGAACTCTTCGCCGGGATCTTCTCAGAGTTGACCAAAGCTTGGATTTTGGCCGCATCCATCTCCGATTCGACCCACTGGGAAGCGGCTCCAGCCATTTCTCCCGGAAAAAGAAGGTCGAGATTTGGGAAGATGGCTTGATTTGGTTGGTGACGGAGAACTCGAAAGCACAAACAGCAAAGAGCAATTTGGGGGAAGGTAAAAGACCTTATTCTCACCCGCGGTGAATATTTATAACCACTCACCTGAAGATGAAAAAACATGGCTACTCAACGATTGCCGATGCCTCGGGAACTACTCCAACAGACAGATCTGTAAGAGCCAATTCGCATTCTTAAATTTGTCTGCTCGAGGAAGCCGAGTCAGTTTTCACACCTCAAGCGAAATTACCTTCTTGACCAAGTCTTCTCTGGTCAAACGTAACAGACAGTTGGAAAGATTTTACTTCCGACCTTAATACTACGACGACTTGGTAATCGTAAGATCTTCTACGATTACCTTGCAAGTCGTAAGATTATTTTACAACCTTCTTGACCAAGTTATTTTCTGGTCAAATGAAACACCATTCGAAGAGCCCTTCCTTCGACCATCTTTCTACGACCACCTACTGGTCGTAAGACCATCTACAGCTCCTTTTTCAAGCAAGTTATTTTCGCTTAAGTTGGGGGGCTAGATGACGAGGATATAATAATCCTTATTTTATTATATCTCTATAATTCATATTATAGGTATTAATGACGTCATATAACTCTTGTGTATATCCCTTAATATTCTTAAGGGAGAAGCTAGAGGTCGTAAGTCCTCCTACGACCACCCTGTAGTCGTGGGTCTTCCTGCGACTACCCCATAGTCGTAAGCCCTCCTACGACTATCCCATAATCGTAAGCTTTACTACGATTGGTCCGTGGTCGTAGGCTCTCCTATGACCACCAACTGGTCGTAAGCCTTTCTACGACCAGTCCTTAGTCGACAAGATTCACAGACATGTGGGCCTAGTCGATAAAGGAATACCATGTGCCGTATCCCAGGATATGAGCAATCAATTACGCTGTTCTGAGATAACAGCATGACTTAACCCCCTATTATGATGATAATTGCCTAGCGGCGTGGGGCATTAAAACCCTGTAATAACTCCGGAAGCGGCTCCACGATCTGGCGCGTAAGGAGACTTTTATTCCAAGATCAGCGGTGCACTCCAAGGATGATATAAAGGCAAGGATCAGCGAGGGCAAGGGAGGAACACGAGAACATTAGGCAGACAGCGGAGATTAGAAGCACAATACTCTAGTCTTTGATCCCACTTTGTAATCCGATGTACTCAATACATACACACAGAGTAGGGTTGTTATTCTCCCAGAGAAGGCCGAACACATATAAAAATCCCGTGTCTCCATCTCTGCGTGATTTTGAGCCTAGAGGAACCCCGAATCAAACAATCTTTACGTAAGTTCGGTTCTAAAACACCGCGGTTGGCACCGACCGTGGGGATCTTCAAGTCATCGGCTTTCCTTTGTCTTTCCAATTCTCATGCTCTCATGGCGAAGTGGAGCGAGGAGAAGCTGGTTCGACTTGGCGATTATCACGAGATATCGACATGGATGCGGTTTCAACTACGAGCCGAGTGATGCATCATCCGATGATGATGTCGCCTCGGGAGATCTTTCTCCCGGAGACCTTACCATCGATGGAGTTGAGGAGGGATCCTTATCCCCCACAACTATACGTCCAGATAGGGAACCAGTTTCCTCAGAGGACAAGGGTCAATCCGACCACAATGAGGGCTGTCCCAAGGCAGACTCAGGGCACGGCGAGGACTCAATACATACACACAGGAGTAGGATTTTTATTCTCCCAGGAGAAGGCTCGAACCTATATAAAAATCCCCGTGTCTCCATCTCTGCGTGATTTTGAGCCTAGAGGAACCCCCGAATCAAACAATCTTCACGTAAGTTCGGTTCTAAAACACCGACACATGCCTTACCAGCATGGCGCCATTCTCAACATGTTTTAGTTTACTATTTTAAGTTAATAAAACTAACTAGTGTGACTTTCTTCACAATGCCCATGACCAGGGATACGGCTATTCGAATAGATTTTATGACAATCTGCAGATGTTGTACAACTATTCAAATAGATCAATGGTAAGGACTTGCCTTCTTCAAATGTGGATGGGTCTTGGTCTTGACTTGAAGTAGTGACAAGGACTTAAGCGATGTTTGAAAATATTTAACATGAAAATGACAACTTCAAATAAATACCGATAACACAAATAAATTCAGATGCATTCCAAAAATTATGATTTTGGTACTATTGGAAAGATCTTTAATTTATAAGAATTTAGAAAAAAAATCATTTTGTTTGGATTTAAAATGAGGGAAAACGAGCTCTCCAAAGTTTGACCCGAGAGAAATTCCAGAAATTCAGAAATTTCTGATAGGTAGTTCCCACTAGGATTTTCTTTTCTTTTTAATCTATTTTTATTTAAGAAATTGCACTATGAATGATAGGTGGGGTCCACCAGGGTTTTTATTTTCTTTTCTCTTTGTTTTAATTCGAGAAAACCTAAGAGGCTAACAAGTGGGGCCATGGTCCATTGGACCAGGTCTAATCAACGATGCACTAGGAGCTAGGGCCCACTGGTCACAGACCACAGTCCATAAACTCAGTCTACACATTAACCTTTCTAAACCGACAGTTTAATTATCTAATTAAACGTTTCAAACCCACTTGCCATACACTCAATAGTTAACTTAATCCCTATGGCTTAACCTTAATGATGCCATGAGGCTACCACGTATGCATCCACGTCAACTTGTCTCTCATCACAGAGTAGAGAGAGAGAGGAGCTTCTGGCCAGCTCAGGAGGAAGCTCACCGTCGGCCAGGCGGGGCTCGGCTAGCTCCTGGGAGGGCCAAAACAGGATGCGGTGGCAAGGGCGAACCTAATGGTGGCGGCAGCGCGTCGGGAGGTAGCCTAAGGCGGCGGTGCAACGGCGAGGAGGGTGCCAGCACTACTGTACTACGGGGAAAACTATGCTACGGAGTTACTAGAAACCGAACTATGCACGGGTGAGCTACTCCGCGTCGTGGCGAAGCTATCTGAGGTGGCGGCGTGTAAGAAGGTGCACTGGAATGATGCGGTAGTGGCGGCCGGCGGTGAAGTAGACGACCTATGCAGCATGACATTATGGGGGTCTATCGGTTGCATTGACTAGCCCAAAAGGTTTTCTGGATCTAAGCAAACGAAATGACATGAAGAAGGAAGAAGGAAGCTCACCAGAGATGAAGCAAGGAGAAAGTGGGTCAGTGGCAGCACAGTACCGACGGTGAGGACCAAGGGCTCCAGTGCTCTGGTTCTCCAACTGTGAAAGTAAGGAGAGCATCTGCAAGAACAAGATGAGGTGAATTCAATGGTCATGAACTTCATGGTCGAGGTTCACCGAGGCGATGGCTTAGGGCGGCGATGGTTCGAGAGCTCAAACTTGGGCTTCATCCCGACGATTCAGAGCAAGAGAGGAAGGGTGAGTGAGGGAAAAAGCACAAGTGACGTGAGGCAGACATGGTGACGCGATCGGGAGTCTTTATAGCCATGAGAAGGGCAAGATGCTAGCGGCATTGTCGTGGTCGGGTGGCGAGAACTCGGGAATTCGCGGGATTTAAGGGGTCGGCGACTGGCGGAGCGATGTGACAAGGTCACGGCGAGAGAAAGGTGCTTGAGGTCTGCCGAGCCAGAGGAGCTCTCGAGTGCTTGGCTTATTGGCAGAGCAAAGAAGAGAGAGAGAGAGCGAGGCGCTGCACTGGTGAACAGGTGAGAGGAGGGAGAAGATGAACAAGGCCGGTCGATAGGTGGGGTCGGGGCCACTAGCAGCGAGAGAGCGAGCGAGAGGGCGAGCAAGCTAAGGCGCGAAGGCAGGCCAGGCTGGGTCGCTTGCAAGGAAAGAAAGGAGTAAGGAGGGGCAAGGTGTGGGCGGGCGCGGGAGGTGGGTCGTGCACGCTGCGAGAAAGAAAGAAAGGTGAGGGGGAGTGGAGTGGAGTGGAGTGGGTCGGTTGGTGGGTTTCTGCCCGAGAGTAAAAGAGGGAAGAAATATATTTGAATTTTGTTTGAGATTTCCTTTGAGATGAATTTCAATTGCAAATTCAAAACCAGAGAGATTTTTGGACTTAACATTGCTTGTAATTTTTTTATTAACTCCTTTTAAGGCTAGGATTTGGATTTGACTTTTGAAATGCTCCCAATTTTTTTGTAATTTCAGACAATGCGTCAAAAGTTTTTGAAAGTCCACAAAATCCAATAAAATTTTAATTGATTCCAAATTTGAGCTGTTAGAAAAAACCTGGGATCGGAGCAGTCTACTACATCGCCCACAGAATTGATAGTTCAAGAACTCGAGGATGCTATCTTCGAGAAACAGGGCATCCATTGGCACTTGGAGAAATTATACATAAGGCTGCTCCCAATGAGCAGTATCTTAGTGCAGTTTCTTAGTGTATGAGGAGTGTTAGGATACTATCTTTTCAATGCATGGTTTCTAATGGTGTAGTATCTTAGGTCCTTTTAATTAATTAGATGTAGAATCTCAAGGAAATGGTGTGTACAAGATGGAAATGAGTTAATTTTCTTGTCTATGACTTCGAGCCAGAGCAGTCTCTTATTTAGATACTGCAACAATCTCTCACCTCATTTAATCTACTGCCATCTCAGCACTTTGCTTACATGACACCCTTAAGATACTGATCAGGGTGGAGCACTGGGAGCAGCCTAAGAGGTTGTACCAATGTCTAAAATGCTCGTGGATAATGGAGCTAAAGTGAATTTAATGCCATATCATACTTTCAAGGAGATGGGAAAGACCGATCAAGATTTAGTAAAAACATATCCGGTTCTTCGGAGTTTTGTCAGGCGAAAAAGTGGTGTGAAGGGTTTCTTTGTCATCAACTTAACTGTCGGTAGCAAAACTTTGTCGACTAAGTTTTTTAATGTCAAGACCCAAGGAAAGTATAATGTGCTTTTGGGGCGTGCTTCGATTCATGCTAATTGTTATGTTCCCTCCACTCTAGATCAAGAAGTTATTAAGTGGATTGGAAACAAAGTTGAAAATCATACAGGCCAATACATTGGCATGATTAGTCCCTAGTCGATGGTGATGCCGATATTGGAAAAATATAACCAATATGCTAGCCAGTATTGCTATCGGAATGTACGTCGGCACACAAAATGAAAATGCAGTGGTCAATCACAAATACAAAACGCTCGGCTCGTACTCTAATCGCCGAGTTATATTCAAGACATCACCCATAAAAAGACCGATTTCTGATTCTTGTGAAATCTTTAGTCGGGAGTAGTTGATTGATTGATGCTTCCAATTGTCTATCAGATTGACTTCTACCTAGGAGGCTGGTTGGGTCAGACGATAAGCGTCGTGTTCTTCTTGAAGGCGTTGTCTTGGAGCACCGGTGCCGGCTCACCAGAGTGAAAACCTTAGATCTAACTTTTATTGGTTGGATCTAGCGACGTTTTCTGTCCTCATTGGAGGTGTCGTTTTGGTGACTTGACTCTAAAGCACCTTGTTGCACAGGTACTGTTCTCGTGTCGTTGCGTTGGTGGACGACATGGTGTTCACCGGCGATAAGGATGTGTTGGATGCATGAGAAGCTAGATGTCGCCGGCGACGGGCTGTTCCCGATGCTGGCCACAACATGATAATTTATTTATCATTTAGTTCTTGGTCTATCTTTTATAAGCTGATTTGTTCATTTGTAATAATTTATAACTGTATGTATCGTATGTGCAGAGGCCGAGAGGCTTGCCCTTCCATTATCTAAAAGGAGGCTGTTTTTATCATGTGTATATACAAAACATACATATTCTACAAGGATAAAAGCCGATTTTGGATTCAACAAAATCGATGCTAAAATTATTAATTGATCGATCTCCGGAGTAGCAACTTCATCGACTTCTGTAGCAGCTGTGTCCATGCATCACTGCCTCCTCGACATCCCGCTGATTCGTGTTGGTGGTCTGTCCATCCGATATAGCTTGATCAGCACTACGTCATGTTCTCTTCCATATCAACTGTTTTGAGCGAAGCAGGAATACTCATCAGAAGGGATCAGCTTCTATTATACACGGAAGGTATATCAAATAAATATTTTGGGCCCAATATTATCTCTTTACTTTTATACATGGCCAAACTATTTAAAGATGTCGACTTTGCTTCTACGAAGTGATTAGGCTATTGATTTTTCGCGGAGTGCATATTAAAGAAAATCATCAAGTCATAGATAATGGATTTTTTTTAAAATAATCTATTTTTATTAGAAATTACAAATATATTCCTGCGATTTTTTTTTTTTACAGAAATATACGTCTATCGCCTAACGATTGGGCGACTGAAGTGTTGTCACTTAATAGTTGGGCGACTGAAGTGCTGTCGCCCAACCGTTGGATATTTGTGTTGTAGGCGCCGAACTATTGGGCTTGTAGGACCGGAAAGGTGACTAGAGGGGGGTGAATAGACACTTTCACTATTTTTCACCTCGATCAAACTCAACACTGCTTTCACTCCAATAGCTATAAAATCTATGAAGATCTGTATACAGACACAGCGGATGACCTGTGTTGAATCCGATCACACCCCGAACCTCAAGACTAAAAACACCAAGGACTCAGTCGCAACAAGATGATAGCCCAATCTAATAAAAAGACTAAACAGATTCGGTCACAGTAACAATAAACAAAAGTTTAGTCACATCAATGATGGATGGAAATCCTTAAGCCTTCCCTGTGTAGCAACTAGAATCTGGCAAAGATCAGTATACATGCACTTCTGCTCAAAAGCCATTCTAGTGCCACTTAACACAAGTTACACACCAATGAACAGATCGGTCACAGCAGGAGGACAGCCAAGTGAACAGATCGAAAGCAATCCGATGACACTAGCAATTAAAACCACCAGATATTGGACTAGCTCAATGCAACATTAATGCACTTCAGTTTTTGCGGGCGTCTCCAGGCGCACCAGGGCCTCCTGCTTTTTCGGGGCTACAAGCGCACTACACAACATCAAACACCAAGAAGACTATAAAGCAAAAAGGCAAGAAAGAAATCTAAAGCAGCAGCATCAAAGATTTTCACACAGATGTGACAAGCAAGAAAAACTGCAGCCTTACTGCCGCATCAAAGAAAGTGCCACACCTCCTTCCTGCTCAACAAGACCGAGGATTAGCAAATCCTCCTGGCTGGGCAAGGGAGCAGCACACTGCTGGACATCAATCCGACCACAAGCCGACACCACCAAAAAACGCCGCCGCTCAGGGCTTCTACAAGCGCTAGATTTTGCGGGCAAAGACACGCTACTTCTGAAGCTACATCAAGCGGATCTCGATGCAAAACACACGACTCGAAAGCAAAGAAGAATTAAAATCAAAACTCCAGGACGCCGAACATCAACGCATGCACTGCTCAAGCTGCAGCAAAGTTTCACAAAACTGAATCAAATCAGTCAGATCTTGACACGCACGACCAGCAAACACAAGGATCTTCACCGCACGCACACACACATCAATGGAGCAGTCAAGGCAATAAACAAGAAATAAAACTGCAAATCGCTGGCCAAAGAGGTACATAGCCACCAGCTGCTTTTCTTTTTCTCACGGGTGCTTCACAGGCCGCCGCACGCACACACAGGAATTTTTTTTCTCTGGAGACAGGCCGCCGTCGTCAAACTCTGGATCTTGTGGGCATGAATAGACGTTGCAAGAGTTCAGGCTGCCTAGATCACCCACTCGCTCAAAACAAATTCCGATCAATAGGCAAAGCAGCAATCAAATGCAAGCAATCTCTCACAGCAAGAGACAACACGGCAATCACGAAAAGATCAAGAGCTCAACACCTTTTCATTAATGATCTAACCTCAAAAGCTGCAGCTACAATGCTCATGCCCAAATACCAAACAGCAGCCCGTAATAAATTCAACACACGCAGGAAGGAATGACTCCAGTGAATAAAAATTTTTCCAGGGTCAGAGGCTGCCGCCGCCACGCACAAGATTTGCTATTCCTTCGGGCTGCACAGGTCGCCGCCAAAGGGCTTTTCTCACGCTTACCAGCCGCGCGCCGCCACCACTTTTCTATATCACCGGGGCGCTCAAAAACGGCGCTCAAATTCTTGCCCGAGAGGAACCGGCCGCCATCGCTCCTTTTTTTTCACGGGCAGCAACAAGCGCCGCCACTCCCTCCTTTTTCCAGCGGCTGCCCAATTCTCCAGCAGCCAGAGACCGGCCGCCAAGATCTCATCAGATTTTTCGGGACCTCCGGATTTGCGGGGGCTCCTGAGACGCCGCAAGGGCTTCGCCATTTTACCACCGAGAACCGAGGAACGACCGCGCCTCAAAGAATCGGTTTTTGCGAGAGCACAAGAATCCACAAGAAGCTACGAGTCACGCGACGCGACAGAACACAATACTCTGATCTAAAACAGCAAAGTCAACATCAAACCTCACGGAACAATGAAAAGCAGCTCAAGCAATAAAAAACAAAACCAAACAGCAGACAGGCGCCGGCGGGAAATCGGAAATTGCGAGGCACTGCTGGCCGCAGCCAAGAAACTCAGGATTTTTGGTCGCTACACAGATCCGGGAGCACAGAGGTCACCGCTGGCTTCTTTCTTAAACACGCCGCTCTCTTTTTCTTCAGAAGCAGCGGCCATTTTTCCGGGGCAGCAAAGAGGAACTCTACAGACGCTCCATTTGGGGGCGCCGCCACCAGTTCTCTAGATTTTTCCAAAAGCAGCCCCCAAAGACCCATTAACAGTTCCTTTTATAGGGTAACCTCTAACCCTAGAAAACCTTTTTAGAAGATTTACCCTAATGGGCTTCCGTTAGGGCCCAACAACAACGGAACACACACGCACGTATCTCAAAGCGTCGTCTTCATCGTCGATTGATCTAAACCGCTTCACCATGCGCCGACCACGCCATGCTTAGTCAAAGGTCACCAAGATGGTATTTGGTAAAATTACCAAAATACCCTTCTCGATCCTTTCCAAAAGACCGAGTCCACAGATCATGAAGCAATCGCCGCCGCCACGTGTAGTTGATCAACGGCTCCATGTCGTCAAGTCTCTCCGTCCGTATCCCACCGCACCATCGAGCACTTGTAACGACTCGCGCCGCTTGATCCAACCAGTCGCACCGAACCGCCCGTTCGGTCATCCTCGTCCATTCTGCGCCACGCTTGAGTCACTTGACCTCACCCGGCATCCATGATCGTTCTGGACCTCAGCTCTCCAATCTTAGTCCCGATCCTCCTCGCCGTTGACCGTCATTGACCTGCAAGCCACCTGCACAACAATAGACAAGCAAACACGAATCCGGGAATAAGTTTTTCACAACTTGACCCACGTTAGTGAAAACATGCAATATACAACACATATGCATTAACAAATATGGATATGACCTAACCCATAATCAACTCACCACTTAAATCAACATTCAGCACAAAAGCCAGTCAGACCGCCACTGACCTGACAGATTTGAAACTTTGTCGAAAACACTTGAAACTTCAAACCAAAAGCACCATTGCCAATTGTTTCATCGTCCTAAGATCATGGACATATCCCCATGATATCCACAGTGGTCGCACTCTGCGGATCACCTATGATTAGGCGACGTGTTCGATCGTCCAACCGTAAGGCTTACGTGAGTCTCTCTTTGCTTTTGTATTATTTAATTATTGTTTAATTATGTTGTAATGAATATTACATTTTGTAGGTTAATTACATTTAGCAAATCTGATTGTATGATGTTATTTATTTTGAAAATAATAGTGTTGTGACGATATTGGTTGGTCTGTTTGTTATTTTCGTAGAATATGAAGGGTACGAAATTTGTCAAACTCGCAATAACATTTTGTGATCGTCGTACATTGTTGTAGTGCGCTAAATTTCTGTAGAATTTTGTGAGGACGATTGAGATAGTAATGAGTTGTAAGTAGAAAGGTAAGTGATATTACGATGCGCTAAGGAGTCTCTCCTCGATGAAATTGTCTGAACGTATACGCGTATATAGGCGGGTAGTCGATGTCGTACTTTATGAAGCTTATATAGAATATGATTGAAGGGGCTGAGAACGCTCGTTGTGATTATGAAGATGCTCTAAAACATGGAGGATTCGATGTCGTTGCGAATGGTTCTTTCTGGGATTCCACTAGAGGAGGCATACTTGCAATATAGGCTTAGCGGAGACACGGAACCAGAACTACATTAGAGTCCGCAGACAGAAGCACATTACACGTAGTCACATGGCATGATGGTTCGGCTAATTGCTTTAGTCATCCTCGCTACTACTACGGTACACTGCGACACAAGCATCCGGACCATGTAAGTATACATGCCTTTAGGGGATAGTAAAAAACATGGTGGGTAGGACGGGAGACTACTATGGAATGTCATGTCGTACAATACAGATCAAGCACGACAAACTGATAATTTGACAAAGAGTGTCCTATTTAACGACATCGGTCGGTCTCGATCGAAGGAGCCTTCCCCTTCCCCTTGTCGCCATACTCTCCACGTCGGGCTGGTGTGTCGATGTCGTCCATGTCCTGCGATTCCATGACGTAAGTGCACCGTATAGTGAAAATCGTAAGAATGATGTAAATTCTTCATAACTCACGTCGTCGATACGGATTACGCCCGGGCGACCAGATACGCTATGGCGGCCGGGCTCAGCTGCATGAGCCTTTCCCTTGCCCTTGTCGTGGGACTGTCCACGTCGGGCTGGTATGTCGAAGTCATCTACGTCCTGCGATTCTATGATGTAAGTACACTGTACAGTGAAAAACGTGTGGCTTGTTGTGCCATACGACGGATAGCCTAGGCCGTGTCCTCGCGTGTGCCCTCCACACCGTCCGTGAACCTCTGAAGCTAGGAGCGGCAGTCCGTTGCAATCTCAGCAGCCGTGCTCGCCTACATCGAAAACTAGACACGGTGAAAACTGTAATGGTGGATGCCAGAAGCGAAGTTTTCGACGTAGGATGTAACGTACCGCGTGGTGCACGTCCTACACTAAATGCATAGGGTATGTGTCGGTCGGTGCCGGGACACGTGGTGTGGGTTCATCTGCAGCAAGCACGAGCCTGGTACGTGTCTGAGGAGCGTACCAGTGAATGTACTCGTCATAGGTGTTGTGGTCGTAAGGGGTGTCCTGCACACGGTCCTGTAGTGCACCCTCCCACTGCCCTACCCACGTGTCCATCCTACTCCCCCAGTTCATGCCGCGGCGGACTCCCTTCCTACTGAAGCTGCAAGATGTAACATGTAATTAGAAGTCGTGCGTAAGAGACGACAGCAAAAACAGCGCATGTATGCCGATTACTCACGCATGCACGTTGTTGGGCACTGGCCGCCTAACTGGTACTGGAACCTCCTGCTGTAGGCTGAACTGGCGCATCACACGATGCACCCCGTAGTCCTCAACGAAGACGTCGAAGACAAGCGCCCTGCGGGTCAGCCAGTAGTCCCGGTCGCGCAAGCACAGCGAGGACAGGCCGTGAGGAGCGCGGGCAAGTAACTCCTGAGGTGAGTATGGCTCCCAGCGAATGTCGTCCGCCGTGAGCCGGTCGAATTGCTACACGAACGGCTCGTACGCCCGTGTCACCTGCACGTGCGTGAACTGTACCTACAAGGAACACAAGATATTAGATAGAACAATCGGTAATGTGAAGAAATTAGTCGCGGGAAAGAGTATGTACCCGTCGCCGGCACCAAAGAGAGCCCATTGTCGGCCGGTCCACCTCGTCTGCGTTGTACATCTCCAGCCCGTACGGAGCGCTGTTGTCCAACAGGGGTCATCCGAAGCTAAAGTGCTCGAACGACCACAACTGCAGTAGGAGAGGACACCCCATAAGGATGGAGTTCGGCCTCAACCTGAAGCACGCGTCGCACAAGCCACGATAGGTGGCGGCAAGTACGGCAGAACCCCAGCTGATCTGGGGGGCCTCCCCGTTGGCGATGGCCCTAGCGTACGTGATGAGCCTCGCGTCGATGGTGTCGCCGTGGCTGCTGGTGAACAGCACCCAATCAAAAATCCACAACAAGTACGCCTCGAGGTGGCGTGACACCTACTGGTCGTCCGCGACATGGTCCATCCGCTCGACCTGTGCACAAGGAAAAAGATAGTAAGACCGTAGTACGGAAAGGAGAGCGCGGCACTTCCAACGGGAATGGCGTCGAACATGTACCCAAAACTACAACAACCACCGCAAGGGCGGGCTGTGCCTCTGTGCCTCCGGGAAGACGTAGTACCCGGCCGCCACTGCAGGCGGAAGGACTCCCTGAAACCTGGCTAGAAGGTCCTCACGCGAGTCGTCCGGAGACTCCTGCGGAAAGGCGGCACCTCCCGCGATAGGGAGGCCAAGAAGCAGGGAGACGTCCTGCAGGGTAGGGGCCATCTCCCCGAATGGGAGATGGAAAGTGTGAGTCTCCAGTCGCCACCGGTCCACAAGAGCTGTCAGCAGGGAGCGGTCGAACGGGAAACGTCGTGACCGCTCCGGCCCGGCATGGACGTCTCCGTCGTCGCCGACCGCGGGTAGGTAGTAGACCGGCAGCGCTGAGCCTGTGAAGCAACAAAAGGTCAGTACGAAAGGTACGTATGGCGAGAAGATAGTTTCGACGTATACTAACCTGTCTGTCCCGCGTGGGTCTAGCCTCCAGGCCACCCGAGGTGTCCGCGTGCGGATCACCCCCAACACAGTCGCGTCGGCAGCGCCCGCAGGATGAGGGACACGATGCGACGCATGATGTAGCCGGTCGATGCACTCCTCCAGGAGGCCGAAACTCCAGTCGGATCCGTGAGCCATACCTGCAAAACAACTTGAAGTTAGCAAATACGTGGAAATAAAACATCGAATGTAAAGAATGAGTAAATTTAACTTGCAAACAAACAAATAAAAAAGTACTAGGCTACCAGGACAGTCTTTCAAAAGTAATGAAAAAGAGATAGTACTACAACACTTACATAAACATTACGTGCAACATACGATACATGTCTTATGGCATTACGTACATCAAATGAAAATTGGGTAGTAGCAGAATAGTTACATAAACAATACAAAGTACATATGACAATGTACACTGATTTGCAATTTTGGTCCCACTTTGCACACTAGAAGAAGTGCTAACACAAACCATGGCAAAGGTTTACTCCTCACCGGTGCCTTGCATCGTGCGGTCAGGTGGCCCTCTGGTCAGTAGTGCCCGCAGCGTCTACCCAACGCGGGCAGCTTGCGCTTCGTCCATATCATTGGTATTACGACGACTCTGCCGACGACCCTTGCCACCCTTCAGCATGTCAATATCTAGAATCCAGATCCTATTTGCAATATCCAAGGTGGCGAAGTTACCCACAACCCTGAAGCCCCTAAGCTCGCCAGTCCATGCCTGCACCACCCTCTCCTTCAAAAAGTACTCGGACACAAAGTTGAAAGGGTCCATGCGCACAGTCTCGCATGCGGTGAGCACATGAGAGCATGGCTTGTGTAAGAGCTTCGGTTTGTTGCACGTACAGCTAGGTTTGTTCACATGATCTCCAAGGCATACCTCGTGGGTGACAAGAGAATGAGTCGTCCCAAATCCGGCTGTATCCTGGAGGAGCACGTCGAAACGATGCTCCATATTGCCCATCACGTACACCGTGTGCGACTGGCCCTTCTCTGTCTTTGCCTGCATGTATGTCGTAATCTTCGAGCAGTACGGTGTTTGAGGGTTGGTGGCATGAAGTGCGGCATTTGCATGCCTCTCCCTGAAATACCCGATTGTGCTGTGCAGAACACCTTCCACGATGGCAACGAGGGGCTGAGAATGAAGCGTTGGGTCGTGGGTAGGCTACGATAGCTACAAACAAAAAATTCTACCACGCAAACCAAGAAGCCAAGCAAGTAGATGATCATAGATCGTTACCACCAGACGTGCAGAGTAGCGGAAGAAGGGTTGGAGCAGTCTGGTCCAACGTAAAGCGCGTCGATGTAGTGGTCGTAGTCGATCGTCCAATGTCCAGCAAGTCGATGCAGTGGTTGTAGTCGATCGTCCAACGTCCAGCAAGTCGATGCCGTGGTTGTAGTCGATCGTCCAACGTCCAGCAAGTCGATGCCGTGGTCGTAGTCGATCGTCCAACATCCAGTAAGTCGATGAAGTGGTCGTAGTCAATCGTCTCCCCCAGCAACCTATGTAGTTCCTTGTGAAGATCGTGGATCGTCCTCAAGCGCAACAATCGTAGTAGTGCCTCTACGGTATCCACACGTCTAGGGAAGGAACAACCATACGCCGATGTACTAGCACCAGATCGCACAGCAGAGCTCTCAGAAAGATTGACCTACTTTTCCCCACAGCCTCATGCATCTCCTTATATAGTGCTTGTGACGGATCCTATCCGAACACGTTTGACGAATCGTATCCGTACTGGTTTGTTTCAACCCGTTCAGTGTGTGACCCTGTAGGTTCATGCGTAATTGGTTGTGACTCGGAAACCTTTTTCGATCACGAGTCGTAGCATTTCCTAGCAGAACATAGCGATTCCCGAATACACACAAATTATATAGGACGAACCTTAATGCAATATGATTTATGATCAGGTCCTCATCACTAATGACTAGGTCCTATCTCTATACAACCAGTTCGTATTTGGTCATGACCAGTTCGTAATTTCTTACGACCAGGTTTCGACCACTTTGTGATTACGTTCGACCAGTCTACGACCAGTTCGTAATTGTTCGAACTAAGCGACCTACTCGTGTATACTCCCTTTGCCTCACGATGTCTGGTTGAACTTCAGGTGAGATGTTGTATCATCCACAGACTATTCAATACTTTCTCGATCGAGTGTCGGATAACTTTACGCGGTCGAACACTTCGACTACTAGTGGCATGGCCATGCACTTTCTTTATCCGATCACAACGAGGGGCCCAGCGACATCTCTCCTGTTATGTTAGGAGGGACAAATCCCATATCCGACCAGTCACATTCCTACCCATGTTTCATAGCATACCCGAAAGCTACCTTTATAACTACCCAGTTACGGTGTAGTGTTTGGCAATCCCTAAGAGTGCTATTACACATGTAGGAAACCATGCTGATCTCAGGTCAAAGGATTATACATCATCATTGTTTGAGACCAACTAACGACACGTAGAATCATAACAATCTCAATAGTGTCTCAAGGTGGGTCTTATACAACATCATGTTCTCTAACATGTGTCCATATTATTAGTTTGATATCTTCATATCCATGACCCGTGAAACATAGTCATTAATCAATACATATGCTAGTCTATTCATATGTGTCCTCATATGTTTCTGACTAGGGATCGTATAAGAATAATTATCGTAGAAATATAGAGTTTCACAATCAAGTCACATACTTGATAATAAATATTAACAATATTATTCTAGGAACAAGATAACATATTATCTAATGTCATGAACATAATGAAATATAATCATCTCTATGATTGCCTCTAGGGCATATTTCCAACACGAAGGCCCCTAAGAACCCAGTTGCACACCTCCGCAAGGTTAGTGGTCATTATGTCATACCTTGCCTCGTCTGTGTCGTGCAGTAGAGACCACTTGTCCAATGGCTCAGCCTCGATCCAGTGGGAGAAGCACTCGATGTTCCTCGAGGTCCTCCACCTCGGACCAGCAGGTTCAGACTTTGGTCCCTGGTTCCTCACATCCACGTGTTTCCTGCTGTGTTCATCCAGCAGCGCCCATAAGGCGTCAAATTTACGCTACTCGTTCTGCATAGCCAGCCTCTTGAATAGCTTCACCAAGAGTTGCTTCGGAAACTTCTCGAAGAAGTTGGCCCTAAAGTGGCGAATGCACCATCTACTCCTCATATCCGGCCAAGGGAACGGCTTCTCCGGGTCTTCCTGAAGTGTTCTTATGGCCTTCAGCATCCCGGCGTGGCGATCATAGATCACGCACACACCAGGACGAGCTCCAACAACTCCCACCCTCAGATGTCGAAGGAACCACAACCAGCTGTCGAAATTCTCACCTCCGACGAATGTGATGGCCAATGGCAGAATTTGATTGTTCCCGTCAACGCCTATGGCCGTAAGGATCTGCCCCTAGTATTTCCTGGTCAAAAAGGTCCCGTCAACTGAGATCACGGACAGCATATGCCTAAAAGCCTCGATGTAGGGACCGAAGGCTATGAAGACCCTATGCAATATCAAAAAACCTCGCGGATTTTTAGATGGCATGTCCTTTACAGCACTGTACGTGCCCGGGTTTCTCTCCTGCAGCACTCCAAGCATACGAGGAAGGTTGTCATACGCAGCCTCAAAAGATCCAAACCATCTTTCCAAAGCCTTCTGCTTCGCACGCCACACCTTCGCGTAGCTGATCTTGTACTTGAATTTTTTCTCAATAGCCACCATAATATGCTTGGTCTCCACATCCTTCTTCTCCACTATCTCTCCATACATCAAATTGGCTATGAAGGTCAACGTTAGGTTACGATGTCTAGACAAAACAGTGCTGAGCATGCAGGAGTGCGGCACCACCTTCGAGACAATCCAGTGAGTCTCATACTTCGGTCTATGTGCGTGCACTTGCCAAGGACAGCCGGCCTGCTCGCACTTGACAATGTACTACTCCTGGCTAGATTTGACGACCCAAAACGTTCGCTGCATAGACATAGCCCACACTTTAATGGCATCCTGCAAGGATGTCTTATCAGCAAATATTGAGTGCAACCGAACCTCCGTGGCATGGTACTCCCACGGTGATTCGTGCTCGTCATGCATAGATAAACCCTCAGCGTCAAATATGTTCCATTCCCGGGGGATGGGAGCTTCGTCCTCATCGGAACTGTCCCCGTCGTCCTCTTGTAAAGCTTCCTCTTTAGCCAAGGCCATTCGGTCATCGCTATCCATTTGACGCAATATGTACTACTCCCTATGCTCTCCTTCATCAGCCTGTCATGTAGGCTCACCATGCGGTGACCGATCTTCCTCTCCTGTATCTACCGTGTCGGGCTCATCACAAGCAACATCCTCCGAACCCTTTGTAACACAGCCCTCCAGGTCCTCTTCTTCACCAACATGCTGGGCACCCGAGCTGCTCCCACCACCTGGATGATATCTGGCGGCGGGGCCCTGCACAGCTTCTTTTGGGCATGGTTGCACAAGTAGCACACACTCATATCCACGGCGCCAACATCCTTCTATAAAGCTCTTCCACACAGCCGTGCGCACAGTCTTCTCAACTCTCATCTGATGTTCATGGGAGACCGGCTCCAAAGCCCTTGTATGACGATGCTGCACACCTCAGGGTTCAAAGAGAAGCTGCGGGTGAGCCAATGCATGACATCTTCGATTCGTGCATTCTCGTCGTCCGGGTGTACCAGAGTGGCTTACCGAAAACTGCTCAAGTCAACACCGCACGGACCTTCATGAATGGTGCCAACACCGTAATGCACTTTCAATGTAGTGGGTACAGGCATGACTTATTGTATGGCTGCAAATATTTCCAACATTGCAACTAGTCAGATCGCAACGCACGACATACAAATACTGCTACATTGTAATTTACATTTGTAAGGCCCTTCGCCTATCGTCGACAACTACACTACAACATGATCAAGACGTCATTCATTCCCTGAGGCATAGGCCACAATGAATGTGTAGTACAATATTCAGATTCAACCTCAAAATCGAGTTATTCCATACCAGGCATTATCCGATTCTAATGCTAACTTGCAATCCGAAATGCTACAAGTGGTGTTCAAGTCTTCTACAGAGCTATACCAATTACCTAAGTCAATAAGTTCATACTAATTAACCTCTACTAATTAGTTCATACAAATAATTACCTAAGTCAGTCACACATGCACCGACACAACTACAGTACTCCTCACAAACAACACTAATACTACCTCACGAACTATTTTTTTCTCTAACTAAAGTTTTCTATCGCTGCTACTTACATACAAATTAACAACATTCCGATTTTCTAGTTTTTTCTCTAACTAAAATTTCCTACAAGTGCTACTTATATTACTATTTTAACTACATAAACTAAACTAGTTACTTACTAAAAAAATACACTACAAAATAAAAAAAACTTACCTCGCGGTTGAATCTTTCTTCTTCTTCTTCTTCTTCTCCCTCTCTTTTTTCCTCTCCTCTCCCTCTCTTTCTTCTCCTCCTCCCGCTCGCTCTCTGCTTATCTTTTTCCCTCAGTCGATCGGGCCAGGGAGGGGACCACACGCGCATGTTATGTAAGCAATCCAGTCGCCCGATGGTTTGGCGACTGGCAGCCTCCTATCGCCTTACGATTGGACGACTGGCTCCTATCGCTCAACTGTTGGGCGACTGCAATAATGCCGCCCAATGGTTCGGCGCCCCCAGTACAAATGTCGAACGGTTGGGCGACAAAACTGCAGTCGCCCAACGGTTGGGCGATCCCAACCGTTAGGCGGCAGACATATATTTCTGTAAAAAAAAGATCGCAGGAATATATTTGTAATTTCTAATAAAAAATAGATTATTTTTTAAAAAAAAATTCTAGATAATGACCAAATATATTAACATGAAGGGTTAGCAATCATCACAGGAATATGCTTCTCCTGTAAGGTTGATACCATGAAGTTCGTGTTATCAAGGCCGATGTCCTGTGATTGACTAGTCAATGGTGAGCATGTTGTCCGTGGATATTAAGCTTTGAGGCTTTTAATGGTTTTGGTCACAACACCTCGGTGAAGCGAGCCTATTCGAGCAATCTAACATGCTCGTACTACTATGGCATACTAATATGCAAGGCTAGTTTTCGATAACTTAATTAGCTAAGGTCATCCCATACCAGCACATATGGTTGTACGCTTAGGCTTAGATATGATTCACCGACGTTCGGTCCTTAATTGACCCGGGCGAGGATCTCCCCCTATCTACGTGCGAGAAACCCTCTCACATTCATAAGTTCATATTATAACTCGCCTGCATCATAATCTAGGTTTTTTATTTTTATTTGTATACAAAATTAATATAGGTAGCCCCTCTAGACAATTATTTCAAAATATCCCAAAACTATGTTCATTATTTCATGCAGTTTCAAATTTTAGTCAAGACTAGTGCCCGACTAAGCATTTATGTGATATTCGTATTTGAAAAACCCAATTCGACATCATTTATTGCCTAAACCATACCCTAATGGCTATAAGAGTAAGGATATCAATATTTCAAGAAGGATCATGCATTGAATATGAATATAACCACCGTTACCCCCAAATATAGTAATTTTAAGCGAACATACACGCATGCATAATAGATTTTGAAAAAAAAATACAATAATTGAAATAATGGGATCAACATAATCAAATCGGTGTTTTCCTTGCTCTAGTTAAAATAATATTTTTATGATAAAAAATACACGCAACGAGAGGATTTTAAGCAAATATACACGCATCCTACTTTTTCACAAATATTTTTATGAATAAAATAAGTTGCATTTTGAAAACTAAATTCTAATCTAACGGTCATTCTAACTAGGGATTAACCTACAATCAGTATGGCTTTAAACGTTGTCGGACCCCGGGTGTGGAATACCCGAAGCCCTCGTATGTGTACTATACTAGTCCCATGATCAGTGGCTAGTACATACATCCACAACATTGATAATCACATCCATACACATTTTATACATACAACAAGATTACAAAAGGACTTAACCTTGAACGATACATAATGGATTACAAAGGCCGACCGGCCAAATAAAACTCAAGTAACAACCGAGTGCAACGGAAAGCGTAGTAAATAAAGCGAAATGGTCCAGCGGTATGCCCCATCCAATCCCACAGGAAACCGACAAAGACTAAGCTCTAGAAAGACCCGTCATCGTCCGAAACTGGTTCATCCTCATACTTTGAACAACAATTTAAGCAAGATTGAGTATATTGCGTACTCAGCAAGACTTGTAGTATATCACAAAATTTATATAAATGCATGGCTAATCAAGAGATGAGGCTCTATGCTACAAGTTATTTTGCATTAAGCAAATTTTATTTGCAATATCAATACATAGTATTTTGCAACTGGAGTTTAAAGAGCAGTTATATAATAAAGAAACAACAAGTATGTAACTCAATAATATCAAAATCACAACTCTCCTTGGCTGTGATCATGACCTTATTCTCAGCTATAGACATGGCACTCAATTTAAACATCCAAAATATCTATCCCAATATTTCCCGATAAGACTATTTTTGCAAAAGTAGAGAATATACTCTAATGGCTACAACATTAAGGATATCAATATTTCAAGGAGGATCATGCACCGAATAGGACTATAACTACTGTTACCCCTAAATATAGCAATTTTAAGCAAACATACACGCATGCATTATAGATTTTGCAAAAAGAAGTACAATAATTAAAATAGTAGGATCAACATGGTCAAAGGAGGTACTTGCCTTGCTCAGGTTGTTTAGAGAGTAAGGGCGCTTGATCATCGTTAAGTTCGCTCGCGAACTCTGACATCTATTCGAAAGAACCGAGAATAAATCACAAATAGAAAAATAAATTCAACAACAAGAAAATCCAAATATTTTTGCATATTCATTTGATTTGGAGTTCATATGAAAAAGATCATGATTTTATATGAATTTAGAAAAAATATCCATTTGATTTGGAGTTCGTATGCAAAAGTTATAGCCATTTGAGTTTAGCCTGGGTTATAAAATCGCTGAAAAGGAAAAAAAAAAAGCATTTCATGCTAACGGAGTTTCGGACATCTGAAATTAACTTCTATCATTCTCCCTAACTCGTGATCTTTCTTGGACTTAGTAACCTACGATAAATCCTCTAATTTGATCCAACTCATTATGCATGTGTTACTCATTATGCATGTGTTACTCTACTATCATCAATTAGGATTACTCACTATGCCCAACCTCATGCATCTTGTTTCCTCAAAATCATTCACTTAACAGATTCTCCTGTGTTGAATCCAATCACACGCATAACACTCTTCGATCATATTTTGATATCATGATCCAAATCCAGCATTAACATCCACTAAGGCATAATCAAAGTAGTCAATCCAACAACTAATGCCCGGACTGATGATCTTCCATCCATACAATCCATCCGGTAATTGTACGAAATCTACCAAGTTATGAACATATGTCTGTAACTAAATCCATCAATTATCCTCCACTATACCATTTAAGCCAATACTACCTATCTAACTCTACTAGTCTCACCTCGGCAAATCATAATCACATACACCAAAATTTCCACCAACTGAAGTTTATTTGACTAACCGACACCTAATGAGCTTTACAATTTAATTGCACATCCAACATTTAATAGCTCACTAATCGATCAACTTATATCCATATCACCGGACTAGTCGTGTACGACATCTACCAATCCAATCACATATGTGCCTCTACGATCAACTAATAATCATTTATCTACTAATCCAATTGAGAGCACAATTCCATCAACTCGGCACATATGACTTATCTACTAATTACATGACAATCCAAATATTTATCCACAATCAAATAATCCATTGCTACCTTCTCCCAATTCTAGCATATATGACTCACATAACTATTACTTAAGACATCCGATCAATTTGCTCACGATTAAATAGATCATCCTATTCAACCTTCATATTTCATTAAATATCATCACATAAGCTATTCATCAAGTAATAAATTATAAAATCCTTATGCGTCCTAAATCCTAAAATCACTAATCCAACGTGAGGGAAAACCTCCAATTAATTTATCATCCAAAGACCACCACCAATTTCCACGCGACTCCAAAATAATCGCACCCAATCAATTAACCCAATAATATATTTAATTCAACATCCACCAATCAACAATACACATATTCCGCTACAATGATCTAATTATTCATCTCCGCCGACATAACAACACATATCACACATATGCACAATTAACACCTAATCGAAGATTTACACCGATCAAAGCTACTAGACAATTTACACTAATCGTGCATAAAAAGATGGCATGCTTATAACGATTATGCAACATTCACAACTAATAACATAAATGCAGTAACACAATTAACACTAAGGATTTTACCGCAGCACTAGGCGTGTGAATCATCACCAGACGTCGTCTTCTCGGCCACTCGTTCGTGTTCACCGTTGTCATCGCCGATTCCGCGTCCTGCTCGGCCTCTCGCCCGCGTCCGCCATCGTCATCATCGGTTCCGTGTCCCGCTCGGCCTCACGTCCGTGTCCGCCATCATCGTCGCCGGTTCTACGTCCCGCTCGGCCTCTCGTCTGTGTCCGCCGTCAGTTCCACGTCAGTCGATCTTGGCGTCGAACTTGTGCCCGTGTCTTTTCTTCTATTTTCCCTTTTTTTCTCTTGTGTTTATTGTTCTCTTTTTTCTCTTTTCTTTTCTTCTTCTCTTTTCTTTTCCTTTCTCTCTTTTCTCCCAGCTGACAGCTCCTCTGTCTACAGTTTCTTCCCCATTTCTTCTCTTTCCTCTCTCTCTCTCTCCTCACTTCTTCTCCAGAACCTCTCCCCAGGATTCGGCCTTGGGCCGCCGGATCCGGCCACTGCATCTACCGCCACTCTGTGGGGTAGGCCATGCCCATCGGTGCCGTGCCACCATGCCAGCCTCGAGCTCCTTCGGCTGTCTCACGCGAAGCTGCAGACCACCGCCATGCTCCGCCAAATTGGCCAAGATGTGCCTCGACCGCCACGGCTTTGTTGCCAGCGCTGTGCCGCATGGCCGCGTAGTCTAGTCATCCCGGGTCGACATTGCGCCTGCCATGGCCACGCTGCGCCAACCGTCGCCTGGGCCTCAAGCTGCCTCAGGCGCCATCGTCATTGCCACCCTGTGCCACGCGCACTTTCATCCACATGGAGTTGCTGCGCCGCGTGCATGCATGTGCCGGCCGCGTGCACACTCGGGCTCGGCCTCACGCTCCACCGCACCACCAAGCTGCCGTGCCCTCGGTCTCGTCCACGCCACATACATGCATGTCCGCCGAGGTGCATGCATGCATGCATTGCCGCATGCACGGCTCGGGCCACATGCGCATGCATGGCTCCGACAACAGTGTTGCTTCATCACATCCTCGGCTCGGCTTCGGTCGCCATGGCCAAGCGTCTACCGCTGCATGCATTGCTTCCCTCGGTGCAGCATGCACCATCGCATGCGTGCACTGCACTAGCCTTGCTCTTGGCTATGCCGATGCGACATCGCTAGGCCAACATTGTTGTGCCCGACCGCATGCATGCACGTGCCACACCGGCTGTGCACCGTCGTCGTAGTGCGCTAGCTCGACGTCGCCGTGCCCACAGTGAGCCAAGCCACCTCTACTCCTCCCCTTTTTCTCCCTAGCCGCAGCGGGGCTCGACGCTCTAGAGCACACTCACTGTCCTTCCTCCCCTTTTCTTCAATTTTCTTGAATGAACTCACATGCACGAACTAGTCGCTAAAATGGAATGCTCTCGAGATGACGATCGCAACGGTATAACATGCATGGGATGGTCTTTGGTTGGGATTGAGAGGAGAGAAGGTGGATGAAATGAGTCATGTTTTCTGTTCTTAAAAGAAGAATGGCAGTGGGGAGGATGCAGTGATGACAGTGGTGTGGGGGAGTGGTTGAATGGTTGTGTTGGGAGGGTGAAGAAGAAATGGCTATGGGGGAGGATGAAAACGACAGTGAAGTAATTAAAAGAGGAAGGTGGCATGGGGATGGCAGTGAGGTTAGGAGGAAATGGTAGTGGTGTTAACTGTTGGGAGAGATGGGCAGCGAAGAACGATGGATACACAGGTGTTTCGTCCATGGTTGGTCGAATGGGAAGAGAGAGCGGCGATACTAATGCATGCATGATGACATGATTTTTTATATGCATGCGAAAACAAGAATCAAATAAATTTTTATTTTTATGCAATTTTTTAAACAATTTGATTTGATTGTAAAATCAACCCTTTAATTAAACACAGAGTTTTTTAAAAACATAGCCAAATATTTATTAGATCACTAAATTAAATATTAGCATCCCGATTCTGAAAATCGAAGTGTTACAAATGGAAAAATAAATTCAACATCAAGAAGATTCAAATATTTTTGCATATTCATACAAAGCATGATTTTATATTAATTTAGAAAAAATATTCATTTAATTCAGAGTTCATATGCAAAAGTTATAGCCATTTGAATTTAGCTCAGGTTATAAAATCGCTGAAAAATGAAAAACAACATTTCATGCTAACAGAGTTTCGGACACTGGAAAGTAACTTCTACCCTTATCCCTAACTCACAATCTTCATCAGACTTAGTAATTTACAATAAATTCTCTAATTTTGATCCAATTTATTATGCATGTGTTACTCCTACTTTCAGCAACTTAGAGTTACTCACCATGCACATTCTCATTCAACTAGTCCGATGAAGATCCAAATTCACTAAACTGATTCTCGAGTGTTGAATCCAATAACATGAATAACACTTTCCAATCATATTCTCATATCATGATCCAAATCCCGCACAAACATCCACTAAGGCATAATTAAAGTAGTCAATCAACAAATAACGCCCGGAGTCTCAATCTTCCATCTATACAACCCATCCAAAAATTGCACGAAATCCACCAACTTACGGGCATATGACCATGACTAAATCGATCAATTATTCTCTACTAGACTATTTAAGATAATACTACCTATCTAACTCTACTAGTCTCACCTCGGCAAATCTTAATTGCATATACCAAAATTTCCACCGATGGAGGTTCATTTGACTAACCGACACCTAATGAGCTTTACCATTTAATTGCACATCCAACATTTAATAGCCCACTAATAGATCAACTTATATACATATCACCGAACTAGTCATGTATAATATCTACCAATCCAATCACACATGTACCTCCATGATCAACTAATAATCATTTATCTACTAGTCCAATTGAGGGCACAATTCCATCAATTCGGCATATAGGACTTATATACTAATTACATGGCACTTTAAATAATTGTTCGCAGTCAAATAATCCATTGCTACTTTCTTCCAATTATAGCATCTATATCTCACCTAACTATGACTTAAGACATCCAGCAAATTTGCTCATGATTAATAAATCCTCTTATTTAACCTCCATATCCCATCAAATATCATCACATGAGCTATCCATTAAGTAATCAATTATAAAACCCTTATACATCCTAAATCCTAAAATCACTAATCCAATTTGAGGGAAAACCTCCAATCAATTTAACATCCGAAGATCACCACCAATTTCCATGCGACTCCAAAAATAATATCATCCGATCAATTAATTAATCTAATAATATATTTAATTCAACATCCACCGATCGACAACACATTCTGCTACAATGATCTAATTATTCGCATCCATCAATATAACATCACATGATCATGCCTACGCACAATTAAGACCTAATCGGGGAGTTACACCGGTCTAAAGCTATCAGACAACTTTTACACCTAAACATGCATGAATAGAAAAATACCATGCTTATGATGATTATGCAACATACACCACTAATTATAATAAATGTGGTAGCATAGATGACACTAAAGATTTTACCGCAGGCACTAGGCGTGCGAATCACCACCGGACGTCGTCTTCTCGGCCACTCATCTGCATCCACCGTCGTTGTTGCCGGTTCCGCGTCCCGCTCGGCTGCTCATCCATTTCCGTCGTCGTTGTCGCCGGTTCTGCGTCCCGCTCGGCCTCTCGTCCACGTCGGTCGATTTCGGTGCCGAACTTGTGCCCGCGCCTTTTCTTCTATTCTCCCAAAAAAAACTCTCTTTTCTTTTCTTTTCTTTATTTTCTTTATTTTTGACTTTTCTTTTATTTTTATTCTTTTTGTATTTTCTTTTATTTTTATTCTTTTTGTCTTGTCTTGTCTTTTCTTTTCTTTTTATTTTTATTATTTTTATCTTTTCTTCTTTTTATCTTTTCTCCACCGACAACTCCTGGCTCCTTTCTTCTTCCCCATTTCTCTTCTTTTCTTTTCCTCCCTCTTTCTTCCTTCTACCCCCAGATCCTCCCTCCGGCTCTCCTCTCATCTCTCCCTCCGGCCCATCTGGCCCCCACCAAGCCGCCGCCCCGCCGTCCGCTGCAGCGCCACCCTATGTGCTGCCATGCCACTAGGCCACCGCTGCAGCACCGCCCTGGGCCAGCCGCGCCTCGACATGGCTACTAGGCTGCCGCGAGCTGCCGACTGCGCCCGGGTGGCGCAAATCGCCACGCAACACCGTCCTAGGCCACGCATCGCTAGGCCGCCTCGGCGCCCCGCCGCTGGCTCATGCTGGACCACCGCGCCATCGGCCATAGTCTGGGCCGCCTCCGACCCACACCATGCCGTCCGAGGCTGGGCGCCGCATGCCGTCGCCCTCGGTGCCTCACAGCCGCCTGCATGTCCACCGTGCCGCTTCCTGTGTTGAAATAATCTTGTTAATTTCTAGTTTACGTAAGTTTTGGTTCCTGCATCAGCGCATTGCACTATAAACATGCCCACCTCACGAAGGAGTGCCTTGCATGTCGGTATGAGGCCGAGCGTGGGTGGAACGATTCCTTCAGCATGTAACTAACTAGCTTTTGGTTTAGCATAAATAAGAGATGAAAAAAATAGAAAGGTTGTGATTCTCGTGTGGCACAAAACTCTCTAGCATTCCCATTATAATCAGAGTTCCAAGTGATATTGTGTGTGTATCTGTGATCGTGATCTAGTGAGAGATTGCTGGTTTTTGTGCTGATAATTGGTATCAAAGCTTGGAAGCTTTGATCCTGATGTGATGTCTCACAGTGCAAGGTTAGCTTCTCCCGCATCCAGGAACGTCTACCACGCCGGCCGTCGTGTGGTCGGCGGAGGCTCCGGCAACGGCACCGGCCGCGAGCTGGTGGTGCACCAGATCACAAAGGAGACAGGGGTGATAATGCGTTATCCCATGCTCACACGCACAAACTACACCAAGTGTGCTCTCTTGATGAGAGTCTGATGAGGACACCCCTACTACTAGCACATCTTCCTCATCATGCAGCATTGCTCAAGATAATTCTAGTGCTCCAAAACAGTCATTTGGGCTGATTACACGAGCAAGGGCTAAATTAATTAAACATCAGGTGAACTCGCTCCTAAATGATTTTAATCTTACTAATGAGAATATGTTACTACCTAATAGTTATATTTTATGTGTGTGCCGTTTTACACGTATAGAAGCATAGGAGGCTGAGAACAATAGAGAAGGAAGTATTGTATAATATCTTTGCTTGCTACTGCATGAAGGAAATCACGGAGGTTCGGTTGTGCCACACAAGGCCTGCAAGAATGCTACTAATCCCAATGGTGGGTCCCGCAGCAAATTGGATGTTCCACAGACTCATCTACAATCAGGACTCATGAGTGTCGCTCAGCTCCAGATTTTGTGCACCGGTTGTAGGGTGTCTGTGGGACCCGCGAGCAGTACCATAGGTGTTATGGACTACGACCACGATCTGCTACAAGCTGCTGGCGGCGTAGTTAATTAGGAAATTATTTCTAGTTAGCAAGTTCTGGTAATTACCGATTAGATGATCTTCATGTTTTCTTCTCGTACATCGGCCTACATAAACGCATGTATTCTGTTATTGCAATACAGACCAAGAATATCAATCTACTATTTTCAGAGAGCTATACACTTGTTCTTCTCCTACGTATAACATATAGTTGCAACTAGAGAGGGAGATTGAGCGGTCTCTACTCCGTTGTTTTTATGATTCCTTGTGTTTTGCAGGAGTAACAACACATCTACTTTGTGTGATCGAGTAGGTAAGGATCGAAGCGTGTGGTTGGGTGAATTTGAGTGTCGCGGGTTGCTATAATCGAGACAGTGGTTGGCGCCGTCGTTCGTCAGGTTGCACAGATCCAAGTTATCACAATCCTACAACGTAAAGATCGAGCATCCCCCGTATCATCTTGATATCAGAGCGTAGTTAATACGATAGGTTTATTCACCCTAGCTACTTCATATTTATTTTTAGTTCTATAATCCAGAAAATTGCCTCACAAAAATACCATTATATACCTAGACCTTTGTGCTTAGATTTGTTCTTAGTTTTGCATTATCAAGTTTTAAGCCTTGTGTTAATTTTGTCGTTAGTTGCTGTCATTTTTTGTTTCCGTCGCATCTAGTCCTTGTCCATCAGACTTCCTCTATTTCCATCTGTGTTTGCGTCTAGTTCAAAATAAAAAAATCCGCTACTGCTTTCATCTTTTCCACTGCCACCCACATTTCGTTCTGTGCCATCATATATGTTCCACCACCGAGAATCCATCGTCGCCACCGCCAGATTTCCACCCCCACCTAAGTATCAAAACCTAACCTAGCCACACCGCATCGTTCTCCGCACCGTCCTCAATTTCCGTTGAGACCCAGACTCAGTCGCCGTGTGGAACTTTTTGTTCTTGCTCTTGACGTGGGTCCTACACTGTGAAAAGCTATAACATTTGTTGTGTTGTCTCCCTTAATCCCGTGTATTAAGTTCATGTAAATCAGCAGTCTATAGTCTTATCACATAAAATTTAAGCTGACGTAGATAAAAAAAAAAGTAAAAAGAGAGAAATATATTGTCTATAATCTTGTAGCCGATTATATCACTAGAACCAAGGAGGAAATATCTTAGGTCCATGAAAGCGTTAAAAGATGGTGTCATCTATAAAGACAAGCGAAAAGATAACACACTATATGAACTGTCTATAATGCTATCTACAGGTGATATAGAGAGTTACTATAGACAGCAACTATCTGTACTATTATAGATACCTAAGAGGACACTGAGAAGAGATATAGAAAGGGCTTTCAATGCATTAATTGCTTAGATTCCTTGCTAGTGTTAGGCTGCTCTCAGTGCTCCACCCTGACTGGTATATTAAGCCTGTCATGTAGACAAAATGATGATATGGCACCATAGTTAATGAAGAGAGAGGGTACTCTAGTATCTAATCTGGATACCGGTTCGGTCTTGAAATCCAACGCATAAAATTTATTGTGAAAAGAGAGAGTACTCATACATGTAATTAAATGAAACAGTCTAAGATACTACACCATAAGAAACCATGTATTAGGAAGATAACATCCTAATATTCCTCATACACTAAAAAACTGCACTAAGATCCTGCCCATTAGGAGCAGCCGAGAGCATCAAAATACAGAAACAGTGCTACACAAGTTTCAAGGAACTCTTGTCTCTTGGTGCATCTTTATAAATTAGTTCTCCCGTGTGGTCCTGTTGTACCGAGAGCAACAAAAAAAAACAGAGATAAAGAAATATTAGCAAAAAAAAAACGCTCACGGTTGACTTTTAGATGGAAAATAATTCAGATTTCAGCATAGTTTCTTGTACTGTTTTGTGCGCCCTATGTCATATCTTTTGTGGTCTATATACTCGGTTATTGTACGGTGCTTATATCCAATTTGTTACACGCCATATTTTGCTAGTCTTTATCCTATATCCCGTGACAGCAACTTAGGACATTGTTAACTTTTGGATTATTATTTGATTTTATATTAACTGAATTACATATCTATTACTCCTTGCTACATATATCCCTCTAAGCTCCACACAGTAGCCATTGTTTCATATGGTACTTGGACATTGAATTCGTTCAATCTATCACCATTTGATTGTCTACCGTCACTATAGTACGTGCAACTCCTCAATTCGTTCAAGGAAGCATAAGAACTTTGGCTGGTAAGAGAGGGTGAGATTAAGTGATTTCCACATACATATATATAGTTTTTGTTTGTCGTTGCACTAACCATGGCAGGACAAGAAGAACAACCAGTGTATGTTACACAAGCTGACCTTGAGAAGCTCACAAATGATCTCAACACTTAGTTGAATGACAACATGAGCACCTTGAGGAAGGAGATACTAGAGAAGCTTCGCAAACAGCAGAGTCAAGCTAGTGTCCATGGAGAAGGCGATGAGCTTGATGAAACTGATGAGGAGATCGTTGCACGTCTTGCTAGAGGAGATCAAGCAAGGCGAGATCGAGCCACTACCAACGCGGTTCGACCACACTTTCCTAGGCATGGGGGAGGTATTCTTGGTGCTGGCCATGGCCTATGGAGAGGCGTGGACATGGCGATGGTGCTACCCACATTAGCGACTTCATGTTGCACCACAATGACAGCTATCAACGCCATGGGCGTCGTCATGATGACCGGCCCGTGGAGGAGAAATTTGGAAAACTCAAGTTCACTATTCCCAAATTTCAAGGCGCTTCAGATCCAGATTCATATCTCACATGGGAACTCAAGATGGAGAAGATCTTCCAGAATTACAATTATTCTGTAATACCCCGGCCTGCTTGTAGTGTGGCCCATGTGGCCCATGAGGATTTGTGTGGTGGGATTAGTCCCACATTGCTTGTCTAAAGTGAGTTGTAGTAGTATATAATGCATGTTTGATCCAAACGTAGCACCTCTGGTGTAACATCCCGAAATGCGTTAGAGAGAAAAACGAAAATGATTAGTGGGGTTTTCTGAAAATAACCCTCTCGAGGACCTTAGCGTAATTAGACAAAAGGGGTTACATGAAACTGGGTTGTTTTGGATTTTAGAGAGAGTTGTTTCCTAAAATGAGTCGTAGGGGGAGTTGGTTCTACCGTTAAAAGAGTGGACGTCGGGAGAGAAATCAGAAACCTAAAACCTAGTCTTTTTTTCTTCCCACGTGTGCCGCCTCCAGTAGCCGCCATCTCCAAATCTTCGCTCGACCAAGTTCTAGCGTCGGCATGGCTTCGCTTGGTGCTCCTGCCGCTCAGTCCAGCCGCCCTGTGCGTGTGTGTGCCTACCGCTAGACCCTTGCCACGCCCTGCTACCGAGCCACCCTGTGCTTTGATCCTGGCCGTGGTCTCCAGGGTAACGATTTCGCGGGAAGATCGGTGTTCCTTGTCGTGGTCTCCGGGGTAACGATTAAGTTTTCACCTTCGGTTATTTATTTTATCTAGATATTAAAGAATTGAGATTAGAGAGGATAATGGCAATTTCTAGTCAAGGGAACGATTAATAGATCGGTTTATTTTGTTGTACTGTTGTACATTTATTTCGGGTACCGTAGGGGCGTAATTTAGGAATTTCATCTACTAGATAATTGTAGAGAATTTCCATAGCCATCGGTATCATTTTTATTCGTGTCAATCCGATGCATAGATTGTGAGATATGAATTTTATAGTTCTACTGTCCGGTAGAGTTTGTCGTGTGCTGACAGTCTGTAGTAATTAGTAGATTAAAATAGTAGATGAGTTAATCTCTGGGAATTTGGTCAGCATGAATGTTGTAGAAAGTTCTTAAGGTTTCCAGAAAGTCTAAGAACACAATTTTTAGATTAGTAGATTAAAAGATATGAATTTTGGAAGTCTGCTGTCTAGAAGATGACATATCTGTCTTCGGGTAAAGAACCGGGTAGAAAACGGTAGAATCAGACTTTCATCATAACTAGGAAAGTGTAGGTTGTTTCATGAGGATTCTAGAAAGTCCTGGATGGTTGAATGTGGACTTCAGATGAATAAGTTAGAGACGTTTTACTACTGGGACAGCGGGTAGTGTGTCCGGTAGATTTGGGTTAATTTGGTATGTTTGGTGTAAGCATGAGAGATCGATTAGTGTGACGGGTTGATGCTATGATGATGTGATTTTGATGAAGTTTTTTGAGTGTGTCTTATTATTTGCTTGTTCAGGGACTGTGGCCTCATGCGCCGTGCCATAATTTCGTCATCCGGCTTCGAAGGGCTAAGAGACAAGTACATGGTAGAGTGGTGAACAACGGGTTGTTCACCATTGTCATTGATATTACTTATCATGCTATTTGTTATGCTTATTCTTATACATGATATTGATGACATTGAGTGAATGAGATTACGATATTGAGTTCATGAGAATGAGATATTGCGTTCATGAGATGAACTATCTTGATGAATAATTAAAGATGTTGCATCATTTACATTCATCATAACAGGAGTTGCACGAGCCAGGTCGGTGAGAAAGTCATGTAACTATTCCGGTGAGTTCGGTGAGAAAGATACATGACTAGTCTGGAGTGCTCTAGATAAAATCCTACTTCGGTGGGGACTTCACGGGAGTGAAGTATACAGTGTGTCATCGATGGGTGAACACTCCGCTATACCGGTATCAGCTGATGAGATGCATATGAGCATGAGCATGATGGTGCATTCACATATATGAGTAAATTGTTAAGATGTGCAACTTTATCTATATGGAATATGGCTTAATCGTTTGAGTATGAGAATGGCATTAAATAGATATATGATGATGATAGCCTTGATTATGGTTGATAAACTGTTGTTTATGGTTTCATTATGTATTTGCTGAGTCCTAGACTTATTCGTGCTCTATTGTTGTTTTTAGGTGATCGTTGATAACGTTTCTCTCGGGAAGGGCTAGCGCACTTGGAATCACAACCTACACCCAATTATTTGCTTCATTGGTCATGAGAAAATTTTTATTATAACCTGATGATTTATATTTAGGACATGATGGTGTTGAATAACCTTAGATGATAGGTTCGAGTTGAGTATTCATTCAATAGACTTTATTCGATTGGTTTTGTGTTATTCGTGAATTATTATCTTGCTATGATTCCTAGAGATCAATTATCTATAATTGTTATATCATTATACTTGTTTTCATGTGACCCGTAGATGGGTTTTATCGTTGAGATGCTTACTGTAATTTATTATAGAATGATGTTAAAATTGATAGTGTAGTTAGTGGCATTCTGGGCTTCGTATTAGGCCGGAGTGTTATAGTTGGTATCAGAGCTGGTTTTAGATCTGTGGTGAAAAGATTAACAATTTAGGTAAGCTTAATTTACTAAAATTTGCTTTAGTACTAGTAAAATAAACTAAAATTTGCTAACGGTTAATTAACTTAAAATTTAACACACTGGTGCACAGTAGGATAGGAATAGGCAAAGTATTACATTTGCATTTCCGTTATGTCGTATTATTGATTTATGTTATGAGATGATTTTGTATGCTTATGATTTGATGACATGTTTGGTATGTGCGATGATAGTCGATGTTAAGGGGTAGATATATTGGTTGTGGCCATGGGCATGGCCAAGTTGAACACCCGTTCGTGGTATGGGATAGTAAAGGGTTTTCTCGGGTAACTTAGTGTAACACCCTAGCTATGCGGAAGCCAAGATATTACTTAAAAGTCTAACACAAAGCAACAATACAATTTAATTTCAATACTCTACCAACTCCTGATAGCTAAAGTTCAACACACAAGAGAACGACCATAAAATTAGAATTAAATTTCAGCAACATGTCAAAATTCTAAATGTCCAATCATAATAAACCATTCAAGGTAAAACTATCAAGAATTTATTCGATGAATATAAAGCATTAACTAGTTCAACCAAATCATAACAACTGACAATCTCAACCATCAGAACACCATTTATTACAATCCAAAATTCTCAGCTGAAAGATAATAGCAGGTTTATTAACTAAAAGGTGAAATATTTGAAATGAGTGAAGTGATCCATGTGACTAATCCCTCCCAAAGCATATCGTCTTCCGTGTTTACCTAAAACAAATAAACACTAGCAAGAGTGAGTCTACGACTCAGCATGTACAACAGAATAATACAGAAAGTGCTAGAATAAGAACATGTCATTCACAATATTCAAATACATCAATAGAATGGCAGAAATCTTATGCAAGTATGAATATGCATGCTCTTCTCTTCTGCTTATACCGGTATAGCCAGTGAACACCCGTCGGTGTTCACTCATGCCTGTATTATCAAAATACGGGGATCCAAGACCCGTATGAAAAATCTTTCAAAACGGGGATCCAAATTGCCCATATTAGAATGATGGGTCTTACTTGCCCATATTGGAAAGATGGGACTTTACTTCCCACTCCCGTGGGTGAATCATGAACAAATGAATGAATGAATGAACACATTGTAATGAAAGGCGTACTCTTAAGAAGCATGGATTAACAACCATGAAAGGAAACAAGAATTATTGGAATTACTCACAATTCATAGATTTTAATCATAACATAAGCATCAAGCACCATGAACAAATAAACAGTCAAGATAAACCACTTTGTACTTGCCTTTCGCGTTGCGACGCGTTAGGAGGCAAGGAAGATGCCACTAATCCTGAAGCCTCTCCTCCTACACAATTAATTTACTCAAAATAAGAATGACATGGTAACATGACGCTACTCGCAGCGCTCTACCATGCCTTCCCAAAACCCAAGGTTTAATCATTTGTTCTACTCAAATTAGACAACAAACTATCAGGAACCTACTCTGGACAGTAGCATTAAAAATTACATAACTTTCGCTCTGTAATTCATAAAAATGCATTCTCAGATTCTGTGAAAATATAACAAAATTATCTAAAATAACCTAGTTGGTGAGATCCTCCAATTCTGCCAACATCTGAGTCTAATATTCAGTTGAAAATCTAAAGTTATATTCTAACAAACAGAATAAGCAGGAGTACAAGAAAATTCATATCTTTCAAATGGATGAACCAAAATTCATGATCTTTAACAATCTGGAAAGCTTAAGAAATTTCCTACGAAAGTTGTGTTGGGAGACCTCCCTGAATCAGTAATTAACACATCCTTATTTAATAAACAAAACGACTGCTATAATTCGTCAGGATTTCTGGACAGCAGTAAAGAAACTAACGTATCTCCCAAACCACAACTCCGAATTAGGTGATATTAGAGCCTATAGAAAGCTGAAGACAATCCCCACAATTCTCTACAAGGCCCTAACCTCCAATTCTGAATGTAACTACACGAAAACTGACGAGCAAACATGGGACAGATTATTGAATTTAATCCCAGCAGATCAACGATCCTCTAATCGATGGCAATTACTAATCTAACTTGATCCAAATAGCGGGGAGACGATCGTTACCCTTGAAGACACGTGTGCCCACTGAATCCCCCGCAGGGCGCGCCTCTCCTCTTCTTTTCCTATCTCAACTTGATCCAAACAGTGGGGAGACGATTGTTACCCTTGAAGACGCGTGTGCCCACTGAACCCCCCGCAGGGTGCTCCTCTCCTCTTCTTCTCCTATCTCCCTCCACCTTTCTCCTTGGTCGACAGCAATGGGAGAGCACCACCAAGAGGAAGGAGAATAGCAATGGAGTGCAAGGGGGAGGGTGTCTATTGTAGCAGGTACTATATTGGTGGTGTTACTGTAGCTACAGTAGTGGGCTAGGGTTTATGAAGGAACGCTGGTAGGCTACGATAGCACAAAACAAAAATTTACCGCGCAACCAAGGAACCTCTGCTAGTAATAGATCACGAGATTACCACTAGACGCGCCGACTCGTAGCGGAAGTAGAGTCGATGTAGCGAGTTGATGCAGTAGTAGTCATACTCACCGCATGTCTTGGCCTCCTGCTCCTGAGATCGTCACGAGTTGCAGATCATCCTAGTGCTGATGCTTCGCAACAACACCTCCAAGGCATCCACACATATGGGGCAGGGACACCATGCGCTGGAGTGCTAGCGTCGGCGGCGTGGCTGAGGAAGGTGTGGCTATTAGGGTGTCAGGAATTCTTCCAAAAGGATTGATTCGTACTTCCCCATGCCACCGCCCCTCTATATATATAGGCATCCTTGACGGGTCTCAAACTTGAGGCCCGTTAGGAACTCTAGCCTACCAGAATTCGGATCACCATCCAAATCAAATCCCAGCCCTTTAAGTGTGTGACCTTATAGGTTCATGTGTGATCGGTTGTGGTTCGGAAACCCTTTTCGACCACGAGTCGTTAGCGGTACCTAGCAGCACATAATGATTCCCGAACACACATAGAATATATCAGACGAACCTTAATGCAATATGATCTATGACCAGGTCTTTATCACTTACGAACAGCTCGTAACACCTTACGACCAGTTGGTGATTATGTTCTCTCCACGACCACCCAGGAGATCTTCCAGGACCACTTAGAGGTCTTTCAGGACCACCCGGAGGTCTTCTAGGACCACCTCAGAGGTCTCCCACGACCACCCCGGAGGTCTTCCACGACCACCCGGGAGGTCTTTCAGGACCACCCGGGAGGTCTTCCAGGACCACCCGGAGGTCTTCTAGGACCACCTAGGAGGTCTTCCACATGTGGAGAACAGATATTACCCGTACGACCTGTTTGTGTATTATCCCTTTGCCTCACGACATCTGGTTGAACTCCAGGTGAGATTATATCATCCATGGACTATTCAATACTTTCTCGATCAAGTGTCGAATAACTTCATGTGGTCGACACTTCGACCACTAGTGGCATAGCTATGCACTTTCTTTATTCAACCACAACGAGGGGCCCAGAGACATCTCTCCTGTTATGTTAGGAGTGGCAAATCCCATATCTGACCAGTCACATTCCTCCCCATGTTTTATAGCATACCCGAAAGCTACCTTTATAACTACCCAGTTACGGTGTAGCGTTTGGCAACCCCTAAGTGTGCTATTACACATGTAGGAAACCATGCTGATCTCAGGTCTAAGGATTATACATCATCATTGCTTGAGACCAACTGATGACACACGAAATCATAACAATCTCAACAGTATCTCAAGGTGGGTCTTATCCAACACCATGTTCTCTAACATGTGTCCATATTATTGGTTTGATATCTCCATATCTATGACTCGTGAAACATAGTCATCAACCAATACATATGCTAGTCTATTCATATGTGTCCTCATATGTTTCCGACCAGGGAACGTTTAAGAATAATCATCACATAAATATAGAGTTTCACAATCAAGTTACATACTTGATAATAAATATTATCGATATTATTCTAGGAACAAGATAACATATTATCTAATGTCATGAACATAATGAAATATAATAATCTCTCTGATTGCCTCTAGGGAATATTTCCAACAGTCTCCCACTTGTACTAGAGTCAATCATTTAAGTATCTAATACCGATAGCTCTTGTGTGCGCCTCATGCTTTGGCTGTGTGAGAGGCTTTGTCAACGGATCAGCAACATTTAAATCCGTATGTACTTTGCATATTTTAACATCTCCTTTATCCACCAATTCGCGAATAAGGTGATAACGCCTGAGTATATGCTTGGACTTCTGATGGGATCTAGGCTTCTTAGCCTGCGCAATGGCTCCATTTGTTAGAGATCCATTGGGCTCGAGACACTTGGAACCACACCCAACTCAGTAATGAAATTCCTTATCTATACACCTTCTTTCGCAGCTTCAGAAGCTGCAATATACTCGGCCTCCGTCGTAGAATCAGCAACCGTCTCTTGCTTGGAACTTTTCCAGCTTATTGCTCCTATATTCAAAATGAATACAAAACCAGACTGCAAATGATAATCATCTTTGTCGGTTTGGAAGCTTGCATCGGTGTAACCATTTATAACGAGCTCTTCATCACCGCCATAAGCTAGGAACACATCCTTAGTCCTTTTCAAGTATTTAAGAATGTTTTTCACGGCTATCCAGTGACTTTCACTGGGATCAGCTTGGTATCTACTCGTAACACTTAGAGCATATGATACATCTGGTCAAGTACATATCATGGCGTACATGATAGATTCAATAGCTGAAGCATATGGAATACCATTCATACAGTCTCACTCATCAGTTGTCGAAGGATACTGACTCTTGCTAAGACTTATACCATGTGACATAGGCAAGAACCCTTTCTTGGCGTTCTGCATGCTGAACCGAATCATCACCTTGTCAATATAAGTACTTTGGCTTAATCCAATAAGCCTTCTAGATCTATCACTGTAGATTTTTATTCCTAAGATATATGCTGCCTCTCCTAGGTCCTTCATAGAAAAACTATTTTTCAATGATGCCTTAACAGATTCTAGCATAGGAATGCCATTCCCAATCAATAATATGTCATTCAAATATAAGATTAGAATTACAAGTGCACTCCCACTAACCTTCTTGTAAACACAAGATTCTTATTTGTTCTTGATGAAACCAAACCTTTTGATCTCCTCATCAAAACGTATATTCCAACCCCGAGATGCTTGCTTTAACCCATAAACTGATTATGTTGTTATAACTAGTTTGGACCTATTGTGAACAGTGATCCAAAAACATTTGCTCGTGTTGGCGGAATATTAGAATTAACAAAAGTTTAAATCTTGGTTAATTAGTTAGGGTATTGCGAATGGGTATATTGGGGTTATGTAGGTGAAACTGAATGGTGTGGTTTAGTGAGAATCCAAGATTGGTGAAGTTAATCGTTTTTGGTAGTTAATTGATTAGTGAGGATTATTGATGTTAAGGATTGAGGGTATTGTTAGGATTGTGGGAATTTTAGTTGTCAAATCTGAGGATTTTCCTATCATTTATAACAGAAGTTCACTATAGGAGTCTTGGAGGTTGAAATTGAGCTTGTGTTTTATGCTAGAACCTTGGTTTCCTAATGACTATGTGTAGAAGTAGTGGAATAAAAGTGGATTTCGAATAGTGTGGTGATCTTCGATATAATCCTTTGGGTGTAGTAAAAGAGTGTGTGTGCTGAGAATTTCAAGTTGATTATCTCTAGCGGATTGAGGTGATGTGATTGTGGGTGAAAATCATTATTGAGGTGCGTTGGGAATTATTTATCAAAGTAATTCCTTTGGTAGAGAAGTTGACCAGAGTATGTTATTGTGGATTGGAAGAGTCTCTCTGCGTAGGTGTGGATTTTGTGGTCAGTTTGAGCATACATTTGAGGATGCCAATTTAAAATAAATGAGTTAGAGTGTTATACGACGATTTGGAATCCCATGGTTTAAGAGAAAATTGAATTCTTAAAAGAAAGTTTGAGAAAAAGGCTGTGTTTTCGGATAGTGAAATACTCTCTTGGTTTTTGTTTGAGCTTTGTGTTTATGACAGAGGCCAATTATAATTTGAGTTTGCTTTATGTTGGCATGGTGGTTCTTTCCGGTTCAGGAAAATAAAGAAAGTGTTTGATTTGGATATTTGAGTGATTTCTCCTTTGGCTAATGTGGTGTTCATTTGCAAACTGCCTACTTGGGAAGTGCAAAAGTTTCATGATGAATCTACGATTTTGGATTTGACTTTTTGGTTGGGAATTGCTAATGTGTGGTTGCGATGAGAATCCTTTATTTCCAATTGGGTTCTGTTTGCAAAAGAGTTGTTTCAAGTGGGTTTTGTTGTGTGTCCCTAGTTAAAGGAGGTATTCCTTGTTAAGCTGAAGAGATCGATTGAGATGTGAAACAAGAGTTCCATGTGTTATGTGCAGGTTGTGTGGTTTAGTACCAAAGGGAAGGTTGGCCCAAGATACATTGGTTTGTTTCTGGACGTTGTGGGGATTTTGGAAGATAGCGTATTGCTAGGACCATCTCGAGCCCTAGCGCAGGGTACACAACGTTTCGTGTCATCCGGTGTCGAGAGAGTACTTGAGAAATCTGGAGTGTGAGGTTTTGTTAGAGCCATTGACCAACGAGTAAGACCGTACCTATGAGTCTTGCCCATTGTGTGTACTTGAAAAAAAAAGGTCGAGACGAGTGTTGAGGTGTAAGACGTTGAAATACATCAAGGTGCTGTGGACGCATCAGTCCGAGAGAGAGGCGACTTGGGAGTTAGAGTCTCGCATGCACGAGCAATATCCAGAGTCATTCACGTCGGGTACACGTTAGTTGTTGTTAAATTTCAGTTGTGGTTGTTCTTTCGTGTGGAACGACCAGTAGAATTCGGGGTCGAATTCTGTTTAAGGGGGGTAGAATGTAATATCCCGAAATGAGTTAGAGAGAAAAATGAAAATGATTAGTGGGGTTTTCTGAAAATAACCCTATCGAGGACCTTAGCGTAATTAGACAAAAGGGGTTACGTGAAAACGGGTTGTTTTGGATTTTAGAGAGAGTTGTTTCCTAGAATGACTGTAGGGGGAGTTGGTTCTACTGTGAAAAGAGTGGACGTGGGGAGAGAAATCAGAAACCTGAAACCATAGTCTTTTTTTTCTTCCCACGTGCGCCGCCTCCAGCAACCGCCATCTCCATATTTTCGCTCGGCCAAACTCGTGCCGCCAGCTGCCGCTCGGCCAAGTTCTAGCGTCGGCGCATGGCTTCGCTTGGCACTCCTGCTGCTCAGTCCAGCCGCCCTATGCGCGCTTGCGCCTACCGCCCTATGCGCGTGTGTGCCTGCCGCTAGACCCTTGCCACGCCCTGCTACCGAGCCGCCCTGTGCTTTGATCCTGGCCGGTCGCACCCTTTTGCGCACTGCTGCTGATGTTTTTCTACGTGCATGCATGCCCAAACTTCAAAGCTGCATGCAAATTATGTAGCGTTGAACTGGTGCTAATTAGCTTCTAGGTTGTGCTTTGCATTGGTTCATCACACTTGGAACAGTGGAGGGAGAGAGAAAGGAGACGCAATGAAGAGAAGGAAGGGAAGATAGACAGGGGATTTCGCGGGAAGATCGGTGTTCCTCGTCGTGGTCTCCGGGGTAACAATTAAGTTTTCACCTTTGGTTGTTTATTTTATCTAGATATTAAAGAATCGAGATTAGAGAGGATAATGGCAATTGCTAGTCAAGGGAACGATTAATAGATCGTTTATTTTGTTGTACTGTTGTACATTTATTTCGGGTACCGTAGGGGTGTAATTTAGGAATTTCATCTACTAGATAATTGTAGAGAATTTCGATAGCCATTGGTATAATTTTTATTTGTGTCAATCCGATGCATAGATTGTGAGATATGAATTTTATAGTTCCACTGTCTGGTAGAGTTTGTCGTGTGCTGACAGTCTGTAGTAATTAGTAGATTAAAAATAGTAGATGAGTTAATCTCTGGGAATTTGGTCAGTATGAATGTTGTAGAAAGTTCTTAAGGTTTCTAGAAAGTCTAAGAACACAATTTTTAGATTAGTAGATTAAAAGATATGAATTTTGGAAGTCTGCTGTCTACAAGATGACATATCTGTTTTCGGGTAAAGAACTAGGTAGAAAACAGTTGAATCAGACTTTCATCATAACTAGGAAAATATAGGTTGTTTCGTGAGGATTCTAGAAAGTCCTGAATGGTTGAATGTGGAGTTCGGATCAATAAGTTAGAGACATTTTACTACTGGGACAACGGGTAGTGTGTCCGGTAGATTTGGGTTAATTTGGTATGTTTGGCGTAAGCATGAGAGATCGATTAGTGTGACGGGTTGGTGCTGTGATAATGTGATTTTGATGAAGTTTTTTTAGTGTGTCTTATTATTTGCTTGTTCAGGGACTGTTGCCTCATGCGGCGTGCCATAATTTCGTCATCCGGCTTTGAAAGGCTAAGAGGCAAGTATATGGTAGAGTGGTGAACAACGGGTTGTTCGCCACTGTCATTGATATTACTTGTCATGCTATTTGTTATGCTTTCGCTAAGCTTATTCTTATGCATGATATTGATGACACTGAGTGAATGAGATTACGATATTGGTTTCATGAGAATGAGATATTGTGTTTATGAGATGAACTATCTTGATGAATAATTAAAGATGTTGCATCATTTACATTCATCATAACAGGAGTTGTACGAGCTAGGTCGGTGAAAAAGTCATGTAACTATTCCAGTGAAGTCGGTGAGAAAGATACATGACTAGTCCTTAGTGCTCTAGATAAAATCCTACTTCGATGGGGACTTCACGAGAGTGAAGGATAGAGTGTGTCATCGACAAGTGAATACTCCGCTATACCGATATCAGCTGATGAGATACATATGAGCATGAGCATGATGGTGCATTCGCATATATGAGTAAATTGTTAAGATGTGCAACTTTACCTATATAGAATATGGCTTGATTGTTTGAGTATGAGAATGGCATTAAATAGATAGATGATGATGATAGTCTTGATTATAGTTGATAAACTGTTGTTTATGGCTTCATTATGTATTTGCTAAGTCTTGGATTCACTCTTGCTCTATTGTTGTTTTTAGGTGATCGTTGATGACATTTCTCTTGGAAAGGACTAGCGCACTTGGAATCACAACCTACGCCCAATTATTTGCTTCATTGGTCATGAGAAAATTTTTATTATAACCTGATGATTTATATTTTGGACATGATGGTGTTGAGTAACCTTAGATGATAGGTTTGAGTTGAATATTCGTTCAATAGACTTTATTCGATTGGTTTTGTGTTGTCCGTGAATTATTATCTTGTTATGCTTCCTAGAGATCAATTATCTATGATTGTTATATCATTATACTTGTTTTCATGTGACTCGTAGATGGATTTATCGTTGAGATGCTTGCTGTAATTTATTATAGAATGATGTTAAAATTAATAGTTAGTGTAATTAATGGCATTTTGGGCTCCGTGTTGGGCCGGGGTGTTACATCTGGGTTAACCCTTTTGCACGAAGCGCGGATGAAAGTGTAAGTGAGGTGCTATGTGTGCGTGGGTCCGCCCCACGATGGGTTGGGTATTGAGCGGATTTTGGGCCAAGGTGTTACAAATGGTATCAAAGCATCAACCTTCGTTGTACGGGCGCGTGTGGGACAGGGGCGCGGCCATATGGCACATGGCGCGTGTGGGCCTGGAGTGGACACACGGCATGGCATATGTGCCAGCATTAGACGCACGGACGTGTATCGAGGGGTGGTTCTGGGCATTTGCTGTGCATGCGATATGTTGTCGAGGGTGTCAGCCCTTAAGAGGGGTGGATGTAATACCCCGGCCTGCTCGTAGTGCAGTCCATGTGGCCCATGAGGAGTTGTGTGGTGGGATTAGTACTACATTACTTGTCTAAAGTGAGCTGTAGTAGTATATAATGCCTGTTCGATCCAAACATAGCACCTCCGAGTTAATCCTTTTACACTAAGTGAGGACGAAAGTATAAGTGAGGTGCTATGTGTGCGTGGGTCCACCCCATGGTGGGCTAGGCATTGAGCGGATTTTGTGCCAAGGTGTTACATATTCGGAGGAGAAGAAGCTACACATGGCGTCACTTCAGTTTGATGGGTATGCGTTGATTTGGTGGGAGCAAGTACTGAACCAAAGAGAAGCTAATGAGGAACCTCCAGTTGCATCATGGGCTGAGATGAAGCAAGAGCTGACAGCACGTTTTGTTCCTAACAATTACAAACATAATCTTTTTGATAAATTACAGAACTTGAGACAGGGAGGCCGTTTAATGGAGGACTGCTATAAGGAGATGGAGCAAGCTATGATTAGGGCACATGTGCAAGAAGATGAAGAGCAAAGTCTTGTGTGTTTTTTGTTTGGCCTAAACAAGGATGTTAAACGCATAGTACAATATCAGCCCTACCACAACGTCGTTGACTTGGTGCACCAAGCGACAAAGGCAGAGAAGCAATTGATAGAAGACACAAAACTAGCAACAAGGACGACATCTTTTAACTTGAGAGCTCCATCATCATCATCTAATGCAACCAAAGCACGCTTCAATTTGGGACGAGGTACATCTTCAACTAGTACTAGTTATAATACTAATACTCGATCTTCTTCAGTTGCAAAATCAGCAACGATGCCAAGTGACAATAAACCCACTGCATCTCCTACATCCTCAATTGGCTCTATAGCATACAGTAGAGAAATAAAATGCTTCAAGTGTTTGGGACGTGGAAATATATCTAGGGAGTGCCCAAACAACCGAGTTATGCTTGTTTTAGAGGATGGAGAGTATGAATATGCAAGTGAGGATGAGCTTACACCTATTGCTGAACCAGAAAAAAAATATGATGATGTTTCTAAAGAAGAGGAAAAAGATTTGAATTGCACATATGAGACTGGTATAGCTCTTGTTGTCACAAAAACATTGAGTGTTTAGATCATGCAAGATGCACACCCACAATGATTCAACCCGTTTTAGACCCAAGCTGAGGTAGATGACAAGCTAATCAAACTTATCATTGATGGTGGTAGTTGTCATAACTTGGCTAGTGTGGAGATGTGTGATAAACTTGGTTTGAAGTTGCTGAAACACCCTCGTCCTTATCATGTGCAATGGTTTAGTGATTGTGGAGATGTGAAGGTTCAACATATGGTGAAAGTTACCTTCAAAATTCATGACTACATCGATACAGTTGTTTGTGATATGGTGCCAATGACATTGTGTCACTTGCTGTTGGGAAGACCTTGGAAAAATGATCGCAGTGTGCAATACGATGGTCATTCCAACATGTACTCTTTCAAGTGGGAAGGTAGGAACGTGATGCTATTTCCTATGACTCCACAACAAATACTTGCTGAAAACTTGCAAAAGAAGACCGAGGTGAAGGTAGAGTGTGAAAAAAGAAAATTGAGTGACATCCACCCTTCGGTAAGTGAGAGCCACAAGCTAAATATGAGAGGTAAAAAGAAAAGTGAGGGAGAGAAGTTAGTAATGTTAGCCAGCAAATCTGAAATGAGAGAAGTGAGGAACAACCCAGATTTGATGCACTCTGTACTTTTGTGCAAAGATGCATTACTTTCGACAAACGACTTAACATCTCTTCCTAGTGTTGTTTCTAGTGTTTTGCCGGCATTCGGGGATGTGTTTCCGGAAGAGATACCCTTTGGTCTTCCTCCAATCCATGGAATTGGGCATCAAATTGACCTTGTGCCTAGTGCCTTACTTCCCAATCGACCGCCCTACTGCACCAATCCTAAGGAGACAAAAGAAATTCAGCGGCAATTTCAAGAACTACTTGATAAGGGGTATGTGCGTAAAAGCCTTAGCTCTTGTGTTGTTCCTGTGATTTTAGTTCCTAAGAAAGATGGCACTTGGAGAATGTGTATTGATTGTAGTCGTGCCATTAACAATATCACTATTAGATATCGTCATCCTATTCCTAGGTTAGATGATATGCTAGATAAACTTGTGGTGCTATTATATTCTCCAAAATTGATTTGAGAAGTGGATACCATCAAATTAGGAAAAAAGTTGGCAATGAATGGAAAACTGCTTTTAAAACTAAATTTGGATTGTATGAGTGGTTACTAGTTAGTCATGCCCTTTGGTTTAACTAATACGCCTAGTACATTCATGCGTCTGATGAATCATGTTTTAAGAGCTTTCAATGGTAGATTTGTTGTGATATACTTTGATGATATTCTAATTTATAGTAAAACGATAGACGGACACATTGATCATATTAGACAAGTACTAGAAGTGGTTAGAAATGAGAAACTTTATGCCAATCTTGAGAAGTGCACTTTTTGTACCGATAAAGTTGTGTTCTCAGGCTAAGTCGTTTCTAGACAAGGCAATGAGGTAGATGAAACTAAAGTTGAAGCAATCAAGAATTGGCCTACTCCTGTGAATGTTAGTCAAATCAGAAGCCTTCATGGTCTTGCTGGTTTTTATCGTCATTTTGTTAAAGATTTTAGTACCATTACTGCCCCATTAAATGAGTTAACTAAAAAGGGTGTTGTGTTTGAATAGGGTGAACCACAAGAAAAAGCTTTTCAAGAATTGAAGAAACGATTGACTGAAGCACCATTGCTTGCTTTACCTAATTTCACTAAAACTTTTGAGATTGAATGTGATACTAGTGGGACAGGTATAGGTGGTTTTTGATGCAAGAGGGAAAACCAGTAGCATACTTTAGTGAGAAACTAGGAGGTGCTCAGTTAAACTATCTTGTGTATGATAAATAATTGTATGCTTTAGTGCGTGTACTTGAAACTTGGCAACATTATGTTTGGCCTAAAGAATTTGTTATTCATTATGATCATGAAGCTTTGAAATATTTAAAAAGCTAAGCAAAACTAAACCGTAGACATGCTAAGTGGGTAGAATTTATTGAAACATTCCCATATGTTGTTAAGTATAAGAAAGGAAAAGAGAACGTGGTTGCTATTTATTTATGGGAAAGGATGGTACAAGCTCCACGTACATGACGGTTTCTTATTTTGAGCTAACAAGCTATGTATTCCAGATTCGTCCGTGCGTTTGCTTTTGTTGCAGGGTTCTCACGCAAGAGGATTGATGGGACATTTTGGGAGAGAAAAGACCCTCATGATGTTGAGCGATCACTTTTATTGGCCTAAGATGAGGTGTGATGTCGAGAGGTTTGTACAACGATGTATGACATGCTACAAAGCGAAATATAAACTTAATCCACATGGTTTATATACTCCACTTTCTATTCCTATTATACCTTGGGAGGATATTAGTATGTATTTTGTTTTAGGATTGCCTAGGACTAAGAGGGGGGAGGGATTCCGTTTTTGTAATTGTGGATAGGTTCTCTAAAACAGCACCCTTCATTCCCTGTCACAAGAGCGACGATGCGTCACATGTAGCTGACTTGTTTTTTAGGGAAATTGTTAGATTGCATGGCATGCCTAAGACTATTATTTTAGATCGTGATGTCAAATTTATTAGTTATTTTTGGAAGACTTTGTGGACCAAGCTCGGGACAAAATTGTTATTCTCAACAACTTGTCACCCACAAACGGATGGACAAATGGAGGTGGGGAATCGTACACTTTCAATGCTACTGCGAACGATGATCAAGAAGAATTCAAAGGAGTGGGAAGATCGTTTGCCGCATGTAGAGTTTGCATACAACAGGGCAGTACACTCTACTACTCTAATGTGTTTGTTCGAGGTGTGTGGTTTTAAACCAATCACACCACTTGATTTACTACCACTTCATGTAGATATGCAAGAGAGAAGGGGTGATGAATAGAGGATAGAGTGAGGTCATAATAGTGGGAATAGCCTTAGCCGCCCTTATGTCATGCTGCTGACTAGGGGACCTTTTTCCTACAAGAACGTGCTAATATGGAGGTATCAAAGCATGCTGAATATGTAAAGAAAATTCAAATGTGCTAATTTGGAGGCGTCAAAGCGTGCTGAATATGTGAAAAAAATTCATGTCAAAACAAAACAAGAAATTGAAAAGAAGACGCGCTACTATGCTGAGAAGGCGAACAAGACAAGAAAGAATATGCTCTTTGAACTGGGTGACTTGGTTTGGGTGCATTTACGCAAAGATCGCTTTTCAGAGAAAAGAAAATCGAAATTGATGCCTCGTGGTGATTGTCCATTCAGAGTATTATAGAAGATCAATGATAATGCGTACAAGATTGAGCTTCTGGGTGATAATTATGCGATGAGTTCTACATTCAATGTTGTTTATTTATTACCGTTTTTTGGACCGAAAGAATCAGAGTTGAGGATGACTCCTTTTCAATAGGGGGAGGATGATGAGGACACCCCTACTACTAGCACATCTTTCTCGTCACGCGGCATTGGTCAAGATGATTATAGTGCTCCAAAACAGTCATTTGGGCAGATTACACGAGCAATGGCTAAATTAATTAAACATCAGGTGAACTCGCTATTAAATGATTTTAATCTTACTAATGAGAATATGTTACTACCTAATAGTTCTACGTTGTGTGTGTGCCGTTTTACATGTATAGAAGCATAGGAGGCCAAGAACAATAGAAAAGGAAGTATTGTACAAGATCTTTGCTTGCTGCTGTAGGAAGGAAATCATGGAAGTTCGGTTGTGCCATACAAGACCTGCAAGCATGCTACTAATCCCACTGGTGGGTCCCGCAGCAAATTGGATGCTCCACGGACTCGTCTACAATCAGGACTCATGAATGTCGCTCAGCTCAAGATTTTGTGCGCCGGTTGCAGGGTGTTCATGGGATCCGTGTGCAGTACCATAGGTGCTTTGGACTACGACCACAATCTGCTACAAGCTGCTGGCAGCGTAGGCCACCCAAGACGACTTTGCATCGGCCACGTTGAGTAGTTAATTAGGAAATTATTTTTAATTAGGAAGTTCTGGTAATTCCTGATTAGATTCTCTTCGTGTTTTCTTCTCGTACGTCGGCATACATATACACATGTATTATGTTATTGCAAAACAGACCATGAATATCAATCTACTATTTTCATAGAGCTATATACTTGTTCTTCTCCTACATATGACACACAGTTGCAACTAGAGAGGGGAATTGAGCGTTCTCTACCCTGTTGTTTTTGTGATTCCTTGTATTTTGTAGGAGTAACAACACGTGTACTTTGCGTGGTCGAGTAGGTGAGGATTGAAGCATGTGGTTGGGCGAATTTGAGCATCACAGGTTGCGGTAATCGAGACAGCGGTTGGTGCCATCGTTTGTCAGGTTGCACGGATCCAAGTTATCACAATCCAGCACCGTGAAGATCGGGTATCCCCCGTATCAGAGTCAATCTACAGGCTCAGAGAGTCTGGGTAACTATCGAGGCAGGAGGCACTGAGTACTGGCATCACAGGATGGCGCTGTCAGCCATACTGCTAGCGGTGCTGCCGGAGATACTAGCAACGCTGGCAGTGAAGGACTTCGCCAAGGAAGCTTGGGAGGCTGTGCGCACGATGCGTCTGGGGGTTGAGCGCATGCGCGAGGCAAAGACGTAGACTCTATGAAATGAGTTCGAGTCTATCCGCATGAAGGGCGACGAGACGGTGGACGACTTCACGATGCGCCTAACCGGACTCGTAAACAACATTCGCATCCTTGGGGACACTTTGGAAGAGGAGAAGGCGGTGAAGAAATTTCTCCGTGTTGTTTCTCCCAGGTATTCGTAGGTGGAATGTAACATCCTGGTTTTCAGGGCTATTTGAAAATTTTCAAAATAAAAATAACCTTTTGGTTTTGTTGCATTGCTAAATTTTAACTTGGAGATTTTGGAAATTAAAAGTGATTTAATATGAATTAAGCAAACTTCAATTAATGTGAATTTGGTTTATTTGGATTTTATTGGAGTTCCCTGATATTTCAAAATTCCCTTCCTCTGTTCGTCCCGATTTCCGTCGGTCGTCCCTTTCCCTGCAAGCCCCACCGACCACCTCTTGGTTTCGACCAGTCTCTTGGTCACGACCACTTCTTGGTTTCGACCAGCCTCTTGGTCACGACCACCCTCTTGTTTTTGACCACCCTTGCCTCGGAGCGTCTGTCTCTCTCTCTCCCTCTTTTTCCGCAGAGCTGCGCGCATTAAATGATGTTGCAAAAGTCTCCGCGCATTAAATGTTGTCGCCTCTGACGTGCCCATTCCCTCTCTTGTCTCCTCCCTTACCCGCCCCCATCCCCTCTTTCACCTGCCGGCCGTGCGCCCATGCCACACCGCTGCAAATCCCGCCGCTCCATTTTGACGCTCGGTTCCCTTTCTTCCTCTATAAAGGGAGCATCAGGAAACCCTTTTGCCTCCTCTTGTTATCCCCTCAACTCTTCTCTTCAACATCCTTGCGACCGGAGAGTTTGCTAGAGTCCACACCGTCTTCAACCTCCTCGCCACCAGAGAGTTCACTGGAGTCTGCGCTGTCTTCAACCTCCTCGTTGCCGTAGAGTTCACTAGAGCACCGTTCCCCGTTCACTGTCCTCCACCAGCCTCCTCCAGTCTCTCTCTCGGTCCTAGTGAGTTCCCCGTGCCATGTTCTCCCTCGTGTTCTTAAGACCACGTTAAGTAGTTGTATCCTTTTTACGACCACGTAGAGTAGTCGTATCCTTCTTACGACCAGTCGAAGCCTTATTTCGACTAGGTCGTTGAATCTCCTTCCGACCACCTGTCATTAAAACACCCTCCCGAAGACTCGTTTTCCTTCATACAAGCCCCGATTCTAATGATTCAAATTTCTAAATTTATCTAAAAGCAAGATCTAGCTATCTACATTAAAATTATTTGATTTGGAGTTCATTTGAATTTTATTTGAATTTGCTTCATTTTCGCGTGTAGATTTCGACGGCTCCGTGGAACCTGAAAATCGCGCCAGTCGCCCTCCAAGACCCCCTAAAATCGGCCATCTTTGGCCTCGAATTCGTGTTGGAAGTTTTCGGTTTCTATTTTTGCCGATTCTTTCACTCTTCCATTCGGAATTTGGGGTTCGGCTCAATTACAAAGTTGTAGATCTCGTCGAAACCTTTCAAACGAGTATATATAAGCCATATAAAACTTTGCTTTTTCATCGTTTGAGACTAGCTGTTGTTTCTGCTCAATCTGGAGGGCTGTTTGCATTGCACCGATACCGATATTGCTGTCTTTTGTGCTCTACGTCGTGCGAACAATCTTGTGCCCTACAAAGAAGTTTGAGTAGATTGGTTAGCTTCTCTCCTAGTACTTGTTGTGAGGTTTTCCATTGCTTACATCAAGTCACATTTATCGTTGCGTGTGCGTACATACACATATCTTAGTAGGGTTTCGATTAGCTAGCTTTGATTAGGCTAGGATCAGCAACTTTGACTAGTACTTTGAACAATCTTTCAACTTGCATTAACTGATCTGATTATTGCTGATCCTTGCTACCATATTGAAGCCTTCCAAGCTCCACCTACTCTTGATCAGAACAGGTCCCCTCTTGCAATCGAACCCACGCTCGACACGGTATCACGAACCGACCACCATTTGTACCCTCTTTGCATTGGTGAGAACACTTGTAAGAGTGTGGTAAGACGCTTGAGAGTGTGTGATTCCACCTTCCACCACCTAGTAGTTGATAGGGATAATACCTTTATGTTATCTTTTGTTTTCTACTAACCATGATAGGTGAGACGTCTAATGAGAAAGAGTGTGTTGTAAAGGGAGAGCTCATGACGCTCTTGGATGAACAACACACTACCATTAATGAGGACATCGATAGGAAGCTTCAAGCTACGACGGTTACATTGCAGCGCTCCATCAACGATAGCATTGCAGCGCTCAATTGTCAAGAGGGAAAGGGTTGGAATAAATTTGCGGTGCATGATGGATTCGTGTACCGTGCTAACAAGCTATGCATTCCAGCTAGCTCCGTTCGTCTTTTGTTATTACAGGAGGCGCATGGAGGAGGATTGATGGGTCACTTCGGTGTGAAGAAGACCGAGGACATTCTGACCCACCACTTTTATTGTCCAAAGATGAGGCGTGATGTCGAACGCTTCATTGCCCGCTGCACCACGTGCCAAAAAGCTAAGTCACGACTTAATCCTTATGGTTTATACATGCCTCTTCTTGTTCCAAGTATACCTTGGGAAGATATTTCTATGGACTTTGTTTTAGGGCTTCCTAGAACAAAGAAGGGGAGGGATAGTATTTTTGTTGTCGTGGATAGATTCTCTAAGATGGCTCATTTTATACCATGTCATAAAAGTGATGATGCTACAAATGTAGCTGATTTGTTCTTGAAGGAAATTGTTCGCTTGCATGGTATTCCGAATACGATAGTTTCAGATCGTGATGCTAAATTTTTTAGTCATTTTAGGAGAACTTTGTGGGCTAAGTTGGGGACTAAGCTATTATTTTCCACTACTTGTCATCCCCAAACCGATGAACAAACTGAGCTAGTCAATAGAATATTGTCTACTATGCTTAGGGCTGTGTAACATCCCAACTGTATAATTAGGGTTTGTTCAAATATAATTAAGGTGTAGAAATTAAAACTTTTTCTCACACCTTGAAAACCCCTAAATATTCATGTAATTCTTGTCCAAGAGTTGTGTAATCCAAAAACACAAAGCTCTTGTTGACCCAAAAGTCAAACTCATTTTCCAATTGTCTAAATCTTGTGCCAAACATTTGGAATATATTTTCCTTGGTCCCAAAACTGATGTGGGACCCCTCTGAAAAATATCATGAGTTGTAAAACTTGTTTGGTAAAGTTGGAGGTAAACAAATCCTTGAACAGCCTTAATGAATTTCCTGAGAAAAATGCGTTGCATAATAACCTCTGGAAATTTTATGTAAGGTTAATCTCATTGTCAACAAGCTCCTGTAAAAATTTCATGAATTTTGGAGTTGAATGGCTATCCCAAACAATTTTGCAAAGTCTCAATTTGTTAGAAAATTAAACTTAAAACTTGGCACTATTCCTTGGGCTGAACCGTATTCAAACCTGGTCAAGCCCAACCCCATCTGACCTCCTTTCCCACCTTGATGAGGTCGTAGCCGTTGGATCCAATCCAAAGGCCACGACCTCCCCCTCAACCAACGCACCCAGGACCTCCCCTTCGAAGTCCTCTTGACCTCGTGGACCTCCTCGGGTCAACGTGGGCGCCAGACCTCCTCCGCGGTCAACACCGCAAAGGCCTCCCCACCTCATCAGGTCATAGCCGTTGGATCAAAGATCCACGGTCATGACCTCCCCTGTGTGTTAAACCTCAAAAATCTCCCCTCACTGTTAAACTTAGCAAACATCCCACCTACATGAGGTCACAGCCATTGGATCAAAAATCCATGGTCGCGACCTCCTCCTCTTAATCTAACTATCAGACCTCCCTTTGCACTCACTTGAGGTCGCAGCCGTTGGATTTACATCCAAAGGCCACGACCTCCTCTGAAAAACATCACAGCAAGGTCCTTCCGCCTTGATGAGGTCATAACCCCTGGATCGAAAATCCACGGCCATGACCTCCCTTGCCTTTTTCCGCCTTGGAGCTCTGCTCAACGCACGAGATCAATGGGCAGTTCGGACCATCTCTTGAGCCCTTAGATCCAAATCGGAGGGCTAAGACCTCCTTTGCGCTACGCGCAAGGCCTCAGACCTCCCCTTCGCTGTGTGCGTGTCAAACCTCCCCGCATCAGCGTCATAGCCCTTGGATGAAAATCCAAAGGCCATGACCTCCCCCCTCGCTTATCTGAGTCGTGCGCATTGTTAAAGACCTCCCCATCTTGTCCGCACCCTTGGATCGCAATCCAATGGCTTGGACCTCCTATCCTCATCGCGCATGACCTCCCGCTTTGTTCACCACCGTGCGATGTGGATCGTGGGGTCATGACCTCCGATCTCATTTTAAAACATACCGGTTCGGATCTAAGCCATCCAAGACCTCCCTTGGCTCTGTTTTTCTTCCTTAGCGTGCACCATGGCAGGGGGCAAGGTCGATGCCTTGTCCTCTCCCCTCGACTTAAACGGCTCTATTGTCGCCATGCATTTAATGCCCGACGACCTTGGCATTAAATCTTTGGTCACCTTCCCACTCCTCCGCCTCACTGTCAACCTCATGTCTTGTCCACCCCATGGACCAACCCGTGGGCTAAGCTCACCATGGAGCTTAGCCCCACTCATAACCTTCACCCCAGGCTATAAGTTGTCCCTTGAATCCTCCCTTGGCTTCCTTTGCACACCTTGGATCTCACCTTGCACTTGTGCGTGGTGAGCTCCTCCTCCACCAACCCTCCCTTCTCCATGCCCATTGTCGAGCTTGGAGCTCCTCGGTGGCAAAAGGGTTCCAGTGGCTTTTCCTCCTCTCCTTGTTTCTATCTGGGCATCTCCCCTCTGTGACCTCAACCCTAACTTCACTGGTTGGGGCATTTGCAGAGGTGGCCTAGCTGGAACTGGGAGCTTGGAGCGTGGAGCCTAGGCCGTGGAGCACCCCCTCATCTTCACCATCACCATCCTCGACCTCCCCGGCATCGTTAGGACCTCCAGGTAATCCCTGATAGTCCTATAGTGCTGGGCACCCGCGTGTATGCTGCTGCGGAGCTTTTTATTGGGCACACGCATGAATGTCGCGCGGAGCTTCCTTTTTGCATTTTTGTCTTTTGGCCGCTTGGTCATCATCGCCTCTCTCGGCTCGCCGGCGATTAAAACCGTCGTCGCCGTCGAGTGAGCCCATGGTGTGCGCAACGCTATTGCGCACACGGTGATGTCCTTGGTTGTCGCCGGCGAGGTCCGCATCGCCGGCAACAACCACTTCTTTGAACTCGGGATCTTTGTCGGACGTCCCGAGCGTGCCGTTGTCGTTTTAGGACAGCGATTCACCGTTTTAATGCCTCAATCATTGCAATCATGGGGTTAGCGTTAAATGCCACTAACCCTGTCTTTTGTGCGCATTTAAGACCTCCCGCGCGTGGACCTCCTTGTGTCCCGCGCGCAATAACTCCATGTCTGCTTGTCCGCAGCGTGCGCGCGAGCTAAGGCGCTGGATCTGGACATCCATGACCTCCTCCGAGGAGATCTGAGCGTCCAGGACCTCCCCCGCGCGATCGTGGCCGTCCAAACCTCCTTGGAGGTCTGTGACGATAAGACCTCTGCGTAGGACCTCCTCGAGGTCATCTCACCGTTGAGGACCTCCCCCTTTAGATCTGGTCCGTCCCGGACCTCCCCCTATCGCTGTGGTCCGTTGGATTCACCATCGACGGCCATGACCTCCCCTCATCTCAAGACTTGCGTTAGGCTAGGAGGTCCGAGAACCTCTGGACCTCACGAGCGTGTGTGCGTTACCTCTGGGAGGTCTCGAGCCGTTAGATCTGTGATCTGTGGCTCACGACCTCCTATGTTCTTGTGATTTTTTTTAGAATTTCACGTGGGCTGTTATTTTAAGAATCAAGGAGGTATGAACTTTAAAATTTCATAACTTTTTCAATTTAAATCCAAATAGAGTGATTCAAATTGTGTTAGCTCTGTCTTGGACTTGACTTTAATCTAAAAATGATTGTAAGTTGAGTTCAGCCCCAGAGCACAGTTTACCATTAGATTTTAAGATTAACTTTAAATGTACACTCAAATTAATGCTTAACTTGTAAAATACATAACTAATGCTCTTTAGATTATTTTTGAGTGAGACCAACCTTGTTGGTTTCCTCTAATAATGAACTCACTGTGAAAGTTAGTTTTGAGCATGTTGCTGTTATAGAAATGAGGACTTGTGCATTATAATTTTGTTCAATTTCTTGTTTTTGAAAAATTATGGAAAGTGCAATATAGCTCCAAATGAGATGAACTCAATTGTGTTATTCATCTCATAAGGTGCTGGTTTTACAGTAAAAATTTTAGTATCACCACCTTTCTAGAAAATGTTGCCTCATAATTAAATTAGTAAATAGTGCGCTTTGGTATTTTTAAGGGTTTGAGCAGAATTGTTTTGCTCATAGCTTTTGCATTAAGAATCCAAATCCATTGGTTCTTGTTGCTAAAATCCCTAAAAATCACCCTCTTGCTTCTGTAGAAAATTCAGAGAATTTGGAGTTCGTTTGCTGTGCTGTCTTTGTTGTTTTTCGTCGTTCTTATCAGTTCTTTATCGCTTTTCCGTTAGGTTTCGACATTTGTGGTGATCCCGAGAGTGATCCTCAGCAACAGATTGACCAGCAACAGCAAGGCAAGCAGTTTGATCATATCCCCTCTAACGTCCCATTACTTTAAAGGTTAATATATTGTTTTACTTCTATGTATGCATGCTACTTTGTGTTAAATGTCGCTAGCAATCCTATAGTTGCATAATCTGTAGGAGTTGTTTATCCTCTACTACCAATGAGCCTAGGTTATTTGCGGTGGTTTGAGCTCGTTGGATGAGCTCTTATCACTTAGTAGTTGCGTTTTCTCGCTTAGACATGCTTAGTAACGGTAGTAATGGGCGATCATCGACTTAGTCGATGGTCTTGATCACTCAAAACTGATTATTACTCCTATATGTCCAAACTTGTGCTTTGATTAATTTGTAAAATCAAAAACTGAAAATAAAGGATTGAATTAGACTTGGGCATATTGGATGGATGGTGCGGTTTTTGGAATGTGGTGGTATGCCCGGGTCCCTAAGGACCAGTACTTGGGTCACTAAGCCAAGCGCTTTTATGCTAACCACACGAGGGGATATGGGACCTCTCTTGACTAAGTACTTTGGGAGGTGTTAATTATGAGCTGGTCGGTGGGTGTTTAAAAGAAAATGTGTGTGTGTGGTGTGGGAGGGAGCATTAGCAGACCGGTTAGGCTGTCTAATGTGTCCTTGTCCCCGTGGGATGCGGCTCGTAATTAGCATCGTCCATTGGAAATGTCTCGTAGGACTTAGCCGTGCTGGCATACCAAAGGTAGTGTGCTTAAAGGAAAGGCGATGCGGCGTGTGGGTACATTGGTACACCCTGCAGGTTAAAACTATTCGAATAGCCTCGTCCTAGGTTATGGACATGCTTGGTAAGGTCGTTCAAGAACTAGACTCAACCATTTAATTAAAACTTGATGGGTTGGTATGAATGGATGTTCATACTATTGTTGTGGTGGCTAATGGGTTAGTCACTTCGAGGATGTTCTTGTTGTTGTTATCATGTTATTATCTCGTTGTTATTTCAACAATTAAAAATGCTTTGTCAAATTGCCTTCAATCTACTATATTATTGCAAATAAAAACTTGCTTTGTGCTAAAATGAGTCCAAAGCCTCATCCACTTAAATAAAGCTTGCATATAGCTAAATTATAGTTACATTATCTTACACGTCGGTCTTGCGAGTACAATAAACAAGTTATTGTACTCATTTGCTTTGCTTAACAACTTTGTTGCAGAGGAGGTAGAGCCCAAAGGGCTTTACTTTTGTGAGTCAGTCTTGGGTTGGGAGAGCGACTAGCTTGGCGGTCCTGGTCGATTGCCTTGTGGGCTAAAGGCACACCGTTGGCTCTTATTTTGGGCCATCTTTATGGCACTTTTGCTTCATTGTTATCTTGTAGTACTTGTTGTTATTTGGCCTGAAGGCCCCTCTTTTGTAATAACCTATTCCGTATTAATATTAACTTCTGGTTTGTTGCTTATGTACTATGTGTTGTATGGAATTGATACATTCTTTTGTTGTGAGGTATGTATACTGCATTCTGGGGGGTATACATCTCTCGAGACTGGGTTTATTTGGTTGATAATACTAGGGTCAATTGGATGACTAAGTATTATGAGCTTAATAAATCCGGTGCTCTAAAAAGTTGGTATCGAGCCGTTTCGACCGTAATAACGCAAACTTGGTCGTCTTTAGGATATTTTGAAAACCTAATTTCAAAGTATCAAATGAGTTTTGAAAGCTTAAGAAAACTCTCACATTTTACTCCTCATCTATCTTAGCTTTCTCTTCTCATCTCACTCTAATTTGAGTTTTAAAAGTTGTTTTCCTCTTTTCCCTTCTACAAAATAGTTGTTATCGATTAATTGGGTTTTGGATAACTTATGAGAGTCCTAAATTTGGAATCTTGGCTGCCTTTTGGTGAAGAATAGAAGTGTTTGGAGCCGAAATACAAATCTGGAATTTTTGGACAGCCAACAAGTAATTCAGGGCAGCAAGCACGAGTCAGGAATTAGGGTAGAAAATGAGAGGTTAAATCAACTAAAATTTTTTTTGTGGGAATAAAAGGGTAAGATGTGATACTAGTTAGCTAAGTATCTAACACTTATTTCGCTGCATTAACCTTGCTCTCTAATAGTTTTAGATCTCATCTCACAATCTGATTTTTAATCTTCTCGATCAATTACTCGTTCATTCAATACGGGTTAGTTGAGTTGAGGAGTTGAGCCTTGCTTTTGGAGTTTCTTGGCTGTTTTTAGAGTCTTTTAGAAGCTTCTAAAGTTGATTTACTCGCTGTTTTGGCTATCGTTTAGGGTGATATTCCATTCCCCTAGTCGATCGCTTTTGCTTTCCTTTAAAGGCTTTGTTTTTCGAGTCTAGTTGCTAACCAAATTTCATTGTAACAGGATGGCCGGACGCACTCATAGCGGCCAAGGCGACCGGTCCGTCGAGGAGCTTCCTCCTCCTCGACCATGGCCGAGGTTCTTCTTGAGATCGGCGCAACCGCGGGATGACAGAGAGTTCTCTTGGGCGTCATCGCGCAACACCACCGCACTTACCGGAGCTTGAGGATCCGGGCAAGGAACGCCCATCGGCCGCGTGGAGGACTCGCGGAGTTTCTTCGTACTCGGCCTCCTACCTTTTCCCGGTCGAGGACCCGTTGGATGCGACGATTGGCCGTCTGGTGGAGTAAGCTCCGCATCGCGCAGCGAAAGCACGAGAAGGCGCTGCTCGCATCGCACCACCGGAGGGTGCAGCGTTGTCATGGTGGGAGAGCTTTCTCGCCATGCGACCCGCAACCACACCGTCTCTTGGGAGGAGTTTCGTACTGCCTTCCGTCGGGCTCACATCCCTGCCGGCTTGATGGAGATCAAGAAGCAGGAGTTTCTTGCGCTCAAGCAAGGGTGTAGCTCAGTCATGGAGTATGTCTACGAGTTCAACCATCTAGCTCGTTATGCTCCTGAGGATGTGGCCACTGATATGGCTAAGCAGGCCAAGTTCAGGCGTGGCTTGTCTGAGGAGCTGAAGGACAAGCTATCCATTGTCGACTTCACGATTTCCGGACCTTGGTCGACAAGGCCATCGTCGGCGAGCATGCGGCTCGAGCTTATGGACTCCCGCAAGCGCAAGTGGGAGGCCCATAAGTCATCGAGGCGATTCCTCCGTCCCCGCCGGCGATCTCGAGGTACCGGTCGCGATCTTGGCACCCCGAGGTTACCTGCCCTGTTCTCGTTCATCGCGAGCCATGTCTCGATCACGTGCACTGCGAGTCGTGAGCGGCCCCGCAACCCGTGCCGGGTCACATGCTTCTCTTGCAACGGAAGGGCCATTATGCAAATAATTGCCCTAAGAAGACAGCGACCCCTCGTCCTAATGGAGGACGTAGGCGGAGGTGGTGCATCTCGGGACGGAAGATCGTCCGGCTACCCAAGGCGTGGGTAGTGGTCGCGTCAACGCCGTCCTTTGCAGAGGAGGCTCGGGAGGCACCCGGCGTCGTGCTAGGTACACTTTCGTTAACTCTCACCACTCATCGTCTTGTTTGATTCAGGAGCATCTCATTCCTTTGTTTGAGTCTTTTCTTGCTATTGGAGAGCTTCTTTTCTCTCCATTGTCGGTCCCGCTTCTCATTCGCTCTCTGGTTCGGAGTTGAGAGATGAATCGAGTGTAGGGATGTTCCTATCGAGATCGAAGGGTAGGTTTCTTAGCAAACCTTATCCTTCTCCATTCAGCGAGTCTTGATGTGATTCTTGGCATGGATTGGTTGTCGGCACATGGGGCAAATCGATTCGCCAGAAGCTCATCTCTCTGTCTAGCTCCTCCGTGGCGGGTTAAGCTTTTGCGAAGTCGCTAGATCCGCATCTCTTCGCGCTTGAAGCGAAGTCCGCTCTAGATATTAGCGAAGTCCCAACAGTTTGTGACTTTGTTGATGTCTTTCCTTGATCTTCGGGGATGCCACCCGTTCGAGACCTCGAGTTTGTCATTGAGTTGGCTCCGGTACCACCCCTATATCAAAGAGGCCTTATCGGATGCCACCGAACGAGTTGATGGAGTTGAAGAAGCGATTAAGTGAGCTGCAAGAAAAGGGTTTCATCCACCTAGCTCATCTCCTTGGGGTTGTCCAAAGCAATCTTCGTAAAGAAGAAGGATTCGTACTTTACGCATGTGCGTTGATTACCGCCAGCTTAATGAAGTGATGATGAAACAAGTATCCATTGCCCGCATCGGCGACCTCTTGATCAATTAACCGGAGCTCGAGTTTTCTCCAAGATTGATCTCGAGAGTGGGATATCATCGAGTTCAGATTCGCCCGAGGATATTCCCAAGACCGCGTTCTCTACTCGCTTCGGCTTGTATGAGTACCTTTGTCATGTCATTCGGCAACCAATGCTCTGCCTTGTTCATGAATCTCATGAATTCGGTATTCATGGAGTATTTGGACAAGTTTGTCGTGGTCTTCATCGATGATATCCTTATCTACTCCAAGAACGATGAAGAGCATGCCGAGCATCTGAAGCTTGTGTTAGGCAAGCTACGTGAGCACCACCAGTCGCTGGTTCACAAAGTCGCGATTCAGTTGAAGGAAGTGGCTTTCTTAGGCCATATTCTTTCAGCAGGAGGCGTAGCCGTTGATCCTAGCAAGGTCAGCGATGTTCTTTCATGGAGTGAGCCTGCTTCGGGCACCGATGTGCGGAGTTTTCTCGGTTTAGCGGGATATTATTGTCGCTTTATCGAGAACTTCTCCAAGATCGCGAAGCCGATGACGGAGTTGCTCAAGAAGGACAAGAAGTTCGTGTGGTCCGTTGAGTGTGAGGAAAGTTTCCAAATACTCAAGAAGCGTTTGACCACCGCTCCCGTTCTCGTTCTTCCCGATATCCATCGAAGCTTCGATATCTTTTGCGATGCTTCTCGTCGAGGCCTCGGTTGTGTCCTTATGCAAGAAGGCAAGGTAGTGGCCTATGCATCAAGGCAATTGAGACCTCATGAACTCAACTACCCTACTCATGACTTGGAGTTAGGCTGCTGTGATTCATGCACTTAAGATTTGGCGACATTACCTAATCGTGTCGTTGTGAAGTGTATTCGGATCACAAAAGCTTAAAGTACTTGTTCACCCAAACTGACTGAACCTCGTGGAAAGGAGATGGTTGGAGTTGATCAAGGACTATGATGTGGGTATTCACTACCATCCGGGCAAGGCTAATGTCGTTCTTGATCGCTTAGTCATAAAGCGCATTGCAATGCCTTGTTGTCGAGGAGCTTGACCGCTCTTCCGAAGAATTTCAGCGTCTCAACTTGAGTTTAGTTAAGCATGGTTCTCTCGCGCCTTGGTTGTGCAACCAACTTTGGTGGATCGGATCAAGTCCGCCGGCGATCGGATATTGGAGTGAGCCACATTAAGGCAAATGTCAAGAACGGAACAACCAAGTGCTTTTAGAGGATGAGCATGGTGTTGTGAGGTTCGAACGCCTTGTGGTTCCAAAGGACATGGAGTTGCGGAATTTGATCCTCCGCGAAGCCCATGATTCGCCTTTATCCATTCATCCGGGGCCACAAAGATGTATCAAGATCTCCTTTGAGATTTTGGTGGACCCGAATGAAGAGGGAGATTGCGGTTCGTTGCGAGTCGCGGCGTGTGTCGTCGTGTCAAGGCCGAGCATCGGCGTCAAGCGGATCGCTTGACCTTTGCCAATTCACGAGTGGAAGTGGGATTCGATCGGAATGGATTTCATCATCGGTCTACCCACGACCACAAGAAGAATGATGCCATTTGGGTGCGTCATCGATCGATTGACTAAGGTGGCACATTTCCTTCCGTCAAAGACCGACCTTCGGTAGGTCTTTTGGCGGAACTCTATATCGCCCGCATCGTGAGTTTGCACGGTGTGTCAAGACGATTGTGTCGGATCGTGGATCCTTTTCACGTCTCGTTTTGGCATAGCTAGCAAGAGGCTATGGGCACCGTCTTACCTTTAGCACGGCATTTCACCCCCAAACCGATGGTCGGACGAGAGGGTCAACCAAGTTTTGGAAGACATGCTTGTGCTTGAGTCCTTTCCTATGGGAAGCATTGGGAGAAATGCTTGCCATTCGCCGAAGTTTTCTTATAACAACAAATTTTTCGAGGCCGGTCTCGGCATGGCACCATTTGAGGCCTTATACGGGAGAAAGTGTAGAACCCGTTGAACTGGTCGAGACCGTGAGAGACCTCTCTTTGGCCTTGACTCAATCAATGAGGCCGGCGCCAAGTCCAAATTTTTTCGTGGCGTTGCGCCTGAGCTCAATCGAGCAAAAGAGCTATGCGGATCGCCGTCGGCGTGAGTTGCGTTTTGAGCCTAATGACTTTGTTTATCTCAAAGTCTCTCCTTTGAAGGGCCATCAACGTTTGGCGTCAAGGGCAAGTTGGCTCCTCGATATGTCGGTCCCTACCGCGTTATCGAGAGGAAGGAGCTGTTGCCTATAAGTTGGAGTTGCTACCTCACTTGAGGGTACATGATGTTTTCCATGTGTCCCGGCTTAAGAAGTGCCTCCGTGTTCCAACGAGGAAGCTCCGTTGGAAACTCTCGATGTCTAGGAAGATTTGACCTATCGCGAGCACCTGCTCGCAGACTCGATGAGTCTCGAGCGAAGGACAAGGAATAAGACCATCAAGTTCCTTAAAGTTCGATTGGTCGAACCATTCTGAGGATGAGGCTACTTGGGAAAGAGAAGATCGTCTGCGTGCGGACTATCCATCTTTCTTTACCGAGTGAGCCAAATCTCGGGATGAGATTTTTGTAAGGGGGGAGATTTTGTAACATCCCAACTGTATAATTAGGGTTTGTTCAAATATAATTAAGGTGTAGAAATTAAAACTTTTTCTCACACCTTGAAAACCCCTAAATATTCATGTAATTCTTGTCCAAGAGTTGTGTAATCCAAAAACACAAAGCTCTTGTTGACCCAAAAGTCAAACTCATTTTCCAATTGTCTAAATCTTGTGCCAAACATTTGGAATATATTTTCCTTGGTCCCAAAACTGATGTGGGACCCCTCTGAAAAATATCATGAGTTGTAAAACTTGTTTGGTAAAGTTGGAGGTAAAACAAATCCTTGAACAGCCTTAATGAATTTCCTGAGAAAAATGCGTTGCATAATAACCTCTGGAAATTTTATGTAAGGTTAATCTCATTGTCAACAAGCTCCTGTAAAAATTTCATGAATTTTGGAGTTGAATGGCTATCCCAAACAATTTTGCAAAGTCTCAGCTGTTAGAAAATTAAACTTAAAACTTGGCACTATTCCTTGGGTGGCCAGATTCAAACTGGTCAAGCCCAACCCCATCGACCTCCTTTCCCACCTTGATGAGGTCGTAGCCGTTGGATCCAATCCAAAGGCCACGACCTCCCCCTCAACCAACGCACCCAGGACCTCCCCTTCGAAGTCCTCTTGACCTCGTGGACCTCCTCGGGTCAACGTGGGCGCCAGACCTCCTCCGCGGTCAACACCGCAAAGGCCTCCCCACCTCATCAGGTCATAGCCGTTGGATCAAAGATCCACGGTCATGACCTCCCCTGTGTGTTAAACCTCAAAAACCTCCCCTCACTGTTAAACTTAGCAAACATCCCACCTACATGAGGTCACAGCCATCGGATCAAAAATCCATTGGTCGCGACCTCCTCCTCTTAATCTAACTATCAGACCTCTCTTTGCACTCACTTGAGGTCGCAGCCGTTGGATTTACATCCAAAGGTCACGACCTCCTCTGAAAAACAACACAGCAAGGTCCTTCCGCCTTGATGAGGTCATAACCCCTGGATCGAAAATCCACGGCCATGACCTCCCTTGCCTTTTTCCGCCTTGGAGCTCTGCTCAACGCACGAGATCAATGGGCAGTTCGGACCATCTCTTGAGCCCTTAGATCCAAATCGGAGGGCTAAGACCTCCTTTGCGCTACGCGCAAGGCCTCAGACCTCCCCTTCGCTGTGTGCGTGTCAAACCTCCCCGCATCAGCGTCATAGCCCTTGGATGAAAATCCAAAGGCCATGACCTCCCCCCTCGCTTATCTGAGTCGTGCGCATTGTTAAAGACCTCCCCATCTTGTCCGCACCCTTGGATCGCAATCCAATGGCTTGGACCTCCTATCCTCATCGCGCATGACCTCCCGTTTGTTCACCACCGTGCGATGTGGATCGAGGGTCAGGACCTCCGTTCTCATTTTAAAACATACCGGTTCGGATCTAAGCCATCCAAGACCTCCCTTGGCTCTGTTTTTCTTCCTTGCGTGCACCATGGCAGGGGCAAGGTCGATGCCTTGTCCTCTCCCCTCGACTTAAACGGCTCTATTGTCGCCATGCATTTAATGCCCGGCAGACCTTGGCATTAAATGTTTGGTCACCTTCCCACCTCCGCCTCATGACCTATCAACCTCATGTTTTGTCCACCCCATGGACCAACCCGTGGGCTAAGCTCACCATGGAGCTTAGCCCCACTCATAACCTTCACCCCAGTGCTATAAGTTGTCCCTTGAATCCTCCCTTGGCTTCCTTTGCACACCTTGGATCTCACCTTGCACTTAGTGCGTGGTGAGCTCCTCCTCCACCAACCCTCCCTTCTCCATGAGCCATTGTCGAGCTTGGAGCTCCTCGGTGGCAAAAGGGTTCCAGTGGCTTTTCCTCCTCTCCTTGTTTCTATCTGGGCATCTCCTCTGTGACCTCAACCCTAACTTCACCGGGTTGGGGCATTTGCAGAGGTGGCCTAGCTGAACCCAGGAGCTTGGAGCGTGGAGCCTAGGCCGTGGAGCACCCCTCATCTTCACCATCACCATCCTCGACCTCCCGGCATCGTTAGGACCTCCGTAATCCCCGATAGTCCTATAGTGCCGGGGCACCCGCGTATGCTTGTGCGGAGCTTTTATTGGGCACACGATGAATATCGCTATGAGCTTCCTTTTTGCATTTTTGTCTTTTGGCCGTCTGGTCATCATTTATCCTCTCGGCTCGCCGGGCGATTAAAACCGTCGTCGCCGTCGAGTGAGCCCATGGTGTGCGCAACGCTATTGCGCTGCGGTGATATCCTTGGTTGTCGCCGGCGAGGTCCGCATCGCGCAACAACAACCACTTTGAACTCGGGATCTTTGTCGGACGTCCCGAGCGTGCGTTGTCGTTTTAGGACGGCGATTCACCGCTTTAATGCCTCAATCATTGCAATCATGGGGTTAGCGTTAAATGCCATTAACCCCGTCTTTTGTGCGCATTTAAGACCTCCCGCGTGGACCTCCTTGTGTCCCGCAAGCAATAACTCCATGTTCTGCTTGTCCGCGGCGCTGCTGCAGAGCTAAGGCGCTGGATCTCGACATCCATGACCTCCTCCGAGGAGATCTGAGCGCCCAGACCTCCCCGCGCGATCGTGGCCGTCTGGACCTCCTTGGAGGTCTGTGGACGATAAGACCTCTGCGTGGGACCTCCTCGAGGTCATCTCACCGTTGAGGACCTCCCCTTTAGATCTGGTCCGTCCGGACCTCCCCTATCGGCGTGGTCCGTTGGATTCACCATCGACGGCCATGACCTCCCTCATCTCAAGACTTGCGCGTTGCTAGGAGGTCCAGAACCTCTGGACCTCACGAGCGTGTGTGTGCGTTACCTCCTAGGAGGTCTGAGCCGTTAGATCTGTGATCTGTGGCTCACGACCTCCCATGTCCTTGTGATTTTTTTTTAGAATTTCACGTGGGCATTATTTTAAGAATCAAGGAGGTATGAACTTTAAAATTTCATAACTTTTTCAATTTAAATCCAAATAGAGTGATTCAAATTGTGTTAGCTCTGTCTTGGACTTGACTTTAATCTAAAAATGATTGTAAGTTGAGTTCAGCCCCAGAGCACAGTTTACCATTAGATTTTATGATTAACTTTAAATGTACACTCAAATTAATGCTTAATTTGTAAAATACATAACTAATGCTCTTTAGATTATTTTTGAGTGAGACCAACCTTGTTGGTTTCCTCTAATAATGAACTCACTGTGAAAGTTAGTTTTGAGCATGTTGCTGTTATAGAAATGAGGACTTGTGCATTATAATTTTGTTCAAGTTCTTGTTTTTGAAAAATTATGGAAAGTGCAATATAGCTCCAAATGAGATGAACTCAATTGTGTTATTCATCTCATAAGGTGCTGGTTTTACAGTAAAATTTCAGTATCACCACCTTTCTAGAAAATGTTGCCTCATAATTAAATTAGTAAATAGTGCGAGTTTGGTATTTTTAAGGGTGAGCAGAATTGTTTTGCTCATAGCTTTTGCATTAAGAATCCAAATCCATTGGTTCTTATTGCTAAAATCCTAAAAATCACCCTCTTGCTTCTGTAGAAAATTCAGAGAATTTGGAGTTCGTTTGCTGTGCTGTCTTTGTTGTTTTTCGTCGTTTCTTATCGGTTCTTTATCGCTTTTCCGTTAGGTTTCGACATTTGTGGTGATCCCGAGAGTGATCCTCAGCAGCATGATTGACCAGCAACAGCAAGGCAAGCAGTTTGATCATATCCTCTAACGTCCCATTACTTTAAAGGTTAATATATTGTTTTACTTCTATGTATGCATGCTACTTTGTGTTAAATGTCGCTAGCAATCCTATAGTTGCATAATCTGTAGGAGTTGTTTATCCTCTACTACCAATGAGCCTAGGTTATTTATGGTGGTTTGAGCTCGTTGGATGAGCTCTTATCACTTAGTAGTTGCGTTTTCTCTGCTTAGACATGCTTAGTAACGGTAGTATGGGCGATCATCGACTTAGTCGATGGTCTTGATCACTCAAAACTGATTATTACTCCTATATGTCCAGCACTTGTGCTTTGATTAATTTGTAAAATCAAAACTGAAAATAAAGGATTGAATTAGACTTGGGCATATTGGATGGATGGTGCGGTTTTTGGAATGTGGTGGTATGCAGGGTCCCTAGGACCGAGTACTTGGGTCACTAAGCCAAGCGCTTTTATGTGCTAACCACACGAGGGGATATGGGACCTCTCTTGACTAAGTACTTTGGGAGGTGTTAATTATGAGCTGGTCGGTGGGTGTTTAAAAAGAAAATGTGTGTGTGTGGTGTGGGAGGGAGCATTAGCGGACCGGTTAGGGTTGTCTAATGTGTCCTTGTCCCCGTGGGATGCGGCTCGTAATTAGCATCGCCCATTGGAAATGTCTCGAGGACTTAGCCGTGTCGGCATACCAAAGGTAGTGTGCTTAAAGGAAAGGCGATCGACGTGTGGGTACATTGGTACACCCTTGCAGGGTTAAAACTATTCGAATAGCCTCGTCCTAGGTTATGGACATGCTTGGTAAGGTCGTTCAAGAACTAGACTCAACCATTTAATTAAAACTTGATGGGTTGGTATGAATGGATGTTCATACTATTGTTGTGGTGGCTAATGGGTTAGTCACTTCCAGGATGTTCTTGTTGTTGTTATCATGTTATTATCTCGTTGTTATTTCAACAATTAAAAATGCTTTGTCAAATTGCCTTCAATCTACTATATTATTGCAAATAAAAACTTGCTTTGTGCTAAAATGAGTCCAAAGCCTCATCCACTTAAATAAAGCTTGCATATAGCTAAATTATAGTTCTGTTATCTTACACGTCAGTCTTGCGAGTACAATAAACAAGTTATTGTACTCATTTGCTTTGCTTAACAACTTTGTTGCAGAGGAGGTAGAGCCCAAAGGGCTTTACTTTTGTGAGCTGTGCGGTGGTTGGGAGAGCGACTAGCTTGGCGGTCCGGTCAGTTGCCTTGTGGGCTAAAGGCACACTAGTTTTCTCTTATTTTGGGCCATCTTTATGGCACTTTTGCTTCCGCTATTATCTTGTAGTACTTGTTGTTATTTGGCCTGAAGGCCCCTCTTTTGTAATAACCTATTCCGTATTAATATTAACTTCTGGTTTGTTGCTTATGTACTATGTGTTGTATGGAATTGATACATTCTTTTGTTGTGAGGTATGTATACTGCATTCTGGGGGGTATACATCTCTCGAGACTGGGTTTATTTGGTTGATAATACTAGGGTCAATTGGATGACTAAGTATTATGAGCTTAATAAATCCGGGTGCTCACAGGCTGTGCTTAAAAAGAACTTAAAAATGTGGGAGGAATGTTTGACTCATGTGGAATTTGCTTATAATCGCTCGCTGCATTCTACCACAAAGAAGTGCCCTTTTGAGATTGTTTATGGTTTCATACCTCGTGCACCTATCGACTTGTTGCCTCTTCCAAATTTCGAGAAGGTAAATTTTGATGCTAACAACATGCTGATTTGATACTTAAGATGCATGAGACAACTAAAGAGAACATTGAGATTATGAATGCTAAATATAAAGTTGCTGGTAGTCAAGGACGCAAGCATGTTACTTTTGAACCTGGTGATCTTGTGTGGTTACACTTGCGTAAAGAACGATTTCCTAAATTGAGAAAGTCTAAACTCATGCCTCGTGCAGATGGTCCTTTTAGAGTGCTTGAACGTATTAATGATAATGCATATAAGTTAGACTTGCCTGTGGATTTCGGGGTTAGCCCCACCTTTAACATTGCAGATTTGCTACCTTTCTTGGGCACGGAAGATGAGTTTGAGTTGAGGACGACTCCAATTCAAGAAGGGGAGGATGATGAGGTCATCACTTCTACTGATATGAACACTCCTCTTGCTGCTGCCATGAATAATGTGCAAGGTCCAATTACTCGGGCACGTGCTCATCAACTCAACTATCAGGTAAACTCGTTTTTAGGAGTAAATAATATTTCCGCTGAGAATCCGATACTTCCTAAGACTTGTGATTTTCTTGTTCTTAGGAACCATGGAGAGGAGGAGCCAACTCATGGCAAGAGGAACACATTAAGGACTTCACCTAATTCGACCATCTCCACCAATTCGGTTGCATTCAAGTCTACTTCATCGGGCTAACGAATTTAGGCTTATTATCCATGGTACTGCGACACCTTTTGGGATGAGGGCCTTGTATCACCACTTAGGCTATTTGGGCCGGCCCTTCCCCTGACTGCTCCCCCCTTGGGCCGCCGTTTTCACGGCACTGTTCACGTAAACAGTACCACGACCGTACTGTTCATGTGAACAGTACCATGAATAGTAGCGCCTCGATTTCCTTAGATAAGTGCGGCTTCCCCCTCCCCTATTTAAGGAGGTCGCACCTCCTATAGTTTTTCTTGGGTTTTTCTTAAGAGATTCTTCTGCTTAGCAGTCTCACCGCACGTTCGGTTGAGGAACCCCAACTTGTGAACTTTATCTTTATTCGCAATACAATTTCAGATTGCATCTTCTACTCTCTTGCTTGTGTTCTCTATTTGCTTGCAGGAGATAGCCTTCTTAGCGAGGTCAACCGCGTTCAGCACGGTTGATAACCATCGGAGCAGTGGTGTAGTGATTACGAGGGGTTCGATCTGTTTTGGTCAGAGCCTTTGGATCATCAACGTCGTGTTCTCCACAATCGACTTATCAGTACCTTTCGGAAGATCGGGCCACCGTCACATCACCTTAAGTATTTCAATGTATGACATTTTATGGTTATGATTATCCACTTTTGTTTACTGTATACACTAGCGGTTCCTGCACTAGTGTATGAAACACAGAGAATTCGGGATCCTTCGCTCCCGGGTTCAACAAGGAAGGTCGTGGTCGCGGCAATTCAGGCAGGCATGGAACTTATGCCCACAACAGCAAGGAGGGCACTATGCCCGGAGGTGTCCGAGACAAGACCAGATTGAAGTGTTTCAACTGTGGCATTCTCAGGCATTTCTCCAAGGAGTGCCACAAGCCACGACGAGAGCGTAGGGAGGTGGTGAACCTCGCGAAGGCTCAAGACGATGAGCCTGCACTACTGATGGTGCAAGTGTTTGTTCTCAGGAAGACCACCGAAGGCGCGATTGGTGGTGTCGTGCTGAACGAAGTACATGCTCAGGTGCACCTTATGTGATACTTATGCTATTGCATGTCGTACTTATTGTATGTTATTGGACACTAGCACTTTGTTACTTATGTGGTTACGATCTTTCTTGTAGGAAAATGGTCCCCTAGTCAGCAGCGTGACACAGGGGCCGCTAAGGCTATTCCCACTATTACGACCTCACTCTATCCTCTATTCATCACCACTTCTCTCCCTCATATCTACATGCAATTATCATGAATCTCTGCTCCTCTCAGTCACAATAGAGCGGGCACAATGTTTCAGGGAGAAGTGACTACACTTCCGCTACAACTTTTCACATGAAAATGACAACACCATGACACCTGCTTTTCATACTGAAAGGACAACACGCGTCCTCTTTCCTCTATGAAATGACAACTAGCTGACCTATCATGTAGCCAATCATATCTTCTCGCAGATGTGAGTACACAACCATTCACCAAAATTTACCCCCTCAACACTACGCCCCCACCGCCTATAAAACCGGGGCACCCTTCACCACTATAGGCAAGACTACATTTGAGTTAATTTGAAAATAGAGAGGGAAAGAGAGGTATAGGGGATGTCGGACTACGGGGAAATGCACCGGAAGAGGAAATGGATTGCCAAGAAGGCAATAACGTATCCTGATAGTTCTTGTAAGGATGCTCCTGTACCACCAAAATTCCCACACCTGTAGTGCGACTACAGTAACCCGGTATGGATCAAGCAATCCACATATCCTACTATTGTTGCTCGGGTTTGCTACATATGCGGGGATTACCGCGTAAGTGATGTCTCCCCATATTTCACATTGCATGTTGCAATTTTTCTATCGATAACTTTATTTGTGCATGGCAGCTGAAGGAGTGTTACTACTTCTTCCAATGGATCAACGATTTAGAGAAGTACGATAAGGCTTTTCTTCAGCAAAAATATGCGCTAAGCTATGTAGTTGCGCCCGAGGTGTTTACCCATTGGAGACCTCCCTCGATCGGGAGTGGGGAAGATAAGTAAAAGGCACCCATGGTCTCTGATGCCCTTGTTGTACCGAACATTATTCTGGATAAGAATAGGACCAAAAAAAGACCTTAAAGCCGAGTACTAGGAGGCCCGCATCAACAAGTGGTAGTAGGACATATGTCTGCAAGCCTGACTTGTTTCCATCTGCCAAGTGTTTTCGATTCAAAAAGGCGCACATGTATCTTAGTTGTAGTCCAGATTCATAGTTCGTTCATGTTGCCATTTGTACTGTAGGAGTAGCGGGACAAACATATGCACCTAACTAAACTCTACGTGCTATGTAATTCGCACTTCATTATCAAGTGTTATATCGAAATCTTAACTTTCGTGGTCTATTCTCCCTCAAATCAAAGCTTACAAAATATGAGTCCAATTGATCACATAAGAAAAAGGGTAAAGTCTATTTTACAACCTTGAACTATTCGAAAAGTCTGGATTTCAACCCTAAACTACAAAACCAGGTATAAGCCAACCTCCAACTCTCAAAACCGTTCATTTTTCACCCTTCGCCCCTTCCCACCTCCGGTTTTCGCTGACGTGGAGGCGGTTTTTGCTGGGTAAGATGGGGCCCACATGTTTTCGCTAACCAAATCCTTTCTTCCTCTTTTTCTCTCTCTCTCCCCTCTCCATGCCTTCACACTTTCACAGCGCCGCCCCCTTCCTCCCTATCTCCCTCTCCACCGTGTCACCCCCGCCGCCTCCTCCTCCCTTCCTCTCCATCCTCCCCTGAGCCGTCTCCTCCGCCTCCCTCTCCATGCCCCCCCGAGCCGCCCCCGCTGCCTCCTCCGCCCCCTCTACATGCCTCCACCTCCTCATCCTCCCTCTCCCTCCCTCCCTCCGCTCTCCATGCCTCCACCGTGTCGCCCACCACTACTCCACCCCGGTCCTCCCCTCCTCGACCTCGATGAGCAGCGAGCCGACGAAGTCCTCGAGCCTGAGCCCCTGGAGGTGGCAGACGAGGCGGAAGAGGACGTGGAGTGAGGCAGGCGATGGCGAGGAGGAGGGACGAGGAGGCAGCGGCGGCGAGGGAGGAGGGACGAGGAGGCGGTGGTGGCCAGGGAGGAGGGACGAGGTGGCGGCGGCGGCCAGGGAGGAGGGAGGAGGTGGCGGCGGCGGCGGCCACATGGAGCTGGACGTCGCCGTCAAGGTCACGGGCGAGGCCATCGTGTTCCTCTGGTCGCACCTCTTCTCTGTCTCCTCCTCCTTTGAGGCCGCTCCCGCACCAGCGATGGACCCCTCTCCATCACCCCCGTTGGCCCCGACAACGACGATGACGCCATCGCCCCCTTCCCGTACTCCTTCACCTCTACCGGCACTGCCATCCAGGGCCTCCTCCATAGGCTTGGTGCTGGCCTCGACGACCTCCACCGGGACGCTGGACACAGCCACAGGGAAGGAGGTCACCGCGGTGGTGCAAGGGAGGGACGCGCGGGGCATTGTATGCGTGATGGCGAGCTCCAACAACGGGGAGGGAAAGGCGACGCGCGCACGAGCACGGCCTCGGCACGGTGAAACTGGTGGTCGCCTCGGCTTGGCCCAAGGTGGCCTGAGGCGTGCTGGCACTGGCGGCGCCATGGCGCGGAGGTGGAGGTCGGCGACTGCTCTTGTCCGCGGTGAGGTCGCAGCGCAAGGTCGAGAAGGAGCTGGCGTGCACGGCTCGTGGCCACCGCAAGGGAGGGTGCAAGGCCCTCGCGCCTTGGGCTCGGCGGCAGCGCGGCTAAGGTGGAGGTGGCCGGGCTGCCGATGGAGTCGTCTGCGGCCACGGTGTTCAGGAGCCCTACAAGGGTGAAGAGAGAGAGAGATGAGTGAGAATGAGAGGAAGAAAAAGAAATGAGAGGATGACATGTGGGCCCGTAAATATATTTTCTGTTTTATTTGCTAAGTGGATGTCATGTCATCGAAAAGCGCCATGTCACCCAAAACCGCCCCTGTTCGGTTGAGGGGGGTAAAATGAACGGTTTTGAGAGTTGGAGGTTGGCTTATACCCGGTTTTGTAGTTTAGGGTTGAAATCCAGACTTTTTGAATAGTTCAAGATTGTAAAATAGACTTTACCCTAAGAAAAATAAACCTAGCTAATTTAAGTGGTTCTACATTTCTCTATCTGCCATATGATCATGCTTCCAACATGTGTCTTTGATAATCCAAATTATATATGATAGACGAACATTATAATCATCCAACCCACTTAAAACACTCAAACAAATAAAAAGAAAAAACAATCTATGTCACCGTGTTTGAATCGACGATAGAGACCTGCTTCCTGCCACGCAGGAGCCAGGCAGGATGCACATCATCTTATGGTCGTTCCAAACAATGAAATGGTATATTTTTGTGATTTTTTATCTGAGCATTTATTTCTATGATACCAATTAAAAATGTATTATTTAAAAAAATCGCCATTTGGCCACACGCCAGACTCCTTTTTGCTAGCTAGTTGAGAAGGCACGTAACGCCTTCGGTCATAGCAAGCGGCCCAGCTAGTGTAACCCGCATACCCCACAAACTGGTAAACGCGAGCCCAGCTTGCTGCTCAGCTCCTCCCGCCGGCCGTGGGCTAATTAAACCAAACCGATATTACCGAAGTGGTAGAAATGGGCTGGACAAGAAACCTCTGTGATGTGGGCTGATTTGACAGCTGACTCGGACCCGAACATCTCACCTCCACAAGAATAAGAGGCAGCCTCCCCGATCTGTTGTTCCTAAACCAAACCAAATACCCCAACCCCACCTCCCCTCCCCGCCGCCGCCGCAGCAGCAGCATCCATGGGCCGCAAAGACACCTCCTCGTCCTCCTCCGCCGCCGGCGCCGGCGGCAAGAAGGACAAGCCTATGTCGGTGTCCGCCATGCTCGCCTCGATGGACGCACCGGCGTCCAAGGCCAAGCCCTCCAAGCCCGCGTCCAAACCCAAGCCCTCGAAAACGCCCGCGTCGTCCTACATGGGCGACATCGACTTGCCCCCCTCCGACGACGAGGAGGACGAGGCCGACCTCGCCGCTGTCGCCGCCAAGCCCAAGCCGGCCCGCGCCACCGTCGACCTCAACGCCGTCGCACCCTCGGAAAAGGACTCCAAGAAGAAGGACAAACGCGAGGCGATGGCGGCCGCGGCCGCCGAGGCCGCCAAGCAGGAGGCGCTCCGCGACGACCGCGACGCCTTCTCCGTCGTCATCGGCGCGCGCGTCCCCGGATCTGCCGGGGCCGCCGAGGGGGACGGCGCGGATGACAACGTCAGAGACGTCGTGCTCGATAACTTCTCTGTGTCGGCGCGCGGAAAGGAGCTGCTCAAGAGCGCCTCGCTTCGGATCTCGCACGGCCGCCGGTACGGCCTCGTCGGGCCCAACGGCATGGGCAAATCCACCCTGCTGAAGCTACTCGCGTGGCGGCAGGTCCCGGTGCCCCGGAACATTGATGTCCTGCTTGTGGAGCAGGAGATTATTGGTGACAATCGTTCGGCGATCGAGGCGGTGGTTGCGGCCGATGAAGAGCTCACGGCACTCCGTGCAGAGCAGGCAAAGCTTGAGGCCTCTAACGACGCTGATGACAATGAGCGGCTTGCCGAGGTGTATGAGAAGCTCAATCTCCGGGACTCTGATGCAGCCCGGGCGCGTGCATCCAAGATCCTGGCAGGGTTAGGGTTCGATCAGGCTATGCAGGGGAGGTCCACAAAGTCCTTCAGCGGTGGCTGGAGGATGCGCATTTCGCTTGCCCGTGCACTCTTCATGCAGCCAACGCTGCTGCTCCTTGATGAGCCTACCAATCATTTAGACCTCCGAGCTGTGCTTTGGTTGGAGCAGTACTTGTGTTCACAGTGGAAGAAGACACTGATTGTTGTGTCCCATGACCGGGACTTCTTGAACACAGTGTGCAATGAAATCATACATTTGCACGATAAGAATTTGCATGTGTATCGTGGCAATTTTCATGATTTTGAGAGTGGGTATGAGCAGAAGAGGAAGGAGATGAACAAGAAGTTTGAGATATATGAGAAGCAGATGAAAGCTGCAAGGAAGTCTGGGAGCAAGGCTGCGCAAGATAAGGTTAAAGGTCAAGCGATGTCAAAGGCTAATAAAGAGGCTGCCAAGAGCAAGGGTAAGGGGAAGAATGTGGCGAATGATGATGATGATGCGAAGCCGGTGGATCTGCCACAGAAGTGGCTTGACTACAAGGTTGAGTTCCACTTCCCAGAGCCTACCTTGCTCACACCACCACTCCTTCAGCTCATTGAGGTGGGGTTCAGTTACCCTGGTCGGCCTGATTTCAAGCTGTCGGGTGTTGATGTTGGCATTGACATGGGAACACGTGTTGCCATTGTTGGGCCCAATGGGGCAGGGAAGTCTACTCTTCTTAATTTACTTGCTGGTGATCTTACCCCATCTGAAGGAGAGGTAAGGAGGAGCCAGAAGCTGAGGATTGGCCGATACTCGCAGCATTTTGTTGACTTGTTGACAATGGAGGAAAATGCGGTTCAGTATTTGCTCAGACTCCACCCTGACCTGGAGGGAATGAGCAAAGCGGAGGCTGTTCGTGCCAAACTTGGAAAGTTTGGATTACCAGGTCACAACCATCTCACTCCGATTGTTAAATTATCTGGTGGTCAGAAGGCTCGTGTTGTGTTCACATCAATATCAATGTCGCATCCTCACATTCTATTGCTTGATGAGCCGACAAATCATTTGGACATGCAAAGTATTGATGCATTGGCAGATGCTCTGGATGAATTCAGTGGAGGTGTGGTCTTGGTTAGCCATGACTCACGGTTGATATCTCGAGTTTGTGAAAACGAGCAGAAGAGCCAGATATGGGTTGTGGAGGATGGCACTGTAAAGAAATACGATGGCACATTTGAGGATTACAAGGATGAACTAATGGAAGAAATAAAAAAGGAAGTTGAAGAGTAATGCTGCTACCAGTGAGTTGCACATTGCTTATTCTATATAGGATAAGCTGGTTTCTTGTCCTGAAATTTCATGTTTTGTTAGTAGTTTTGTTTTCTTTGGTTTGCAGAGTATTCATATGGTTGAGTCTGAAACACTACTAAGATGAGCTGTGCTTGCTTTTTGTATGTTATAAGAGTGTCTGGGAATCTGATATGTTCCTTTTATATGATTTTGTTGCAAATTATCCTGTACTAAGACAATTTTCCATGATATACCTGCATATAAATTGCATTTGCCCATGCTTAATCTACAACATATCAGAAGCTATGCTTAGTTGCCTACATTCGTTGCCATGTATACTAAACATTTGTTCAACTTCATTCCTAGGGTTTGTCAAGGTCTTCCAGTGGTTGATCGTACTTGTTTGTGCATTATGCGCTGTGGAATGAGCAATGATGGTGGCTTAGCTAGCATGCATGTACTTGTTCCTCATAGGGCGTGCATATAAAGATGGCAACTGTAGAACATTATTTGTTTTGTCTATAAAAAATGCTTGCTCCTCAGAGGACGTGCATATAAAGATGGCAACTGTAAGACAGTATTTGTTGTCAATAAAAAATGGTAGATAATACATGCATACTTGATATAACTAAACTGTGCTAAAATGTTGAACAGTTTCACTCTATCTATGACACAAAATGTTGGAACTACAATTACCCTTCTGACTAGTTTTTTGCATACTTGAACTGTAAATAAATAGTCTAAAGAGCAGATGATACTCTGAAACTGCTTTTTGTGGTCGGTCTGCAAAAGTAATGCGCCGAGTGTTAGAGACCGTGACCCTGATGGGCGAAATTCTAATATGTCAACACCATATTTGTTCTGATGTGAGCGTGCCAGGTGACCAACTCTCATGTTGGCAAATGAAGCACATACTACCTGGCTTCTTGATGCTGATATAGTGAGGATGACAACTGATGATGATTTTACTTCTTTGAACAATTTTGTTCTTTCTTAACTAATTTCTTTAGACTTTATTATTATAGCCTTGTTTCTGTTAAAATTTCCTATAAGGCTTCATTTGGAAAGAGGGAATTTTTCCTGATTACTGCAGGAATGGTATTGGGTCTACTGCAGGAATGGTATTGGGTCCAGAAATATTCCCATGAAATTCTTGTATTCCAAACATGGCTTAATGCATTTGAATGTTCCACCGTTTCGATTTTCTTATCCATTTTCATGGACAGTGCTGTTTCATAATGTTTGTTAATTAGGAATATCTCCGTATAAGAGGTTGAATAATTGTACCATGTAATTTAACGTGTATGTCAAGGTCAATAGGCCAATGCCACTAAACTATTGTGCTAATTGGCTACGTTTGCTGTACTCCGGTTGGCGTCAGCTGCCGCGTACTGTCCGCGCAGTCATAGGGTCTATTTGTTTCGGCTATACTTTTTTGAAAAGCTTCTTTTGGTTGTGCTACGGGGTCTATTTGTCTTCGTTTTTCTGATTTGATGTTTGATTGTCTGACTTTTAGATAGGCTGATTGTAATTTTTTAGATGTGAAATGTCTGAAATGCACCTGAGGATAGTAATTGTTTGTTTAATGTCGCTTAACGCAATTAACAACATTTAACGATATTTAACAATATTTAACGACATTTAACGACAATTGACGACTATTAACGACGACTAACACAATTGACGAAAACTATTGCAATTGATGAGAACTACTAATATTGACCACGATTAACGGCAATATATCGTAAACAACGTAATAAACCAAAATTAGCCTATTTAACAATAATTATTACTGTAACAGCCTCAGTTTTAATGAACAGTAATAAAATGCTTTTCATAGCATTTCTGCTCATTTTAAAACATGGGCATTTTTGTTATATTTTAAAACCTCTATTTTCAATCCAAATCCGAGCTTGTTTTGAAGCTTCAAAAGAAAATGCAAGTCAATACTTATATTGAGACCGGAGAAGTATTTTTAACAAAAACTAGATAATTTATCTTGAATAAAAATAACTTTTGTCAATTTTTTAGAAATTATTTTGACCTTATGAAAAATCTTTGTTATCTAGTTAAATCTATTCGGTCAAAGTATTTATTTAAGTATTCTAAAAACATAAACAGTGGTTTTCAAAATTTATCCGGGACATATATCATCCCAGTAGCTTCTCTGAAAAATTTCGTATTTTTATAAATTTATTTGGTATTTTTAAACCTCCGGTCAAACTCTTGAAATTCTATTTTAGTTCTAGTTGACTTTAAACTCAGTCCCTAGCCTCTTGGCACTGTAGCGACTCGAATCATATTGGTTTAGTCCAACCTTGTGTTGTTTGGACTGGCTCAGTCACGTTAGGGCTCAGCCCTAGCCTTCAACGCACGTGAGCCGTCCGATTTTGAAACGAACGAACCAAATACGTTGGGTTGTTCGGACCATCTAAACCACCCACGCAACCTCCACCGTTTGATTTAAAACGGGCGGACCAGATCACTTGGGCCATTCGGACCATCCGAACGCGCCACGTGATCTCCACCGTTGAATTTCAATCGGATGCGCCATCTTAATTGGTCAAAACCTAAGAGCGCCCCACCTCTGAACCGTTAGATTTAAACTCAATGGATCAGATCAAGTGTGCCGTTCGGACCATTCGAACGCACCTTGCAATCTGGATCGTTAAATCTAAGTCGGACCATCCTCATTTTATCGGGCCATACAATTTTCAAATGGAAAAGGCCAACGCGTGCGCGAGCCATTAGATTTAAATTCAACAGCCAGGATCAATTGGGCCTTTCGGACTGTCCGAACATGCTTTGATTGTGTGCCGTTGGATTTAGATCGTACCGTCCTCGTTGAGTGGGCCGTTCGGACCACCCGAACAACCCATTGATCTCAATCATTAAAATCAGATCCAATGGTGTCGCTTTTATCGTGTTTGAAACTCAAAGCGTGCATCTTTAGTGACCGCTAGATTTAGATCGAATGGTCATTATGAGTTGGGCCGTTCGGACCAGCCGAACGCCCTACTCACTGGGCCATTCAAATGCGATCAGACCGTCCTTATTGAATGTGATGTTCGGACTGTCCGAATATCCAAATCAATCTGGACCGTTCATTTACGATCAGACAATCAACATTTTTTTGAGCTCGCTACTTTGTATCTTCGCTGAGATTGACAGTGGGGCCCGTATGTCAGTGACTCAACTTCATCTTCTCCGTGCAAATTCGCCAGCTCCGAGCACATCGCGGCGAGGTGGCGTTGCGCTGTTTTTTTCGCAGCATGCAATTGACACTTGGCACTATTTTGCTGCCATTGTTGCCACGCATGACCTCTCTCGGTCACTCCGGTGAAATGGCTATATAAACCCTAGCTCTCACGCTCGGTCAATGTGATGCCGCAGTGGTTTCTTCCTCATCTCTGGCGTATCCTCTCTTTTTTACACTTGCTCATCTCTTTGATGCCTTGTTATCTTGTTAATGGAAGCTTCTGGCAATGCTTGTAGGTTGAGAACGCGAGCTTGTCCTTTGGGCATCGCCATTGTGGTTTTCTTCGCTCCGGTGAGCTTTCCCTTAGTTCTTTCGCATCACATCGTGCCATATAATCTCAGGAGCAAAACCCCTCAATCAATTTATCTGTTGATTCATAGGATTGTTGGGAATTTGAATTTTCCCCTTTTCTGTCAATAACGGGTTCTTCATCCTCAGCTCCAAACTGGTGAGCCATTGCTCAATCCCTTCTTTTTGGAGCATCTAGGATCTTTGTTTAAGCTATCCTGATCATTAACTCCTTTTGTTTTGGTCTAGGCTATCTTGTTCTTGTGAAGTTAACATCACCTTTTTGTCGGTCACCTTCTTCAGAGCTATTCTTGGCTCTCTGACCATTTTTCGGCTCAGGTAGTTTCCTATTGTCCCTTAGTAGCTTAAGCATGCCTTCGTTTGCACAATGTGCATTCAAATCGGCAAAAGCTCTCAATCTTTGCAGACTCTGTTGTCGGACAAGCCCGACAAAGCTATAGAAGAGTTTTTAGTTGCTAATCCATATCGGTTAGTACTAGTTAGTGTTAATCTGGGTTATTATCTTTACTAAAAATAGTTGGTAGCTTAAGCATTTTGTTAGTTTGCACATTAATACTTTTGATCATACATCTTTTCAGCATTTTTGGTATTTGGTGTTTCTGGATATTCATTTGTTATTTTCCTTTTTGGTTCTGACTTTACTGATGTGAGTGAACCTATTGCTGAAGCTCCAGCACTTGAACAAGTGGTTTATTACCAAGGCAAGCATCCTCTTGCACCATGTTGATCCCAGTTTTGATACTTTAGGATGTTTGAAATACAGTGATAACTGTGTGCATGCTATTTTTGAAGTATCTTCAATCTGTGAGTTAGCTAGTTACATTCCATTATTTGTGGCTTACCCTGAATCAAAATCATACACTTATGCTTAAGATAGAATCCTTGTACTGGTATCTTGTTCTTTAAGTTTTGCTTAGCAGTGCAAGTCTGTAGACGTTAGTTGACTGACAAGCTCCTCTTGTTGGTTTTGCAGAAACACTTTTTGATTTCTATCTTTGGTTTCTTTGTTCAGTTTGTTAAAACTGTTGGTTAAGTTAAGTTTTGTTTGGTAAGTTTGGTTTCGATCTGGACAAGTGGATGCTAGTGATGGTGCCTTCGTGCATGAGATTTGGGAAATGTGGTAGTCTTGTCCGGATTAGTAAGGACCGAACTTTGACCCGTCAATTCTAGTACCTTACATACTTTCACACGCGGTGTATAGACGCTGCTTGGTTAAGTAAGGGGCTGATATTATTGAGTTGAGGAACTGGTGGTGTGAGGACGTGTGTGTTTGATCACATGTTCTGTAGGGCTCCGATTGTAATTTAATATGTGCGAGTGAGCACAGGTTTGGATTTTAGTTTATTGGGTCGGCATTCCCGACACAACATGTGTGCCTCAGTTAGCAGATGCTATCCGTCGTTTGTACTAAGCGGGATTAGTCGCACATGGGTGAATCAACTCAATAATGTCAACTTGCTGAAAAATACCAAGTCTTGGTTTACCTGGCCGGCATACCTAAGGTAGTGTGCTATTTTTCCCGGGGGCTTATAGGTTGACCAAGTCGTGTGGGTAAAGATATACACCCCTACAGGGTTTAAACTATTCGAATAGCCGTGTCCACGGTTACAGATAACACTGGTTTTGATGGTTATCAATGTATAGACTCTATTTTATTTTTTGTCTTGGGTACTGGATTTCAGCATGAAGGGATATTCATGCTTGTTGTTTAGTCAAAGTGGGTAGCCACTTTGATTTTGTTGTGATTATTGTTTAATCTTTTACTTACTGTTGTTTTAGTCCAAACTTGCTTACAAAATGGCTTTTACGAAAATCAGTAAGTGTAGAAGTAAAACTTGGCTTTATGCAAAAACTAAAACAAGTATGACTCTCACTTGCTCAGCCTTATGCATGTACAGATTCTAATCCTTTGTATAGGTTCTACTATACACTTCTTTTAGTAGTTTTGTGTAAGTCTTGCGAGTATCTTTTGTACTTAGGTACTTTAACCACTTGTTGCAGGTGAGGACAGTTATATTTACGAAATGCCCGTTAGCGCCGATTAGGGTGACGCTAACGAGTGAAGCTATTTCTATCCTCCACTCAGTTGCCTGAGGGTTATAAGGGCACACTTGGTGGTCTTTTGCTGTTTATATTTTTTGTTTCCGCTGCAAAAACTTCTGTTAGTTGCTGCTATTCGGTTGCCTCTGTTGAACCGAATCAACCTTGTAAAGTTTTGTTATATATATGTTATCTGTATGCCTTGTATGACATGGTTCAATGTTGTTTATGATATATGTGTAACAGTCTTTGATCTTGGGAACTATTGTAAGACATATATCTGGGAAGCTAATATTGGGTTTATTCCTTGTCGAAAATTATGCTTTCAGGTGTAATTCTTTAACTTGGAATATATTCAATATCAGGGGTCCCCACAACGTTGGTACCAAAGCCATACTGACTGTAGGTTAGAAATAGCATGGTCTCTGTGAAATTATTTTCTAAAAATAATTTCTGAAAATTTAATTATGATATCTTTTATTCCTTATCCATCTTAGTGCTCTTTCTTACCCCAACTTCTAGTTGGATTTACAAAATTAATTTCTATTCACTTACCTTGTCCTTGTGTCTATAGATGAGCGGTTGGTATTTGGTTAAGGAGACTCGTGTTGAAGATGTGGATGGGTACCTGGTGTTGCTGCGGGAAATGATGTGGCGGTCTAACTTCACCTACCAACCGGAGTACGCCATCTATCGCCGAGATCGAGGACCCGGGATGGAAGAGTACCGAGCTGTCGTAAATGTTATTGCAAGACAAGTGACGGGTAGCATTCCCTACTGTATCCAAGTGCATGCCACTTCTGAGGCTATGGCTATCCAGGAAGTTGCTAGTGGGATGATGAGCCTTCTTCGTTGTAATTTGACGGAGTTGTCTCAACCACCTTACTATCATTTTCCTAGGCGAGACCCTGGCGCAGAAGTGAACATGTTCGATGTGATTCAGTTTGGAGAAGACCCACACGTACGCCAGTTGGCGAGGTTGGTCCGCATTATGGACCAAATCCATCGCTGCCACATGTACGAACTGTGGGAGACCCGATGCCGTCTGAGAGAAGCTCAGGAGTACCTAAGGATCAGTGTCAGCATGAATCGCGTTCCTCGTAACGTGCTTTATGGTGACAACGAGACCTCCCCAGCTGCTGCTGCACCACTAGATTATCGACTTCCGGACGTGGCAGGGTTGGTACCCGATTATGGACAACGTTGCCAAGCCCGGATGTCTACAGGCTTTCCTCGCACACAGTGGCCGGCACCCCTTGGAGGTCATAGTCTTTTGTTAGGTTCTCCGAGGCGTCTCATCAGTCCGTTGGATCCTATAGACATGGGATCACCTGGAGCTCATCTTTTAGATGAATTCCTGGTGAACTTTAACCGTGATCACTTTGTTTAGGCCTGGGTTGTGGAGCACTTGTGTTTAGAGTTTTAGCCTATTGGTAGCTGTCCTTAAATAAGTGTAATAGGATAGCCCTTGTAAAATTATGTTGCTGTGTTGGAAAACTTGTTGTTTCGGGTAGTGGCCATGTTGTATTTGAACATATATGGTTGTACTGTGCCGAAGCTTGCTGTGTAATGGATCTTGTGTTCTTTTGGTGTTGAACCTGGTGCATTTCATATCATTGTGCATGCTAAGTTAGTACTTACCTTTGCTGTCCAGAATTCTGAGTTGTGCTCATTCGGGTGTGTCCTTGTTGAGTTGTTAACAATTGTATGGCAACAGTATGATAGGACCTACCACTCGTTCTCGAGCACAGTAGGACGAGGGATCTTCACCCCCAAGATCCTGTTTCGCTCCTATCAATGATCCTTGCCCTCAAGGAGAGCAGGCAGAACCGTCTAGTCGTCATGGTCAACTGGGCGACCATCTTTAGGAATAGCTTCCTCCATCGCCCACAATGGCCGAAGTGCTCTCGCAGATAGAGCACAACAGAATGGACCAGACGCGCATTCTGGAGCAGATTGCGCGTAATACCTCTTTAGCTCCTGCACCAGCTAGAGAGGCGGGAGGTCATCGTGCTCATGGAGGTCTTGCTGAGTTTCAGCGGACTAACCCGCCGGTGTTCTCCAACTCTGAAGATCCCATGGAAGTTGAAGACTGGCTAAGGAATATTGAGAAGAAGTTGTTGATCGCTCAATGTTCTGAAAGAGAGAAGGTATTATTTGCCAGCTATCAGTTGAATGGCACAGCTAGTGCGTGGTGGGACAATTTCCATGCCATCCAGCCTGCCGGACACGTCCCGACTTGGGACGAGTTCAAGGAAGTATTTTGCGAAGCCCATATTCTGGAGGGAGTTGTCATGATCAAGCAGCAGGAGTTTCTCGCTCTTAAGCAAGGGCGAAAGACTGTAACAGAATACCTTCATGAATTCAACTTCCTTGCCCGTTATGCACCTGATGATGTTTCGACCGACCTTCGTCGCCGAAACAGATTCATGAATGGCTTGACTGAAGAGCTGCAGATGGCTTTGGCAGTCCATGATTTTCAAAACTTCGAACATCTTGTCAGCAAGGCCATCATAGCCGAAGGCAAGGGCAAGGCCTTGGATGAAGCCCACAAATGAAAGAGGGCTGCACAGATGGCTACTAGTGGCGGTTCGTCGAGGCCGCGCATGTGGCTGCCTCAACCTCCTCGAGCTCCAGCTCCTCCGAGGTCGCCAGTGTTTGCAGCTTGTCCTCCTCCACCTACTGTCCAGCCGAGAGTTGTTGTGAATCAACCACAGAATGCCAACAATGTTAAGCCTAGCGTTATCTGTTTTCACTGCGGGCGCCCCGGACATTTTGCCAACCAATGCTATGCTAAGGCACAAGGATTGCCTCCTGTTCGGCCTACTCCGGCGCTGTCGAGCGGCCACGACCTCGGAGGTACTGTCAAGCTGATCGGCTCGGGCGAGGTCATGTGAATCAAATAACGACAGAAGAGGCGATTGCTGCACCTGATGTCGTCCTCGGTATGCTCCTTGTTAATTTCAGTCCAGCTATTGTTTTATTTGATTCTAGAGCATCCCACTCTTTTGTCAAGAAGCATTTTGCTAATCTTCATCAGTTAGACATGCATACACTCCAGCTGCCATATCTTATTCAATCACTAGGATCAGTTTTTAAAACTAACAAAATCTGCCAAAATATTAAAATAGAGATTCAAGGGGTAGAATTTCTAGCAGATTTGATAGTGTTAGATTCTCATGGGTTGGTTGTCATCTTGGGAATGGATTGGCTGTCCAAGCATCAGAGACAAATTAATTGTGTCCAACGATCTGTTTCTGTTACAAATGAAAATGGCATTCAAGTTGCTTTTCATTTCAAGCCAGCCGACTCTCATCTTTTTGCTCTGAAAGTTGATACCACCCCTACCTTGGAGATGGTACCAGTAGTTTGCGAGTATCCGGATGTCTTTCCTGAAGATATTCCAGGCATGCCCCCGGATCAGGAAGTGGAGTTCGTAATCGAGCTAGTACCCGGTACTGCTCTAATATCCAAAAGACCTTATCGAATGCCTCCCAATGAGCTGGTAGAATGGAAGAAACAGCTTGGGGAATTGCTTGACAAAGGATTTATCCTACCGAGCTCCTCGCCTTGGGGATGCCCGGCCATCTTTGTCAAGAAGAAAGACCAGACTTTGCGGATGTGTGTGGACTACCATCCATTAAATGAAGTCACTGTCAAAAACAAATATCCTCTTCCTTGCATTGATGATCTTTTTGACCAATTGACTGGAGCCCGAGTCTTTTTCAAGATTGATCTACGATCAGCTTATCATCAGATCAAGATCAGGGCCGAGGACATTCCTAAGACAGCATTTTCTACTCGCTACGGTTTGTATGAGTATACTGTCATGTCTTTTGGTCTGACAAATGCTCCAACATACTTCATGAATCTCATGAATTCGGTATTCATGGATTACTTGGACAAATTTGTTGTCGTGTTCATTGACGACATTCTCATTTACTCTAAGTCTGATGAAGAGCATGAGCAGCATTTGTGGCTTGTGTTGGAGACACTTCGCAAGCATAAGCTATATGCGAAATTCAGCAAGTGTGAGTTCTGGCTTAGGAATGTCAACTTTTTGGGACATGTGTTATCCGAATGTGGTATCACTGTTGATCCAAGTAAGGTACAAGATGCACTAAACTGGAGTTAGCCCAAGAATATTTCTGATATCCGAAGTTTTCTTGGACTTGCGGGTTATTACCGTAGGTTCATTGAAAATTTCTCTAAAATTGCAAGACCCTGACTCAGCTTTTGAAGAAGGAGAAAAAGTTCGAATGGTCAGCTAAGTGTGAAGAAATTTTTCAGCTTTTGAAAGAACTCCTGACCAAAGCTCCAGTTCTCACTCTGCCAGATATTCACAAGAGCTTCGATATCTATTGCGATGCATCTCGCCATGGACTTGGTTGTGTTCTCATGCAAGAAGGCTGAGTTGTGGCTTATGCATCCAGGTAGTTGAGGCCTCATAAAGTAAATTATCCTACTCATGACTTGGAATTGGCAGCCGTAGTCCATGCTCTGAAGATTTGGCGATATTACCTCATCGGTAATCGCTGCGAGATCTATATTGATCATAAGAGCCTGAAGTACATATTCACTCAACCTGATCTGAATATGAGACAAGAAGATGGCTTGAGCTGATCAAGGACTACGATATGGGAGTTCATTATCACCCAGGCAAAGCCAATGTTGTGACCGATGCTTTGAGCAGAAAGTCGCAATGCAACTGCTTGTCGGTGACACCTCTTGCTAAAGGCTTGTGTGCTGAATTTTAGTGCCTAAGTCTTGAGATGGTTGAAGAGGGATTTATCACTGCCTTAGAAGTGAAATCCACACTTGTAGATCAGATCCTTGAGGCTCAGAAAACCGATGCTGAGGTAGCTGAAATTCGGGAAAATTTGAAGGCGGGTAAAGCCAAAGAATTTTCTGAAGATGCCCAAGGTATTATTCGGTATGGCAACCGTTTGGTGGTACCCTCTGATGAATACGGCGGCCCGATCTTCCGATAGGTTCGATTGATTTCGTCGTGAGGACGTTGATGCTTTGAGGCTTCCGACTCGCAGATCGTCACCTCGCAATTCGCTACACCCGCACGACTGTCGTTATCGACCATGCTCGCAAGCGATCGACCTTACCACGAGGGTTATTGTTCCTGCAAGCAATCGAAGCAACTCACAAGAACAAGGTAGATGCAATCTGAATTGTATTGCGAATATGGATTAAGTTCACAAAGTGGGGTTCCTCAAACCGAACAATCAGCGAAACTGCAAAGTGGCAGAATAATCTAAGAAAAACCCAACCCTAAACTATGGCGGCTACTGTATATATATAGGTGGACGTGAGGAGGTCGACCTAGGGTTGTGCGGCCGTGGGGAGAGGCGTACATGATGAGGACATCACTCCTTCGGATACACGCACTACGCGAAACCTTCTAGATCCAGTTGCTAAACCACAAGGCCCTATAACAAGAGCTCGTGCACGTCACTTAAATTATGAGGTGAGCTCATTTCTAGGTGCTAAAAATTTAACTGTGCAGAATGGTATACTACCTAATAATTATGATCTTTTATACTTAGGAATAATGGGAAGGATCCGTCAAGTCCTGATCATCTGCGCTGATTGCGCCCAAGCAAAGGAAGTCCCTCTGATTGCGCCGAGAAGAGATTTTGGGTTGCAGAAGGTCTACGACCAGATTCCCAATGTCTACGACCAGTTCTCCGTGCTCTACGACCAGGTCTACAAGCTCTACAACCAGGTGTACCCGCTCTACGACCACGATGGGAGTTAGTCAGAATCATGGAAATAAGGTGCTGCGTCACCATTCTGGGCCTAATAAGGCCTTGTAAGCATGTCGAGGTAAAAGCCCAGGATGTGTACACCTCTCCCTAAGGTAGCACAACCCTAGGTCGACCTCCTCACGTTCCCCCCTATATATGTGCAGCAACCACCACAGTTTAGAGTTGGGTTTTTCTTAGATTATTCTGCCACTTTGCAGTTTCGCCGCTTATTCGGTTTGAGGAACCCCACTTGTGAACTTCATCTATATTCGCAATATAATTCAGATTGCATCTACCTTGTTCTTGTGAGTTGCTTCGATTGCTTGCGTGAATCATAACCCTCGTAGTAAGGTCGATCGCGTGCAAGCGTGGTTGATAACGCATACTCATGCGGGTGTAGCGAATTGCGAGGTGACGATCTGCGGTCGGAAGCCTCAAAGCGCCAACGCCCTCACGATTTAAATCAATCGAACCTATCGGAAGATCGGACACCGTGCTTTATCAAGTGGTATTAGAGCACTAGGTTGCCCGTTAGGTAATCTCATTTATCCCCTTTTGTTAGTTGTTTTCCATCACCTAGAGTCGTAAAATTGCCCCACAAAAGTTTTAGATCTTAGTTCTTCATTGTCCAAACCACTTTGTGCCTTCGCGATAGTGTTTTCGGTTTTCACGTTGTTGAATTCGAGTCCATCGTCGGTGTCTTTGTTGCTGGTCTAGTCGTGCGTGATCTAGTTTCTAGCGTCGAGTCTTTCTTTATTACGGTCATCGTGTATCTCGGCTTGCCCTTGGTTGCATCCGTTGTTTTGTCTGCTATAGCCGAGATCGTGTCATCACCCTCATCCGACCACGTACTCAGTTTCGACTTCCCCCCCAACTCGAATTCGACCACCTGGTCGGATACGACCACCTCCTCGAGTTCGACCACCCAGTCGGATTCGACCACCTACTCGAGTTCGACCACCTCCTCGTGTTCGATCACCTAATCGGATACGACCACCTCCTCGGGTTCAACCACCTCCTCGGATTCGACCACCTCTTCGAGTTCGACCACCTCCCTTTTCGACCACCTAGCCAAAGTTCAGAGAGAGAAAGAGAGAGAGTATCTTTTTATTACCGTTATACCCCTGCTCTCTGGAAACAGTTTGTGACCCACTCACCTCTTTGGACCCAGAAAAGGTAGCAGAAGAGTTTCGAGCTTGTGTCACATTTGAAAAAAAAAGAGGAAAAGAAAAGAAAGCAAGAAGCAAAGAGTGCAAAAAAAAAGGAATTCAAAAAAAAAAAGAGGAATTCAAAAAAAAAAGAAGTGGAATTCAAAAAAAAAAAAGAAGGAAGAAGAAGGAGAAATCAGTTGCTTTGCGAATTTTGTTCCATTGTGCTTGTATCTACCCTATTTTTTCGACTTGCTTGAGCTAGTTCTAGGAACGCGTTTGGGCCAGCAACTCTGACGAGTACCGTGGACTTTGATTCAGCTTTGCTAATCTGTTTTCATTACTGCTATTGCTTGGTACAAAATTTTGCCTGTCCGAGCTCCACATACTTTCGGCCCTCAGATTTGGATCCTCGCATTCGCCATCCGCCGCGGTCGTACATCCCACCTTCTCTGATCATACCACCTGCTGCAATTGGTAAGAAATTCATAAGAGCTTGGTAAGACGCTTGAGAGTATGTGATCCCACCTCTCACCACCTAGTAGTTGATAGGGATAATATCTTTGTGTTGTCTTTTGTCTTCTACTAACCATGGCAGGTGAGGAATTGGAGGCGCAAGAGTGTGTTTTGAGGGAAGAGCTTACAAGGGTGTTGGGTGAGCACCGCCATGCTATTAATGACGACATTGATAGGAAGTTTGCGAAACAAATGCTACTGCAAACAACTCAATGATAGTATCGCAATGCTCAATACTGCGCATTGATGGTTTGGCCAATCAACCACTGAACAATGGGCGTGTGGATCCTCATGGTGCAGACCATGACTGTGAGTTTGACAATGATAATGAGATGCACAACCACGACGCCTTTGATGCACGACAACGGAACCGGTTGAACTTCAACCGTCAAGGTATGAGAGGTAATAACGTTCAACAACATAATGCACGTGTTAATGATGATCCATATGCTAAAGTCAAGTTCACTATACCATCTTTTGTGGGTGCTTATGATGCTGAAACATATCTAGATTGGGAGTTGACGGTAGAACAGAAATTTAATGCTCACTAAGTTCCTGAAGTGCATAGAGTTAGGCAAGCCACGAGTGAATTTAAAAACTTTGCCATCATTTGGTGGAATAAGGTATGCAACGATGGATTAGCGCCTACTACGTGGGATGCTTTAAAGGTTGCTATGCGTAACAGATTTGTTTCACCTTCTTTTAAACGTGACTTGCATAAGAAATTGCAACGCTTAAACCAAGGCAATAGATCTGTAGAAGAATATTATCATGAGCTACAAATGAGCATGTTGCGTTGTGATATTATTGAGGATGAAGAGCCTGCTATGGCTCATTTTTATGGAGGGTTAAGACGCGAAATTCAGGACATAGTTGATTACAAAGAATATGATAGTGTCCCTAGATTGTTCCAACTTGCATGTTTGGCAGAAAAGGAATTGCAAGGACGACAGCAGAGGCCAAGGAACAATTTTGGAAGCACGTCTACACCAAGATCAATGCCGGGGCAAGTTAAAACAGTCCCACCTTCGGCTACACGGTCTGCTGCCCCCTCCTCGAGTAGGGCGTGTTCAGCAGCACCGCCGACAACATCACATGCACCCGAGGTAAGCAAATCAACTAGTGTGCAGGCACCAGCCAAGAGTTCTTCTTCGGTTACTTCCACGGGCCGTACGACCGGGATTGTTTGCCACCGTTGCAAGGGAATGGGCCACGTCATGAGGGACTGCCCAAGTCAGCAAGCATACCTTGCCACTGAAGACGGTGGTTATGTAAGTGCTAGTGATATTGAGGATGAATATGTACTTGCAGCTAACCTTGCAGGTGGAGGAGACGAGATAGACAGTGATGCTGATGATATAGAGGAACAAGTAGCTGTTGTTAACATAGGGAGTCATGTGAGCCTTGTTGCGCAGCGAGTGCTGAGCGCACAAGTGGAGAAAGCAGAGCAAAATCAGCGGCACAACTTGTTTCAATCCAGATTTCTCATGAAGGAGAGAGCATGCAAAGTCATCATTGATGGAGGGAGCTGCAATAACCTTGTAAGCTCCGAGATGGTTGAGAAGCTTGGCTTGACCACACAGCCACACCCATGTCCCTACTACATCCAATGGTTCAATTCGTGTGGTAAGTTAAAGGTAAACAAAGTTGTGAGAGTGCAATTTTCAGCTGGTAATTACAAAGATAGTACCGACTTTGATATAGTGCCTATGCAAGCATGCTCTTTGTTGCTCGGTAGGCCTTGGATATATGATAATGATGTTTTGCACCATGGTAGAGCTAATACCTAGTCGTTTTCACATAGAGGTAGGAAGATTAAGTTGTTGACTTTGACACCCACTGAAATTTTTAAAGATGAAGTAGAGCGTGTTGAAAATGAAAGAAACACCAATGAGCATGATTCTAAAAATCAGCAAGTAGTAAAACATGTTTTCCCACCTAAAGGGGGGAAAGTGGCACCTACATCTAAGTCAGAAGGAATTAAATTGAAGAGTTGTTCTATGCTTGCCACTAAATCTGAACTTGCTGACATTTGTGATAATGAGCTGCCGTGCTATGCTTTGATATGCAGGGATGCTTTATTTTCCCTTGAGAATATATCTAGCTCTTTGCCTCCTGCTATTGCTAACCTTTGGCGGAGTATGTGGATGTATTTTCATTGAGAACCCCAGGATTACCACGTATTCGAGGGATAGAGCATCACATCGATTTGACCCCGGGAGCGACTTTGACCAGACTATAAATCAAAATATCATCAAAATAAACCACCACAAATTTTCCAATGAAAGGACGTAAAACCTCGTTCATCAATCGCATAAAAGTACTAGGTGCATTAGTTAGACCAAAAGGCATCACTAACCACTCATATAGTCCGAACTTAGTTTTAAAAGCAGTTTTCCGTTCATCTCCCAATTTCATTCTAGTCTGGTGGTAACCACTCCGCAAGTCAATCTTTGTGAAAATAGTAGAACCACTCAACTCATCAAGCATGTCGTCTAGCCTAGGAATAGGATGGCGATACCTTATAATAATATTATTAATGGCTCTACAATCAACACACATCGCCAACTCTCGTCTTTCTTAGGAACCAAAAGAACAGAACAACACAAGAACTAAGGCTTTCTCAGACGTACCCACGGTCCAAAAGATCTTGGACTTGTCATTGAATTTCCTTAGTCTCCCGGATTGGTCCTATCTGCACCACGGTTTAGCAAAAGTCGCTCCGGGATCAAATCAATTTGATGCTCTATCCTTGAATAGGTGGTAATCCGGGGTATCTCACCGAAATACATCCACATACTCTTGCCAAAGGTTAGCAACAGCAGGAGGCAAAGAGCTAGATATATCCTCAAGTGAAAATAAAGCATCTTTGCATATCAAAGCATAGCATGGCAGCTCATTATCACAAATTTCAGCAAGTTCAGATTTAGTGGCAAGCATAGCACACCCCTTCAATTTTATTCCCTCAGACTTAGAACTAGGCGCCACTTTCTCCCCTTTAGGTGGGAAAACACGTTTTGCTACTTGCTGATTTTCTGAATCATGCTCATTGGTGTTTCTTTCATTTTCAAAGACGCTCTACTTCATCTTTAAAAATTTCACGATGTCAAAGTCAACAACTTAATCTTCCTACCTCTATGTGAAAACGACTAGGTATTAGCTCTACCATGGTGCAAAACATCATTATCATATATCCAAGGCCTACCGAGCAACAAAGAGCATGCTTGCATAGGCACTATATCAAAGTCGATACTATCTTTGTAATTACCAGCTGAAAATTGCACTCTCACAACTTTGTTTACCTTTAACTTACCACACGAATTGAACCATTGGATGTAGTAGGGACGTGGGTGTGGCTGTGTGGTCAAGCCAAGCTTCTCGACCATCTCGGAGCTTGCAAGGTTATTGCAGCTCCCTCCATCAATGATGACATTGCATGCTCTCTCCTTCATGAGAAATCTGGATTGAAACAAGTTGTGCCACTGATTTTGCTCTGCTTTCTCCACTTGTGCGCTCAGCACTCGCTGCGCAACAAGGCTCACATGACTCCCTGTGTTAACAGCAGCTACTTGTTCCTCTATATCATCAGCATCACTGTCTATCTCGTCTCCTCCACCTGCAAGGTTAGCTGCAAGTACATATTCATCCTCAATATCACTAGCACTTACATAACCACCGTCTTCAGTGGCAAGGTATGCTCGCTGACTTGGGCAGTCCCTCATGACGTGGCCCATTACCTTGCAACGGTGGTAAACAATCCCGTGCGTATGGCCCGTGGAAGCAACCGAAGTAGAACTCTTGGCTGGTGCCTGCACACTAGTTGATTTGCTTACCTCGGGTGCATGTGATGGTGTCGGCGGTGCTGCTGAACACGCCCTACTCGAGGAGGGGGCAGCAGATCGTGTAGCCGAAGGTAGGACTATTTTAACTTGCCCCGGCATTGATCTTGGTGTAGATGTGCTTCCAAAATTGTTCCTTGGCCTCTCTATCGTCCTTGCAATTCCTTTTCTGCCAAACATACAAGTTGGAACAATCTAGGGACATTATCATATTCTTTGTAATCAACTATGTCCTGAATTTCATGTCTTAACCCTCCATAAAGATGTGCCATCGCAGCCTCTTCATCCTCAATAATATCACAACGCAACATACTAATTTGTAGCTCCTGATAATATTCTTCTACGGATCTATTGCCTTGGTTTAAGCGCTGCAATTTCTTAAGCAAGTCACGTTTAAAAGAAGGTGGAACAAATCTGTTATGCATAGCAACCTTTAAAGCATCCCAAGTAGTAGGCTCTAATCCATCGTTGCAATTCCAAGTTTTTATAACTCTTGTCCTTCCGCTTCAATTGCTTTGTGGAACTTAGTGATGTGTATCTGTCTTCTTGCAACCAGAGTGCATAGCAGATGATGCACCCAAGTACACGATGAGGAGGCACTTTGAGACCTACTTGCTGTGGCTGTTCAGATGGGTGATGTTCCTAGGGTCCCACGGCGACAGCATCGATAAACACATAATCCGGTATGCACGCGAGCTAGCGCACTTGGAGGTGGAAGCGATCCAGCCGTATGCTGGGGCCCGACGGTGCTATGCACAACGTACCGCATCCTATGTGATAGGTCCCACCGAGTTTGGGATAGCTCCATCCTCTTCGGATGCCCACTGCATCTTCAACTGTGGTCCTTCGAGCATTTCCATATCGGACGACCACAGTTGGACCTGGGAGCCTACACCGCCACCATGTACGTCGATGACGACGACGTGGATCGGCTGACCATGGGTACGGTGTGGTGTCGCCGACGGGTAAGTTTTAACATTTATTCTTTTTCGTAATGTAATTCTATTTTTGTGCTAAGTTTCTGTTGTTCTATTCCACAGGTCATCTTCACTCTGATCACTACGCACACGTCCTACCTGGACTATATTATGATGTTTGATCAACTGACGGATGACCGCGTCATCTGGACACTGTACACTCCCGACAGGGTGTACGCGTGCGCACCCCGAGGACTGTCGAGCTTGTGCATGCGAGTTCACGCGTACTGGTACATGCAGAGGAGCTTGGTGCACGATGTCTTTGTGGAGGAGTATCACGTGCACCGAGTGATGCACCAGTTCAGTCTATGATAGGTAGTCACAGTCCCATGGGGGCAGTAGGTGGCGCTGAACGTCCATGGGTAAGTTCACGTTTTATTTCTGTCGTACCATTTGCCTTACGTACCTACGAAATAATCGTTTTGCCTTCCACAGGTACACTAGGAAGGGAGTACCTGCTATGAATTCCTAGGCAGACAGGATGCTCCCTTGGGTTCAAGGTTGGCTCCACGCCTTGGAGGATGTCGTTTAGGAGGATGCTCCCAACGACCCCAGGATGTACGAGGAGTACATCGAGTGATACTCTAGTCGGACGAGGGTTTGTTGCATCAGGGTCCTGGACGACCCACCACAACACGGGGCTGCGACGTCCGACACGTACCCTAGCAAGCTGGACTCTGCATTCCATTGTGTGGTACGTATTGAATGGTCTGTACATCTTATTTGCTTCACAAGTTTTTTGTTTCTAACTTGTTAATTATGTGTACATATTGATCTACAATGGGATATGCACGAGTTGACGACCTTCGTGGGTTGTATGCTCGGGGAGCGCTTCAGCATGATGACGCAAGAGATTAGAGAGGTCATGGACTAGTTCATCCAGCTGGCGTCCTGCCGTAGGCCGAGGTAGGTGGTGGACCCACTTGTGCGTTGACGGGGGATGAGCCACGGTGTGTCATGGCTCACGGCTCCTCACTCGGACGTGGCGGGCGGGTCCTCATGGCACCATGCTGGGAGTACCCCGGCACAGTTCGTAGGTCAACATGAAACACTCACGTCTGGTTGTTTATTTGAAACTCCACTAGTTACTAATGGCAATTTTCTCTGACAAGTGCTGAGTTCCACCCGTACATAGGGCAGGAGTACGCGGAGCTGTCCACTACCTTCATGCGACGAGGTATGTCTATCTTGTTTGCATACACAACATACTATTTCATCATTTTCGCCATGTTTACATGCATAACGTACTATTTCACAGCTCTTACACGCCTTTGGGATGAGAAGGTGGTGTTGCACAAGGAGTCATGCTCTGAGGACTTCGAGTTCGAGGAAGGTGACAGTGGGGCCTTCCCACGGCGAGAGTAGCCAAGTCTCCATGAGGGCTTCACAGCTGCATGGTGCGCCTGGACTGAGCTAGTTGACACAGCACCCTCTCGCGACACCCCTCAGGCTACTCACGTCGGTAGGGTACCTCGGCCGCTAGAGCCATTGACGTACTCACACCAGCGCGCATAGCCGCACTGGGCGAGGGCAGGGGCCACACGTGGGGTACACCCCAAGAGGGCCCGCAAGTAGAGATATTTGTTCTTGTAAATATCAGTCATGTCATGTAAATATTAATTTATATACAACTTACATTATGCTAGTCTCGTCCTTCGATACTATTTGTTCTTGTGTCGATAAGTAACCATGTGAGTGAGTTAGCATCACGACACCCCACACAAACCGTACTTCTAGCCTTTACACCCAGCTTTTGCAGAGCAAGATGACCGCACACTACGACACTACCGTTTCAAACCAAAAAGACTGCACTCTATCAAGCCACCTTTTCAGACCGCACCTGGTCACACCACACTATGCCACTTTTGCAAACCGAGATGACAACGGTAACATCCCAAAATTCACAATTTGGAAAGACATAATAGAATAGAATGAGAATAATTTTTGAGCATATTTTACATGAGAAACTAACTATGCAAGATATTTTTTTGAACTTTTGTATAAAGCAAATAATGAAATTTATACAAACATGTACTTGTAAGAAAAGAATAGAAAGACACGAGAAAATAATAACTATTCATGTCAATTGGTTGGTTTGATTTAGAAAATATCTTTTGAATTTTTTGGTCTAAAATGACTATGCTAACTATGGTTGTGTCCTACAGTCGATATAGCTCTGATATCATCTCTGTCAGGACTCAAAATTGCAAATATGGACCATCTTTGTATTCTGCATTAGTCCAGAGTCACGCTAGTGCACACCGCGACAACATAGATGAAATATCAACCATTCAACGAAATAACTATGAAAGTAACAACTTAATAATAAAGATTAGCAAAGGACCTTATGGTCAAAGTTTACATAGTTTGCCACACAGGGCTTAAAACACAAATAAATATTCTTGTAGCGGAAGAAGAAAAACTCATGGTAGCCATCCGACATGCCCACATGCAATCGAGTAGGGAGCACATCCTAGTTCGCATAGTCTTTGAAGTACTGCTCGTAGAACTCAGGGTTCCCTAGATCTTCCTCAGCAACTGATCAATATGGTATAAAGCCGTTAGTATATACTTAGCAAGTCATAGGAAATAGTATGTAATTAGTATTCGTGCAAGGCTTCAACAAAGGAATAACTGTATGGTTATTTTGCAGAAAGCAATATTGACAGTAAATACAGTAAATAGATTGAAAAGCATAATTGAGAAGATTAAATACATAAAGTAAATAAGTGCTTTGAAACAAACAGTGAACTACCCGTTCACTTCCCATCCATTCCATCGTCCAAACATTTTATGAAAACTATAAACCTCATGTGAAATCCCCAAGCATTGTCCATAACCGGGGACACGGCTGTTCAAACAGTTTTTAACATTCTGTATAGGTTGTACAGCTTGACCCACAAGAGATTATCAACTTATAATGTTGGCCAAGACACACTTTCGTAGGCGTGCGACTAAGTGATTATCACAAGATTTTTACAAAGCTCTGACTTAACCCAGTTATGCCTGCTATGGTTTCACCACCGAAGGGTTACATCCACCATAGTCGGGGCCCCCCTCTTGCGCCATGTGAATCTACCCGTACATCTTGGAACCCACACCACACATGGCAGAACAAAAATCAAGACATTGCTAATTAATTAGTCAGGTCCATCCCATACTGGCCATGTGGTTGTACGATAAGGCCTAGATCAATGGTGCACAAGATTAAATCCTTAGTGATTACTCAGGCGAGACCACCTCATCAAAAAATGGCACCCCCTTTATTGTACGATCATTCTCCTGAGTATGAAACCATTTTGTTCAACTAGGACCAATGGCATCCCCTGCCATGGCATAACAAATTTTAAACGACAGTGGCTACCCACCATGATTCCATATATCATTAAATCAAGTTATCAAGATTAACATTGTGTAAAGGAACCCATCGCACAACTAAGCATGACTAAGTATACTACGCCACCCATGTTGGCATTATAATTATGTCCAACTGATATCAACCCTTCATATGGTGTCTAAGGATACATGGCATTCATGGCATAATATCTATTAGGTAATTAGCTACCCCTGAAATAATTGATATACAAATAGCATGCATGTTGATATAAAATAATATATTTTTGCAATAATGAGTATAACATAATCAAATCTCTACGACTTGCCTTTGTCAGAGATTGGAGTTACTCCTGTAGACCAGTCCAAGCTAGCTTCGGTAACGCTGGATTCTATACGCGCAAAACAAGATAAATAAATTACAATAAATCCAAATAAAATCTAAAAATTATAAAATAGGTATAGATACAGATATATTGAATTTAGATTAATTTAGGAACAAGAATCGACGGAATCAGAGTTTGTATGAAGGAGAACGAGTATTCGGAAGTTTATCGGAATTGGAAATTCCTAGAAATTGAGAAGGAAGGAATATTCCCTAGAAAATTCCTTTTTAGAATTAACATATTAAACCAACTTAGCTAACATATTAGCCCCACTTGCTAGTGAGTCAAGAGAAGAAACAAAGAAGAAAACAGGAGAAAATAGAGGAGGGGAGTGGCGACTAAGGGCAGTGGTGTTGCCGGCGAACAACAGCGCGGGATGGACGGGCGGTGGGCAAAATGGGACGGCGACGTCCCGGGGTAAGAGATGGGAGGTGGCGGCGCGGGCAAAGTGGCACGACGGCGATGCTAGCGGCGACGAGGGAGGCTTGGGGAGCGGCTTAAGGGGCTCGGGGAGCACCGACTCGGCGTGGGCTCGGGGAGCACGTCGGGCCACTCGGGGAGGCCAGAGGGGGTCCAGGGAGGCGGGGCGATGGTGGTCGGTGGCGATGACGCTCCACGCCCACGAATCGGCTGAACCGAGGTGGGGGTGGGTAGAATGAAGTCGGGAACACGATGTGACGCGACAAATTCCTCAAGAAGTGTACCGGGGAGGGAGATCGAGGCGAAGGCGACGGGGCCGTACTTGAGGAAGAAGACGGCGGCGTCGTGCGTTCCGGCCTAATGGAGTCAAGCTAGAGGCTGGGATTTGAGGCGAAATGAAGAGGCGGGCAAGGGGGTCATGGTGCTCCCTTTTATAGTAAAACCGAAGAGGGAAATGACGGGGAACACTGGCGGGAAATGGGCGACAATTTTGTTTCGAATATAAATGCCCTTGGCAACATGAACGGCAAGTCAGTGAAGGCGCATTGATGATGGGACATTGATGACGGGCTCGGCGGTTCACGGCGTGGGCGGCGGGAGCGCGCACGGCATGGCCCGGGGCGGCATGGGGCGACCTAGGCATAGGCGCTAGTCTTCTTTGGCGCTGATCGGGCCGAGGCGGGCGTGCTAGCACAGTGGGGGACAAGGGGTGGCACGGCTTGGGCGCTGGCTCGGGACAAATCAAGGAGCAGGGGTAGCGAAGGTGGCCAGGTGGAAGAAAGAAAGAAAGGAAGGAAGAAAAAGAAAAAAAAAAGGGCTTCGGCCCAAGAGATAAACGAAAATAAAAGAATTTCTGAATTCAAAAAATAAAATAAATGAAGGGAAAAATCCAAGAAAATTCCCTAAAACTCCTTGGAACCTGAATAACTTGAATAAAACAATTTTGAGTTTGATTGAAATTTATTTTATTCATTTATAAATGTTTCCATTTCTAAAATTTTAATTTAAGCTTTAAATTATTCAATAAAATTTAAATAGTTTCTTTTAAATTAAAAGCTTCGAAAAGACTCAAAAATTGGAATGCTACAACACTTATGTTCCCATCAAACCTCGCGCACATGTGTTGCCCAGCGGTTGGTTCGTATACGTAAAGAAATATCCAATAATAAGAAGAAATATCATGTTTTTATTAATTCCGTGCACCTTTTGTATCTTTGATGAAATGTAAGACATTAGTGCATGGTTATTAGGTATTAGATTGGTTATGTTATACTCTGCAATTGTAGAACCATTTCTTATAGATATGCCAAACAAACTTCAGCTAGCTATTCTAATAAAACCATTTAGAAATAGTTGCATTGCCTCCGTTTGGAGGTAGCTAGATCCTGAAGGTCTTAACTTTAATTAGGCCTTCGGTACAGCTCTGGTGAGGACACCAGGCATCGACGTTTGAAGCTTCTTCGACATATGGACTGAGCGTTGACTCCTTGAAACCCGAAGAACCCGATTGTAATTTTTATTTGGTTCAAGGTTATTTATGTAAAATGGGGATTGTACCTACGCTTCGAACCTACATGTGTTGATCAGCACAGATGAATGCGTCCGCAAATTAGCATTTTCATTCTTTTACAAAAGAATAGTAAAACTATTTTTGTATGGCCAATTTAGATGCTTTCATTTGTGTCAGTAGTCATACTTTGAATGTTCATTAGTTGCTTCATTTTCTTATCCCTATTTGCATTCAGTGGATTACGATGACGTCTAGTTCGGCAACTGGCAGACAGCAGTGGTGAAAGTGAAGAAATGGCTAGTTTTGACAGTAAAACAACAGTGCGACCGAACTGCTTTTCTTATTGAGGCGAGTTTATCAAACTCCACCAATCACTGAAGCGCTGTCTGGGTGGTGCGTGCAGTCGATCCCGGAAGCGGATCCTGATAACATAGAAAACTCCATCGGTGAACTTTCGTCGGTAGCAGGTGATTGCCAGCGTTTTCGGTGGGATTTAATAAAACTTTATATCGGAAAAAAATAATTTATCTAATTCTCATTCAAATTCAATATTTAATTCAAAATTTAGATAAATTTCGTCTTTACATTTGAAAATTTCAAATTTATTTTAAAAAATTCATTCGAAATTTTACCCAAATATCCGGTAACCAGCTGTTACCAGTTCAAACGGTGGGGTCCGATAAAATTTTCGAAACGATATAGTTTTTCTTTCCTGATACTCGCATAAAGCATAGTTGGTCTGCCAGTAAAAGGGTTTCATCTCTCGTTGTTTTGCATGGAAGATTTACAAAACTTTGCCTTAGATTATTTCCCTAGAGCTAGAAAGTAAGCTCTTCATCAGTATTCACGAATCAGAATGGAACGGTTTTTCGGAAGAAATATGCCCATGTCATGGAAAGAAAGCGTTGTCCGGTGCTTCTTTATTAACTAATCCAAGAATGTGAGTACAAGTTTCAAACATATGGAAGTGGCACTCTTCCTTAATGCATTGCTACTTCTCCATACTTCGAAATTTTATTCTTTTTTTTCCCTAAGAGCAAGCATATTAATTTGATAAAGTAATCTTCTTCTAATAAAAAAAAGTTTGTAATTAACCACCCCACAATAGATCCATTTATGAGTTGTTACCCTTACTGGAAAAACGAAGTCAAACGCTAGTGTACACGTCCACTAGCTAGGTTAGTTTTTTTAATGAACACTAAAACATTTTTTAAAGAGTGTTTACGGCGGGTACGAATTGAATCAGGGCCTCAGACTAGTATACCCTTGCACTGTACTTCGCTGTTGCTCGTGCATGCCCCTGCTAGAATAGCATTCTGATCATCGAGGGCTTGTTTTGATTGGAAGGGAACTAATCTCTCTCGATTAGAAGAGATTTTTGTTTAAATTTTCCATCAATCCAAAGAGATCGAGTCGGATTGTGTATTTAAACAAGTCTTGAAGGGGAAGACAGGAACTACTGTTCCTCACTGAACTTAAGCAGCAGTTAAAAACTCGATTTACGCCCTTATTCTTCGTCATATGAAGTGGCACACCGTAACTACTAGCCCATGCTTCTGCACTTAATTTTTTTTTCCCTAAGAGAAAGCGGATTGACTGGACAAAGTGATCACCTATAGACTGGCCCAACGATATTACGAGTCCTTGCTTGGACTGGATGAACAAAGCCAACACAATGTTGTATACACGTCGACTTGGGTAGGGTTTTCTCTTGTAGTGAACACTAGAATAGTACTCGAATCTTTGAAAGGAAAGACCAGAACTACATACTGTTAGAATTGAGCCAACGAGTGTTAAGACCTATTCACTCCTAAAATTCTAAAGCATGTATGGTTTAGTACCATATTGTCTAGCCAAGTGGAAGGAAAGCAATTTATAATGAGGAATCATTGTCATCTCTTGAAACATGGATATATGGCATAGGATGACATGAGGAGGCCTATAACTAAAGTCACATATACGTACGCATGCACGCACACACTTATCCGTGTGGGAATCGTGTGCCGGGGTGCAGTCACACCGTGAACCGAGTATACTTTTCTTTTGCTAACCGTGCATTTCCCCCTCTCTCAATTACACTGGTCAGAGACCTGGTCAAATTACAATGGTTGGAGTGTGGTTGGAATGCGGTGGTGGAGGCCATTAACCAGTGTGGTGATCAGTGTGGTCAAAATATACTGGTCAGAGCCATAGACCAGTGTGGTCAAAATACATTGTACGCATGCACGCACATACTTATTCGCGTGGCAATCGTGTGTCGGGGTGCAGTCACACCGTGAACCGAGTACACTTTTCTTTTGCTAACCGTATATTTCTCCCTCTCTCAATTACACTGGTTGGAGACCTGGTCAAATTACAATGGTCGGAGTGTGGTTGGAATGCGGTGGGGGAGGCCATTAACCAGTGTGGTCGAAATTCACTAGTCCGATCCATAGACCAGTATGGTTGAAATATACTGATCAGAGCCATAGACCAATGTGGTCAAAATACACTGGTTAGAGCTGCAAACTAATGTGATCAGAAAACACTGGTCGGAGCTGTAGACCATGGTGTAGTCAGGAGCTGATAAACATTGCTTAATTACCATTAATTAGTTTTGAATTAACAGTTACCAGTGTTTAATATAGGCTTTATTAGACAATTACTAGAGAGAAATTGTATTGTCCTTCGGATCTGGAGACGTCTAGGCCTAAAGAAATAGAGATTCTCCCATTTCTTCCTCTTCCTCTCTTTTCAATTGTGCTAGTGTGCAGTGATGCTGAACCGACTTGTCTGTTCTCCTCGGCATGCGCTAGGAAGGATAATGAGCGGGTATCTCTGAACCATTACTGCAGAGAGTATTTGCACAGAGCGTAAATAAGGTTTCTGGGCAGCGCATCTGCGCGATTGCTCACTTCGCTGCTTCATCTATGTTCTGTACTGCATCGAGCTTGCACTGTTTTTTGTTCTTCATCAAACCTGATTGTAAGTTGTTTGTACGACCAAAGGACTCTGTTCAGAGTACAATGTGTTGCATGCTGTTAGTATAGTTTTATGCCTCTCTAGTTATTTGTGATTTTTGCCTCATAATAAAATCTGAAATTAAAATATTGTGCATATCCCAAACACATACCTTCCCTCGTTGACGATAAACAGAGGTAAAAACTTGGTCAAATGGGCCCATAAACAAACTCAACCAGATAAGACCAAGCAGATCCCCAAATTATTGCCCATAGCAATAGCAAACCTCCCGACGCCACGTGCTCCGCACTTGGGTCCTTTCTGACTGGCTGTTCTGTTCTTCGACTAGTATATATAATAATAATCAGCGACTAATTAAGCGCTCCCAATTAATTTATACAAAATGCTAAGCTACCAGTAAGCACATACGTAACAACATGTAGTGCAACATTCACCCCAACCGCCCTACCAGTAAATCACTGGTAAACAGCTTCTCTAAAATTTCTTCTCCAACATATTAAAGGTCTCGTTGTTGTTAAGACATCTACAATGCAAGATGCTTATACATACAATGCAAGATGATTATACATGGGTATTTAAGAGAGATAATATAGTCACGTCATCAAGCACTCATATAAAAATCATTTCCTCCCGTGCAACCATCTTTTTTGTAAGTGCTTAGATGATTGTATTATTTTTTATTAGATATAGGTATATGCTTAATTAAGCATGTGTTAAGCACCGATGCCTAATTAAGCATGGATACTACAAAATAAACATTTTCTCTATCATACGTGGCAAGAATATTCAGTTTTTATTTGCTAAGCATCTCTTTAAGCACCTGTATATGCTCTTAGAGCATCTACAACAGTCCACGTCAGCTGTTACTAAGGAGTTATCACATGAGCATTTAAGTGATGTGGAGGAGAGAAGGTGATGTTGTTTCTAGATGAAGAAATTAGCAAATTGTTAATACCAAGACACAAGAAACAACCAAATACTTTATTGGAGACTTACTTGTTACCTAAAAACTTGTTTTGTGGGTCCTATTATTTTAAAGCAAAATATACATCAGATCATTTTGCAAGTCGACTTCATTATTGATATAATAAATGAGCTAAAATATTTAGGCCACAAAGTTGTACTTCATTATTGATCATTAAGAATTATGCACACCTGTAGCAATTAAAGTCTTAGACATAAGCTCAAGAAACAATCCATCAAAAAACTTGTTTCTTTTTATTAGATTGAGTACTCTCTCTCCTTTTAGTAACAAGCTAAGAAACAAACTACTGTAAATGCTCTTAATGACGCGTTGATGCGATTTCGTATGTGTTTCCGTTCATACGTGTAACAGCGCTATTAGGGCATATACAATGGTATAGACAGCTGTTGTCTATAGCAACTCTCCATGTCACCTGTAGACAGCACTAAAGACAGCTTATACAATGGTGTAGACGGCTGCTGTCTTTTTAGTTGTCTTTATAGAATACACAATCTTTTAATGCTTTTCTTGTTTCCTGTGCTATAGTCGATTACAGGATTGTAGACAGCATCTTTCTCTCTCTTTATTCTTTTTTATCCATACCAACAAAAATCCTATGTGACAATAACTATAGACAACTGATATAAGTCATTGTACATGCTCTTAGGTTATTCACAATTTCACATAACATCTTCACCACATTATCACCCCACTAAAAACCCGGAAACCCATGCCCAATCACATGGCACCATGCCCTTGACAACTGGGAAAAACGACGCTCTTAACGCTCCCCTAGATCTCGTAGGTGGCATCCACACTCCATCACTTTATGTACACACGCCGGCCACTCGCTGCCTGCTCATTTGAGACTCGAGCCACCGAAAAAGGGAAGCAGAATATATAGATTTTTAACAAGTGTTAGTGTGACAAGCTGCAGCCTTGCAACACTGTATACTACCATGGCAGTGTGGGAGCTTCCTTCTCTCAGCTTCTTGCTTCCTTTGCTGCTGCTGCTGGTGGTGGTGGGGGTTGCTCCCGCCCATGGCTATGGCGAGCTCAAGATTGGCTTCTACAAGGAGTCGTGCCCCGGCGCCGAGGCAATCATCCGCAAGGTTGTCGCGAAGGCCGTCGACGACGATCCGACGTGCACGGCCCCGTTGCTGAGGCTCCACTTCCACGATTGCTTCGTCCGGGTAAAATGTTTTCCGTGTTTTGATATGCTGACCGAGTATTGTCTTCTTTACTGATTCAAAGGTTGCATTAGTTAGTGAACTGAGGAAGATAGAGAGGGAGAAAAATAAAAAGGAAGAGAGGATAAGATGAAGTATATTCGTTCAGAATGGGCCTTTCTACATGCTGTTTGATTGCCTTTTGGAATGCAACGGTATCCTAAGCTGGTTCCAATGATTCACTCACTCACTTGTCCGGAAAAGTGACTCTGGAACTTTATCTATAAAATAGAAAGAAAAGATTCCCCTGGCGAGTGTCAAATTTTCTTTTGACTGTCCTTTCGTTACCTCACAAAACAAACTTTTATCCATCATGGAGTGCAAAAATGAGCAAATTAACAATACAGTGATGTTTCAATTGTTCAGCTCGCTTTGTGATATCATGTCAATGTTTCTTCCGATCAATCGATGTACAGGGTTGCGACGGATCGGTGCTCATCAACTCGACCAAGACGAACAAGGCGGAGAAGGACGCCAAGCCGAACCACACGCTGGACGCGTTCGACATTATCGACGCTATTAAAGAGAAACTGGAGAAGAAATGCCCCGGCACCGTCTCCTGCGCCGACATCCTCGCCATCGCCGCCAGAGACGCCGTCTCGCTGGTAAGCCTCCTTTCATGGTCAATTCCTTCGAGCAATGGATAATATTGCTGGTTGTACCGACCATCGAGCTAGTTTAGTTTAGTATAATTGTTGTTGTGTTGTTTAATTAACTAGGCTACGAAGGTGGTGACCAAGGGAGGGTGGAGCAAGGACGGCAACTTCTACGAGGTGGAGACCGGCCGGCGAGACGGCCGCGCGTCGAGCGCCAAGGAGGCGGTGAAGAACTTGCCCGACTCCTTCGATGGAATCCGGAAGCTGATCAAGAGGTTTGCTTCCAAGGGCCTCAGCCTCAAGGATCTGGCTGTTCTATCAGGTACCGATTCGATCCGTTCCTGGTACTAATATCCGTATTCAAATAGATATTTTGGTAGAGATTGATGGCAAATTGCTTATGGTGACAGGAGAACTAAAACAATTTTTTTCACAGTACGTGTTTTCTATCTTTATCATTTAATCATTTTTTCTAATGCTTAGGGTATATTACTTCCTTCGATCTGATCTACTTGTATTAGCTCCTTGCACGTAGAACAAGAAAGAACTTAATATTTGAGTTTTTGACATAGTTTACCACTATTAGTTCTATATCAGTCTCTCTAATATCACTATTTTGTTTTGGACTGGAGGTAGTTTGACAATTTTCATTATCTTTTTTTAAAGGAATTTATCTTCATTTTAAATGAGATGGAAGTGTGTACACCCACACGTGCCTTGGTAATCTTCAGTCATGAGACGTGTCAGGAAGAATTGCTAAGCTTTTCTTCCTTTCGAGAAGTAATTGTTGTGGTTTTCTCGAAAAGAGTAGGAGGTCACACCATTCAAGGAACAATAAAGAGATAAGTCAAATATAGAAAAGTAAGAAAACAAAAGGCATTTCAAATTGAAATGATAGAAAACCAGTGAATAATTTTAATTCGATTTGGGACACACTGGTCCACTCTGTTAAGCGCATGATTAATCTTGGTCCTCATTCGTTTTGTCATGATTTCTTAAAAGAGTAGTGCATCTGTACATCTCACAATTCAAGAAATGGTCAGTAAAGAGACAAGTAGAATACTATAGTCTTATGTGACAAAGTCAAAGAAATAGAAAATTGAAAACAAAAGATTTAGCAAAATTTATTCTGATTCTTTTTCTAGACATTAAAAGTGCATGCTTGACATATTTACCTAGTAGTTACTTGTATATCCATCACTCTTAACACTATTTTTTTCTTCTTAAAAAACTAACAATTCCACTGATTGGTGGAAAATGCTGCCTAGAAAACCAAGGCGACGAGATACAAACTAAAATCAACTTGCTACAACGGAATCTTTCTTGGACCATAGGTAGTATAACTACAATTTGGCATAATTTTGTTCGTTGAGTTCGCCCCCTTTTTGTTTTCTTTTCCCAAAAAGTTATCGATCTGAGCATTGAGTTTGCACGTCGGCCAGCATATCCAACCGGACCTACCCAATCGCTAGCTCGAGCCTGAACTAAAAAAAGAGAGAGGAGTTATTGTTTTGAAGTATACATGCTCAGTAATGTTCCCAAATAAAAGACCAATTCTATATTACCCTGTTCTAATTAGTACATTTCATTACGACAGAAACCACCTGTTTAAAATCTACATTTTTTTGTGACGTGTTTATAATCTAGCTGTCTGAAGAAAATTAGCAGCAGCTCAATGATTTAACTCCTGATCTAAGTACATTAATACAGTACATGATGCTATTCAGGTGGCCACGCGCTGGGGAACTCGCACTGCCCATCGCTCGCCAAGAGGCTGCGCAACTTCACCGCACATTACGACATGGACCCGACCCTGGACGCGACGTACGCCGCGAAACTGAAGCGACAGTGCAGGAAGCCCAAGGACAACACGACGCAGCTGGAGATGGTGCCCGGGAGCTCGACGACGTTCGACGCGACCTACTACAGCCTCGTCGTGGAGAGGAAGGGCCTGTTCCACTCCGACGAGGCCCTGCTCAAGAATGACGTGACCAAAAAGTTCGTGTACGACTACATGAGGTCGGAGAAGAGCTTCTTCCAAGACTTTGGGCTGTCCATGGTGAACATGGGCAGGGTTGCCGTTCTCACCGGCAGCCAGGGTGAGATCAGGAGGAGGTGTGCCGTTGTCAACTAGCTAAGCCAAGCATAGCTACTGTGGTGTCCTTGCCCATTTGTATTTTGTAATGTGGAATTGCTTCGGTTTTTTTTCTAGAGATTTAGGAGTGTTTTGGTTTTGAAAATTTAAACGTTTGTGCTGAAGTTTGTAACTGTAATGTTGATGGAATGTGCTAACATGTTCCATGTTTTCGATACGTTCGGCATCATGACTAGTGGCAAGTAGAATCGAACAAAGAAACTCGAACAGGATCGTAGCCTATGTCTCTTCTTTACATAAAATGTTCGTTTGTGTTTGTATTGTATACCAAACTAGGGTCAATTTTTATTATTTAACTTTTTAATTTATTTCCATTAATAACCCTTTGGTCCAATTTATTTTCAAATATGACCTTTTTGGCCACACAAATAGTACTGCCTGTTGGATACTTAATTTATTTTCTTGAGTTTGAGAAAGTCAAGTTGATTTTTGATCTGCATGTATACTGGAGAAGCATCCAGAGATGCATGTCGGCTAATGGTGAGCTACATGCAGAGCTAAGTCGGTAGAGGCCATGCCAAAGTGAATTTGGTTTTGACTATGATCTGTAAAGGTAAATGAAAGTTCTAGTCTCTTAGTCAGCATGTAGTATAATTAAATTGTACACAGTAAACTGTGAGGTTAAGTCGGTTTGGGTTAAGTCGGTTTGCATGAGCCAATAAATAGAGTTGTATATATCTTCTGTAATGCAAGCCTGTAAGCTTCAATACTAGTGTGTGCATGTGAAATATGAGAGTTTGAAAATTATACTCCTCTGTTTCTTATTCCTCTGTCTCATTGCTTCTTGAGCTAAATTCACCAACAACTGGTATCAGAGCCCTAGGTTCGAGTCGGGTGTAGCAGAGTAGCGCGGCGTGTTCGTGTTATTTGTCGGAGCCAAGGTTATGGCTTCGAGTTCGGGCGTCGGAATGGCGCAGTCGATGATTCCCGTATTCTCAGGAGAGAATTACGATATGTGGAACACCAAGATGTGGACATTGCTACTATCACAAGGATTGTGGGATATTGTGGAGAATGGCTACAAAGAGTATGCTGCTGAAGATGTTCTTTCACCAGAGCAGAAGAAAACTCTGGCTGAGAACCAAATGACGGACGCCAAGGCCTTGTTTCTGATTCAACAAGGTGTTGCGGAAAGTCTGTTTTCGCGGATTATCGGCGCCAAGAAGTCAAAGGAAGCTTGGGACAAGCTAAAGGAGGAGTTTCAAGGTTCCGCAAAAGTTTTAGCCGTAAAGCTACAAACTTTGCGAAGGCAGTTTCAAAATCTGCAGATGAAGGAGTCCGAGAAGATAAAGAATTACTTCTCAAGGGTCATCGAGGTAGTGAATCAGATGCGCACCTACGGTGAAGAGGTTTCTGATCAAAAGATTGTTGAGAAAATTTTGATCAGTTTACCAGAAAAGTTTGAGTACATTGTTGCTGCAATTGAGGAGTCGAAGGATTTGGCGACCCTTACTGTGCAACAATTAATGAGTTCATTAGAATCTCATGAAGAAAGGAAGCTACAGCGAGCAGGGAGTTCAGTTGAAAGCGTCTTCCGCTCAAAGCTGAGTTTTAAATCCTACAATTCAAGAAATGGTGGAAATAATCAAAGAAGAGGTGATCCAAATAAAGATATGCAGAAGAAGCCAGCCGAAGATAAAAGAGAAAAAGGTATGACTAGTTCTAAATTCTAGGGTGATATTTGTAAAAAGTCCGGTCACACTACAGATAAGTGCTGGAAGAAGATGACTTGCAATAATGCAAAAGGCAAGGTCACATTGCCAAATATTGTAGATCCCGAGAGAACACTCAGGCAAATTTTTCAGAAGAAGAGAAAAATTCAAAAGGGGCAGTTTATTCTTGCCAAATTGCCCAAGATGAAAAAGAGGATACTTGGATTGTGGACAGTGGTTGCACAAACCATATGTCTTCCAATCGGGATATATTTCAAGATGTTGACTCATCATATCAGGCGAAAATTCGCATGGGAAATGGTTCTTTAGCCCAATCTAAAGGTAAGGGTAGTATAGCTGTCCAAATGGAAGATGGTCAAAAATTTATTCGAGAAGTTTTATTGGTACCGGATTTGAAGCAGAATTTGCTAAGTGTTGGGCAACTGCTAGAACATGGGTACACTGTTCACTTTGAAGATTTCTCTTGCAAGATCCTGGATTGCAAGAAAGGGAACCACCTTATAGCAAAGGCGAATATGGAGAAAAATAGGAATTTTTCTCTAAAAATGAGTTATCCCACTCAATTGGCTTTATATAGTGAGGTTGGTGATAACTCTGAATTATGGTATAAGAGGTTTGGCCATCTCAACTACAAAGCCTTGAAGTTGCTCAGAACCAAAGGTATGGTACAAGGTTTACCATTTATTAATTTGAAATCTGATCCATGTGAAGGTTGTATTTTTGGCAAACAAATTCGGGCATCTTTTCCACATGAAGGAGCTTGGCGAGCACGTGCACCTTTGGAGTTAGTGCACAGTGATATTGTCGGAAAAATACCAACTATGTCAGAAGGCAAGAATTGGTATTTTATCACTTTTATTGATGATTATACAAGGATGACATGGGTTTATTTTCTAAGAGAAAAGTTAAAAGCACTAGAAGTGTTTAAGAAATTCAAGGCTATGGTGGAAAACCAAAGCAATCGAAAAATTAAAGTACTTCGCAGTGATCAAGATGGTGAGTATATCTCAAAAGAATTCGAGAAATATTGTGAAAATACTGGTATTCAAAGGCAATTGACAGTAGCCTACAGTCCTCAGCAAAATGGTGTAGCCGAAAGAAAGAATCGGACAATCGATGATATGGCAAATTCTATGTTAAAAGAGAAAGGTATGCCTAAATCATTTTGGGCAGAAGCTGTGAATACAACAGTTTATATTTTGAATAGAAGCCCAACAAAGGCAGTTCTAAATTGCACACCATTTGAAGCATGGTATGGTCAGAAGCCAGTAATTAGTCATATGAAGGTATTTGGTTCTATTTGTTATGCCCAAGTACCAACTCAAAAGCGAGTTAAATTTGATGATACGAGTATTCGTTGTATATTTGTCGGCTATGCTGATGGCACTAAAGGATATTGGCTTTATCACTTGGAAAAGAAGAAGATCATAATCAGTAGAGATGTGATCTTTGATGAGAAGGTTTCCTGGGATTGGGAAGCAGCTAAGATTCAAAAGAATCAGATAATACCAACAACGGTTATCTCACTAGGCCAACCGCAAGTTTCGGTTGAGCAACAGGAGCAAGGTGATGCTCCAAGTCAAGATGAATCAAGTTCAAGTTCTAGCTCAAGCCCGAGTGCTGATGAGCAGTTGAGTACGCCAGAATCAGCTCCACGATGAGTAAGGAGTCTGGCAGAAATATATGAGTCATGTGGTTACTCTGTTGTTGAACCACAAAGCTTCAAAGAAGTAGAAAAGCACCAAAATTAGGTAAAAGCCATGGAAGATGAGATTCATATGATTGAGAAGAACAACACTTGGGAGATAGTTGATCGACCCAAGAATCGAGAAGTTATTGGAGTCAAATAGGTTTATAAGTCAAAGTTAAATCCAGATGGCTCAATTCAAAAATATAAAGCAAGACTTGTGGCAAAAGGCTTTAAGCAAAAGCCTGGTGTTGACTAGACATATGCTCCAGTTGCAAGGCTAGAGACAATACGAACAGTTATTGCTCTAGCAGCTCAAAAGAAGTGAAAGTTATATCAACTTGATGTTAAATCGGTATTTTTAAATGGCTATCTCGAAGAAGAGATTTATGTCAAGCAGCCAGAAGGATTTTTGGTTGAAGGGGGAGAAAATAAAGTGTTCAAGCTTAAGAAGGCATTGTATGGCCTCAAGCAGGCATCAAGAGCATGGTACAGTCAAATCGACAAGTACTTCATGCAGAAAGAATTTGAGAAAAGCAAGAGTGAGCCTACGTTATATATCAAGAAAAGAGGTACAGATATATTGGTTATCTCATTATATGTTGATGACTTAATATATACAGGTAATTGTGAAAATATGATACCAGAATTCAAAAAGGATATGATGGAGACATATGAAATGAGTGATCTCGGCTTGCTACATTATTTCCTAGGTATAGAAATATGCCAAAATGATAATGGCATTTTCATATCTCAGAAAAAGTACGCAGAAAGTATTTTGAAGAAATTCAAAATGCATGATTGCAAATCAGTTACAACCCCCTTGATGCCGAATGAGAAACAGAAATTAGAAGATGGAGCAAATAAAGCAGATTCGACAGTTTACAGAAGTTTAGTTGGGAGCTTGTTATACTTGACTACGACACGACCAGATATTATGTTTGCCTCTAGTTTGTTATCAAGGTACATGAGTAGCCCAAGTCAATTAAAATTTTTCGCTGCAAAAAGAGTTTTGCGATATGTCAAAGGAACATCAGATTATGGCATTTGGTATAAGCCAGTTGAAGATTCAAAACTAATCAGATATACAGATAGTGATTGGGCAAGATGCCTTGATGACATGAAAAGTACGTCAGGATATGCTTTTTCGCTTGGTTCAGGTATATGCTCTTGGTCAACAAAGAAGCAAAATATAGTAGCTTTGTCTTCAGCTGAAGCAGAGTATGTAGCAGTAGCCTGAGCTGTCTCACAAGCAGTTTGGTTGGGGAGAATAATTGAAGATATCGATGAAAAACAACATCAGCCAATTACAGTTTATTGTGATAGCAAATCGGCCATTGCAATAAGTGAGAATCCAGTCAGTCATGATAGAACCAAGCATATTGCAATTAAATATCACTACATTCGAGAAACAGTTGAGCACCAAGAAGTTAAACTGGAATTTTGTCGTACAGATCAACAAATGGCAGACATGTTTACAAAGGCTTTGTCCAGAGAAAAATTTATTCATAATAGAGAACTAATTGGTGTCTACTTAATTTATTTTCTTGAGTTTGAGAAAGTCAAATTGATTTTTGATCTGCATGCATATTGGAGAAGCATCTAGAGATGCATGTCGGCTAATGGTGAGCTGCATGCAGAGCTAAGTCGGTAGAGGCCATGCCAAAGTGAATTTGGTTTTGACTATGATCTGTAAAGGTGAATGAAAGTTCTAGTCTCTTAGTCAAGATGTAGTATAATTAAATTGTACACAATGGCCGTGAAGTTAAGTCGGTTTGGGTTAAGTCAGTTTGCATGAGCCTATAAATAGAGTTGTATATTTCTTCTGTAATGCAAGCCTGTAAGCTTCAATACTAGTGTGTGCATGTGAAATATGAGAGTTTGAAAATTATACTCCTCTGTTTCTTATTCCTCTATCTCATTGCTTCTTGAGCTAAATTCTCCAACACTACTATGCCATAAGGTAAGTCAAGCGACACGCCAAGAAATGGCATGTTTGGCCGGCCACTGGTGGTGCCGCCACAAAACAACACTATCACAATGGTGTGGCAAGGTGTGGCCACACCAAGATTGATGGCACGTCAGAGTGTTTTGGCCATGCTATGAGTTACGGCGGGGCCATATTTGGTATTAAAGTTAGGGAGGGTTATTAATAAAATATTTTCAAAATAGGATTATTTAATAAAAAATTCACTAGAAGGTCCTGAGCAACCAATAAACAGTGATCCTTATGTGTCGCCGTGCGTAATGCGACAGTTTGGTGTACACCAAGTCGAGCCCCCCGGATGGCAGGCTCCTACCGCGAGCCGTACACCTGTGAGTCCAACTTCTTCCGAGTAACGTTTACACTTCTTACGTCTTATTTTCTAACATCAATTCTTTCGGAAATGGAGGCGATCAAGGGCGGGTGGGCATATTCAGGACTGGTACTCAGTCCAACATGAGTAGACTACATCATGGACGAAGAGGGCGCACTTGGATGTCTTTCATGAGCAGCGTCCGTACGACGTTCGAACGTACGCTGAGTACATGGAGTGGTACGTGCCACGGTCCCACGCAAGACTCGCCCTTCCTCCACTAGAGCGCCCGGAGAAGGTCACGCACCAGCAAAGCCTCCACCGCTCATTCAATCATCGCAGCGCTTCACGGTGTGACGACGCCGTAAGACACTTATGACCTCTGGTCGTTTCATTGATGATATTTGTACTCTTCGTTAATGAACCTGTTATGTATGTCACTACAGTGTAGTGGGTGCAGCGCATCGGAGTCCGCCATCTGCAGCCCAGACACAACATCATTGGGGATGATGAAAACTTTGAAGTACATCTTTGTGGAGTCGAAGAAGATAATAAAGAACTTAACCTACGGTCGTTCGACGGATGACATCCTATGCATCGGGCACTAAGTGGGGGGGGGAGGGTGTGCTCACCCGCTAGGTCACCACGACCTAGCGAGTCTGGTCGGCGTCGCAACATTCCCCATTGGTCATTCACGGGCCAGATCAGCTTGGAGGTAAGTTATGTACAAATCTATGTTCTGTTTTATGGTTATGTCTTAAGTTCCACTAACATCATGTCGTTCTCCCGCCATAGGTCCATAGGGATGAATCACTTCTACCGCCCGCGTTCGGTACACAGAATAGCGCTCCCCCTCGGTCATCTGCACCGCACATCCGGGAGGTACGAGATTCTCAGTTTACGTCCAGAGTGTTTATGTGTACTAACATCGTTCTATCTTGTAGCCTTCAGTTCACTGTGGGGGTGACGGCCAGTTCACGTCGACTGATGATGACGATATGGGCCTATCAGTTCCTAGCAGGGAGTAGTACACGTCGTCAGGGTTTGAACCATGGCAGCTAGGGTTTGGAGCATACGTAGGGCAGAGCTCCTTTGGGTTCGCCGTCCCATCGTACGTCCAAGGCTAGAACTCATCCGGGTTTACTGGCACATCGTACATCCAAGGGCAGAGCTTATTCGCCTAACCGGAGTTGCAGGCATTGTACATTGTGGGCGTACAACCCGGGAGTGAATTTATAGAGTCCATCGTTCATGAATTCTTCAGAGGTGACTCCCAGGTCGACATGCCTCATTAGGATGACATGTACACTTACCAGACTCTGTTGGGCTAGAGTCAGTCTGCTGGTCCACCCTAGCCCACTCAACGGTCTCTATACCCCCTCTGTTCCGACACGCGCTCTCCGGATTAGCTCACGTATCCCACAGAACATGCCTGACGCAAAACATCCAGGCACACGCGAAGGCAGCCGCAACGAGCAGAAGGTAGTGGCTCAGACGAGTGAGAGCCATATTGTATCTTGTGTTATGAGATTATGTTTTGGTATGTTTGTATTTATATTTTGTTTTGCTATATTTGTATGCTTTTTTGGTTGTTATGTGTGCACTCTTGCGCCATATTGTATATCGACATCTCCAATGGAGTTGCAATGTAGCTTTTTTCATACATTCCAAGTCATATGAAATCATGAAACCCTAATTTCTGAAACCTAAAATCCATATTTTCGCGACCTAAATTCTAAATTTTTTAGACAATTCTAGAACACATATAAAATTGTTGAAACAGTACACAATGAAGTCCAATGCGTGAGGAGCCTTCAAAACAAAATTCATTATTTTTGGAGCTCATTTTCTATATTTACAAATTCGTACAAACAATACACTTATATGAAATTGCAAGAAAAATTCGGAACGAATAAAATTATGGAAAATTTACACAAGAAAGTACACCGTGTTGGAAGGCTCCACATAAAATTTCATAATTTTTTTAACGCATTTGCTATATTTTAAAATTCCTACAAACAGCACCGAAATCGCGATGAAACCCTAAACCTAATTTCCGAGAGAAGAGAGAATAGGAGGGCCCATCGCACGATGGCCATGCAGAAACGGGGCAAGTGGCGGGCGGGGAGGGCCTGCCGTACGGTGGTTGTGTGGCAGGGGGCTATTTCTGCAACAACAAAAAAATGAAGACGGTCATTGTTGTAAATACAAGATGAAAAAGAGCCAAAACAGCAAAAAATTCGAAGTCTCAACAATTTAACAATTTAAGGATGCCAAGTGAAATTTGCATGTATTAGGGTAAATTGAGTGGCAGAGATCTTCTTTTAAAAATGGGTGTTTAGATCGTACTTAGATCATACTTATCAATTCCATTCCGGCACCGGCCAAAATAGCCAGAGCATGCTATACCGGCATCCAAATCGGCACACCGTAGTCTCAATCACGTACCGGTCTCAATACCGGCCATTTCGGCCCATTCCAATCAATTCCGGTCATTCCGCTATTCCAGTCATTCCGGTACTGATAAAAAATAAAATAAAAATTGAAGTGATCACTTTTTTGAATCAGCTCGAAAGGTCGAGTCCAATACTACTCCTTCCGTAAGTGAAATTATGCTAAACTAGTATGCTAGACTATAGTAAAATGTATGAAATTATGAACTCATGTTATATTATTTAATTACATACAACATTTATATTTATGAAGTAATTGAACTATGCGTTATTTTTATTCTATGATTATGTATTTGAAGTGATATTCTAAGTGAAATTATATGTACCTATAATTACATATATATATTTATAAATAAATAAATATTATTATATAAAAAACGACGTCGGAATAAATCGAATCGGTACCGACGTATTCGCATCAAAGCATGCAATCGACTTCAGAATAGAATTAAGATTTTTTTATTAATTAATCTTTTTTTGAATTTTATTTTAAAGTTAACCCTCGGCGTACTTTATTTCCAATTCTGACCTCTTTAGTCACGCCACCACCCTTAGTGTGACAAAGCAACTTTGTCACACCAGTCCATTTCTGGTCAAACTTTTGTCATACCACTGGAAGTGGCGTGACAGTGTTATTTGGTCACGCCACAACCAGTGGCGTGACAAAAAGTGTTATTTTGGGGATTTATCTTAGCGCGTGACAGTGCTGTTTTGTCACGTCACCACCCGTGATGTGACTAAAAGGGTCAGAATTGGAAATAAAGTGCGCCGATGATTAACTTTAAAATAAAATTCAAAAAAAAGTTAATTGATAAAAATAGTTCTAGAATTAATAACTATGGTTTAGATACAATAGAAAATCGACCGAGTGTACGGTTAAGATATGTCCTGAATATTCCTAGCGAAGCATCGGCAGCCGCAATGACGAAGCCGGCGCCAGAGGCGTCCGTGTACCTGATCAGCACGGCCGATGAGTGGGCGGAGCTTGAGCGCACCGGCTGCACCCTCGGCGGCGATCTCGACCGCTCCACCGGCTGCATCCACCTCAGCGACCTCAACCAGGTATACCCAGCCAAAATAATATCTCTTTGATTTCTTCCGACCTACGAGCTCCCTAAGAATTTCTCGATTTGTCAGATGTGTGCTTCACTATAGATTTTAGTTGAGATCTTGTTCCCTCTGATTTGTTGGTAGATTTTTCGGGTGCTATTGTGCTTCTCGATTTGCTGTATGGAATCAGGGATAGACAACGAACTCGTCGAATATATATGGCTTGGAGAAGGTCAATGTTGGGAGAGGTGCCTTTTCCTGCATGATTTTGTTGATTTTGTGGATCCAGAATTCTAATCCCTTCATGATCGTGCGATTTGATATGCTATTTGGCAGCAGAGCTTCGTGTTGCCGCGTGGAGGTTTGGGGCATATTGTCTTTTTTATGCCCAGTAGTCCGTACTAGATGACATTTCGACTGTATCTTTGAGATGATTTAGGATGACAGTGAGTAATGATCCATAATTGATTTTGAGAACGAGATGCAGAGTAATGCAATTGATAAGAACAATTGCATTAGAGTGCATTGTACCGAAAGTAAATCAAATTCTGCAAATTTATTCTATTGAAAAAAGTAATGCAATTTTATGATGCATTCTTAGCGGAACTATGTTTTCATGAAAAGGGACAAACATTTTTTATTTATATATTTTCCCAGATACTCTTACTCCATTAGTTTGCAGATAGTTTACTTATAAACTTAATATTCCCATTGACATTGTGAAATTGTCACACCTGTTTAGGTACTGTACCTGTAAGATGTGTCAGTTCTACCATTACAACTTCACTTAAATCAATATTATTTCTGTTCCAGGCAACTGTTTCAAATTTTCAATTATGTACTTATCATCCCAAAGCCAAGTTTTACAGGAGAATTCGTGTTATGATTTGATCTGGAGGTTGTTTCAATATGAATTTTATCCATTCATCCATGTTTATCTCTTTTGTATCTTTGTTCTTCAAAAGCCAAGTTTATTTAACCATTGACCAGGTGTAGGTGAAGATGGCACTAAAGAATTTCTTCCTTGAACGGAATGATCTATACCTATTACAAATTGACACTGCCAAGGTATTGATATTTAAAATTCCATTAGATTTATCTCCTAACAGATCATTTTAATTCTCCTAACAGATCATTTTAATTATTCAGGAATTTGCCAAGTTTTTGTATATCTATTTGCAAAATATATATTTATTGTGTTTTAGACTTTCTGCGTTCATGTTTATTATTTTACTTCTCTATATGGGAGTTGGGACACACAACACAAACTCCCACGCATAGATTGATCACTTGTTTGTTTAGATGGATAGCTAACAAAATGGAAAGCAGTTGGCATTTTGTTCTGATAAATTTCTACTACTTTATAATTTAGCAGAATTCATCTGTTTATTGTGCCAATAAATTCACGTAGATTATTTGCTCTTCTTGTTTACCTTAGCTTGCAGATGGCTTAGTTTATGAGGCAGCTGATGATTCTAAGTTTCTAACTACTTCCCTCATTTCTATGGCCCTGGTCGGAGCTTTGAACCCCTTCATCTAGGTGCCGTTGTTAAGGCACACAAAATTGAGCTGGTAAAGAATGTTTTTTCCTGCAGTCTACTTGATGGAGTGGCCATATGAGTGATGTGTAAAGTCTCACACTCGTCCCTTGTTTTTGTAATGTTTTTGTAAGTTCTGTTCCAAATCTTTGCTTTTTATACTGCTTATAAAGTTCATTTGCTGATGTCAAATGTGATAATTAAATGTTGTTATCCAAATTTATCAAAGGTAGGTTGTCCGCATGCTTGTTCTGGTGAAAATTTTAAATTGAGTCTAGCCTATTAGAAGTTTAGAACTGTCTTGAGACCTATGGCGATCATTCTGGGTCAGGGTGTTCATTATGCTAATGCAAATAATGTAGTGTGTTTCTTGCTATCATGTTACATGCAGTGGCTTGTAGTATATATGTAGGTAAATACTCTTATGTTACCGTGGGTTAGTTACGAAAATTCTAAAACCAAATCAGAAATTTAATTATTAACAGCACCCTTTAAAAAATAATGAATAAAAAGTTCACATCATAGCTTAAAAGAATCAACCTAGAAGTGAGGTGGAACAAAAGAGGCAAGCATGAGTGTGCGAACTATCTCGAGCAAGTGACGATGCTTACGTTTAGAGACATCGTTCTGAGTGTGAGCACTAAGACAAGAGTACTGGGGAAGAGTACTCTGCTTAGCGAGAAAACGACGCAAAGCAGTAGACAGGTACTCGTCAGCAGAGTCAGCACGAAACACACGAATGGCCGAATCAAATTGAGTGTGAACCATGGTGGCGAACATCTAGTAAATAGAGAGAACCTAACTGCGAGATGACATGAAGTAGATCTAAGTACGACGAGAATAATCATCAATGAGAATCGCATAGTATCGATGACCCCCTTTTGAAACGAATAGAGTTGGACCCCAAACATCGGGGTTAACAAGATCAAAAGGACGAGTAGAAACATAATCACTAGAGAGATAGGGGAGCTACAGCGGCTTGCTAAGCTTGCAACACATACAATGTAAAAAGGTGTTATCAGAAACAGACCTAAGAACACCACGACTTACTAGTGATGATAGACGCAATCCACAAAGATGACCCAGACGATGGTGCTAGTGAGCGAAGGAAGTAGTGGAGGACGCAGCAAGACCAGAGGTAGTGGTAGTGGCTGACTAGCTGGTGGAGACAGCAGAAGGAAGATAGAGCCAATCGAGCTCCCAAAGATGTTGCGAATCACGACGTCGAGGGCCAATACCAAGTAGAGTGTCCGTGCGGCGGTCTTGAACACAACAAGAGTCAGACTTAGGAATAACACGACAGTCGTGATCAGTGATTTGACTAGCCGACATAGGCTGCATACTAAATTGAGGAACATGAGAGACTACAAGAACATGAAAAAAAGAAGTGGAAAGGGTGCTTCGGCCTACAATAGGAAGAGGTACCATCTGCAGTCTGAACAGTGGAATAAAAAGCTGTAGGACTCACAGAAGTGAGGTGTGTAGAATCTAGTGTCACGGGAAAGGAAGGACCAGAGTCCAAGATCCACGGAGACAAGGTACCTGACGAGAGAGGAGGCGGAGGCGAGGAAGATTACTGAGAAGCAAGAGCCAAACGAGCAGAATTCGAGGAGTCTGAAGACGACTAACACCGAGATGTTGGAGCAGTGAGAGGAGCTGTTGTGTAGCGTCATTGGAGGAGCCTTGGCGAGAGGCGTCAGCCCCTGAGTGGGAGGAACCTCTAGAGCCCTTTGGGGGACGTCCACCCCAGTGACCTTGGTCCCTTCACTCGTAGCAGTCCGGATACCTATGGTCGTCATGTTGGCAATAGGTGCAGTGGAGACCCACAGTAGAGGCAGCAACCATTGAGGCGCTAGGAGCTGGAGGGATCACGGTCGGTGCTGAAGAAACAGGAGAAGCAGTAGACAAGACAACATGTATCTGAGTCACGCCACGATGACGAGTTTCCTCAACATGAACACTCGTGAGAGCCTCCACCAAGGTCGGGCACGGGTGGAGAGTCAGGAGCTAAGCACGCACTGTCTTGAACTCATGGCAGAACCGCTTTAGAAATTCGTAGAGACGGTGAGTCTCCTAGTGAGTGCAGAGCCGCACACAGTATGGACAAGTCCGGTAGACATCCGGCCTGAGAGAATCGAGCCGACACCACACCTCAGACATATGTTGATAGAAGTTATCCATGATGGCATCAAGCTGCTGAAGAGAATGCGCCTGGTGCACGATGGAGAGGTACATAGCATCACTCGTCGGCTGATAGTGAGCTGGGAGATGCTCCCACATCAGCTGCGTCATCGGCAGCTCAGCTACGTCCATGGAGATGGCCACAATCATACTACCCACCAGGATGACGGTAGCACGAGTTTCAGCATGCTACCATCTCTCGTAGGCGTGTAGCTCAGAATGGTAGAGCTCTAGGGCCTCTTCCAGTGCAGCATTGGCGGCCTCCTAGACGGCCTGATCTACACCAGCAGGAAAAACTAGCTAAACTAGCGGTGCAGGATGAGGCGGACATGACCGCTAGCTGGTGAGATACCCCAAAGACGCTAGCTATTGAGGTGAATTCTCAAGTGAACAGCCCACTCCTTGAATTTCGTCCCGTTGAACCGAACTGCGGGGAGCGAGATGGTGAAGGAGCCTCTGGTAGAAGCCACCGGTGATGACTTGACCGGATCCAGAGTCGGGAGTTGGCGTGCTTAGGAGTGGAAGCCATAGGTAGTGACTTCAGCTAGATCGGGAGCCAGAGAGAAGCCAAAAGTCGTATATAGGCTAGAGAAGTCGGAGTCCAGGTGAAGTCGAAGCTAAAACCGCTGGCTCCACATAGATTGGAGAGCCCCAGTGAAGCCGAAGCCGCTAGCTCAACGTAGACCAGGGAGTCGGAGTGAAGCCGAAGCCGTCAACTCCATGTAGATTGGTGCAGCCGGAGTGAAGCCGAAGCCGAGGCCACCGACCCCATGTAGATCGGTGTTGCCAGTGTGAAGCTGAAGCCGAAAACAGAGCCTCTGCTCTGCTCACCCGGTGGTGGCGGTGTCGAGGAAGGAGGTCTTGAGCGGCACCGACAGCGTCAGGAGAGGATCCCAAGCATTCCCCGTGTCCCGGGCGGTGCCGGAAGCGTCGAGAGAGGATCCCGATCGCTCGGGTTGGGGAGGAGCTACGGCGGCGGCCGTAGCGGCATCGGATCGGGGCGGTGGCGGCTCGGGTGGGAGGAGAGCAGTGGCTACACTAGGAGAAGGAGAAGGGCACGGGGACGGCAGCGGTAGCGGCAACGAAAACCCTAATCCTAACTTTGCTCTGATACCATATTGGAATGTGACTTCATCTATTCTAATGGGCCAAAAAGGCAATATAACATGTATATGGTTGATCAACATGCAAATAACACCCTAAGTTATATACATATCTAACAGTTTCAACAGACTCAACGATACACCTCGGGATGGACTTATATATTGATCACTCCAGCGAATTCATTTAAAATCTAAATTGTATAATGTCTAGCTTTACTGCTATAAAAGGCATAAAGGTGAAATTTTGCTTGTCTAGTAACCGTTCCACTAGAAATCTTGAATATTAAACTGCCGCATCGGCTCATCCTTCATTTGGAGTTTACACGAGTTTGTCGTTCCTGTTGAGGACTATGTCACAAATTGCATCCTCTCCATAGTCAAACCCTGCTTCTTCCCATCCACCACTAACTCAGTGCAGCCTTCGGCCTTCTTTACCAACATTTCTGATCCATGTCAATTTTCGACTATTTGTGCTCCAACAACCTGAGTTGCTTCCCACTGACTGTCATGCCACATCAACTATGGGCAGCATGACCGATTGATCAAGCTAGCAGGCCTCATCAGTTGTCACCTCATCCCCTATTGCCTCTGTCCACCTCAAAATGCCCCCAAATTGCCTCCACTTTAATGAATACTAATGTGTCTTCTTTTTGGGACTTGTCTGTTGGAATTCACGTAATTCTGCCTCCTAGGTGTGCACGCCTGATTTCATGCAATTCTTTATCACAAATTGTGTAATGAAAATGTTACTCATATATTGCATCTACATTGCTCTGAAACTTCACCTACCTTTAAAGAGGATACATGTGGCTTGGACGGTTCATGAAACAGTCTGCTACATTAAGAATTGTCATCGGGGATTGTTTTCTTGGGTCTGACCAATTGATAGTATACGTGTGCAGCAGGGGTGAAGGTATGAAATACAAACTACTTTCAAGCTCTCGCGTGAGGTGCAGATCTCGCAGATCAGCACTACAGATCTCGCAGATCAAGTCTACAAACATCACTGCATATTTGCTGATGCGTGTTTGCGGTGATGGTCGTATAAAAGGTTTGCATTACTGGTAGTAATAGATTTGGATGAACTTTTGTCATCATGGTTTATGAGAAGTTGGGAATAACCTCGATCTGCATTTGCGCACAACTCAAATATGACCCGTATGTGCTTAATGATACATCCTTTCCTACGCCAAACATTTGAACTGCAGTAAATATATGTGAGGAGTGCTATTGTGGATTGTCCATGTGTTAGTGACTGACGTATACCTGGATACACCTTTTCTTAATGCATCTCTAATGCATGCTAACTTTGTTGTAATATGGGCACATTGGGCCTGATCACACTTTACATAAATGAGGCCTATTAGTGGAGACTTATGAGGCATGACTGTCCAGTTGAGTCACATATTTTTTATTCTATTAACATGACAGGAATCCCCCCTCACACCTGTGGATTTTGTATCCACCCATCAATAAATAGAGAGGTTGCCAGGACTACTTTTTGTGTGATTGTTCGTCAGCAAGGCGACCATAACTTGAACACGTTATCAGCACGATGATGTTCTTGCATAGGCCATCTGGTACATTGTCTAAGACAAATCCATTTTGATTATTTTGCGATGTTTCTCTGGCCTACACTCTCTCTCTCTCTCTCTCTCTCTCTCTCTCTCTCTCTCTCTCTTAGCCTGTACCAATGGCGAGCCGCCGAGGTGCCTACCGTAGCCGACAAGTTTTGTGCTGCCCTTGGGCCGTTGCCTGTGAGGACGAAGTGCTGCTACGCCCTGTCGCCTCGCTCTACCGCATCCCAACACCGTCGCCTTATCATGCCTACCGCATCGTTGCAAGGCCATCCCGAGTGATGAGGCCACCGCCGCCACCGAGTTGTAGGGTTAGGGCACAACCCTATGGCTCGAAGCCACCGCATCCACCGAGTCGTAGGGTTAGGACAAAACCCTTCGGCTCGGCCGTGTTGAAGCTGGGCCCACATGGGCATCGAAATCTAGGTGGGTTGGACTGGCTTGTTAGGGCCAACAAGGAGAGCCAATCGTGCGGGAATTTTGCATATAAACCCTTGGGGTTTTGTGAAATTATATAGGGGTCCTCAATTTATATAATTAGGTCCTTGGGGCCGAAAATCTTTCAGCTTAGATCCTAGAATTTATGGATTTTTATTCTAATGGTATCCACACATTTCTGGTTTTATTATTTAGTGTTTAAGGCTTTATTTAATTACCAAAATTGGGTTTCTGCCATGGGAATTGTTTATATGCTTAGAAAATTACTAGAAATTCACATAGTCACATTTACTGTTTGAGTAAATTGTCTATATGTTGTACTCACATATTTTGACTCATGTGGCATATTTCTAAGCCAACTAATTGTTGTTTTATGTAATGTAGACAACTTGACCAGTGCGAAGATCGTACCAAAAGGGAAGTTTCGGAATTGAGTCATCATTGTTTCAACTACCCCTACTAGGAGTTGGAAGTTAAAGATCACCTCACTATTAGGGACATGCACAACATCCTGAATAGAGATTGGGTTTGCTCCTGCTGCAAACAAGGCATGGGTTCTGATCTATAACAGGAATAACATATGTGTTGAATTAGTCTTGAAGCTCATATGCATCTGAGATCCCAGTGATCTTTTGGGAGGCCTTGAGGGAACGCTTTGATGCTCTACAAAGGAGGCATCTTTGCATGAATCTTTCAACACTTGGGTAGCACTGTATGTGCAGACCTATAATTATGTATCCCATTAAGACTGGACCTCGTAAGCATTGCCAATATTCTAAGGATGATTGGTACAGACATAACCGAAGAAGATATGATTGAGTATGCTATCTTAGCTCTTTCGGCAATGACAATTGTTGTTGTGACAATTCTGAGAGAAAGAAAGATCGAGAAGTATGGCGTCCTGCTAGGTTCTCTCCTATACACGGAAAGAACTGGTGGTTTACACCTAAGTGCATCAATGGGGAGGCTCCTCCCCCACAGCATGACAGGGTGGACAGACAGGAACAACATCAAGAGAAGAGGCCATAGGGGAGGTAATAGAGTTAGGAGGAATTGGAAGAGATCCCCTGACTATACCCCTCCAAGTGAAAATAGCATAAGATCGCCTAAATAGGTAGGGACTTAGTATTTGTGCCTCTCCCAAATTACCCCCTTAAAATATCTAGAGTCAATTCATATAATTAGGATGGTGTTAAGATATAAAACACCAAGTTTTCCCAATCCTAAGAGTCAACAATTAGGAATCAAATATTCTAATCTTTAAGTTCGAGTCGCAATAATTTTTTTTCCAGTTAGTGTGCATGATCTGTCTTGCATTTACTTTATGCAATATCTTTAATTCATGCAAATTTTATCTCCTACTTATAGATTAGTACAATCGATGAAAGCCGAGCAAGAAATCTTTCTTGTCGACAGTTGTACCACAAATACTACGCTTAGGGATATTTAGTACTTCCAGTCTTTGAGCAAGAAATTGGCAACGTGATAACCATAGCTGCCAACTATGGTAATATTGTTGGTTTTGGAAGAGATATGGTTATGATACCGATGGGAGCCCGAATAATCATTGAGGATGCATTATTGTTCCCAGAATCAACACATAATCTCTTAAGTTTCAAGGATATCCACGATAATGATTTCCATTTGGAAATAGAGGAAGAGAATGGATCTAAATACCTTCTCACTAAGAGAGTGGGATATCAAAAAGAAACTATAGAGAAGCTTCCCAATTTTTCATCTAGATTGTACTACACACTCAACAAACATGATGAAAAATATGTTGCAATGTATACACATCTCGAGATCTAGACTTGTTCAAGACATGGCACGAACGTCTAGGTCATCTAGGAGAAAATATGATGCGTTGGATCATCAAGCATTATGCTAGTCATCACTTAAAGTTAAGTGACATTTTTAAAACACACCAGTTTGTGTGTGATGCCTGTGCTGCAAGGCATGTTGATTACGAAACCCTCGTATCATAAGATTTAGGATGAACTACCTGATTTTCTCGAAAGGATTCAGGGGGACATTTGTGGACCTATTGAGCCCATGTCAGGGCCTTTCAGGTACTTCATGGTACTAATAGATGCATCCATGCGGTGGACGCATCACTACTACAGAAAAGACCTTCACAGACGGTTCAAAAACGCCATCACGCATAGCTGTGAGCCGCCCGAGTTTATGGGTCGATCATGCATGAGGTCATCACGCATGCCAACCGCTCATAATACATACTATCACTGCACGGTTTATAGATGAAACCGCTCAGCGATACTTCACTACCACCAGCGTGCATGTAGATGAAACCATCGTGATACTGACTACCACGAGGCGGTGCGTCAGATGAAACCGCTCGTGATACTCGACTACCACAGATGGTCTCAGTAGATGAAACCGCTCGTGATAGTCCACTATCACGACGGTTTCATCTGAGCACCGCCTGTGATTTTCTAATATCACGCACGGTTTCATCTCTCGACCGTGCTGTGGTAGTCGAGTATCACTGCATTTATTTCATCTACTGACTGCCGTCGTGGTAGTCTTTTGCATTGCTAAATCTATTTACATTTATTGGCTAGCCTCGAGAAATGCTAGCCGTGCCCTCTGAAACAAGCACATCCAATTCGCATTCATTTCAGAAGCACATCAAAATTGCATTCATTTCAGAAACAAGCACATCCAATTCACAAATCAATTAACTAAAATTAACCATTAATGTACATTAATTTACACACATGTACCATTAAGTTCAATCTATCCCAATCAAGTTCAATCTACACTGTGGAAACTCCCATCTGGATTTATGACCTGTCTCTAAAGGAATGACGCAAGGTATGATTGAACTTTTATGAGCTCGCTTTGTTCCAACGCAGTTTCGTCGATGGTCGCAACCTGTCGATAGGAAGATTAAATTCGTGCTTATATAAATTGGTAAGTATATATGAAATAATTGTTGAAAGATTAAAAAACCTGAGGATCATTGGTGATCGCGGAACCGATGAGTAGTTGCATGTTGTGGCAAACATAGTATCCACAGACATTGCGGCCCGACGGCTGCTGGTGGTACTGCAAAAATAGAATTGGTTAGTTCAAGAGGCATTACTACGAAGTGTTATATAGGATTAATGTGTACTAGCTAGCGAGTACCGGGAATTTTTTATCATGTGACAACATCTTTCCCCTGATATTCCATCCTCTAGCATGTAACACATCGAACACCCTACGTGACTCCAAGAAGTTAGCCTTAGCCATTGCAAAGGAAGGAAAGACTACAATAGAGTTTCTATGGAGGAAATGTACGTGTTTACCTGATGATTAAATTCTGGATAATTGTGAAGTTGTGAGTGGCCCTCTGTAGGGAATCTAGGTATATTACCCATTTTCGTTTTGGTATAATTACAATTAGAATCCAGTGGTAGCTACACAAGTATGTCAGCATGGTCATTAAACCTAAGTTCGTGTTGCTTATAAAGTGCAAATCAACAAGTATAGCCAGTAGTGCAACACTTACTTCTGGTTGTAGGGCAAAAGTATGAATTCCTTGTTGCGGCGAGCCAAGAAAAAATCTATAACATAATTCTCAACGAATGTTGCATTCGCCGTGATGCTTTGCTCGGAGACAATGTGTGGGTCGAGGAAACCTACCGGTGATTTCCTTCTTTCAGCTTCAGAGATCATGTATCTATATACAAAAGCAAGGAGTTATATATAACATTTATCGGTATTACACGAACATTGACCATGATTGTACACATTTACAGTGTCCAGCATCGTATGAGTGAGACGTCGAGCTCGTCGAGGTTGAAGAGACAGAACAAGTCATCGAAGGTCACCGTGAAGACAGCGTCTTGATGCACATGGTTAAAATGATCCTCCTTGAACTTGACGGTGAAACCCGAGCGTCGTTGATCAACCGGCTTGTTGGACTGTTCCATGTACCATGTATGCAATGCCGTGCAATCCGGTCCTAGGGTAGGGCTGTCTAACTTCTTGAGCAACGACTCGCCTAGCACGAATTTCCGGGCCAACGGCAAGAAGGGGATATCAGGACAGGAGTCGATCATCTTCGATTTGCCCTTGCTGCCTCGCTTTGTATAGGTCAATTTCACAAGAGTCGACTGAGCACGAGGTGTAGATGCATGTGATGCAGCGGGCCCTTCTTGTGTCGGTCTGAGTAGCCGGTGCGGTCGAGTCCGTGGACTTGATGCCGTTCAGACATTCCGTGAAGTTGACACCGAGCAGTAGCTCGAGCGGATGTCCTCCTTGGGCCATTGGATGAATGTTCCAACGGCTTGCCCTAGAGTCATGACCTCATCGTTTGGGGGAATTTTCAGCGGGACGGCCTCAAAATTGGCACAAATACCGTCCACATTCACTTTTGCGAAACCCGGCGCTAGATTTGCACCGTGCACCAAAGCTCCGACACCGGATGGATACACATGGCCCCAAGCAGCATCTAGGGCAACAGAGACATATCTCACTTGGAGCTTGCACTTCATAGCCACCTCGTATATAATGATACAAAATTAGCTACTCCAACAGCCTATCAATGGATCGAGCATTCCGAGATAATAATTATTACCCGGATGTCATCGACGGAAATCTGTCGTCACCTATTGGGGTAGGGTTAGGGTTGACGCCTTGACTACTCGGAAGTTTGGGGGGGGCTAGCACAGTAGGGGTAGGGGCTTGCAACTGATTTGGGAGTTGCAATCCCCTAATCCTTTCCTCAAAGGTCTCCATCTGCTTTTGCTCAGATGCACGAATCTCCTCTCTGAGGGATTGAGTGACCTCATCTCTGATTTTTTCAGTGAGCTCATCTCTGATTTTTTTCAGTGAGCTCATCTCTGAGGGATGCACGAAGACCCTCTCGTAGCTTTGTATCGTGCTCGGCTTTGGCTCTCTTCCTACTCCGGTACGATCCGGAGTCCGTTTGGAACCATTTTTCCCATGTAACATAAACACCAGTGCCTCTCGTGCGACCCGGATGCTCACTGTTTCCTAGGGCCGCAGAGAGTATATCTTTCTCCTCGCTCACTCGAATGAGCCTTGGGAAGATTGTGCACTCGCCGTTACACGCAATAGCCCGACATGTCATTTCACTTCCTATGAAGTTATGGAGTAATTACAAACTAGGTAGTTCGATATCTTACGAACCACCGGGACACTTCTGGTCTGCGGGGTTTGGAAAGCACGCTTCCCGAGACCCAATACGTAACCTCGCAAATAACCACCGTCGGGGCGCGCATCGCTGATCTCGGGAAATGGCGGGGAGACATTCGAACAGCTTGCCTGTTGTTCCTGATCCCTCCATATCGGGGCTTTACCCGCATACCCAGCGGTGCCAAGTCTGTGGGGGTGCTTGCTTTTTGCCTAGAGGGCCGTGTGCGCCGCACTTTCACTCCTAAATTCATCTGTCGTCTTCTTCGCCACAAACTCAGCCCAGGACTCTTTCAAGAATGGATACTTGTGGAAGGGTGCCCTCAGATCCTTCTCCACGTAGTTCTTGACAAGCGTGCTCTTGAAGTTCTTCCACGCTTTGCACGCCTGTAGCAACGCGTGTCGTCGCACGGAGTCCAAGTGTTCTACCAGAATCTCGAACGATGCGAGAATATCCGCCAGCACAACAGTTTTCAGTGGTCCGGGCACCACCTTCCACGAATCGTAGGTGACGCTAACCCGTTCCCATGCAACTATTCTGACCGTTCTCCGGAATGCGGACGCTGCTCGGCGAGGATTGATAGGGGTCCCAGACTGATCGACCTCTGTGATGGTAAATCGGCCCCCGGGCCTTTTCGATATTCCTTTTCTTCTACCGCGGTTGGATATTGTTCCAGAGGATGGTGCATCATCAGACACATGAGGTAGCGATGACTAAGAATGAGCGGAAGACATCTTCATAAGAAATAGAACATCATGTGACCAAATGAAATCAACATAAAGCTAAGATTTAACATTTTGATATTGCTATCAGATGTAGAGTAAGCATTCCAATTAGAGCTCAAGTACAAACCCGATTATCAAAACAATTTCAATTACAAGACTATTATCATCACAGAGCATTCATCTCAAGCCCACCACACCACATTGCAATATATTCGATGGCGATATCAAAACAAATACCATATGAATAATGGCTAGAACAAATACAAATTCCTAAAACAAGTACAATTATCATGAGGGACCATGACAGATTATTGATAGAAATAGTTAGGGAAAGGCGTCTGGGTCGGCAACTCGGCATTAGCTACCTTTGGGCATCGAGGAGAAGGACGAGCAGGAGCAAGACTGGAGCAATGAGGGCGACGCCGAAGGGCGCCGGGCTCGAGGGGAGGAGGCGGCGGGCTCGGGCAGGAGGCGCAGATGGGCTCGGGGAGGCGCCACGGGATCAGGGAGGAGGCTCAGCGGGCTCGGGGAGGCACGCCGAGCCGGGAGGAGGAGGCGGCGTCGACGGGATCGGGGGAGGAGTCGCGCCGGGCTCGAGGAGGCGGCGTCGAGGACAGCGACGACGGGCTCGGGGGAGGAGGGAGCGAGGAGTTGAGAAACTCAATCATTTGAGAGTGGCGGGCACAGCAAACCCTAGCTAGAGTCCGAATATAAATAGGGATGGACATCACAAACGGTTCTAAATTAGAACCGCTCATTATATACTATCACGAGCGGTTCTAACGTAGAACCGCTCGTGATATGTGATGTATCACGCATGCTTCTAACTTAGAACCATGCGTGATATGTGATGTATCACGACGGTTTTAATAAACAACCGTCAGGATATATTATCCTGAGCGGTTTGTAGCTCAAACTGCTCGTGATATTATTTTGTATTGGTTAATATCTAGATTCATTTATTGGCTAGCCTCGTAAAATGCTAGCCATGCCCTCTGAAACAAGCGAAAAAGACAACAAGTACATGTATATACATCCAATTCACATTCATTTGAGAAACAATCACATCCATTTTACAGTACAAATCAATTAATTAACTCAAATGAACTAAAATTAACCATTCATCAGAACGTACATATATATATACACATTGTTCAAGTAATCTTTAAAAATTAGCCCTTCATGATGATCGACGCGTATGTAGCTAGTTTCGTCATGTTCTTCTTCCTCGACCCTTGTACTGTTTCCGAAAGGAGGCAACTCGTCAAATTGATTGTATTCTTCCTCGTCCACTACATTCTCAACTCCGACAATCCTCCTTTTTCCATGAAGAACTACGTGGCGCTTCTTATTTGCCGGGTCGGTAACATAGAAGACTTGAACAACTTGGTTAGCCAGTACAAATGGTTCGTCTTTGTATCCGACACGTTCGAGGTCCACGGTAGTGACGCCATACTTGTCGACCTTCACCTATGGGAGATGGACCCAACGGCACCGAAATAGGGGGATCTTGAAAAGCACGTAGTCGAGCTCCCATATCTCCTCTATTTTCCCATAGTAGGAGCTCCTCAGCCCATCGGTACTGAATGCATCTATGCGGACACCGCTGTTCTGGTTAGTGCTTTTTATATCCTGAGCTTGCGTATAGAATGTGTACCCATTTATGTCGTATCCTCACCATGTTACAACTGTAAATGTTGGCCCTTTTGCCAACCATGTCAGCATATCACTTGACGGGCTCTTAGCGAGTTGCTCCTTCAACCATTGGTTGAACCGTCTGTTGTGTTGTCTCGTGATCCAAATATCCGGTCACCGGATTACATTCAAGCACGTCCTTGTCTTTGGTCGATATCTGAGGACACTTCACCATGTGTTGCAAGACCGTGAAATGGGCTTGAGCATATGCATCCATATCTGGAGTGATTGCTTTCCTTCCGATGGTCCCGATACCCTCGAGCCTCCCCTCATGACGAGATCGAGGCACACCTATCGGTTCGACCTGAGCCATGTAATCGACGCAGAACTCAATGACCTCTTCGGTTGCATAACCTTCGACGATCTTGCCCTCGGCGAGATTGATTCCGTACATATGACTTGAGAATTCCCATGAACCTCTCGAACGGGTACATGCTACGTAGGAACACGGGCCCACACATCTTTATCTCCCTCACAATATGAACAATGAGATGGACCATGATATCGAAAAACGACGGAGGGAAATACATTTCAAGATCACATAGAGTCTTCACCACCTCGTCCTGCAGAGCATCTAGTCCTTCGGGATCGATGACCTTCTAAGCAATTGTGTTAAAGAAATAACACAGCCTCATGATTGTCTCTCGGACCTTGATCGGCAAAATACTTCTAATTGTAACAGGGAGCATTTGTGTCATCAACAAATGACAATCATGAGACTTCATGCCAATTAACTTCAAATCTTCCATCGAAACAAGTTTCTTCATGTTGGCGGAGTAACCGGACGGAACTTTCACACCATGCAAGCACTGGCACAGTTCGGTTCTCTCGGCCTTGGACAGAGTGTAACAAGCAGGGGGAAGGTACGTCCGTCCTTTATCGGTCTTTGTTGGTGCTAACTCAGGTCTAATGTCCATATCAACCAAGTGAAGCCGTGCGTTGACACCATCCTTTGTTTTGTCACGAATGTTCAGTAAGAGACCAATCAAGCTGTCACATACATTCTTCTCTACGTGCATAACGTCGATGTAGTGGCGAACTTCTAGGTACTCCCAATAAGATAAGTTCCAAAATATTGATCTCTTCTTCCACATGTTCTTCTTACGGGTCCTTGATTTACATCCCTTTCTAAGCACAACATCTAAATCCTTAACCATATCATAGACCTCTTTTCCGCTTAAATGCCTTGGAGCTGAACTGTCCTCCTTCTCTCCGTCGAATTGTTTCTTCATCCTGCGGTATGGGTGAGCCCTCCGAAGGAACCTACGATGACGCATGTACACGGTTTTACGCGAGTGATTCAGCCACACACTCTCGGTATCATCTAAGCAGTGAGTATAGGCTTTGGCCCCTTTTGTACTCTGGCCCGATAGATTAGCAAGGGCAGGATAATCATTTATGGTACAGAACAACAAGGAACGTAAAGTGAAGTTATCTCGTTTGTACGCATCCTATACATGTACCCCTTCAATCCACAGTATTTTTAGATCTTCCATCAATGGTGCTAGGTACACATCAATATCATTCCCAGGTTGCTTCAGCCCTTGAATAAGTATCGACAACAAAATATACTTCCGCTTCATACACGACCAAGGAGGAAGGTTGTAGATACAGAGCGTTACGGGCCAAGTGCTATGTCGGTTGCTCATGTTACCGAAAGGATTCATTCCATCGTACTCAATCCAAACCTTATATTCCTCGGTTCCGCTTTTGAAGTCTGCAAACCTCCTATCGATGTTTCTCCTTTGGGCGGAATCGGCGAGGTGTCTTAACTTTCCGTCATTCTTACGCTCATCGAGTGCCAATCTGAGATTTTGCATTCTTTGGGTTACAAAAACCGCTTCAAGCGGGAATTACAGAAGATACCACGCCACCTTAGCAGAGGTCCTTTCTTCACCTCGATTCCTCGTCGTCATCCGATTGATTCTTACGCTTGTATCGGGATCGCCGCACACGGACATACATGCATGTTTGTATACTTATTACGGTAGAGGATCTGATCGTTCGGACATGCATGTATTCTTTCTACTTCCATTCCCAATGGACAAAGAACCTTCTTGGCTTTGTAGGTGGTTTTGGGCAACTCGTTTCCCTCCTAAGCATGTCCGCTAAGAGACCTAACAGCTCAAGTGAAACTCTTGTCGGACCAACCGTTGCTTGCCTTCAATTTCAGCAGTTTAAGCACGGATGACAACCTTGTGTATTCCGACTTGTAGCCCGGGAACAAAGGTTTCTCCGAGTCCTCCATCAAGCCCCGGAATTGAACATACTCCCTCTCATCACAGTTCCCTTCTGCATCGCGAAGCATCTGATCTAGATTGTTATCATGTAGCCTATCCGAATCGGAACCACAATCGACATCATTCGGCGGCACATCGTTGACTTCCTGTATAATATGCATATCGTTGACTTCCTGTATAATATGCTCTTCACCGTGACTGGTCCAACATGTATAACCCTTTTTGAAACCCCTTCGAATCAAGTGTGCTTCGATCTGCACTCGGTTGTTAAACATCTTCAGATTCTCACAGTCAATGCATGGACAGTACATATATTCCGCCCTTTATTCAACATATCCTCCTCGGCAGCTCTTGTAAAAGCAGACACGCCATTAATGTACTCTTCACTCACACGGTTCTCAGCGTACATCCAGTTTCGGTCCATCACACGGTTCGTATTGAAAACCCTAAAATAAATAAAGGGTGACTTGGCGTATTTTACGAGGCTTAATTACGCTTTTTTCATTTTTTTCATTTTTTGGATTTTATTAACTTACATGTGGGCCCTACTTGTCAGTGACTCATTTTTTATTTCATGATTTTATTTATAAAATCTATGGCGGTCCCACATGTCATAGACTCGTTAGTTTATTAACTAAATTATTAAAAACAGTAGGATTTGAAGCTCAAACTGGGCTTAGGGTGACATCGCATTTCTAATAGTCGTGGCTCGGAGCCCTAAGGTCACCTGAGGCAAACCGACGGTGATATCCCGTGGCGACGCCTGAAACTAGTGATTTCGGCGTAAACGCCTGAAACTACTCAAATTAAAGGATGCTTATGCTCCAGTAGCTCACCTCAATCACGAGGAAGGTGTCAATGAAGTCGGGGAAGGTCCAAGGCGGCTGGTCGTCGATTAGTGAACAGAGGCGACGGCGGCAAGTTCCTTGGCGACAATAGCTGAAATGGACCACACGAGTAGGCTGGCTCAGTGAGATGAGGCGATACTCAAACCGGGCACGGAGTGGCGATGGACTCACCGGGCTTGGAGATCTCCCGTGGTTACCGTAGCGCCAGAGATGGAGATCAAGAAGACTCTGTTGGGCGGGGAGCTATATATGTACACTGCACCATCTGTGATGAGTTAATTATCACGAACGGTTTTTAACAAAAACCGTCTGTGAAGAGGTCATATCACAGACGATTCATGTTTAACCGTCTGTGATATTGGGTAATATCACAGACGGTTTTTGGTCAGAACCGTCTGTGATACTTCATAGACGGTTCTAAACATGAACCGCTCGTGATATGACCTCTTCACGCATTTGCGGTTTTAGCGCATAGAATAACACGACGGTGGGTAAACAAAACCGTCTAAGATTGTGTTTATCTGAGCGGTTTCGATGAACCGTCGTGATCGGCGTCGATAGATAGCATTTACGTAGTAGTGCATGTGTGCCTATTATCCACTAGGAATCACGCATTCATCGTGCTAAGAGTCTAATTTTCATATCAGAGGATCCAATCCATATGCATGAATAATGCTGGTGAGTTTACCTCCAAAACATTTAGTGATTTGTATGACCTTAGGCATAAAAGTGGAACACTCTGTCCCGCATGTTCACACACAGAATGGACTTGCAAAATCATTGATTAAGAGGATCAAACTAATTGCTAGACCCTGTCTGATGAAGTATGAATTTCCCACTACGTGTTTAGGACGTGCTGTATTACATGCCGTATTTTCCATACCATGAGTATTCACCTTTCCAGCTAGTGTGTGGGAAAGAACCAAGTATTTACCATATATGTAAGTTTGGCTTTGCCATCTATGTACCAATCTCACCAAAAAAGTGTACCACAATGGGCCCCAGCATAAATTGGGAGTTTACGTGGGATTTGAATCTTTGTCTATAATCAAATATCTAGAGCATGATGGGGGATCTCTTGAAAGCAAGATACATTGACCGTGTATTTAATGAACAAGCATTCCCAACATTAGGGGGGAGGAAAGGACCCTAAATTGGATGTCAGAAACTATCATGGCATGATAGTAGTATTCATAATATAAATCCACACACTAAGGAATCTGAACAGGAAGTTCAGAGAACAATCGATTTGTAAAAACTTGCAAACAAGCTATCAGATTCATTCATAGAACACAAAGGAGTGACGACGTAACATATACTAGCGGTGAATGCGCCTGTCAGAGTCGCACCACCCCGGGCTTTGGGTTCCACTCAAGAACCTCCTTCCTTGTGCAAGAGGAGGAGACCTCCTGGTTCAAAAGATCTCAAACCACAGAGACATCCGCAAAACAGACGTATTGAACAGGGGGAGATACTCCGTGAACCGAACACAAACGAGGAATGTCCTATGGACATCGTGCCCTGTATGAGAACTCAAGGGGATCCGCCCAGTGCAAAAGCATGAGAGGAGGTGCTTAGTGCAGAGGAGAGCGCACCTGCTAACACTTGGGCAACGGAACGCTTAGACCCTTTTGTGCTCGGGAATCATGGAGAGCTGATTGATGTAAATAGAATGCCAATCGAATTGGATAAGGAATTCGCCACAAGTTATGTGGGCACTAGAGAAATATACTTGAGACAAATGTGTGCTAATAGCAGCCACTTCGCTTCTAAGGTTGCTTTTCATACTGAAGACTATTGTTGAATGCAAAGGTCACCTCAACTGGGATAAATGGAAGGACGCAATTGAAGCTAAACTAAACTCGCTAAATACGACAAAAGCCTTCGGATCTGCGGTCAAGACGCCTCCAGACGTCATTCCCGTTGGACACAAATGGGCGTTCATAAGAAAATGGAATGAATGTAATGAAGTGGTGAGGTACAAAGTGAGATTAGTAGCACAAGGGTTTACACATAGACCCAGCATCGATTATGATAAAACCTACTCACTTGTAATGGATGACATTACGTTCTGTTACTTGATATCAATGACAATGTGAGAGCCGTCGGGCGATTTAACTTGTAATGCTTAACCCTCCAATTGGTCATAACATCACAAATTAAATTTCCCCGCTCTCGGTGTATTATGTACCTCCTAGGAGCAGTACGCATACACCCTCACAAACATCAATATCAATCCATACACAATTTATTAGAACACCAAAAATTTCATAGTTTACAACATATGAACATACAAGGTTCAGTTTCATACAAAGGGCCGACCAACCAAATAACAAGATAAAATATCAAGTACGTAGCGGAAAACAGTGAGTAAACTGAATTAAAAACATGAATTAACCATAAATGAAGTCCCAATGGTTTGCCATAACCCATAGGACAACCGACTGGGTTCAAACCATAGCAAATCGATGTTCCTGCGCAATCTTTCCTTACCCGATTCGATCTCACACCTGCTGTCCAGATTAGTAATAAAAGTAAACAGTGAGCACACGAATATACTCCGCAGGACTTTACCAAGCCTATACATATCTACATGCAAGCTCTACTCAAAGGAGAAGGCTATAGGGTTCATTTTCAGCACAAAACAATATTTCAATTGAAATACAATGTAGTAGATTCAAATGGCAAGTGAGCAAACGTTTTTAATATTTTAAATAATAACAAGTAATAACATTAGACATCAGCAAAACATCTACAGGTGGCTTCCCCTGTAGCATACAAACATAGCATGAGAACCACTCTCAATACCACCTGATCAACCTAACCAAGCGTGTCATAACCAAGAACGTGGCTACTAGAGTAGATTTAATCCTGCAGGGGTGTACAACTTTACCTACATGTCAGACCGCTCCTTTTGCCACTGGATAAAGCACACTTCTGAAGGTATGCCGGTAGAGCTAAGTCCTACGAGATGTTGTCCAATATAATGCATTATCTACGAGTCGCCTGTATGGATAGAAACCCATACATTGTGTCGGAGTCATCGGTAAAGCCTAGGTCAACTACTCCTCGGGGTAAAGCCTAGGACAACTACGGATGCCCCTCGATGTGGAGAACATAGACATGAGCCCACCCCCGCACACCCAACAACAACAGAACATTTTTATCATAACACACACAACCTCCTATGACTCGGAGCTAACACACGCTGAAGTACTAAGTCAAGAGGGTTCCCATATGCCCTTATGTGGATGCACACAATAATGCTTGGATAGTGTGACACAAAATGTTTGGTCCTTGTTGACTCGGGCATGAGCCACACACCCAATAGCCACACCAACAACCATTTTCCTGAGTCCAAATCGTTTTATTTTCATTTTTAGTTTTCCAAAATAATAGTACAGGGTGCTAGATATAACATAAAAAAAATAATTTATGTGACCAAGGTCATCAACAAAGTCGACAACCGCGCCCAATCTACCGGATGCATTGCTAAGCATGACACCAAATAAGCATAAATAGACTATATAACATCCACCAAGCTCTAATTCACCAGTGGAATTATTAACTTAGGCTAGTGGCAGGGGATGAACAATTTAAAGGAATTCATGCAATAGGATTAACTACCTCTAATCGCAAACATAACTTGACAAATAAAGCATGCATACATACAGTTGCAAAACAAGATAATAAATTTTGAATGTAATCGGATCAATATGCATCAACAGAATGGGTTCTTGCCTTTGCATGTTGGTACTCTAGACATTTACATGATCATCTCCGTTGCACTCCTGAATCATCATCATCTAACGATAAGTACCGACAAAGCGAAAACACCAAATAAACACTAAAATTCCAAAAGTATCCAAAAATTATTAAATTAATATAGAAGATAGATTATGATTTAATATGAATTTAGAAATAAAAATTATTCGATTTGGTGTTCGTAAGCGAAAGTTATAGCCTAAACCATTTTTGCTGGAAGAGAAAATCCAACAACTAGGTTTCGGTTACTGCTCACAGGTTCGACTACACGTGGTCGGAAGGAGGTTTTGAGTACAGGTAATCGGAAGGAGTTTGTACGTGGTCGTAGGTGGTCGTAGATGGTTGCAAGTGGTCAAAGGTGGTCAGAAGAAGCTTGGTGCTGTTGGAGCTAATCCTACCAAAGCTGATGTTTCAGAGTTTGTAACCTGGTCGTATTCTGAGTACAAGTCAGAGTCGGAGTCTGTTCAGTAAAGACAGAGTAGATACCTGGTCGTAGAAGGTTACGACTACTTGTTCGTAAGGGAGTTTCGACTACCTAGTCGGAATCGACTATAGGCACCGTTAAAAGGCGACGGCCGCGATGCCGACTTGGAGCAAAGGTAAAGCTACAGTGACAATGACTCCTATGGCTCAGTGATGCTTCACGCGATTTAACGCGTGCACGAGTAACAGTAAGGGTCAAGAACCTTACCGGAGAGGAGTGGAGAGGATGAGCTAGCCGGAGAAGGTTCGGCGATGAAGACTCGATGCGACGGCGACGCTTCAATGAGGGGAGCTTCACCTGAGAAAAGAGGAAGGGAAAAGAAGGTGTGGGAAGCTCAAGTGGGGTCCAGGAGATGCTTTGAGAGGAAGTAATTAGAGAGGACCTCACCAGATAGGGAATGGTGTCGGTGGTCGTGGTTCTAGCCGTGCATGATGAAGAGGGTGGTGGCGCGGCGTTCCTATGGGTGAAAGGTTAAATTGAGAGAGAGAGAAAAAGATCCTTGGGAGCTAGAACACGAGATGATGCGGTTATTCAGTGAAGAGACTCACTGGATTGGCCGAAACGGCAAGTGAAGGCAGCGGCCACGATGAGCTTCACCGAGGAGGAGACGACCTCACCAGAGTTGGCGATGAAGGGGACTGTTTTCAGCGGAGATGAGAAAATCCAAAATGAGGAGGAGACGACCTCGCCAGAGTTGGCGACGAAGGGGACTGTTTTCAGCGGAGATGAGAAAATCCAAAATGCGTCGGTTCTTGTGAACCAAAAGATGAATTCAGTAGGGGAATACATCAAGGTGCTCTGGAACACGTTATGACGCGAAAAGGAAAGGAAGAGCGGTGCTGGTTCACCGGCGATGAAGTGATGGCGCGCTGTCCGTGAACCAGAGCTTTGGCTCTTCCTCGGATTGGAGCTCAATTGAGCAGGGAGAATGGCAGGGAAGGGTATGCTGGGTCTCGAGGTGGCGAAAAGAAGCAAAGGGGAAACTTCAGGCGGTTTTATAGAAGCTGGGATGGAGAGCTCGTGAGGAGAGGCCGATGGGGTGAGCTCGGTCCATGGAGTGCCACTGAGTGATAGGGAAGTGTTGGTGAGGCGACGGGGACATGGGCGAGCGTGGAAGCATGGGTGAAAACACTAGCGCTCGTCGCAAATCACGGACGGGACCGTTGGTGCTGATGCGGGCGTGAGCTGCCATGGCGCTATCCCAGGCGAGCTGGCACGGGAGCAGTTGTGACGTGGAGAAGATGAACTGCTCGCAGGGCCCACCGGTCATTGGCTCAAGGTAAGAGGCTTGGGTCGGTCTAGTTAGGCAACTGGGTCGGACCTGGTTGGAGGGTCTGGTTGGAGCTGGTCGGATTCAATCGAGTGGTTCTGGTTGAAACCGAGAGGGCTGGTCCATATCGAGTGGCTCTAATCGAAACTAAGTGGTGGTCGATATCGAGTGGGTGGTCAAAATTGAGTGACTGGTCGAAATCGAGCAGAGTCAACTCAATTGTTTTGACCGACTTGATTTCCAAAGGCTGAGAGGGTTGCGAATTTTTAGACAGAGTTCTAAAACACAAAAATTCTAAATTTTTTGTTAAAATCGAGTGAGTGGTCGAAATCGAGCAGAGTCAACTCAATTGTTTTGACCGAGTTGATTTCCAAAGGCTGAGAGGGTTGCGAATTTTTAGACAAAGTTCTAAAACACAAAAATTCTAAATTTTTTAAGGGAGGCTTCTGACTCTAAGCACAACCTTGTATAAAATTTCTAGAGTTTTTCATGCAATGAATTTCCCTCTAGAAAATGATATAAGGTGCTGATCTAGGTGTTTGATCTAGGATTGACTAGTTAGACTTGCCATTTTTTAAATAGCAAAATAATTCTAGAAATTATTAAATTTTTCAGGTGAGTCAAAAAGATGTTATAGAACCTAGGAAAAATATTTTCACGCACTGTTCACATGATTTGTTCATATTTTAGATTCAAATTCAAATAGAACACGCAAATAAAATAGTGAACCAAATAACATCCAAAAATTCCAGAAAAATTACAAACAAACAAATCAGATAAGTTTGAATCCATCTAAAATATTCCCAGCTATGGGTATTACTATATTTTCAAAATAAAAGATAGTTTGTATTTCTGAGATAAAAAACATATATTTGCAAATTGAATTTTGAGAATTCTTTTGAAAGTACCTCAAGCATTCTAGGAGCATAAGAGGTTTTACTATAGATAATTTGAATCCCAAAATAAACATTCCCATATTCAAAACCTTTTTAGTTTTACCCCAAGTTCAATTCAAGCTTTTGAATTGGAGGAGTATTGGATTACTAGGTTTAAATTCTAGTCATCAAAATTCAAAGGGTTTTCAACATAAGGTTTACACTCCACTCTGAACTAATTTTTAAAATCTTGGCAAACTCTTATTTTGTTTTGGCAATTTCATTTCTATAGTTTCGAAAACTAGGTTTTAACATATTTGTTTTGCAACAAAAAGTTTTAAAAATGTCCAAAATTTCACAAATGCACATTAGATGCTTAACTAATCCTACTTAAGGATTTAGGGTTGTTACAGACAATAGGTATGAATCTAAATATGAAACTCATAGATGTCGTGACTGCATATTTGTATGGGTCACTTTATTCTGAAATCTTCATGAAGATTTCGGAAGGACTAAAGGTCCCACGTATGAGCGTGAATGAGAATTACAATATGTATAGTGTGAAATTGCAAAGGTCACTATACGGATTAAAATAGTCAGGTTGTATGTAGCACAACCGATTGGATAAATCTCATCCACTAGGTACTCCAATGATCGCTAGGTCACTTGATGTGGAGAAAGATCCACATGGACCTAGGAGTGAGAATGAAGAAGTATTGGGACCTGAAATTCCATACTTATGTGCGATTGGAGCATTCTTATATCGTGCAAAATTTACCATGCCTCACATTGCATTCGCAGCGAATGATTTGGCAAGATGCAGTTCCTAGCCTACTAAAAGGCATTGGAATGGGATTAAAGGCGTTCTCAGTTATGTACAAGGCACTAGTAATCTTGTACTCTTTTATCCCAAGAACCAAGACACTAAAATTGTTGGATATTCATATGATGGCTATGTTTCTGATCCTCATAATGCTACATCGCATGCTGGATATATCTTTCTAAGCGAAAATACAGCTATCTCATGAAAGTTTGTCAAGCAGTCAATAGCTGCTACTTCAACTAATCATTCAGAGATAATTGCTCTATTTGAAACCACTCACGATTGCATATGTCCTAGAAGATTGATTCATCATATCCAAGAGTCATGTGGTGTAGAGGTGGATAAAACCCCAACAATCCTCTATGAGGATAATGCTGCTTGCATTGCACAAATAAAGAATAGCTATGTCAAGACACCGATGACAAAACATATACTCACTAAGCATTTCTATTCCCATGAGCAACAGGAGAAAGACAATATAGAAATACAAAAAATCCAAATGAGTGAAAATCCAATGAATTTATTCACTAAGGCCTTGCAACCTTCTACATTTGCAAAGCATGTTCACGGTATTGGCATAAGAAGGCTCAAAGAGTTGTTTCCTTTAGGGGAGGTTGAAATCTTCATACATATTCATCTTTAAGATGAAATGTTGTACTCGTTTTCCCTTAATTAAGTTTTGTCCCAATGGGTTTTCTTAATTGAATAAAGCGTGTCTGGGCTACGGAGGTGCAGGCTGGGTGACGTGGAGGCGTATCCGGGCACAGGACGGGCAAAAATGCCGATGTGGAGGCGTGTCCGGGGTAGGGAGGAGCGGAGGTCGCCCACATGGTGCATTCGGGCGAGGGGGGCCAGCAGAGCCAACTGTCCAGGTGACACGCGTGAGGACGTGGCGCGTCTGGGCCAGGGCGAGCGGAGGCGGCCATGTGTCGGGAGGAGGGAAGTCCGAGTTAGGGAGGTGCGGCATACATTAAATCCAGGCGTGGGAGGCACGATATAGGATACGTGTCGGCTACCAGCACGTCTGTGGTGTTATTTTGGCAATACGACGCTGCAACGGCTACTTCTGTAAAAAGTGTCGCCAATAGTGCCATTTAGGCCAAAAACTCGTGTTAACCTTATTCTTAAATACTAGGTATGGAATACTGACTCCAATTATAAATCGTTGACATTTTTCACTTTTCTCGGTCTCTAGGTACACGAATTTCACCATGAAATTTAAGAATGTAACTTTTTAATGTTAAATTTGTTTATATAATTTTATATAACCAATCTAAACATGTAAAAAGATCAAACAGCTCAAGAAGATGAAGATCAAAACATTTTGGCTAGAGGCTTGCTAGGATTGTCAAGATATGGTCAACTAATAGATTGATTAGATTCCACTATCATACACATTGAAGCAATCAAAACCGGCTACTATGTTTGTACATACCATATTGACATAATGGTGTACTCATTCCCTGTATTAATAATATCATTTCTTAATTGCAAATTTGTAATTATTCCATTTACGTCTGATGAATGTACTAGTACAAGTTGACTTTAATTGTTTAGGATAAACAAACTCGTTGCATAATGAATTTTTAGGCATTGACAATCAAATTTTTTTAGGGGGACTGTAGAAGAGGATTTATGTACAAGCAAAAAGGGAATGATACTCCCTCGAGGAATAAATTAATTGAGAGAGATTAACAGGGAAAATACTTCTCAAAAGCAGAAAGTGGTTTGGCCATTTCAGGCTGGTAAGAAACACAGTGGTTCATACAATTTTAGGACAATACTCCCAATTAATCCTGGCCATAATAGTCAAGTTTGTTAGAGTTGTGGTTACGTTGCCGACGAATAATCACACATAAAGTAGAAGACACATAAAGTAGTCCTAACAGCCTCCCTCTCTTTATTGATGGGTGCATACGAGATCCGCAAGTGCGTACAATGAGCAGCCTCTGCCCCTCCTTATATAGGGGAGGGGCATGCCCTCTTAATAGAATAAGCAATATGGGACTAAACTAAACACCCATGTCTCATGGGTCTTAATAGACCTTAACCACTAATGGGCCTCGTTTAGGTAAAGCGTCTACATGATCAGGTCTAATTGGCTGATATTACAACACTGCCCTTGGACACTTTGCCAACACCATGCTTATGCTTGGCTGGCGGCGGCAAAGTAGGAGGCACGGCGTGGTGGCAGCTCACGGGTAGCACACGGTGCCAGCGGTGGGGCAGCGCAGGGAGGAGGTTGGCGCGAGCATGAGCTATGCCCAGAGGTAGGGATCTTACCGATGCGAAGATGGGAGGCAGAGGTGGTCGGAGGATGCCCGACGACAATAACTGAGGCGGCGGCGATGGGGAGCATCACATGGTGGCGATGGCCTGAGAGGAAAGAGGGTCCAACAATGGTTGGAGGAGCTCCAGGAGGCCGACGAGATGCTCGAGGAGGAAAGAGTTAGAAAGGGGATCACCGGAGGTAGCGCGACAGTGGAAATGGCTATTCCGGCTAGAGATGAGGAAGAAGCGAAATCCAGCTGTTCCTACGAACCAATAGGGAAATTGAGTGGGGGGAAAGTTCCTTGGGGATCGGAACATGAGGTGACGCAGGTGGCCGAGAGGGGAGCTCATCAGAGCGGTGAGAACGAGGTGGTGGCGTAGCGGCCAGAAATGGTGTCTACGGAGTTTCTTGCAATGGTGCTCGGTGGAGGAGGGGAAAATGGAGGGGAGGCGATAGAGGGGAAGGAGGAAGGGGGGAAAGGAGGGGCATGGCCGTCCTTTTATAGAGGGAGAAGGGGAATGGTAGAACGGCATCGGCGCGCGGGTGGTGCACCGGGCGTGGGGCAGAGGCGGCGCGTGCAAGCTGGCAAGCGCACTACGCGTGTAAGAGCAGGCGGGAGTAGGGGGCGGTTGCTCTAGGAGTGCAGGGCATGGTCAACGGCGCGAGGCGGGTGGTGCGCAGGCACGGGGCAGCACTGGCATCTCCAGAGGAAGAGAAAGAAGGAAAGAAAAGAAAAGGAAAGAAAAGAGAGAGAAGGAAAAAGAAAGAAAAGGAAAAGGAAGAAATAAATGAAAAAGGAAGGAAAGGAAAAACAAAGAGAAAAGGGGAAAAGAAAAAGGGAAAGGAAAAAGAAAAGGGCCAAAAAATTCAAAATTCAAAATTTAAATTTGGAATTTGGCGAGGAGATTTGAATTTGAGAGTTGGAATTTGAATTTAAATTTCGGACTCGGATTTTAAATAATGGCCAAAATTCCAAAAGAAATCCAACACTTTTAAAATAATTAATTTAAATTAAATTTTACAACCAAGGAAAGAGATTTTGCGAAAACAGAAAAGGAAATAAATTAAATTGAACTCCAAGAAAATAGTAAAAGAACTTGGAGAAAACCCAAGAAAGTCTAGAAAATCCAATAAACCAATTTTGAATTTCATTGAGGTTTGATTTAATCATTTAAAATGTTTCCTGTCGGTGTTTTAGAACCGATCTTACGTAAAGCTTGTTTGATTCGAGGGGTCTCCTAGAATGGAATCACGTAGAGAGATTGACACGGGTATTTTTATACAGGTTCAGGCCTTCTCCGGGAAGAATAACAACCCTACTCCTGTGTGCGTATGGTATTGAGTGTATCTTGTACAATCGGGAGAAAAGACTAAGACTATTACAGAAGATAGTGCATGTCTTCCCAATTGCCTGCTGTGTTCTCCGATTGCCCTCCCTTTCTTCTCTGATCGCCGCCTTTATATAGTCGTGAAGGAGTAGCTGTTTCTCTAGGTGAAGAGGCGCTCATCATGTCTATGTGAATTCGCATGTTTGCGATAATCACCGGAGTGTTAACTCCTTCATGCCGCTTTGCGATTATTTGTCGAGATAATGGGGTATTACGTGCTATTACTCAGTAGAATAACGGTATGTTGATTTGCTTGGATTCCTTAATCAATTGGACCCACTGCTGCAGAGGTTTTATTGATTATAAGGTGGTCATAGCTGACCTGGTCGTAGAAGAGCTTACGACCATGGGGTAGTCGTAGAATAACTTACAACTGAATAGTGATCGTAGAAGAACTTACGACAATAAGGTAGTCGTAGCAAGACTTACGACTATGGGGGTGGCCGTAGAAGAACTTACAACCACCTAGTAGGCTTCTCCCTTGTAAATATAAGGGGTATACCTAGGGACCACATGACATCATATTTTCCCATAATAAGAATTATAGATAAAAGATAAAATGAGGATTATTAGATCCTCGTCATTTCCATTTTCTGAAATTTCAATTTAAGCTTTAATTAATTCAATAACATTCAAATGGTTTATTTCATTTTGAAAATTCCAAAAAAAACCCAAAAATTGGGGTTTTACATGGCAAGCCACTTCCGCTTCTGCAGTATCTTCGCATAAAAGTTCGAAGACGAGTTTGACATATCCAAGGCCAACCTAATGTTTTGCTGTTGTGCACAGAACAAGGGCAAGTCAGTTTGGAACAAATAGGCTGTAGAGATACGTACGGGTTAAGAAAGAATGACGTACAGAAATGCACAAATGAGCAGACTACCCATTTACATGACAACTTGGTCCCCGTACAGACAGACAATACAATAAATTACGACACAGAATGATGATTAGACGAGCTCGGTCTCTTAGGGCAATCCTTCATGGAGTGTCCAAGGATCCTGCATATCGGTCTCTTGGGGCAATCCTTCATGGAGTGCCCAAGGGTCATGCATGTCATGCACATCATCGTGCGGCTCAGGCCCATACGCTGGCTTTTATCCATGTCATTCCGAAAGCACTGCATCTGTCGTCATCCCTTCCCAGTTGACTTCAAGGCCTTGTTCGGGCCCCATTTCACCCTGTCCAACCAAAGATCCCTATAGTTGATGTCCACACCATATGAGTGAAACTCTGCATTCCATGTACCAAAAAGATGTTGCATGTCGTGGTATTCGGAGATATACAGTGTAGACATCAGCCTCAATTGTGCACACGCCTTGTATACATGCGAGCATGGCTTGTGCAGGAGCTTCAGCTTGTTGTAGGTGCATATAGCCACATCACCCAGGGTGCATACATGTCCCCCCCCCAGCATGACTGTTGACATATTTTTGCCTCAGCTTGATATCGTACTTCCTCCTGAGGCCATATACCTTTGCATGTCGTGCATTCGGGCCTTCGCATCATCTGGTCCATATACCTTTGCATGTTCTCGGACCACTACTTCCTTTCTTCCAGTTGTCGCCTCACCGCGGTGACTCTATTGATCAAGTAATCGATGTTGCGAGTCCATGTCTCCTCAACGATCGCGGTGATAGGGAGGCACCTCACACCATTCGACACGCTGTTGTACACCTTGGACATGTTCGACACGCTGTTGTACACCTTGGACATGTTGGTCGTCATAATTTCATACCTCGCACCGCCTGTGTTATAGAGCAGGGACCATTTATCTAACTCAGAAGCGTGGAGATTAATCCACTGTGTGAAACTTATGGTGCTCCTGGATTGCCCACTCACGGCCTGTTGTCCCTCCTGTGCCTCTAGAGGGGACTCCCTTGTATGCTTCGTAGTCTGATGTTCGAGGTCTATCTATATAAACTCAAACTTTCACCTCTTGTTCTGCATACATAACACCTTGAACGTCTTCATTAGTTCCTGACTACGGAACCGTGTGAATAAGTTCGATGCAAGATGTCTCATGTGTCATCGGGTTTCCACGTCGTTCCACTGGTGATGGGGTTCCGTCTCATTCTTTATGGTGTTCAAAGCCGACAACAACCCAGCATTGCGGTCTATGATAAAGCAAATGTTGGGTCGGTCTCCCACAACCACCCGCTTCACATTCGCTAGGAACAACAGTCAACTAGATGTGTTCTCATTCTCTACGATGATAAAAGCAACCGAGAGAAGCTGGTCATTCACGTCAGCCGCCACCGTGGTGAGAATAGTGCTGTTGTACCTCTCCGTGAGGAAAGTGACATCCATCGTGAGCACCGAACAACAGAACTTGAAGCCCTCTATGGCCTAGGAAAAAGCCCAGAACACGCTGTCTAGTATGAAGCAGTTGGGGCCTCCATCATCATCTTCATTTTCAACCTTGTTTATGTACATGTCAGGGTTTGCTTCGGCAATCTGGTAAAGCGTTCTCGGCACAAGGTTGTATGCCTCTTCGTATGTCCTGTACATGGACTCGTTAACCTTCTGCTTGGCTTGTTGAACCTTGCTATAGCTGACTGGATAACCAACCAGATTAGCGACTTTTGACAGCAGCATCTTAGGGGAGACGGACACATCCTCAACAACTATGTGGCTGATGAGGCTCGCCACATATGCGTAAGTCACATTCCAATGCTGCTGCTGCGGCTCGCTAAGCTCGCAAGTGTGGTAAGTCACCGCCTTGGCCGTGAAGACCGAGCCGAAGAACTTTGCTCAGTGAGTGCTGAACTTTGCTCAATGAGTGCTGATCTTGCCAGGGCAACCTTCCACTAGGCACTTCACTGTGTAATATCTGGGGTTAGACCGGTGCACACGACTGATGGACAAGGTGTATCATATTATAGCTTGTTGCAAGGCCGCCTTGCTAGGGGAAGTACTGCCCAACTAATAGGGTGTTAGCATCAAACCCCCACTGAGACCCTTCTTCTTGCGATAGTACGAGTGACCGCACTGTGATATCATCAAGTCTAGACGCCATGTAAGGCACCTCCAATGACACAATTCCGCCAGTTGCACCACCACCCTAGGGTGTGTCCTCCTCACTACTATCCGAGCCTAGGTCGGCATCCTCATCGGACTCCAACCTGAGAGGCTGGTCTGGTAGATACTCTTGGCAGTCAATGCGGGCTGACCACCACAGTCCCATACCCCTCATTTTGCACAATTATGCGCAAGTCTTCTCTCGTGGACTTCATCCAAAACAGCATATTCCATGCTACCGTCTTTAAGCTCCGCCTGCGATTGCCCGCTAACCGAGACAGCAGCATCATCATGGTTTCCTAGCGGCCTGCGTACGAAATTCACGTACACCATTGGCTTTCCATATATCGTTGCATCAAACTAGGAAGCAATCTGCATGTACTGACCCAATGCTACACTTCAATTCACCTTGACTAGCTCCCATACGCCCCTGCCCTCCCCTACTCGTGCAGGTGATCGCCTCGGTGACAATTTTCTTTGTTGTTGGCTCTGTGTCGAACTCCCTCCGGATGCAGCTCCTAAGCTCAAGAATATTCATCGCATCCGAGCCCCTTCGCTGGACCACCCTGTACTAGCATCTCGACAGGTCCAACCCATCGGGTCCAGCACGTACAAGACCGTCACCATAAAACACTACCAGGCCTTGCATGTTCGAAATTACCTAAAGCCACAACAACCCGATTTACAGTACGCAATATAATAAATAGGGCATGTAATTAGCACTAATTAATTAATTGTACACAACTATTTACATGGGATTATTTCTTCAATTACCACTAATAAAATAGGACTAAACAAATTAATACTAATTAATTACAAGTAATTTACTTTCCACTAATTACCCATGACACAAATAATTACGACATATTACACACAAGTAAGCAATTCAATACAAATAATTAATTAATTAGCAACAAATTGATTACTTATCAATAAATTACTTATGAGTAATTCATTACATCTAAGTAATTCCCATCGATTTAATTAAGCTTATTTAATTATGACTAACGAACTACGCATCATTAATTAATCATAATTAATTACATTTATTTAATTACGACTAATTAACTATGAGTTATTACTTACCAACAAATTAATTATGGCCACATAAATTCAACCACTTAACCACTAATAAGCTATGACTCAAATAATTACGATTTATTAATTACCACCGATTAATTTCTACTAAATTAATTACGACTAATTAATTAGGACTAGTTAATTACCACTAAATTAATTATGTCTATCTAATTACCGCTAAATTAATTACGACTAATTAATCACCACTAATTTTTTACCACTAACTCATTCAGACTTAAATAATAGAGACTTATTAATTACGACTAATTATTTAGTTCTAATTATTTACCCATACATTAATTACAACTAATTCATTGCCTCTTAATATTATGTAGTAATAAACTATTGCTAAATTATTTACTGACTATTTAATGACAAGTAATTATTTACGACTACTGAATAAATTATTTACAATTAGTTGATTAGGACTAATTAACTATGACTACAGTAATTGCGACAAATGCAGTGGAGAATAAAAATACCTTCTCTTAGGGGGACCGTTATATACTAATACGGTCCTAAGAACTGCTCTAAACACTTTTTAATCTCCAAATAAATTTTGTTATTATTCTCTATGTTCTCTGCGATGAGCGCGAGAACAAGAATGAAACTGAGAATGAATCTCTAGCGAGAGCGACTCCAGTATTTATCACCACGCGAACGCGGTTCCCGTAGACAGCGCAGCGACGGGAAGGGAATCGGATTCCCTCCCGTGTGATGTTATTCTGCATGTCGCATGCATGCGGGGGCACTTCGATTGGACCAAAAAATGGATTGGACAGAAAGATCGGTGGTGGCAAAAAATTCGAAAGTGCTGCCAGGCTAGGGTGGTGCGACATCGCCCACATGGCGCGTCCGAGCGAGAGGGGGAGGGGGCGAGGGAGCAAAAGAGTAGGTTGTTTCGCGCGCCGGGTGTACGGGCGAGAGAAGTCCGGGCTAGGGGCGTTCAGATAGGGCATGTCCGTGCCAAGGACATGTAGACAAGCCGCTTTCGGGCTAGGGGCAACCGGTGGAGGCCACGTGTCACGAGGAGATGAAATCTGGGCTAGGGGCACATGGATTTCGCGCGTCTGGGCGCTCGGTGAACGGACAGGGCCTGTTTGGGCTAGGGGTGAGCAGTGGCGGCCACATGGCGAGAGGATGATGGTTCGAGCGGCAGATGAGTGTTGAAGGTTGAATCTAGGCACCAGATGCACGGTTTTAAACACGTGTCGACCGTCGGCACATCCGTTGTGCCATTTTTTGCAATACGGCACAAGAAGAACTACTTTTGTAAAACACGATGCCAACATTGACATTTAGGCAAAAAAAACCTTCTTCTATTTGATTCCTTGGGAACCGCTATGCATAATGCGGAGATAACAATCTGGCACCATAATTACAAGCGCAAATTGTCATACGAGTACCTAGCTAGGAATCAAAGAACGGGTACAGCTCATATCTTAAGCTGCAGCTTCCACCTAACACTCTCCCTCCCTCCTTGGCGCACCCCCTAGCCACCAGTTGACCAATGGCGGCTTCCAGGCACAGCTTGCAGTCCCCGCCGGACAGGTCCTTGGTGCACTGGGTCAGCCCGTGCAGCCTCTGCTCCCCGCCGACCGCCTCGACCTCCCCGGCTGCGAACAGCAGCGGGGAGAGGTACGCCGTCCTCGTGAGCCGCTTCATCATCCCGGCGACCTCCTTGTCGAACTCGACCGAACTTGTCGCTCTCTGGACGTTGCTCGGCACGACGACGCCGTGGTCGCCGTCAACCTCGCCGAAGAACGGCAGGCCGGAGTACCGGAGCATGCAGTTGTCGAGCCAGACGACGGCGTCCTTCTTGGACGGGCACAGGCGCTGGGCCTGAGCTCTCGCGGAGAGGATGCACTCGGCGCATGTCGCCCTGGCGACGTCGCCGCGGCAGAGGGCGAGGCCGTGCACGCGCTCGTCGTCGCCGACCGTGCCGATGTCGAACCCGATGGCCGGGGCCTTGATCTCGAGGAAGGTCATCAGCTGGTGCAGGTTCCTGGCAAAAGAGCTATCAGCGGCGAAGCTGCCTGTGCCGGAGCACGACGCGGCGGGCCCGTCGACGGAGCCGGCCGCCGCCTCCGACGCGGTAAGAAGGAGAAGAAGGAATGTGGCCTCAAGAATCATGGTTGGTGAGCGAAACAATTGCAGAATGTAGATTGCAGTTAGGGAGAACATCCAAGTGAAGGTTGTGGCCTTCTTATAAAGAACTGGGTAGGGATCGAAGGAAGGGAAGAAGCACCAAGGTGATGACGTGCTTTGAAAAGTTGGGCGTGTAGAGTAGTTGGGGTTTGGACCATGGAGCGGAATAGGGAGGGAGGGGCGCCTCCTGGACAAGGTCGTATTGGCCGCGCCCTACTCGGCAGCCTGGACAAGCCGCAAATCAAGTCCAAGGTCTCTTACTGGGGGCAACCAACGCTGACGCTGACCCGGACAACACACATTGGTGTTCTTATTATGTTTTGCATTTGGATTTGTGTCCGCTCCGATGCAACTTACAAGTTCAAGTTAGAACGCGCGTGTTTGTTTCGTGACAATTGTGGATGGGAATGGGTTTTTGGAAAACTTGACTGGGTTTTTGGAAGTTAATTTCCCACCATTTTAAACGCATAGTGGAGATGGTAACTTTTTTTTTCTGAAAATATAATTTGTGTGTTAAGATTGGTGATGATCACATAGATTTTTTCTTGTACATAAATCTACCGTCCATGTCATGTGGGGCCCCACCTATACCCGGCGCAAGGGCAGCAGCATCACAACAGCATCCGGCGCATGATATGCTGCAGATTTAGTTGTTATCCTTTAGTTAATTGCTTGGGCCTTGAGCCATCTAGAGGCATCGTTAGAAATATCATAATTAGTTAAGTTTTGATTGTTATCTTAGATTTCCATTGTTAGGGTCTCTCTATTTTAGGGATGGCAGATTATCTCGACAAGGCATGGAATAAGTTCTCTCTATTTTCCCCATCTCCCATCGTCCCTTCCCAGCCTCCCGTGACCCGTGCGCCTCCCGTGCCGTGCGCCTTTCCCCTGCGCACATTCTCTCCTTTTCACCTCGGCGCCTGGGTATGATGATAGTCTAACTAATACTAATTGGAATAGGCCAAAGGTATTCCATGAGGTGAATTCTTTATTTGCCACTGAAAGATTGCGTCATCCCTTATATATCACTCGTTGTGTCACTGGTATGTGAGCCCTGACCCCATATGTCATTGACAAAACTAAGATTTCGTAAAATGCTAGTGGCATATAAAGAATTAATCCTATTCCATGGTATTTCCCTACAAGCTGAAGCAAAAAGTTCCCACGCCAGATTTTTTTTCGAAAAATAGAAAATAGGACTCAGAATCCATGCTTATATAAGGCAAATAATATTGCACTGTTTGTTGTTACTTGTTAATGAAAATGTTAGTCTCAAATGGTTTTGTAAACATTATCTCAAATTGTTTATAATACATGCTGCGCCATGCAATGCATCTAGCCATTATTGGTGAATTTAACTGATTTTTTTAAATAATACCAATTTAAAAGATAATTATAAAAAAATAGTCAAAATATTTTTACAAAATAAGCCCATGTCGCCATTTGGAATGACGAAATTGGCTTGTCATCGTTCCAATTGGCGACAGTATCCCTGTCGTCAATTGGAACAGTACTGAGAGAGCTCTGTCGCCAATTGAACTGGCGATAGGCCAATTTCGTCATTCCAATTGGCGACATGAACATGTGGCTATTCCAATTGGCGAGAGGAACCTGTCGTTAGTTCAATTAGCGAGAGGAACCTGTCGCCAGTTCAATTGGCGACATGAACCTGTCGCTACTTGGAATGGCGAAATGGCCCTATTTATATTATTTTTTTAATTTATGTGTAGAGAATTCAGCATAAAGATTTAGTGTATTTCACAAAGTTTTTTTGGTAATACCTCGAAATGTTTGTGTAGTTCGAAATCCGAAATTGGAGAAGATAACAAAATGTGAAGTAGAGAATGCGAGATCGGCAGCACAATAACACAAACAGGTCCCTTCGGAGCGAAATGGAAATAATATTTGGGTTTAGGTTTGCCATGCGCGCTGTTGTCCCGATTGCATTGTTTATGGAACCGATTCCTTCAGGAATAGATTGCGTAATATTTAATAGTTGAAATATTTGGGAAAAGAGATTTAAGTTTGAAAGACTTCAGAATTTAATTACGAATTATATAGCACGCTGGGTTTGGTTACGTACATTACAAACGCCAACATGCACGAATCAACAAACCGAAATACACCTACGATACATGTGTGCTTTTTTGGAATCAGAAAAAATGTTGATTGAAATGAAATCCATTAGTCCTGGTGGCCCATTAGTCCCTTCCCCTTGTCTCTAGACTAACGTGGCGGCAGTTAGTCTCGAAGTCAGCCATGTTCTTCGAGACGGACTGGACGATTGCATGATGTTAGGATAGCACAACATAGGGCCAAATTAATAATCAGGATGTAAATTGAACATAACTTACCTCTTCGATCCAGACTGCGCCCGGGCAATGGGGAGCGATAGGATGGCCACCGGTCTCAGTAGTAGGAGTCATCCCCTTGTCCGCTGCGCGCTTGGCTTGGTCGTACTCAGCTTCTCACTAGTAAGATCGATACTAAACTATCGACAACAATATTTTAATTATGGTCTACATACCCTATTTAGCAACTTTGGAATTTTTATAGGTACCTTGTTATTTTCCTTGTTTATAAATTATTTACCGTGTACAAATAAAAACCAAAATTAAGTTGGAATTATTTTGATTAAACTCTACATACCCTATTTAGCTCCTCTGCAATTTTTATAGATTTTTTATAGGTATCTTGCTACTTTCCTTGTTTGAAAAGTGTCTCCAATAATTACAAAATATTTACCATGTACAAATGAAAACAAAAAATAAGTTGACAATATTTTAGTTTAGTTCAACATACCCTAGGTAGCAAGTCTACATTTCTTTTACAATTTTTAGATGTGTCTTGCTATTTTCCTAGTTTAAAAAGTATGTTCAGCATTAACATAATATTTACAGTGCACAAATGGAAACCAAAATTAAGTTGGAATTATTTTGATAAGCTCTACCTACCCTATTTAGCTACTATGCAATTTTTATAGAATTTTTATAGGTATCTTGCTATTTTCCTTGTTTACAAAATATCTCCAACATTTATAAAATATTTACCGTGTACAAATGGAAACAAAAATTAAGTTCACAATACTTTAATATAGCTCTACATACTCTACGTAGCTACTCTGGATTTTTTATAAAATTTTTAGTGGTGTCTTGGTATTTTTGTAGTTTAGAAAGTATTTTCAGCATTAGCAAAATATTTACTGTGCAAAAACAAAAACCTACAAAGTTTTCTTGGTATTTTTGCGGATTTATTCTAAATCATTCGAGTACTGCACCATAAATAATATATATACAATAAACTAAACTATATACAATTAAAATGAAGTACTTCATCAAACTGCAATACAACTAAAATATTCTAATCCATTGAAATCTAGGTCGCTATTTTTATTTGCTAACCTACTAGGTTTCAAATTCATGTACAAAGTTGTAAAAATATTTACCTGCAAAATATACGACCAGATCTGCTTCTCCCCTTATCTCTCCTCCGCTAGGAACCGACAGGGCTTTGCTACATCACTCCTCCCCCTCTCCTCTCTCTCTCTCTCTCTCTCTCTCTCTTCTCTTCTCTTTTTTCCGGAATTAAAATGACTTTTTATTCGATTTTTGGGGTTTATATAGCCAAACCCTGTCGTCATTTCAAATGGCGATTTGCACGCTGACAGTCATTTGCAATGGCAACAATGGCCTTTTTAAAAAAAATCGACTTTTTTGTAATTTTCTTTTAAATTAATATTATTATTATTTTAAAAAAAATTGAATTTAACTATGACTGTCTCGCGTAAGACGCGTTGCTTTAGCTTAGGAGATTATAATATGCTTAGCGATTAAGCGAGGTTGCTACCTGCCTCTGCACCCATAAAAAAACTTCTTAGTCATACTGTCAACTTCGAGTTCGACATATAGTTTATGTCTGTATCGGAAACTTCCCCGGATAAATAAAAAAGCATGGCGACGCCTCACCTGCTGCTGCCGGGCGCTTCAGGCAGCCCATCTTAGAGGCTGCTACTGGGGACGCGAGATTGATGGATATATCGAATCATTTCAATGTTGTACTACTAGTCCACTACCACTATCATTGACAAGTTAAGCGCATCTATACATTACGAGGCATCGTGCTAATCACGCCATTTTTTGTTTCCTATTTCATCCTCTGTGAAATTCTTCGTGATAAAGAGCACAGATCAGGTAATGTAATGTGCTCGTCAGGCGACATAATAGCCACCTAATAGACGTGTCAAGTTGTGACGTTTTGTTAATTTCCTATATGGGCATATGACATTGCACATTTTGAGGTTGGTAGATGGATAGCTATTATTCAAGATCGAAATGAATTATACCTAGTGGTTGCTAGTATGCTTAATTAACTATTCTTGCTTGTGGAGTCAGGGGTGAACAAAATGAAAAACAAACAACATTGTACTTTGTCTGTTTCCTTGTTTCTATTAAAGATTCCGATCTAAGTATCGGCAACTTTAAAAAATAGTGTGTACCGAATTCATTCAGAAGCTTTGACATCAACGTTTCTAGATATTCCAATACGACCATCAACATCTTTCTCAACGGGGAATAGTATTTAGCGGAGGAACGCCCCTCGCTCCGTCACGGCACAAAACAAACAAAATGGAAAACTTTCAATTCCTATGTAGGAACTTTTAACTAATAGAATTAAGAACTTTCAAATTGGTTGTGAACTTTTAATTGGGATTTGAAAACTTTATAATGGATTCCTAGAGCTCTCAACTGAACTTACCGAGAGGTTTCGATGTGAGGCGCCAAAGGAGCTTCAGTGTGTCAGGACCTGGATTTGCAAATCTAAACTCTCTGTATATACCGCACTAGTCTATAATCACACTAGTACACACAATGATAATATAGATGAAATATCAATCATATGCACAAATAAGTAATTAAGTATTTTATCGACAATATTTGTGATTCAGAGTTTAAACAACTGTCACTCAAGTCGACAACAATCAATTAAACTGCAATGGAAACTTCAAGGGAAATTCCAATGTGTAGCACATGTCATATGCCCAATAGGCAATCGATTGGGGGTAGCATGACCTGTCCTCGTAATCCTTGTTGTACTCCTTCGACGATGAGTCGATAGTAGATGACCTATTTGTCTTTCAGCGACTGAGCGACATTATGTAATAGCAAGAATGAGTATATGGAGTACTCAGCAAGTTGTATGTACATGTACAGATACAATTATAGATGCATGGTTTATTACAAAAGATGCCTGATATGGCTTATTTTGCATAAAACAATAACTTGAATTTAAAGTACAGTAATAAATAGATTCAAAGTGTATTCGAGAAATCATAATATTAACTGATAAACAAATGATAGATGAAATGGCTAATTTTGCAAGGAATCACCCTTCACCAACTACATCGTCATCAACCACTAGACTCACCAGTGTCACCTTGTATTTCAAAATCACAAGTGAAATATCTTTTTATGAAAATCTAACAATCGTCTGAAATCATCGAGCAGCATTATTCTTCCTCAAGACGCACGCCCATTTCTCTCGGAATATTTTTTATTTAATCCTTTTTTTATTAATATTTTAAAGTTAATCCATCGCAAACTTTATTTCCAATTCTAACCCCTTTGGTCACGCCACCATCCGTGGCGTGACAAAATATCTTCTTATCACGCCACGAGAGGTGGCGTGACCAAAATGCCACGCAAGCCCTCGGCCGCTGCCAGGCGCCAACGTGAGCTTATGGCATCATCACGCCGTGCCTCATGGCGTGAGTAGATATCTTGTCATGCCATGAGAGTTGGCGTGACAGTGGGGACTTATACTCGGGCAGCCCAGCCCGTTCCTCATTTTTCCTATCTTTTAACACTCTCGCCGCCGCCGCCGCCGCCGCCGCCGCCCTCACGCCGCGGGCCCGCCTCTCTTCCTCCCCGGCGCCGGCTCCTCCGCCGCCTGCGCTCCTCCCCGGCCGGCCCTCATCCTCCTCTACGCTGGTGCTACCGGCTTCCTCCCCTACGCCCGGCCTCCACCTTGACGGCTGGCTCCCTCGCCGTCCACCCTCACCCGCCACGCCTCCCTGCTGAGTGAAGGTGATTCTCCCTATGAGCATGAATGGATAATATATGTGTTGCATTGTTGCCATGAAAAATAGCATGAAGAGTAACTTGTATATATGTTACATCGAGGTTTTTGCTATCCATAGAATTAACAAAGAGTTTGGCTCCTTGTGAATGCCCCAGTAATTCCTTCATGAAGAGTAACTTATCATTGTATCTCTTGGCCATCAGGAGCATTTTTGTGCTCACCTTGTCTAGTGGTGATGTCCTCATCACATCACCCTGTAGAATACAGACCAATTCAAAAGTAGAGGGACTAATTTTGACAGTCTTAAATTAGAGGGACCAAATTAAGCATCAAGGGTGAGGATCAAAAGTGCATTTTACCCTATCTCATGCAAACTATACTAATGATCTGTTAAATCTTTTTTCCCCAAGATTATGGATATGATACTTAAAATAGAAAGTTTTGTATAAGGACTTCGTTTGTGCACATTATTGGATGGTTTAATAAAAGGCGGCACCTTTTATGAATGTACTATTTGCAAAATGCATTCTTGTGCTTTCTCAAGATCTTGCATGGAACAAGTGCAATTTTTTGTTTATGCACAATGTACATTTTATAGCTTTGTCTTTGAGCTGAGATCACATCATATGTGTAGTTCACACTGTTAACAAGTTTTTATGTGTAAGCTAGAAAAAATTAACAAGTTCTTATACGTTGATACTATGCAGAGAATTCCATCATCATTCAATCAGTACCTTCAGAATGAGTTCTTATACATTGATACTATGTAGAGAAAATTAGCATGCATAGGTTGTACATGAAAAATGCTCTCAGATTTGGTTCATCATTGACCTAGTTGCTTGGATCTATATGTAGTATCATATCCTTATCAGTTGCCATGTATTCATTTAGCACACTAGTTTGTTGTGATGTAATGATCTTAGCAAGTGTAGCTCTTTTGACTGCATGTATGTATGTGCAATTGTGAAGTGTATGCATCTATGTGCAACTGTCTTATTTACTGGTGTTCATAGCATGTAATTTTTGCTAGCAGAATTGCACATCAATAATAGTGTTTATGATTGTTTTTATGTGGCGAAATATGAATCCATGTCTGCCATAAAATTTGCTAATTCTCCTTATTAACTAATTAGATATTTTGTTAGTTTGTTCTTGTGCACGTGATGAATTCACCCAACCCTAGTTATGTCTTAACAATTCATACTATGACCTTTTTAGCAGACGGGATTTCTTTGCACTATGGTTGGCAATTCAACATATTGTACCATATATAATAACAGCAGTTACCACCAAATTTTTCTCTGATCATTACTATAATTAATAAGAACTGGACTGTTATGCAAAAAAGCTGTTGGGTCTTGATCCTACAACTTTTGCATAAACCCAGCACTGTTCCTAGTGAAACTTTCTTGGGTGATGTTCTGGTTACAAACAATTTAGCCAATTAAAGAAATCAAATATAGGCCGAAGACGAAAAAATATGACTTATCTCCTTTCTGCATATAAGATTTCCCGAACAAATGGTTCGTGGCACTTCGAGCGTGTAGCTCTGGCGTACCCAGGAGCGAAGTCCTGGGCGTACTCAGGAATGAGCCCTGAGCGGTCCCAAACACGTGGTTTGGACAGTCTCGAGAACGGGATCTCGAGGGTACCTGGGCACGTGGATCTAGGGTAGTATAGGTTGCACTCAGAGGTAAGCTCTGAGCGGTCCCAAACACGTGGTTTGGGCGGTCTCGAGAACAGGATCTCGAGCGTGACTGAGCACGAGAGACTCAGGTAGTGTAGTTTTTGGATCTTTTTGCATCTCCTTGTTTCTTGGTGTTATTCGTCCACTGTGTATGGCCTAACATACCTCAAGTCATTATGAAACAACCCGTCAATTATGCATATGTTTGTACCGTCAAACTGCTAGCATGTCTCAGGAAACTGAGCTTTTGTTATGTCCAATGTTGATTGTGATATTTCGTACTTGCGGTATTTCGTTCATATGGCATGCAATACTGACTTTACAATATTTTGTTGGATGTAGATGGACAAAGTTGTACGTGTATTTACTGGCAGGGCCATTAGCCAAACTGAAAGTTCTGTCGACTTCAGCGGCATGGAAGCGACTGTCCTTTTCTTTCGCGAATCACTGGACTTTAAAACTCTTGTGACTAGGATTAAGTCGATATTTGGATGGGATGAGCCCGGGGTCGTTGTCGGAATGCAAGGACGATATGACGCAGGACTGGGTTCGAAGATGCATGCCTTTTTGGTGCCAATCCTGTTCGACGATGATTGGGACATGTACAAGAAAATTGTGCAAGCATCTCAGGTCCGGGCGTTGGAGGTGGTGGTGGAAAGGACAATCGTTGTTGAGGATTTGCCAGACAATTGGGATGTGGTGAATGGCAACACGGAGGAACAAGACCCCGCTGCCCATCATTCGCGAGCCCCCCCCAATGGAAGAGCGACCTTGCGAAGAGTTCATTAGCGTAAGTCGTACCAACCATGGCTCCCTGTTGGTGGATCTGCTTGTATCTTCCCCGCAACATGTTATTGACCCTGTGACTGATTTCAACGACGCTGTAATGAACAACGAGCTTGAGGAGGAGTTGTTTCGCGATGGAACAACCCGTGAAGAGGAGTCTGACGAAGGATGGAGCTCGACCGAAGATGAGGCTCCCGCACCTCTTTTCTCCTTAGAGGAAGGCATGGTTCTTCACAGTGTAATGGGTGAGGTCCCGTCGGTGCATTCTTTCGATGATGTCAGTATGGTTGATAAGGTGGTTTGTGCTAATGGGTTGAGGAGTAGGGATGGCATTGCGGACCCGGAGAATGACATAATACGGAAGAACTTGTTGTTTCGAACCATGGAGGACATGAAGGTTTGGCTGCAAGAATACTTAGTGCGGCACCATCGTCCGTTCATAGTGCAACACTCCGATGTGAACAAAAGATATACCGTGAGGTGCGAAAGGGGGTGCGGATGGAAGGTATGGGGTCGCAAAACAAGGGACAACCAATGGAAAATAGCGAATGTGAAGCAGCCTCACACTTGTGGGACCGCACAAGTGTCCGGGGAGCACCTCCAGACGACCGCAAATTTCATTGCTAGGCGTATTATGGCAGTTGTGTTTGTCAATCCTGATGTGTCCGTCGCCACCCTTATCAAGGTTATCTACAGGTTCATTAAGTATCGTGTGAAGTACGGGAAAGCATGGAGGGCAAAGCAGAGAGCGATGCAGTTATTGTGGGGTGATTGGAAGAAGGCTTACGATTTGCTTCCTCGAATCCTAACCGCTATGCAGGCCAAGAATCCGGGCATGGTGTTTCACCCTTGGCATGGCAACCATATGGAACTCGATGGAGGGGTTATGAAACATGTCCTTAGGCGGGTGTATTGGTCCTTTGGGAAATGCATAGAGGCCTTCAAACATTGCAGACCTGTCTTATATGTTGACGCTACATTCTTGATGGGGAAGTACTATGGTGCCTTGATGCTCGCTGTGGGTATTGATGCGGAGGACCAGCTGATTCCATTAGCATTCGTATTGACAGAGGGTGAGAACAATGCAAGCTGGGAATGGTTCTTGGATATAGTTCGTCTACGCCTCGTTGGGCCTGGACAACAGGTTTGCATCGTCCCGGACAGTCACCACGACATTCTGAACGCTGTGAAGAGCAGACTTGACGGACACCCAGATGTGCTGCATAGGTGGTGCATGCGTCATTTAGCGGCTAATTTCTTTAAGCAATGCAGCAGGGAAGATCTCACCAAACAGTTCAAACTGTTGTGCGAATGCTTGGAGAAGAGGGAATTCAATGTCAAGTTGACGGAGCTGAGGGACTGACCAACGAACGGGGTAAGTCGTGGTTGGACAAGATCTTGCAGCAGAAGGAGAAGTGGGCACATGCATACGATAAAGATGGCTGTCGGTATGGAATGATGACAACGAACATCTCGGAGGTGTTCAACAATGTTATTAAGGGCATCCGTGCGATGCCAGTATCTGCTATCTTGGAGTACTCATTTCGAAGGACCAACAAGTACTTTGTGGATCGGTGGACCCGGACAAGGGATGCATTCAACGCCGGCGAGCGTTGGGGTGTGGCTGCTGCCAAGCACCTTGCTATCGCGGAGGCCGAGTCATGCAATCGAGGCGGAGAATACGATCCCATTAAGCATATATCTGACGTCAAAGGCGGCAGGGGCACATCGATAGAAGCGAACGTTACGGTGGCGTAACCATAGAGTGAACTGGACCGAGGGAGATCAGATGCATGGTCCCGACGTTCTTTGCATGTCTCATGCTCTCACGTCATCACCGCCTGTCGCATGCGCGGTTAAGTCACCTTACCTTCGTTGCGTCAGAATTCTCGAAGCAAGCTACGATGTAGACTTGGGAGAAGCGATTCAAACCTTACCTAGATCCCTAGCATTGGCTACCGTACGTGGGGGAGGAATACATTCCCGACGTAAACATGATGAACAAGTGACGCGGTCGAAGGAAGAGGAAGAGGCTTCGTAATGACATGGACCTCTCACAGCAAGACGGTACGGACATGTACTCTCTAGGGGACTTCAACGACGCCAGGAAAGCATGATCAGCTCAGGGTCTCAAAATGCCAAATATCTTGACAACATAGGAATGGCTACTTCCAATGCTGCAATGGTTGCTTAGTTCAGATTGCCTGTAGGTTGATTTTGATATGCTTGGATGTTGTTAGGTTTATTGAATTTTAATGTGAGTGATCTATCGAATACTTCTATTGTCGTACCTTAGCGATTTTTAGTGCTTATCCATTATTGCTTAGTTCATATTACCTGTAGGTAGATTTGTATATGCTTGGATGTTGTTAGGTTTGTTGGATTTTAATGTGACTAATCTATCGAATACTTCTATTGTCGTACCTCAGCGAGTTTTAGTGCTTATCCATTAGTTGTTCGTGCAGTCCCATAATAAGCAATGGATGAGCCTCTCTACCATAAGGGTTGATGCCAATATTGCAAGATGGTTGTACCCAAGGGTTATTTACGGTGTTTACAACCCTGTGGTAAGTTGTAGGATTGGTATATCATAATTCTCCATATTTACCGTTGCCAAAGTACCATGTTCTGATTGTTACCTGTGCAGACTGAGTAAATTGCTATTGCTACATTTCACAACCACCCAAACCCAAGCCAAGGAATTCTCTCGATCTAATGCTTCTATTGTCGTACCTCAGCGAGTTTTAGTGCTTATCCATTAGTTGTTCTTGCAGTCCCATAATAAGCAATGGATGAGCCTCTCTGCCACAAGGGTTGATGCCAATATTGCAAGATGGTTGTACCCAAGGGTTATTTACGGTGTTTACAACCCTGTGGTGAGTTGTAGGATTGGTATATCAGAATTCTCCATATTTACCATTGCTAAAGTACCACGTTCTAATTGTTATATGTGCAAACTGAGTAAATTGCTATTGCTGCATTTCAGAACCACCCAAGCCCAAGCCAAGGAATTCTCTCGATCTAATGCCACCAAGCAAGATGATGCTTGAGAAGTGGAAGCGGCTATACTGAAACACAAAGACCAACTCCCATCAGGTTGTGATCAAAGGTATCATTTCCATTTTGTTTACTAATTGTTTCCTTTACCAGCGTACAAGAAGCACTTCCCTCCATTACTCACTGATAGTATATGGAGGCTTAGGAACATCGGCAAAGATGGACGGATTGACAAGAGATTGGAGTCCGAGGGGATCAAGAATGTACAAGATTTCTTGAAACTTAACACCATTGATCCTGATAAGCTAAAAAATGTAAGCATCATATTTTAATTTGTGTACAATCTTTGCACATTATAACTTATGCATTCATTGTACTGTTTTTGATTTGTTGCAGATTGTTAGCTCGTTGGCATGCTAGATCGTCAATGGAGTACAACAATAAATCATGCAAAAACGTGTGATGTGGGAGGCAAATGCTACGTTTTCAAGTCTGATGGGTGCAATCTTACATTCAGCCCTATAGGAAAGATCTTAGCTGCCAGAATTGGTGACCGGACATGCACTTTGGAAGAATTGCATCCACAACAAATGGTAATTATCACCACATTTGTACTTTATGGTTATTGTAAATTTGTAATGGTGTTCCTTTATGTTTCTTAAGCTAGATTTCCTTATGTCTTGTTCTCAATTTCAGGTTGAACTGAAGCAATTGGCCATCCAGGCATACCAGCAGTGGGATCAACTAGAGAAAGTGGTAAATGAGATGGGACTTCTTGCCAATAAAAGCTTAATACCATTTCATCAAGAACGACCCACTTCTTCGGGGATACCGACAAGTAATGAAATATCGTCTTAGTTTATTTCCTCATAAAAAATGGAGTATGTCATCCCCCTTTTTTTGATAAATTTGTCATTTTCCTTGGCCCTTGAAGATTACATTGATCAGCGAGACAATGATGGAGAATTCATCCACGGGAGCCGAGTAAGAGCCGTAAAAGCATGATCGTATGAGGTCTCAAAATGCCAAATATCTTGACAACATAGGAACGGCTATTTCCAATGCTGCAATGGTTGCTTAGTTCAGATTGCCTGTAGGTAGATTTTGATATGCTTGGATGTTGTTAGGTTTATTGAATTTTAATGTGAGTGATCTATCGAATACTTCTATTGTCGTACCACAGCGAGTTTTAGTGCTTATCCATTATTGCTTAGTTCATATTACCTGTAAGTAGATTTGTATATGCTTGGATGTTGTTAGGTTTATTGGATTTTAATGTGACTGATCTATCGAATACTTCTATTGTCGTACCTCAGCGAGTTTTAGTTAGGGGTGTTCGTTCGGTTTTTTCGGTTCAGTAAATATGGTATATACGGTAAATACGGTATTGTTAGTTCGGTAAATACGGTGTTTTTAAAAGTACGGTTCGGTTGCGGTAAATCCCAATTTTTTTCAGTACGGTATCGGTAAATACCATATTTACCAAAGTTAACGCGAGTTGAATATGATATGACGACTCTTTAGTGCGGTCACAACTTATTGAACTCACAAATATTGATTATTTACCCTAACAGGCTAACACATGAGCAATGAACACTATTGACCGACTTGCACTCAGCTCTTCTATCTTCTCAATGCTCATAATTGTTGAAGCAAGCAATCATGCAACAACATCTAATTGCCTGCATGATAATTAATGCCCTTAGTGTTAGTGTTTGGCTGTGTCACTACTCACTCTGCAATCGGCGCTAGGCAGTGCAGAGTGCATGGCTGCATGCATGCGTATGCGTGGTTGCATGTAGCACTACATCTAGTGCAGCAAGCCAGCAGCTAACAAGGGAACAAGTCAAAGTCTGCACTAGCACAGTAGCCCACCAACATCACCAGCCCGCCAGCCCGTGGTGCGTGCGGCGCGCCTGCTGCCTGCATGGCCCACGAAAAAATCGAACCCAATGCCAGCGGCCAGCGCTGTTTAGTGACTTTAGTCCCATACTGCTTGTCTTGGTAGAAGTAGTGGCTAGTAACTCTATAAGAAAGCTCTAGGCGTGCTCAAGGGACTTGGTCTGTGAGACTGCGACTCTGCGGCCGACACGGTTACGTGGGCTGTTGCAGGTTTTATAGAGAAAGTTCGGTTTATTCGGTTTTTAGTCGGTTTTTACCGAAAAAACCGAACCTAATAAAACAATAAATTTTCCCTATCACGACGAACATCGTATAACGGTCAAAACGAGTTGACTGGTACGGTTCGGTTTTTTTGGTTTGGTTTTTTCGGTTCGGTGGAAAATTGAACAGCCTTAGTTTTAGTGTTTATCTATTAGTTGTTCGTGCAGTCCCATAATAATGAGTCTCTCTGTCACAAGGGTTGATGCCAATATTGCAAGATGGTTGTACCCTTATGGTGTTAACAATATTGGAATTCTCCATATTTACCGTTGCCAAAGTACCATGTTCTAATTGTTACCTATGCAGACTAAGTAAATTGCTATTGCTGTATTTCACAACCACCCAAGCCTAAGCTAAGGATCTAATGCTTCTATTGTCGTACCTTAGTGAGTTTTAGTCTTATCCATTAGTTGTTCTTGCAGTCTCATAATAAGCAATGGATGAGCCTCTCTGCCACAAGGGTTGATGCCAATATTGCAAGATGGTTGTACCCAAGAGTTATTTACGGTGTTTACAACCCTGTGGAGAGTTGTAGGATTGGTATATCGGAATTCTCCATATTTACCATTGCTAAAGTACCATGTTCTAATTGTTACATGTGCAAACTGAGTAAATTGCTATTGCTGCATTTCAGAACCACCCAAGCCCAAGCCAAGGAATTCTCTCGATCTAATGCCACCAAGCAAAATGATGCTTGAGAAGTGGAAGAGGCTATACTGAAACACAAAGACCAACTCCCATCAGGTTGTGATCAGAGGTATCATTTCCATTTTGTTTACTAATTGTGTTATTACATAGATTTACTGATTCGCTTGTAAACTGTTACATCATGCTCGATGAACATGTAATCTCTTTTTAGATTTTTTTTAGATGCGTTCAAGAATATTACAGCCATGGCTTCTTCCAATTACACTATCTTTTCCTATGTATGGCTCAGAAATCCACGGGTCAAACAACGTTACTAGACATAAATGAGTAATGCGCACTGTATACAGCCTGTATCTATTATATGGTTATGCTCATTTTTCATATACTGATACAACAGTCATTTCCGTTGTTATTCACATCGCCCTACATTTTTTTACCCCCTCTGTCGGTTCTTCTCATTTGGGAATGTGCTTGCATAAAAACTACAGATCAACATGTCAACACATACGTTCTACATTTGCGCCTTTTGGGTTGTAGACAACAGAGGCCGCTGAGCGTGCGTGATAGAGGTTGGCTATACAGCCTTTAGGTCACACGATCTTTGCAGCAATGATAGAGGTTGGCTATACAGCCTTTAGGTCACATGATCTTTGCATATGCTTCCACTAAGATTTTCAAAGGATTTTTCACCACAAGAAATGTTTGTTATTTACATGCACTCAACTCTTAAACCGAATAGCTCATACGTCTATAAATGATATATGTACTATAACTCGACTCATCCATGGCAACGGTTTCCCTACAATGCCTATGCAAATATGCTTTTCCTCTTATAGACCATGCTCAAATGTATAACATATGTTCCTTGAGCAATATTTACCTCATCTTTACTACGCTGCTCCTGAATGTTAGTATCAAGAACAAATTTCTAATGTCATTGTTCACTATCGTCCATATTGGTAGATGCCAAACTAAACAGACAAAAAAGTTATATTTCAAGCTATGTATGCTGTATTCACGTTCACACATAAATTTGTTCATATTCAACCAAAAAAAGGTTACAACATAGATTCAGCGGCGCAACATCGCACGCATAACCTCCTAGTTTTAATTAGGATGGTTAGTGATCAGTTTTTGTGATTAATTAAGAGTCTGCTAGGAGAATGAGTAAGAATATTTAGCCAGTCCATATTGAGTTAGTTTTGTAGTTAGGTCAAGCATAATAGAGTTTAATTGGAGTTTCTCATTAAGCTACTGTCCTTACAGTGCTATGGCAATTTTAATCAAGAGAGGATGTTTCGATTAAGTTCATTAATTGCTAAGTGTAGCAATTAGAAGTGGCATTTCAATTTGTGTTACTAGCATCTAGATAAAGAACCAAAAATCTAATTTGAGTAGTTGGCAATTAAGTTAAAAGGACAAGTTTAATAAGAAGCCTAATTGAACCCTTAGCTAAAGACATTGGAAGGTTAGATAATTTGTATATATACAATTGACATGTTGTATTCTCAGATAGTAACAGCCAGTAGATAAATCAAGTAATTGTCTTGGATTTTCATATAAGACTAGTTCAATCCTGTGATGTGATGTTCTAGGATAATAAAATGAAGGGCAGGCTCCATACAAGTTTTGTTATAAGATTAATTAGGCTAACATTACTATTTAAACTTAAAGTGCGACATTAACCGGCAACCTCTTAAGAACCTGAACCTAAGATAATATAGTCATAGTTAGAAATATGCTAAGTAGTTAAGTCCGGTTAACATATAATAGTTATAAAAGCTAATTAGGCATCACTAGTAGATGAATAACCATTGAGCCCTAGGCCATGGCTATAATATTGATAACAATGGGGTTGAGTCGATGAGTGATTAGTAAAATGATGCAGTCATGTTTAGACATGCATACACATCCAACACTAGTGAATCCTAGACTATTGTTGTAATAATAAAGATAAACTCAGGATTAGTATGTAGATCATTAAGATCTAGTTAAAGTAAATAGCTTAGGCAAACTAGAGGATAATTATGAATGGCATTCTAATATAAGCAATTAGAGGTTAGGTGTTAAAAAGGGATATTAGTTTTGATTTAAATGTTTAAATTAGAATGTAGCTTAAGATGAATAGTATGAGGATATTACTAGGTTAAGTAGTTAGTTAACCTCAGGTAAATAAATGGGTCGCTAGCAAATTGCAACCGCAGCAATAGTAACTAGTGAATAGAACTTAACATGACATCATCAGTGAGCTAGTATAGTTAAAACAACAGTGAGTCACCTTGTAGCTAAAGAATTGCATTAAGTCAATAAGTGTTTAGCTAAACTGATACAATCATGTCTAGGCATATACATAAACATCAACACAATGTAAACTCTTAGCCGATACAAGTAATAATAGCCATGGGTTAATCAAATGGTTAATTTAAAGTGATTAGTGTAGAATGTTGAACGAGACAATAGCATCGTAGGCTAACCCAATATAGTGTTACAGACTTATGTTGTGGTACTAAGAATAAGTCACCATATTACTTAGGTCAAGTAATGTGTCAGTGTCGACCATTAGTAATATTAACACTGAGGAAGTAACACTGGAATCTAGTCGATGCACGGAAGTTCCAGCTAAGGCTCATGGAATTTCCTTGGTAAATATAAATCGATAAGAAAACTCTTAAAGAGAGAGCTAGGTCCCATGTGTCGGTGATACTTATGTCTACCCAGAGCGAACCTCGCATTTATGCATAGGTCTCACCTAGCTCACATGGAACTTCATCGGTAAATAGGAAGTAATAACTAAAATAATAATTAGAGCTGCTAGGCGCCACATGAGCAGTGATGGTATGCTCTCATATAGATAATAGATGTGCACGCAATCACCATCAAAGTCTGCCGAAAGAGGAGAGCATATAAGAGGATTCATTTTGATTGTTTGATCATCGTAGATGTATACATAGAATACCTGGAGAGAGTACTTGTAAGTACTAGGTGGCTTGTTAAGGAAAACAACATCACCTAGGCTCTAGGTATCATCCGTTGTCATCCGTTTTCAGTACCAGAACCCTTCATGATTGGAAAGCAGATCTGAGAGTATTACCTAACTACGTAATCTCTCTCTCCAATCCAGTTAACCAGTGAGGAATGTTCATGTAAACATTCTCTCTCTCTCTCTCTCTCTCTCTCTCTCTTAGAATTATCTACTTTGGTCTGAATAATTTCCTTCATTCCAATCATCAGCGGATATATTTTGTTTGTAGTATTTCCTTTATCAACTCTTTTAGATATAATTTTGTCTGTAGTATTTCCATCAACTTCATTGGTTATACTTCGCCTGAAGTATTTCCTTTATCCACTCCATTTGGTATGATTAGTTTCATCGGGAATACTTCGTCCTTCCAAGTTGTCGTTAGAAATGTTTGCTTTTATTCGAAGTATTTTCATTTGAATGTATTTGGATTTATTGGATTTCATTTGGTTACTTTCAGTCATTCTGGAGTTCAATCATATTTTGCGTAGTTAGACTCTGAAGCTGTGATGGGACAACAATCCCAACAAGAACGAGGCTGGAATCAAGATTATCTGAGCGTTGAACAGGATGATTATCAGCACATTAAGCGGGATGATTATCAGAACCTTAAGCCAGAACAGGATCAGGGTTATCAAAATATTGAGCAAGGTGAGTCAATACTTTGATCATATTGCACCTAATTTATGCAATTATATTGTTTTAAATTATGAAATTGCATTGCTATGTTTTATACAAATATATTGGTCTAGCTCATAGTTAATGCCTTAACAATAATTGTGTATAAACTCTGAAATCCTTGAATTTGAACACTATCCTTGTCACCTTAGAATTAATAGTTAACATACTAGCTTATAAGTCTGTATCTAAGTGTCGTGCTTAGCCCTGCTTAGATACATTGTCATTCGGGCAATAAATTGCCCGACATCACTTAATCTTTTGAAAATGATATTGGGCAGTTGAGGCTGGGAGCCTGGCTGGTATGTTGGATTAAAGGCTATTTTGAAAACAAAAGAAAAACCTGAAAAGCAGATTTCGACTTGGGCGGCTGGAAAGAATGGCTGGTGCCGGGGGCACGAAAAAGAGTTGGTATATGGATGAACCGCCCAAGTCAATTAAGGACCGAATCTGGTAATGACCTCTCATGTAAAACAGTGCAACCACAAGTCTATAACACTTAAGACCTGACTGACTAATTTGTTTCGCCTCGGCGTGGCTTCGACGTTGGTGGATGCGGGTGGATAGACGGGGGAGAACGAAGCTGTGGTAACCGCACGACGCTAAAGGGAGACCTCCGAGTGGAAGCGGGAGAACACGAAGGAGGTGATACCTAACGGTGTGAAGTTGGAAAGAGGTGGGGCATTGTAAAGGCCTTGTGATAATCAACATTAGCCACACACCTACGGATGTGTGTCGGGGCAGTATAAGTTGATTCATTTCTTGTGGGTAAGTGAACAGACTCTGCAGAGTAAGAAAAATATCTAGATAGCTGTGCTCACGGTCAAGAGCGGTACTGAGAACTTGCTTGATATAGCTTTCCTTTTCATAAAAACCATTTGTGTGTGTTTGTGAAATGAAAAGGGTGGGCTGGAGCCCAGCAGTTGGAAATGTTGAGTTGTAGCCCAGAGAATTGAGAAAGCCTGGTCGGGGACCAGTAGTAAATATGGGATAGCCTGAGCATTGAGTGAACAAAATTACTCAATGGTATAGCAGATGAAATCTACACTAGTACTTTACAAACAAAAACTCAGTTTATGAAAAACCAGTGTTCGTTAAAATGCTAAGTGTCGGGATTTGCTATTACTTAATCTATTTCAATAAATGGCTTTGTGCAAAATAAAAGAACCATGAGCCTTCCCTATGATTAGCCTTGCATCTATACTAATTGCATTGTGTATTGGCTCGCGAGTACGGTTGTGTACTCATGCTCGCTATTTACATTCTTTTAGTCAGTAAAGCATAAAAGAAGGCTACATGGATAATTATGAGCATTGGACAAGACTGAAGATCAAGAAGGCCAAGAACTAGGTCGCGAGCTCACAGTCGATTGCCGATGGGCATATCGTGAGGGTTCCACGCATTATACTTTGATTCTTCTTCCGCTGCTGATTCTTTGAAAGTATTTGGCCTATTCGGCCATTCTGCAAGTCAAAAGCCGTAAGATATATTTACGCTTTGTTTAATATTATGCAATAGCTTTACACTTTCCTTATATGTGTTTGAACCAACAATGTAACTGCGTGTGCCAGCTACTGATCCAAGGAATGGCACAAATATACACAGTAGGTCCCAAATTCCAAATTTGGGGTCTCACAGGCTTCACCGTGCCACTAGTGGTCAAAGAGTCAACCACCTGAAGTTATCCGTCACTTGATCGAGAAAGCATTGAACAGTCCATGTATGAAAAAATATTTCACAAAGAGTTCAACCAGATATCGTGAGGCAGAGAATACACAAGCAGGTCGTTCAGTCTGACCAGATACGAACTGGTCATAAACTGGTCAAACATTATCACTAATTGATCAGCAAACTAGTCGTAAGGAGTTGCGATCTGGTCGTGACTAAATATAAACTGGTCGTATGGAGATACAAGCTGGTAGTAAGCAAGGTAGTCAGAGTCGAGATCCGGAGTTGGATCGATTTGCCTTTGGTAGGATTAAAATCGTAGAATCGAACCGTAGAACCGGCGCTTCTACGGAATTGTAAAAATACACATATTTAACATCTATACTATAAGTTTGTATGATTCTTATATGGTCTACCACTTGCATGTTCCTTAAAAGCAGCTAGACATACTCCAGGAATAAAAATAGCTTATCATTATCAAGCTCAAGATTGCTCATGCCATAATATAGATATTTGTACTAACATTACCACACTGATACAATATTTTGCGTGCTCCTTGTTTATTTATAGTTTCATTCTCAGAAATTAATATCAACAAATTTAGCTCTAAAACAAAATATCAGCAAAACCTGGCCTCTAAAAAAAATTGCAAATTTTTTTATGCCCTAAGTCTCTACGAGTAGGATCGACGGTGCGATTTGGATCGACAAGCTTTTGTGGGTTCGTAGAATCGTAAGGCTCTAAAAGTAGGATTGCGATCCTAACTACCTTGGTCGTAAGTGATAAGGACCTGATCACAAATCATATTGCATAAGATTCGTCTGATATAATATTTATGTGTGTTCAGGGATCGTTATGTCCTACAAGGAACCGCTAATGACTCATGGTCAGAAAGGAGTTTTCGAGTCACAACCAATTACGCATCAACCTATAGGGTCGCACACTTAACGGGTTTGAACAAATGAGTTCAGATAGGATCCGTTATGGGCTCTTTATAAGGGGAATGGGATGCATGGAGCTGTTGGGATATAAGAGAGTTGCTCCACTGAAACCCTAGTCACCTTCTTCCCGAAGACCCTACCGTGCGCATTGGTACTAGCACACCGGCGTACGATGTTCCACCCCTAGACGTGTGGATACCGTAGAGACGTTGCTGCGATTGCTGCTGCGCTGATCGAGGACGATCCACGACTTACACAAGGAACGTGATAGGTTGCTAGAGGAGACGATCGGTGCTAAGGATGTTAGACGATCGACTATGACCACTACATCGATGGGCTCGACGTTGGATTAAGCTACTCCAACTCTTCTTCCACTGCATTATGCGTCTAGTTGTAACGATTTATGATCTCTTGTTTACATGGCTTCCTAGTCTACGTGGTAAATTTTTGGATTGTCAACTAGTATAGCGTACTCGTATCCCTACAAAGGGAACAGGTGGAACCAGAGGAGAGGGAAGCGAAGGTGGAGGCAGAAACGAAACAAAAGTGGAAAGCTGAGTGTTAGGAAAAGTTAGAAAGGAGATCGACTCAATAAGAGAATCTGAGCTAACAGTAGAGAAATAAGGGTAGTAAGGCCGAGACACATCGAAGGTGATATGCCGAGAGATCCTAATCCGATGAGCAACAGAAGAGGCAAGCAAGAGAGGACAAGCTGTCTCAAGCAAGTGATGCTTACGCTCAGAGACACTATTTTGACCATGAGCACTAGGACAAGAGTACTGGGAAAGAGAACCCTGCTCAGCGAGAAAGCGACGCAAAGCAGCAGATAGGTACTCGCCAGCAGAATTAGCATGAAAAACATGAATGGACGAATCAAACTGAGTGCGAACCATGGTAGCAAACATCTGGTAAATAGAGATAATCTGACTGCAAGAGTACATGAAGTAGATCCAAGTATGACGAGAATAATCATCAATAAAGATCATATAGTATCGATGACCCCCTTTCGAAACGAAAAGAGCCGGACCCCAAACGTCACAGTGTCGGACCTAGGAGTATCAACCACAATTCCTCTGTGTATTTCTGAACTAGTCCGATGATCAGTAGCTAGTTCACATAGTAAACAGATATGGTAACATCCATAATTCACATAATTTTATTAATAAATAACAGAGTTTATTACAAGAAATGCTTACAAGCCAACAGTAAAGAACACAGCGGAAGACGAAGAAAAAGTAGTAGAGCCCAGTTAATCTGCCACAGGCAATTTACTGGGGTAGCGGTTTAGTCGTCGAGATCCACACCGGTAGCAAAGTCCTTCTTCTCTGAACAACAGTTTATTAAGCAAGGGTGAGCACAAAAATATACCCCGCAAGTTACACCCATAACAGAGTTAATGCATGCTTGGATATTATCAAACGAAGGTTTATAGGGTTATTTGTGCAAAAGCAGCATTTGACATATTAAATACAATGCTAACTTCAAAAGCTCAAGTTTTACAATATCTAAAATTGAGTTTTAACTGAATTAATAAATCTAGTGTAGGCACCAACCTAACACTAACTTAAACACGGGCACCAACCCGGGGTTTCAACCCATAATTTTTCTCATAGACACCAATCCATGACATAAAATGTTTTGAAAAAAAAAAATCAAAGTCTAACTTTGAGTGACTTTGCTCAGCATATCCATGACCGTGGACATGACTATTCGAATAGTTTTACACTCTGCAGAGATTGTATAACTTTACCTACAAGAGATAATCATATTATAATGTTCATCTGACATACTTCCGTAGGTGTGCGACTAAGTGATTATCACAAGGCCGTTACAAAGCGTTATCCCAATGTTATTATGCCCGCTAAGGTTTCACTTCCATTGAGCTAACCACCCGCGGGAAGCCCCCTCTTGCGCCAAGTGGGAATACTGTCTAACCGACACCTACACATCAAAATGGCACAACTAACATTGGAACATTGTAAATTAATTAGTCCGGTCTGTCCCACTCCAGACTTGCGGTAGTATGATGGAGCTTTGCAAGATGCGGCTCGAAACCGGTCCTTAACCAACTTGGGCGACTTCCAAAATAACCCCTGGGTCTCAACCATTCCCAAATTGAGCCCGTGCATAAACCTGCACCCACCAACTATCCATTTCGCCCAAGTCCAAACCAGTTTTTAAGTTTTATTTCAGTTTTCAAAGTATTTGTAAACTTCCATGACACACTAATGCCATGGATACAATTTAAATAATATTTGATTTTTGGTTGTAAATTCCCAAATCAAATATTTCAAGTCTAAGCATGGCTAAGCATAAGTTTTCCCAAAATGTTCTAGTTCATACTATTGCATAAACTAGATTTTCATCTAAGGTGTCAAGGTAGGTTTATTTCAATGTCAAGATTGGCAATACAAAGGATTTAGGCATAACTATAATTTAAAAACAGATGTTTAAATTACATTGACTAGAAATAAGCATACAATAATAATTTAAAATAGAATTTAAATAATTTAGATGTAACTTCCCTTGCTCAATTATTCGTTATTCTCAAACAGCGTTGAAATCTGACTCTTCGAAATCATCGAAATCTACACGCGAAAATAAGCCAAATTCAAATAAATTCTAAATTAAATAATTTAAGTTCTGGGAGGTAGATATTGAATTTATATGAATTTAGGAACAAGAATCAATGGAATCGGGGTTCATATGAAGGAGAGCGAATATGTGGAAGTTTGATTCTCACATGAAATGATGAAATTCCGAATTTCTGGAATTACTGATTTATTTTTCTAAAGGAAAAGGAAAATGACACGCAAGCAACCATGTGGACGAGGACGTGGCAGTAGGTGGTAGCCACGTGGGGAAAATGGTGAGGTGGCGATGACATGGCATGAGGTGGTGCCACGTGGCGGTGCCGTGCACGAGAACAGTGTTCCGGCAGATAGACAGCGAATCGAAGGCCGACGAGGACATCATTAGAAAGAAGAGAACGAGGCGAACGTGGTGCTCACCTTGGTAGTGGTGGAACGCGCACAGACGGCCAACGGCGAGGAGAGAGGCGGCGAGGCAGCGTTGGCTCACGGTGGAGCGTTGCTCCAGCGATGCTCCGACGAAGGCGAGGTGAGCACGGCGTAGAACATCGCAAGACGAAGCTGGGGATGTGGTCGATGGTGGCAAGACTCCACTGTAGGTGGCACAAAAGGCAGTGAAAGTCTGTTCGGCCGGCGAGAGAAATGCCGATTGCGGCGAGGAGGAAGAGAGGGAGGAGGTAAACTCTGGGGATGGAATGAAGGAGGAGATGGGCTCCCGGGGCTCTCCTTTATAGCGGTGGAGGTGGACCGGTTGATGAGATCGACGCGGCGTGTCTTTTGGTGGCATGGCGCGTTCCGGTGAAACGGGTGCACGAAAATGGGGGGTAAGGCCGGGAATGGAGGAGTAAAGTTGAGGGGGTTTGAATACTAGCAATTTCGCGAATAAAAGATAAGGAAATCATTGTGGTTCGAAGCTTCAAGTTGGCGCTAATGGTGGTCTGTTATGCGAGTCGGTTCTGGACAGAGCCAGCGCCATAAAGAAGAAGACAGAGAAGAAAAAGAAAAGAGGGAAAAAGAAAGGGAGAAAGAAAAGGAAAAGAAGAAAAAGGGAAAAGGGAAAACGAGAGAAGGAAAAGATTTTCGGCCAAGAATAGAAATTGAAATGAAATTCTAAAATTTTCATCTCGGAGAAAATTCAAATATAAATTTGAATTTTGAAACTTGGTTGAGATTTGAATTTGAGATAAATTCAAAACAAGAATTTGAATCCAGAATTGGCCGTAAAAGAAATATTTGATTTTGGAACAAGGATTTGAATTCAAACTCAGAATTTGCATTTTGATTTGGTGTTGATTTGAGATTCAGAGTTTGATTTTTGAATTTCAAAAAAAGGAATAAATCAGATAGATTTTTAGAAAATAGCAAATTGAGTTTAAAAATTCTAGAAAAATTCACAGAAATTCCTTGAATTGTTTTGAACTTAATAAAATTATTTCCAACTTAAAGTTGGCTTTCGTTTTTGCACATGAATTATTTTTAATTTCAAAAATAGGAAAAGCCTTTTTAAAATCCGAAAATTCATAAAATTAATTAAATTTTCTTTTTTAATTTTAAATCCAATAAAACCCCAAAAAAGTCAATAAATTTTATTTTTGACTTTTAAAACTTAGAAAATTCAAGAAAAGCAATAAAACTTTTGTAACTCTTAGAAAATCCAATAAAATAATAACTTTATTAACTTTATTTTTGGCAACAGAACTTTGGGATATTACACAAAGTGAACAAGATCAAAAGGACGAGCCAAGACAGAATCACTAGAGGGATAGGGAGCTGTAGCTACTTGCCAAGCTTGCAACCCATACAATGTAAAGAGGTGTTACAAGAAACAGATCCAAGAAGACCACGACCTACTAGAGACGATAGTCGTGATCCACAGAGATGACCCAAACGATGATGCCATTGAGCAAAGGAAGTAGTAAAGGACGCAGCAAAAATAGAGGCAGGTGTAGTGACTCACTAGCTGGTAAAGACAGTGGAAAGAAGGTGTAGCCAGTCGAGCTCCCAAAGGCACTGCAAATCATGGCACCGAGGGCCAGCACAAAGCAGAGTCCTCGTGCGGTGGTCCTGAACACAACAGGAGTCGAACTCAAGAATAATATGACAATCGTCATCAGTGATCTGACTGGCCAACATAAGCCACATGGTAAGCTTGGAAACAAGAGAGACGATAGGAACATGAAGGGAAGAAGTGGAAAGGATATCTCGACCTGCAACAGAAAGAAAGGTACCATCTGCGGTCTAAACAGTGGAAGAAAGAGCTATGGGACTCACAGAAGTGAGGCGAGTAGAATATGGTGTCATGTGAAAAGAAGCACCAGGGTCTAAGATCTAGAGAGACAAGATACCGGACAAGTGGGGTGGCGGGGCCAAGGAGGACTGCTGAGAAGCAAGAGCCAGATGAGGAGAGCCCAGTCTAAGGGCGTCAGCGGCGGCGGCAACCCGAGGTAGGGGCAAGGGCTACGGCTGCCCTTCGCAGGGCATGGCCGCCGCCGAGGCAGGGCAAGTGGTCATGCAGCCCTTGGCAGAGCGTGCGCCGCCAGAGGCAAGGCGGTGGTGGCCTAAGTCGGCCGACGGTGACCCGAGGCAAGGCGATGACAACTACCCCGAGGCGTGGCAGGCAATGGCGGCGGCGCAAGCAAGAGCGGCGGCGGCGGCCTGAGACCGGGGCGACGACAGCCTCACACTTGAGCGACCCAAGGGGTCGTGACGCCGGGCGGCCATGGCACGCAAGGCGGTGCTCGGCCTCCATCTAGGAGACAACAACGATGGTGTCAGGGATCCGAAGCAGGGGAGCCGTTGGGCGGGAAATAAGAGCAACAACTCGCCGGGCGTGGGGTCCGAGGAACAAGGGCATCGGGAGCCGCCAGGCGCATGGTCTGGGTAGAAGCTCATCGAGGCGACGAGGCAGCTCGGATACACAGATCCGACACGAAGGAGGTCGCGACGGCATGGATCCGGCTCGGATCATGCGTCAGAGCAACAAGGCAGCTCAGATCTAGGCGTTAGGGAGCCAAGATGAGCTCGGAGGTGGTGCTCGGAGCGAAGCATGCGTGGAGGAGCTTGGCTCAAAGTAATGCACGTGCGAAGGAGGGCACGACGGTGACACAGAGGAGGGCGCGTCACCACATCGAGAGTACAGCAGTGCAGATTTAGCACGTCAGGGGAAGAAGCTCCGCACGGGGAAGAAGCTGGTCGGTGGGATCAGTCGTGGTCGGCGCGGATCCAATGGGATCGGCACAATCGTCGCGGATCCACCTCGAGGCCAGCGGATCCAACGACGCTAGCTTCAACTTTGGTCAGACGACACAAAGAAGCAAAGCAGAGCACAGGGACTGTAGTGGCGGCGGGCAGCGGCGATAGCGTTCATGTGGGAACTATAACCTTAAACCTGGCTCTGATACCATGTTGGAAAGAACCCTTGTCTATTCCAATGGGTCTAAAGACCAACATATACAAGATACATGTGTATAAAAATATGCAAAGAACACCCTATACATGTCATATCTAACAGACTGAACTGCTGCAAGATTTATCCTGGAAACTACCCGATATAACCCACCCAACATTTTTAAAGAGATTCAAAACTGAACCCTCAATGGTGAGAACAGCAATCAGCCAAAAGGTTGTACCTGAGAAGCGATATCAACCACGATTTACCATTGTCTCGTAAGGAATGATATAAAAAATACCGTATCATATGGTAGTTCAAAAACCGAGTTTTCTGTTCGAGTAATGAAAGTGCAAAGTCATAAGCCTTCTGCATAGCTAAAATGACTTGGGTTCTCTCTATTTCATACTACAGCATCAGAAAATTGCAATATTAAATCTTGCTATGTTGTCACAGTCCAAAAGATGCTCTATCTCAGCATGGCCAATTTGGATAACTCTATATCCTGAAATAAAACAAGCAAACCATGAAATATTTGTATACAGAAGCATAAGAACTAAGAGAACTTTTCTTTTTCCTTTTTCTTTTTTTTAAAAGAACTAAAACAGAACGAATAGTATTAACTATGAATTCTTTCAATAAACCTTTCATTGTACCTAAACTTTCTGCAGAGCTACATCACATCTGTAGTATTGGCTCCAGTCTAGAACTCAATTCCTCAATATGACAGTATTAACTATCCTCAATATGACAGTATTAACTATCTAGTATATTCATTCAAGTGAACTCAATAACAAAAAAGTAATCCAAAGCACTATTAACTTGAAAGCGGTAGCTTAAGACATACTGCTACTAGCTCTGATTAATACTGAAAACTGGCCTCAACATCTTGTTACAAAAGTATCTCCCTATAAAGTTTGTAACTCAAACGGTGTCGACAATGCAAGTCCAGATCATATGTTAACTAAGACCGAGTTCAATGCACTTCTTGCTCACTACCAGTCCACCAGGATACTCAACTGCTTTTTTTGGTTCGAGCCTTGACAATGTAAGCCAAAACATCACATTAATCATAATGAATACATGCTGCGGATATGCCCTCAGAAGATTCTTACAAAGGCATGAAATTAACAAATTATTTATTTACATCCCAGCATGGGCCCTAAGTCACTAACCAGTATGAATTTTTTTTTTTAAAATCATCTCAGTTAAGCCTTTTTTTATTTGGTTGTCAATGGACTAGCCGGTATAAAATAAATGAAACACTGATAGGTATTGCATACAACATGCATTGGCTAAGGCAAAGCAGCAAAACATAAAACTGCAATGTTTGTCCGTAGCAGGGGCGTGCTAAATAATTTCATGTTGACTTTTTGTATTGTTTTTACTCCATTAAAATCTACGGGTTTGTGAACATTCACTACAAACATTAGGGAAAATATCTAGATTAGTCGAATGAAGGTTATACTAGTAGATTTATCATTAAAAATAATTTCATAGTACTATATTTTTATAGCTTTTAGCCTTTTACCACAATATTGTGATAAAATTACTGGTCAAGTTGCAAATGTCCAAAAGCCATACATTTGTTAAAGTTTTGAACTATTATAATAAATTCCTTCACATTGTTAAAACAATATATACATGTTCCCCGTGTTTTTTTTTTTGTGAAAAGTTAATTTGATGGAACTACTCAACCATTAGGTTACAGTGAGGGGCTGATGGACACATGCCAATAGTGATCGCCAGAAAAGGCAGCAAAGCAAAAAATTGCACATATTTCCACAAGTCCTCTACACCAACTATCAGGGCACAACATGATGCCTACATCTGCAGTACAATTGAGAGGAACCTGCTTTGCTGTCTCCGTGCACTTCCCTAAATGTTATACTCTAGATTCTTTTAATTGTGACTTGCAAATGACAAGAAGCAAGAGGAGGTAGTATTAGCTGGCTGCATCCTACTACAGTCAAACTATTGGGCATGCTCATTTCACTAACTTTTGCAGACCCTACAATCCTATTATTGGACAAGTCATTTAAGTAGGTTCTGCACACACTAATCTCGTGGAACCTTAAAGCAAAATTAGACTGCATGCACACCGCCAAACATTCCACATGTAGCATTTGTGTTATTCATTTTGAACTAGCCAAAGAAAAGGACACTTAAATTGTCACTAATACAATTGAATAATTAGTTGTACCTAATATGCAATGAAAGTTGGACTTTCAAAGAACTTCTTTCAAGGTTTGTATGGGACCATGTGTATGCTATGTATAGAAGATGCATTGTTTGTATTTTATAAATTCAACATATCCTATCTTCAATTGTTGTGTATTGGTAGTTCCAAGAGCTAGCCAAAAATCCTGTCTTCACCTTGTCACCGATGCTTCAATAATGGTGTAAGAGAGGTTGAGCAGTTGTAGTGTACCATTTAATAATGGTATATATGGTCCAATGTCATTAACTATCTCTTAGATTTGGTGTCTCCTTGGTATGTGCGCATGGTGGGATTATATTGTGAAACAGAGGGGGTATATAATAAAAAATAGCAGGTTTTCTGTATGTATTGCATATGTGGAGATGTGTCAGACCATGTATGCCTAACATACATCCAGTAAAAGTACAGCACCAAGTCTCAAATAGTTATGCTTCCAATGTGCAATAATATGCTAAACAAGATTACAAAGATAAGAAGGTGACACTAGCAAATGCATAGAGATACTCCCTCCAGTCACACACAAGAGTTGTTTTGGACTTTGGCACTGTCTCCAAAATGCAACTTTGACCATCAATTTCTATTGTAATACATTTGTAAAACCTAATAAAATTACAATTTTATCAAAGTATTTTTCATGACTAATCTACGACATCATTTTCATGTGGCTAGTCTAAATATTCACAAAGTAGTCAAAAAATCAAAATAGTTTGACTGCATATTTCCCACGGTGACACCCTTTTGCAATGTGGCCCTGAGAGTCAACATCAGTTTTGTGATCCACTTGGTACTGAAAGAAAATATATAGCTACCATCTACTCTGAAAGAAACTGCTTAGTTATAATGGTTAAAACGACAGTGGAGAAGATGGAAACCAAATCTCACTCAAGCATGTAACTTTTTTTCCCTTTTTCTCTGACTGTTAAAAATAAATGTTTGATCAGCTTTAAATTATGAAAACATAACCAGAAACATTTAGACTTTAGATTCCAGAATACCACTATTCTGGCTGCAGACAAATTTAGTATTTTACTTTGTGACAACTTTAATTAGTTCCTAACAAGGTACTAGAAGGCTTTGGCGGATCCATTTGACAACAAGTGGCACAGTAGAATCCATTAGTGTCTAGACCAGGGAAGAAAAAACCGGCCGGTTACCCCCGGTTACTGGTGGTAACCGGGAACGGAAAAACCGGTTTTTCAGGGTTTTGCAAATTCAAATTCCAATTTTCGAATTTTGGCTGGTTTTTAAGCAAATTCAAGTGAAATTCGTCCAGATTTTTTCCGGGAAATCTGGTAACCGGCCGGGTTTTTTTCCCGGCCCGCGACCGGGATTTGGTCTGGTACCGGCTTTTGGATCCTTGGTCTAGACATATAATTCTTTGTAAATGAATCTTTCAAATTGTTTAAAGATCCTCATCATGAATTCCAAATCCTTCAATAAGTTCTAGTTAACAAATTGCTTGTTCTTACAAGACATTTAGAACAGACACAGATACTGTTTACAAATGCAGGAATGCAACTGATGTATTGATATTGTAGACCAAAGGGCAAATATCGACAGCACATGGGGCACACAAATCTAAGCCAAAGACAAATATAGTACTAATCCAGGACTAAAACACTTAAACCCTTTAACGGATATGATCCAAGTTTGTTGACTCACTGTTATGGTCTAGTTTATGCTAAGTATATTAAGACTAACAGGACATTTCATGCATATTAAATCCTAAAGGTTTTTCAGAAAGGGCATGGCCCCTCTTTTCACTAAGGAAACCAATAACAAATTACATCATCAAAGGTACATAACAACTTCATGGCTTCCACAAACAACTAATTATCAACACGAGAACGATATTACAGAAACTTAATCCAAAATAACCAATGGTTCCAAAAGCAAAGCAGCAGAGAACAGAAGCAAAGGTACAGTAGCAGTGTAGCACCTTGTAGCAAGGAATAATATGTTTATGATGTTAAGTTAATAATATTTCCAGTACATGTCAAATATCACAAAAATTGAAAGTAATAGTAGGGACTAGGGAGGATCCCTAGTACGTAAATAGATACATAAGTATCAAAAGACAAAATATTTACAAAGAGTAAAGACGAGGAAGAAAGAAAATATAAGAGCAAGAATAAAAAAGAAATCTCACATCAGTTATCTGTCCAGTTTGGACTCAGTAGCTCTGTCAATCATAAGAGAAAAGGCAGCTACAAAATCATTGGGGCGTCATCAAATATTTTCTGGTCCCTAGTCTTCCAGAAAAAAAAAACTCCAGAAAGAAGATCAAATATGTATCATACTTAGTCTTTAGAATCATTGGATGAAGTTCAAGGATAAAACCGACAGGTTTTGCTGGGCATATTTGATATTCTTTGTTTCTAAAGTTTGGTTTTCGTCAGGAATCATGTATGTCGTTTACAAGCCAGGCATATTTATTTTTGGCTGAACAACCATTTCTGAACTGCTAAATTCTACACCTCACCTAACAAGATTGGTATTCATACCTACATGAATTGCTAAAAAAATACTACTACTGCCCAATATTCAAGTTCAAACAATCCCAACCAAAATGACATGTAAAAAAGGGGGAAAGGAGGGTGTTATTCCATACCTCTGAAACCAAAGGAAAGAAGCATCCATCCCCTGTTGAACCAGCATTTACTTCCAGCTACTCGGCCAGAAGGTATGAATGCTATACCCGGTCTTCCAGTTATCCAAGTAGACCACCTTCTGGACTGCCCACCACCCGATCACCATGATTGCCAGCATTGCAAATCGCTGCGTCTGAAGGTTCTCCACCCTCACCAACAAATGTGTCACCACCGCAATCAACAGCCCGACAAGTGTGTACAAGAACCCGACCGCGAACCCCTCTGCCCCGAGCTGCATCCCCGACCCCTGATAAAAGAAGACAAGCTTGTTCGGATCCGACCGGTCGGTGAGGAACATGGGCGTGTGCCTGATGATCCCGTACATCCCTCCGGACACGCTGAAGAAGTATACGAACAGCGCCCCAGCCATCCAAACCCGGCGGTCATGGAGCAGGGTTTCCCCTTCCATGATCCTCTTGATCATAAACGGAATGGAGATCAAGAAGATGATGACGAGTAGGATGATCTGGTTGCGGGAGACGGGGGGCGGGCGGACAATGGGTCCGACCTCGAGGCCGGTGCGAGACTCGACGAACTCGGCCATGGAGTCAGCGAGGCGGGAGAAGTGGGACTGGTCCATCTGCTCAGAGCCGGCGAGGCGGGACTGCTCGGGGCGGATGAGGCGGACATGGGGGAGGGAGTTGACGCCGAACTGGGCGAAGGAGTGCTGCGATTCGGAGAACTCGATGTCGGCGAAGAAGAGGTCGGCGGAGGCGGGGTTGTGGGCGAGAAAGGAGGCGGAGAGGAGCGCGAACTCGCTGCGGAGCTGGGGGAGGTGTAGGTCGGACTTGGAGTGGAGCGAGGTGGCGTCGAAGAAGACAAGGACGGAGTAGGGGCGCGGGGTTGGAGCGGAGAGGAAGCGGGTGACGGAGGCGTCGGTGAGGTGGATTACGCCGGAGGGGGAGAAGGAGCGAAAGGACTGGAGCTCCGCGACCAGGTCATCAGCACCAGCGGAGGCGGCCGCGGCCGCGGCGAGCAGGAGGAGGGGGAGGAGGAGGAGGTGGTGGGGTGAGGACGCCATCGTGATGGGTGGATCTGGGGAAAAGACCGACGGGAAGACCTGGGTGGGGGAAGAGGGGAAAAGTAGAATATGAGACTGGTGCGGTGCAGCACCCGCGGGATATTGAGACTAGGCCCAATTGATTCTAATGGGCCGAAACCCAGCCCAGGCCTGAAACATTTTTCTTTGTGTACGTCCAACTGAGGCCAGATGAAGGCCTAATGTAATGTAACTGTAATACCTAGCCGGTTTGTGGTGCGGTCCACGTCATGAATGTACCAGGCATTAAGTAGATTTTTGACCAGGATGCTACAGTAATATTTGGATCTTCATAAACTTCGGCTTCTTTTCGCATTTCGTTAGCTTTTTAAAAGCACTTGGTTTATTCTACTTTTATATATAAAAATATCAAAAGTATATCACATTTAGTTGTAGGCATCTTCTTTGGAGTCGTAACAAAGAGAAAATCAGACTACAATCAGTAAAGATTGACCTTTACAGCAACACAACGAACCCCTTGCAACAAGTCCACAGCAGACGAAGTCTCGGGTCACAATCGTCATCCTCCGAGCAAACGATAGCATGCAGCTTAACATGTTTGCAACGAAATAACACCTTGGTGCTCCCCAACACTAGCTGCTTTCCGCCACAAGAAGTCCTCTTGCTCTATTGGGAACTTCACAAAATAGAGAACTACATTAATAAAACAAAATCGTAACTTCTTTAAGCAAAGTAAGAATGTTTAATTTTTCATGTGATAGTTGCATATAAGAACTATGTGACCAACAAGTGATCAGGGACATGATGGGATACAGGTAGTATATATTAGTGCGCAATAAAAATTTCTACCACTTAAACAAAAAAGTCATGGAGTAAGAGATCATAGATCGTTATCACTAGACGTGCAGTGTAGTAGAAGAAAAGTTGGAGCAGTCCAGTCCAACGTCACGTCTGTGGATATAGTGGAAGTAGTCGATCGTCCAACGTCATTGGCCATCGATCGTCTCCTCTAACAGCCCCTCGCATTCCTTGTGTACATCGCGGATCGTCCTCGATCAGCGCAGCAGCAATCGCATCAGCGTCTCTATGGTATTCACACGTCCAGATGTGGAACGCCGTGCGCTGGTGTGCTAGCACTAGCGCGCATAGCAGGGCCTTCGGGGATGAGGTGGCTAGGGTTTCGATGGGTGGTGCAACATCATCCCAAAAGTCCCCACGCCACCCCTTATAAAGATCCCCTAACAGATCCCTACGTTAGAAATCTATTAGGACTCTTAACTACTTACAGATTATAATCCGATTTATAGCTCAAACGGATCCAATCTGAACTAGTTTATTTCAACCCGTTAAGTGTGTGACCCTGTAGATTAATGCGTAATCAGTCGTGACCCAGAAACTCTTTTCCAATCCACAAGTCGGTAGTGGTTCCTAGCAGGACATAGTGACTGCCAAATATACATACATATCATATCGGATAAACCATTATAAAGCTCATGTGATGATCCCTTTGCCTCACGATACCAGATCAGACTCAAGGTGAGATGTGTGCTATCCTATGCTAACTCGATTCTTCACTTGATCTTGTAGTGGATTACTTAGTTGTAGTTGACTCCTCAACCATATTTGGCATGACCATGAACTTCCTTAATCCAACAACATCGAGGAACCCAGATATATATGTCCCATTAAAACGGAGAGAAAATTCCATCTTAATAGCTCACATTTCTCTACATGTTTTATAGTAGAATCGAAAGCTACCTTTATAACTATCTATTTACGGAGTAGCGTTTGACAACCCCTAAGTAAACTATTATACATATAGGAAATCATGATGACCTCAAGTCTAAGAATCCTGCATACACTATGTATGAGGCCAACTGATGATACTTTAGAATATAACAATTCTCGTAGTGTCTCAAGGCGGATCAATCCAACACAATGTTCCCCAACATATGTCCACCTTACTAATTTAATATCTTGTATCTATGATCTGTGGAACATGATCATCAATCAATACATGTGCTTATCCATAAATCATAAGTGTCCTACATAATGACATAAGATCAGGGATGTTTAGAATAACATCATAAACATAAATAGAGAATTTCACAAAGAAGTCACATACTTTTTTTTAGCAAAAACAGCAGGAGAGCCTCCTACTATGATAAATATATTATAAATAAAAAATTGTGTACAAAAAGGCAAAAGAAAAGAAGATACGTAGAGAGCGGTAAATCCTCTCTCACTCTAATAAAATGCAGAGTTACTTCATCCTTGAACTTCTTTTCCCGTAATTTTACTTCATCCTTGAACTTCTTTTCCCGTAATCAAAAGATGGGTTGATTTGTTCAAAACAATTTCCATTTCTTTGTTTCCATGAAAAAGGTTGTGCAAAGACTCCATTTGCTTGTAGTAAATTGTTAAAGATATTATTTGTCAAGCGCCAATGAATTCCCAGCATCTTTTACTAAATGAGCAGCTGAAAAACAAATGTTGTATTGTTTCTTCATCTCCAAGATCATAGAGAACGTAGGCCTCACAATTGTCTATATTGTAGTGCCACCTTTTTCACATATTTCGAGTGTTGAGTCTATCGGTAAGAAGAAGACACGCAAAGACCTGTAACTTTGTCATACATTTACTTTTCTAGATCCACTTGTAAAGCTTCGAAGCAATGATGGAATGAAAAGAGTGTGCATAAAATCGACTGGAAGAATAATTTTAATTACCCCATATATAACTCTAGGAATCTGATGTGTCAGGATTGATGGCAACTTCTACTAAATCGAGCTGAACACTTTCAAATTCATGAGCAGCCTGATGCGTCCCGAGAGCACACCCCCAAACCCTCTGTGTATTCTGAATTAGTCCCATGATTAGTAGCTAGTTAATTCACACAGTAAACATATATGGTAACATCCATAATTCGCAGAACTTTATTAATAAATATCAGAGTTTATTACAAGAAAGGCTTACGAGCCATCAATAAAGACCATAGTGGAAGATGACGAAGAAGTCGTAGAGCCCAGCTAATCTGCCACAGGCAATCGACTGGGGTAGCAGCCTAGTCGTTGAGATCTACACCGGTAGCGAAGACCTTCTCCTCTGAACAATATTTTATTTAGCAAGTGTGAGCACAATAATGTACTTGACGAGGATCTAATAATTCTCATTTTATCTTTTATCTATAATTCTTATTATAAGTAAATATGACGTCATATAGTCCCTGGGTATACCCCTTAATTTTATAAGGGAGAAGCCTACTAGGTGGTCGTAAGTTCTTCTACGACCACCCCCATAGTCGTAAGTCTTGCTACGACTACCTCATGGTCATAAGTTCTTCTACGATCACCACCCAGTCGTAAGATATTCTACGATTACCTCATAGTCGTAAGTCTTGCTACGACTATCTTATGGTCGTAAGTTCTTCTACGACCAGATCAGCTACGACCACCTTATGATCAATAAAACCTACAAGCAAGTGGGTCCAATTGATTAAGGAATCTAAACAATATCTTATTTGTTATTATGTGAAATAATAACACATAATACCCCATTATCTCTGACTAGTAACTGCCAGGCGGCGTGAAGGAGTTACCAGCCCGATGATTACTGCAAACGTGCGCCCGTTACTGGATTTGATGAGGCGTCTCTTCAGCAGGGGAAAACGGCTATTCCTTCACGACTATATAAAGGCAACGATCAGAGAGAAGAGAGAGGGCAATCGAGGCGTATACACACGCTATCGAGCGCTATCAGGAAGACAAGTACTATCATCTGTAATAGTCTTAGTTTTTCTCCTGGTTGTTCAGAATACACTTAATACCATACACACACAGGAGTAGGGTTATTATTCTCTCCGGAGAAGGCCTGAACCTGTATAAAAATACCTATGTCAATCTCTCTGCGTGATTCTATTCTAGGAGACCCTCCGAATCAAACAATCTTTACGTAAGATCGGTTCTAAAACACCGACAGTTGGCGCCGACCGTGGGGATCTTCCGGTAATCTCTTGTCAACATACTCTCTTTTTCCCAAATCTCATGCACTCATGGCAGGAGAATGGAACGAGGAGAACTGGTTTGACTTGGCGGTCTGTGAGACGTTGACATGGATGCCGGTTTCGATTCTGAGCCGAGTATTGACTCATCCGATGGTATTGCGCCTCAGGGATCTTCCCCAAATCCAGAGACAATGCGTGATGGAGTTGAGGAGGATCCTATCCCCACAACAAGACATCCAAGGAGGAATCTACCCTCTCAAAGGACAAGGGTCAATCCGACCAGGACTACACCCAGGCGGACTCACAACACGACGAGAGTTTTTCCTCCAAGTGTCCAAGTCTCCCTAAGGCGGTCCGACTTGGTGAGACAAGTTCTGAAAGCCACAATTCCAGGACTTCACCAGCATCTGGTGATCCTCTCTCTCCGGATGACGCTAGAGAGAGTGGGATCAAGCATGCTTTTCCTACAAATTCGACCATCTCTCCGCAGATCACACCTGCGGATGGAAACGGTTATAACCCAGAGTTACCCTACCTGGAGGGGATTGCTCCAAGTCGCCAGATGGTGTCTCTCGACTACTCCTCAAGCGGGGAGGCCTCGAGCGCAAGTGAGAATCATCAACGGGAGGTCTTCGTCCTTCCCTCAGATCAAGGTCACTCTTCTAGAGACCGAGCTAGGGATACTCCCCGAAGATCACGCACTGCGCCTCCTCGTGACAATGGCAAGGGCACCACCGATGGCGGACAGGACCAACACCTTCATGAACGCGAGGGAAATCCTCGACATACTTGTACTCCATTGAGGCAGTCTCAAGAGTCTGACATGGAAGATCTTGAGGCTATTCGACGAAAGAAGATTGCAGCCCAAAAGAATTTGCTTGGGCGCATCCAATATCAATCAGAGGAACCTCAGGAACTCCAGCACATCAATGACTTGCTCGAGAATCCAACTCGAGAACTCGCCCAAGCGCCAGGATACGATCTCTTCGTCGAGAAGATCGCACAAAGGCTTCGGTCCACGATGGTAAGACTGGAAGCACCTCGCCGACATCATTCGAAGTCGAGTAATACGACTTCTTCACTACGATCGATCAAACATATCACCACGGAGAAATCGACGCAACGATGAAATCGCATCGATCTCCTACTCGGAGAAATGTCTTTCGAACGATCGATGACCAACAAACCCCTGAGAGGTGATCGCCACCATTTCGGCATGAAAACTCGCGAAGAAGAGATGAACTACGAGTATTCCCTCGTGGGACCGAGACCTATTACAGTCGAGTCAACTCATTCTCGGGTATCGTCGAGTACGACCACCTGATGATATCAACCCTTCTTTCCTGCAAAGAAGGCGCCAAGAAGTTATTACTAGATGTCGGGCATTCTCGCTTGATCTCCGAGCTGTTCGCTGGCCACCTCGCTTTCGACCAGTGAACATGGAAAAGTTCGATAGATCCCAAAATCCCATCGAATTCCTTCAAATCTATACAACAGCTGTCCGAGCAGCAGCAGGAGGAGAACATGTGGTGGAAAATTACCTTCCAACTGTGCTCGAAGGGTCTGCTCGATCGTGGTTACTAAACCAACCACTCGAGTCGATCTATTCTTGGCAACACCTCTGCGACCTTCTACTGGCGAACTTCCAAGGCACTTACAATCGCCCTGGGAAGGAAGACGACTTGCACCGGATGAGACAGAACGAAAACGAGACCTTGCGCCAATTCATCAAGCGCTTTAGTCAGGTTCGTAATTCAATTTCGGAAGTTTCTGACTCATCTGTCATCAGGGCTTTCAAGCAAGGAGTCCGTAGTAGAAGGATAACAGAAGATATTGCTTTAAATCCTCCTACCACCGTCACTGAACTCTTTAAGATGGCTAATCGGTATGCGACTGCCTCTGAGGTGGTCGAGTGGAACAACAGCGACTGCCTCTGAGGTGGTCGAGTGGAACAACACAATCGATCGAGAAGACAATACCTCTCGAGAGCCAGGGCGACATTGTAAGAAGAAAGATAAGAAAGCAAAAAAGTCCAAGAACAAGGTGAAGGGTCAAAAACTCCAAGCCGCCGGTTCCAAGGAGGTTTTGGTCAGAATGATAAAGAGCCACGACCGCTAAGTTGCACTCGACCGAGGCAAAGGTAAGTGCCCCGATCAAAAAAATGATAAGCCTAGGTGGTGTCCTTTCCACAAAAAGGAAGGACATGACCTTCACAACTGCCGGGTCTTTCAACGAAAGCTTAAAGACTACTACAACGGCAAAGGACCACTTCCCACTCTCGAGCAGGTAGGACAAATGAGTGGTCATAAGTTCTCAGATGACGAGGAGGAGATGCCATTCCAGGATCCGCAACACACCGTCGAGCACATCTACGGGGGATCATCGGTATATGAATCAAAGCAACAGCTTAAAGCTGCTGAACGTGAGGTAAACTCCATAGATCCTCCTCTCGTCAATAAATTACCGAAGTGGTCGGAAGTCACCATCTCCTTTGAGAAGGGTGACTGCCCAATTCCTTTGACTCGACCAGGTCGGTATCCGATCGTGGTCGAACCCACCATCAACAATTGTCGGGTCAATCGAGTTTTGGTTGATGGTGGCAGCTCATTAAACATCTTGTTTACGAGTGCCCTGGACGAGATGCAAGTACCCAGGACTAAGGTAAGACCGGTACGATACTCTTTCCGTGGGATCGTACCGGGATCTTCAGCCAAACTAATTGGCTAAGTCTCTCTTCCTTTAACATTTGGTTCACCAAGTAATTTCAGGACAGAGAAAATCTCCTTTGATGTGGTCGATTTCGATACGGCATATAACGCCATACTCGGACGACCAACTTTGGCAAAATTCCTAATGGCTACTCATTATGGATATCAATGTATTAAGATGCCAAGTCCCAAAGGAGTAATCACAATTCATTGTGACAAGAAGATGGCGCACACATGCGACCGTCGATCCCTCGAGATGGTTGGACAAATACCAACTCGAGAAGAAAGTCAGCCTTCGACCAGCAAGTCGAAGCCTAAAGCTGCACTAAAGCCGAACGACAAGGTCAAAGAGGTTCCTCTAGACGCAGGGGAGCCCTCGAAGACTGTTCGCATCGGGGATACTTCCGACCCCAAATAGGAAGACGCCCTCATCACCTTCCTCCGAGCTAACGCAGATGTCTTCGTGTGGCAAGCATCCGACATGCCCGGAGTCCCCAGAGAGGTGATCGAGCACAGGCTAGCTTTACGGCCTAACAGAGTACCCGTAAAACAAAAATTACGGAGATTTGCCCCTGATCGACGAGATGCTATCAAATCAGAATTGGATAAGCTACTTAAAGCAGGCTTTATAAGAGAGGTCAACCACCCAGAATGGTTGGCTAATCCTGTAATGGTTAGAAAGTCAAACGGCAAATGGCGTATGTGCGTAGACTTTACTGATCTTAATAAAGCTTGTCCAAAAGACGATTTTCCTTTACCTCGTATCGATCAGTTGGTTGATTCTACTGCAGGTTATGAAATGTTAAGTTTTTTAGATGCATATTCTGGATACCACCAGATCAATATGTGTCTAGACGATGAAGAAAAGACCGCATTTATTACACCATTTGGTATATTTTGCTATGTCAAAATGCCATTTGGTCTAAAAAATGACGGCGCTTCTTTTCAACGCTTGATGCAATCGACTTTTTCATCTCAACTGGGCCGAAATCTAGAGGCTTATGTTGATGATCTAGTCGTTAAAAGCATGAAGAGACTTAATCATATCACTGACCTACAAGAAACATTCGACAACCACAGAAAACATCGCTTAAAACTCAATCCTGAGAAGTGTGTGTTCGGAATCTCTTCAGGAAAATTGCTTGGATTCCAAGTATCTATATGAGGAATCGAAGCAAATCCCGAAAAGATACAGGCCATTCTCCAAATGCACCCTCCAACCACAAGGAAAGAAGTCCAGAAACTCACGGGGTGCATGGCGGCTTTAAGTCGTTTCATCGCACGACTAGGAGAAAAGGGACTACCTTTCTTTAAGCTTCTAAGGAAACACGAAGGTTTTGAGTGGTCGAAAGAGGCAAACGCTGCCTTTGAGGATGTCAAGAGGTACCTAACGAGTGCTCCTATTCTGGTCTCTCCGAGGTCAGAAGAAACGCTCTTAATTTAGCGCAGTACTAGTCGTAGAACGTGAAAACGTACAACGACCGGTTTACTACGTAAGTGAAGTTTTACACGGGCCTAAGGAGCGTTACCCTCAGGTCCAAAAACTTCTATATGCCCTCCTCATGTCTTCGAGGAAACTGCGGCATTATTTTCAGGCGCACAAAATAGCAGCATCGCCTCGAGTTTTCCTTTGGAGCGATCGTCGAGATTAGGGAAACAATGGGGCGATGGCAAAATGGTCACCAAACTTGGGGAGTTCGACATCCATTTCGTGTCCCGAATAGCCGTTAAATCGAGATCTTGGCGGACTTTGTCGCCGAATGGACAAATCTGAACTCGCTCAGATCCCTAGTACGATTCCCACGACCGATGGGCGATATACTTTGACGGGTCGCTTACTTTAAGTGGCTCGGGGGCTGGGGTGGTCCTGGTATCTCCTACCGGAGAGACCTTAAAGTATGCCATACAATTAAACTTTCAAGCCACTAACAACGTGGCAGAATACAAAGGTTTGCTAGCTGGCATACGAGCAGCGAAAGCGCTCTCGATTCGCCGACTACTCGTGAGAGGAGACTCTCAACTAGTCGTGAATCAAGTCAGGAAAGAGTACCAAGGTTTCTAAGCCGACAATGTCTCGGTATTTATCGGAAGTGCGTAAGCTAGAAAAGCATTTTTAGGTTTCGAGGCACAATTCATCCTCGAAGGATAATTTCCTCATGAGACCACCTTGCTCGAATAGCTTCTTCCCGATCTGAGTACCAAAAGGAGTCTTCTTAGAACAACTCGAAGCCGTCTCGTCGAAGAACCGTAAACACCTCCTATTGAGACAAATCTCTAGAATACGAGGATACCTAGATGGCTCCCATCTATGAATATCTTCAGAAGGGTTCCGTACCCGAAGACGATCCCGAGGCAGATCGCTTATCCTGAAAAGCCAAAATGTATACTTTGGTTGAAGGAGTCCTTTATAAACGAGGTACTCAAAGGGTGCTCATGTGATGCATTCCGCAGAGCGAAGGATTAATACTCCTTCACAACATACACGGTGGCATCTGTGGAAATCATGCTTCCTATAGAACGCTGGTAGGTAAGGCCTTTCGACAAGGTTTTTACTGGCCAACAGCCCTGTATGATGCTAAAGAGTTGGTTAAAAAGTGTGTCCAATGCCAATTTCATAGCAGGCAAATACACCAACCAGCTCAAGCATTACAAACGATACCTCTATCTTGGCCTTTTGCGACCTAGGGTCTCGATATCCTAGGATCATTCCCCAAAGCTCCAGGAGGTTTCGAGTTCCTTTTTGTGGCTATTGATACGTTCACAAAATGGATTGAAGCCGAACTTGTGACTGGGATAACAACGGAAGCGGCAAAACGGTTCATGATGAGATGCGTAATTACTCGATTTGGAGTACCGAGTCGAATAATTACGGATAATGGTAAGCAATTTTCGAGCGCAAAATTTCAGGAATTTTGCGACGAGTTGGGTACCAAGTTGTGTTATGCTTCTGTGGCCCATCCCCAAAAGCAATGGAGCAGTCGAACGTGCAAACGACCAAATAATGAGAAGAATTAAAACCCGAGTCTTCGACCAGCTCATTAAGCGCTCGGGGGCTTGGGTACAAGAATTACCCTCCGTATTATGAGCAGTTCGTACGACTACTAGTCGAGCTACATGTGAAACACCCTTTTTTCTGGTCTTCGGAGCTGAAGCCATGCTTCCTCCGGAACTAAAGATACGGTCAACACAAGTCGAAACTTTCAAAGACTCCAACCAGGAACAACTTCGAGCGGATGACATTAATCTACTCGAAGAAAGGAGAAACCAGGCCTTAATCCGTTCAGTAGTCTACCAACAAGCCCTACGCAGATACTACGATCGTAAGGTCCAACCTCGCAGCCTTGCTGTAGGTGACTTGGTATTGAGGCTCTGCCAATCCAAGTCTAATCGGAACAAACTTTCTCCCAAGTGGGAAGGTCCTTACACAGTGGTCGAAGTTACTCGGCTAGGGTCAGTACGATTGGAAATGGAAGACGGCCAGATTCTCTTGAATTCTTGGAACATCGACCAGTTACACAAGTTTTATGTGTAACTAACCACTTAGACAATAAAGACTCAGGTTCTTTCTACCTCTATTGTCTTACTTTTGAGTAGTGCTTTCATAATCTTTCGACTACATTCTAAACACCCAGTTTTCTTTACACTGGTCGAAAGAAAGGTAACATCACCTAGTCGAAGTCTCTCCTCTCAAGACGTGGGTCCCGCCCACTAGAAGGAACTTCATAGTGTCGACTGCTACTCACTTTTGCCATCAATACAAAGAGCTCGGGTTCTTTTTGGTGAAATATTTTTGAAAGCCAGCTCCTTTCACCTTAGTTTATTTCTTCAGTTATTTTGAAAAATATTCTAAGCAGAGTGCACTTTCTTAGATTTATTCAACCGCCTTTGGTGTACTCGATCCGTCTCAACTGGTCAAAGGAAGAAACACATCTAGTCGAAGTCTCTCCTCTCTGCACATGGTCCTGCCCACTAGAAGGAACTTCCTAGCATTGTTCAGTTTCCTACTTTTGCTACCGGGACAGACTTATCGAGTCCACCAAGAAAGGGCGAACGAATTTTTTAAAGTCCTCTAGACGTTTGCTTAACTCAGGTTGTCGTTTTCGATTTGATTAACCTAGTCGGAGATGGTAACATCACCTAGTCGAAGCCTTTCCTCTCTGCACGTGGTCCTGCCCACTAGAAGGAACTTCCTAGTGTTGACTCGTTCCCACTTTTTCGACCAGTGTATGACAATCGTGACCAAAAACTACAAGTTAACCAAACCTCTCTGTTTTCAGAAACCCTTTTTAACACTATTTACTTAGTTTGTCTAAACAAACTAAGCAAATAGTCGGGGGCTAGGATAAAGTTATTAATTTGACTTCAATTCTTAGTCTTTCTTTCGTTAATTATCTTTTGAGTTACTAACTACTCGACAAGATGGTTTGTAGGAAACAAGACGGATTATATAATACATCAACAAAAGCTTATTTTTTTCACAGGTTTTTTACAAATTACTCTGAAGAGGGAGAGCCCAGTCGCATTTCCTCCGAGACTTTTCTACCAACTGGTTGCATTTCTTCAATAAGACGATTTGCCTCTGCTTCAGGGCAGTCGAAGTCGACTTCGATTGGCTGCACATTAAGGCTGGGGTCGTGAGCTTTAAGTTTTGCCAATGCATAACTTATTGCACTTTCGACCGCCTCCTTGATTGACTCAGCTTGATTGGCCTTTAGAGTGGTCACCAATTCTTGCAAAGTCCCGACTTGTTCCCCAATAGTACTTGTGTGAGCAGCTATTGTATCATCTTGAGGAGTTTTTTCCTCACTACATAGCTCACCAAGTATATTGTTCAGGAGCATGATGTTGTCTTGAAGATTAATCTTCACCGACTTCATCTCTTGTTGGTTACGAGTCGAAGCCTCACGGAGTTATTTGTTTTCGACCACTTGCTCTGAAAAGAATAAGACTAGTCAAGCAAAAATAAACTCCTAGAGGAGAAAACAAAAATAATCGCAGGTAAAAGAATTCCTTACCTGCTAGTCGAGAATCTAACTTCGATTTACGATTATGGGAAGCAATGGTCTCAAAGATGCCGCTTCTTCCATAATTTGATGTCCTCTGCATTTATCTTAGCAATGCAGACAGTTTCGTCAAGGATCATACCTTTATCCCTAACTTCAGTTTCGAGCCTTCCCAATTCAAGCTCAATTTCTAAAAAAGAAATGGGAATTAGAAAAGGAAGGAACTCAGAAGGACTGCAGTAAAGAATTGCTTACCCGCCGGCGAGATCTCGACCTCTCAATTTCTTGATCCTTATCTTTGGCTATACGAGAAATCTCGTGAATAACCACGATTTTTCCTTGACTTCATGCTGAAGCTGTCTCATGTCATCTTCTTTTTCTGAAAAGAAGCAAGAGTTAGGTAAAGATCAACAACATAAGCAGTCTTAAGTTCAGCACTTACTGTTTAGCTTTTCCTGCATCTTTACAGCTGAAAGTTAGCCTCTTGAAGCTTCTTCAAGAGGTCTCCAACCTTTTCCCCTAGTTTTCTCGACTCCTCTTTTTCATAATCGAGCGAGTCGGCCAGTCTTTCTTTCGTCGCTATTTAACCTGTAAAGGTTAAAAGTAGACATGAACACTATTTAACTAGTCGTAAGTCTTTCTACGACTAGCGCCTAGTCGTGAGTTTTTCCACGACAAGTCTCATAAGCACTGTATAAGTAGTCAAACTCTAAAAACGACTACGAATAACAGTGACTTACCACCTCTCTGCTGTTCGCAGAGTTCTCGCTTTCTGTCATAGTTCTATGAGTTGTCGGTGATATTCACCAACAAAGCAATTTGTTCCGAGCTTTACGCAAAAGAAAGACAAAGAGAAGCAAGGAAGACCATATATATATATACATACATATACATATACATACATATATATATATATATATATATATATATATATATAAGTATCCTTAAATACTTACATTCATGGTCGACCGAGCAAACATCGAGTAAACCAACGATGGACTCTTCAGCTTGTCAATCTTCGCGACTTGATCCCACCAAACCTTCTCAAGACGCTCATTGTCAAAAGTTTCCCCTCTGTTGGGAATATCTTTGGGATGAGGGACTCGATCGCGAGATCTAAAAGCTGAAGACCCTACGATGGAAGCAGGCCCAAAGAAATCAGCACAGAAGTTGAAATATTCCTCGCCTTCCGATTACAGAATCAGATTTTCTCTTTGGGTACCAAAGGAACGTCTTCAACGACTTCCTTTCCAGCACGGTGGTCAAACACATCACCACCTTGGGCAGAGGCTTCTACGGCTGCCTTTGCTGTTTCCACGATCACCTCAGTGGTTGTAGCTACTACTTCAATAGTCGTAGCTACTACCTCAGCGGTTGTGGTAACCACTTCAGGAGCCATGACTTCCTCCACAACCTGGGCTCTGCATGATCCTTCGACCACTTCCGCTGTCATCTCTCCAACCGCTGGAGAGGCGGCAATGAGCTTCTCGATAGAAGCGTCCTCGGGGGCTGAAGGAGTCGGGCTAAAACCAACAAAAGGAAAGCAAGTCAAGTTGTGAAAAGCAAAAGGTAAATGCTGTTCTTACACTTTAGTTTGTTTCACATACCTTTGCTTCCTGGACCTGACCAAGAACTTAGGAGTTATCTTCCCGACGGAAGATTTCTTCGACTTCTTTTCTACGACCACGTCTGGTAGGAGTTCAAGTTGGAGGATAGGCTCAGCCACGACCATGTCTGGTCGTGGATCTTGAACATGAACCATCTCTCTAGTCTCCTGACTTTCCGGATGGCCGAGATCAGTCTCGACCACTCCAAGAGCAGCGCTACCCTCAATTTGTAAGCACTGCTGGATCAGCGTTATCCTTCACAAAAGACATAAAAGTCCTTCCAGTTCTCCTTTTCTAGTTGCTTGACAAAACTAGGAGTGGTAGAAACTGTGAAAGTTTTCTTGTCATAATAAAAAGGTACCTTGGCCTTGCGGGCTTTACGCCTAAGAGGTTCTTCGACCTCCTCAGCTTCCTCAGCTACAGCTGCTTCAACCTTGGCTTCTGCTGCAGCCGTGTCCTTGGCCTTGCGGACCTTGAGCCTAAGAGGTTCTTCAGCCTCCTCAGCTTCAGTTGTTTCAACCTCGGCTTCTGTTACAACCGTGTGTGTCGCAGACTTTGCCGAGGACCTGATCAAAATAAAGGGACTTGAGCTTGGTCCTCCCTTGTCGGCAACTTTTGTGAGTCGACGCTTTTAGCCGGAGGAGATGAGCCCTTGTCCATTGTCATCCTCAAGGCCGATGGTTATCGATTCGACCTCTTCGTCATCCGACAGCTTTTCCATACCTACTTTCTCAGAAAGAAAAAGCAGAAAAGAAGAATCACCGACCGAACAGAAGATTTTCTACGACCAAGATCCAAATGTAAGCTTTTCTCGACATCTCCTTGATTGTAAGATTTTCTCGATCACTACCTAGTCGTAAGTTCTTTCTACGACTATGAAGTTCTAAGGATAAAATCAACTTTTGATTACCTTTAGGCGCCCATCTTTTCCTCTGCGGATAAAACCGCAAGGATTTGAGGAACCGCCACTGAAAGTGGCGGAGACTTCTCACAAACGAGTTTGACTTCGACGCCAATCTCTGCTTGAAAGATCTCGTAAAATGATAAAGATATTTATTAGAAAATTTTGAAGAAGACCAAACCGAGAGTTAAGTCGTAAAACTACTTACCCTCCTCGTAGTCCCAGTGGGGGTTTTTGGCCCGTGTACCTCCACATAGGAGGTACTCGTTTCTTCAAAGGGCTAATTCGACGTGTGATGAAATCATTCACCACATGCCATCCGGTTAACCCCTTTTCTCTCAAGTCCTTTATGGCTTGAATTTAGGGGGCAATTCGGTTGATATCCTGGGGAGTCGAATCCCACGAAGGTTTCTTTTCGGCAGCCTTCCCCTCGAAAGTAAGGCTGTCTTCTGAGGTGACTTTCTAGTAAAACCACTTCTTCCTCCATCCCGGCCATAAAGATTTAGTAAACATCTGAATATACTCTTTCGACTTCCCATCATGGAGCTTCAGATCACAACTTCCAGCTATTCCAGTTTGTCGAGCCATTCCATAGAAATATTGAAAGAGCTCAAGGTCCACTGGAATTCCCAGGTATGCCTCACATAGATACGCAAAATACACTTAGCATTGTGATGGAATTGGGACCGAGATTCACCAATTCCACCCCAAAATGCTCGAGTATAAGTGTAAGAAAGGGGTGAGCAGGCAATCGAAGGCCACACTCACAATATGCCTGGAAGATGGGGATTTGCTCAGCCTCCCCCGACGGCCAATGCTGCCCATACGCCGCGAACCACTTCACGAGGATCTTCTCTGGAATCTTCCCGGCATCGACCAGGGCTTGAATCTTCACCGCATCCATCTCCAACTCGGCCCACTCAGAAACTCTCCAAGCCATTTCTCTCAAAAAGGGGAGATTTTCAATTGAGTTGGTGGCGGAGAAGACAAGAACTCGATGAACAGTGGGAACGATTTGGGGAAAAGTATAAATCTAATTCTTACCCCCGGTAAGTATTTATAACCGTGTACCTTGGGTTGAAGGCGTGTCATTCCAAAGGTTGCCACCGCTTCGGGAACCGCTCCAACGGACAGACTAATGGGAGTCGTTTGCAATTCTCTAACTTGTCCGTTCAAGAAAATCAGGTTCGTTTTTACACCTCAAGCGAAATTACTTCCTTGGTCAGATCTTTTTGACCAAAGAAAATGTTAAACGGAAAGGTTTTTCTTCCGATCACCATACTACGACCACCTCGTGATCGTAGGAGTGTTCTACGACTATTTGATAGTCGTAAGCAACCTTCTTGACCAAGCATATTTCTGGTCAAAGTAGTACACAAATGTCGAAGAGTTTTTCCTTCGACCATCTTTCTACGACCCTCTCGTGGCTGTAAGACCATCTATAACTCCTTTACCAAGTAAGTTGCTTTCACTTGAAGTCAAATAGATGACGTGGATCTAATAATCCTCATTTTATCTTTTATCTATAATTCTTATTATAAGTAAATATGACGTCATATGGTCCCTGGGTATACCCCTTAATTTTATAAGGGAGAAGCCTACTAGGTGGTCGTAAGTTCTTCTACGACCACCCCCATAGTCGTAAGTCTTGCTACGACTACCTCATGGTCGTAAGTTCTTCTCGATCACCACCCAACAGTAAGATATTCTACGATTACCTCATAGTCGTAAGTCTTGCTACAACTATCTTATGGTCGTAAGTTCTTCTACTGACTGTGTCACCACGACCACCTTATGATCAATAAAACCTACAAGCAAGTGGGTCCAATTGATTAAGGAATCTAAACATCAATATCTTATTTGTTATTATGTGAAATAATAACACATAATACCCCATTATCTCGACTAGTAATCGCCAAGCGTGAAGGAGTTACCACCGATGATTATCGCAAACGTCGCTCACATCGGATTTGATGAGGCGTCTCTTCAACAGGGGAAAACGGCTATTCCTTCACGATTATATAAAGGCAACGATCAGAGAGAAGAGAGAGGGCAATCGAGGCGTATACACACGCTATCGAGGGCTATCAGGAAGACAAGTACTATCATCTGTAATAGTCTTAGTTTTTCTCCTGGTTGTTCAGAATACACTTAATACCATACACACACAGGAGTAGGGTTGTTATTCTCTTCGGAAAAGGCCTAAACCTGTATAAAAATACCCGTGTCAATCTCTCTGCGTGATTCTATTCTAGGAGACCCCCGAATCAAACAATCTTTACGTAAGATCAGTTCTAAAACACCGACAGTACTCGATAAGTTACACCCATAACAGAGTTAATGCATGCATAGATAATATCAAAGGAAGGCTTATAGGGTTGTTTGTGCGAAAGTAGCATTTGACATTTTTAATACAATAGCTAAGTTCAAAAGCTTAAGTTTTACAACATCTAAAAATTTAAGTTTTAACTGAATCAACAAAGCTAGTGTAGGCACCAACCTAACACTAACTTAAACATGCGCACCAACCCGAGGCTTCAACCCATAATTTTTCTCATGGACACCCATCCATGTTATAAACTGTTTTATAAAATATTTTGAAAATAAAATTAAAGTCTAATCCACGAAAGGCTTTGCGCTGCATGTCTATGACCATGGACACAGCTATTCGAATAGATTTACACTCTGTAGAGGTTGTACAACTTTACTCACAAGAGATAATCAACTTTTAATATCCGCTCACACACTTTCGTAGCTATGCGACTAAGTGATTATCATAAGGTCTTTACAATGCGCCATCCCAAAGTAGTCATGCCCGCTAAGGTTTTACTTTCTTTGGATTACACCATCTGTCGAAAGACCCCTCTTACACCATGTAGGAAAAGAATAATTCTTCACGACACCCACACATCAACATGGCACCACTAACAGTGGAACTTTCCAAATTAATTAGTCCATTCTATCCCATACCAGACTCGTGGTAGTATGGAATGACTTTACAATTCGCAACTCGTAGACCGGTCCTTAATTGACTGGGTGACTTCCAAAATAATCCTTGTGCCTCAATCATTCGCTGCATTGAGCCGCATAAACCTGTACCCACCAACTATCCAGTTCGCCCAAGTCCAAATCAATTTTCATAATTTTATTTTAGTTTTGAAAGTCATTTATAAACTTCCATATCATACCAATGCCATGGATACAAATTAAATCTCATTTGATTTTTGGCTAAAAAAAAACTCCCAAATCAAATATTTTTGGTCTAAGCATGACTAAGCACAAATTTTCCCAAAATATTCTAGTTCATACTATTACATCAACTAGAATTTATCTAAGGTGAAAAGGTATGGATATTTTAATATCAAGATTTGGCCATACAAATGTAATTGGGAATAACTATAAATTTAAAACTGGAGTTTAAATTAACTTGAATATAAATAAGCATGCAATAATAATGTAAAACAAAATTTAAATAATTTAAAATAATAGGATGCAAATATGATCAAATGATGTAACTTGCCTTACTCAATTATATGCTGTTCTTAAACAGCGTCGAAATCTGGCTCTCCGAAGTCGTCGAAATCTATACTCGAAAACGAGCTAAATTCATAAAAAATACAAATAAAATTGAAATAAATTCCAAATTAAATAATTTTGGTTTAGATAGCTGGATATTTATTTTAAATGAATTTAGAAATTTCAATCACTTGAATCGGAGCTCGAACAAAGGAGAACAAGCTCTCGGAAGATTGAAAATCACAAGAAATGATAGAAATAGAATTTAAGGAATTATTTTGCTAAAGGAAAATAATTTACTGCGTCATGCTGACGTCAGCGCCCGAATTTTATTTTTCGGCCAAATTAATTTTGTAAAGGAAAAGGATTTGGCTCACTGACATGTGGGTCCGGGTCCATGAAAATTGCGCTGGTCCACCATGGACCGAGCGCATAGCACAGTGGCTAAGCCACGTGTGTATGACACGCGGGCAGCCACACTAGCAATGGGGATGAGGTGGCGACCACGTCGTGGTGTGGTGGCAGCCACATTGGTGCAAAATCGGCGGCGGCTCGGGAACCCATGGTTCCAACGAGCGGCGACACAGCGGTCGGCGACGAGGGCATGCATACAGAGAGGGGACATGGGGAAGAGAGTGCTCACCTCAGCGGTAGCTTGGCGCGAAGGGATCGCTGGTGGTGAGGAAAATGGCGGCGGTGCAAATTGGTCGACGGTGGTGCGGCGGTTCCGGTGGCGTTACGGTGAGGATAGAGGGAGCACCAGGTAGAACGTGCGACGATGATGCCAACGGTGAGGATGAGGGTGGCGGGGCATGGTCGTCGGCGTCGGCAAATACAGCGGAAGAGCTCACGGCCGGCAGCAAGGAAACCCGAATAGCGGCAAGGAGAAGAGGGAATATGGGGAGGGATCTTGGGGTATGGAACGAGTATGGAGAGGGGCATACCATGCTCCAATTTATAGGGGTGTAGAGGCGGTCGGGGAGGAGATCGAAGCGACGAAGGATGCAACGAGCATTGCAGTTCCGGCGCAACGAGCGTGAGAAAGAGGGAAGGATAGGGCAAAACGGGGCGGCAGAAAGAGGGGGAGCTTAAGGCACATGCTGGTGAGGAAAATGGGAGAAAAGCGGCGGCGGTTGCGAGCTTGGTTGGGCACAGCAATGGCGGCACATGCAGGCGTTGCTGGAGGTGGAAGAAAAGAAGGAAGGGGAAGAGGGTGACAGGTGGGGCCCCCATGTCAGTGAGAGAGAAGAGAGAGGAAGAGGAGGCCGGATGGGCTGGGTGAAGTGAGCTGGAAAGAGAGGGAAACGGGCCCGAAAAAAATGTGCCGAGGGAAAAAGAAATGGGTTTTGGCCTGAGAAAGAAAAAGGAAATTTTTAGTGATTTCCAAATTTCAGAAAAAAACAAACAAATCAAATAGGCTTTTAGAACTTAGCAAATAAAGTTCAAAAATTCTAGAAAAATTCATAGAAATTCCTGGAATTATTTTAAAATTAATAAAATTATTTCAACTTACAATTGCCTTTCAATTTTGCACATAAATTATTTTTAATTTCTAGAAAATAGGAAAAGCCATTTTAAAATCCAAAAATTAATTAAAATTTTCTTTTGAACTTTAAATTCAATAAAACCCAAAAACTCAATAAAATTTATTCTAACTTTTAAAATTTAGGAAATTCAAGAAAAGCATTAAAACTCTTTTAAATTTCAGGAAATCCAATAAAATAATAACTTTATTAATTTTAATTTTGGTAATAGAACTTTGGGATGTTACAAATAGTCAGGGATATTTGTGGCGAAAGAGAAACCCATTCCAAAGATCTTTCCAAAAGAACAAAATGTCCTAAGCCTACAGAGCCAGCTGAAATGCCTTTGAAATTAGTAACAAAACACTGGTTAAACTTTGTTAGGTATTCATTAACTGACATATGACCCTGCTTTAGAGCTCTGAACTCATTCTTCTTCATTCTCATGGTACTGGCTGATACGAAGTTGGTTCTGAAAGCGGCTTTGAATTCAGCCCAGGGAATTGACTACCATGTGGGTTCAGCTTCATCTAGCTGTACTTCAGCAATTTGTTCTACGGCAGTGGGGTCTTGTTGATCTCTAGTCGCAGACGCTACTGCTTGTGCTTCTTCTTCTTTTTCTTCCTCGATTACTAGACTGTCACCACCCCGGGCAATGAGGTAGTTCTCCCACTAAGCAGCGGCGACTCTTTTTAGCTGATGGGTGGCAAAATCCACATTTGCTTCGTTTGAGCAGTGGGCTAAACGAAGTTTCTTTTCAATATCTCTGAGCCAATCTTTAGCTTCCAAGGGTTCATTGGCTGCAGCGAAGGTGAGGGGTCTTGTCCTGAGGAAGTCTGCAAGCTTGGAGTTGCGACTGGCCGCTCTAGTCTGCTGATTGTTTAGCAAAGCCTGAAGAATCTGAGTCTGTTGGAACATGACTTGAGCCATTGTTGGGTTTGTTGGTGCCGGGGGAAGTAGATTTTATCCTTGGCCACGACCATGACCATTGGCACGACCTCTTCCTCAGCTTGCTACAAAGGCTCCACGGCTTGGGGCAGCGGCTCTTCTAGGCGGCATCTAAAGAATGCTGAGACTTAGAACTAGAGGGAGGTATATGAGGGTTTACTAGCCCTTTAAGCACACATAGAAGCACTTTAACCAAACAAGAAGATCACATAAGTACAATACAAAGCCTAGAATGGCTGCATTATATTAAGAGAATTAGGTGTTACATGACTCCTGAAACATAGCATACAGGCTAAGCTAAGTCACGACACAGGATACAAACACAACGCCTACAAAAGAAAGTGCTTGCAACCCAAAAGACTACCTATCAAGCATTGCTAGCTGACCTAGACTAGCCTGACTACTCCATCGGGGAGTGGGAGCGGGAACGACTCTAACTGAAGCTTGGCGAGCGGGAGCAGGAGCGGGAACGACTGAGACTGCGTCCACGGCTAGACTATCCAAGGTCGATGAAGGGCTGCGGATTGGGGCATCGCACGCGCTTGCGCGCAGTCATCCTGGTACGGTCTCCTCTGGGTCGGAGTGGTCAATCAAGCATCCGGTCGCTAGAGGCTGTAACACCCTAGCCCAACATGAGCATGGAATGTTACTAAAACAACAAGGTAACAATTTAAATTCTAAGACTTTACGCTAAATTTCGGCAGAACCTCCTTTGTATAGATAACCATACAAGAGATTCCAACAATTATCAATAACGTAATCAATTATTTCAAACATCCAACTTAATTCATAATCATAGAAACTTCCATGAAACGCTAATCGTCTCTATTACAAAGCAATAGATGCATAAAGACATAACTAATAAAATCATCTTAGTAGTTTGCTCAATTATGAAATCATAATCTAAAATTTATCATTCATGAGTTGTTCATGGTAGAGTGCATCAGTTCTTCTTACTAGCCCTTCCCATGCATGGCGTCCGTGTAAAAGGTACCTAAAAATATAAACAAACAACAAGTGTGAGTCCATGACTCAGCAAAGTACAACTAAGACAGTAATCCAATATACAACTTTGGCACAGATCAACCAATCACAATACTTCATACCAAATCAGCTCATATGCTCATGCAATGCAAATGCCACAGCTGCACCTTTTTTTTTTCTCTTTGCATTTACCGGTAATGCGGAGTATGCATCCGTCGATGCATACCCATGCCTGTGCCTTCTACTACAGGGACCATAAGCCCACACTCCATGAGTATGGAGACCTCAAGCCCGTCTAATATATGACGAGGACCTCAAAATCAATACTTGGCCACCACGTGGCCAAGTCTCAAGGAAGATGACATAATGCATATGAGTCTATTCATTTATCCCACATAAGAATGTAACGACCAACAGTGACATTTATGAGTAAAGAGCATAATCATAATACAAGCATTCATGAGCACTCACTTTAATTTTTCTACCCACTAATTGCACTTGCCTCAACCGTGTGAAGCTTGATGTTGCGAAGAGGGCGCTGCCCCCGGAATCAAACCACCACCTGAACATTTTTAACAACCACACTAAGAGGACATTTCTGAACATGGCATTGCTAAAAAAAATATACGATTAACTACGCTCTCTAGCGCAACCCAAAACACCAACTCCCATGAACATCGATCTGTCCCAAAACAGAATAGTCTTCTTCTAAAAATCATAACTTTTCGTCTATTTACCCAGAAATTCTATTCTTTGATTCTCTAGAAAGCTTACTAAAATACCCACATAAAACTATTTGGTGAGATTCCCAGATTCTATCATTCTCTATCTCTACTAAATAGATTACTAAAACTGCTAAACCCTGGCAGAGGTTCTGGACAGCAGAACTAAAACGTACATAACTTTTAGTACAATCATCCAAAAATTACGTTCTATAGCTTTCTGGAAACCTTAGTAAATAACCTAAAAATTTCATGTTGGTGAAATCCTCTAAATAATTTGTTAGCTAATTTCTAATAACCAGTTAATACCAACAGCCAGAATTTTGACAGAGCCTCTGAACAGCAACGTTGTAAAAACCATAACTTATGATCCATTCATCCAAATGACTTGATCAAAGATCCTACGGAAAGCTAAAGACGTTACCCACAATTATCTAGATATGGCCAGATCGAATTTTGCAGTTAAAAACCCTAAAACTGTCGAGCATTATAGACTGCTAGAAATCGATCTAATACCCGATATTGCCAAATCGTAAAACTACAAGACTAATTGAACGGAATTGAGGGTTACCCTTGGATAATGCACTGAAGGTTGCAAGATAAACCACGAGATCCCTCTCCCTTCTCTTCTCCCTTCTCCCCCTTCCTTCTTCTTGGCTGGCCACCCCAATAGGGATCTTTCCCCCTATCTCTATTTGGCCGGCAGCAATGAAGATCTTCTTGCCCGGAAGCAGAGAGACACACCAGGGGAGGAGGCGCAGCCAATGGTACTGAACAGGGAGGGAGGAGGCGTAGAGAGGGAGGGAAGTGGTGACCAAGGGGGAAGGAGGCGCCCTAGGGTTTCCCCTCCTTAAAAGGGTCGGCTGTCCCCTCCCCCCTTTGGGCCAAAATGCTGTGGGCCGAGAGCCCACAGCCCAGGTTGTCTGAACTATGCAAACCCCCCTCCCTTGAAATTTCTGTTAAATCCATTCTCTAATTGGTTCTCCTCCCTAAAGTTTTTTTTTCTTCTCACTTAAATATATTTGGGGTATTACATTCTACCCCCCTTAAACGGAATTCGGCCCTGAATTCTAATCACGCTTAATGCCAAAGAACAATCACAGCTAAAAATTTACCAACAGTACCATGTACCTGCTGTGAACAATTCTGGATATTGCTCGCGCATGCGAGTCTCCAATTCCAAAGTGGCCGCTCTCTCGGTCTGATGCGACCATAGCACCTTGACATAATTCAACGTTTTGTTCCTTAAGACTTATTCGGACTTCTCCAAGATTTGCACCAGCTTAGATTCAAAAGATAGATCTTGCTCAATGGTTAAAGGCTCTAGCGGGATTATATGCGCCGGATCCCTCAAGTACTTCCTGAACATGGAGACATGAAATACATTGTGCACACCGCGCATGGACTCTAGAAGGTCCAAACGATATACCAATTTTCCAATCCGTGCCAGAATTGAAAAAGGCCCAACATACCTCAGGCTAAGCTTCCCTTTGGTACCAAATCGCACAACACCTTTAGTGGGTGACACTCTCAAGAGCACCTGATCCCCCACTTCAAACTCCAACTCTTATCTCCTCACATTAGCATAGCTTTTCTGTCTGCTCTGAGTTGCCAGTAGATTCTGCCTCACCAATGCTACACGCTCAACAGTCCTCTGAACCCAATCTAGACCCAAAACTACCTTCTCACCCACTGCATCCCAACAAAGTGGTGACCTGTACTTTCGCCCATACATAACCTCGAATGGTGCGGCTTTAATACTAGAATGGTAGCTATTGTTATAAGCAAACTCTGCCAGTAGCAACTGATCCTCCCAACTACCTTTCCAAGACAAAGTGCAAGACCACAACATGTCCTCCAAAGTCTGAATGGTACGCTCTGACTGTCCATCTGTCCGTGGGTGAAATACTGTACTAAGACGAAGCTGACTGCCTAGTGCACTCTGCAGACTTTTCCAAAACTTGGAGACAAACTTGGTGTCCCTGTCGGAAATAATGGTCTTTGGTACACCATGCAACCTCACAATCTCACGCATATAAATAGGAGCCAAACTACTCACTAAGTTTGTCATGCAGATAGGAATAAAGTGTGCAGATTTGCTGAAACGATCTATTATTACCCAAACTGCATCCTTCTCTTGCGGCGAACGAGATAACGCAACCACGAAGTCCATGGAGATATCATCCCAAGGCCACTGAGGAACCTCTAGAGGCTGCAACAACCCTGCAGGACGCTTATGCTCAGCTTTCACTTGCTGACAAACACCACAAGAAGCCACATAATTAGCGATATCCACCTTCATCCTTTTCCACCAGAAATTCTGTTTCAGATCACGGTACATTTTTGTCTCACCCAGATGAACAGTGTATAGGGTGCGATGAGCCTCCCTTAGGATATTATCTTTGACCTCTGCCTTTTGTGGTACACAAAGGCGACCCTTAAACCGTAAAGAAACGGAATCATCCAAACTGAAATCTCCTTCTTTACCCCTATCCAGACGTTTTATGATATTCTGCAATAACTGGTCATTTTGCTATGCTTCCCGCACATGGTATGGAATGGCTGACTCAAGGATCAACTGTACCTCAATATGTGCTGTGCCTACATAGCAATAAGATATCCCCATGCGGTCAAAATCAGCAACAAGGCAATCAAGGGTAGCGGGAGTCGCCTTGCGACTAAGAGCATCAGCAACAATGTTTGCCTTGCCAGGATGGTACTGAATTGAGAGATCATAATCCTTAATCAGCTCCAGCCACTTGCGCTGCCTTAAATTCAGATTCTTTTGCGTGAATATGTACTTAAGACTTTTGTGATCTGTGAAAACATCACAAGTCTCACCATACAAATAATGCCTCCAGAGTTTCAAGGCAAACACCACCGCGGCCAACTCCAAGTCATGGGTTGGGTAATTCTGCTCATGCTTCTTTAGTTGCCTCGATGCATAAGCGATTACTTTACCTTCTTGCATGAGAACACAACCCAACCCGACTTAGGAAGCATCTGAATAAACTATGAAACGCTTCCCAGGCTCAGGAAGAGTAAGAATAGGAGCGTTCACCAGCTTTTCTTTCAAGGTATGGAAATTGCATTCACAGTCATCGTCCTACCGAAACTTCACATCCTTCTGTGTGAGCCGGGATATAAGCTTGGCAATAATAGAGAAATCCTGCACAAACCGCCGATAATATCCTGCTAAACCAAGGAAACTTCTCACCTCTTTGACGCTGGTCGGTCTTCCCTATTCTACCACTGTGGAGATTTTTCCCGGGTCAACAGATATTCCCTTATCGTTTATGATGTGCCCTAAGAATCTCACTTCTGACATCCAAAACTCACTTTTTCAGTTTAGCATAAAACTTATTCTCTCTTAGTGTCTCCAATACAAGCCTCAGATGACGCCTATGATCTTCTTCGGTCTTTGAGTAGATCAAAATATCATCAATAAAAACCACTACAAAATCATCCAGATACTCATGCAACATCATGTTCATTGTCTCCATAAAAGCAGCAAGGGCATTCGTTAGTCCAAAAGACATAACCTTGAATTCAAAATACCCATACCTCGTGGAGAACGCCGTATTTTCAATGTCCTCTTTTTGGACAGGAATCTGATTGCATCCAGACTGAAGATCAATCTTTGAAAATATCTTAGCTCCCCTCAACTGATCAAATAAATCTTTGATGCGAGGCAAAGGATGCTTATTCTTAATTGTTAACCAATTGAGGGCACAGTAGTCAATGCACATACACCAACTACCATCTTTCTTCTTTGTAAAAAGCACAGGAGCTCCCTAAGGGGACACGCTAGGACGAATGAGATCTTTGGCTTTTAGATCATCCAACTGCTTCTTTAATTCCTCTTGGAAAGGACGAGCCAAGCGATATGGAGTCATGGAAACAGGTCGAGCACCCGAAACCAAATCTATACATAACTCTACTGGGCGAGGTGGAGGCATCCCAGGCAACTCTGCTGGAAAGACATCCAAAAATTCCTGAACCACCGGAATATTTTCTGTAGTCAAGGATGAACTCGGCTTTTCTATTAGAGATAAAAGAAACCCATTCTTTGCTGATGGTTACCAGGAAACAAACTAGCCAGCACAAAAAGTGAGTGAGATGGTGTGCTCCCCTGAAAGACTATCTCTTGCCTAGATGGGGCTTGCAAGATCAATGTCTTCTAGAAACAAGAGATGACAGCACAATAACGATGTAACCAGTCCATTCCCAAGATAACATCAAACAGTTCCATCTTCATAACCATCAGGTTAGCAACAAATTCCTCCCCATCTAAAGAAATCACACAACCAGGACAAATCAAAAAGAATAAAAGGCTCCACTGAATCCACTAGAAGCGTACCTGTCACCACATCGAGACGACCTACCGACTCGGCAGTAGGCATAGCATAGGACACTGATCCTAGGGCGACGGAAGCTCCAACACCCTGGTGTGGTGGTGCAGCTGCTGCTGAAGATGCCGCAACTGGAGACAGAGCCGTAGGGGTAGGCGGCCAAAAGTACCCTGGTGGCGGGATCCCTCCAAGAGCGGGGAGGTAAGGCTGAAGCGGTACCCAAGTCGGAGTAGGAGTGGCTGCTAGCATCTGCACCAATCCTCGAGAAGAAATAGATGGCACTAGCGCTTGAACTGGCTCCCACTTAATGACACTAGCGGGATTCCACCGACACACCAATGCCTTGTGGCCCTCTTGACCACAGTGGTGACATGGGCCAGACCAAGAACACTCTGAAGCGCGATGCCCGTTGCCACACTTGAAACATATCATGCCTTGCCCTAGAACCAAATGAAGCATAGGTGCACCTGCTGACGGTCGAGATGTGACTACAGCTTCGAGAACTTGGGCTTGAATGAATCCTGAGAGCCTTTGAACTTCTTGGAAACGGGCTTCTGAAAAGACCCACCTCCTCCACCAAAACTCCTCTTTTGACTGCTACCAGAACCACCAGGAACCACATTATCTCCAGCGCCTTGCTACTCCTCACTGAGCTACATCTCTATCTCCATGCCCCCGGCCTATTCTACCAGGGAGCTAAAATCACGCAACTCCAAAGCCCCCAACACGTGACGGTACTCAGGTTTTAGCCCCCTATAAAATCTCTTTGCTTTCTCCATGTCATTCTTGGCCACAACTGGGACGAAGCGAATTAGGTTATTAAAACCCGCTTCATATTCTGACACCGACATCTTGCCCTGCTTGTAATTGTTTAAATAAACCTCCATCCTCTCCATAAAAGAATCTGGATAAAACTTTCTCCTGAACTGCTCAACAAACAGCTCCCAAATAGCTGGCCCATGGGCAGCGGTCCTAGCTGATAGGACTCCTTCCCACCAGATATCCGCATGCCCCTTCAGTTGGAAGGCCACAAACTGAGCCCTCAACTTTGAAGTATTCCCAGCGCTCCAAGGTGCCTCTCCATATGACGCAACCAGTTTGCAGCATCAACTGGTGTGCGCATCCCATCAAAGGTATCCAATCTTAGAGCGTTCCATTAATGGAGTCCCATAGCAACAACTGTAGGAACCACAGCAGGGGTAGCCACAGGAGCAGCAGTAGGAACAGCCGTAGGAACATGCTGGGGTTGAGCATGGCTCCCCTGAACCTCCCCATGCTGAACCACTGAAGCAACTTCTTCTTTTGACCCTACATGACCGCCTCCCGACTCTGATTCTCGAACCTCGCAAGGCGCTGCTATTCTCGACCGCACCTGCCGACCACGGCCACGGCCACAGCCTCTACCCCTTGCCATTGCTAAACACCACAAACAAGAACTATCATACGTTAAGCACAATGATCAACTATCAACTCAATCACAAGAATAACTATAATATTCAACGAAAGCATATATACAATGTAATAACCCAAACCCGACCTATTGTGCATAGCGTGTCAAGATTAATAATTCTAGTACCACGGACCTACAGCCCGCTCTGATACCAATTATAACACCCCAGCCCAACATGAGCCTGGAATGTTACTAAAACAACTAGGTAAAAATTTAAATTCTAAGACTTTACGCTAAATTTCGGCAGAACCTCCTTTGCATAGATAATCATACAAGAGATTCCAACAATTATCAATAACATAATCAATTATTTCAAACATCCAACTTAATTCGTAATCATAGAAACTTCCATGAAACACTAAGCGTCTCTATTACAAAGCAACATATGCATAAAGACATAACCAATAAAATCATCTTAGCAGTTTGCGCAATTATGAAATCATAATCCAAAATTTATCATTCATGAGTTGTTCGTGGTACAGTGCATCAATTCTTATTACTAGCCCTTCCCATGCATGACGTCCGTGTAAAAGGTACCTAAAAATATCAACAAACAATAAGTGTGAGTCCAAGACTCAGCAAAGTACAAATAAGACAGTAATCCAATATACAACTTTGACATAGATCAACCAATCACAATACTTCATACCAAATCAGCTCATATGCTCATGCAATGCAAATGCCACAGATGCACCTTTTCTTTTCTTTTTGCATTTACCGGTAATGCAGAGTATGCATTCGTCGATGCATACCCATGCCTGTGCCTTCTAGTATAGGCACCATAAGCCCACACTCCACGAGTGTGGGGACCTCAAGCCCGTCTAATACATGATGGGGACATCAAAATCAATACTTGGCCACCACATGGCCAAGTCTCAAGGATAATGACATGATGCATATGAGTCTATTCATTTATTCAACATAAGAATGTAACGACCAGCAGCGACATTCATGAGTAAAGAGCATAATCATAATACAAGCATTCATGAGCATGCACTTTAATTTTTCTACCCACTAATTGCACTTGCCTCAATCGTGTGAAGCTTGATGACGCGAAGGGGGAGCTGCCCTCGGAATCAAACCACCTCCTAAACATTTTTAACAACCACACTAAGAGAACATTTTTGAACATGGCATTGCTAAAAAAAAATACGATTAACTATGCTCCCTAGCGCAACCCAAAACACCAACTCCCATGAACATCGATCTGTCCCAAAACAGAATAGTATTCTTCTAAAAATCATAAATTTTCATCTATTTACCCAAAAAGAGTTTTATTTGATTCTCTGGAAAGCTTACTAAAATACCCACATAAAACTAGTTGGTGAGATTCCCATATTCGGTCATTCTCTATCTCTACTAAGCAGATTACTAAAACAGCTAAACCCTGGCAGAGGTTCTGGACAGCAGAACTAAAACGTACATAACTGTTAGTACAATCATTCAACAATTATGTTCTCTACCTTTCTGGAAACCTTAGTAAATACACTACAACTTTCATGTTGGTGAAATCCTCTAAATAATTCGTTAGCTAATTTCTAATAACTAGTTAATACCAATTGCTAGAATTCTAACAGAGTCTCTGAACAGCGACGTTGTAAAAACCATAACTTATGATCTGTTCATCCAAATGACTTGATCGAAGATCCTACAGAAAGCTAAAGACTCTACCCACAATTCTCTAAGAGATGGACAAACCAAATTTCGCAGTTAACAATGCTAAAACTGCCAAGCATTACAGATTGCCAAAAATCAATCTAATACCCGATATTGCCAAATCACAAAACTAAAAGACTAATCGAAAGGAATTGAGAGTTACCCTTGGATAATGCATTGAAGGTTGCAAGATCAACCACGGAATCCCTCTCCCTTCTCTTCTCCCTTCTCCCCCTTCCTTCTTCTTGGCCGGCCACCCCAATGGGGATCTTTCCCCCTACCTCTATTTGGCCAGTAGCAATGAAGACCTTCTTGGCTGGCAGCAGGGAGACACACCAGGGGAGGAGGTGTAGCCAATGGTGCTGGACAGGTAGGGAGGAGGCGCAGGGAGGGAGGGAAGTGGTGGCCACCGGGGGGGGAGACGCCCTAGGCCCTCCCGCCCCTTAAAAGGGTTGGCTGCCCCCTTCCCCTTTGGGCCAAAATGTTGTGGGCCGAGAACCCACAGCCCAGGTTGTCTGAACTATGCAAACCCCCCCCCCCAAAACTTCTATTAAATCCATTCTCTAATTGGTTCTCCTCCCTAAAGTTTTTTTCTTCTCACTCAAATATATTTGGGGTATTACAAAGGCGATGGCTGGCGGAGGAGGAGCTGGAGCTAGAGCGGATATCACAGTGGCAACTGTGAGGCGTGCCAACTCTGCGACAGCGGCATCTCTCTCCTATACTGCAAAAAAGTGGGCCTCATCGCTCTTGATGATGTTGTTGCAGAGGGTGTCGGAGTAGGCGTAGCTGCCAGTGAGAAGCATCCGAAGCTGCCTAATCTCGTCCATGGCAGTGTTGATGGTAGCTGTCATCGCCTGCATGAGCTGCACCTGGTAGGTCAAGCAGGGATCGTCGTCTCTGATGTCGAAGACCTCCGGGACACACTCTCCATCGGGGAGATACGGGTAGTAGTAGAAGGGTGATCTCAGTAGGAGATCCTCGTGCATCTAGCACAAGCGGGTGGAGGCAAAACGGGTTGTGTCCTAAACTGCATCAGAACAACTACGTCGGGGTGCCTCGGCCTTGAAGGTGTGGGAAACAAACTCGCCAACCCTGGCATAGAGGTACACCTCCATGGTCCAAGACTCTCGGTCCAAGATCTTCATCATCCGACCCCTAAATATAGGAGGGTGGGAATAACCCATTTACTGCATCAGCTGGCGGAGGATGTTCGCGAACCCTCCTTCACTCTCTCCATGAGAGCAAAGGTCCCACGGGACATCGGACGACAGTGTAGCCATCTACAATTTTTGAAATCGGAGAAAATGTTAGTAAAAACTTAATAAAACTAGAGATGAGTACAGAACTAAGAGTGATGAGTAGAAGTAATAAGTACTCTATATCTTTGTCAAAGTTTTTCTTAACTTTTGAAAATAAGACCCAAGTCCTAAGGCAATGACCAATCTAACTAAGGATTCTACAGTCGTATGCTCTGATACTAGCTCTATCAGACCCGGATTTCATAAATCCAAATCCTCTGTAAAAACACTGTGCTATTTCCTAGATCAGTAGATAGCACTCATAGGCATATTGCTGAATCATTTCATACATGGCGCGAACTAAGACATTCAATATATTACAAACATCAGAGTGATATAGACCGTGTCGGGTCAAGTTTTACAATAAGGGCCAAACAGGCCAAATTGATTACATTACAAAAGTAGCAAAAACGGTAGCTGAAGCAAAAGGGTAGAGATCATCTCTCCATAGGCAAGCGACTGGGGTAAACTGTGTACGACTGATATTAACCAAGGACTTGGATAATATCGGTTCTACGCAAGTACCGAACGAGCCAGCTAGACTGAGGCGAGGCCTAGACTCTACTCTTCATCGTTGTCTTCTCCATCGACTTCGTGATCCTCATAGTATGCATAATCTCCTTGATCCGCATGGTCTGAAGGGTTTGGGGGAAAGAGCGAGAATGAGTACAACTTCCGTGCTCGCGGGCTAACACACAAGATGCAATAATATACATGCAAGGCTTAATAAAGATGGCTCGGTTTCTTTTATTTGTTAAAGTAATGTTTTCAATTATCATAATTACAAATTCCTATCACTTAGCATTTTAACCAAATTGCATTTTGTTTAAGAGAGTAATTGTGCAATATTTATATCAGCAGAGGTTCCCTCCACCTTATGCTTACTTTTGATTAGGGCTATCCCCATTTATTAACTCCAATGAGTTCGATGACCCAAGAAAAATCCAATCTTAGGGCTAGATGAGCTCGACTTGATTTTCATCCCACCCACAAAGGTTTTTGAAATAGAACTAATTCTAGTAAGTTCCCATGTCCGCCTTTGACCATAGGCACGACTGTTTAAACAATTTAGACTCTGTAGAGGTTGTACACTGTACTCACAAGAGATAATCATACTCGTTGCCCCACATGATTTCTTAGTCATGTAGTTGAGAGATCATCACAGTAACCTTTCAAATTACCTCACCCCTTTGATCATCTCACCCATATGGGCCCTCCCACTTGCGGTGGGTCCCATAAGTTGTGCGGGATGTTCACCATCACGACTAGCGTAGCTGGCAACTTTACCCTCCCTTGGTGTCCCATTCAAGCTCAACCGTAACCAACGCTTGCACGACCTTACTCTGCCACCAGTGAGATGATTTCCAAGGTCTAATAATTTTACTAAGCCAAGTTGTACTTTGCAGACTTGTAGTTGCACATGTTTTACAGGGGAGGTCATGACAAGATTAAGTCATTAATCCATCCAGGCGGTTCATACCACATACCTACCACTCTCGTGCTCCGACGGCACCCACCACCATTCCATCCGCCCAGATGTGGTAATAGCAAGTTATTAGGGTTTTTGGGAGTAAAACCAAATTATCTCATTTACTTCAGTCATGGACCTCCAATGACTGCCCAAAACCATTTCATGTTTGAAGAGATGATGATTCGAGAATTTTAATGCCCTAGTACTTAAGCAAGACTAGCATGTCGTTTAAGTACAATCTATAACTAGTAATTACCACATAGTTACTAGGGTGACATAGAATAATGGATTCAATTGTCAAGGATGGCATAATAATTATTTAATCATCAAATAGATATTTAACTACCTTAAGATTTAATATACATTTGATTAAAGAATTAAAGCAGGAAAATGAGGTACCATATGCTATTTGCAAAATTTGTCACAATGAATTGTCTACAAGGTCTATAGGTGGAATGTGGCACTTGCTTAGACATGCTACAAGATGTAAGGCCAAGCAAGCTACAAGATGTAACTCTAAGCAAGAATGGGTGATGAGGCAGACGCAGCTCTAGTACAACCCCGACGGTACGGTACGTAACTGGGACTACGATCCTGAGGTAGCACGTCAATCTCTCTATCGTTTAATTGCTTTTGAGGATTTACTGTTAGGCTTTGGAGAGTCTGTTGCTTTCCAAAATTACATTAGAACTGTGCATAATCCTAGATTTTCTTCCATTTCTAGACAGACAACAACTAGGGATCGAGTAGAATACTACAATGAACGTCGTAATAAAATAAAGAAACTATTTATGACATGCACATTTTCGGTAGCCTTAACCTTAGACATATGGAGTGGTCGAGCTTGGGAGGATTATCTTAGTGTAGTTACTCATTATGTTAATGACGATTGGGTAATGGAGAAAAGAATTATGGGTTTGAAATTAATTGATGTAGCACACACGGGTGGGAATATTATTAAAGTCGTAGAAGACTTTCGTCTTACAGACAAAATATTCTCAATTACTTTAGACAATGTTGCTTCGAACTCTAGGGCCATGGATATTCTTACTCCTTCTTGCTACATCAACGATGCGCTTGTCATATTATTAACCTTATAGTCAAATATGGTTTGAATAGGTTGAGTCCGTATATTAAAGCTTTTCGCAATGCGATTTCTTTCTTGAATAATTCTAACATAAGAATAGTGGATTTTTTTTAAATAATCTATTTTTTATTCAAAATTTCAAAAATATTCCGGCGATTTTTTTTTACGAAAATATACGTCTGTCGCCCAATGGTTGGGCGATTGAAGTGGAATCGCCCGAACAGGTTAGGCGATTGGTTCTGTCGCGAACCGTGGGCGATTGAAATTAAATCACGCAGAATAGTTGAGCGATCAAACCACGCCCAAACCCTAGGACATTTCTACTGCGATGCTTAACAGTAGGCGGCGAGTCCGATCGCCCAACCCTAAGGTGATAGGAGGTCCAGTCGCCCAACCCTAAGGCGATAGGAGGTCCAACTGCTTTTTACTTTTTAAGTATTGTTTAATTGAGTTGTAATGAATATTACATTTTGTAGGTGAATTAAATTTAGCAAATCTGATTGTATCATGTTATTTATTTTGAAAATAATAGTGTTGTGACGATGTTGGTTGGTCTGTTTGTTATTTTCGTACAATATCATGGGTACGAAATTTGTCAGACTCGCAATAACATTTTGTGATCGTTGTATATTGTTGTAGTGCGATAAATTTCTGTTGAATTTTGTGAGGACGATTGAGACAAGAATAATATGTAAGTACAAAGGTAAGTGATATTACGATCGTGAGGGAGTCTCTCCTCGATGAAGTCATCTGACGTATATGCGTATGTAGGCACGTAGTCGATGTTGTACTTTATGGAGCTTATCTGAGAATATGAGTGAAGGGCCGAGAACGCCGTTGTGATTATGAAGATGCCCTAAAATATGGAGGATTCAATGTCGGTGCGAATGGTTCTTTCTGGGATTCCACTAGAAGAGGCATACTTGGAATATATTCTTGCTTTGATGGGTCTCCGGAACTAGAACTACATTAGAGTCCGCGTACAAAGCACGTTACACGTAGTCACATGGCATGATGGTTCGGCTAATTGCTTTAGTCATCCTCGCTACTACTACGGTACATTGTGACACAAGCATCCGGACCATGTAAGTATGCATGCCTTTAGTCGATAGTAGAAAACATGGGGGGTAGGACGGGGGACTACTACGTAATGACCTGACCTACTGCGTGGACCGGGGCCATTTTCCCTTCCTTGCCAGCTCGGCGTTGAACTCCTCGCTGGCCTTTCCCTTCCCCTTGTTAGGGAGTGTCCACGTCGGGCTGGTATATCGAAGTCGTCCATATCCTGCGATTCCATGATGTAAGTGCACCGTATATTTAAAATTGTAAGAAGGATTTACATTCTTCATAACTCACGCTGTCGACACGGATTCGCCGGCGGCGGATACGTTGTGGGCGGCGGGGCTCACCGCATGAGCCTTTCCTTGCCCTTGTCGCGGATCGCCCACGCCGGGATGGTATGTCGAAGTCATCCATGTCCTGCGATTCCGTGATGTAAGGGCACCGTAGAGTGAAAATCGTAAGAATGATGTAAATTCTTCGTAACTCACGTCGTCCATACGGATTACGCCCGGGCGACCGGATACGCTGTGGCGGCCGGGGTCAACCGCATGAGCCTTTCCCTTGCCTTTGTCGCGGGACTGTGCACGTCGGGCTGGTATGTCGAAGTCGTCCATGTCCTGCAATTGTATGATGGATGTAAGTACACCGTACAGGGAAACCTTACGTAATAAGGATGTAAACTCTTCATAACGGGCGAGTACTGGGCTCCTTCGGTGCCTCCTCAACAGGGTCCGGTACGTAAGGTTTCCACCGCACGAAGTTCTCGGCCCGCACCGAATAGTTTAGCATGTACTTCTGCTGGATGAATGCCTTGTCGTACATCTCCGGGCCGTCGATCCACTGGAAGAAGTGGCAGCGCATCTCGGGCTGCCATCACGTGGGGATGAAGTTAAAAATTTGAAGAATTCAACGTTGGGAGAGGAAAATCGATATGCGTGAAAGAGACGCTTACGATATAGTGCCCGCATGTGTAGTACGCCCGGGATGTGGTGTCTGGGTGTGTGGACTGAATGATCTCTGCCGGTTCGCCACACACACACTGCGGGATCGAAAAACGTGGTGGTACTAGAGCATCTTTCATTGATTTATCTGGATATTGCAGCTGTTTCCTCTTCTACTTAAGCCAGTTTTGCTTCTGCAACATCCTCGCGTAGAAGTGTCTCGAAGAGTCCATAGCTGGGTATCTGTTGTGTAGTGTTGTGTAGAGTTGGTTTTGGTTCAACCCCCTTTTATATGGCCCATGGTTGGCATGGTGTGGTTAATTTCATGCAGAGCAGGGAGTCCTGTTTTTTAATTCTGAAAAGCTGAGGAGGTAGAGTGTTGTCATGTCCATCTGGAAAGCTGGCGAGGCATAGTGTTGTCATGTCTTACTTTGTAGTGAGAAGTCATGCCTTGCTTTGCGGAGTGCTGTCTAATCGGTCTGAAAAGCTGGCGAGGCATAGTGTTGTCATGTCTTACTTTGTAGTGAGAAGTCATGCCTTGCTTTTATGCGAGTCTTTGTCTTATCGGTCTCGAAAAATCGGCGAGGCGAGTGTTGTCACGTCTTTCTTTGCGAGTCTTGTCTTTTCGGTCTTAAAAGTCAAGCGAGGTGGTCGGGGTTGTCAAGTCGATCCGAAAAGCCTAACCCTAAACCTAAACCCTAAAGCGCATAAAAGTCGTCTCCTTTGGTCTTATCATCGCGCAAAGTCGCCTTGTGTGGTCTTGTCATCGCGCAAAGTGGCCCGTGTGGTCTTGTCACTTGTAAAGTCGTCTCCTTGGTGTTATCATCGCAAAAGCGCGCCGTGTGGTCTTGTCGGTCGTAAAAGCTGCCCGTGTGGTCTTGTCACCGCAGCGAAAGTCGCTCCTTTGGTCTTATCATCGCGCAAAGTCGCCCGTGTGGTCTGTCACTATGCAAAGTCGCCCGTGCCCCCGTGTGGTCTTGTCACCTTTGCGTCGCTCCTTTGGTCTTATCATCGCAAAAGCTGCCCGTGTGGTCTTGTCATCACAAAAGCTGCCCGTGTGGTCTTATAAGTGTGCAAACCCGCTTTGTTAGTCTCCCCCCGCGGGCCTATAAAATGCACACCCCACGCTCCGAAATTAGGACCACTCGACCCTTGAAACCGTAGGAAGAAGAACCTTCTCCGTTTTACAGTAACATACGATGGCAGATGCCCAGGGACCAGTCCAACCGGGGTCACCGAAGCGGGACCTTCTCCCCGAAAGGATGGAGGACTTCGGCCCTAACCACCGGTTGATGCCGAACAAGCGTGCTCAACCTAAGTGGCCAAAATGCAGACACGGGGAGGACGCTATCGTGCAGGTCATAGACGGCCCTTTCGATGGTGGATGGCGTTTCTTCTGATGCCCATACTCTGGGGTAAATAGTTTTGTTTATGTTACTGGTAATACATCCTCCATACTAACCGTCCCTTGTAGCAGATGGCGAAATGCAACTTCACCCGCTGGATCGATCCTCCCCATGAACGACATGTTGTGCGGTACGTGGATGTATTGTGGAACCGAATCTTTGATTTGGATGCGCAAATTGACGATCTCAACGAGCAAAATGATGACCTCCGCCAACAGATGCAGCGCGAGAAGGGCAATGAGGAGGTCGTGAACATAGGAAGTTCCTATGATCCCGCATCTTCTTTGTACCAACCCTAGTCGCATATGTGCGTGCCACTACAACGACAAATACCACGCCCGAGGCGCCTAACCGAGAACACTCTATGTGGGTTGCGAGAGGCACCTTCTACAATTAGGCAGGGGCGGAGAAGCTCGTACGTCGCTAGTGTCCCCTTCTGTATGCATTTATGTTGAATCTCATGAAGCATGTAACTAAATGGTGAACGCGTTATTGCGGTTGCCTTTTATCGAGTTGACATGTTGCATCGAGATAGCCTCCCCTTCTCTACGCAATTACGTTCAATCTCGTAACGTATGTAAGTAAATGGTGGACGCGTCATTGCAGTTGCCATTTATCGAGTTCACTTTTGCATCGAGGTGTCGTGTGCATTAAGCTATAGGCGTTGATATGCATTGAACAAACATGCATTATATGAAAATTGGGTAGTAGCAGAATAGTTACATAAACAATACAAAGTACAAATGACAATGTACACTGATTTGCAATTTTGGTCCCACTTTGCACACCGGAAGAAGTGCTAACGCAAACCATAGCAATGGTTTACTCCTCACCGGTGCCTTGCATCGTAAATGCAGTCAGGTGCCCTCTCGTCAGATAGCGTTCGCAGCGTCTACCTAACGCCCGGCTTGTGCCGTCCATATCATTGGTATCTGACGACTCTGCCGACGACCCTTGCTACCCTTGACATGCCAATATCCGAATCCAGATCCTATTTGCAATATCCAAGGTGGCGAAGTTACCCACAACTCTGAAGCCCCTAAGCTCGCCAGTCCACGCCTGCACCACCCTCTCCTTCAAGAAGTACTTGGACACAAAGTTCAAAGGGTCCATATGCACAGTCCCGCATGCGGCGAGCACATGAGAGCATGGCTTGTGTAATAGCTTCGGTTTGTTGCACGTACAGCTAGGCTCGTTGACATGATCTCCAAGGCATACCTCGTGGGTGACAAGAGAACGAGCCGTCCCAAATCCGGCTCTATCCCGCAAGAGCACGTCGAAACGATGCTCCATATTGCCCATCACATACACCGTGTGCGACTGGCCCTTCTGTGTCTTCGCCTGCATGTATGCCGTAATCTTCGAAAGCAAGACGGTGTTTGAGGGTTTGCGGCATGAAGTCGCGGCATTTGCATGCCTCTCCTGAAATACCCGACAGTCTTGTGCGTAACACCTTCCACGATGGCGGCGAGGGCCGAGAACGAAGCCCCTAAGAACCCGGTTGTACACCTCCGCAAGGTTAGTGGTCATTATGCCGTACCTTGCCCGTCCGTGTCATGCGGCGAGACCACTTGTCCAATGGTGGGCCTCGATCCATGGGAGAAGCACTCGATGTTCCTCGAGGTCCTCTGCCTCGGACCAAAGAGTTCGAACTCTACTCCTGGTTCCCCGCGTCCACGTGTTTCTCTTTGTGTTAAAGAAATACCATCGGCGTCAAATTTGCTTCTTTGGTTACGCATAGCCACCTCTTGAATAGCTTCACCAAGGGTTGCTTGGGAACTTTTGAATAAGTTGGCCCCAAATGGCGAATACACCATCTACTCCTCATATCCTCGCCAAGGAACGGCTCCTCGGGTCTTCTGAAGTGTTTTATGGCCTTGAAATCCGGTGTGGCGATCATGGATCACGCACACACCGGGCGAGCTCCAACAACTCCCACCCTCGGGCGTCGAAGGAACCACAACCACCGTCGACATTCTCACCTTCGACAAATGCGATGGCCAATGGCGTAATTTGATTGTTCCGTCAACGCCTATGGCGGTGAGGATCTGCCTTGTATTTCTGGTCAAAAGGTCCGTCAACGAGATCACGGGCATATGCCTAAAAGCTTCGATCACGGGGACCAAGGCTCTGAAGGCCCTATGCATTATGAAAAAACCTCGCAGATTTTTACATGGCATGTCCTTCTGAAAGATATCGTGCGGGTTTTTCTCTGCAAACCTCAAGCATACGAGGAAGGTTGTCGTGCGCGCCTCAAAAGATCCAAACCGTCTTTCCAAAGCATTACGCTTCGCACGCCACGCCTTCCCATAGCTGATCTTGTACTTGAATTTCTTCTCAATAGCCACCATAATGTGCTTGGCCTCCATATCCTTCTTCTCCACTATCTCTCCATACATCAAATTAGCTATGAATGTTGACGTTATGTTACGATGTCTGCACAAAACACTGCTGAGCATGCACGAGTGCGGCTCCACCTTCGAGACAATCCAAAGAGTCTCATACTTGGTCTATGTCGTGCACTCGCCAAGGACAACCGGCCTGCTTTCGCATTTGACGATTATCTTGCTCTTAGCTAGATTTGACGACCAAACGTCCATTGCATAGACATAGCCCACATGTAGGACCGAAATGGCGACAGAGGGGTGAATGTCGCTCTCTTTAAAATCGCCCCGAGAAAACGATATATATATATATATATATATATATATATATATATATATATATATATATATATATATATATATATATATATATATATATATATATTTTTCAAGAAGAAGCAAAACAAAGTAATTCACGAGAGAGTTAATTCTGCTGAAACTCGAACGCATGTGACACTGAAAAATTCAGCATAAATCAGAGACCAGCCAGTAAAAAATTCAACTGAAAATACCACTGTTTAATCTGCATGCAAAATGATTGAAAAACAGCAAAAAGAAAAAAGGCACTGTAGATCAACTCAAAGCAAAGAAGCTACAGCAAGTTGATGGAAATTAATTCCAACACCACAGTCGGGTCATTTAAGACAACTACAGTAGCAATAAAAAAACTAAACTCAATGCTGTGCTTGGAGATCTACAAAACAATGGGAATCATGAAAAATCTTGCAGCAGCTCAACACAGGCTATGCATCCAAGGCATCGGATTGGTTTTTCCACCAAAAACATAACCTCCGAGACTGCTCTACAGGCACATCAATAAAAAGACCCAAACAGCTCGGTCACAGAGCAAGAACAGCCGCACCAAAAACTTTTCGGTTTACCAAAACAATGAACAACTAAAAGCATCAAAACGGCAAGGAAAAAAAAAACTGCATTCATTTTCTCAGAGCACAACACAGGCACTGGTTTCTCCGGTCAACAGGAACAGCAAAAAGCAATAACTATAATCTCCAACACAAGCCGAGAACAGCAGCTGCCGCCGCAACAAGAAATTCTGATTCAACAGGAGCTCTCGCCGCCGCCAAAGAAACCGAATTTTTCTTTTTGTTTTTCGAGCACAGCAAGGTGCCACACGGACTCATTTCTCTCTGCACTCGAAGCTACAGATTGCCAATAAATGTGCCTATTTCTCCCGAGGACAAGCCGACGCCGGATGCTCCAGTTTTTGCAGCTTGAAACCGGCCGCCGCACAAGGCTCGTGACTCACGGGCAAACAGGCAATAAAAAAGAAATTAAACACCAAACCGCACAGGGAAACAGAACAGATGAACACTACTGAGTTTTCTCGGGCGGAGCTACAAATGATCAACCGGCGCCGCCACAGGGCATTTCAATCAGCACACAGAGGCTGCCGAGGCTCTCAGATTTTTGGACACAGGCCGCACAGACCCGGTACTCAAAGAAAGAACAAGAAAACTGCACTTAAATCAACTCGGTACTCAAAGAAGGAACAGGAAAACTAAGTAGGATCAAAGAGCAGCCAAGAATACACATCATATCAAACCGATCTATAGGAAGAGAGATACATAATTGATACAAGAGGAATGATTAGAAGCATTCAACTCATCCTCTCCCACTCTCAAACCTCAAGAACACTCAGCCATCTTGAAGAAAAGAAAGGGACAAGCAGGGAACAACCCTCAACAACTAAAGCCTAAAGCAAAACAAACTCTCTAAAGCCTATTTTGACTAAAGGAAACCCTAAAATCCCTTGTGGTGTTCAGATTTGGGCAGCACCCCCTCCATCCTATTTATAGCCCATGGCTAACGGGTCTCCACCCTGTTACGCCCGCTAAAACCAACGGAGCCCGCTCCTGCTTGTGCAGCCTTGCGAAATTCCCGTTTAGCCTCCTCGCACTGCTCAGGAAGCTTCCGCGCTCCTCGTCTCGCACGCCTCGCAACCACCTCGAGTCCACGTCGTCTTTGACACATCCCGACCGTTCTGACCTCAGTGCCACCTGCACCTAGTCCGGTCCACCGTGTCTCGCCACGACTCCACCCGATGTCCTGCGATCCACGCAGAAGAAACACATCAAATAGCACCGCTTCGATACATGAAAGCGTAAATACCAACATACTTACCATGACAAAATCCAAACTTGTCGAATCAAAGAATATGCATCCTAATCCCATACGACCAAGTTTGACCAAATCGGCGAGCTGTTGCACCACGAAGCGACATGGTCCAAACCACCCAAACCAAACTCGACTTCCTAAACCTATGTCAATTACTCATCACACACACGGGCGACCTCCACATGGTCTCTCAATCTCCCCTTGATGAGTATATTGACAAACTCAAAAAAGCGCAAAGTTGAGTTTGAGTTAGAAGAATCCAACATGGTCCAAAGAAGAAGAGTGAAACTAATGACCATGTCGATAGAAGGAACACTAGAGCAACAACTAAAAGAGCAAATTGTTCTTCAAAGCTCTAAAATGATCCCAACTAACATTTTCTTCTCTATTCTCCCCCTTTTGGCAATAAACACATCAAGAAGGCTCAAGAGAGAATATGACAAGTCAATGGATGAAATGGCTGAAGTTTGATTATTCTTAGCAGTTAGAGCCATGAGGATTATCCAGAATGACCATAATGTAATACACCAAGCCATAACTTAATAAAAGGCTAGCTAGATCATGACAAGATATGTATAAGCTAGCTAGTACACATAGATGACAATCTGAAAATGAGGTACATTATGTGAGCAAGTCAAGTCATCAATGAGCAAAGTCTCGCTAGAGATATCCAAGGATGATGCGAGCCATGTCAATAAGCTAAGCGTAGCTAAGAAGCTTAAATTGAGACCAAATAGAGTGATATGCTCAAGATTGAAACATTGGTTAAAGTACATGATACTTTTTGTGGCTTTAAGCACATTGAACACATGAAACATATTTTCTTTTGAAATTCATGGTGGTTTCCAACCAGATTTTTGTTTTATCATGTGCTAGGTCTCAAGCCTTATCGACTACTCCAAGCGATAAGCTTAAGAAGATAGTCTAGGTCACCCAAAACTCCCCTAAGTTCATGCCAAGTGCAATGGCAAGCCGTCTCATAGGAGAGAATTGGTGAGATCGGTTTTTTCGCACAAAAGAGATCTTTTGCCTTTTAACAAGTTGTACTAACTCATGCATCATCAAGAGACTAAAACAGCTCAATCTAAGGCTCAATATAGATTCATCACTCTACCCAAATTATTTGACATGGCATGAATCATAAAAGGATAGCTCAAGAAAGACTAATCTCGAGTGCTAACATGACAAGTTTTAGTTTAAGTTGAGCAATTTTAATTAACTTATCATGGCAAAAGCTAGGCTACACATATGAAGTCATGATAAATCTAGCAAATAAGCACAAGTCATGGCAAGGTGTAAAGCATTGTAAACATGTCATAGCAGGATAATAATCAAGGCTTAATGTAGTTATATTACAATGCAGAATGCTAGAAATGCAGAAGATCCAGCTCCCCCTCAACAATAGATGCAACTTTTAGTTCAAGTTGAGTTAAGTCAATATTAAGCTCGAAGCTCCCAAATGAACTCCTTGAACCAAAACAATAAATCGAGAAGGCGGCAAAGAAAACATAAAAGCAAATCCTTAAAGCATAGATAAGATATAGAGAATACTATGGCTCAGATCGACTCTCATCTACCCCATATGACTCTAGGACTATCAAGCGCCCACTTAACACACCTAGGAGCAAACACGTTACTGTCTGCCCGAGGGTGGCCCAACCCTCGCTAGAACCTACAAGAAGTGAGTGAGCTCAACCTAGTGAGATAAGTAATGACTAATAAGCGACATCCTAGAATCACAAGATAAGAGCGCAAATCTAAACAACTAGACAAAAGAAGCACTCTAATCTATGCTAGGAGGACTAATCCCAAATGCACCCAAAATGCAATGCAATAGTAAGGAGCTAGAGCATAAATAATATAGTAGAGCATAAAACCCAAAGCTCCCCTCACTACAGGTCCATAAGGACAAACCACCCCAAGCTCTCCCAGAGTGAAAACCTCGAACTATCCAATGGCTTGGTGAAAATGTCGATAGCCGGTGGTCACTCTCCTGGCTGGAGCACTATGTCGCCTTTCTCTACATGGTCTCTAAGGAAGTGGAAGCGGATATCTATGTGCTTGGTCCGGAATCTTTGCTTTGGGTTCTTGGCAATGTTAATCGCAGAAGTGTTATCACAAAAGAGTGGAACAACATCGATAACTAACCCAAAGTCCCGCAGGTCGAAGTCATCGAGCACTTGGCTCTGACAAAGAATCGCTGCGACAAGAACGTGCTCGACCTCTGCGGTGGATGTGCAACACGGATCGCTTCCTCGAAGACCAGAAACAAGAGAAGTGCCAAGAAATTGGCGGTGTTTAAGTGCTCTTCCTATCTATCCTCTGACCAACAAAGTCGCATCAGAAGGCTCTCAAGGAAAGACAGATGAGGAAGAGTACCAGATACCATAGTCAATGGTAGCTCGCAGGTATCGAAAGATCGCTTCACCGCTTTGGCGATGAAAGCGAGGAGAAGCTCGAAAACGAGCGCACAAACACACGAGAAAAATGTATGTCCGGTCTCGAGGCGTTGAGGTACAAGAGGGAGCCAATCATCTTCGAAACTCCTTTTGATCAAGCGGCTCGCCATCCTCATCTGGGTCAAGATAAATTGAGAAGCCATGGAGTCGACACAGCTTGCCATCACTCATATCGAAGCGTCTCGGGAGATCACGAGTGTACTTGCCTCGATGAAGAAAAGTACCCTCCGAGTGCGCTTGATTTGGAAGCCAAGAAAGAATGTCAACTCACCCATCATGCTCATCTCAAACTCGGTGCTCATGACATCAGAAGCTGTGAAACGAGCATGAGAAGAGCCGCCAAAGATGATGTCATCGACATAGATTTGGACGAGCGAAAGTCACTACCAAGCCTACGGATAAACAAGGTCTTGTCAACTTTACCCATTTCAAACCCATGACTCAACAAGTAGGACTTAAGCCTCTCATACCAAGCTCACGGGAGCCTGCTTAAGTCCATCTGGCTTTTTGAAAGCTTGAAGACATGGTTAGGGTATTTGGGGTTCTCGAAACACGGAGGTCAGTCGGACATAGACTTCCTCCTCAATAAGGCCATTGAGGAAGGCACTCTTCACGTCCATCTGGTAAAGCTTGAAACCCTTAGAAGTCGCAAAGGCAAGCGATTCTAATGGCTTCAAGTCGAGCTCTGAGGGCAAAGGTCTCCTCGAAGTCTAGACCCTCAACCTGGGAAAACCCCTGAGCTACCAATCTAGCCTTGTTTCTGATGATTACCCCATCCTCACTCTGCTTGTTCTTGAACACCCACTTGGTTCCAATGATATTGTGGCCTCGTGGGGGCTCAACAAGCGACCAAACCTTGTTTCTCTCAAAGTTTTCTAGCTCCTCATGCATGGCATTGACCCAAGACTCATCGAAAAGGCGTGACAAACATCCTTGGGCTCAAAGGAGGCAACAAAGGCGAATGGAGATGAAATGAGAAAAGCGGACTTAGGCGTGTGACACGCTCAAAAGGTCTCAATAATCTGCCTCAAGGATGACTTTTACGGATATGTCGGGAGGTCTGGATGAGAAGAAGAAGTGGCCTCTACCTCGTGTGCAGACGAGGCGGGGGACAGAGCCACTAGCTCCGGAAGGCAAGGGTGATCATCTTGAGGTGCCGTGGAAGAAGGCATCTCAAGGGAAGGAAGAGGAGCCGGATCGTAAACAACCATCGTCTCCCTCGTCCTCATCATCCACAAAGATAGTCTCGGACCGCTCTAAAGAACACGAGATATCGGCCTAGTCCCGGGTGGCCTCGTCAAAAGTCACCTCACGTGTTTCTACCATTCTACTAGACTCGCAGCCTGCACTCAGAAGCCCGCCAAGAAGTCGAGTAGCCTAGAAAGATCTGCCACAGAACGTGACTCGAACTTGTCTAGGTTCCCGGACTTCAAGATAAAGCACTTGCAACCAAACACACGAAAATGAGAGACGCTGGGCTTTAGCGTATCTCGACTCATAAGAAGTGGTGTAGGAGTGCAGAAGAAAAACTCGATTCAAACATGGCACGCGGTCGCAATGGCCTCGACCCAAAACTTCCTCGGTGTAGAGTACTCATCAAGCATCGTCTGGCCATCTCGACCAAGGTGCGGTTCTTCCTCTCCTAGCGCCATTTCTTTGAGGGCGTATGGAGAAGAGAACGGTGCTCTACACTGTCTCACCGCAGAAACTCTCAAAGTAGGAATTCTTGAACTCCGTGCCATTGTCCTCGCGGATCGCTCGTAAGGCACCGGGAGCTCAGCAGACATGACCTACTAAAAGACCTCGGAAATGTGTAAATGTCTCGTCCTTCGAGGCTAAGAAAAACACCAAGAGTACCTCGAGAAGTCATCGACCACAACAAGAACATACCACTTCCCTCCTGCTTGTTGCCTTCAGCCGGTCCAAGCTGTGTCCATGTGGAGCAATGTCCGGCATCGGTCATAATGCTTGTGTGGGAGGATGAGAAGCGGCAACCATCTTCTTGCGTCTTGGCATGGAGTGCAAACAAGATCTTTGACCATCTTGAGTTTGGCGGACCACGAATGAGATCATGGTCGCTAACTCGGGTCAAATGGTCAAATCAATATGACCAAGTCTCCTATGCGAGAAAGAGAGATCGCGGGACTCGAAGCAACTAAACACCGAGAGGATCGCGGAAGACTCGGAGAAATCAACCGAAAGATCCTCCCATAACGAGAAATCCATAAACCGGACTACTAGAAGAGTCAAGAATTTTGCAATTGTTTTTCTTAAAGCTCACCTCGAAACCGTCATCAATAAGCCGAGAAACGAAAGCAAATTGTCTGCAGACTTACTAACCAAGGCAACATCCTTAAGAATAAAAAAGCATTATCGCCACGATACCTTTGGCGATGGCGCCCAGATGAAGCGTCTCCGAAGGTGATCGTCTCATCACCGGAGCGCGGGCTAGGAGGAGAACCAGCGGAGTCTCGGTCATATGACGAGAACAACCGAGTCTACAAGCCAAACCTTCTCCTTCCCTACCCGCGAACTGAGTCAAGCAGTAGTAAAGTCTCGATCTTGGGATAAATCAACAATGATTTTGGCACCCAATCTTGAGTAACACGTCGGCGAGATGAAGTAGTCAAGCCCGATGACCTCTATCTACCCTCGCTCTCTGTCACTCACAGCAGAAGGTCTAAGAGCAGACCGAAGTCATTCTTTGAGTCCAAGCGCTCTCTGAAGGAGCGAGTCGAACACCCCAACAGATGAACACGCCATGGGTAGCTATCTCGATAGGGAAAATGAGATCTACCCTCGGGGCGGCGGAAATCACGATCGAAAGCGACATGAGAACGAAAACCGTAAAACTTCGGAAAAACCAAGTCCTCGATGCTGCACAAATCCATCGAAGAAACAAGCCTAGACCTCGTGTTGGTCTTAGGTGCACTCAAGGTCCGGGGCCGACCACAGAATGTGCCTAAGAGACTCAACATGGTCTCTGCTACGATCTTGGCGCGCTGAAGCATCGATCGATCGTGTGTCCATCCTTCTGACAGAAGGTGCAGTGATACTTCACCTTCTGAGAGGTAGAAGCAGCATGTGAAATTACCTTACTGTCAGAAATCCCCTGGACATAGCCCGCTGACTTGAAATGGACTTTCTCGGTCCTGGGCTCAGTCTCGATCACACACAGTGCTATGGAGTGCGAGCACGGCGGTGGATGCTTCCTCATGTCCTCAAGAAGTCATATCCTAGACCACGATTAAATCTGCGAGATCTTAGATTGGTCTAGAATAAGATTGAGCTTCTTCTTGCCTCCTACAAATCTCTCGAGAGTGTTCATAAGGTCTTGACACTCCCGAAAGAGAGAGTGCAAGAAGAGCAGGGGAAGAAGAGACAATGCAGAAGGTAAGGGAGCAAAAGAAGAAGAACCAAAGAATGAGGGAAGAATGGCTTGTGCACGCACGGCCCGACTCAAAGGGACAGATCCTCTTGCTAGCCAGTTGGTTCACGTTGCTAAGCGTCTCATCCTTACCCTGGGGCTTCTCCCCCTTCTCCACAATCATATTGCAAGCACAATGTGACTTCTCTAGAAGGTCCTTAGTTAGCTTCACACATTTCTCATCCAAAGCAATCAAGTCAGATTTTAGTTTGTTACACTTAATGCATGGTGAGCTAACAGGGTCCTTAGAAGCAAACTTAGTCATCTTCCTTTCATGATCAATCATATCTTGAAAACTGTTTGGAGACAGCCTCAAGTTCAGCAGTTAACTTAGGACAGTTTAAGCATGAAACAATCGGCTCAAGTAAAGAAGCTTGCAGTTCAGCAATTTTATGATCTGCCCGTTTTAAGTTCATCTTCAAGTTATTGCAATTTTCACAAGACTCAGGCAGATCAAGAAGCATGGCATAAGATCCTCTAGCAGCAATGTCCTTACCCTCACATGAGGTGGGAGAAGTAGTCTCATCAGTAATAAGTAGGGTAACAGCCATCCTACTCAACTCTAACTCAAAGAAGAGACTAACATTCTCCACCTTAACACTATCAAGTTTGGAGGACACACTATCATGTGAGGTCCTTAACTTCTCCATATCAACCAGCCAAAGCGAGCATGTATCACAATCATCACTAGAAGGGCGGATGTAAGAGCAATAATCTCTAGTGACAATCTATCTATTTCCTTCTCTAACTCGACACCTAGCCTTAGCTTTAGCATGAAAACCTCCTAGCTTAAGAAAAGCATGATTGAGCTGTTCGTAGGTGGGATCTACCTCGTCCGTGTCGGAGTACAGCTCGCTGTCGCTGAGTTCGCCCTCGAGGGCCATGAAGCACATGCCGGAGAAGTCGTCGCCGCCATCCTTGGGCTCTTGGTCACCCGTCCCGTCATCGTCGCTCCATCCTTCCACCTCGCTGAGGTCGAGGTCGTCGAAAGCGGTGAGGACGCGGTGGAAGAGCTTCTTGGCTTTGCCAAAGTTGCGGAACTTCTTCTTGCTGGGCGTCTGAGCTGGAGGCTTCTTGTTGCGGTACTTGTCGGTGTAGTCGTTCTTGCCCGAACCGCCGTAGTCGTTCTTGCCCTTCTCCAGCTTGGGGCAGTTTGCTCGGATGTGGTTGGGGCCACCACACTCGAAGCAAATCACAGGTCCTCCCCTCTTTCTGTCCCTCCTCCTCTTGTAAGCATGAGAAAACTTCCGAGCTAGGAGGGCGGTTGCTCATCCTCGAGTTGCTCTAATCGATCATCGATTCGTCACGAGAGCGACAAGGAGAAACCACACAACGAATCGGCAAGAGAACCGAAGCGGCGGGATCGGTGACTAGACCATCGATTGTGACTTCGACTTTCGAGACAATGTCAATCTCGTGAGTCTTGAGGCGCGAGTCTGGCGCATCAAGAGTCAAGGTCGAGAGGTCTGTGGTGTCCTTGATGGTAGTCACTTTCATCTCCCACACGCCAGATCGAGTCTTTGTAAGTATCGGACGGCGTTGTCCGAGTCGGGGTATGTGAGACCGACCGCTCGGAGGTTGCTCAAGATCTTGTGAAAGCGTCGAGGCACTCATCTAGGGACTCACCGAAAAGCATCTCAAATTTGTTGTATTCTCGTTTGAACCGGTCTGTCGTCATCGTCTTGATCGGGTGGTGCCCTCATGGTATCGTCGAGGTCACCCGGATGTCGTAGGCGGACGACAGTGAGATATCTTGATCAAACTCGCTCGACTCAAACCACGGATGATGATGTTCCTTGCCTTTGCATTTACCTCAACATCGGCCATGTTCCGACATTGATGTTCTCATCGGCGAGAACAATGAATCGAACATTGACCTTTCGCCAGATGGCATACCCACAGGCTGGATGTATGTCTCCATTCGGCTCTTCGGAAGGGTAATCGATGCCATCAAAACGGGCGGCAGGTCGAGTACTTGTCCATCGCCACGGCTCTTGAGACGGTTAAGATCTATTGAAAAGAGCTAACCGCTCGATACCAATTGTAGGACCGAAATGGCGACAGAGGGGGTGAATGTCGCTCTCTTTAAAATCGCCCCCGAGAAAACGTACAATGATATATATATATATATATTTTCAAGAAGAAGCAAAACAAAGTAATTCACAGAGAGTTAATTCTGCTGAAACCTGGAACGCATGTGACACTGAAAAATTCAGCATAAATCAGAGACCAACCAGTAAAAAATTCAACTGAAAATACCACTGTTTAATCTGCATGCAAAATGATTGAAAAACAGCAAAAAGAAAAAAGGCACTGTAGATCAACTCAAAGCAAAGAAGCTACAGCAAGTTGATGGAAATTAATTCCAACACCACAGTCGGGTCATTTAAGACAACTACAGTAGCAATAAAAAACTAAACTCAATGCTGTGCTTGGAGATCTACAAAACAATGGGAATCATGAAAAATCTTGCAGCAGCTCAACACAGGCTATGCATCCAAGGCATCGGATTGGTTTTTCCACCAAAAACATAACCTCCGAGACTGCTCTACAGGCACATCAATAAAAAGACCCAAACAGCTCGGTCACAGAGCAAGAACAGCCACACCAAAAACTTTTCGGTTTACCAAAACAATGAACAACTAAAAGCATCAAAACGGCAAGGAAAAAAAAACTGCATTCATTTTCTCAGAGCACAACACAGGCACTGGTTTCTCCGGTCAACAGGAACAGCAAAAAGCAATAACTATAATCTCCAACACAAGCCGAGAACAGCAGCTGCCGCCGCAACAAGAAATTCTGATTCAACAGGAGCTCTCGCCGCCGCCAAAGAAACCGAATTTTTCTTTTTGTTTTTCGAGCACAGCAAGGTGCCACACGGACTCATTTCTCTCTGCACTCGAAGCTACAGATTGCCAATAAATGTGCCTATTTCTCCCGAGGACAAGCCGACGCCGGATGCTCCAGTTTTTGCAGCTTGAAACCGGCCGCCGCACAAGGCTCGTGACTCACGGGCAAACAGGCAATAAAAAGAAATTAAACACCAAACCGCACAGGAAACAGAACAGATGAACACTACTGAGTTTTCTCGGGCGGAGCTACAAATGATCAACCGGCGCCGCCACAGGGCATTTCAATCAGCACACAGAGGCTGCCGAGGCTCTCAGATTTTTGGGCACAGGCCGCACAGACCCGGTACTCAAAGAAAGAACAAGAAAACTGCACTTAAATCAACTCGGTACTCAAAGAAGGAACAGGAAAACTAAGTAGGATCAAAGAGCAGCCAAGAATACACATCATATCAAACCGATCTATAGGAAGAGAGATACATGATTGATACAAGAGGAATGATTAGAAGCATTCAACTCATCCTCTCCCACTCTCAAACCTCAAGAACACTCAGCCATCTTGAAGAAAAGAAAGGAGACAAGCAGGGAACAACCCTCAACAACTAAAGCCTAAAGCAAAACAAACTCTCTAAAGCCTATTTTGACTAAAGGAAACCTAAAATCCTTGTGGTGTTCAGATTTGGGCAGCACCCTCCATCCTATTTATAGCCCATGGCTAACGGGTCTCCACCATTACGCCGCTAAAACCAACGGAGCCGCTCCTCTTGTGCGACCTTGCGAAATTCCCGTTTCGCCCCTCCCGCACCTTACAGGAAGCTTCCGCTCCTCGTCTCGCCGCCTCTGCAACCACCTCGAGTCCACGTCGTCTTTGACACATCCCGACCGTTCGACCTCGGTGCCACTGCACCTAGTCCGGTCCACCGTGTCTCGCCACGACTCCACCCGATGTCCTGCGATCCTGCACGATAAGAAACACATCAAATAGCACCGCTCGATACATGAAAGCGTAAATACCAACATATTTACCATGACAAAATCCAAACTTGTCGAATCAAAGAATATGCATCCTAATCCCATACGACCAAGTTTGACCAAATCGACTGAGCCTGTTGCACCACGCAACGACATGGTCCAAACCACCCAAACCAAACTCGACTTCCTAAACCTATGTCAATTACTCATCACACACACGGGACGACCTCCACATGGTCTCTCACCACAGCTTAATGGCATCCTGCAAGGATGTCTTATCAGCAAACATTGAGTGCAACCGAACCTCCGTGGCATGGTACTCCCACGGCGATTCGTGCTCGTCGTGCGTACATAGACCCTCAGCGTCAAATCTGTTCCATTCCCGGGGGATGGGAGGTCCGTCCTCATCGGAACTGCCCTCGTCGTCTTCTTGTAAAGCTTCCTCTTCAGCCAAGGCCATCCGGTCATCGCTTTCCATTTGATGCAATATGTAATCCCTATGCTCTCCTTCATAAGCTCATCTGTAGGCTCACCATGCGTGCCGATCTTCCTCTCTGTATGTACTGCGTCGGGCTCATCACAAGCAACATTCTCTGAACTCTTAGAACCTGACCCTCGGGTCCTCTTCTTCACCAACATCTTTGGGCACCCGATTTTTGCATAACACCGGATGATATCCGTGAGGGACCTGCTTCTTCTTTGGGCATGGTTGCACAAGTATCACACACTCATATCCACGGCGCCGACATCCTTCTATAAAGCCCTTCCACATTGCCGTGCGCATCGGTCTTCTCAACTCCCGGTGATGTTAGTGGGAGACCGGCTCCAAAGCCCTTGTATGTCGATTTGCACACCTCGGGGTTCAAAGAGAAGTCTGCGTCACCGATTGCTTCACATCTTCGATTCGTGCATTCTCGCCGTCCGGGTGTACCAGAGTGGCTTGTCAAAACTCGCTCAAGTCAACACCGCGACGGACCTTCACGAGCGGTGCCAACACCGTAATGCACTTTCAATGTAGTGGATGCAGGCATGACTTATTGTATGGTCGCAAATATTTTCAACATTGCAATTTGTCATTTCATAGCGCACGACATGCAAATCTTGCTACATTGTAATTTACATTTGTAAGGCCCTTAGCCTATCGTCCACAACTACTACGACAAAGCATGATCAAGGCGTCATTCATTCCCTAAAGCGAGAGGCCACAATGAGCGTGTAGTACGATATTGATTCAACTTACAAACCGAGCTATTCCATAGCGAGCATTATTCGATTTGGGCGCTAACTTGCAATCCAAATGCTACAAGTGGCATTAGGTCTTCTACCAATTACGTAAGTCAGTTAGTTCATACTAATTTACTTGTACTAATTAGTTTATACAAATAATTCATCCTCCTTATGCGCTCGGTCACGCATTATTCACCCAATAATAGTCGGCCACGCACATACCGACACTACTACAATACATCTCACAAACAGCACTAATAATACTCCTCACAGACTATTTTTTTTGTAACTAAAGTTTTTATCGCTACTACTTACATACAAATCAACAATATTTCGATTTTCTATTTTGTTTCTCTAACCACAATTTCCTACTAAAAGCTACTATACTACTCATTTAACTAAATAAACTATTTACCTACCCAAAAAATACACTACAAAATACACTTACGTACAAATCAACAACATTTCGATTTTCTACTTTTTTTTTTCTAACTACGCTTTCCTCTGGCGCTACTTATACCTACTATTTTAACTAACTAAATACCTACTTAAAAAATACAATACAAAATAAATCAAACTTACATACATAATCCAAGTTTTCCTCCTCTTCTCCCTCTCCCTCCCCTTCTCTTTTTCCTCCTTTTCCTCTCCTCTCCTTCTCTTTTTCCTCTCTCTCCTCTCTTTCTTCTCCGTAGCCACATCGCTTATGCTCTGCTGAAATGAATCGGCCGGGGACCGCATAGTGACATATATATAGGCAATCCAGATCGCCGCACCGTTAGGCGGCGGAACATGCGTCATTGACGGTTACGGCTCGATCCTATCGCCCAACAGTGCGGGCGATCAGAATCATGACGCCAACGGTCCAACATGCGATTTAAAAGCGAGCGGTTGGGCGATAGGCTCAAGTCGCCCAACCATTGGGCGACAGACGTATATTTCCGTAAAAAAAATATCGCCGGAATATTTTTGAAATTTCGAATAAAAAATAGATTATTTAAAAAAATTCAGAATAGTGCAATATAAGAACTTCTATAGGGCGATGTGTTAGAAATATGCCCTAGAGGCAATCATAGAGATGATTATATTTCATTATGTTCATAATATTTGATAAAATGTTCCTTGAATGAATCATCACTCATGAAGATTAACGAGTATGTGACTTGTTGGTGAAGCTCTTTTTAACTTATGATGATGTCGTTCTAAAAGTATCCTGTCGAAAGTCACTTTGGTGGAACACTAGTGACTCTACGACCGATACATGTATTGATTGATGACCATGTTTCACGGTCATGGATATAGGGATATCGATTCAATAATGTGGACACGTGTTAGAGAACATGGTGTTGGATAAGACCCACCTTGAGACACTATTGAGATTGTTATGATTCTATGTGTCGTTAGTTGGTCTCAAGCAATGATGATGTATAATCCTTAGACCTGAGATCAGCATGGTTTCCTACATGTGTAATAGCACTCTTAGGGGTTGCCAAACGCTACTAAATCGGGTAGTTATAAAGGCTGACTTTGGGTATGCTATGAAACATGCAGAGGGATGTATTTGGTCGGATATGGGATTTGCCCTCCTAACATAACAGAGAGATATCTCGGGCCCTCAAGTGGTTGGATAAAGAAAGTGCATGGCCATGCCCTTTGGTAGTCGAAGAGTTCGACCACATAAGGTTATCCGATACTCGATCAAGAAAGCATTGAGCAGTCCATGGATGACACAACATCTCACAGAGTTCAATCGGATATCGTGAGGCAAAGGAGAATACATGAGTAGGTCGCTTGGTTCGACCGACTCACGACCGGTCGTATGGAGATACAAGCAAGTCGTGATCGGTCGAGCGTAATCACGAGTGGTGAAACCAAGTCGTGGGAGTTACGAGTTGGTCGTGATCAAATCTGAACCGTGCGTATAGAGATAGGACACAGTCGTAAGTGATGAGGACACAGTCGTAGATCATATTGCATTAAGGTTCGTCCGATATAATTTGTGTGTATTAGGGAATCGTTATGTCTGCTAGGAACCGCTTCGACTCGTGGCGGAAAGGGTTTCCGAGTCACAACCGAACTACACATGAACCTAACGGGTCACACACTTAGCGGGTTGGAACAAACCAAGACGAATCTGATTAAATAGCGTGTTTGGATAGGATCCGTCACGGGGCACTATATAAAGAGATGCATGAGACTATTGGGAAAAGGGGTTTTGACACGAGTTGCCCTACTGAAACCCTAGCCGCCATCTTCTTGAGAGCCTTGCCGTGCGATTTGGTGCTAGCACACCGGCGTCACGGTTGTTCCTTCCTGGGCGTGTGGATACCATAGAGGCGCTTCTACGTTGTTGCGCTTAGGGCGATCCGCGATCTTCGCAAGGAACTACAGAGGTCTTTGGAGACGATCGACCACGACCATTGCATCAACGTCTTTGGGCCGGACGATCGACTACGATCGATACATCGACAGCGCTCTTCGTCGGACCAGTGCTCCCGACACTTCTTCCGCTCTCTGTCTGGCGTCTAGTGGTAACGATCTATGATCATCTTCTTGCTTGGCTTCCTGGTTTACGTGGTAGAAATTTTGAATTGTTGCTATCGTAGCCTACCCGTATCCCAACACGATGGGTGTACGTCCTAGAAAGTTCGGGTTGGACATGCCGGTAAGGTGGAACTCTACTTACCTAATGCTTAAGAGTTTTTTACCATATAAGAGCACTTTTTCTATTTTTATTCAAATGCACTATCAGAGTACTGACGGTAGTATACTATTGATTAAGCAACATTGGTTCGTTGCTGAGAAGGTACTACAGTTTTTAGAAATGTTTTACGAGGCCACTATTGCTTTGTCTGCCGTGTACTATCCAACATCTCCTATTATTGTGCATAGTATTTTACATATTGCTACTCAATTAAAAATGTATGAAAATAACTTAGTTTTACGCGATGCTATTGTTGCTATGAAAAATAAATACCTTCAATATTAGAGAGAATCCCTTACCTATATTCATTTGCATTCTTTTAGATCCTAGAGGTAAAGTTGATGAATTTGGTAATGTACTTGATCTTCTTAGTGATGCTACAGGGTTAGACTATACTAACTATTTTGTAGAAGTTCGTTCTCGGTTATACGAGGTTTACCAAAGGTATGAAAATAAGTTCCGGGGAGTCCGCTCGCAACGACCTCCAGTAACCCCCGCCTCAAATAGCAAGATAAATATCTAAGGCAAGATCTTCGGTGGCTCTTTCTCCAAGTCCAGGTCTTCTTCTTCTACACCGTCGCTTGCTCAGCCAAGAACCACAAGAAGTGGGGAACTATCCATCTATCTGGATAGCGATACGATGGATTTCAACTCATAAGGCTTCGAAATTTTGCAATGGTGGCAAGCCTATAAGTTAACATATCCCGTGTTATCCATACTTGCCCGTGATGTGTTAATAACGGTTTCCTCCGAGTCTACTTTCAGTCTTTTTGGAAGAATATTGGAGGAGAGAAGAACAAGTCTCACAAGTGAGATGGTTGAGATACTTCTAACTATGAAGGACTCGAAACAAGCTGATTCACGAACACAACACTATGTGGAAAATCCATAGCTATCGGAGGTGTTCGAAAATCTGTACTTAGACAATAACACGTAGAACAAGGATGTATATAGAGCTATAGGTTGTACTCTTTTTTCCTTCGCCAAGATTTTCTCATTTTGAGTTTTTACTTGACGAAGGTTTTAACGATGGCAACCGGTTGAACATTAATAAAGCTCTTTATTACATTTTTAATATGATTGTCGTATTTTTTTTAATTTTTATATCTATTTCTGAATTTTACATGTTTTTCTGATTTATTTTATTTTACTTTTTTGGACTAATGGACTAAATGAGTCGGGTCTTAGCCCGCTGGACCCAACCGGATCGTATCAATCCGACGCAGCACGAACGACTGATGGGGCCGCATATGGACCAGTACGGCACGGCGCCGATCTGCCTATTTGGCCAGCAGCATACTTACTGTACGCTGCCTTTCTCCTCAGAGTTCCAACCACTCCGGTCACGAAATCCACCACCTCCATGGCCGACGACGAGCAGCTCCTGGTCCAAGAATCCACTGTCCCAATCATCTCCAGCGCCGGTACATCCCGCCCCGCCGTCCGATTGGCCCACTTCCTTCTCCCACGCGCGGACGGCGCCCATCTCCCCACTTTGCCCTCCCCGCCCCGCAATGCCGGCCCCATTCTTGACAACGGGCTCCAGGTGGAATTCAAGGGCTGGGCGGAATCCCCAAATCTGTGGAGGCGGTGGGTGGCCAAGCTCCGGCCACGGCACGAGTCCCTGTGGCGGAATGTTGGGATCTTGGACGCCGTTCTTGCGACCACGTGCCGGGTGCGGCGCGACGAGGGCGCGCTGCTCCAGCTCGCAGCGTTTTGGTCCGGCGAGACCAACACATTTGTCTTCCCCTGGGGCGAGGCGACGGTGACGCTGGAGGATGTGGCCGTGCTCGGGGGGCTGCCCCTGTTCGGCAAGTCTGTGTGCGCGCCGCTGCAGGGCGCGCTTCTCGGGGACGTGGATGCGCTCGAGGCCGTCCGTTGCGCGCTCTATCGGAGCAAGAACCAGAAACCCAGTCATCTCGCGTGGGCAAAGTACTTCCTTGAGCGCCCACCAGAGGAGGAGGCCGCCGCCGGCGACGACGACGCAGCGGGCGGGCTGCTCGAGCACGGGGCGTTCCTGGCCATGTGGCTGTCGCTCTTCGTGGTCCCGGCGCCGCCGTTCGACGTTGTCCGGGCGCAGGTGCTTCCCATCGCCGCCCGGTTGGCGCGTGGCCAGTGCGTGGCACTCGCGCCCGCTGCGGTCGCCAGCATCTACAGTGACCTCTCTGCGCTAAAGCGCTACTTCAATTTGGGCAAGAAATATCAACCGTTCGTGGGGTGGGCGCCATTCCACATCCTCCAGCTTTGGGTCTGGGAGCGGTTCCCTGAACTTCGCCCTGAGACGGCGACCACCCGTGACCCTGATGTCCGTGGCGTGCCAAGGGCTGCCCGGTGGCATGACGTTCACAAGGTGTTCGACCTCAGGTACGTTCACGCAGTGTTCATGTCTCCAAAGGAGTTTGAGTGGAGGCCCTATGGATGTAGCAGCTTTGCTCCGCCACCTGAGAAGGGTGGCTGTTGGGTCCATGGCCGGGATATATCAAGAAATAAACGACTGCTATCCTTTGCACAATGTTTGCGTGCTTGTGAGCTTGTGGGCATCTGCTGCATTGAGCAGTACCATCCACATCGTGTTGCAAGGCAACTTGGCTTCGATCAGGACGTGCCTGGGACTGTTTCCCGTGTTAACTCAAATTGGATTGTTGCGTGGGCAACGTACAAGATGGACTCTGAAAATTTTGCATTCATTGTTCCACAATGCAAGCCGGCTGTGACGATTGAGTATGCACAATGGTGGGAGCCTTACTCGTTGCGATGTGCTACTGCTGTTGCTAACGCTGCTAAGATGAAAGAACTTCATGTTTTAGTGGAAGATTCACGGGTCGAGATTCCTGTCGTTGAAAGGCTCAATAGCATCATCCCTAATCAGGGTACTACAAAGCATCTGGTGGAAGTGCTTCATGATGCTAATTCTCGCAAAAAACAGTATGTGCACACAGGGATGCCTCCGCCAGATCTTGTAGAGGATTCACTGGTCGAGATTCCTGTTGTTGAAAGGCTCAATAGCACCATCCCTAATCAGGGTACTTCGGAACATGTGGTAGAAGGTGCTGAGTCAAAACAAATTGCAGAAAATGTGAATGATTTCATCCCACGATGGGTAAGAAATGGTGCAAAGAGGGCAGCTTTACGCAAAAATGTAAATCAAGCATTGTTTGATGTCGCGGTAGTCTTGGGGAGTGCAGTTGATGAATCATCTTGTGTGTCAACCACCAAAACGGAACAAGGCAAATCTCTCCAACAAAGTAAAGAGAAAGCACAAGACCTCATTGTCATGTATGACGAACAGAGTAGAAGCTCAGAGCATGGTGAAGTAGTGCTCCATCACCTAGTCGAGGGTGCAGCAAGCATTTGCAGCAATGAAGTAACTGATGTCACTACTGTCCAACCTGTTGTTAATCTCTTAGAAGGAGCAACTGAGGAAATGCAGACATGCATTGTTACACGAGAGATGGATAAGAGGGACAAGATGGACAAGGAAGTCAATAGAAAGAGCTCAGGTACGAAAATTGATGAGGTTGCAATTCTATTCTAAGTTGTTGTAGGAAACTTTGTTGCTAATGCAGCCTCTCTTTCTCTCTCTTAATTCTGTAGGAAACAATAAGAGTTCTAGCAGTCCGACAGATTCTAATACTGAACTGGTCAGTAGAGTAATTTGTACTAGAACGCTCTACTACCTGAGACCATTTGAGCGGGTGAAAGATGCCCAGGACAGAGATGCAAGTGGCACGAATACTGATAAAGGAGCTTACCAACCAAGACGGGAAATTGGGACGAGGGAAATGATTAAAGAGGCATATGCAGCTCGAGCAGCCGAAAAGGTTGAGCTGCAAAAAGTAATTGATTGTCTGAAGGAAGAGATTGCAGAACTAGAAGTGCAGTTGAGGGACAAGAGCCCCTCAAAAACTTGACTTATAACTTTAGTTAATATGGTAGTACTTTGGTTCTTTAGAACATGTCACCTGATGTTATTAGTACAATAATAATGTGCGGTAGGCTGCTGCTGAAATGAGCTTCGTTTGAGAATTGGAGGTGTCACAATGTAAATAGTTTGTAGTAGGCATGACGCAAGAAACTGCATCGATTTCTCAGGGAACGAAATAACCGCTGATGAGTGGTAAAAGAAGAGAACGGTGCCAATTGTCGTAGCTGCAGTAAACAAGCCAATTGTCGTAGCTGCAGTAAACAAGCGTTGTTCTTAAAAGGTTTAATTCTCGTTCGACTCCTTTTCTTGTGGTTTACTGTTTGGATATAGTGGTAGTTTGCTTAAACTTGAAAGCTGGAATCCCCAGAACTTCCCATTGTTATCTGCTGCCGTAAGACTGTTGCTTTCAATATAAGCTGGGATGATCATGTTCGTCTGGAAGTGGTAAATCCTTGTAGTGTTAACGGATCTTATGTGTTTTCTCAATTAGTGTTAACAGTCTTCGCATTAGATGATGTTGTAAATAATGCATAGAAAATAGGAACGGGAGGCACGAATTTTACGTGGAAACTCTTTTTGGGAAAAACCATGGATGCATGAAGAGAACATCACTATGTAAAGAGATGTTTACAATGAAGTTCTTGCTCTTCCCTATGTAGTACAAGGATATATTTACAGTGGTATATGAAAAACTCCGTGTAGAAGTAGAATTATGAGTTCGACTAGGAAATGAAATTTGTATCACACTCAAACTCAATAATCTCCACCTTGAAACGTATTCCTCTTGTAGCCAAAATAAAACGTGCAGAACGTTTATAGGACTATTGAATGATACCAACTAAATTTGAGCTTTAGCCCTGCCATGGTAGGAATGGGATTATCATGAATTGACTTTAATTTTACCTTGAACAATGGCACCTCGAATGTAATGATTTATGATGTCAATATACTTCGTTCTCTCATGAATCATCTGATCCTTCGTAAGGCAAATGGCGTTTTAACTATCGCAGAATATTGTAGTGCAATGTACTTCCACAAAACTCAGTAAACAAATCACTTGGATAAACAACTTCTTTGCAAGCTTCAGAAATAGCCATATGCTCAGCTTCTGTAGTGGACATAACAGTAATAGTTTGCAGGCTTGCTTTCCTACTAACGGCACATCCTTCAACAGTGAACACTTCACAAATAAGAGATTTTCCCTTATCCAAATCTCTAGCAAAATCTGAGTCCGCGTAATCAACGATTTTCTATTGAACTGTATCCAATGCTCTTTGCAAGGATTAGCCGGGTATCTACTAATAACACTTCATGTTTAAGATAAATCGAGGTCAAAATATACAATGGCATATATAAGTGAACCAATTGCACTAGCATATGGAACTCGAGACATCCACTCAACTTCATCATCAGATTATGGACATGATGCTGAAAAAGTTTGAAATGTGCAGCTAACGGGGTATTCACCGGTTTGGCCTTATATATGTTGAAATGATGAAGAAATTTATCAATATATCCTTTCTGACTTAGGTATAATTTTACAAACCGTCTATCTCTAGTAATCAAGAATCTTCTTTGCAACACCGAGATCCTTTATCTTAAATTCTCTGCTCAATTGTGCCTTTAACATTGAAATTTCCACATTGTCTTTTGCATCAATCAGCAGATTATCAATATATAGGAGCAAATAAATAGCTAAGCCACTAACAGTCTTCAAATAAACATAGCTATCATAATCAGATCTTTTGGAATCATGAGAGATCATAAAGGAGTCAAATCTCTGGTGCCACTGTCTAGATGATTGCTTCAGACTATAAAGAGATTTCTTTAACGTGCAAGCATAGTTCTTATTTCCCGGAAAGACAAAACCTTCTGGCTAATCTATATAAATGTCTTCCTCCATTTCGCCATGTAAGAACACAGTTTTCACGTCCAATTGCTCAGGCTCATAATCATGTATAGCTACTATACTGAGTAAAGTACGAATAGAACTATACTTCACAACTGGGGAAAAGACATCTATGTAATCAATACTTGGAATTTTGTTGGTGAAATGCCTTCTTTCTTCTTGAAAATCCATTTGCGGCAAATAGGCTTCTTATCAATTGGCAACTTGATCATCTCCTAAGTACCATTCTTCTCAAGAGATTGCATATCATCATGCATGGCAGCCATCAATCTCTTTGAAATACCAGAAAAGATAGCCTATGAATATGTGCAAAGTTTTGCAGTTGCTTTAATTTCTTCTGCCATATTCAAAGTATAAATAACAACATGAGCTTTTGCAATCAATCTCTTAGGAATTTGAATATTCCTTTTAGGTCTGTCGGCTACAATGGAACGTTGTGGTGGTTGAAAGACAACAAGAACATCCTGTATGTTTTCCTTTTTATCTTTTGTTGTAGATCTTGAATCAATAATATGCTCCAACTGCAAGCTTGATTTCTGCGGCTTCTCAATGGGAACATCAAATAGATGGTTTATCATGCAACATAATAGATTCATCAAAAGTAACACTTCTACTAATAACTATCTTTCTAGTTTCAGGAATCCACAATGTATATCCTTTCACACCAGGTTTATAACCAAGGAAAATACACTTAGCAGCTCTAGGATCCAATTTACCATTGTTAACATAAGCATAAGAAGGACAACCAAATATTCTTAAATTTGAACAATCTGCTGGAGACCCAGACCATACCTTAATTGGAGTCTTCTTATCAATTGCCAGGTTAGATGACCGATTGATCAAATAACAAGCAATGGACGTGGCTTTAGCCCAATAACTCCTAGATAAGTCAGAGTTAGATAACATGCAATGTGCCTTCTTCATAATGGTTCTATTTATGCGTTCGACCACACCATTTTGCTAAGAAGTACTTGGGACAATGTAATGCCTAATAATGACCTCTGATCTACATAAAGCTTCAAATTCTCCAGAGTAGAACTCCAAGCCATTATCAGTACGTAGCTTCTTGACATGCTTGCCAGTTTTCTTTTCAATTATAATATTTCACTCCTTGAATATCTTGAACACATCTGCTTTGTGCTTCACGAAATAATCATCAGTGATGGTCAACATGTAGCCAACACCTCCAAGGGACGGAACGTGAGATTCTCCCTACAAATCAGAGTGAACGTAATCCAATATGCCTTTTGTAGAGTGAATTGTTGTGATGAACGTCACCCTCTTTTGCTTGCCGAAGACACAGTGTTCACAAAACTTCAACTTGTCAATGCTTTGACCATCAAGGAGTCCTCTTTTGCAAAAGTCCATCATGCCAATTTCATTCATATGCCCTGGACGCATATGGCAAACATTAGTAGCATTAAAATTGGATGATTTACTTGAAGCAACAACAACATTACCAGAAATTGTTGTACCTTGCAGATGATATAAGTTGGCAACTTTTACGTCACCTTTCATCACAACAAGAGAACCTTTGGAGATCTTTAGAACTTCACGTCCACCTGAATACTTGTACCCTTTAGCATCAAGAGTACTCAGCGAGATAAGATTTCTCCTCAAACCCGACATATGTCAAACATCTGACAAAGTTCTGATGGTGCCATCAAACATCTTGATCTAGATAGAGCCAATGACTGTAATCTTGCATGATGAATTATCATCCATCAATTGAGAACCATTTGACACAGCTTCATAATTCACGAACCAATATTGGTTCGGACTCATGTTGAAAGTGCAGGCCGTATCAAGAATCCACTCCTCAACGGTTTTAGAATTACTAGCAAAGGCAATGAGAATATCTCCATTAGAATCTTGCTTAGTAACAATGGTGGCTTTAGCATCATTCTCTTATTGATCCTTCTTGGAATTGTTATTCCTTTTCTCCTTTTTCTTTACCCACCGACACTCGGATATGTTGTGTTTATCTTTCTTGCAATACTTGCATGACTTGTACCTGCCTCTGGATTTAGATCCGCCTTTGTAATTTCTGCTTGAGCTTTTGCCTCTTGAATCGCCGTGTGGACTCCTCTCCTGTTGTTTGCTATGGACAACCATGTCTTCTGCATGCGAATTTGAATTTCCATTCAGAACCATAAGTTTCATCTTTTCCTTCACATGCAATGCTTCATAGACTTCATTAAGTGTAAGAGTTTCTCGACTATATAGAATAGTATTTCTGAACGTAGAGTATGAACTAGGCAGCGAGTATAAAAGAATAAGATCCAAATCTTCATCATCATATTTTACCTCCATAGACTAGAGATATGAGACTATTTCTTTGAACGCTGCTAGGTGATTCAATAATGTTCTGCCTTCTGCCATCTTCTGCAAATAAAGCTTGTACTTCAAATTCATCTTACTGGTTAGATCTTTGGTCATGCAAATCTGCTCCAGTTTCAACCATAATACAGTGGCGGTCTTCTCCATCAAAAGCTCTTGCAGAGTATTATTTGATAGATGAATCTGAGATAAGGCCTTATGATATTTTCTTTGCTTCTCCTCAAGTGACCAAGCAACGGGCACATTGTCGATCCCTAATAAGGCGTCATCCAAACCAAGTTGTGCAAGAATAGCTCATATCTTGACTTGCCATAGAGAAAACCTCGTGTCTCGATCCAGCAGCGGAAGATCATACTTCAAAGTCACTATGCGGAAAAAAAAATCCCAAATTTGCTAGTGCAAAACTATGTGTACCTAGCAAAGAGTTCCTGGAATCTTGGGTACACTTATGTGTACCGGAAGCAATGAAGACCGGAGTTGCTGGTATGCTTGCTCGTGTGTGCTTAGCAAATTACTTGGTGTGTGTACTTAGCAATTTTCGTTGGGATGAATTCAAGAACTAAAGCTAGTCGACGGAATCTCTACTTGGAGGCTTTTCTTTACAATCAATGTTGTTGTGCCATTCTTTCTCTTTCTAGGAATCAATGCTACTGTTGCTTTGCTCACCTCGTGATCTGCATGCTGCGCTTCTTGCTTTATTCTGTACCGAGAAACAACCGCTCATTGTCTTTGATGCGGAGACAGCCTCGAATTCGACGTCGATTCGGATTGCAACTTGTGAGACGTGACAAAAATCGTTCCTCGAATCTCCTGTGCTCTGGTACCACTTATTGTAAATAATGCACAGAAAAATAGGAATGGGAGACAAGTGTTTTACGTGAAAAACCCTTTCGGAAAAAACCACCGGCTCACAATGGCAATATCACTATGTGAGGAGATGTTTATAATGAAGTTCTTGCTCTTGCCTATGGACTACAAGGATATATTTATAGTGGTACATAAAAGACTTCGTGTAGGAGTAGGAGTATGAGTTGGAGTAGGAAACAAAATTTGTATCACTCAAACTCAACAGATGATCAAGTGATCAACTTAGAGAAGAACACTGCTAGTGTTTTTGTCGGATCCGGGAGTAACACCCCAAATCCTCTATGCATTTCTGAACTAGTCCCATGATCAGTAGCTAGTTCACACAGTTAAACAAATATGGTAACATCCATAAATCGCACAATTTTATTAATAATCAACATAGTTTATTACAAAAGAGGCTTACAAACCAACAATAAAGAAACACAACAGAAGACAAAGAAGTAGTGGAGTCCAGCTGATCTGCCACAGGCAATCGACTAGGAAGCGGCCTAGTCGTCGAGATCCACACAGAAAGCGAAGTCCTTCTCCTCTGAAATTTATTTGCATCAAGCAAGGATGAGCACAACTTCCGTACTCGCAAGTTACACCCAATAATAGATTATAATGCATGCAAGGATATAACAAAGGAAGGTTTGTTGGTTGAATTTGCATAAAACAATGTTTTCTTTAAATACTTGTACTAAGTTCCAAAGCAGTTATTCTATAACTAAAATTCATTTTACAAATTCTCAAGTTCTATAGTCAGATAACATTCACACATGAATGGTGAAGGATACCCTCCTATCACATGGCTTCCTACCCAATTTTCCATTTGAATAAACCATTTGATAAAGTCTTTTCAAAACAAAATCAAAGTCTAACTTTGAGTGGCAAATGCTAAACATGTCCATGACCGTGGACACAGCTATTCGAATAGTTTTACACTCTGCAAAGGTTGTACAGCTTTACCCACATGACATGAATTCTCTAGTTTGTTTGGCATCCGTCGATACCACCGCTCACTATCTTAGGTAAGCAGTCTAGAGCACGTGTCAAGCCTTTACAAAGTACCATTCCATCGCAGTTCTCCCTCGCTAAGGTTTCGCATCCCCCTTTGGATATAAATCCGCTGGGTTCGTAGAGCCCCCTCTTGCGCTAGGTGGGAATGTATAAAAGTAGGTCGTGAGAGACACCCACACATCCGGATGGAACAACCATGGTGGAACATTACAAATTAGTCAGCCAGGTCCCCTCCCCATACTCAGGACATGTGGTAGTACGGTGGAGTTTAGCAAAAGCGGCTCTCAGGCCGGTCCTTAACTGACTTAGGCGACTTCCAATAAAAACCCTGAGCCTCAACCCTGATCAGGTTGAGCTCGGGCATAAACCTGCACCCACCAACCATCCATTTCGCCCAAGTACAAGCCAACTTTTCCTTTTTGCTTTTCAAAATCATTTACAAAATCTTTTATGACAAACCAATGCCATAGACTTTTAAACAACATTTGATTTTTGGCTGAAAGTTCCCAAATTGAATAATTTTGGGTCTAAGCATCGCTAAGCATAAAGTTTTTCAATCAAGAGCATCTTGTTAACACTATTGTATTAGCAAGAGTTTTATCTAGGGCGACAAGATATGATGGATTAATGTCCAAGACTTTCCAAGTACGAGATCAGTATGTAAACCATCAATATTGTGATAATCCAATCTCCAGCAATTGTAAAAATCCTATACTCCAATATCAATTAGTCCAATCAACACCATATAAGTCTATTTCTATGATCCAACTTCAATTGATCCAACATTTAACTATACTCTAATTCTATAATCCGATATCCATCAATCCATTATTTCTTAATAAACTATTTCTACTAATTCAACATCATTCCAATGACTGTGTAATCCTATAATTAATCAAACTTTTAGATAATATGATATCCAATAACAATCTATTTCTAGAATCCAACATCAACAATTCAGTATAGTAACTATCTATCATCCAATTTTTATTAATCAAACATCAACAATTATCTACTTCCAAAATCCGGTATCCGATAATTATCTATTTCTATAATCCAATCCTCGATAATCCATTCTTCAATAATAATCTATTTCTAATAATTCGCTGTCGACGATCAAGTCGCCGATCTTACGAAAATGAGCGAGGAAAATGACGTGGAATCTCCTGGAATGGAATGGGGGTCGCTCTTTATTGATATGAACTGGGTTTTACAAGATGTGGCTAAGTACTACCCTGAATTACATGAATGGGGAATGTCTAATCGGGTGTCGGACTTAGAATATGAGTCTAAGTCGATTATCTAACCTCTAATTCCACCGCTTAGGCTTCAGATATTACATTGAACTGCCGTTGTTCTTGTCTTTGTTGGTCTTGGTCTTGTTGTCTCTCTGTGTCCGTCCCTTCGTCTTCTGCGCTTCACCTTTAAATAACTTCGAAGAGGTGGCGATTACTCTGGAGAAGACGTCCTGGTGAAACGTTACGACGGGTCGAACGGTGGAAGCGATTAACAACGTGCTAACTTCCTTGCGGTTACTGTGAAAAGCTTAACCGTAGGGTGGTTAATAGTCGATGTCTCGGGGTTGTACCATCGCATGGTTTGAAGCGATATACGTGTTCCATTCATCATACGATAAGAAATACCGGTTCGGTAATTTTTACGGCGGTTATCGGTGAGGATTAGGCACAAAGCCTCATCCCACCGTGGTACCCATAAGTAACCTTCGAATACTAACGACCGTGGAGGTCGTTAGTCTTAGGGTTACGACCATGAAGACGTATGGTCCTTTATGCATTTAAAATAATACATAGAGGTTTTAATCCTCGTCGGCTAGCCCGAACTTTAAATGAACCGGTCGTGCATATATCTTTTTCTAATGAAATCATATCGGCGGACCCATTTAATGTCATGGTATCTGAAGTGGTCTGTGTTCACTTTAAAGTTGAGAACTTGCCTTGGGAAGCGAAGAGTTCCTCTGTCTGTTTGAACAAAAAGAAGCTTTTTGTCGGTTGGACTTTTGTGGAATCCTTGAAAGTATCGGAAGTTTATAAAATCTTCTCTCATTGGGCTCTTAGAATTTTTATGCTTCCAAAATCCCTTCGATCCTTTAGCTCCTCGCCAAGAAATCCTCGAGCTTTTTCTGTTCTTCCCACCACAAAGTCTTCAACTTCCACTACTCATCCTTGAGGATTTTCGCCATGTCGAGCAAATTACTGAAGTGGTTGCCTTGAATTGGGCAAGAAAAAGCTTGAGGCTTTGGCGAAGATGGGAATGCTCCCAGATAGGAATCGATTAATTGGAGACCGGCGACGGAGAGCATTTTCCGAGCCATGAAGATGAGGAAATCCTGTTTTCTCGCCTACATCGAATGTGAAATTTGAGATTATGCAGACACAAATTCCTCCTCCGTGTTCTTGAACATTATGGGGGTGGAATTGGTGAATTATTTAAATTCGATCGCAAATATCAGATTTTCGCATATTTGTGCGAGGCATACCGGAATACAACCGAACTTGAAGCTCTTTAGTTATTTCTACCGCACGGTGATGGGAAAATCTGCGGCAAAATCTGAAGCAGCTCCTGGGGAATGCACATTGCGTCTTCATGACGGGAAGGCCGATGAGTACATCCTCATGTACGCGAAATCTTCGTGGTCATCATGGAAAAAGTACTAGTTTTACATGACGGTTACGAAAGACGATGGCCTCTACTTCGCCGGAACTAGAGCAAGTGAAAACCCCAAATGGAAGGAGACCGTAAAGAAGACAGGGATAGTCAAAAGATGGGCGAATGCCATCTATGACTTGCGAGTTAGGGGCCTAACTTCGTGGCATGTGGTGAGGGATTTCACCTTTCGTCAGATTAGCCCATTGAAGCTCCGGACTCATTCTCTGCTCTGGTGCCTTGATCGTGATGAAGCTACCTCAGAAGGTGGTAAGTCTTTGAGATAAATTCCGATCGGTATTTTGATTTGATTAATGTATTACCTTAAAATCTGTCTATTCTTCCTTCTGTTAAAGCTCTTTCCTGGGGAAATTAGAGAACGAGTCGAGATGATGCGTGCGGGGAGCTCGGAGAAAAGGTCAATGCCCCAAGATCTTAGCCGTAACTCCTATTGAAGGAGACGGCAAGGCTTAAGGTAATTTAATCAAAATTCCTTTTACCATGTGTATACATATATTCCACCAGATTTCCAATCGTGCTCTACTTTTCTGCGCAATGGCGGATTGCGAATCATACAATCTGGTGAGGATCAACGTCCCACCTTAGTTCCGACCGAGTCGTGCCACGAGGCACTTGAAGGAGATGAATCCTCGAGGTAATAGAACATTTGAATCATATATGTACGGATTTTTTAGATAAAGGATTTCTTCACCCAATCAAATTTGTTCTTTGATTTAGGTGGATAAGCTCGAGGGCCCGCAGAATGTAGCTGAGGTCAGAGAACTCCAGAGTGGTCGTGCGACCTTATGGTTATTCTTGAAACAAGCGATCCGGAGATTGATGAAACCACTCCTCAGGCCGGATAGTCGAGAATGCGGTCCTTGATGAACTGGTCGAGGACATAGCTTCCGACATCTTGTTGGAGGTTGTGAGGGTTCCAACAAACTTAGCTGGTCCAGAACCGGCAAAGTTGGAAGAGAAGAAAAGGAAGGCTAGCGGCACAGATTTCTCTCTTGCGCGTTTCAGAGTCAAATCCCGGAGATTAACAAGGTATGTACAAATGAAAGTGGTCGTATAAGTATGTACCTTTAATAATTCCTTGACGATTTGATACTTTGAACTTCCCATCTTCGGTTTGCATAGGTCTTCGGTGTTCGGTCGTTTCCACTGTGTTCTTCTGAGGACACGCACTGTGGAAGTTCCCCATCAGAGCACTTCTCGGGACAAAGTTCTGAGGAAATAGTGGTCGAAGAAGCCCCGGCGGTGACAAGGAACAACGGTTGAGTTGGATCCTTTGGTGATTAAAATCCTTCGTGGAGGTAGATGCCTCTCGAGAGGTCTCAACAGTTCGATCCTTGTTGATAACCCTTCCCAACCTAACAAGTTCCTTTTCGTCCCGATTTATCGAGGATAAGGAGCTTGATGAGGCGTGGCGAAAAGTATCGGATACTCAACTCAAGATGCACCTGATTTGATTTTTGCCGGTTATAATGACCGAGCAATTGAATAAGTATTCTCGACCACCACTTCATAGCTCTTCTTTAAAAAGTTTATAAGAAACTTAAGAAAGAGAACGCTATTTGTGTAGCATTTGGTCGAGAACTTTGCTGTGATCGGAGGACTGACCCAGCGAGTTAAAGACTTGGAGCAAAAGCACTCCGAGTTGGAAAGTAAGAACTTTTCCCTTTTGAACTTTTGTTTCTTCTTCAATACTTTGCTCCTTTATAATTATTCTCCCTTATCGTATTCGATAGATTTGGAGAAAATAAAAGAGGAGGTTGTGGCTGAGAAAGCCAAGACAGCTCTTCTTGAAGAAAAAATAAGAGCTAAAGACCAGTCATTTGCTGAAGCAAGTTCAGCTAAAGACCAGTTGATCGCTGAAGCAACGACCAAATATGAAACACTTAGCAAAACAAATGAAGGTAATATATCGTAAGTTTGATTTTTCCTTCACTTATGCTTGTGTTCATTAACGATTTGTTTTTGCGAGCAAACGCAAATCTTGAGTAAGTAAAAACTCAAATTTGAGCGGACAAGGAAGCGGCTCTTGCTCAAAATATTGATGAAAAGATTCATGCTTTGAACAAGATGATCTTTGATATGGGATCGAGGATCAAGCCTGCCTTCCTTAGGAGATCCAATAGAAAATGAACTATTTGGGTCAACTTCTAGAGGACCTTAAAGTTACTGCTCAAAACTACTCGGACGAATTATGCCTGGCCCTAAAAACAGGCGTTGCAAGTGGAGTTAGTTTTGCTTTGGCAAAAGCGAAGCTTCCGACCCTCCATAGATCTCCAAGCTGTTAAAGATGACTTCAATCGCCCACTGAGGAGGCGACCAAGTTCATGGAAGAACTCGGGCCACTCGGAGATATAGTTGTAGAGGAGATGGAGGTCGAATCTCCGACAAAAAAAGAGTTAGGTGGGAATATTTCTTAGAGTAGGTTCTGCAAGTGTAAAAATATTTGAATATCTATGAAAACTTACCTTTTATGTCATTGACAAAGCTTTTGTTTATCTGTTTGACTTTTTAAAATTCTCGTATATTTCCTAGCCCCCGACTGCTTTAGAGTAGAAGAACGTTACTGTACAAGCAGTGAGCCAAGAAAGAGAATAAAAAAGAGGTCATAACCATGTATATGAGTTTTTGAAGGTATGTTTGGACATGTCAGACAAAACTGATCGTTGCAATACTAGGAAATCAAATGTGGTCAGGACCAGCGTATGATTTCGACTAGTTATAGATCTTTGTTTGTCATAATGGAAATACCAATAAAAAACAGTATATATGGTCGAAAAAAAGATTTTGTCAAACTTGACATAAGAAGAAATGCAAATATGTATGCAACAGATTATAAGTGAACTTTGTTTATATCTATTGTCCCATAATCTGGTCGGAACTAATGCTAAGACCTGAAGGCATACGACATATATTTTTTTGAAACATGTTCAAATTCTATATCCGACTGGTAGCGAGGATCGTAAGAAAAGAACCGTCGCTAGGAAGCTCCTTCCAGTGGGCAGGACCACGTGCGAAAAAGGAGAGACTTCGACTAGGAGGCTTTCCGTGTCCCGACCAGTAGCTAGACAAGAATAGACCAGAATCTTGAAATAATGAAGCATAATCTTCAGAATCGTAAGCATATCATTCATGAGATAGTTAGTTGTGTGGCGCTCTGATTACTCATTTTCTTTGAGAAAAGAGTGTAGTCGCGCGTGGGAATCATTTGAAGAAAAATGCTCACGACTAGGACCATAGAGTATCAGAGATCCTTAAAAGGATATCGGAGAGAAAAATGTTTTCTCCGACCGGACTAACAATAATAAGCGACGGAATGTAGGTGTATATATATAAGCAAGGTTGCACTTCTTAATTAATTAATGAATTTAATGAAATTGAAATTGAAAGAAATGAAAGAATGAAAATTAAACATAGAACTTACGCAATTGATCGATGTTCCAAGAATTTGACAAAATTTGCCCATCGAGACATAGCTAGTCGTGACGGAACACAGTCGGGTGACTTCACCACGATGTAAGGACATTCCCATTTAGGAGAAAGTTTATTGCGATTTGTTTGGCTCTGAATTTTTCTCGAGAACCGGATCACCTCTGACAAAGATCATGAGGTCGCACCTTACGACTATGGTACCTTCGCATGGCTTGTTGGTAGACTAGCGATCGTATAAGGGCTTGGTTTAAATGTTCTTCAAGGAAATCGGCGTCGTCGAAGTCGTCGTTCATTCGATCATTTTAATCAAAACGATCGATTCGGCGAGCCAATTTTGAGTTACGGAGGAAGTATGGCTTCAAAGACCATAAACCAAAAAGAATGGAGTTTCACGGTTGCACGATAGTGGTCGTGGTTCGAACGACCCATAACACGAGGGAAGTTCTTTAACCCAAGCTCTGACCGTTTGATTAATCGGTGAATACTCGGCGTTTGATCCCGCATAAGGATACCATTAGCCGCTCAATCGCTCCGTTGCTCGTGGATGAGCAAAGCAAAATGAACTTTGACCCCAAGTTCATCGCAATTCTGGAATTGATCGCCGGAGAATCGGGAACCATTATGCTGTGATAATCTGATGGGTACACCAAATCGCGTGATCACATTTTTCAGAGAAATCTCTTAGCGGCCTCGGTTGTTATTTTAACGGTGGCTCGGCTTCAATCCATTTTGTAAACGTGTCAATCATGACGAAAAGGAATTGAAGCCCCGGTGCTCTTAGGAAAGGTCCTAGAATGTCCGATCCCAGGTTGCAAAAGGCCAAGAAAGAGGAATTGTTTGTAAGGCTTGTCTTTGGTGGTGTACTTATCGGTTATAAGCCGACATTGTACACACTTCATCACAAGCTCTTTTGCATCATGAAGGCGATTGGCGATAATAGCCTTGCCGGGAAGGCTTTTCCGACCGTGGTTACTCAGAGGAATGGTGTGCTCCACGACGCCTTCATGGATTTCGTTAGCAATCTAATGCCATCCGTTTGAGATATGCATCTCATCAACACTCCATGAGATCCTCGTTTATACAATATCGTTCGATTAGAGTGTATGATTTGGCTTTTAAGTGCTATCTGATCGGCCTCTACATCATCTTCTGGAATTGTGTCATCTTTGAAGATAATTGTAGATCGATGTCATCCGATCTCTCTTGTGATCGTGGCAGGCGCCAACCGTCAACGACTGTGGAGCATCCATGTTTCCTTGATTAGTTTGTTCAACTTGCAAAGAATCATGTATGTTCTCGGAAGGCTCAACTACCGAGGGTGAATTGAGTTGCTCGAGAAAAACTCCAAGGCGGGGACGGTCGACCTCGTGGAGGCCATCCGTGCCAACCGGTTCCGCCAAAAAGTTTTCCTTTCTAGGAATATGTTGGATCTGAAAACCAAGAAGTGCTTTTGAGTTTTCGTACTTCCGCCAGATAAGATGACATCTTGGTACTTGAGCATTGATACTCTTTCCCCCTTGATTAGCTACTAGTTGAGAATCGCCTTTCACTAATGTCTGCGAATCCGGCGAGCGAGCCGCTCGAGTCTGCCGATAAACCTTCATATTACGCCACATTATTGGTGGCGAAAAAATTCTTGGATGGCGTACTTGATGTGTTCGCCATGAGGGATATCAAGACCACTCTAGCCCCGATCCTTGTAACATCAAGGAACCGTCAAAATACAATGTCCACTCGTCGTGGTGTTAGTACTCGGGTCCTTGGGTGGGTTCAGGTTTGTCCATTCGGCAATGAATTACGCTATTGCACAGGACTTTATCATTGTTCGTGAAATAAAATGGAATCGAACGCCCTAGCTCGACCGCCCATTTGGCTATTAGTCCCGATGATTCCTGTTTCCAAGGACTTGACCAAGAGGATATCCGTGAGGTACGACCACTTTGTGGGCCTAAAAGTAGTGCCTTAGCTTTCTTGAAGACATAAGGAGGCCATAGAGCAACTTTTGTACTGTGGGTATCTTTCCTTTGGTCCATGTAAGACTTAACTACGTAATAGGTAGTCGTTGGATATTATCCTTTCTACAACCATTACACCGCTAAGCGCGTGGTGTTCTTTGCCACGTAAATTAGCAATGTTTCTCCGGTCTCGGAGAAACTAAAACCGTGGTACTTGTAAGGTACTTTTAAGTTTCTCAAAGGCATCGTTTGCCTCTTTAGTCCACTCAAAACTCCCATGTTTCCAAGAAGTTTAAAGAAAGGTAATCCTTTTTCCCTAACCTTGCTATGAAACGACTTAACGCCATCTGACGGTTAGTTTTGGACTTCCTTCTTCGTGGTTGAGGCGCGATCCGGTCGATGGCCACAATTTTTCTTTGGATTTGCTTCAATACCTCTAGCGAAACTAGGAAACCGAGCGGTTTTCAGTGAAACTCCAAACACACACTTTTCCTGGATTTAACTTGAGGTTATGTCTTCTCAAGTTATTAAAAGTTTCTTGTAAGTCGGAATGTGGTCGCCGTTGGTGGTTTTACGACGGATCGTCAACGTAAGCTTCTAGATTCCGACCGATTTGTGGACTAAAGGTTTTTTGCATCAACCTTTGAAAAGTTGCACCAGCGTTTTTGAGACCAAATGACATCTTAATATAACAGTAAGTGCCATATGGGGTGATGAAGGAAGTTTTCTCCTCATCTTCTTTACACATACTAATCTGGTGGTACCCTGAATACGCATCTAAAAAACTTAGTAACTCGCACCCAGAAGTAGAGTCTACTAGTTGATCAATGCGAGGAAGGGGAAAGTCATCCTTCGGACAAGCCTTATTAAGATCTGTAAAGTCGATACACATTCGCCATTTCCCATTGTTTTTCTAACCATTACAGATTGGCAAGCCCTTTGTGGGTGGTCGACTTCACGAATAAATCCAAATTTGAGAAGCTTGTCAATCTCCGATGGATTGCTTCCTTCCGATCGGTCTAAACGTCGTAGTTTACGCTTGATCGGTTTTTTGTCGGTGGAGAGCAAGCACGTGCTCGATCACCTCGGGGACTCGAGCATATCGGACGCTTGCCGTGCAAACCGTCTGATTCGCTCGGAGGAAGGAGACGGCGACTCTTCCTATTTAGGGTCGAGTCTTGCCCGACCGTAATCTTCTTGGCGGTTGGAGTGCGGATGTCCTGACCCATGTGAAGACTTGACGCTATCTGGAGAAGCGCTTTTGTCAAGTGGTGCCTCCTTTGTCTGGTCGGATGGTTTGGGTGTCATCTTTGGCCTCGGGTGCTTGACCTGCATGGGAGTCGGGTTAACCTCTCTTGTCGGAAGTTCATCAACCAGTGCAAAGGATTTCCGATCGCATACATAAGCCATTTTCTGATCCCCTCGAATAGTGATGACTCCCTTCGGCCCCGGCATTTTCAAACTTTGATAACCGTAGTGCGTGGCTATCAAGAATTTTGCTAATGCTGGTCGACCGAGAATTCCGTTGTATGCGGATTCGAAGTTTACTACATCAAACGGAATCCTCTCTGTTCGGAAGTTGTCAGGCTTTCCGAGCGTAATCGTAAGGAAACTTGTCCTATTGGTTTAGCGGTAGAACCCGGAACTATGCCATGAAAAGCATATTTCACGTGTTTCACCTTTGACATGGGGACTGCATTTCTTCTAAAGCTCCCACAAATAATATATTCAAAGAACTACCCCATCTACTAAGACCCGATTAACCCGCAATTATTAATGGTTGGTTCAACAACGATAGGGAACCTACCGGTCGAGTCGATGGGATGGGGCGATCGTCTTTCTTTGAAGAAATTGCGGTGTCCGACCACTTCGAGTGCTTGATGACAGCCGGAGATTCAACTAGCTTGACCTCTCGCTCCATGGCCTTGATGACGTCTGGACTCGTATGAAGAAGATCCTCCAAAAATCATGTTGATGTGTGTTGGGGATCCCGGTACTCCATCTCTTAAATCGCCATCCTTGTCCTTTTTGGAGCTCGTTTCTCCATGTTCTGTATTGCGGAAATGGTCCTTACTGCATAATAATCCTCCGGTTTCTTTTGCGAGACCACGACAGTGCGTAGATCATGCCACTGCTCACCGTGAAGTGGACACCACTTCTTGTTAAATGCGAAATCCTTCTCGGAACTTTTGCCTTGCTTCGACCAAGCATAGTCCTTCTTGCCCTTCTGAACTTTTACGGAATGGCGAGGACTTTTTGTCGTCGGGTATCGCGTTCTTTTTCTTCTTGAGAGACTTCTTGTTCTTTTCTCCTGTTTGTCGGTAGGGTCAGAATCTTGTCTTCCGATCAATGGCTTCACACCACTCGATTGCTTCGCTAGCGGTGGCATACTTATCCGCCATATCAAAAAGCTCAGCGGTTGTTCTTGGAGGGTTCATTGCTATGTCCTCCGTAAACCGCCGATTCTCGATCTGTTTTAAAAGCTTTGAATAACAGAGGATTCTGCGACCGGGTATAGAGTTACGAACTGGTGAACCTCTTGATATATTGGCGTAAAGTCTCATCGATCCTGCCGGATTACTGTGGAGATCGTCCTCCTTCGAAGCATCGTCGTACCTGAAGTTGGCAATCAGAAGATCACAGAGTTGTTCCCAAGTATATATTGATCCGACCGGTAAGTTTAACAACCACGACCGGGCAGACCCTTCGAGCACGGTGGGTAAATAGTTGGCCATTACATTCTCATCACCACCAGCAGCCACGATGGCGGTGGTTTATATTGGAGAAATTCCAATGGGTTTTGAGTTCCATTGAATTTGTCCAAGTTAGCCGGCCGAACCGGTTAGGCTAACGCACGCCTTGGAGCCTGCAGAGAAGGCTCGACAACTGTGATTGATTCATGGCGTCTTCTCAGGAAGGTGCGGATTATGTCGGCCGGAGACGGATCCCTAGGATTGGGACGCTGGAACTCCGGTGTACCGATCCGTCGGACACCGATATGATGCCTCCGACCGCCCACTTGGTTCAAACGATGTCGGAGATCGTTAGGTCCTAGTGGAGGTTCCTCTCGACATAGTGGGGAGCTTCTTGGAATAACCTTCTCCCTCGTGACTCCTTGGTCGGAATCGTCGAGGAGGTCTCGGTATCGACTGCTCTCTGGTATGACCGTGTTGTCCCTGGCGAGGAGGCGTTGGGATGAAGTCATAGTATGACTTCCTAAAACCCTCTGTTCTCGATCGCTTGCTTATTTGCATAGTCTGTTGGAGAATTTGGATACGACCTACGAGTTGTACAAAACTAGGCGTTCTGCTAGAGCGGGATCGGAATTATTTAACATGTTTTGAATCGCCGCAAGTTTTGTCTGATTCTCAAGGTCTCGGGGGTTCATCTTGGTCGTAGGTGTATGCTGTCTGAACCTTCCCCGACCTTCGGATTTGTTCGATTCCATCGGTCACTCTGGGTGGGCGATGCAGGCGAGTTAAGCGATTGACGTCGATTAGTTCCGTTGCCTCCGGAAGTTGGTGCTTGACGGCTGGATCATCTCTAACAACACGTGATGGCGTGGTAGAGAGTGTAGGACCGTGCAGGCATCTTGATCTTCATCTCGATCGCGTTGACCGTGCTTCCAAAGATTGATCTTCCGATGAGCTTCCATCATAACTAATGGAGAGCTTGTCACCGCTTCGCGAAATCTTCCACGATGGAGATCGGTCGGAGATGAGCACTTCTGAGGTCTTCTCGGCTGATCCGACGAACCGCCGATCGTATCTTTGAGTGTGATCATCCCCACAGGCCTCGACCGCACCACTGGAGGTTTCATCGACACCGCTACGGTGACGGTTGACTCTGGAATTGCGAAGCGAGGAGAGTATCTTTCACCATGATTTCATCAATGGTATAGAGTTTTCCGGGTGATGGGGCTGAAATTTCTTCACTGTTTACGGCCGAGAAGACCGGCTTGAAGAGATCCTCGACATTCGAATCGGTCTGAACGGCGGTTCTCTGGTTCGCGCCACCGAGGGCGGCGCATCTTCATCCATCCGGTCGACCTCGCTAACGTCGGCGACGTCTGAGCCGGCGGAGGAGGAAGAGGAGGATGACCTGCCATTTTCTTCCATGGCGCGGATACATCCTTCCATGTCGAGGTCGGTGTAGTCGCCAAATCGAACGATTTTCCTCATCCCAAACTCGGGCATAGTCGCATGAGCGATTGCGAGATTTTGGGCGAGGATTTTCTTGAGCGAAGAATTTTCTTGAAAACTTACGCCTTCTTCCCCACGGACGGCGCCGGTGTCGGCGATCAAGTCGCCGATCTTACGAAAATGAGCGAGGAAAATGATGTGGAATCTCCTGGAATGGAATGGGGGTCGCTCTTTATTGATATGAACTGGGTTTTACAAGATGTGGCTAAGTACTACCCTGAATTACACTGAATGGGGGAATGTCTAATCGGGTAATCAGACTTAGAATATGAGTCTAAGTCTGATTATCTAGCCTCTAATTCCACCGCTTAGGCTTCTGTATATTCTGTTGAACTGTCATTGTTCTTGTCTTTGTTGGTCTTGGTCTTGTTGTCTCTCTGTGTCCGTCCCTTCGTCTTCTGCGCTTCACCTTTAAATAACTTCCGAAGAGGTGGCAGTTACTCCTGGAGAAGACATCCCTGGTGAAACGTTACGACTGGTCGGAACGGTAGAGCAGTTAGCAACGTGCTAACTTCCTTGTGGTTGCCTTTGAAAAGCTTAACCGTAGGGTGGTTAATAGTCGTTGTCTCGGGGTTGTACCATCGCATGGTTTGAAGCGATATATACGTGTTCCATTCATCATACGATAAGAAATACCGGTTCGGTAATTTTACGGCGGTTATCCGGTGGGGATTAGGCACAAAGCCTCATCAGGCCGGGTACCCATAAGTAACCTTCGGAATACTAACGACCGTGGAGGTCGTTAGTCTTAGGGGTTACGACCATGAAGACGTATGGTCCTTTATGCATTTAAAATAATACATAGAGGTTTTAATCCTCGTCATTCGCCATCTATAAATCCGAAAATGATATACTCTAGTAACCTAGCAAATATATACTTCTATAATCCAATAAGGATTTATTCTAAATCTAACTTCTCTAACCGAGATTATTTCTATAATCCAACAAAGATTCATTTCTATAATCCAACCACAATAATCATGTAATCTTAGAATCTAATCTCCAATAATTATATAATCCTATAATTTAACATCCAACAATTACTTCTACAATCAAATCTTCGGTAATCCAATATCAACAATCATATTTTCTATAATCCAACTCCAACAATTATATCTTCTAATAATCCAGTCTTTTCAATTTCTAACTCTTGAATGCATCACAATCGGAAAGATTTTTTATACTGTCTGTCTTGACAATAAAGGCTATATATTAGAATTGGTAATAATTGTAAAGTTTAAGACATGTATTTAAATTACATTGAATAGAAGTAAGCATGCAGTAATAATTTAAAACAGAATTTAAATAATTTGAAATACTGGAATTCAAATATGATCAAAGGTATAACTTGCCTTGCTTGATTAGTTGTTGTTCTCAAACGGCGTCAAAATCGGACTCTCCGAAGTCGTCGAAATCTATATGCGAAAACAAACCAAATTCAAACACAATTAAAATAAAATCTAAAAATTACAAAATAAATATTGGAAGTAGAGAATGAATTTAGATGAATTTAGGAGAAAGAATCAACGGATTTGGAGGTTGCATGTGAGAGAACGAATTTTTGAAAGGAATTAAATGGACATGTACAAAGGTCTAGCATGAATAACTAGTTGCATGGTATACTGTTCATCTTCATCAATACGTAGAGAAAGCTAAGAACTTCAGCCGAAGCAAAACAGAAGCAACAATGGCTATGCATCCAAACAAGAATAGCAAGTATCTAAACAAGATTAGGAAGCTACCGATCATGCACAAAGGACTAAGCAGGAGTCACTAGCTAGAAGCAGCACTGTTTGGCTTTCTTCTTTAAGACGACCAGTAAGCAAAAACCAGCAAGCTGCAACCGAATAGAAGCACATCACAGCATACAACCGAAGCAGAAGCTCATGGTGATGGCATTACAAGGTAGCAGAGGACTGGCCGGTGGTGTGAATGGCGAGCTCGGCTGGGTGGTGACCGGCCAAGCACCAGTGGTCGGCAATGGTGGATATAGAAATGAAATGATGGCTATGCTATGATGAATCTACAACTTGAAGAGGGTGCAACGGAGTTTCTAAGGAGATGGCATGCCCTTTATATAGCTGCAACCGGGAGCCGAAACGTTGGGGAGGCGAAGAACTATGGACATCGGTTCGGTTTTGGAAACGGAAGAGACAGTGGCTGCACGCCTGCACTTGATGGGCTGCGCACTAGATGATTGTTCAATTGAGAGCATTGCATCGTGGAGGAGTTTAATGAAACCGTTTCGCATCAAAAGAAATCGATTTAAAGGCTTTGAATGGAGATGAATGAGAGAAAGAAGAAACGGCTGCCATTAATGGCAATAGTGTTGTCGCAAGCTAGTATTTGGAACGCACGCACACCTTTCACCAGGAACTCACGCACACAATATAGGAAGAAGCGATCTGCTATCTCACAAAGAGGAAGCAACAAACGCAGGAGAGAGATGACAAGGAGTCTTTCTGTTTTGTCGCTGCTAACCAACGCAGCTTTTCTATTTCCTTTGACTGCTTTATATCCTGATTACAACCAGAGCGGCCTGCGCGTAACTACCACGGGGCTAACAACTCGTACCTAATAATATCACAAAGAAGCAGACTCGAACAAACTAGCGAACTAAACCCGCATCCCATGCGAACAGACGCGGCATGCAAGCAAACTGCTAAACAAACTCACTTAGAGCTCGTGCAGGACACACGAGGTGCCCATGACACGAAAAAACGTGACAGCGGCGTGATTAATATTAACAAATCACCCCCTTAATCATGGTGCCCGGACTTTACTTCTACTACGCCAAGCTTCTGTCTCATCTCCATGAACTTGATACGACCAAGAGCTTTTGTCAAGATGTCGGCGAGCTGGTCGTCAGTACTCACGTGCTCAACGTCAATCTTGCCGTCCTCAACACATTCACGAATAAAATGGTACCTCGTGTCGATGTGTTTGCTGCGGTCGTGGTGCACCGGATTCTTGCACAACGCGATCGCAGACTTGTTATCCACCATTGCTTGACCCTCTTGACCGGCGCGTCAGTCATCGAGTAACTCTTGAGCCACATTCACGGCACACCACGTGGCCGCCGCGATATACTCCGCCTCACAGGACGAGAGCGCGACTATCCTCTGTTTCCGTGATGCCCACGTGATCAGGCTAGTACCCAGGAAGAACACCATCCCCGAGGTGCTCTTGCGATCGTCCAGATCGCCGGTGACATCGCCCATCATCTTGTAGCCCACCAGCTCGGGCTCTAGTGCACCATGCCGCTTGTAGCAGCATCCATAGCCAACTGTGCCGCTCACGTATCGCAGGATGTGCTTCACGGCTGCCATGTGCAGTGAGGTGGGCGCCTCCATGTAACGGCTGACAATGCCCACAGCGTAGGCAAAGTCGGGCCTGGTGTTCACCAGGTAGCGTAGGCTCCCGACAACGCTGCGATACTCAGTGGCATCGACCGCAGCGCTGTTGTCCTTCTTGGTCATCTTCAGCCGGTTCTCCATCGGTGTTAGACACGGATTGCACCCGGCCATGCCCACCGACTCCAGCACCTTGCAGGCGTAGCTGCACTGGCACAAAGTGATCATGCCAGCAGCCTGCTTCACCTCGATCCCGAGGTAGTAACTCAGAAGACCGAGGTCCTTGAACTCGGTGATGTCATCGACGCTTGACCCTGTGATGATCAGGTCGTCGACGTACACCCCGACTAGCAGGAAAGTCCCGCCCTTTGCCCTCCGGTACACCGCGTGTTCGATTTTGCTGCGTTCGAACCCGAGTGTCACCAGCAAGCTGTCCAGCTTGGAGTTCCAAGCCCGCGGCGCCTGCCGCAGACCGTACAGTGCCTTGTGTAGCTTGAGCACCATGTGCCCACGCTTGTCATCGATGAAGCCGGGCGGTTGCTGCACGTACACCTCTTCGACGAGTTCACCATTGAGGAACGCCGATTTGACGTCCATGTGGTGGATTTCCCAGCCGCCGTGTGCCGCCAGGGCGATCAGCACGCGCACCGTCTCCATGCGCACCACCGGTGCAAACACCTCGTTGAAATCCACCCCCTGTCGCTGAGCATAGCCTTTTGCAACCAAACGAGATTTGTACTTGACAATGTTACCTTCTGGATCTTTCTTTACCTTGAAGACCCACTTGAGCCCGATGGCTCGATGTCCCACCGGGAGTGCAGCAAACTCCCACGTGGCGTTCTCATGGATGGAACGCATCTCATTCACCATGGCCCGTCTCCAAAGATGCCTCCTGAGTGCACCGCCGGCGCTTGGGTTCTCCTCGGCCAAAGATGCAGAGGGCGTCAGTAGTCGACATCGTGGACCGATGTCGTGTCGTAGACATCTGACACCATCCAGTACCGCAGCGGCGCACCCTCTGAGTCATGTGAAGCATCAGTGGGTGGGGTAACCCACTCGACGCCGGTTGGTGCAGCCGCTGGAGGAGTGGCCGGTGTGTGTGGCTCCGCCGTCTGCGGTGCCACTTGACTTGCGCCTGATGTAGACACCGCGCCGTCGTTGTCATTCCCAAGAGCGTCATTTGCCACATGCTCGGTGGTGTACTCTATGATGAACGTGTCCATGGCGCCGGGAGTACGATTAATGGACATCGCCTCCCAGTCCCATTGCTTCTCCTCCTTGAACACGACGTCGTGGGTGACGTGCGGCTTGTGCGTCTTGGATCATAGACGCGGTAGGCCTTGGCACCCTCCTCGTAGCCGATGAATACCATCGGCGTTGACCTGTCTGACAGCTTCGTGACACCAGGCCCGACCTTCTTGACGTGTGCAACATATCCAAACGTCCGGAGGTAGCGCACATTGGGCCGCCGCTTGTGCCACGCCTCATATGGCGTCATGCCATCGAGGCTCCGCGTCGGTGCCCGGTTTAGTATGTGCACGGCGGTTTTCACCGCCTCGCCCCAGAATATAGCCGGCACACGCATGCTTTTCAGCAAGCTGCGCGCCATCTCGACAGTCGTCTGGTTCCGGCGCTCCACGACGCTGTTCTGTTGCGGTGAGTAGGGAGCGGTGGTGTACCGCTTGATCCCATGCTCATCACAATAGTCGTCGAACTCAATGGAGTTGAACTCCCCGCCACGATCTGTGCGGAACGCCTTGAGCTTGACGTTGCATTCGTTCTCAGCAAGCGCCTTGATCTTGCGAAAGAACTTGAACGCTTCGTCCTTTGTCCTCAGCATCTCCACCCACATGTACCTGCTACGATCATCCACGATTAGCAAAAAATACCGATTACCACTCGGTGTAGCAGGTGTGATGGGGCCACATAGATCGCCATGCACGGCTCGATCCGCGCTCACGCGGTAAGACGGCCCGAGGGAATGGAGCCCGGTGCTTCTTGCCAAGTGCGCAGCCATCGCAGAATTTCTCCACACGATCTATCATGGGCACGCCATCCACCATCTTCTTAGCGGTGAGATCGTGGAGCGTGCTGTGCATCTTCGATCGCGAGCGGCTGCTGTTGGCGCGAGTGTTGCGGTCCAGGAACAGGCTATACACATTGGCCCTGAACCTGACCGCACCAGTGTGTCTGTTGGCAAAAGCAGACGACGTGGCGTGGCGCTGGCATGCGCGAAAGTGCAGTGGCCATAGCGCGCATGCGGCGCACGCCACGCCGCTCGCTGCCAACAGACACACCGGCCGTTCATGGCCAATGTATAGCTCGCTCGACCGCAACACTCGCGCCAACAAGAAGCCGCCGCGATCGAAGATGCACAGCTCCCCGCCCTCGATGACGATCTTGAAGCCACTCTCATCGAGCTGTCTGAGATTGATGATGTTGCTTCGGAGCCGTGGTATGTAGTATACCTCGGTGAGCACCCGGTGCTCCTGGTTCTTGCACTGGTACATCACAGCGCCTTTGCCGCAGATCTCTACCACCGAGTCGTCGCCGAACTTCACGGTGCCCTTCACCGTTTCATCTAGCGACGTGAGCATCGACCGGTTGCCGGTCATGTGGTTGCTGGCGTAGTGTCCAGGTACCACACATCACTGCCAGCGTCCACCGGGAACACTTTCTCTTCGTTGAGGAACACCACTTCCTGCTGCGCGCCATCAGTCGCTTGCACGAGGACATGGTGCTCGGCCATGAGGAGCGCTGGTTGCTCCTCCTGAGCACGCGACAGGTTGGCCTCCTCCTTGCGTTCACGGCGTGGTTTACGACATTCACGAGCAAAGTGCCCGTAGAAGCCGTAGTTGTAGCACTTGCCCTTTCCGGCGCCCTTGCCGCCGCTGGATGCGGCGTCCTTGCCGCCGCCCTTGCCGTGGCGCTTGTAGCGGCACTTATCGCCGTTGCCATCGCCGGCCTTGTCTCCAGCTGGCTTTTCGCCGTCGAAGGAGTTCTCGCCTTGCTCGCGCTTCTTCATGTGCGCAAGCCATTCCTCCTCGGTGAGGAGCAGGCGGCGGCTCAGAGCCGCCCGTGTTGCCAAGGTCGAGACGATCCTCGGCGGCCTTGAGTCACCCAGTCAGTTCCTCCACAGACAGCGTGTCCAGATCCATAAGAGTTTCAATGGACAATGCTATCTGGGAGTACTTGGGCGGTACCACGCTGCAAAACTTCAGACGACCTTCTCCTCGTCGAGCTTGTCACCGAGGATGTGGAGGTTGTTGACGAGCCCGGTGAGCCTCATGGCAAAGTCGTCAATCGACTCGCCGTCGTGGAACGCCATGTTATCGAACTCCTTGCGGAGCGACTGAGCCTTGGCCTTGCGCACGCGCGCTACGCCCATGCGCATGGTTTTGATGGCATCCCATGCCTCCTTGGCGCTCTCCTTGATGGCGAGCGTGGAGAGCATCTCCGGTGGCACTGCTCGAAGAATCGCCTCCAACGCCATGCGGTCCTCATGGAAGTCAGCGTCATCGTACGCGACTGCATCCCACAGGCCTCACGCCTGCATCATGACCTTCATCATGAGAGCCCAGTCTCCGTAGTCTGCCGCTGCTGTTATCGCGGGTCTGAGGAAGCTCTGGTGACTTGGACTTCGGTGGCGACCTCGAGCCATCTTGCAACCTTGAGTCATCTTGCGACATCCTCACAGCCACGGGAGCAACGAAGCTCTGATACCACTTGTTGTCGCAAGCTAGTATTTGGAACGCACGCACACCTTTCACCAAGAACTCACGCACGCAATACAGGAAGAAGCGATCTGCTATCTCACAAAGAGGAAGCAACAAACGCATGAGAGAGATGACAAGGAGTCTTTCTGTTTTGTCGCTACTAACCAACGCAGCTTTTCTATTTCCTTTGACTGCTTTATATCCTGATTACAACCAGAGCCAACACACACACACGTAACTGCCTCCAGGGCTAACAACTCGTACCTAATAATATCACAGCAAACAGACTCGAACAAACTAGCGAACTAAACCCGCATCCCATGCGAACAGACGCGGCATGCAAGCAAACTACTAAACAAACTCACTTAGAGCTCGTGCAGGACACGCACGAGGTGCGCATGACACGAAAAAACGTGACAGCGGCGTGATTAATATTAACAAATAGAAGCTCATGGCTCGGCTGGGAGCAAGGAAGGGCAAGGGAGAGGAGAAGGGAAGGTGGCGCGGTGGAATGGGGCCGGGGCGGCGCTGCCGGCGGCGAGGTGGCCGGAGTTGGCAGCCAAGGTGAGGTTCGGCCATTGGAGAGGCAGTCAGCCATGGCTCGGTTAGAGAGAAAATAGCAACAGAGAAGAGATGCTGGGAAGGAGATGGCTGTTGGGAGAGAGAAACAATAAAGGATAAAAGAGTGGAAGGGGGTATATAGTTAATAGAAACCAAATTCCCCTACGTTGGCTGTATGCAAGGCTTTGGGTGCTAAGGAGATTTGCATGGGAGCACAAATGGGATGGGTGACCGTTCGGGAATGCCATTTTTTTAAAATTATTATTGTTTTCTCGAAATTAGGATAAAACAACAAATCAAATAGATTTATAGAAACTTTTTTTAGTGTCTATTTATTTTCGATTAGTATCTATGGATTGATCACAAGCTGAAACATGGTTAGAGCTCTAATATGTCTTGAACTTATACTGAATTCAATTAATCTAAATCTCGTAACATTTTCTGATCTATTTGATAGTCACCAATTAAAAGGAGACATTTTCGTAATTTTTGTTATAGCCCTTGCGGCTGCTAAAGCAGCTATTGGACTATCCATTTTAACTTCCATCGTGAGAGTTCTTTATGAGTTCCGTGTGATATCCGCGATCTCTCTTGATCTGTAACTCAATACAGAAATCAATGGGCTCTGTCAAGTTAGCTATAGGTTGTGCCGTATCAACGATCTCTACGGAAGGTGGTAAGATGATATCTTGAGCAGTTAAGGTTAATTTAATGCACTAGGAATCGTGCTGCAACACGGCTATGCAATATGATCTACGAACAGATCCTAGTCACCCAAAACCAGCTCGTAACTCCTTACAACCAGTTCATATTTGGTCACGACCAGCTAGTAACCCTTTACAACTAGTCGTAAAACATTTAGACCAGTTTGTGATCATGTATGACTAGCTCACGACTAGTCTGTACGACCAGTCAGTCTATGGTCAAGGATGAACCACCGATCAGACTGAGCGATCTATTAGCATAAGTTTTTATAATGCTCTCCTCCCACTTGCTCAAGCAATGTGAGACTAAACCATACCATGCTTTGGAATTTTCATGAATGAATCGGCCTAGCACTCATTGGCCTGGGTGAGGTTTCAGGTTCACTAGTGCCTGAGTATAGAGGTAGGAGGTGGATGGTGGTAGACAAGGTTCTAAATACCAGATAGTAGGTTCGTAGTCGATTGGCTTCGATGTAACAGATATTGGATAGCGGGCAATGTAGCGGTATATCTAAAAAATATTCATCATTTTGAGTTTTATGTGTATATATAAGAATATATAAAGGATTTCTTTCATCAAACTAATAACGCAAAATAAAATTTATGAACATAACACACACATGTCTTCCAAAAAATTTGCAAATACAACTTACAACATCACTACCACCGCTTTCTCGACTGCTACCACCGCAATAGAACCCGCTATATAGAACCACTGTGTTGTCTTGGTAGTGCCTAGATCCACCTACTGCAATAGTAGCCTCTACAGCCGTTATTTAGTATGGAGGTACCAACTTGCTGTGGGTGGCCGAAGTGGCGGTGGCACCACCTCGCCACAGGTTGATGGACATGGTGGGTGGCGGCGGTGGGCCGGTTGGTAGGAACGAGACTAACACGAGGAAGGATGGGCGGTAGGGGGTGCAGGCGAGTTCGGACATAAGAAAGAAGGGTGGCGGCATTGGAGGTAGAAAAGGGCGAAGGAGGAGGTGGCGGGTGGTAGAGTCACGTCAGGTGATGGGGAAAGATGAGTTGCTGTTTGGGAGACACGATGAGTAGTAATGGAGTGGTTGATTGGAGAGATTTTGGAAGTTTGGGTTATATTAAAGTGAACCCAACTATTTCAGTGGTATATATCCAAACCACGAACATTTGAATGGTATATACCCAAATTTCTCTAAGACAAAATCAGTCCCCTAATGAATCAACCTATAACACCCAATTTGGCTCCTAGGAATTGGCCCTAGAATCACAGAATTTGAATTCAATTCCAACAATAAAGTTGTTTGGTTGCCACTTAGAATTGAATTGATGATTCCAAAGTCAATTCCAAAAGGCATGATACAACTAGAAGCAATTCTTAACTTCCACCTATCATTTATCTGGAATTCAAACATCGACCTCTTCTAGCAACGACACTCTCGATTCACCTCCCCTTCGCTACCTACCACTTGACTCTGGCAAATCTCCGCCGTCACCGGGCTCCGTCCTCTTCTTTCCACCTCTCCCCTACACCCGACACTCATACTGCATCCCCTCCGTAGATCAAATACGGCCACACATTGTCAGTCCAAATGGATTCAATGGGAGCTCGCTGGATGGAGTAGGGACGTGCCCTTCTCATCTGCATCTAATCCCAACAACCTAACTCATCCTCCTCTATCACCTTCGTTGGCTGTGGCAGGTAGCAGCAGTGTTGCTTTCCTTGGCTGCAGCGAGTAGCGGCGGTGTTGCTTTCTTGGAAAGGAGGATGCCGGTCGGTACTAGATTGGGGTGCATTGGTGCTAGATTGGTGCCATATTGTGAGTAATTTCTTGATGTTGATAAAAAGAGCAAACCTTCTTATTCCAAGGGGCACATAAATAGGAAAATTGGAATTTGAATTGTGTTGAATCAAATTCAAATTTAACTGGAATAGAAATTGGAATCTAATTATATGAATCTATCTCATTTCCTATCAGACACAAACAGGGTGTTAAAGGCATTTTGCAAACATGAAATATCTTGGCTTCGTTAGCAGTTCATGTATCTCTCTACATAGCTTAATTATTTAAGGAAAAAAGTCCATATGTGGTCCCTCAACTATTCAGTTCATCTAATTTTCATCCCACATTTACAAAACTGGGTAGAACCAGTCCTCCAACTAGCAAAACTAGAGCAAATAATGTCCAAAGCCAGTTTTGTGGGTGGTTTTGACGTTATGCTGACTAGGATCCTCATTAGCATATTCTTGTCCACTAGGCAGCACGCTCTCTCTCTCTCTCTCTCTCTCTCTCTCTCTGTGTGTGTGTGTGTGTGTGTGTGTGTGTCTTTCTATCTGTGTGTCTCTCTCATGGTCGAAATAGAGGGAGCAAGGGAGGGGGGCAGCGGGCTGGAGCGGTTGGGTGGCGGCAACGGGTCAAGGATGGCATGTTCCAGGGCTTTTGATGTGAGGAATAGGGGGCGCACTAGTACATCGCGACCTAAGGGATCCCTCCTGTGGTGAATTCTTGGTCCATGGTGATGCATGTGCAACTAGTGACGGCGAGGTGCATGGTGCCACAGTGGTTGCTCGACGGTGGTGAGCTCTGTTGGTGGTCTTGTGCGGGTGAGGGCACGGAGGAGATTAGGAGGAGGCGGTGGTGATGACGTGGACATGGCAGCTGAGGGATGCCTGGAATGGCGAGAACGGGTGTGAGGCAATGTGGAGAGAACATGTCCATGGCGCAGTGAGGCTCTCCTACAAAGGAGCATATCACTATTCAAGATAATCAAAATTGCAAAATTGTTTTCTTTGCCAAGATCGAGTGGAGGAGACTATGATGCATCTCTTTTTTTATTACCCATTTAGCATGAACTGCTAGCTTTATCTAATTATTAATTGGTAGAGTTTGACATATGTCCATCTCAAGATTCAGCATACCCGACTTTCTTTTCAGTGCCCTTTCTTTATGGACATCATCATCATCGCATCTTGGCACATATGGAAGCAGCGCAATGGGATTTTTTTTTGAACGTTGAGCCAACTTTCAACAGCTGGAGGGTTCAATTTTGTAATGATGTCACTTTACATTTGTTTAGAGTGAAGGAACCCCAAAAACATAACTCCTTAACTGGTTAGAGTCTTTAAGTTGATTTAGTCCCTTCAAGTGTTGTAATTTCTTCCCCTTTTCATCCTGTATATATCCCTTCCTTTTCATTTTATTAATATACATGTCGGGGCCTCCCCTATAGTTTTATTAAAAAAAGAAGATGAAGACGGTACGGCTTGATGTGGTTGCAAGGGAGCAAGGAAGAAGATGGTGGCTTCAATTTGGAACGGGGAGTGGTTTGAACGACGAATTTGGGCAGTTTTGTTTGGGCATTGCTCGAGATCGGGCCTCGCCTCCAGTGGCCTCCCTGGCCTGCCATCACCGCAGACACTAAAGAAGGGGGTGGTGGAGGGGATTGACGGCGTTGGCACATAGGTGGAGAGGTTCGGCGGCAATAGCACGCAGTGAAGGGGGCTGCCTCCACTGATTTGTTCTTGCCCTACCACCTCACCAGCGGGTGGCGGAGGGGGCTGGTGGTGGAGAGGGCAATGGAGGGGGGTGGGGGTAGTAGGTGTGAGGAGGAAGAAGAGATTATGTGGAGGTCACATAGGCTAAGTCAGCGATAGATTTGGATCTGATGTGGTTGCCACGTGGGACAAAACCAGGCTTTACTGGGTCAAAACCACGGTCAAACAGACGGAGGGGTAAAGTTTATCTGGTATCGAGAGATGGGGGATGGGTTCTACCTGGTTTTGTAAATAAGGGACGAAAATTAGATGGACTGAAAAGTTGAGGGGCCATAGATTTACTTTTTCCATTATTTAAGTGTTATGTACGGGGTCATAATAAGGTGTTTGGGCCAACTGGGCAAATTCTGAGGTTGTCTTCGCGCCTTGGCTCTAGCCAAGTTGGGTATCAGGACTAGTTTTCCTAGCCGCCTAAACCCAAGAAGGGATCTAGCAGAATCTACCCAGTTCTACCCCTGTCGACGGCTCAGTGCCATCCACAACCCTTACGACATAGAGTTTTCTGTGAGCTAGCTACCAACCGCAAGGTATTCAAGTCCGCCTTTGTCGGTTTCTGCTGCTGCGTGCTGTGCTGAGTGCTAGCAGATGCCTTCGCGGGCTGATCTGAACTTTGGCAAAGGCCGTGCCTCCAATGCGCGACATGTTTGAGATAAAACGGAATTGTTATACAACACTTGGTTTTTTTTTATGATTTCAGTCGAATTTCTCAACTTTGGATCAACTTCATGATTCGTACACCAGTTATGCTTCGTTACCTTCTTCTCCGTCACCGGTGAGGCTAATTCCACGGACAAGCGTCGCTGCCACCACCGACGAAGATGCATCGTCGTCTCTGCCGCTGCATGTGTTAGGACCCTGGATATCCGAATCCGGAACCCTTTGTATTTTCTGCACTAGCCCCTATATCAGTAGCTAGTACATACATTTACATAATAACGTTAATAAACAATTGAGTACCAACCTTATTGTCGGGACCCAAAAATACAATTCTAGACTCTCTGTGTATAATACATTAGTCCAGGATCACGCTAGTGCACACAGCGTCAACATAAGTGAATATCAATCCACACAAACGAAATAATAGCATAAACGACTAATTTGATTATGTAATACCCCAAAAATTAAATCGGGAGAGAATAAATAAATCGGGAGAGAATAATTAAATCGGGAGAATGTTTCTTTTAGCAAAGCGATTGAACAGGAGAAAGAGGGGGTTTTAATGTAATACTCCAATTTATTCTACGAAAGAAAGCGTTCAAAAGAGAAATTAGTCATAAAAAGGGGGGTTTCTGCAATTCTTCGGCAACTTGGGCCTCGGGCCTCGGCCCAGGAGGCCCATGAGGGGCCAGCCACCAACAAAAGGAAGGGGGAAACCCTAGTGCACTGTAGCTACAGTTCCGCCGCCGCCATTGTAGCACGCCCCTCTCCTCCATGGTGGTGCCTCCCTTTCTCGCCGTCGGTGCTCCCTGCTGCTGATCAAGAAGAAGAGGAAGAGGAGGAAGAAGAGAGGAAGGGGAGAGATCATAGGCGGGTGATCATCATTGTTCTCAGCAGGCCCTTCATCGTGTCGTCAAGGGTAATCGCTGTTTCCCCTTGAGTAGATGCTTAATTAGTTGTTTTAGCAAAGTCGGTTATCTAGATCGCGTTCTGTCCAGTAGTTTGATCCACGGATTTCATGTCTTTAGAAGCAGAATCTGGGGATCCACCCTCTTAGAGATAGTTGTGTTATGTCATTAGCTTTCCGTGGCCGCTAAGAACGCCCAAATCCAATTAACGGTTAGAAAGTTATGAATTTTTTAGTGCTGCTGTCCTGTTAATCTGTCAATATCCTGACAGTCTGTAGAAATCTGAGTTAATCTATTAGTTAAATACGAAATCAGAGGATCTTGTTATAATGAAAAAGATGGGTAATTTCCTCACCTTTCCATAAAGCTAAATAACGTAACAATTGGACTTTCATAGCAAAAGTTATGATAATTTTAGTGTACTGTCCAGAGAACCCGACGTGATAATTGATGTTCTGTAGATTGGCTTGGTAGGGGTAGTAAATGGCAGAATCAGAAGGGCTCCCCAACTAAGTTTATTTAGGTAATTTAATTATCTTTCCAGAAAGTATTAGAACATCTTATTTGGACTCCTGAGAAGAAATTTATGTATTTTAGAAGTTGACTGTCTGCAGTGAACACCAAATCGATCGGTAGAAATTGGAAGATTGGAAATGCTTGGCAGTTTAGCGAGTTCAACTGTGTTCTTATTTATGCTTTTGGTCCAGTATGCTTGTCTTAGTTTGGCTTATCATTATGTTCAGGTGGGAGCGTGATCCCAGGGGCAGCGCCCTCTTCGCGTCCACCGTTCTCGCACGGTTGAGGCAAGTATAATGATGGTTATAATTTTTATTGTTGAATGGCAATGCTGGGTATATGTTATGAGAAATTGTGTGCTCCTAAGATGTGATGACGGCATAGCTAGTATTGTGCATTATTGCTGGAGATATGAGTTATGTGTTAGATTTGGTTGTTCATGGGTTGTGATGACTTTGTTTATGAGCTTGTAGTATGAAAAGGATTTTCATATGCATTATTGTTGCAGATGCATGTTTGTTAATTTGAGAAATTCATACATATGCATCATGTTGGCTTATTGAAGACTTGGTCATGTGGTGACCAAGCAACTCTTGAGTCCCGTCATGTTAATGGCGGGCTAAAATCCCCATGCTTGAAGAGCATGGGCTTAAATCCCCATACGTGGAGTATGGGCAATGGTCCCTATGCAGGATGGTACAGGCATGGAGTGTCATCGGCGGATCGCACTTTGCATTACAGTAAAATGCAAAAGGGAAAGAGAAGGAAGAGGATCATCTTTTGAGCATATTGCATAGCATGCGTGTGTAAGATGGTTGATATGTGGGTTTGAGAGGTTTAATTGCTGATTTACATGTTTGTATGTGGTTGATGCCATTTATTATATTTCTTTGAGTCTTTGGGCTCATCTCTTGTTTTGTTGTGTTTTTAGGTACCATTTGTAGAACGGCATGCATGGGAGGGAGTAGGATTGCTAAGGATGCACTCACTACCACACACTCTTTAAAGATGATTATCATTAGTTCATACCTTAATAATAAACAAAGCTGCTTAAGGATTAATCTTGGTTATGCTTGAATGCATTTGATTATTTGTAATAAAGAGAGCGGTAATTTTTGATTATGCTTGCTTATATTTTAGTTGAATTGATTGTTTATAAATGCTTTGATGAACTTTGGATGTTGAGATATTGCTAATAATATATGCATCTGTTGGAACCTCCAGTATACTTAGTTATACAAAGGAGGTTTTGCTGAATTTTTGTAAGATGTTTTAGTTTGAATATGTTTAAATTTACTTAATTTAGTAGCATTCCAGGCCCTTGTTTGGCTGGGGTGTTACAGATTAACAAATAATGGTTTTGACATTATGGTAGAGTTTACATTATTAAGCTACACAGGGCTAGCAATAGAAATAGGCAGCAGCGGAACAAACTAAACTCCAGCGGAATCCCATCAATTCGCCACAGGCAATCGACTGGGATCAAGACCCTAACGATCAGTATCTTTGTAGAACTCCTACTCGAAAGCAGACGATGACTTCTCCACTTCTGTTGATTGATTATAGCAAACATGAATACACAACCGTACTCGCAAGTCATACCACAGAATCCAATTTATACATAATGGCTTATTCCAAAGGAATGGCTTCTGTGGTTCTTTTGCAGAAATACAACATTTGCAATTGAATATGAATAATAGATTAAAACATGAAGTAAAACAAATAAACAATATTAAGTTTTATTATTTGTTTTCATAAAGACACACAGCCATATAACTTAGATCACACAGCTCCCTTCCTAAGTGTTTTATGAAAACTACCCCTCGTGTGAAATCCCCGAGCATGTCTATATCTGCGGACACGGCTATTCAAATAGATTAATTTAATACTCTGCAGAGTTTGTACACTTTACTCACACGATATAACTACTGTTGCAAGCACTAATCATAACAAAACCTTTCAGGAACTTCATCTCAAACATTGACACTCCCAGTGTGCTCTACCGTCATACCAACCTATACACAGTGATTGGTACGACACACACCGTTGGATAGGGAAGAGGTGAACCGTTCCACGATGTGGTCTACCTAGTAGTCCACACCTCCACCCATCACATAGCCTAACCTATTATCTGAGTAATCAATGTCAAGAATCTATAACTTACTAAGTTAGGCACGTCCCATACCAGGCATGTGGTCGTACAGTAAGGCTTAGTTCAATGGCGCATAAAGTTAAATCCTTAATTGACTAAGGCAAGAATTCCAAATTCTAACTACGATATACAGATTATCATTCCCAATCACACAACCACCAGTTCACACAGTATCCACCACTTGCTTCAGTCTAAATCCTATACCACCTAGTTGGTTAAGTGCAACACATACCATCTACGAGTAATAGCACATAGTACACACAGTTCTATAATCACTTAGTCAGGTTTATATTTGCAACTCACATGAGATGATGACTTGTGGCATGGCTAAGCAATCTACTCGTATTTAACCAACCCACGTTGGTGCTACGATATTACCAACTAAATAATGAACCAATTTAGGGTGACAAAAGATTATGGCATAACAATAGACAAGGTGGATATAACAGATTGGATTAATAACTAAACAAAAAGCATTTAAATAAATACTTAAAGTAAATGCAATAATTTGAATAAAAGTATTTTAAAAACTGGGTTCAATATGATCAAAGGTATAACTTACCTTGGAATAGATCTAGGTACCGATCTTGATTTTGAGGCACTCCTTCTTCTTCCAAGTTCTCTGAAGTATCAACATCTACTCGCAAACAAAGCAAATAAATAACATAGAGTAAACAAACTCCAAAAATTAAATAAAAATCTCAGATAAATAGACCTGGAATTTAGATGAATTTAGAAATTTGAATAGGCTCAATCGGAGTTCGGATGCAAAAGCTATGGGCTTTGGAAGTTTAAATCTAAAGAAAATACCCTAATTGGATTTATCAAAATATTCCGAATTATTTTCCAAAGGAAAAATCCGGATAATGATGCAATGCTGATGTCAGCCTTGGGAATTTTGGAATTAAAGGAAATAAAAGAAAAACTGACATGTGGGACCTACATGTTAGTGGCTCGGCTCACGGTGGACTAAGTCTACCAAACCAGTCAGATCTGAAGAAGATGGACCGGACACATGTGCGCTGACGAGGCCATGACTGGACTGCTACGCAAGCACCACATATGCACTGAAGCTGATATGGACGGTGACCGGGACGCCACGTCAATGGTCGACGGCGAGGTCCTTGGGACTGCCCGACAACGGCTTACGACGGCTCGCCAGCGAGGGTGAATGGTCGCATTGGGTAGCCCTTGCTATTGCGCACCTGATGGTATGCTTTTTGGCATTGGAGGTTGACGGCGGTCGCCGGAATCGGTGCCGGAGCGGAAGATGACGAACAGGTTTTGTCGGAAACGACAACCAAGGTGCTCCGGGGCGATGAAGGGGTTCCTGAGGAAGCTCTTGCGACGGGGATGCCGATGATGAAGTCCACGGAGGCGGAACATCACCGGCGGCAGAGGAATTGAAGCTTCAGGGTTTCGGTGACCGAACTCTAAAACTCAAATTGCAGCGGCGCTAGGGTGATTGGGGTGGAATTGATCTAGGGTTTGAGGTGCGGGCGGCAATGCAAACATGGGGGCGCCTTTTATAGGGCCGGGGCGTGCTGGGTTTGGAAATCCCCAAATCGGGATAATCTCAGACTCTTTTGATTTACGAGATAGAAATGGAATTGAGATATGATTTTGATCCGAACAGATGCGGAAGAGATAAAGATTAAGTTCGGTAGGATTTTCTAGGATCTTTTATTTGGTGAATCCATTTGTCGGACAATCTTCTAGAAGGCCAACAATGGCAGACGGAGCCGACTCTCACGTGGAGAAGACGAGTGCGAGGAGGACGACGCAATGGCGGGGCCCACCGGCAGAGAGACGATGGTACAAGTGCGTTTTGGACGGTCCGATCGTCCACGCGACGCTGTCGGCAGACACGAGGCGTGGTCGATCCGGCCGTCTGAAACGACACGATCCACCGGTCGGCGGCGCAGACGAAGGAGAGGCTGACAAGCGGGACCCACCGTCGGCGATGTAAGCAGCAGAATCGTTGAGACGGTCGAACATTACCGACCCACCCAGTTAGCAGCAGAACCAGCGAAGAGAGAAGAGAGAGGCTAACATGCAGGCCCCGCATGTTAGTGGAGGCGGGTGTGCGCGCGCAGGCGAACTGGGCCGCACAAGATTGGGCCGAGGCAGAATAGGGTTGGGTTTCGGCCCTTTCACTATTTTGAGATTTAAATTTAGTTTTTCTTTTTAGAAAATACCAGAAAATGCAAATGGCAATTAGAGAATAGCAAATAAGCTCAGAAGAATTCTAGAAAAATCTAGAAATTATATCCAAGCTCATAGAATTCAAATAAAATAGTTTTAGCCATAGTTGATGTTGACTTTAATCATATTAAATTATTTTGATACTAAAAGTCCAAGTTAAGCTTTTGAATTAAATTCAAATAAATCCAAATGGTGAATTTTCAACTACTAACTAGTCAAAAGGGATTTTTAAGACTCAGAAAATTGGGATGTTACACTTATGACCACTTAATACAAAAGAGGTCAAAATATCTAGAGTCTTGCAGCAGTAGAAACAACAAAAGAGTAAACTCCGAGTAGTGACCCAACAAATTGCCTACCGGTATTCGACTAGGGAGCGTGGCCTAGTACTCCGGGTGTCCTTCATCAAACCCGCAGGCGTAGAAGTCGTAGCCATCCTCGGCATCATTGTAGACCTCTTAGATTTGTTTGAGTGTAGCATGTGAGTACATAAAGTACTCTGTAAATCTTGGGAAATATGCATATGCATAGCTTTAACAAATGAGGCTTATATGATTCTTTTGCACAAAGTAATATTTTAAGTTTCAACAGTTTTCATAAACCATATTTGACAAAAGTAATTTCAATAATTAAGCTAATGATATCACTAGTGGAGGTTCTAGCTACCAACCACAAGTATCAAGATTCTAGCCGCCAAGATTTATAGGATAAAGCTCTAGCTGCCAGAAAACAACCCAAGAGTCGCCATCCACTATGTGAAAACACTCCGTATCCTTGCTCCACGGCCGGCTGCCGGCGCTCGCCATCCCATGGCTAATGCTCTGGCCCTCAACCAAGCGGCTGCTCGTGACGCAACACTTCATCTGCCTCGGGGGCACCAGCTGCATTGTCCGCCGACCAGTCCCCAAGGAGCTCATGGTGTAATCTTTGTGGCGCCCGACCACCACCGCCTCCCATCTTCGGTATAAGCGCCACGGCATAAGATCCTTTTAAATCGACCCGTTCTCCACAGGTGGCAAGGCAGTGACGCCGCCGCTTAGTGTGACACAAATGATCCTCAGAAAGATCGTCGGCAAAGGAAAGCGCTCCGACGGTCACGTGATCAGGTGGCACCACAGCCTGTCCTCCTTAACAAAGGTGGTCCTCTCGGGCGCAGAGTTTTCGATTTCATTTGAGAAAAAAATTAAGATGCAATGATCGCCAAAATTTGGTAATTTAATTGATTCGGGCAAATGGCCGAAATTGGCATTCAAATTTGACTGAATTTCATCAAAAAAATTGACAAATTTTGAATGATGTTTGAATTTGGTTTGAATTCATGTGCAACCGAAATTTCTGGACTGAAAGGGCAAAATTTCGAGCTCTGGCGAAATGTGCGAAATTTCACGAAATTTCGTCAAAATTTGAAACCCTGCTCGGGCGGCCCCTCCTCGACTGACTGTCTTGTCGCCGCCATCGTTGGCAATGACAAAGACGACGCCATCTACTAGGCAGGGTTCACAATTTCGGCGAAATTTCGCTGAATTTTCATCTGTTTCGTCACCATCCGAAAGAAATAGCTTTCGTTCAAAAAAATCGTTTTGTTTGAATTGGAAGGGTTAACTATAGTAAAAGTACTGAATGAACCAAATAGATAAATCTAGTCCAGTGTTATTCCTGTTTGTGCGCTATCGGGCGGTCTTTGGTTCGAATCCCAGACTTCCTTTTTTTTGGAATTTTTAAAATTTTAAAATTCAAATTTGATCAACCGTTTGGCCAAAAATTATCGAAATTTCATCCAAAATTACTGAAATTTCGATCAATTCGCCCATTTCGTTTGGCAACGAAAAAAATTCAAACCAAATTTATGCACCCTGGTGCCAGGGCTCCCTCGCCCGGGACCGACGGCGCCCCCGTGGTGGCTACTGCCGAGAAGCTAGCTATCCAACGGCGAGACGGCTATGATGAGATGTTGGACTGTAATACCAGTAGTGAGCCTAGGAGAATGAGAGTGAAGGTTGAAAACAATTTTACCAAATTACCTCCCTATAGTAGAAGAAAATAAGCAGAGATAGAGAGAGACAGACAGACAGAGAGAGAGAGAGAGAGAGATGGAGAGAGACAGAGATAGAGAGAGAGGGGGTGATAATACCAAGCCCACAGGCCACCCTCTCCTCCCATCCCATTTCATTGCCACCGAAGCCAACTGAGCCACTAGAGGAGAACCGGAGGAGCCACCAGGGAAGCACCCACCGAAGGGAACGCCAGGGAGCACAGCCTCGCCAGCACTACCATCCCTTTCCAACTGGTGAAACCAGGTAACCCAACCTTTTCTCCCCCATGTCTCTCTTGCCCAAACCGAACCCCCTGTCATCAACCAAATCACCCACAGAGCAGGAGGGTAGAGGAGAAAGGGAGGGAAGGAGGTATACTAGAGGTGAGGTTGTCGGCGGTCGGTGTGCTTAGGCGGCGTCGACGCGCTTGGGAGGCACGGCGCGGAGGCCGAGCCGGGCAGTCTTGTGTAGCAGGAGGAGGTCGACCACCGAGGCCGAGCGGGAGGAGCCGGGCGCGAGCCGGAGAGAGACGGTGCCGTAGGAGAGAAGGCGGTGCCATGAGGGAGGAAGGACCAGAGGGTAGCGGCGCGCGTGGGAGGCGGCTCCGGTAAGGCGGCGCTGGGCGGCGCATTGGACTCGGACGGCGGGAAGCGGCTCCGGCGAGAGAGCCACCGAGTGAGAGAGAGGGAGAGAATGAGAGTGAGAGAAGGGGGGAGGTAGGAGGTGAGGCTGGCTCGACGGCGTGGATGGCTTCGGCCAGGGGTAAAGTTGAGGAGGAAAGAAAAAAAGAAAAGGGGATGAGGAAAGAAAGAGAGAAAAGGAAGGGGTTGGAAAGAAATTAGGGGCACGCACCTAACTTTTTATTCGCAAAATTTGACGACGCAAATCTCTAACCTATTGACTTGATTTATTGTTGGCACCGGGTTAGTGGATTAGTGCCCGGTGAGAGGGGTTTAATCGTGTTGTTTTGCACATAGGATCAACGCCGCCCATGTGTGTGTGCATGTATTCTGAAATGTATTGAGTCTGGTTGAATACCTATTCAGGTGGAGGTTTGGGAACGGCGTCATCCGCACGTTACTCCGCTCCACTTGGTTAACATGCAAGTGCATAGTAAAGCGATAACCTGTAAGTGCTAAGAAGAATGTGATGTTCACGTGATATGATAGTATTTTCATGATGATGCTTACATGGTAATGTTTATATGATGATGCTTACATGATAATGGTTACATGTTGATAGCAATGGTGATGGGACAAGGTGAGCAATGAGACTACCTTGTTAATGATGACAATGATGAATCATGTTAATGACAATGGACATGTGCATTTGCATCATGACAAGAATGCATGAGCCAGGTCGGTGAGAAAGTTACACGACTAATCCGCTATGCTCTAGATGAAGTCTTACATCTGTAGGGACTAAATAAAGTCCTACAATGTAAGGTCCCCATCCTAACGAAGATGGGGGAAGAGTGTGTAATCGACGGGTGAACACTCCGCGATACTGGTATTAGCTGATGAGATGCATATGAGCATGAGCATGATGGTGCATTCGCATACATGGGCAATGCAATAAGCAAATGAGCATGTAGAATGGTGGTGCATGGCACTAAAGGAAAGTTATGATGGAAATAATGAAATGGATATGATATGTTACGTTTGGACTCACCTTTGCTTGTTAATATTTTTTTAGGTGATCGTTGCAAATGACCGGCATCGGGAAGGGAGAATAGCTCATCCACGTCACATGTAGTTTCTATTGCAAGTCTTTCTCCCTAGATATTCCATTTTTGTTGTAAGATGTTTAATTGTGAAATTAGTTGCACGGAATTTGTATTAAGTAATGTGTGGTGGTAGCATTCTGGGCCCAGGTGACGGGTCGGGGTGTTAGAGTTGGTATCAGAGCGGGCGTTAGGTCCGTGGTGAAAAAATTTAGACCTAGGTTGATTAACTACTAAAACTTGACCTAAGCCAAATAATTAAATTAAACTTGACACACTCTGGTGCACAATAGGATGGGTTTTTCGGGTCAAGCGTTGTATTTATGCTTTAGCTAGTATGTTGCTGATGTGCAGTGTTTCGAGGTAATTGTTTGTGAATTGATTGTGTGAATGCTTGGTTAACAGAAATACCGAGGGGTAGAGGTAGAGGTCGCGGCCGTGGCCGTGGACGTGCTCAAGCGGAGCCTCCGCTCGAGGCTCAGGAAGAAGCACGATCTGAGAGGTTGTTTCACGAAGCGATCCGTAGTTAGGAATCGAGCAAGGTCTTGACCTTACTCGAGAATATGGAAGAGGTCGTGCGTTTAGCGATAGCGCCGACAACGCCGTATTTGCAGTATGTGCAGATCGGTACCCTCTTCTTTGTTCCAACCACGCCAGAGGCAAGGATGAGTCTTCGTGAGTGGTTGGCTTTACGTCTAGACACTTTCAATGGGGCGGGTATACCAGTCCAAGCTGCGGATTGGTTGCGTTATATGGGAAGGCAATTTGAAGCCCTAGAGATGAGCTCATAGCTGAGAGCTTGCTATGTGGCATTCCAGTTAAAGGGTCAGGCGGACATCTGGTGGGAGGGAGTCCTTTCGGCTAGGACCCCCGCCTGTGAGTTCCGCTACCTAGGAGATCTTCGTCGAAAGCGTTCAAAATGATACTACCCGAAATCTTTTGTGGAAGTATGGAGGTCGCCTTATGGACCTTCGTGCGAGGGAAGAAGATCAGAGTCTGAGTCGAGCGGGGTTCAATGATCTGATCCGTTTCGTTCCATCGGTCGCGAGCAATGATCTAGAGAAGGCTAAAAGGTTTCATCGAGGGCTCAACTTTGAGTTTCGACATGTTATGGGAGCCACTGCGCCACATGACTTTAGGTCAGTGATAGAACAAGCCAGAGGGATGGAGATGGAAATGCAACTCACTAAAGGACTGCAACCCTCTGGTGGTCCAAGCGCTTTTGGTAGTGATCAGAAGAGGAGTTTTAGCGAGGAGGGTGGGTCATCTCAGTGACCTACTCCCAAAAAGTCCAGGTGGGGCCAGTGTCCCCCGCAGTCATCCAAGTCCAAATCTTCGAGGCCGTCCTCTGCAACGCCTCGTACATCGTCAACGAACCTAGCCTATCGTCCTGTCCCAGGGCAGGGCATGATGTCTTTCAAGTGCGGTGGTGGGCACCATGCTGTTGAATGTTCTTGGACGGGAGAGTGACGGCATTGTGGTCGGTCAGGCCACATGGAGCGGGTTTGTCGTCAGAACCCCTCTAGTATCATCAAGTGGGAGCCGGCACCTACGTCATCGACAAATGCTACGCCTCGGGGGTTTGTCCAGACGTTGGTGGTCTGCCTCCTTCGCAACCTCCTATTTCACAGGCACTACCCGCCGGTATTGCAGCACCCTACACGATTGCTCTAGTTGACTTCTTGCACCACCCCATTTCAGTTACCGTCTTAGCAGAGTGTCGGGGCTTCCGTCGCCCTGGCACCACATGGAGTCTACGCATTGCCTACCGCTGAGTCCGTGGGACAACCAGGCGTGATGACAGGTACCCTGTTAGTAGATTTATGTGACGCCTTTGTTCTTTTTGACACCGGTGCTACTTATTCCTTTGTGTCCTGCGAGTTCGCTATAAAAGCAAAGTTGAGTATGCAGCAGATCTCACAGTCTGTTAGAGTTAGTTCTCCAGGAGGAATTATTGCTAGCTCCACGGTATGTCCTGGATGTGTGATTTCACTAGATGGTGAGGATTTTGTTGCCAACCTAATGGTTATGCAGATAGAATCTTTTGATGTTATTCTTGGCATGGACTGGTTGCATTGCTACCGGGCCATGATTTCCTGCTTCTGGAGGACAATCACATTGCAAGCTCCTTCTGGGGAGGAGATAACCTTTCAGGGGAATGCACCTTCGTGTTCTCTTTTCGTGTTGGCCAGCCTGTTTCCTGGCCGACGTATGGTGAAGTCTGGTTCGCTTCTAGCACTTGCGGAGAAGCCAAGCGCATCTTTGCATATTGGGGATATTCTAGTGGTATGTGAGTATCCTGATGTATTTCCCGAAGAGCTTCCGGTTATGCCACCCGAAAGGGATGTGGAGTTTAGGATTGATATTGTTCCTAGCACACGACCTATTTCCTTATCCCCGTACCGGTTGGCACAGCCTTCCCAGGAAGAGTTGAAGAAGCAACTGGATGATTTGTTGTCCAAAGGGTTGATTCGTCGTAGTGTATCACCTTGTGTGACGACCCACCCCGTGATGTACCGCAAGAGGTCCGGGAGGACCATTTTTTTTTTGCGCTGCGAAGTCACCACGGAAGATGTGGTAGCACCGCATGGAGCTTTACCGAGGAGGTGCGGGACCTCCCAGAGGTCTTATGGACCTCCTGGAGGTCTTGGTCCGCCATCGACCTCCCAGAGGTCTTGGGGACCTCACGGAGGTCGTGGCCGCCACACTTTCGGTAGTACCTCCAGGCACATCACTAAGAGAGGTTGGCGGGACCTCCCGGGCTAAATCCGTGGGACCTCCTGGTGGTCACCTTTGTGCATCTGAGCTAGTCCCGGAGAGCAGAGCTAGCTCGCACAAGAACACAAGCCAATACCACAACCACGAGGTCAAACAAAGATGAAGCGAGACAAATTAAACTTTATATAATAGGACCTTATGGTCAAGCTTGTTAACAAGAGGTGCGCCATCGAGGGCTTACAAAACCAACGAGGACTTACAACCGGCAACAAGGAGCTCTGGGGCTCGAACACCAAAACACGCAAAAGCCATCCAACAAGCACCACAGTTTGTCGGGTGGAGGGCGTCCTAGGCATCTTAGTCGTCGAAGAACTCCTCCTCGAAGAGGTCTGCCTTTACGCACTTGGTCATCTTCATAATCTGCTTTGACCACGGGGCTTAAGCCATGAGTACTTGGAATGTACTCGACAAGTCACAGGAGCAAAGATGCAATAATATTCATGCAAGGACTTACCAATGGAGAGTCAGATGGTTAGTTTGCGCAAAAGCCAAGTTTGACAATAATAGCAATAATAGATTGTAAGGCGACAAGGTAAAACCATAATACATAATACTTTTGATGTTTAAAAAGGTGGAGTGAGCACCAACTCACGGCCACAACCAAAAATGGGGAGGTCTGATCACACGGTGGCAGTCCTCACCCAAAACCCACCTCGAACACCCATTCGAGAGGTCCAAACCAACCTGGACCACTACCGAGCCAACCTTGACCTCTCTGGAGCCGGCCAAGGTCTCTTGAGGCAAAGCCAAGGCATCTCGCGGAAGTGTCCAATGGCACAAGCTTTGAAACATCTACCCTTGCACCATTTCACTGAGCATGTCCATGACCAAGGACTTGGCTATTGAATAGATCTTTTACTCTGCAGAGGTGTACAACTTTACCCACAATCCACGATCTCTCTAGCGGGATGGGTTCGGTCACCCTTGCTCACTTCCTAAGGTGGCGATCTAGAGAGCGCAAGGCCTTTACAAAGCTTTGAACTCGACTAGGGCTGCCCGCTAAGGTTTGTAATCCCCTCCAAAGGTCTAGAAATCCACGGGGTTATGGGGTGCCCCTCTTGCGCCAACTAATCACACGCTCAACCACAACAGCCCCAAGCCATCTCATTGCTAATTATTCAGCCAGACCATTCCCATAAAATGATCTTGTGGTTGCACTATTTGGCCAGTTCAATGCACACAAAGTGAAGTCCTTATTTGTGCTAAGGCAAGACTTCCACAACCAAGTGTGCATAGCACCCACTACTCACTCCTGCCTTCTTGCCTTAGCAAAACAATTTGCATTAGCCCATGCCAAAAGACCACCCGATCTGGCACACAAATTTTAACCAAGTGGTCTCACACCACGATCCAACACAACTTAGGCATCCCGCCATAGTGCTCAACAATAGCACCAACCACACATTTCATAACTTATTAGTCAAGATTATTAGAGATGAAGCATGATACGTTCAACCACGTTTTCTAAGCAAGGCTATATAAGACCCTCGGCCCCATGTTGGCAAATAACAAAGAACACCAACTAAATTATCCACCCTAAGGCTCACAAGGTGAACATGACAACATGATGGAGACAAAGGTATAAAGGAGGCATAACGACAAGTAGGCAAGTAACTACATTAAACCATTTTCTTATAAACATAGCCATGCATGATAAAGTAAGACCGAAATACATTTGCAAAACTTGGTTCAAGATGATCAAAAGGAGGTCGTGGCTTGCCTTGGTCAAGCGATGGAGAGCCTTCTGCACAGAAAGTGGGTCCAAGATCTCCTCGAACTCGTGATCTACGTTAGCAAGAGAACCAAAATAAGCAAAACCACACTAAGCGAGAGAACTTCAAAAGAACCAAAAAGGAACTCAAACCAACTCGGCCAAAGGAAACCAAGAGGCTTAACACAGCCTCAAAGAGCTCTGAGGGAGGTTTTGCGCAAGGAAGAAGCGAGCGAGAGGAGGCAGGAAGGAAGAAATGAGCAAAAAGATTACAAGGCACGCCCGCCTGGCTTTATATAGCCGGAGTTGGTAGTGTGCACCACAAGGAAAAACTTCGGTGAGGTGTAGGCGGTCGGGACAACTAGGGCAAGGCTTGCCCTAAAAGAATTGAAATAAAGTACCTCGGATGTCACTTGCATTTAATGTGACCCGACACCTATTAAATGCACACAGAGTTCTCGAGGCAAAACAATAATTACAAGGTGAAGAGGGGCCGGCAAGTGGGGCCGATCAAAGGGTGCACCACAAGTCAAAGAGGTGGCCCCACCGCAAGGGTCATCCCCAAAGACCACTATGAGGTCTGGGCAAGAGGTCCAAGACACTTTCGAGGGGAGGTCTGGGCAGGAGGTCAAGGACTCAAGAGGAGGTTCTGGACAAGAGGTCAGTAAAGCTCACCACGAGGAGGTCTGGACGCCGACACACAAGGGAGGTCTAAGGGTCAAGATTTCAAGGGAGGACCTCAGCGGTCGAGATCAAAGGGTGCAGGGAGGTCGACCAATAGGGATATCTGATTTAGGAGGTGGTCCTTACAAAAGACCAGCAAGGACCGAGGAGGTGGTCTTTGCAAAACAACCAGGAGGAGGTCCTGGAAACAAGGAAAACGCAGCGTAGCCAAAGCAGCCGCTCGATTAAAATCGAGGCGGCCCAAAAGGATAAGGCGTTCGGACCAAACTAACGTGCCCTTAGGATCGGGCCATCAAACCACATCGGATGGTCCTAAGGTTAAGAAGGCAAGGCCTCAAGCGTCTGACCACGAGAGTCAAAGATGGGTCCAAGCGCTAAGGAGGTCTTGGACCTAAGGAGGTCGGAACCTTTGGATCCAACTAAGGGAGGACACAGACGGCTAAGATCTCCCGAGAGGAGGTCCTATTGGCGAGATCCTAACAAGGGGAGGTCGGCGGCTAGATCTCAACAAGGAGAGGTCTGAGCGGCTAGGTCTCAACAAGGGAGGTGCGGCGGCTAGATCTCAACAAGGGAGGTCTGAGCGGCTAGATCTCAACAAGGGAGGTCTGGCGGCTAGATCTCAACAAGGGAGGTCTAGGAAGGTCCCAAAAGAGCCTTTGGGAGGTCGAGAGAAACTCTAGGCGCCCAAGAGAACTCGGGGTTCCCGAGGCGTGGAGAGGTCCTTTGGAGGTCCAAAAGAAGCAAAGCCAAGCGTGGCTTGGGGAAACCAAGAGGTTTACGAAACACAAACCAGTTTGGGTCCTTGACAGAAAACCCCAAGCAAGGAGAGGTTGAGCAGAGGAGATGAGAGAGAGGTGCGGATCTCAAAGAGATTCAAACCAACAAAGGAAGTTAAGAGAGAGAAAGAGGCGAACCAGGGGGCACACAGAGAGGCTGGAGAACCACACAAATGAGGCGACAAAGACACCACAGAGAGCCACAACCAAACAAGGAACACCAACAACGACTTAGTTAAGGTTTGATTAATTCCAATTGAACTCTCTAGATTTCAAAATCTCAGGTTAAGCTTTGGATTCTCAATAAAGCCAAATGGTTACTTTTATTTTGAAAACTTGGCAAGGACTTAAAAGAAAATGGGACGTTACACCTTGGGGAGTCCCTGTCCTATTCACTGAGAAGAAGGGTGGGAGTTGGCGCATGTGCGTCGACTATCGTGCTCTTAATCAGATGACCATCAAGAATAAATACCCTTTGCCTCGTATCGAGAATTTGTTTGATCAATTGAAGGGAGCCAAGGTGTTCTCCAAGATTGATATGCAATCTGGGTATAATCAGATTCGAGTGCGGGAACAAGATATAGAAAAGACCGCTTTCTCTACAAGGTATGGGCTCTATGAGTATAAGGTTATGTCCTTTGGACTAACAAATGCCCCTGCTGTCTTCATGGAGACGATGAACAGCATGCTGCATAAGTATCTTGATGACTTTGAGGTTGTGTTCATCGATGATATCCTGATTTATTCTAAGACGGAGGGAGAGCATGAGCAGCATTTGAGGCTCGTGCTTGAGACTCTGAGGGAGAATCGATTCTTTGCCAAGTTAAAGAAGTGCGAATTCTGGATTTCTGAAGTGGGCTTCTTGGGTCATGTGATTAATCAGGAGGGTATTTCAGTAGATCCATCTAAGATTTCGACTGTAGTAAACTGGAAGAGGCCGACTAATGTTAAAGAAGCGAGAAGTTTTCTGGGCTTAGCTTGTTACTACAGGCGCTTCGTAAAAGACTTCTCAATTATTGCTAAGCCAATGTCTCAGCTCACGTGGAAGGGCGTGAAATTCCTGTGGACCGATGAATGCGAGTGCAGTTTCTGCACTTTGAAAGAAAAGTTAGTTACTGCCCCTGTTCTCATCCTCCTTGAGCTAGGGCAGCGTTTCATAATCTACTTGGATGCTTCTCGAGTGGGTTTGGGTTGCGTGCTCATGCAAGATAGCAAAGTAATTGCGTATGCCTCACGACAGTTAAAGAAATATGAGTAGAATTACCCTACTCACGATTTAGAGTTAGCCGTAGTGGTTTTTGCTCTAAAGATTTGGAGGCACTATTTGTATGGAGTCTTGTGATATTTTTACTAATCACAAGAGCCTCAAGTACATCTTTACGCAGAAAGAGTTGAATTTGAGGCAAAGAAGGTGGCTAGAACTGATCAAGGACTATGATCTCATTATCCAGTACCATCCAGGCAAGGCGAATGTGGTTGCGGATGCCCTTAGTCGCAAGGAGACACCCTCCACTCTAGGTTGTCTTATTGCTGACTTCGATCGAATGGAAATATCGTATTGTTATCTTTGATACAAACCAATTTGAACACAAGCTAGCTTCTTTGGAATTGGCAATTTCGGAGTAGGTGAGAGAAGCGCAACAACATGATCGGTTGCTTCAACAAGTGAGAAAGCGCCTTGATGAAGGGAAAAAGAGATACTTTAGCCTTGATGAGTTGGGCACATTGCGGTTTAAGGGCCATTTTTGCGTGCCACAAAAGGCTCAGGTCAAGGATGATATATTGAGAGAGACTCATCGTATCCTGTACATGGTACATCCTGGCGAGACCAGGATGTATCGGGATTTAAAAAAGAGTTTTTGGTGGAAAAGAATGAAGGTGGATGTCGCTCGATATGTGGTATCTTGCGGGGTTTGCCAGCAAGTGAAGGCTGAGCATACGTGTCCCGCTGGACTATTGCAGCATTTGGATGTTCCTTAGTGGCCATGGGATGACATTACCATGGATTTTGTAGTTGACTTACCTCGTACCCAACGAGGTAAGGACGCAATTTGGGTAGTGGTGGATCGATTTAGTAAATCCGCGCACTTCATCCCTATTCGTACAACGAATTCGACAAGTGACTTGGCACCTATTTATGTATGTGAGATAGTGAGGTTGCATGGTGTGACCAGGACGATAGTTTCTGACAGAGATGCCAAGTTTGTGCGCTGAGCACGAAGTCGTAGTTGATGCCGCTTTCTCGCCTGCAGCACGGATGGGCGATCGAGCGCACCATTCAAACACTAGAGGACATGTTGAGGTCCTGTATTCTGTCCTAGAAAGGTAGCTGGGAGGATCATCTGGCACTCATGGAGTTTGCCTACAACAACAACTACCACTCCGGTGTTTGGGCAGCGCCATTCGAGGTTCTGTATGGATGGAAGTGTAGATCGACGCTTTGTTGGGATGCCGTAGGTGAGAAGGATGTTCTGGGTCCGGATTGGGTCCAACAAATAGTGGAACGAGTGGCGGAGATTAGATAGAATTTGCTAGCTGCCCAGAGTAGGCAGAAAAGCTATGCGGATATGAGGAGGCACGACTTAGAGTTCAAAGTGGGGGATCAGGTGCTCCTGAGAGTGTCTCCCACTAAAGGAGTTGTGTGATTTGGTACCAAAGAGAAGCTTAGCCCGCGGTACATTGGGCCATTTCCGATTATGGCACAAATTGAAAAGTTGGCATATCGTCTGGACCTTCCTGGGTCCATGCAAGGAGTGCACAATGTGTTTCATATTTCTATGTTGAGAAAGTACTTAAGGGATCTAGAGCATGAGATCGTACTAGAACCGTTATCTAAGCAAGACCTCACCTTCGAGTCTTGTCCTGTTCGGATTCTGGAGGAATCAGAGAAGGTGCTGAGGCACAGGTCCATTAAGTATGTTAAGGTGCTATGGTCGCATCAATCTGAGCAAGAAGCGACCTGGGAATTAGAGTCTCGCATGCGCGAGAAGTACCCGGAGTTGTTCTCTACGGGTACGAGTTAGAGTTATTTTTATGTACAATTTATTTCATTTTATGCATTCGTGTGGATTGTTGGATGCCAGAATTCGGGGACGAATTCTGCTAAGCGGGGTGGAATGTAATACCAGTAGTGAGCCTAGGAGAATGAGAGTGAAGGTTGAAAACAATTTTACCAAATTACCTCCCTATAGTAGAAGAAAATTAGCAGAGATAGAGAGATAGAGAGAGAAGGGGTGATAAGACCAAGCCCACAGGCCACCCTCTCCTCCCATCCCATTTCATCGCCACCGAACGCAACTAAGCCACTAGAGGAGAACCGGAGGAGCCACTAGGGAAGCACCCACCGAAGGAGCAGCCAGAGAACCTGACCTGCGCCATCAACGCCATCCCTTTCCAACTGGTGAAACCAGGTAACCCAACCTTTTCTACCCCATGTCTCTCTTGCCCAAACCGAACCCCCCGTCATCAACCAAATCACCCACAAAGCAAAGAGGGTAGTGGAGAAGGGAAGGAAGGGGTATCTGGGAGGTGAGGTCATTGGCGGGGCAGCAGCAAGGCAGTGTGGCAACGATAGGGGCTTGCACGGCAGGGCGAAGCCGGGTGGCCGACGATCTTGCAGCAGAGAGGAGGTGCGACTACTGAGGCCGCCAGGGAGGAACCGTGCGAGAGCAGAGAGCAACACCGTGGGGCGGAGGCAACGCCGTGAGGGAGGAAGGACTAGAGGGTGGCGGCGGCAGGGCGGCTCCAGTGAGGCGTGTATGTTGGACTCGGCCGGCGGGAGGTGGCTCCAGCGAGAGAGCCACCGAGTGAGAGAGAGGGAGAGAATGAGAGTGAGAGAAAGGGGGAGGTAGGAGATGAGGCCGGCTCGAGGGCATGGATGGCTTCGGCTAGGGGTAAAGGGGAGGAGGAAAGAAAAAAAAGAAAAGGGGATGAGGAAAGAAAGAGAGAAAAGGAAGGGGTTGGAAAGAAATTAGAGGCGTGCACCTAACTTTTTATTCGCAAAATTTAACAACGCGAATCTCTAACCTATTGACTTGATTTATTGTTGGCACCGGGTTAGTGGATTAGTGCCTGGTGAGAGGGGTTTAATCATGTCGTTTTGCGCGTAGGATCAACGCCGCCCGTGTGTGTGTGCATGTATTGTGAAATATATTGAGTCTGGTTGAATGCCTGTTCACGTGGAGGTTCGGGAACGACATCATCCGCACGTTACTCCACTATGCTTGGTTAACAGGCAAGTGCATAGTAAAGCGAGAACCTGTAAGTGCTAAGAAGAATGTGATGTTCGTGTGATATGATGGTATTTTCATGATGATGCTTATGTGATGATGCTTACATGGTAATATTTATATGATGATGCTTACATGATAATGGTTACATGTTGATAGCAATGATGATTGGACAAGGTGAGCAACGAGACTACCTTGTTAATGATGGCAATGATGAATCATGCTAATGACAATGGACATGTGCATTTTCATCATGGCGAGAATGCACGAGCCAAGTCGGTAAGAAAGTCATATAACTAATCCGGTGAGGTCGGTGAGAAAGTTACATGACTAATCCGGTGTGCTCTAGATGAAGTCTTACATCTGTAGGGACTAAATAAAGTCCTACAATGTAAGGACCCCATCCTAATGAAGATGGGGGGAGAGTGTGTCATCGACGGGTGAACACTCCGCGATACCGGTATCAGCTGATGAGATGCATATGAGCATTAGCATGATGGTGCATTCGCATACATGGGCAATGCAATGAGCAAATGAGCATGTAGAATGGTTGTGCATGGTACTAAAGGAAAGTTATGATGGAAATAATGAAATGGATATGCTATGTTTGTGTGGCAGTGATTATCGTTTCTATTATGTGCTTACTGAGTCTTTGGACTCACCCTTGCTTGTTATTGTTTTTTAGGCGATTGTTGCAAATGACCGGCATCGGGAAGGGAGAATAGCTCATCCACGTCACATGTAGTTTCTATTGCAAGTCTTTCTCTCTAGATATTCCACTTTTGTTGTAAGATGTTTAATTGTTAAATTAGTTGCGCAGAATTTGTATTAAGTAATGTGTGGTGGTAGCATTCCGAACTCAGGTGGCAGGTCAGGGTATTACACGGACTCCCTGTGGAAACTCAACTAGGTCAACTGCCTCGTCGTAGCTTGATAGCACCGAGCAGACGCAACTAGGCTGGCGATGGTGACAAGAAGTCGAACCGCCAATTGAACAAGCTCCTCGGCATCCCATGCTTAGGGTGTTGAAGGGCCTTTGGACATGGATCAACGACGTTACGACGTCGTACAAATGGATGCGGATGGAGAGCTTGGGCAACCACGTGATCTTCCTGGGGAGAGGGTGCTCGACGGCGGTGGACGCGGATGGAGAGCTTGGGTGACCATGTGATCTTCCTGGGGAGAGGGTGCTCGACGGCAGTGGACGTCTCCGGCCACGACGGTGTGGAGAGCAACCGTATCTACTTCGCTGACGATTGGTACTCGTCGTTCGACGCGTGGAGGGCAGAGCTTGTGGATAGGGGCGGAGATGGGCCTCGGGCCGTTGCCCGGCCGGTTGGGCAACGGCCCGAGGCCCGGAGGGAATAGTAGTAGGACCTTCTACTGTGCATAAAAGCTTGTTTTCAATTAACAGTTGAGAGGCCCGAGGCATATGGGCCTAGGCGCCCAGCCGGCCAGCCGGCCCAGTCGAGAGAGGCATACGGCCCAGGCGCCCAGCTCCTCTGTCTCCCTCACGGCCTCACCTCACGCATCGGCCGATCGCACATCGCACATTCAAGCGCCGCAAAGATCGGCAAGCGACAAACACGCCCGACCAAGCGCCGCAAGCCCTAGCCGCCGCCGCCTAGCGACTAAGCGCTCCTCTCTTGCTGGCCGCCCGCCTCCTCTCCGCCGCCAGCCGCTCTGCTCGCCTCCTATCCCCGTCTGCTCGCCAGTATGAGCCACTGCTTCGCCCATCGCCTCCTCGGCGAACTCGATGGCTCCTCCTCCTGCCGCGCGCGGCTCTTGGTTCTTGGCGCCGCCACCACCGGCTGGAGTGCGTGAGGCGGCGGCGTGGGCGCGCGAGCCACACAGTCTTGGCCGAGTGGGGACCGGGCAGGAGAGGAGGGCGGCGGCGGCAATGCAAGGAGATGCACGTGGGCCAGGAGGCGCGAGAGGAACTAGAGCCGAGCGGCGGCGCTGGCCACCAGAGCCATCTTTGGGAACGAGAGAACAAGGGCGAGGGCCGCCGCAGTAGCAGCGCCATGGGGCATTAGGGCGACCCACGCACACCTGCAGCCTGCGATGGCATAGCCCTCTGAGCCGCAACCTAGGGAGCTGAAGGCGTGAGGGGAGGAGCCAAGGGCGCAGGGGTTGGAGGCACCAGTGGAGGAGGCGGTGCTAGCAGCCACCAGCGGCGGTGTCGCAGCACCGGGAACCGGAGGAGCAGGGGGAAGGAGGCGCCAGGGAAGGGAGCAGCGCCATAGAGCTTAGATAGAAGAAGAAGCACCAGGAGGGGGATTTGGAATGGGGAGATGGAATAGATAAAAAGCTTGTCCATCTTCATTACTCGTTATTCCTGCAGATATAGCTTTTTGTGTTCATCTTTGCTTAATTCTCTCATAGTTCGAAACATATTGCATCATCGGCATGCATGCATCTGCGCTCTTCTTTGAGTCTTTGAGTTTTTCTTTTCAGATTTATAAATTGCAAAGTACTTTCTATCGGTGGGATCGAACTACTTCAAACACAGGAGAATATGCTCATCGACAAAAGAGCTTCTTACCAAGCTGGAAAGCATCGAGTGGAAGGTATGACAATAGATTATAACTTGATGCCATAAATCTTTGCTCTTGTCGTTACTATCATTGTTGGTACATGGAGAAAAGCTGTTAGTAGAAGTGGAAAAATGTGAAAGTTCTTTACTTTGGTCATTTTCCACTACCATCCATATTAGTGTGGCGGTTTGTGCATCGATATATTAGATTTATCTTTTAATGGGAGTATCTATTTCCTTATTCATGTGCAATTATTCGGTCAATCTAACCTGGTGTTGTTTTATTTTGAAAGGTGGATGAGTTGAAAAAGACAATCTCGGTTGCATCAAGGGATCCAAAGATATTATGGATTTGATGAAGTTGAGCTTTCTGACAACGAATTGGGTAGCTCTGCTTTCGTGTCGTATTTTTTTTGCTTTGTTTTATCTATTTTGTTGTATCGTTAAACATGGAATTCAAATTTTATTTCAATTGTGCATTTGTGTTGTATTTTTGTTATGCTTTAGTGTTGATAGTATTTGACGTTAGTTATAGACTTATAGTTCCTTAGTTTTGGATCCGAGGCTTATTAAAATTCTGGCTCCGCCATTGCTTGTGGATGGCGTCTACTACATGGATGAGGGGAGATCGACGCCGCTGCCACAGTGTGAGTTGATCGCAAATCTCGGCTGCTCGGTGCCGCTGACGTGGTTTCTACCTCCAGGGAAATAGTAAATCTGTATGAATTTTTTTTTAAATAATCTATTTTTTATTCGAAATATCAAAAATATTCCGACGATAATTTTTTTTACGGAAATATACGTCATCGCCCAATGGTTGGCGATTTGATGGAATCGCCGAGCGATTCAGGCGGCCAGTTCTATCGTAACCGTGGGGCGATTGAAATTAAATCAGCGCAACAATTGGGCGATCAAACCGATTGCCCAACTCCTCGAGCATTTACGCTTGCGATGCGCTAACAACCCAGGCGACAAGGCGGTCGCCCAACCCTATGGCGACAGGAGGTCGGTCGGCCAACCCTATGACGATAGGGCTCCCGTGTGTTTTTTACCTTTTAATTATTGTTTAATTGAGTTGTAATGAATATTACATTTTGTAGGTTAATTAAATTTAGCAAATCTGATTATATCATGTTATTTATTTTGAAAATAATAGTGTTGTCACGATGTTGGTTGATCATTTTGTTATTTTCATAGAATATCATGGATGCGAAATTTGTCGGACTACTTAATAACATTTTGTGATCATTCTATATTGTTGTAGTCGCGTAAATTTATTGAATTTTGTGAGGGCGATTGAGGCAATAATGATATGTAAATATAAAGGTAAGTGATATTACGATGCGCGAGGAGTCTCTCCTCGATGAAGTCGTCTGAGCGTATATATGCGTATGTAGGCACGTAGTCGATGTCGTACTTTATGGAGCTTATCTGAGAATATGAGTGAAGGGGCCGAGAACGCTCATTGTGATTATGAAGATGGCCTAAAACATGGAGGATTCAATGTCGGTGCGAATGGTTCTTTACGGGATTCCACTAGAAGAGGCATACTTGCAATATAGTCTTGCTTTGATGGGTCTCCTAACCGAACTACATTAGAGTCGCGTCTGAAGCCGCGTTACGTAGTCACATGGCATGATGGTTCTGCTAATTGCTTTAGTCATCCTCGCTACTACTACGGTACATTGTGACACAAGCATCCGGACTATGTAAGTATACATGCCTTTAGGGATAGTAAAAACATGGGGGGTAGGATGGGGACTACTACGTAATGACTTGACCTCTCACGTGGACGGGGTCATTTTCCTTCCTTGCCCATTTCGGCGTTGAACTCCTCATCGGCCTTCCACTTCCCTTATCGCGGAGTGTCCACGTCGGTTTGGTATATCAAAGTCGTCCATTTCCTGCGATTCCATGATGTAAGTGCACCGTATATTTAAAATTGTAAGAAGGATTTACATTCTTCATAACTCACGTCGTCGTCTGGATTATGCCCGGGCGACCGGATCTGTTATGGCGGCGAGCTCGATCGCATGAGCCTTTCCCTTGCCCTTGTCGCGGATCGCCCACCACGTCGGGTTTGGTATGTCAAGTCGTCCATGTCCTGCGATTCCGTGATGTAAGGGCACCGATAGTGAAAATCGTAAGAATCTTTGTAAATTCTTCGTAACTCACGTCGTCCATACGGATTACGCCGGGCGGCCGGATCTGTTGTGGCGCCGGTCAACCGCATGAGCCTTTCCCTTGCCTTTGTCGTGGGGTGCACACGTCGGTGATATGTCGAAGTTGTCCATGTCCTGCGATTGTATGATGGATGTAAGTACACCGTCTGCGAAACCTTACGTAATAAGGATGTAAACTCTTCATAACCGGCGTCATCGATATGGATTACGCCGGCGAAATCTTGGGCTCCTTGGTGCCTCCTCAGCAGGTCCGTGCGTAAGGTTTCCACAAGACGAAGTTCTCGGCCCGCACCGAGTAGTTCAAAGATGTATACCTGTTTGGATGAATGCTGTCGTACATCTCCGGGCTGTCGATCCACTGGAAGAAGTGGCAGCGCATCTCGGGCTGCCATTACATGGGGATGAAGTTAAAAATTTAAGGAAGTGAACGTTGGGAGAGGAAAATCGATACACGCGAAAGAAACACTTACGAGGTGATGCCCGCATGTGTAGTACGCCCGGGCAGAGGTGTCTGGGTGTGTGGACTGAATGATCTCTGCCGGTTCGCCACACACACACTGCGGGATCGGAAAACGTGGTGGTACTGGAGCATCTTTCATTGATTTATCTGGGTATTGTAGCTGTTTCCTCTTCTGCTTAAGCCACTTTTGCTTCTTCAACAACCTCGCGTAGAAGTTTGCCGAAGAGTCCATAGCTGGGTATGTGTTGTGTAGTGTTGTGTAGAGTTGGGTTTGGTTCAACCCTCTTTTATAAGCTCCATGGTTGGCATGGTGTGGTTAATTTCATGCGAGAGAAGAGAGTCTTGTTTTTAATTACGAAAAGCCGAGGAGGTAGAGTGTTGTCAAGTCGGTCCGAAAAAGTCGGCGAGGCATAGTGTTATCACGTCTTACTTTGCGGTGAGAAGTCATGGCTTGCTTTATGAGTCTTTGTCTTATCGGTCTGAAAGTTGGCGAAGCGAGTGTTTTCACGTCTTTCTTTACAGAGTCTTGTCTTTTCGGTCTTAAAAGCTGGCGAGGTGGTCAGGGTTGTCAAGTCGATCTGAAAAGCCTAACCCTAAACCTAAACCGTAAACTGCGCAAAGCTGGCCCGTGTAGTCTTGTCACTGCGCAAAGCTGTCTCCTTCGGTCTTATCACTGCGCAAAGCTGCCCCGTGTGGTCTTGTCAGTTTGCAAAGCTGCCCCGTGTGGTCTTGTCACTGCAGAAAGCTGTCTCCTTTGGTCTTATCACTGCACAAAGCTGCCCCGTGTGGTCTTGTCACTGCGCAAAGGCGCCTGTGTCGCCTTATCCTTTGCAAAAGTCGCCCGTGTAGTCTTGTCATCGCGCAAAGCTGCCCGTGTGGTCTTATCATGCGCAAAAGCGCCCGTGTGGTCTTATCACTGCGCAAACCCGCTTTGTTAGTCTCCCCCCGCGGGCCTATAAAATGCACGCCCCATGTTGAATTACGACCACTCGACCCTTCAAACCGTGGGGCGAAGAACCTTCTCCGTTTCTGATAACATACGATGGCAGACGCCAGGACCAGATCCAACCGGTTCACGGAAGCCGGACCTTCTCCCCGAAAGGATGGAGGACTTCGGCCCTAACCACCGGTTGATGCCGAACAAGCGTGCTCAACCTAAGTGGCCGAAATGCGGACACGGGGAGGACGCTATCGTGCAAGCCATAGATGGCCCTTTCGATGGTGGACGGTGTTTCTTCCGATGCCCATACTCTGGGGTAAATAGTTTTGGTTATGTTACTAGTAATACATCGTCCATACTAACCGTCCCTTGTAGCAGATGGCGAAATGCAACTTCACCCGCTGGATCGATCCTCCCCATGAGCGACTACAGCGGTGCGTGGATGTATTGTGGAACCGAATCTTTGATTTGGAGGCACAAATTGACGATCTGAACGAGCAAAATGACGACCTCCGCCAACAGATGCAGCGCAAGAGGGGCAATGAGGAGGTCGTGAACATAGGAAGTTCCTATGATCCCGCATCTTTCTTGTGCCAACCCTAGTCTGCATATGTGCGTGCCACTACAACGACTGACCCGACCACGTCCGAGGTGCCCAAGCGGAGAACACTCTATGTGGGTTGCGAGAGCACCTTCTACAATTAGGGAGGCGGAGAAGCTCAGACGTCGCTAGTGTCCCTTCAGTATGCACTTATGTTGAATCTCATGAAGCATGTAACTAAATGGTGAACGCGTTATTGCGGTTGCCTTTTATCGAGTTGACATGTTGTATCGATGTGTCGCAATTACGTTCAATCTCGTAACGTATGTAAGTAAATGGTGAACGTGTCATTGCAGTTGCCATTTATCGAGTTGACTTTTGCATCGAGGTGTCGTGTGCATTAAGCTATAGGCGTTGATATGCATTGAACAAACATGCATTATATGAAAGAGTATCTGTAAGAACGCAAAAAAGTAATCCGGCATCATATATTAAGTGCAAAATTTAAGTATCACATAAAGAACAAATGTACGGCCGGTCGATCGCCGCCCCTACTAGGCCCCCAACCGCACCATTCCCAAAGATCCCCTCGCGTCGCCACCGCCCGATCCACCTCGCGTCCTCCCTACGGGCTCGCCCGGCACCTTCCTCTGCTTGGGGTGTCGGGGCCTCGGCCCAAGAGGGAAAGACGGTCTAGAGCCCTGATCTGACGGGGACCGAGAGGCGGCAAAGGGTGGACAACCTTGGTGTCTTGTGTGGGTGCCTTGGCGCACCGAGAAGCTGTGGCCGACGAGAACCTCGGCCGGGTGTGAAATGAGATGTGGGCTGAGGTGCCGGGTCCTCGTCCACCAAAAAGTCCTGCGCGTCCTCGTCCAGCACGTCCACGTGATGCGCGTGCACGTCGTCATAGGGCAATGTACCTGCACAGCAAAATATTATTAGTTAATAAAAAAACGCGAAGCGTGCTGACCACCTCGTCTGCGTTGTACATCTCCGGCCAGACGGTCTTGTTATTCATCAGGCCGTCCGAGGCTAAAGCGCTCAAACGACCACAACTGCAGTAGGAGAGGACACCCCGTGAGGATGGAGTTCGGTCTCGACCTGAAGCACGCATCGCACAAGCCGCGATAGGTGGCGGCAAGTACGGCCGAACCCGCTGATCTGGGGGCCCTCCCCGTCGGCGATAGCCTGGCGTCTGCGATGAGCCTCAGCGTCGACAAGATGTCGCCGTGATTCTTTGGTGAACAAGACGCAACCAAACAGCCACAACAAGTATGCCTCCAGGTGGCGTGACACCTGCTGGTCGTCCGCGTGAGGGTCCATCCGCTCGACCTGTGCACAACGAAAAATATAGTAAGGCCTCAGACGGAAAGGACAAGCGACACTACTAACGAGCACGGTGTGGAACACGCATCGAATCGCGACAACCACCGCAAGAGCGGGCCGTGCCTCTGTGCCTCCGGAAAGACGTAGTACTCGGCCGCCAACACAGGTGGGAGGACTCCCTGAAACCTGCCCAGAAGGTCCTCGCGCCAGTCGTCCGGAGGCTCCTGCGGGAAGGCGGCACCTCCCGCAATAGGGAGGCCAAGAAGCAGGGAGACGTCCTGCAGGGTAGGGGCCATCTCCCCGAATGGGAGATGGAAAGTGTGAGTCTCTGGTCGCCACCAGTCCACAAGAGCCGCCGGCAGGAGCGGTCGAGCGGAAGCGTCGTGGCTGCTCTGCCCGCATGGACGTCTCCGCTGCCGCCGACCGCGGGTGCTACCAGCTCGTCCTCGCTCGTGGCTCGCACCATCCGGCGATAGGTAGTAGACCAGCGACGCCAACTGCGAAGGAACAAAAGGTCGATCTGAAAGGTGCGGTTCGCGAAGATAGTGTGGACGATACTAACTCGCTGTCGGCGTGGGTCTAGCCTCCAGTTACCCGAGGTGTCCGCGTCGCGGATCACCCCTAACACAACGATCGCGTCAGCGGCCCGTGGGATGAGGGACACGACGCGACGCGATGTACTTTGATCGATCGCTCCTCCAGAGATCGAAACTCGATCCGATCCGTGAGCCATACCGCAAAACAACTTTAAGTTAGCAAATCGCGGAAATAAAACATCGAGTGTAACGAATGAGTAAATTTAACTTGCAAACAAACAAATCAAAAGAGTACTAGGCTACCGGATGTCTTTGAAAAACTAACGAAAAAAGTTATAGTACTACAACACTTAAATAAACATTACGTGCAACATAATGATACATGTCTTACGGCATTACGTACATCAAATGAAAATTAGGTAGTAGCGAAGCAGCTTACATAAACAATACAAAGTACAAATGACAATGTACATCGATTTGCAATTTTGGTCCCACTTTGCACATCGAAAGAAGTGCTAACGCAAACCATAGCGAAGGTTACTCCTCACCGGTGCCTTGCATCGTGCGGCTATGTGCCCTCTCGGCGCGCAGGTTCTGCGGCGTCTACCAACGCCCGGCTTGTGCCGTCCATATCATTGGTAATATGACGACTCATCGACGACCCTTGCTACCCTTCAGCATGTCAATATCCGGAATCCAGATCCTATTTGCAATATCCAAGGTGGCGAAGTTACCCACAACCCTGAAGCCCCTAAGCTCGCCAGTCCACGCCTACACCACTCTCTCCTTCAAGAAATACTCGGACACAAAGTTCAAAGGGTCCATACGCACAGTCCCGCATGCGGCGAGCACATGAGAGCATGGCTTGTGTAAGAGCTTCAGTTTGTTGCATGTACAGCTAGGCTCGTTGACATGATCTCCAAGGCATACCTCGTGGGTGACAACAGAACGAGCCATCCCAAATCCGGCTCTATCCCGCAAGAGCACGTCGAAACGATGCTCCATATTGCCCATCACGTACACCGTGTGCGACTGGCCCTTCTGTGTGTTCGCCTGCATGTATGCCGTAATCTTCGAGCAGAACGATGTTTGAGGGTTCGTGGCATGAAGTGCGGCATTTGCATGCCTCTCCCTGAAATACCCGACAGTGCTATGCGTAACACCTTCCACGATGGCAACGAGGGCTGAAACGAAGCCCCTAAGAACCCGGGCTTGTACACCTCCGCAAGGTTAGTGGTCATTATGTCGCACCTTGCCCCGTCCGTGTCATGCGGCGAGAGACCACTTGTCCAATGGTCGGGCCTCGATCCGATGGGAGAAGCACTCGATGTTCCTCGAGGTCCTCCGCCTCGGACCGCGAGTTCGAACTCTGCTCCTTGGTTCCTCGCGTCCCACGTGTTTCTTCTTTGTGTTAAATCGGCCGCCCATAAGCGTCAAATTTGCGTCTTTGGTTCTCATAGCTAGACCTCTTGAATAGCTTCACCAAGGGTTGCTTGAAACTTCTTAAAGAAGTTGGCCCCAAATGGCGAATACACCATCTACTCGTCATATCCGGCCAAGGAACGGCTCCTCCGGTCTTCTGAAGTTTTTTATGGCCTTGAAGATCCGGCGTGGCGATCATGGATCACGCACACACCAAAGACGAGCTCCAACAACTCCCACCCTTAGATGTTGAAGGAACCACAACCAGCTGTGGAAATTCTCACCTTCGACAAATGCAATGGCCAATGGCAGAATTTGATTGTTCCCGTCAACGCCTATGGTGGTAAGGATTTGCCCCTTGTATTTCCCGGTCAAAAGGTCCGTCAATCGAGATCACGGGCAGCATATGCCTAAAAGCCTCGACATGAGGGATCGAAGGCTCTGAAGGTCTTATGCATTACTAAAAACCTCGCGGATTTTTAGATGGCATGTCCTTCACAATGTACGTGCAGGGTTTCTCTCCTGCAGCACCTCAAGCATACGAGGAAGGTTGTCGTACGCCGCCTCAAAAGATCCAAACCGTCTTTCCATAGCCTTCTGCTTCGCACACCACGCCTTCCCATAGCTGGTCTTGTACTTGAATTTCTTCTCAATAGCCACCATAATGTGCTTGGCCTCCATATCCTTCTTCTCCACTATCTCTCCATACATCAAATTAGCTATGAATGTCGACATTATGTTATGATGTCTGCACAAAACACTGCTGAGCATGCACGAGTGCGGCTCCACTTTCGAGACAATCCGGTGAGTCTCATATTTGGTCTATCTTGCGTGCACTCGCCAAGGACAACCGCCCGCTTTCGCATTTGACGGTGTCTTGCTCTTAGCTAGATTTAACGACCAAACGCGTCTGCTTGCATAGACATAGCCCATACTTAATGGCATCCCGCAAGGATGTCTTATTAACAAACATTGAGTGCAACCGAACCTCCGTGGCATGGTACTCCCACGGCGATTCGTGCTCGTCGTCGCGCATATAGACCCTCGGCGTCAAATCTGTTCCATTCCCGGGGATGGGAGCTCCGTCCTCATCGGAATCGCCTCGTCGTCTTCTTGTAAAGCTTCCTCTTGACCAAGGCCATCCGGTCATCGCTTTCCATTTGATGCAATATGTAATCCCTATGCTCTCCTTCATCACTGTCTCAGTAGGCTCACCATGCGTGCCGATCTTCCTCTCTCTGTATGTACCGCATCGGGCTCATCACAAGCAACATTCTCTCAACTCTTCAGAACACCCTCGGGTCCTCTTCTTCACCAACATCTTTGGCACCCGAAGCCGCCGCAACACCCGGATGATATCCGTGGGGGCCCCGCATGACTTCTTTGGGCATGGTTGCACAAGTATCACACACTCATATCCACGGTGTTTACATCCTTCTATAAAGCCCTTCCACCTCGCCGTGCGCATCGGTCTTCTCAACTCCCAACCGATGTTCGTGGAAGACCGGCTCCAAAGCCCTTGTATGTCGACGCAGACACCTCGGGGTTCAAAGAGAAGCTGCTGGGTCGGCCCGATGCTTCACATCTTCGATTCGTGCATTCTCGCCGTCGGGTGTACCAGAGTGGCTTATCGAAAACCGCTCAAGTCAACACCGCGACGGACCTTCACGAGCGGTGCCAACACCGTAATGCACTTTCAATGTAGTGGGTACAGGCATGACTTATTGTATGGCTGCAAATATTTCCAACATTGCAATTAGTCAGCTCGCAACACACGACTTGCAAGTACTGCTACATTGTAATTTACATTTGTAAGGCCCTTCGCCTATTGTCGACAACTACACGACAGCATGATCAAGACATCATTCATTCCCTAAGGCAGAGGCCGCAATGAACGTGTGGTACGATATTCAGATTCAACCTAAAAACCGAGCTATTCCATAGCAGGCATTATCCGATTCGGACGCTAACTTGCAACCCGAAATGCTACAAGTGGCATTCCGGTCTTCTACCAATTATCTAAGTTAGTTAGTTCATACTAATTTACTTCTACTAATTAGTTTATACAAATAATTCATCCTCTTTATGCGCTTGGTCACGCATTATTCACCCAAGAATAGTCGGTCACGCACACACCAACACTACTACAATACATCTCACAAACAGCACTAATACTGCTCCCTCACAGACTATTTTTTCTCTAACTAAAGTTTTTATCGCTACTACCTACATACAAATCAACAACATTTCGATTTTCTATTTTTTTTCTCTAACTACAATTTCCTACGGGTGCTATTATACTACTCATTTAACTAAATAAATTATTTACGTACCCAAAAAATTACACTACAAAATAAAATTTCCTATGACAAATCAACTACATTACACGGCAGATCAAGACTGGGCTACAAAAATACACTACATTACACTAAGATCAAGACCGGCTAGTCACATGGCGGACGAGAACACCCTCGATGCTTCAATTCTTGTACACGAAGGAATAAAGTTTGTATGCCATTTTAATAGTTGTCCGAAGGGTTTGACTATATGCAAATAACATTTCTACATTCCCGTATGTTTGCAAAAGTATCACGAAACTCGATTCCTTTGAAGTATCCTATCAAACACTATAGTTGAATGTCCGCAATCTATTTATTTTATCTTATTACTATGCGCTCGGTGTTTGAGGATTTTCTAAAGTTTTTATCGCTTCTACTTACATACAAATCAACAAATCTACTTTTTTTTTCTAACTACGCTTTCCTCTGGCGCTACTTATACCTACTATTTTAACTAACTAAATACCTACTTAAAAAATTACAGTACAAAATAAACTTACCTACTCGCAATCCAAATTTTTCTTCTCTTCTCCTTCTCCCTCCCCCTTCTCTTTTTTCCTCCCCTTTTTCCTCTCCTCTCCTTCTCTTTGTTCCTCTCCTCTCCCTCTCTTTCTTCTCCCGTAGCCATTTTACGCTCTGTAAAGCAGATCGGCCAGGGGACCATGAGAGTGCCTATATAGGCAATCCATCCCGCACCGTTAGGCGATCGAACATCTGCATCATTGACGGTTGGACGATGGATCCTATCGCCCAACCGTCGGCGATCAGAATGATGGCACCAACGGCTCGCCTCTGTGCGATTTTAAAGCCGAACGGTTAGGCGATAGGCTTGCGATCATAACCGTTAGGCGATAGGCTCGAGTCGCCCAACCATTGGGCGACAGACGTATATTTTTGTAAAAAAAATTATCGCCGGAATATTTTTGATATTTTGAATAAAAAATAGATTATTTAAAAAAAAATTCAAATCTGTATACCGTAGTCTGTTGGTGTGCTGCTGCAGTACTGCTGCATCTTGCATAGCATTTGCAATGCTTGTGCTAGTTTGTATATATATTTTTTAACAAGCACAATCTTTTTCCATTTCAAGTGAAAGGGGGAAAAGCCATCCAGCTTCGAGTACAGTACCACCTAGCTCCAGTACTTTCCCGCCGGAAATGTTACCGATGACCACGAAAACCAAACACAGAATCTTTATTTTTGTTTTGCGACTCTTGTATATTTGTATATGTATACAGCTTTATTTTTGTTTTGCAACTCTTGAATATTTGTTATACCACTTTGTTTTTGTTTTTGTTTTGGAAGTCTTGCACATGTGCATTCTATCTCTATAATCCATCTAGATGAGATGATTGATATGGAGTTCAATCATAACTTCGTCTTATCCACAACACCACCTAACTGGCCACTCACGTCTTTCTTTGAACCCTGCCGACCCAGCCCACCACGAGTCACCACACCGAGAGGCAGTCGTTATTTATCAATTATTTGTACATGTTACCACACAAATCGACTATCAAGCTTCAAGTACAGTACCACCTAGCTCCAGTACTTCCCCGCCAAAAAACTTTCCGACGACCAAGAAACGTGGGAACAGAACCAAACACAGAATCTTTATTTTTGTTTTGCAACTCTTGTATATTTGTTGTACCACTTTGTTTTTGTTTTGGAAGTCTTGCACATGTGCATTCTATTTCTATATAAGATGAGATGATTGGTAAGGAGTTCAAACTGAAGTTCGTCTTCCCCGCAACACCACCTAACTCGCCACTTACGTCTTTCTTTGAACCCTGCCGACCCAGCTCACCACCAGTCACCACACCAAGAGGCAGCCGTCACATGTGCATTCTATTTCGACATATGAGATGATTGATATGAAGTTCAATCTGAAGTAGGCCTTTCCCGCAAGGCTGCAACATCTAACTCGCCACTCACGTTTTTCTTTGAACCCTGCCGATCCAGCCCACCACCAGTCACCACATCAATCGCCAATCCAGCTCGTTGGCCGGCGACGACCCGCTACCGTCAACGCACCGTAGCATTAAGCCTTGACGCACAGATAAAACCTGATTTGAAGGACGAGCCTTCCCAGCCGGCGTGCAGGGTTGCAGACTCCTCGGCACCTCGCTCTCTTCTCACTCTTTAGGCTCAAAAGATGGGACTCTGGTTCTGGTGTTTTCTTTCAAAAAGCAATGGAAGACTTGCTGGAGTAGAACTCATTCAAAGTACATCAAAATGACACAGTGCCGATAAATTTCAAATAGATTCAATTCAATTCTGCAACTGTTAGTTTCGTTAGGCAATATAAAGTATAAATAAGCCGCTAATATTCTAAGCTTGAGAAATATAATGCCCTGAATAATGGACCAAGACCAAAAAAAAACCCCGAAACTCTTGAACATCACGAGCATGACATTAAGATGATCCATCGAAAGTACTTCTCGAAGCACAGCTCAAATATCACAATTCAGCCTTGTCAAACTAAGTCGAGCAATTTCATGTTTATGTGGAATTCTTGCCACGACATAACCAGCTCTGCTAACGAATAGGGTGGTTTTGCGCTGATACTCGTTTTGGTGGAAGTTTGCGAAGGATGAATAGGACAAGGGCAGAGGGCAATATTTCCGTCAACTGTAGAGAAAATAAACATATAAGAATATAAGTGGTAGCACCAAGAAGGCAATGGATTTCTGATGATACTTACCATATAGTAGAAGAAATCCAGGATTGGATGATCCAAAACCTCAAGAGAGATATCAGGATCAAATGATGACATTGCCACCTATCATAACATTAAAGCACAGTGTAAATTTATTAACTTATGAAGAAAAAAATAATGAAAACAATGAAAAGCAAAAGCACACATGTAGACCTCGCACTGGGTTTGTTAATTATAGGCAGTTAAAGGTGTGAAAAATCAAGCCGAACCTAAAAATACCTTACTGGTTTTACGAAAATTTGTGGTTTATTTAGTATTCAGTATGGCATGAGGTTCAATGGAAACCAATATTTGGTATTGTATTTGGGCCATGAAAACTGAAATACTGAATTACTAATGTTCTAGTTGTAGAACCAACTACTATTTAGTCTAGCTCAGTTTTGTGCAACCCAACACCCCACAGAAGCCCACTGCCCATTGATCCCACATGGGCTTGCAGTGCCGCAGTGGCATGCAGTCCTTGGTGGCCATTGTTTGCTTAGGTGCAAAGCTCACGCAACCTGTGAGCTATTGAGCAGACTGCAAGTCTGCAACAAGGCAATATCCAAGCTGTAGTCTAAAATTGTAAATTTGAGTTAACCATCTATATCGTCTTATGCTAGTGCAACTGTAAATTTGTGTTCTAAACTGTTGCCTCGTCTAATTTAAAAAGTGACAACTTGGTATTGACAATAATGTATTGAATTGTAGTTTGGTAAATTTGATATTCGCATTAGCAAAATTATAAAAATACACAAAACACCGAACAGAAAATACAACATACACTAGGGTAAAATGACATGGGTGCACATTCAACATAGAGTTGAAAGCATCTGGGGGTTTTATATCTGATGTTCTGTAGGTGTCCACATCTGAGTTTATGTTTTGTGCCAATAAAGAAATAAGCATAATTCTTGAAAGTACTTCTAAAAGAAGAGGAGCTGGGCAAGAACCAAATGAATCTACTCACCACAATGCATCTTATCAGGAAACAGGTAAAGCAAATTGCTGTCACAGTCCCAACCTGACAGACATTTAATAAATGCACAGTTAGCACATTAGTTTACAGCACCGGAGCAGCTTAAGCTAGACACAGAGAGAAATTAAGTACAGTCATGCATCTATAAACATTATGATATCAAAATTATTGTGATATTTCAGCATTCAAGTTGAACTAATGTTTGTTGAAACGGAAAGTTGTTTTGCAAGACAGACCAGCAAAAGTATGGGATTTGTTCTCCACAACAGCCTAATGTTACAAACAAGAGGAAATATGTAAAAGCTACATGTAAAAATAGTGTAATGACCTCATAAAGCTTCTTTCTCCGTCCCTTTGATTCAATTGGGAAGCGTCTCAGCATTAAAAATAGCCTAAACAAAAGGAAAAAAAACACACCTTCCAAATAAATCACTTACTGAAAGCCACATATGTGCAAAAGAAATTAAACAACTACCTTCCACCATATATTAAGAAACCCAGAAGGGCTATAAAGGAAACAACTGCAAATAAAGAAAAAACCCATCAGCGAGCTACAAAGCTGAAATAAACAAACAATTTTTCTGGCAACAGCAAGGACAGAAAAAAATACCTGATATAAATATTTTGGTCACAAGCTCAACAAGAGGATTATCATTTATTCCAAGGTATATCCAAATAAAAACCTGTACACACCTTCTATCAGTAATAAATCACAGTACAGAAGGATCAACTATGCAACAAGTTGGATACCTGTAGATACTGTTAGATGGAGAGGGGGGGGGGCTGCAAATGTGAATAGTTGGTTGTATTGCAGTAGCCCATAGGGGCAATATATAGTCCAAAGATACACACAAGAATAAACTCTAGACTAGAGTAGAATACTACAATATCAGGTAATGTTACTGTAATTTCAAGTTCATTATCTGATTCTGATGTTACTAATCTGGTATATGCGTCTTAGGCATATGAGTGAAATTGGTTTGGCAGAATTAAGCAAGAGAGGACTTCTTGATGGACATAGCATCAGCAAGCTGAAATTTTGTGAGCATTGTGTGTTTGACAAACACAAGAGGGTGAGATTCAATACTTCAGTTCATACTACAGAAGGTATTTTGGATTATGTGCATTCTAATTTATAGGGGCTATCTCGCTAGCCATCGCTAGGAGATGCTCGTTATATGTTAACAATTATTGATGATTACTCTAGAAGAGTATGGCCTTATTTCTTGAAGCATAAATCAGAAGCAATTTTAGCATTTAAAGAGTGGAAGACTATAGTTGAAAGGCAAACTGAAAAGAAGGTAAAGAAACTTCGCACTAATAATGGGATGAAATTCTGTTCTAATGAATTTGAATCATATTGCAAGACTAAAAGCATTGTTAGGCACTACACCGTTCTCCATACTCAACAAAACGGTGTAGCTGAGCGTATGAACAGTACCATCATTTCCATGGCCCATTGCATATTGTCAAATACAGGTTTGCATATGTGTTTTTGGGCTGAAGTTGCTTCCACTGCTTGCTATCTTATTAATCGGTCACCTTCTATTGCAATTGAAAAGAAAACTCCAATTGATGTATGGTTTGGTTCCCCAGCAAATTATTCAGAATTGAGAATTTTTTGTTGTACTGCTTATGCTCATGTTGATAATGGAAAATTAGAGCCTAGAGTTGTTAAGTGTATTTTTCTTGGTTATAAATCTGGTGTCAAAGGATATAAGTTGTGGAATCCTGAAACAAATAAGGTTGTGATATTAGCATAAACGTTGTCTTTAATGAATCTACTATGTTTCATGATAAACTGCCCACTAATATTCCTGTTGAGAGTGAGTAGAATTCAAGTATTCAGTTGGACCATTTTGTTGATTCAAATGACACATCAGATAAGGAAAATATTATTGTTTATGATGCACCTATTGTTGAGCAGCCACCACAACGGTTCATTGCAGTTGATAGGCCTATATGGGAGATTAATCCACCCAAGGGGTTGATTGAAGAAGCTAATATTGTTGCTTATGCTTTGAGTGTGGCGGAAGAAATTGAAAGTTGTATACAGAACCTTCATTATACTCTAAGGCTATTAACTCCACTGATTGTAATAAGTAGACAACTGCTATGCATGATGAGATGGAGTCACTTGAAAAGAATGTCACTTGGGAACTAGTGAAATTGTCAAAGGAGAAGAAGCCTGTTCATTGGAAGTGGATTTTCAAAAGAAAAGAAGATATTTCTCCTACTGAACCAGCAAGGTATAAAGCAAGGTTGGTTGCTAAAGTTTATAGTCAGATTCTAGGTATTGATTTTAATGGTGTCTTTTCCCTAGTTGTGAAGCATAGTTCTATTCGCACTTTACTCAGTATTGTTGCTATGCATGATTATGAACTTGAGCAATTAGATGTTAGAACTGCATTCCTACATGGGGAGTTAGAAAAAGACATTTATTTGGACTAACATGAGAGTTTTGTTATTCCTTGAAAAGAACACATCGTTTGTAGATTAAAGAAATCTCTTTATGGTTTGAAGCAATCTCCTAGACAATAGTACAAGAGATTTGACTCATTTATACTCTCTCATGATTTTAAACAGTCTGATTATGATAGTTGTGTTTATTTAAAGACTGTTAATGATTCAGCTATTTATTTGTTTCTCTATATTGATGATATGTTGATTGCTGCAAAAGACAAGTCAAAAATAGCAAAACTGAAAGCACAATTGAGTAATGAATTTGAGATGGACCTAGGTGCTGCTAAGAAAATTCTTGGCATGGAGATTATTATTAGAGAGGCAATTTAGCAAGTTATACTTTAGTCAACAAGGTTACATTGAGAATGTCCTTCGTTATTTTAATATGCATGATGCAAAACCAGTGAGTACTCCATTAGCTTCGTATTTCAGATTATCTTCAGCCTTATGTCCTGAGTTAGATTATGATATTGAGTACATGTCTAGAGTTCTATATTTCAGTGCAGTTGGTTCTCTTATGTATGCCATGGTTTGTTCTCGTCCTGATTTATCTCATACACTAAGTGTTGTTAGTAAATACATGACTAATCTTGGAAAAGAGCATTAGAAAGCAATTCAGTGGAATTTCAGATATTTGCGTGGCACTTCTAATGCTTGTTTGCAGTTTGGAAATTCTAGAGATGAATTTGTTGGTTATATTGACTCTGATTATGCTGGTGATTTGGACAAGAAGTCTCTCACAGGTTATGTTTTCACCATCAGTAGTTGTGCTGTTAGTTGGAAGGCAAATTTGCAAGCTATTGTTGCCTTATCTACCACTGAAGCAGAATATATGGCTATTTCTGAAGCTTGTAAAGAAGTTATTTGGTTGAAAGGTTTGTACATTGAACTTTGTGGAGATAATTCTTGCACTGCTATATTTTGTGATAGTCAGAGTGCTATATACCTTACAAAAGATCCGATGTTCCATGAGAGAACAAAGCACATTGATGTGAGATATCACTTTATTCGACGTGTTATTGCTCAATGTGATGTCAAGGTGTGCAAGATAAATACTCATGATAATCCAGCTGATATGATGACAAAGCCAGTTCCTGTTACTAAGTTTGAGCTTTATTCAAACTTAGTTGGTGTTACAGTTTGGTCCTAAAGACTAGTTGGCGTACGGTGATTTTTATCTTATTGTGGAATTATTTGGTGAATGATGATTCTTTATTATGCTACAAGAGGAAATTCGTCTCAAGGTGGAGATTGTTGATATTTGTGATACGTATGTGATCCGAATTTTCTAATATGGATGAATCCGGAATATACCATATTAGCGGATTAGTTTCTTACTTGGACTCCACGTCCTTTTACCCCTTTATATACCTCTTGTAAGCCGCACGGGGAGAGTTGACGCCTCATTGTAATTCTCCTGCACTTTGTAAACACTCCTCATATAGTGATCATCGCCGACTGGCGCCCGTGGTTTTTTTCTCGCAAGGGTTTTTTACATAAAAATGTCTCTTTTGTCTCTATTTTTCCTAACACCAGATCATCCGAAGCTGGAGCCAGTGAAGCCAGGGCGGCTCCGGCCAGATCTGGTTATACACCAGATTGACCACTCTTCATCTCTTCTTCCCTCCTCTCTTCTCCCTCCGGACGGTTTGGCGACGTGGGCGACAAGGAGTTGGCAACCGAGGAGCAGAGCCTTGGTTGCGGGACGCAGGCGCCGAGGCTTGGCGGCGCGACCAACAAAGAAGCAGCGGTGGTAGCTCGGGTGATGCCGAGGCCAAGGCGGCGTGTCGAGGGCGCAGGGCCGAAGGCGCGCAGAGGAGGACGATCACGGGACTCAAGAACATGAGTGGTCCGGCGGCGCTGCAGTAGCGGCTTTGTGGAAGCGGCGGCGCGGCAAAGACGGCCTTGCGGAGACCCAGCGACGGCAGCGTCTTGAGCTAGGGAGATCCGATCCGGGGAGGAGCTGAGTTAGTGTTGGAGGCCGACGCACCCCACCTCTGGCCAAGCAGCGAGGAGATGGGCAACCGGATCCGGCGAGGAAGAGCTTGATCTCGCCGGTTCCGGCGACGAAGAGGCTCAAGGACGACAGATCTAGCCGATGACGAAGTCGGATCCGAGGTCGACGCGGTCGACGTCGCGAGGGGGCAGCTGCGAGGGGGAGTACTGGCCGATGACGAAGTCGGATCCGAGGCTGACGCGATCAACGGCGCGAGGGGGCGGCTACAAGGGGGAGTACTGTTGCTGCTTCTACTAAGGAGAGACTACGGCTACGAGGGTAGCCACCCTCGGGAGTGGAGATTGCCCTTCCCGAGGGTAGCGGCAACGGAGGACGAGCGGAAGCTAGAAGAGAACCAAGAACTCTGATACCATGTTAGATGGTGAGGGGGTGGTGCAAATGTGAATAGTTGGTTGTATTGCAATAGCCTAAAGGGGCAATATATAGTACAAGGATACACACAAGAGTAAACCCTAGACTAGAGTGGAATACCACAAATACCCTTAACAGATACATGAAAAGTACTTGTCAAAGACTGTAAGAATAATTCAATTGACATAAGCATGTTACAATTTAATTAATTGAATAAACAATTCTCATGAAAAAGCTTACAAGTAATAGAATGACTTGGCTAGGTAAAAACCAACCTGAATTACATATATGGTGCTATTAACTGCGACGTATATAATCCTTAGCTTGTCTGTGGGAAGATTCTTAGCCTGGATAGAGATATAAATTAACAAATAAATACATCCATCAGTTCATGGATTAAAATTTTGAAAAGGCAAAAGGAAAGGTAAAAGATGTAGTTAGCACCTGATGGTATATTTCTGCCCAGAACAGCACAAGCAACGTATAGGTTGAGAAAAATAGAAGACCAGGAAGGTCTAATAACACCAAAGTATACACCTGTTAAAACATAAGAGTTTTGTTGAGCAATCAAACTACAAGACTAACATTAAAAGAAGGAAAAATTCCATCGAGAAGAGCATAAATAAAACTATGAATTGTGAACTGCAAGCAAAAAAATTTCATAATTATTAGTCTAACAAAAATTCAGATAGAAAAAACAGAACTCAACAATTTTTGTACCAGTCAGCTTAGGTGAATGGTTCTTACTTTTGTTTGAGAAAGGAACACATGCGCATGAAATCCAAATACGACAGCACGAACTGCAAGAGGAACACCATAGTTACTGACAACGGATCACAAGGACGACAGAAAATAAAATAACAGCACAGCACATTACCCCCATTTACTATGAAGTTCATAAGATGGAAAACCTTTTGTGTGGTCCAACCAAATTCAGGCACCCGCAACTGAATTCTGATCAATTGAACCTGCAAATGGAAATAAATTAAGCTAACTTATAATGGAGTCAAACGAAAGGTAAAATCATTTTGTGGTATCATAAAGTTTGACTATCCAGTAAGGAATAACATTAATGTCAATTACCACCCATGAATGACATTCATAAACCAGATGGAATTAAACTTCAGTTAACTACAAATCAAAGTCCAAAGTAATGTCCTCACATGTTTCAGCTCAATGACTTGCATTTTATATGGGTAGCGCGCTGTAGCGATAGCGCTTCATTTCATTCATCAATACTCAACAGACATTTCATTAAATTAATATTCAACAAAACAACATTCTTCCAAACAATAGCTGAATAGGAACATCAACATTTTAGAAAAACAAGGTTAATGGAAAATTTAAGAAAATACTGGAGAAAAAATAAATCAAATTATAGGAAAATAGTAACAACAGTCCCTTGTCACTGTTCAGTATGAACAGAATCTTTTTAAAATGGAACAGAAATCTGCCCTTTATCTTGTCACTCTGTAAGATAGTTTCAACAAATCCACACAACCAACTAAGCTCAAAAGGAATTAAAGAAGTGAGACAGATGACACAATCAAACAATGCTGTGCCAAATTAGCTTTTTAGACTAGCACAGTAATTACAAAACAGTGTGAAAGCAGTTTTTCCCTTCCAGACCACTAAAACGAAAATGATCCAAGGAGGTAACCACCGAGTAGGCTTACACTGCACACAACAGAAAACACAATAAAGGCAAAGCTTAATGCCCATTAGCTGAAGGGATAAACACATTTTTGCCTGGCTAGTTCCACTCGGGCTTATTTTTGTCCCGCTACTTTAAAAATGGTTTAAGTTCACATTAACCCTTCTAAATCAAACCAGCTCAGTTTGGTCCCTTTGTTGTAATTTTGTCATTTGGATGACAAACAACACGTGGCAACGACAGGGCATGGTCTGAGGTTGTGTCAGCCCACAAGGAGCTGATGAATACCACATAGGCGCACATAGCTGACCCCTCTCCTACCCCCCACCCGTGACCTTTTCCATCAATGTCGTGCTGAGTCAGTTCGTTGTGCTTGTGCTTCTGACTCAACTTCACATCATAGCCCTTCATCGTCTTGCGTCATTAGATACAACATAGACCAAACTGAGTTGGGCTTTAAAGTAGAGAGACTACTTTGGTCAATTTTGAAGTAGAGGGAATAAAATAAAGTACAATTCTCTGTTTGCAGCATAGTATCAACTGCTGTCACTACTCAAATGGCATAGTCAAACTGTCACAAAATCTTAGCTGTTCTTAACCTCTAGATAGCCACATTTTGGCAGGTTGTAATGATGAGTAAGTTATGTTGGTTTCGTGCTCTATGATTGTCCTTCAGAGCCCAGACCATCATGTTCTCATCTAAAACTTTGATTAACTATTCCTTCAGACAATTTCCGCCAAAGAAATAGAAGAACTATGGTACATATTTTTGTTTTTGTATGCGGCATACAAAAACATTTTCCACATTCTTTCCAGTCCTCCATGTGGGAGTGAGATAGAAGTGGAAGGTGGAAGGTGAGCAAAACTAAGAAAAATCGCTACATTTTTTTTAATCGCTGCATATAATTATAAAAAGTTCGACCATAGCCATAAAAAAGGATTTTGGGAGATAATTGAAGCAAGTTGTAAACAACTTAGCTGTGATGATGGCAACGCTCGAGCCTGGGTGTTCATGGTGCCATGGCGGTGATGCTCAGGCAATATAAGTAATGCTTATCCGCAATTTGACGGTGACCAACAATCTGAGGTAGTTGCAGTGGACAAGCTCAAGCCACAGTGCTAGACTACATGGCAGTTTCACTGCATCCACTGTTGTTATACCACTCAACGCTAGCGCTACAGCATGCTACAACAGTGGTAGCTTGTAGAAATTACACGCAACAAAGTGTCAGCCCTCAAGACATGGCTGACCCTGAGAACAGCAATGTGATGGACAACCAACAGTTATGGCATTGGCGATGTGGCAATGGATTGGAGGTAATTTGTGAATCAAATGGATTATAGAGCTTGTGTTTATGGTGCACTGGGCCTTTTTTGAGCCTGCAATATTCTAACAGTCTAAAGGGAAAGAATGCCTTGGATTTTGGTATGACGACGATATATTGATTGACTAACAACAGCGATGACATTAATCCTTAATTTGGACATGACAAGATATGGGTCCAAAATAGTTTAGTGTAGTGCACTAGCACATGGGCACCAGTGGAACCACACCTGAGGCAGCAAGGGATGCAGGCCCCCTCCCTCTGGCACAACAGTCTAGTACAGTTGGGTCTGCAGCTATATAAACATGAATACTAGCTGTCAAATGGTGAATCTAATAGATTCTGAAATTGGTGATTGCAAGTTGGATCCTCCACCAGCCATATTTGTTCAATATTTTTTAGTCATTTTTCAGTTTTCACACCTCTTCCTTTCTCACTTTGTATGGCGCATATACTTATTCTGCTGACCCTTCTTCACCGGTCAGCCGTCAGCGCCCCTCTTACGCAAAGTTTTAGTGCTGTCCCTGGTCACGGGTAACAATTTAGAGTGAACCATTGCCCATTACAAATTACCATGATTCACTAACTAGGATACCAGTGCAAATATACACCATACTTGCAATTTCCCATTCAACCCATAATTCGAAAAGGAAATCCAGGCGGGTTCCTTTTTGCAATTGGGTATACATGGTATAACATACAAAGTCTCAAGATAAACGGCCACACGCTAACCATAGCTTTAGTGTACGCAACAACATTATGTAGCCACAATCGATTTCAAACAATAACACCCTTCAAACATTCATGTCACAAATACCCCCAGAAAACGAACTTTTGGGACAGAAACGCTACCAATCCCCCATAGACTAAGCATCCCCACCCAGCAATTTGATACATCGCAGGTTCCGATAGGGATTAGTGATTCGGCGAGGTTAGGGTTACAGGGTTAGAAGAGTGGTATACCAGGGCGACGGTGGAGACGAGCGCGTAGGCGGCGGAGAGGGAGAAGAAGGCACCGTCCTGCCACGCCGGCGACTCGTTCACCTCCTCCCACCAGCCCCGCAGCGCCACAGCGAGCCCTCCTGCCGCCGCCGCCGCCGTCAGCTCCGGGTACGGCAGCGTCGACAGGGACGACGAAACCAGCTTCCTCATCTCTCTCTCTCTCTCTCTCTCTCTCTCTCGCGTCTTTGTGTGCGCGTCTGCGAGAGCTCCTGTGAGAGATCAACAGAAGATATACATGGGACGGAAGGGGGGAAACGGAAGAGAAGGCGGCGTCTCGAAGGGCCCAATCATCTTTCTCGCGCTTCCCTTGCGTTGCTTGGGCAGATCCCGGACATGTGGGCTCGGGACCTTCCTGGCCCACCTATCAGTGATTGATTTGCTCGGCGCTCGTTCGTGTGGGGTTTGACCGTGAGTGGGGCCGAAATGCAGTGAGAGGGGGATGGATGGCTTCAAGGGGTCACGACTCGGCCTCGGGTGGATCGCCGGATTGGGTTATTTCTGCGAGGAATATTACTGGGATGCTCTGGGCCCCACCTAGCTTTGGACACACAAGTCAGTCGATTTCGGAGTTGTTGGGCCCGGTTTGAAGTAGACAAAGAAATGTTTCCATCTCATCGTGGGTCGGGCTGTTGCCCGCACGTGCACGTTTTTCACGACATATGGCAATATATAACTACGTTCAAAATTTAGAATCCATATCCATCGTGATATAATCTGACCCAAATTTATAAATTCCTCCGACACTTATCATAAAAATGCAAAGTAGGAGTAACCAATAAATCACCCATGCTCAACAATAGGGTTTAAAAAGAGAGATCCTACTGGGAGTTCATACAATTTTCACTATGGTCAAGAAGTGCGACTCATGAAATTCATAGCTAAGGAACATAGGCAGTATGAAAATTGCGGCACATAAAGTGTTGAGTATATAAGTATTTTTTGAATTACTTTAATCTAGAAATATGGTAGATAAAACATAGAAAATACTTTAGTTATTTTCACAAAGCAGATCACAAAGAACACTATAGCAATACCAGATTCTAGAAGAACAGAACCTAGCATTCCTATCTCAGTATTCAAGACAACAATAGACAGTAAAGCAAACCAACTAACAAGAAAAATATAGGCATACTTAGATTCAGTGGAAGAAGAAGTTGCAGCAGAGTTCTTGATGAGGACGTCGTTCGTCATGGCGTAGTGGTAGTAGACGTGCAGTTGATGTAGAACGTAGCAGAGTAGTAGACGTGTAGTTAATGTAGAACGTAGCAGAGGAACAGTGACGATCAAGCACTGAACGCCCCAAAAACCTTATTCGCCCTCGCCGTGCAAGTCTTCAAGGACGAGGTTCCGGAGGTTCGCTTCTCCCAAATCTTGGCCGTACGTGCCTCGGCTGGGATGGAGATCTCAAGAGACAAAGAAACAAAACTATGGAGTTCTTTACAGATTGTGGAAGTGGAAAAAACTCGGACCAGAGTCAAGATTTCGCTTCTTAAATAGCCAAAAGACAGAGAGCCCAAAGGCCAACAATCACCATCAAGGGCGATCGTCAAGAGTCCAAAAGCCAACAATGCTAGTAGTCCAAAGGCCAACAATCACCATCAAAGACCGAACTCGTTCTTTTTAATGGCCAAAACAAAGAGACCAGAGACCAATGGTCGCCATCAATGTCGATGCGTTTGATTTTGAATAGATAAAAAATCACGCCAAGACTGACACGCTGCAGACACGCCAAGACGCCAAGACGACACGGCTTTCGGCGAGGCGAGGCGAAAGCATCATGCGCGTGTTGGTTCTCTCCAATTCCACAAGAGGGCTACCACGCTCCACCTTATAAACCGTGTAACTCCCCTTAATCCCTTCATGTGGGACTAAACAGATTTAGCACATACACATGGGCCTTTGAGATTTACCAGGAATTAATTAGAATATAATATTTGGGCCTAGCCCATATTAATTCCAACAATCCCCCACCAGATCTCAAGGGCACATGTCAAATGCCTTGATCCATCCACAATATTGTTTTAATATACCAGTGTTTTGATGGAGACCGGTTAAGGTTGAACATCCACCTAGAACAGAAGCTACACTTATCCACAACTACACAATGAATGGACTAAGCTTTGAATTGACAGTTTTGTGTGAATAAGTTTCACTTAAGTCCTTAACTGATACTAGGCTGCCAGGCATCCCTGCAGGTTGGAGCATATAAGTCATACTCCTTGCCTATTCATGAGCTTCCTAGAAATTATCCTATTTCATAGACTGTGACTAGCAGTCGGGCTCATATAGGTGTGTTCTTTCAAGATCGCTCAGAGGGCAAAGATCTTTGCTTTAACAAGCCACAGAACACATTAAGATAAAAATCAACCTGCCATACAGATTTAGGAGAGAATTGCATCTCCATTGGAGTGGATCTATAAAGGTACTCTCCTCCCAGTTAACCAATAGCTTGTTTCGCCAATCCTACTTCACGGGATCTCCGATCACATAGGATGGGTTACCACTATGGTATAACTCACGTGGGTCTCAAACCCATCTCCATTGATGCATTGTCTATCACATTTCGTGATAAACCCTTTGTGAAGAGATCTGCCAGATTCTTAGCTGTTTAGATATAATCCAAAGCTATTACTCCAGAGTTTCTCATTTTCTTGACAGACTTCAGTCTTCTCTTCACATGTCTTGATGATTTCATATTATCCTTAGAACTTTTCACCTTAACAAGCACGGTCTGATTGTCACAGTTCATCAGAATAGCCGGTACCGGTTTTTCAACCACCGGCAAATCCATCAAGAGCTCACGGCCATTCGGCTTCAATAGTGGCAAGATATCAACGCCGTGAGTTCGCTTCCATTGTTGACCTCATTAAGATGGTCTGCTTGCAAGACTTCCATGAAACAGCGCCATCTCCAAGTAAGAAGACATATCCACTTGTGACCTTAATCTCATCAGCATCAGATATCCAGTTTGAATCGCTATAACCCTCTAGTACCCTAGGGTACCCGGTATAATGAATGCCATAGCTCATAGTACCCTTTAGATAGCACATTACCCTCTCAAGAGCATGCCAGTGATCATCTCCCGGATTGGAAACAAAATGGCTTAGTTTGCTCACAGCAAACGAGATGTCAGGCCTGGTACCGCTAGCTAAATACATGAGTGAACCAATTATCTGAGAATATCTCAATTAGTTTCTGGCTATTCTCCGATTCTTCCTAAGCAACACGCTAGGATCATAAGGTGTTGGAGAGGGTTTGTAGTCGCTATAACCTAAACGACTCAGAACCTTTTCCACATAATGGGATTGCAACAATGTAATCCCACCATCATCACCTCTCAACAGCTTGATGTTCAAGATAACATCAGCTACTCCCAGATCTTTTATCTCAAAATTCTGAGACAAGAAATCCTTGACCTCCTTAATCACATTAAGGTTGGTCCCAAAAATCAATATGTCATCAACATACGCACATAGAATGACTCCTCGCCCCACCATGGCGATAATACACACATCTGTCGACTTCATTCACAACAAAGCTCGCAGATGTTAAAATTATGTTGAACTTTTCATGCCACTGCTTAGGTACTTGTTTAAGACCATACAAAGATTTCAACAACTTGCACACCTTTCCTTCTTGACCATCTACTACAAATCCATCTGGCTGATCCATGTAAATTTTCTCGTCCAACTCTCCATTTAGGAAAGCCGTCTTAACGTCCATCTGATGAACGAAAAGACCGTATGAGGCAGCCAGAGATAGTAGTACTCAAATAGTGGTCAATCTAGCCACATGTGAATAAGTATCAAAGAAATCTTCGTCTTCCTTTTGGGTATAACCCTTGGCCACAAGTCGTGCCTTGTACTTCTCGATAATACCATCAGGCCTAAGCTTCTTTTCGAACACCCACTTACATCCTACAGGTTTACAACCATAAGGACGCTCAGTGATCTCCCAAGTTCCATTATAGATAATGGAATCCATTTCATTATGGACTGCTTCCTTCCAGTATTCTGCATCTAGAGAAGCATACGCTTCAGAAATGGTACTTGAAGTATCATCCACAAGGTACACAATGAAATCAGGACCAAAAGACTTTGCAGTCCTTTGTCTTTTACTCTTCCTTAGAGTTTCATTGTCTTCCTCCTCAGGAATTTGCTCAGGGGTTTGTTCAAAATATTCCAATAGAATGGTAGGTTCAGGAATTGTATCAGGTTCCTGACTCGATGAACTAGGCATATCTTTCACCAGAAAAATATCCTCAAAGAATGTAGCATCTCTGGACTCCATAATTGTACCGACATGTACGTCAGATACTCCAGATTTCACTACTAGAAATCTATATCCAACGCTATGGTGAGCATAGCCTAGAAAGACGCAATCCACAGTTTTTGGTCCAAGCTTACGCTTTTTGGGAATTGGCACATTGACTTTCGCCAAACAACCCCAAGTGCGCAAGTATGAAATTGATAGTCTTTTCTTCTCCTATTGTTCATATGGGGTTATCTCTTTATTCTTTGTGGGAATCCTGTTTAGGACATGACATGAAGTCAATATAGCCTCCCTCCACCATGCTTTGGAAAGACCCGTTGTGTCTAACATGGCGTTAACCAAATCAGTTAGAGTACGGTTCTTTCTTTTAGCAACCCTGTTTGACTGGGGTGAATAGGGAGACGTCCTCTCATGGATTATGCCATGTTCCTCACAGAATAAATTAAACTCATTAGAAAAGTACTCTCCACCACGATCAGACCTAACCCTTTTGATTTTCCTTTCAAGTTGGTTCTCAGCTTCTGCCTTATAGATTTTAAAGTAGTGAAGAGCTTCATCTTTAGTTTTCAAAAGATACACATAACAAAACCTAGTAGAGTCGTCAATCAAAGCCATAAAATATCTCTTACCACCTTTTGTCAACACACCATTCATCTCACACATATATGAATGTATGAGTTCTAATGGTGCCAAGTTTCTTACCTCCATGGCCTTATGAGGCTTACGAGGCTGCTTTGATTGCACACAAACTTGACATTTAGAACATTTGGCAAGGGTGAATTTCGGGATTAACTCTAAACTGGCTAACCGCGTCATGCAACCAAAATTAATGTGACCAAGTCGTGAATGCCAAATAGTAGTCTCATTACCACTACAAACATGGTTCACAATATTATTACATAAATCTGAAAGAGATAGGCGGAACAAGCCTCCGCACACATAGCCTTTACCAACAAATTGTCCACACTTGGACACTACAAATTTATTGGACTCAAATACCAGTCTAAAGCCATTTCTACACAGAAGAGATCCGCTGACGAGATTCTTATTGATCGATGGCACATGATTCACGTTCTTCAATTGCACAATATTCCCCGAAGTAAACTTCAGATCGACCGTGCCAACACCATGAACAGTGGCATGTGACCCGTTCCCTATTAGAACGGCTAAATCCCGAGTGACCTTGAAGTTCCCATCTCAGTAGTACCAACAACAACATTGGTAGACTTGGAATTCTGCCCTTGCTGATTCTTCCCACCCTTGCGTTGGCTGCAATCTTTGGCCCAATGACCAGGTTTGCCACACACAAAGCAAAGGCCATCCTTTGTGTTCTTCTTCTTCTTCTTGAAGCTTGTTGTTTGTGCACTCTTGTTCTTGCCTTTGAACTTTTGAGTTTGGTCATTCTTCTTTTGTACCATATTGGCACTAGAATGTCCCTCATTACCTCTAGTGTGTGTATCTTTTGCCCTCGCCTTCTCTTCAACATCAAGAGACCCAATGAGATTTTCAACAGAAAACTCTTGTCTCTTATGTTTCAGAGAAGTAGCAAAATTCCTCCAAGAAGGAGGAAGTTTGGCAATAATGCCTCCCGCGACAAATTTGGCCGGTAACACACACTTGAAGTACTCAAGTTCTGTGGCTATGGATTGTATCTCATGAGGCTGTTCAACTACAGAACGGCTATCAACCATTTTGTAGTTATGGTATTGCTCCATGAGATACAATTCACTGCCTGTATCCGAAACCCCAAATTTGGCCTCGAGTGCATCCCACATCTCCATCTCAGTTGTAATCACCATGTATGCATCGACTAACTTCTCACCAAGAACACTAACCACGGCACCTTTAAAAAGGTTATCAGCAGCCTCGAACGTTTGCTCCTGATCAGGAGTAAGTGTTCCTTCAGGCTTGCCTTTTGCCACATGGAAAACGTTCATGGCAGTTAGCCAAAACACCATCTTGGTGTGCCACCTCTTGTAATTTGCACCATCGAATACAGAGGGTTTGAGCGCAGCAGCAAAGCCAGTTGACGAAAAATGCTTATGCCTAGAATAAGGTTTTTTGGATTGTTGATTATATAAGCATTTTTTTTGAATTACTTTAATCCAGAAATATGGTAGATAAAACATGCAAAATACTCTAGTTATTTTCACAAAGCAGATCACAAAGAACACTATAGCAATACCAGATTCTAGAAGAACAGAAGCTAGCATTCCTATCTCAGTGTTCAAGACAACAATAGACAGTAAAGCAAACCAACTAACAAGAAAGATATAGGCATACTCAGATTCAGTGGAAGAAGAAGTTGCAGCAGAGTTCTTGATGAGGACGTCGTTCGTCATGGCGTAGTGGTGTAGTTGATGTAGAACATAGCACAGTAGTAGACGTGTAGTTGATGTAGAACGTAGCAGAGGAACAGCGAGCAGTCGCGCGAACGCTCCCCAAAAACCTTATTCGTCCTCGTTCATGCAAGCCTTCAAGGACGAGGTTCCAGAGGCCTGCTCTCCCAGTGCGGCCATCAATATCAGTGCATTTCGATTTTCGAATAGATAAAGAAAATTGCGCCAAGATTGCACAGCCAAGCACGCAGACGGCAGGCGGCGAGCGAGGCAGCGTGTGTTGGCTCTCTCCAATTCCACAAGAGAGGCTACCATGTTCCACCTTATAAACTGGTGTAACTCCCTTTAATCTCTCCATGTGGGACTAAACAGATTTAGCACATGCACATGAACCTTTCAGATTTACCAGTAATTAATTAGAATATAATATTTGAGCCTAGTCCATATTAATTCCAACATAAAGTTTTGTATTATCGTGTCATCCTAATATAAACACATCGCCAAACTGTTTTATTAAGATTTCGGATCATCTTCTCAAGAATACATACAGATTATCGCAGATATCACGCCACAGGAAAATGAAATACTCACATATTCTAAAAAAAGAAAGGAAACTCCTCAAGAGTTGCTAACTAGAAAATGACAATAGGGATTGATCCCCACTTACAGCTCTATTGTAGATGGATTGATCCTCATTAGAATCTGCTTGGTGAAGTTGCAGGACAACACAAAAATTCCATATGATATTTCATTCAATCGTTTTAAAGATCCAGCGAAACAACACACATGAGTACGCCAGTAAAACCCAAGCTTTTCATTCAGTTCCACACATTTTGTTTCTGTACTAAAAAATATTTTTCGAATTACTAATTCTGTTTGTTGAATAAACAAAAAATGAATTTCAATCAATCAAAACCACAAAGTCGTATTGATCATATCATACGAAATTAAAGATATATCATACAGACATTTAAAGTGAAGTTTATGAGTCCCCGAAAAAAAAGTGAAGTTTATGAGACAACAATCCCCGACCAATTGACGCAACTGTCGACCGCTAATTACTGTATGGACCAACAAAATAGCTGAACAATGTCCCTTTGAAAACTACAAAAATGCATATTTACTTCCCACTATTCATGTCGACATTGATATTAATGAAAAAGAAACTTTGGTACGAAATGCATTTTAAAGTTCTGGATAGGCATGTATTGATCGAGTAACTTATTGAGTAGTCCAGTTCTAACTCCATATATAAGAGGGACATGTTTTGTCAACTGGACCACATAACATATCTCCACCGCCCCATTGCAAGTAGGAATCTAGAGAAGAAATTTAACATATTAAATGATTGCACAAGAGTAAATCCAAAATACGAAGAGCTTCTTGTAGGCAAGGTATTTCTAAATTTATAAAATCGCAAAATTTGACAGTTTGGCAATGTAGTACATAGCCAATTTTTCGGTGCAAAAAAAACAATTTTTCGGTGCAAAAAAAAAAGAAGAACTATGAATGTAAAGTAAGCGAGATTCATGGCATGCATGGATTAGGTAGTTAACTATGCAAAGCGGAATATTTAGTTGCCATATGTTTTTCAAAACTTTCTTGCTTGGCTCTTCCAAGTAATCCCTTTGACTCACACAACTCACACGTACACAACAGATCAAGTTCAAATCACCCAGCAAAATAGGCCGAAATATATGCTAACCATTTAATCTCCATATTCCTACCCGTAGATTAAGAGCGACAGCTAACCATATCATGCACGTACAGATCGCACGGAATATTGACAGTAAGCAGCAAGTTGTATGCGATTGTGTCAACAAGAATTTAGCCCGGGCCCAAACGATTTATTTCCTTTTTGTTAGAAGAGATATAAATCTTCTATCTTTTTAGAGAGCACCAGTCGAACACACATACTTAACACACACCATACTCACACATATACGTGCGTGTCCCCTTAACACACTTAGAGGCACCAAAGGCCTCACGTAAGGCGGCAACGTGATTTTCCACTGAACATGCACATGTGTGTGTACTCCTAAATCGATAGACACTAGCGCCAAGTATAGGACTTGGACTCTGGTGGGCTGGGTGCACGCCCGCACACCTAGCCATCTAGCCACATGATAGCTTTTGGGTATAAATCTTCTCATTTCAGTCAAATTTGCACACAAGAATAGAATGTTTTATCTTCTTATCTGAACAGAGATATAAATGACCTAAATACTACTTTTAATCAAATTTAAAATTTCAATTCAAAATTTAAATTTCAAAAAAATGCGGCCGGTCTTTAATTTCCCAGTGCTTGCCAGGGACTCCGGTTACCGCCCGGAGTTCAAACCCTGTCTACATAGTAAAAGCAGCGATCAAAGTTGTTATTATAAAAGTTTAAAACATGTCGACATATCTCATAGGAAACTTGGGCTATGAGCGTATAATAGAGCAAAAATCAAATTGCAAATTGCACCATGCATAACCCCATGGATATGGAAGCATGACATGTGTTTTTATATCTTTACTAATATAAAAGGAGTTGGTGGTGACGTTGGTATGCCTCTCCTCTCCCATCTCTCTTTTTACCTCCCTAAAAAGTCTCCAACAAAAATTAACCACCTCCCAAACAAACAAATTCCACCTTCCTAAAAAATCTCTATAAAAAACATAAAAACAATCTCACAACAAAGATTGATTGGGCGCGATGAGGGAGCATAGGGCACAGTGTAGGCCTAGCACCTCGATGGAGGCGCGGCGTTAGCTTGGTCAGAGCACAACCGAATACAAATGCAAAGCCGAGGGTGTGAAGCAGATGATCCCAACGATGTCTACTCGATGTGCACTGATAATATTACCATAGGGCGGCACACACACAGTCCACCGCTATGCGTCTGAAACTGAACCCACATGATTTTGAGTTGTGTGAGATGTGCGTGTGTTGGTGGACTTAGATCAGCGCATATATATGTGTTTCTTGCTGCATGTGTCAGAGTAACATGTGTTAAGTGCTTGGACATGGTTTCTGTTGGTCTTTGCTTGTGTGTGGATTTATTGGAGGAGATGTCAGCGGCCTTGTATTTGCGGCGTGTGTTGGCAGCCTTGTACTTTGCTCCAAGATCATTAGTTGGTGAAAACAATCATAGATAACACAGAGAAAAGTTTATTTTTTATTTTGGGTGCTTGGGAAAATTCCCAGTGAGAAGTAAATCACATCAAAATACATTCCACACACATGTACATGTAGGTATACATACTATCTTTGCCCTCTAAAGTGCTTTGATATTTGTGCTATTATATCACAACGGCTAGAAGATGGGACGATGGTTTGAATTTGAATGTTTGCAACAATCTCGAGGCATATTTAAAGACGATGATAGTACATGCCCATATGTACAAGCGTAAAACCATTTTGATGGATTTTGATGGCAACGCTAGAATCCCATTCCACCGCATTGAAAGACAGCCCCACAAGACAAGTAATCATATATTTTTTGAGAAGTAATAGCATATATTGTCAAAAAATTTTGATAAGACAGGAAAAATGTTGAGAATAATTCTGAACATTCAGAAATCAGAAAGTGGGGAAAATGATAAACAGTCACAAAATTTATGAAATATAAACAAGAGAGTTTAAGGAGAACTTTTTTCATAATCTGCCCATGGGAAACTTAGGGCCCATTTGGATTGGAGGAAGTTTGGAGGAAACTAACTCCTAAGGTTTCTTCAAGGGTTCATGTATTTGAATCGTATGAATTGTGAACACGAAACCTCTGGAAAGTACGTAGTTTCCTTTGCAACAGATTTCACATGAAACTATACATTGGGTAAAACCTCTTTTTTTTTCTTTCCTTCGTGCAGGAGAGGCGAGGTGATGTCTCCATGCTTCAATCCCGTCATGCAACTGTAGCCACGTGAAGCCACTTCACACTACCGCCGTTGTGCTGCCATCACTACGGGTGTGTTTGGTTGGGTGCATAAGCTTAGGCCAGGCTCCTCAGGTGCAGAATCTTTTTTGTTTCGCTTGTTTGGATGGCTGCACGTATAAAGCAACCTGGCTGAGCAGATGCAAAAGATGCCTTCGGGCCAGGCTAGGCAGAAACGCCCAATTTCTCCGTTTCTCCAGATGCAGACTCTGCTAATGACGTTATTAAGAGGTGATCAATGCATATTAGGTAGTATTAGAGTGGATTAAAGTGGGTTAAGTTAAAATAAGGACTATTAGAATATATTAAGACAAAATTAAACCCATGCTAACATTTTCTTTCCACCATCTCTTACATCTACACTTACGATTAACGTCCTTATGCACCCAACCAAACAACATCTCAGCACTGCCTGGCTCAACAAAAATAGCCAACCAAACAACCCATATTGCATCAACACATCCTGGCTCGCTTCAGTCTGGATGATTCGTACGGACCAAGCTAGGGGTATGTAGGGAACCAAACACACCCTACGTGAAGCCACTGAGCCAGCCTCCTTGCATGCAATCGCCAGGTACCGTTCCCATTTGAGCCATGCCGCAGCGCGCTCCTTGTCTTCCATACTGTCCTCCATACGGTCCCTGTCTTCACTGTCGAGGAACCGTTGCTGACGAATCCAGTACGATCGATCACCTCGTAGACGGAAGTAGAATCGTACGCAAGTACACAATTATAAGAATAAAATTGACACAGCGAGACAAAAGGTGCAGGGATATTCTTCTGCTCTTTTCTTTATTTCTTCATCAAATACGTACAATTTATAAGGAGCCCCACATATATAGACTAAAAGACCCTGCTAGGGTTGGATGGGGCCGCCCACCCCATGGTCTAGTTGCTAGGCCAAGCCCACGGTTTTCCAACATCCTAATATGTTCATGCCTTGTCAAAACTTCACAAAAACCCAATAGGAAAATTGTGGAGAAAGAGTACATGATACACGTTCTGTTGTGTTGCACGAATTGCCTCATAAAAAACCTTAGCCGAGAATCTTCAGGAAAACTCGTCAAGGGAAAAAGAGTACAATCCACCCAATTTCATTTAATCTCTAGGATTTATTCTTTAGGTACTCGATCTTTGTGATCAAGTTTTAATAATGAGTTCGTGAAGATTCTCCCCCTGAGTTCTTCACTTCTCTAAGTCTCATCATTCCAATTCGATGCATGCACCTTTCAAAGTTAGATGCTGAAAGTGACTTAGTGAATAAATTAGCAGGATTTTCTCATAACTTAGTATGCAATACTTTAATTTCATTCATCTTTTGCAATTCATAAGCATAGAAGAACTTGGGGTTGATATGCTTTGTGAGATGACTCTTCACATAACCCATCTGCACTTGTGCAACACAAGCTACATTATCTTCACAGATAATAGTGGGAGTTTACGCGATATTCAATCCACACAACTACTAGATGCGATGAATCATCCATCGAAGTCAAGCACATTCTCGTGAGGCCTTGTATAATGCTATGATTTTCGAGTGGTTTGTCAAAGTCGATACAAGACTTTGCTTAGACGATTTTCATGAGATTGCAGTTCCACCACACAGGAATACATAGTATGTTTGTGACTTGGCTGTATGCGGGTCTGATAGGTACCAGGCATCTGCATAGCCAGTCATAGTTAGTTCTTGGTTCTTTCTGTAGAACAGACCAAGGTCTTTGCTTCTTTGGAGGTATCAGAAGATGTCCTTTATTCCCTATTAATGCCTTTTGGTAGGTTCTGCACTATACCTTGCTAATAGGTTTACGACAAATGCAATGTCCGGTCTAGTACAGTTTGCTAAATACACGAGTGCTCTTATTGCACTTAAGTACAGGAATTCTGATCCCAGGACTTCCTCTCCTCCTTCTCTACATCTGTACGGATCATTGTCTTACTGCAAAGATATCCCGACCACCGGCACTTTTGAAGGGTATGCTTTTTCAAAGTTGAACATTTCTAACACATTTTGAGTGTAGGCTGACTGATGCACTAATATCCTTTTAGGGAGATGCTCAAGCTATAAGCCTAGGCAATATTTGGTTTTACCCAAATCTTTCATTTCGAACTCCGACTCTAGGTAAGAGCTTGGTTTGTTAATATCTTCCAGGGTTTCGATGATATTCGGATCATCTATATACACTGAGATTATACAAAATCCATTATGGGATCGTTGTGTAAATACACAGGGATAATCCTCATTGTTCGTGTAGCCTTTCTTGCATAGAAAGTCGCTCAAGCGATTATACCACATCCTACTTGATTGCTTAAGTCCGTACAGTGATTTTATGAGTTTCACACTATACAGATTTCTATTTACTCTGTCTTGGTTCAAGACAGGGATACCTTTAGGTACCTTCATATAAATGTCTGAATCCAAGTTTTCACAAAAGTATGCAGTTACCATATCCATCAATTTTATTTCTAAATTCAAGTTCATTACCATTGAGATTAAATATCTAAAGATAACTCCGCTCGGGACTGGGGAATAGATTTCTTCATAATCAACTTCTGGACGTTAAGTGAAACCTTGTGCAACGAGCCTTGCTTTATATCTTACAACTTTATTATTTTCATTTCTCTTTCGAACAAATACCCACTTATGCCCTACGGGGTGCACATAAGGAGGCGTGCGGCTTACAGGCCCAAACACCTCTCTTTTATTCAGAGATAATAATTTAGTTTCTATTGCCTTCTTCCAATCTTCTTAATCTGATCTTTTCTTACATTCAGCAAGCGATGTAGGCTCTGGATCAACATTAATGATTGTGGCAATTTTCTTTGCAAAATAAATATCGACATTAACTGTTATCGTATTCATAGACTCTCCTGTGGTCACATAGTTTATAGCTATTTCTTCATAGAGCGATTCTTCTAATGCTTCTACTTGCTCACCACTACTTCCAATTACAGGGGCAAGTCCCTTTAGTTTTTCAGCTCCGATGTGTGCGCACAGATCTCTGCTTGCTTCTCCCTCAGTAGGAATGTTCAAATCCGGTATGCCTTTTTCTAAAGGTGTCATACTGGGGCCAGGTCTCAATTGGCTCCCCTTCTGGTTCTGAGGAACTTCGGTGATCGACTGTGTCAAGTCATTTTTATTATTTTTCACTAGGTGTCCCCAGTTACTTGGGATTCGAGGGGGCCAGAGTTCTCGTCCATTTCTGGGGCCTCTAGACGGGATTAGGGATACCTTGAACTTTCTTCGGTATTTCAACCCTCTCCGGTGCATTACGTGTAGGCACATGCGACTTGGTCACGCTATTCAAATCACTAAAGTGGTCAAGCAGTTGATTCGCTAATGCTTGCAAATCAATTATCTTCTGCTTCCTCTATTTGCTTCATTAGTGCGCGGGTCATGCGCATGGATTCCTGTGGCTTCCCATATAATTTTTCGATATTTTTATCAAGGGGTTGATTTCCTATCCCTAATGACGGGAAACTATCATGATCAAATATACTATCAGCGAATCGGGTAGCATGCAAATCTCTCGTCATAGGGTTCAAATACCTGATTATGGATGTTGTCTCATAACCAACGTATATCCCAGACTTTCAGAGAGGGCCCATTGCAGTACGCTATGGTGGGGGTATAGGTACATAAACTTTTCACCAAAATTTGCGAAGATGAGAAATTTTCGGTGCTGACCCTTACGCCAGTTGCATAGGTGAATGGATGTTATATGCCGATGGTCTAAAGTTGATGAGAGTTGCTGTATACAAGACTGCATGTCCCCAACATGTAGTTGATAAATTACAATTCTACAGAAGCGATCAGGCAATAAATTTAATTCTTTTAATTAATGCCTCTGCTAGTCTATTCTAGGTGTGGACATACGGTATAGAATGCTCAACTTTAATTCCCATTGTCATGCAATAATCATCAAATGCCTTCGAAGTAAATTCTTCGACGTCATCCATTCTGATGAACTTCACATGATGATCAGGGAAATTATTTTTAATTTTAATTATCTGCGAGATTAGCTTTGCAAAAGCATGGTTTCTCATAGACAATAAACATACGTACGACCATTTTGAGGAAGCATCAATGACCACCATAAAATATTTAAATGGCCCTGATAGGGGCTGTATAGGACCACAAATGTCTCCCTAGATACGTTCTAGGAATGCAGGGACTTCATCCTTCACTTTCAGAGCAGAATGTCTAGTAATTAATTTTCCAGTAGCACATGCGGGGCACACAAAATCTTCCCAATTCAGGAAATTCTTTACATCAATATTATGTCCATGTGAATTGTTAATTATATTTCTCATCATCCTAAGACCTAGGTGGCCTAATCAATCATGCCAGAGATAGAAAAGTTCAGAGCTTCTAAATATGGTTTTTCAGGGCAGTATAGGCTACGGGTGCCTTAATATTAGTGTAGTATAGTCCAATCTCATATGAAGGAAGTCGTTCTAATTCCCGTTTTTCACTGTCTTCACACTTTGTAATGAGCAGGTATTTCTTACCATACTCTTCTTCGGTCTTTATGTGGAAATCGTTAACGCGAATATCCTTGAAACTTAGGAGAGTTCTAGTCGATTCTGGGTACAACAAGGCTTCTTTAATGACCAAAGTTGTGCCCACTAGGAGTATAATTGTGGCCCTGCCTGAGCCTATTATACAAGCATCGCTGCCCACGATTGTCGTAAGACTACCAACTTGTTGATCGACTGAAAAAATTTCGTCTCTCTCAAGATGGTATTCGTTGTGCCGCTATCAGCTAAGCACACTTCCTCCATAGGGCGCCACACACGTTCTAATATAAAGTACTTTATTAATATGTAGTAGGAAGCAATCAACACATAAATAAAATACTTCAAACTTCAAAACATATCATGCAACCATCATCCAGGCCAAAGTATGACTTATTCCATCCACACACAAAATAAATGACATTTAAAGTCTAAGTGCATTTTGTGTACTAGATTGAATCCACCAAGAAGTTAGAGACTTCAGCTGCTATTTTCTCAGGGGTGACATGCTCTTCCTGGGAAATCATGGCGGCAGCTACTGCAATATCAGGGGGGTGCGGCTGCAAGAGTGGAGTCCACCTCCATCGGTGCAGGCACCTACTGTGAGTCCTGTCCCTCAACGAAGACAAAGTGGGTTTCATGCTGCCCTTTGTCGCCCTTCATCTTCTTGGCCTGAAAAGCATCCGCGACTAGTGCCCCCACTTGCCACACTTGTAGCAGGTTTGGTCTTCCTGACCACAGGGCTTGTTGTGCCGCTTTAGCTTGCTGGCCTTCTTTTCCCGTGGAGCATTTGGCTTGCCTTTCTTGGCTACGGCCTTGCTCTTCTGTAGGACCGGAAAGGCGACTAGAGGGGGGGTGGATAGATGCTTTCTCTATTTTTCTCCTCCATCAAACTCAACATTACTTTCACTCCAATAGCTATAAAAACTATGAAGATCTGTATACAGGCACAGCGGATGACCTGTGTTGAATCTGATCAAACCCCGAAGTAAAAGACCAAAAACAGCTCACATCAAAACCCAAGTAAAAAGTGTAGCAACTAATTGACAAAACTTAAAAGCAAGCAAATAATCAAAAGCTTTGATCGCTAGCAAGAAACAAATCACAAAAACTCTAGATCGTTTTTCTCCGGAGATACCGACTAGCAAATAATTAATCCTAAAATCAGAGCACACTACTAGAACATCATCCAGATTCTCGCCGGATCTGTTTTTTGTGCACGACGTCACATGCACTGCGTGTGCTACATCAACCCAAAACGAACAGAGCCGATACCACGCACGAAGAATCTGCGGCCGCGACGACAAAGATGTCTTTGAAATGAGCACGCCAACACACGCACTTCTCAAGATGTGCCGCTCAAACCAACAGAGCAGACAAGCAATAAACTAAACAGCAAGTTGCAGCCACTAGCAGGAACGGACAAACAGAGAAAGGTTTTTCTAGAGCTCCAGCAAATTAGAACGGCACAACACTAACTATCACTACAAATCAAACAGGAACCGGCCGCCGCCCAGATCCGGTTTTTGCGGGAAGTCTCCAGAGCGCCAAAACAGGGTTCCGATTTTCTCTGACAGCCGCCTAAAGCTCCTCGATTTTGGCTTGAGCGTCGCGCCCGAAGCTCAAGTTTCAAGAAGAGAACTGCACAAGATTTTGCAGGAGCTGCAAATGTTGCACCGAACCACACAAGAGCCAAGCAGACCAGCAAAAGAAAACAGATCCAAGAAACAAAACGAGATTACTACTGCCGCCTGATTTTTGGTCTACTGACGAGGCTCAACGCGCCGCCCAGGAGAAGAGAAGCCAAGCAATAAAGAAATTAACAAAATGGCAGCCAAGCACTTAATGCAAAGTCACATCATATAGGGGCTTATCCTCTTAAACGCAAAAGGCAAAATCGGCCATCACTGTAGCCGCCACCCACTCCAGATTTTCAAGGCAAGATCGCTTTTAGGGCTAACTGGCCAGCCGCCATACCGCTCTACAAGCACAGCCTCTGTTCTCCGGTGCCACCAGAACGAACCACAAGAAAGACGATAGAAAAGGCAATAAACAATTCCAAAAGCAAATAAGCAGGATCAACTCAATGAACCATCAAATCATTTCGGTTTACAAAACATAGCCAGACGCCGCTTTTGATCTATCGCTTTTTCCAAGGCTACAAGTTGCCATAAGACCCTATTCTCGCAGGAGACCGCCAAGAACTACTTTTCTGCAGGACACCACAGGGCGCCGCCAAAAGCTCTCATTTTTTGCACAGGAGAACAGACGAGGCGCCGCCATGGGCACTCATTTTCTCAGAGCAGTGGCCGCCGCCACACACGGTCCTCTTTTTCAGGGCAGCCCCTAACCCTAAAAACCTTCTAGAAGATTTATCCTAATGGGCTTCCGTTAAGGCCCAACAACAACGGAACACACACGCACGCAAATTAAAGCGCCGTCTTCAATTCTCTTGACTTAAACCACTTCCTTTGCGCCGTCCCGCGCCGTGGTTTAGCCAAAAGGTCACCAAGATGGTATTTGGTAAAATTACCAAAATACCCCTTCTCGATCTTTTCCGAAGACCGAGTCCAATCCTATTGAAGCAATTGCCTGCTTCACCACGTGTAGGTTGATCCAGCGGCTCTCATCGTGTCGGCAAATCTCTCCCATCCGGTTCCCACCGGACCACCTTGGCACTTGGACCGACCCCCGCACCACTTGATCAAACCAGTCATACCAAACTGCCCGTTCGGTCATCCTTGTCCATTCTGCGCCACACTTGAGTCACCTGACCTCACCCGGCATCCTTGATCGTTCTGGACCTCAGCTCTCCAAGCTTAGTCCCGATCCTCCTCGCCGTTGACCGTCGTTGACCTCCAAGCCACCTGGACAGCAATAGACAAGCAAACACGAATCCGGGAACAAGTTCTTCACAACTTGACCCACGTTAGTGAAAACATGCAATATGCAACACATATGCACTAGCCTATGAACTCAACCTATCCCAAAGCCAAATTTCCAAAAAAGCTAAAGATCAGCCTTTTAACTTTACCGAAAACGCGTGAAACTTCAAACCAAAAGCAACATTGCCAATTGTTTCATCATCCTAAGATCATGGGCATATCTCCATGATATCCACAATCTCCCCCTTGATGAACACATTGGCAATTTCTCAGAAAATGTAGTTTTGGAGTTTGAAAAGTAAAATACTTGCAGTTTTCGTGCAAAGGCACAACTTGGTCCAAATACAAGAAAAAGCAAAGGAAATGACCAAGCTGGCTCCAGAATAGCATAAGCAAGTGAGATAAGGCAAAAGAAAGCACAAAAGCTTTAATTTCCAAAGAAAAGCCAAAAATCTCACTTAGGTCCATATGAAAGAACAATTGTTCTATTTGACCTTTGATCATTGAGATGAAAAGCTCTAAAACAACATTTTTGACCAATATTTCTCCCCCTTTGACAATGGATTCATCAAGTGCATGGAAGAAGATTGAGCATGAATGTAATGAAATGGCTGCAATTTTTGTAATTTTTCATTTTTTTTAACTTGAGCAAAAGGAGCCATAAAGATTATCCATGAGGACTGTACAAGTATTACACCAAGCCATATTAAGTGAAGACACTATGTTCAATCATGGCAAAACATGTACAACAAAGCTAAGGTCAAAATAGCAATAATCTGAGATTAAATGAATCGACAACATGACAATGTGCTCAAGATCACAGTTTAACTAAAGGTATCCAAAAATGAGTCAGGCCATGTCTATAAACAAAATGGAGCTAGAAGCTAGAAAATGAGTCAATTTTGAGCATATTTAGATCAATTGTGAATCAATTTGATCAAGCATTTAGAATTTAGCAATTTGAGTACTTTGCTCAAAATGATTGGTTTTATCTTAGTAAAGCAAGTCCTGGACTAGGAGCCATCCACAACTGCCTTCTAAGCTTCAACCAATTGCCAATTTATTTTCTTAACATTGTGTTAGATCTCAAGCCTCACTACGACCATCCCAAGTAACAAAAGCTTAAGAGAATAATCTGGGTCATCCAAAACTCTCCCTGAGTTTATGCCTAGTACAATGGCAAGCCGTCTCATGAGAAAGAATTGGTGAGATCAGTTTTTTCGCACAGAAAAAGCTCATTTTTCATTTGCTTGACTTAAAAATTATCATAGCTCAAGTTACAACTCAAAATAAGTTCAAGACTCAATTAAGCCTATATGACATGGCATGAATCATGAGAGAATCACTAAAGCAAAACTAGTCACAAGATCCAACAAGTCATATTATGATTCAGTTTGCTCACAGATAATAAAGCTAGCATGGCAAAAGCTAAGCTATACATGAAAAGCTATAAAAGAAGTCTAGCAGACTAGCACAAGACATGGCAGGGTATAAAGCATGAAATCAAGTCATACAAGGATAATAATCAAAGCTCCACAAGGTTATATTACAATGCAAGTTGTTAAATTGTAAAATGCATTATGGTACAATGAATGCAAAAAGACTTAAAAGCCTAAAAATATCAAAAGGATCCAAAGAAAAATACCACTTGAAGATGGTATCAGAAAAGATCCAGAAAGAACCAACTCCCCCTCAAACCAACCCATAGGGATAAATTATCCCTAACTCGCTTCTCAAGGTGGCAAACCTTGTTGGGTCTAAAAGATTTGAGAGGATATCTGCCAATTGAGCCTTGGACTCCACAAAACTAGCACAAGGACTTCAAAGTCCACAAGATCTCTAGGGAAAGCAACTCAAAAAGCTCGGGAGCGAAACACCATCACTAAAAAGACCTACAGGCAACTCAAAAACCTGCTAAGGACCAGTGACTAGGAGACAAGCTCGACCTAGGCTGTGAGAAGAGTGCATCCTAGAAAACCAAGGGATAAGAAGAGTGTCTAGAAAAGACACGTGCTAGAACAGAGCCTCCTATCTACCCTAAACACAACAAGCCCAACACCTGACACAAAACAGATGCTATGCAAGGTAGACTAGGGATACTATACATAAATGAAAGGTATGGAAGCTCGAACCTGAGTCGCACTACTTGATAGTGAGATGTAGTCATGATGGATGAAGATCCATTCCTTGAAGCTCCAGAAGGTAGTTGCTCTCACCCATCATCCTCATCTCAAATTCCTTTGTCTCCAAGAAGTGATAGCCATCATTGAATGCACATATGAAGAAGAACCAACAGTTTGAAATCATGAATCACATGTTCTTCTCCTCAACTGAAAGACTACACCAAAGAGACAGAAAAGTCTATGCCTTGGTACTGGGTTAGTGAGACATTTTCTAGAGAAACAGTACCAAGACACACAACTAGCAAGGATAGCAGTAGATGAACCAAAACTCATGAAAGCATATAATCAACAATTTAAGACATGAGCATGGAGATAGACAAATCAATTGCAGCACATGCTATCCAAGATATGATAAAGCCAAAACTATCCTTAATCTACAATAAGGCATAGGAGCAAGCAAACAAGCACATAGCAAATCACACATCACATATACAGTCAAAGGTAAAGCATGCTAGTGAAAGCTATGGCAGAACTCGTGCATCCACAATTAACAGTAAGGCACAATAACCATGTAAGCATAGAGCATTTTAGAACAAATCATGAATAATATATGCTAACATGGATATCAAGTGAGCATGTGGATACATAAGACAAAAATCAACAAGAGCAAGATGATAAATGTATCAAATCAATACAAGCTCTTGAAGACAAAACCAAGCTTATACATCTATGGAAATAATAAACAACAGTCTAATACACGGATACATAAGCAAGAATCAACATGAGCAAGATAATAAGGATACAAGACAGCACAAGCTCATGATGACAAGACCAAGCTCATACACCCATGGAAATTAAGAACAACAATATGACACATGGATATATAAGCAAGATAAAAGCATGATGAAAGATATCAAAAGAGTATCACATGCCAATATGGTACAAGTGAGCACAACGAACAAGCACAACATGCCAAGTATGAATGATCATGAAGATAAGGGCATGAAGGTAACAGATAGCTCACAATGCCCTTGGCTGTCATGGTCCTAGTAAAAACATCTCCAAATGTGATCTACTCGTTGTCGGATGCACGCGTGAGAGAGGAGAACCATCTAGAATCTCCAGTCATGTGTCGAGAACATCCAGAGACAATCAAGCCATATGTCCTCCTTCCTCGCACGACGGACCTACAGGGCATAAGCAGGAAACATATGTGCCTCGGTACTGGGGTTAGTGATAAGAGACTTTGGAATCCAGTACTGAGCCACACGATGTTTAGGAATAGCAGAAGAAGCAGCAGTAAAATGGTTAGGAACAAAATCATAAGAATGCACACGAGAACCACCTAGACCTCTCCGAATCGACCTACCAAAAGGTCGGTACTCCCCCTGTCTAGATGCTACCCGTGGTCTCTCCTCATGATATCCTAAACCAGAACGCCGCCAAAACATGTGAAGACGTAGATCATGAAAGCACATGCCTCTTGGAGGCCATCGTTGAGGTTGAGAACCATCAAGTGTCCCGATCATGTGATGAAGCAAAAGATCAGAATCTTTAAGTCCATGTTCTCCAACCCGTGTTCTTGGTACCTACACATGAGAAAGGCAAGGTGTCCGAGTCTTGGGTCCTGAAGGGTTAGAGAGCGAATGCTTGGGAACCCAAACCTTGGACACACCACCACTAGAGGCAGTCGAACCATTATGTGAGTTAGCATGATGCAAAAGATGGTCCATGCAAGAAGATCCAACACCATCCTTGGAGGCACACCGCGAGTGGACAACTCGAAGAGGAAAACGAGATCCATCTCTAGAAAAGCGGCGATGGCCTTGCTTGAAAGCACCAAGATGAGAACCAACAGACGCATCAAAAGAACTCACACAACCATGCCGTGGGTGTGTATCTCGATGAACAAAACGAGGTCCACCTCTTGGACAACGGCGGAAATCCTGCCTCGGGGCAGCTCGTGGACCAAAACCAAAACTATGCAAACCATGTCCACGGTGCTGTCCGACACCACTAGAAAAGGTGTCAAAGAAGCCATCAACAAATCGAGTCTTCGTGCTAAGATCTTTAGTGTGCATGTCATGAGAGAGACTATGCCCACTAGGAGACTTGGAAGCATGAGCTCGACGGAAATATTTTGCAGGCCGAAAGCAGAAATCCACATGATGTCCATTCTTCCCACAAAATGAGCAATGGTGTAAAGGTCTACTAGTAGACACGGTCCGAGAGGACGAAGCACCATTGTCGCTCAAAGAAGATATCCTGGAAGAATCAACATCATGACTCATCCTCGTACTGGCACTAGTACCACACATGCCATGAGAAAGACTATGTGTGTTCCTAGAGGTACGACGACGCACTCGACGCTCAAGTTTTAAACGGCGAAAGCAAAACTCGAAAGTGTGTCTATTTTGCTTACAAAAGGTGCAATGGTACTTTCTTTTTGAAGATGTAGTACCATTTGAAGAAGAAACACCCTTATCCTTTGAAATCCTTTGGACAACACAAGAAGAGTTCGAAAGAGTCGAACTCACCAAAGAAGAGCTATATAAAGCGATGGCACAAAAACCAACATCAGGTGACTCACATTTAGCACGAAAAGACTCCAACTGCGAGTGCAAAGAAGCAAAAGAAATCTTAAGAATATCAATCTCGGAGTGAAGGCAAATACAAGAGTCACATGACTTGGTGCTCATATCATCGCGCAAAGAACTCAACCTCGCTCTTCAAAGAAATGCAAGATGTGCAAGAAATTAATGATGCTTTCAATTAAGCATGTAGTTCAAAGCATCAATTTCAGTTTCTAAACAAGCACAATTCTTGCAAGAGACTAAACTATTCTTAAGCAATTTTTCATGTTCTAAGCACATGCTACAAGACCTAGATTCAATTTCAATAATCTCAGCCCTAGCATTCTCTAATTGCTCAAGGTGCATGGAATTAGTCAATTTCAACTTTTCAATTTCAGCAAGCATGCCTACACAAGATTCACAATCATTTCTAGCCATAGATCTAAGATTGCCTATTTCTAACTTAGCATTATCAAGCTCATTATGTAAGGCAACACAAGAATCACATGGCATAGAAGCATTTAATTTCAAATTTTCATTTTCAGATTTTAGGCATGCAAAAGAATTGTTCAAGTTCTCCATGTCTACAAGCAATAAATCATAAGCATTCATGGAGGTTTTTAATTCGGAGAGCTCATGAGATAAATCACCCTTCTCTTTTTCTAACAATTTTACTTTCTTCCTAAGAGCAAGCAGTTTAAGATCATATGAATATAAGACATTTACAAGTTTTTCTTTGCTCACCTTGCTTAGCTCGAGTGGAGGATCGTCCTCGGAAGAGTCATCACTGTCATCCTCAAAATGCTCTTCATCTTGCTCATCCTCAAAAGCTACTGTGCATATGCCACTGGGCTTCTTCTCCTCAGGCTCTAAAAATGACTTATCCTTGAAACTAGGACAATCAAAACAAAAGGATTCGCCACAAATATCACAGGAGAAATCCTCCTCAATCGACATTATACTTATCACACGTTCAAATATCTTGTTACGATGGACATCGGCAAAAGAACCACGACAAGATGCAAAGAAGCGCTCACAAGTCTTCATATTTGTCGCCATGGCTCCAAAGACCGGTTAAGATCTATGAGAAGAGCTAATCGGGCTCTGATACCAATTGTAGGACCAGAAAGGCGACTAGAGGGGGGGGTGAATAGATGCTTTCTCTATTTTTCTCCTCCATCAAACTCAACATTACTTTCACTCCAATAGCTATAAAAACTATGAAGATCTGTATACAGGCACAGCGGATGACCTGTGTTGAATCTGATCAAACCCCGAAGTAAAAGACCAAAAACAGCTCACATCAAAACCCAAGTAAAAAGTGTAGCAGCTAATTGACAAAACTTAAAAGCAAGCAAATAATCAAAAGCTTTGACTGCTAGCAAGAAACAAATCACAAAAACTCTAGATCGTTTTTCTCCAGGAGATACCAGACTAGCAAATAATTAATCCTAAAACTGTAGCACACTACTAGAACATCATCCAGATTCTAACGGATCCTGTTTTTGTGCACGGCGTCACATGCACTGCGTGTGCTACATCAACCCAAAACGAACAGAGCCGATACCACGCACAGAAGAACTGCAGCCGCCGCACGCACAGCATGCTGAAATGAGCACGCCAACACACGCACTTCTCAAGATGTGCCGCTCAAACCAACAGAGCAGACAAGCAATAAACTAAACAGCAAGTTGCAGCCACTAGCAGGAACGGACAAACAGAGAAAGGTTTTTCTAGAGCTCCAGCAAATTAGAACGGCACAACACTAACTATCACTACAAATCAAACAGGAACCGGCCGCCGCCCAGATCCGGTTTTTGCGGGAAGTCTCCAGAGCGCCAAAACAGGGTTCCGATTTTTCTACGGCACAGGCCGCCCAAAGCTCCTGATTTTTGGCTTCAGGGCGTCGCCGCCCAGGCTCAAGTTTCTGCAGCAGAGAACCGGCACAAGATTTTGCAGGAGCTGCAAATGTTGCACCGAACCACACAAGAGCCAAGCAGACCAGCAAAAGAAAACAGATCCAAGAAACAAAACGAGATTACTACTGCCGCCTGATTTTTGGTCTACTGACGAGGCTCAACGCGCCGCCCAGGAGAAGAGAAGCCAAGCAATAAAGAAATTAACAAAATGGCAGCCAAGCACTTAATGCAAAGTCACATCATATAGGGGCTTATCCTCTTAAACGCAAAAGGCAAAATCGGCCATCACTGTAGCCGCCACCCACTCCAGATTTTCAAGGCAAGATCGTCATTTAGGGCTAACGGCCGCCGCCAACGGCTCTACAAGCACAAATTTCCTGTTTCTCCAAATGCCAGAACGAACCACAAGAAAGACGATAGAAAAGGCAATAAACAATTCCAAAAGCAAATAAGCAGGATCAACTCAATGAACCATCAAATCATTTCGGTTTACAAAACATAGCCAGACGCCGTCGCTTTGATCTATCAGTTTTTCCAGTGGCTACAAGTTGCCATAAGACCCCTATTCCTGCAGGAGACCGCCAAGAACTACTTTTCTGCAGGACACCACAGGGCGCCGCCAAAAGCTCTCACTTTTTGCACAGGAGAACAGACGAGGCGCCGCCATGGGCACTCATTTTCTCAGAGCAGTGGCCGTCGCCACGCACGGTCCTCTTTTTCAGGGCAGCCCCTAACCCTAAAAACCTTCTAGAAGATTTACCCTAATGGGCTTCCGTTAAGGCCCAACAACAACGGAACACACACGCACGCAAATTAAAGCACCGTCTTCAGTTCTCTTGACTGAAACCACTTCCTTTGCACCGTCCCGTGCCGTGGTTTAGCCAAAAGGTCACCAAGATGGTATTTGGTAAAATTACCAAAATACCCCTTCTCGATCTTTTCCGAAGACCAAGTCCAATCCTATTGAAGCAATTGCCTGCTTCGCCACGTGTAGGTTGATCCAGCGGCTCTCATCGTGTCGGCAAGTCTCTCCCATCCGGTTCCCATCGGACCACCTTGGCACTTGGACCGACCCCCGCACTGTTTGATCAAACCAGTCACACTGAACTGCCCGTTCGGTCATCCTTGTCCATTCTGCACCACACTTGAGTTACCTGACCTCACCCAGCATCCTTGATCGTTCTGGACCTCAGCTCTCCAAGCTTAGTCCCGATCCTCCTCGCCGTTGACCGTCGTTGACCTCCAAGCCAGCTGCACAGCAATAGACAAGCAAACACGAATCCGGGAACAAGTTCTTCACAACTTGACCCACGTTAGTGAAAACATGCAATATGCAACACATATGCACTAGCCTATGAACTCAACATATCCCAAAGCCATTTCCAAAAAAGCTAAAGATCAACCTTTTAACTTTACCGAAAACGCGTGAAACTTCAAACCAAAAGCAACATTGCCAATTGTTTCATCATCCCAAGATCATGGGCATATCTCCATGATATCCACATCTTCCTTCCCCTTTGCTTCATTATAGGCTTCTGCACCTTGAAGCTCCCAGCGTTGGCCTCACGACCAGCGGAGCTCCCAGGTGGCTGGGCGACGAAATTCTTGCGGAGAATGTCATCTTGAGCCTCTGCAACCTGCATAATATCAATCAATTTGGCATACTCCTTGTAGCCGACTTGATGATGGTTTTGCGCAGACTGCACTGCACTAGGGTGGAAGGTGGAGAGTGTCTTCTCAATCGTTTTCTCATGTATGACTTGCCTGCCACAGAGTTGAAGATTGGTACATATCCTATGCAAGGCAGAATTGTACTCTCCCATGGTCTTGAAGTCAGCAAACCTCAGTCGAATCCATTCCAACTCTGCCTAAGGAAGAATGATGTACTTTAGCTTCTCGAACTGCTTCTTCAGTGAAGTCCACAAGGCTAACGCACTTTTCTTTGCCATGTACTCACTCTTGAGTGTGAGGCAGAGGTGGTGCCTGACAAAATGAAGTGCCTAATCATTTTCTTCAGGGGTGGATTTGGCATCCTTCGATGCACCAATCCAAATGGCAGCACGTAGCATCTTGGCTCCAAGTACAATCTTGATGTCAGAAGCCCAAGTCAAGTAGTTTTGGCCGTGTTGGGCCAGCTCCTCGAACTCCCGGTTCATAATGCCTGTCATCTACATGTGCATGCAAGAAATACATAAATTTACAAGAGGTAAAAAGCATGAAATAAATTGGATAATGGTACAAACTACTCTCGTAATGTGCCAGAATTTTCTACACATTTTTCTATAATTTTACTGCTAGTTTCAGCGATCAAAGGCAATTTAAGCAATTACGATTAATCAAAATAGTAAATAAATACAGAAAAGCATAGAAAATAATAACAATAGTACTAAACATGCTTCAAATGCTAAAACCAATTCAAAATTTGAATTCCTGAGGCCCTTTTATACTGGAATATGAATTTTTGGTGAATTCTGTAATTTAAGAGTGCTAATTCGTTAAATTTAAATTTTGAGAATTTTTTCGTGTAATTTTCTAAATTCTGTGGTTTTTTTAAAATTTTTTGCAACATATCCCATGTCTTAGATATGCTTGGTCTGCTCGCTTTGGGCCCAATGATCGCCATGCCCACCATTAAATCTTGTGGCTAGGGTTAAAACCTGCTACTGAGTCAAGGGGTGTGGCTCATTGCAGTGGCGATGGGCGCTACCGGTGCAAATGTCGTAAGGTCCATATGCCTCCCATCGAGGCGGCAAGGTATATGCTAGGTCCCGTCACACACTCGCCTAAGTGTAACATACCAAATTTGGGCTTATGTTTCAAATGTATAAAAATGTGAACTTTTTAAAAGTTTTTGATGCATTCATTTCTCTTTCAATTTTGCTGAATTTTCATTCAAGGTTTTGATTGATTTTAAAACCTAAACATCAAATTTTGGAAACATAAACCTAATGGATAAATAAAAAAAAAAGTGAAATGAAAGTTGATAATTAAAAATCAAAACTTAGCATAATTATACTGAATATAAAATGGGAAATTAATTCAAGCATGTTTTGGAAATTCTCCTCAAATGAAATTATAAAAGTAAGTGCAAACAGAAGCTTGAAATAATTTTAGGGAAACATATAATACAAACAAAACCCTAGAAAATTTACACAATAATCTTCTCTATGTCCTTATCCTCCCCTAAAATTTTTATATATTTTGGAGCTTAGAAACTATGTCTAAAAATTCGCAAAACCCTCAGCCATTTTCTAAAATATGAAAACCTAAACTAACTTACCTCTCCCACTAACCAGCGGGCCCACTCGCAAGGGTCTTCTTCCACGTAGTGCCAGAGCTTGTGCCAGCTTGCTGAGCGCCATGGCCATGCATCCTTGCGCCTTGCCGTACAATGACCGCTTCTGTGTTTTACCGTCACCTACGCTCCCATGCCCATGCCGCCCCATCATTTCACCCATCGCTCAGGCTCACTCGGGTCGCATCCACGCGCTGCGCCCATGCTGTGCTACCATCGTCGAGCACATCGCCTCCCCTCTACTTAAGCCGTGCCCGGTCTCCTCTCTGTCCTCTTGCCTTCTCCCTGCTACTCCCTCTCCATTCCTCTTTTCTATAGGTTCAAACCGAGCTGCAAGCTCAAGCTCCATTGTCGGTCGCTAGCACCGCCATCACCACCTCGCCATTTCGGCCGATGTAGTGATCCCCTTCCACTTCTCTTCGCGTCAAAATGTGTTCCAAGATAGGAGGCTTCAATCCTCTCAAACAACTTTGTTCTTCTTCCTCAGGCACTCACCGATAGACTCGTCTTCCCCATTTTCACCCGAGTTGCCGCCACCGTCGCCATCGTCGCCCTGACATGCGCTGTGTCAGTTCCTCGCACCTAGAGCGTCACCTCGGATCCCTCATGCTTCCCCAACCCTCGAGCGGAGCTCCCCTTCACCCGAGCGTCGCCGCCACAGAGGACCTCCCCGCGCCACCATCGCCTCACGTCATCAGCCCGCCTTGGATCACCTCCTCCTCCGCCGATTGGCTAGGTGAGTCCCCCGTACCCTGTCGGTGCTTGTGCTCCCCCTAGTTCTCCCTCTCTTCCATCCTTGCGCTGCCGACCCTATCTCCCTCCATGGCCGGCCATCGCATGACCTCACCGTGCTGCCACAGAGCCACGCGAGCCTCAACACCACCACCCACAGGGTCACACTTCCTCCCTGCCCATTTGGCCACTCACCAGCCATTGCAGCCATCACAAGGCGACAAGCGCAGCGAGAAAGCACCCGAGAGCCTCCTCTGTTGTCTAAAGCCGACCGCAACTGTAGCGGCGCAGTTAACACCCCAAATGATGAGGATACCGACCTTAAGGATGCAACCATCGCTCGACTGGCCGACCGTGATCCTCTACTTCAACAACATCCTCTCCAATAGGACTTTCGGCTACTGCAACACCATATTACCCAATTGGATCGCACTACGTCTACATACCATGGTACTATGTTTACATGCCATGGTGCTACTGCATGTGCCAATCAGAGTTCAAGCCGGATACATTTTGGTCGATCGCTTCGAATCAGCCCGACAAAGACTGACTTCAAACGCCCATAACTTTCACATACGGGTCCGTTGGAGGTCCACAAGTACTTGATGGAAAGCTGATTTCGTCCTCTTTCCAACGAATCTGGCCTCACCTCCAAATTCATTTAGGACTGATCGCAATCATCAAAAGAAGGCGCCATATCACTTGTTTGGGCCAAATTGGGCTTTGTAATCATACTGAACTTGGCCCATCTGCCGGCGGCCCACCCGGGGCACGGTTACTGTTCACGTGGTTACTGTTCACGTGAACAGTCACCCACGACCTTTAGTACCACCCCACTAGTTCTTTTCCATGTGTGGCTCCCCTTCCCCTATATAAGGAGGCCGCACCCCTTTAGTTTTCCTTGGGTTTTTCTTAAGAGTTTATTCTGCTTAACAGTCTCGCCGCACGTTCGGTTGAGGAACCCCAACTTTATGAGCTTAAAGATTTATTCGCAATATAATTAAAGATTGCATCTTCTACTCTCTTGCTTGTGTTCTCGATTCGCTTGTAGGAGATAGCCTTCTTGGCGAGGTCAACTGCTGTTAAACGCGGCTGATAACCAACTGAGCAAAGGATGTAGTGATTGCGTAGGGTTCGATCTGTTTTGGCCTGAGCCTTTGATCATCAACGCCGAAGTTCTCCACAATCGACTTATCAAGATTTTCAAAGATCGCCACCGCCACATCGCTTGGTATCAGAGCAAAGGTTGCCCGTTAGATAATCACAAATTTCCCCTTTTAGATTAGTTTATGCCATCGTCCTAAAACCCTAGAAAATTAGCCCCACAAAAATATTTGTTCATTGTGTTCTTCCGCTGTCCCATCACCCTTTGAGCCATTGCAATTTTTTCTTTTAATTTGCGTTGTTGAATTGTCGTTGCATCGTCGAGTCTTTGTGCTGGTTTCTTGTCTAGATTGATCTAGCTTTAGGTTTCTTGTCGATCGCCTAGTCTGTCAAGAGAGACGGAAAACAAAAAATAGCAGATTCGCTTGGTCGCTTCCATCGCTAAACTACATTGGCGCAGGATCATACACAAAGCTCACGGCAAGCAAGAAAAAAAAAGCAGGTTTGGCCACAACCGCAGCACGCTCCAGTCGCCGCCCGCCGCCGACAGCGTTTCGGCGTGGAAAGGCTCATACAACAAGCGGCAGACCGGATCCAGCTTGCCCTTTACCGCCACAGGCGCCGCTTCCGCCAGACGCACCGCCGCTTTGACCGCCGCTTTAGGTCGCCACAAGACGGGCCGCTTGACCGCCGCTTGGTCCACTGCAGCTGAAAGCAGCCGTCTGCCTGCTTTCGCTGCCTCGGACTTCGCCCGCGCCTGTCCCTCGCCTTTGAGTCGCTGCTGTCTCCACCAGCCGCACCACCTCCACAGTGCTCGCGCTGCTTGCACTTCTCCTCGTCAGAGCCAACCGTGCCGCCGCCTCCTCTGCAAGGCCTGAGCCAAGACGCCTCGCCTCCGCCACCTCCGGCCACCACCACCGCCATCCGAGTCACCGCCAGAGAGCAAATTGAACTGAAGTTTTTGCTTTTCGGTTTCTTCAAGAGGTTTCCAGATAGCTCCTGAGGATTAAAAGGAAAAAAAAGAAAAAGAAAAAGGAAAACAGAGAAGAAAAAAAAACAGAGAAGAAAAAAAGGAAAAGAGACAGAAGAGAAAAAAATCAGAGCTGTCTCTTTGTTCATGTTGTAAGAATAATTCATCTATCACACTGACGGGGCCCGCCTCTCAGAAGACTCGCATACAGATCACATAAATGCTGTTATACTCATAAAAGACTGTAATACCCCTCATTTGTACTCATAGGGTAGTTATCCCCAAAGGGGTATTCTGGTCATTTGTACAGGCTTGGAAGCCTATAAATACCCCATGTATCCCTCCTTTCAAGAGGAAGAGCTCTCTTGAGCAATAAAGCAACCTATTAAAATTGGTGAGCCCTCGGGGGCTCCCTCTCCGGAGGTAACCCCCCGTTGGCTCACCGACAGGAGTAGGGCGGTCCTCTCGACCAACTCAGATAAATCCTCGTGTCAATTTTACCCTCAGGATCGATGGCTCGCCGACGGCCGACGCCCACCCCCTCACTGTGTTTGGTTTTTACACCTACAACATTGGCGCCGTCCCGGGGAAGTAGCTAACCGATGAAAGGCTATGTCTCATACCAAAAATACTATAAGTCCACGAAACCTCCTCCGCCTCGGCGGGCGATGATCTCGTGGACGACCCATCCGCTTCTTTGAAGGAGCCCTAGCCGAGCACCCTCATCGGAGATCGGCCATCCACCTCGGATGGCAACGCCCCACATGCCCCGGGCTCCCACGCAGCGCCCTCCTCCCTGCGCGGTCAATGCGAGGCCCAGCCAAGGGCAAACAGCTCAAGACACCCTCGAGCTGTAGGCTAAGGATTCTGAGGCCAACCATCACTCTCAGGACGCATGACGTCCATGCGGCGTGAGCGATGAAGGCTCACTACGGGGGCTACCCCCTAATGTGCTACTGTTAGGGGACAGTCCTGACATATAAATCTCGTATGGGCTCTCAAGACACTTTCTCTCCAAGAGATTTCACCCTCGTGGTGCGTAGGGCGTACGACCTCTGCGGTCTCCCCTAACAAAAGTCCATGGTGTCTTGGGCGTCCGTCACCTCCACCATGGCGGCTCGTGTCCTACTGGCCCTAGGGCATGAGCGACCACCCTCGTGGTGCGTAGGGCGTACGACCTCCGCGGTCTCCCCTAACAAAAGTCCATGGTGGCTTGGGCGTCCATCGCCTCCACCATGGCGGTTCAGGTCCCATCGCCCTAGGGCATGAGCAACCACCCTCGTGGTGCGAGGGCGACGACCTCCGCGGTCTCCCTAATAAAGTCCATGGTGGCTTGGGCGTCCGCTGCCTCCACCATGGCGTCAGGTCCCATCGCCTTAGGGCATGAGCGACCACCCTCGTGGTGCGAGGGGGCGCACGACCTCCGCGGTCTCCCTAACAAAAGTCTATGGTGGCTTAGGCGTCCGTCGCCTCCACCATGGCGGTTCGTGTCCGACTGGCCCTAGGGCATGAGCGACCACCCTCGTGGTGCGTAGGGCGTACGACCTCCGCGGTCTCCCCTAACAAAAGTTCATGGTGGCTTGGGCGTCCGTCACCTCCACCATAGCGGTTCGTGTCCTACTGGCCCTAGGGCATGAGCGACCACCCTCGTGATGCATAAGGCGTACGACCTCCGCGGTCTCCCCTAGCAAAAGTCCATGGTGTCTTGGGCGTCCGTCACCTCCACCATGGTGGCTCATGTCCTACTAGACCTAGGGCATGAGTGACAACTTTGGTCCAGTACCAAGTTGATGGATGTGCTGAGAACTCGTCCCCCTTAGACTCCAGGCCACGCACCGAACGACCTCCGGGTCCCCGTGTGCCTAGCTACATTGCTTCGGAAGGGTTAACCATTCTCATGCATTCCCGATCATCACAAAAAACCCACCAACAAGGTAAAGGGGCTCCATCGCCCTCATAGTCCGGTGCCCCACGATTTAGCCTCGTGGGTGGCACCGGTGTACCCGTGATTTACTGTCAGGGGCACACGTCCAAGGTGCCCATGAGTTAGCCTCATGGACACCTCCAAGTCCACTGGGGGGCTACCACCCCTAGTGGCCATTCGGTGCTCCACAGCTTAGCCTCGTGGATGCCTCTCCAATGTGCCTATGACTTAGTGTTATGGGCTCACCTTCAAGATACACATGAGTTAGCCTCATGGATGCCTCCAAGTCCACTGGGGGGCTACTACCCCTGTGGGTCATTCGGTGCCCCACGACTTAGCTTTGCGGCCACCCCTCTGATATGTCCATGACGCAGTCTCATAGCTCGAATCATCTACCGTCGACCTGGCTCGAATATTGATCAAGGACTATCATGCTCGCATAAGGCTATCACCTCGGAGATCTTAATATCTAAAGTGATGGGACTCTACTTGTCCCATGGCAACGACTTCGATCAATGCTCATGTCAAACGAATGTTATCTTGCTACAAGAAATAAGTGTTGATCATTCTCTCTTTCCTGCAGAGACGCTCGTGTTATCTATCTGTCCCTGCAACGTTTCCAGCTCGAACTGCAACGATTTTGAGGAGTTCTACTTCGATAACTCATCAAGCTGCGGAGCAAGCGGAGGACAACTTCACCTACACGAGCTTCTCTCCAACACGCCGTCGGCCTCGAAGGCTATGCCTCGGCTCGGCGGCCTCGCGTCTAAGACTTCGCCTACATAGGCTTCATTTCGACGCACCGCCGGCCTCATAGGCTATGCCTCGGCTCGGCGGCCTCCCAAGACTTCGCCTTACATAGGCTTGCTTGACGCACCACCGGCCTCGGGCTATGCCTCGGCTCGGCTGGCCTCGCATCAAGAGTTCGCTTACTTAGGCTTCGCCGACGCACCGCCGCCTCGAGGCTATGCCTCGGCCGACGGCCTCGTGGTCCAAGACTTTGCCTACATAGGCTTCGCTGACGACCGCCGCCTCGAAGGTTATGCCTCGCTTTCACGGCCTCAGAGTTCAAGAATCTCGCCACATAGGCTTCACTTCGACAAGATCGCCTCACCTCAAAGGCTATGCTTCGCTCGACAATTTTATGTCCACGACTTCGTTTACACAAAGCCATACGATGCGCCGCCGCCTAGAAGGTCAGGCTTTGTGGGCCGGTCTTGCGTCCATGACTTTGCTCAAGACAGTTTCGCTCGGATGCACCCCCGCCTCGAGGGTTGTGCCTCGGTGGGTGCCTCAAAGATTCAAGATTTCATCTTCGTGGATGGAGCAACAAAACCACCCCACACGAAGGCCAACGAGAAGCGCCAATTTAGTACCGCCTCACGTGGAGCACTCACACGATATGGAGTACAAAATAAGCTTAAGTCTTTGGGCACCCACGCATCTACCAAGCCAAAATTGGCTAAGTCACGGTGCCCTTAAGATATTCTCACTCGTGCTCACACAGACCGAAGTCGAATTTGGCAAAGTCTCGAGTGCCTCAGATTCCCATCAACCGAATTTGGCCAAGTCTTTGGCCAAGGATATTCATCAACAAGATACAAGACCTCAAGATTTTCTTTGCCCCTGTGTCCTTGCAGCACCCAAGGCAGGGGCTAGTGTTGAGTAATCCTACCACTGCTCTCCAAGACGAGCCCCACCTTGGGGCACCTACGCGATGACTTTGTGTAACCACCGAGGGCCGCCGCCAGGCTGCCGTCGACATCGCCATCACGCATGCCCTCATGCTCGGCCCTCATGCACCTCACGTGCCCTTGCATGCCTTCGCTTTGCCTCACACCAAGATTCTCAAAAACCTCGTGTCCGAGGCCTCAGAAAACCCTCGCGCCGAGGATTCTCAGAAACCCTCGTGCCCGAGGCCTTGCAAAACCTCACGACGAGGCTCAGAAACCTCGCGCCCGAGGCCTCAAGAAACCTCACGCCCGAGGCCTGCCAAATCTCAAGACGAGGCCTCGCAGAAACCTCGCGCCCGAGGACTTCAGAAACCCGCGCCTGAGGCCTCAGAAACCTCGCGCCTGAGGCCTTCAGAAACCTCGCTACCGAGGACTTCGCAAAACCCTCGCGATCGAGGCCTCAGAAACCATCGCGCCCGAGGCCTTTGCTAAACCTCGTGCCCGAGGCCTTCAGAAACTCTTGACGCACTGCCCTCTCGAGGCTTGCCTCACGCACCTGCGTGCCTCGCTCCCGAGGCTTATTGTTCACCGTTAAAAAGCAAACAAAAGTTACACACAAACGACTAGATAATGGCCTCCAAGGCTTCCAGCTGCAAGCTAACACATACACACAGGCAAAACACATCCGCGATCACTGTTTATACACAAGAAAAAGAATTATGCATCAACGGAGACAGTGGCATTTCGTCAAACAGGTGGCGTGCACCGCCGAAACAGGAATGGGAACGACCTGATGCCGCTGGCCCAGGCCCAACGCCGACCGCTGCTGCCGCGGTTGCAGCACGCCGCACTCGCACCTCCGAGAAGCACGCTCGCACTCAAAGCCGCCATCGCCCTCGCTGCCGCTTCCGCGCCGCCTCCGGTAGCTACCGCCAGGATAACCGCTCATACGCCGCTCACAGGCTACCGTGTGTTGCCGCCCATGCAAGCAAGACCACCGAGTAACGCTTTGGTCACAAGCTTCTTCCTAGGCGTTTTGACTCGTCGCCGTCCAAGTCGCCGAAACTCGCCACGCTTCTTCCACTCGCCAGCCGGAGCCACCTCGCGTCGCCCTTCAAGAGCATCTCTGGCTTTGAGAGGAAAGGCAAACAAACGCTTCGCGAACGAACGCCAATACCGGCAACAGGTAAAGAAGGCCGGCAGATGGATGCCCGACACCCGCGTCTGCAATCCTTCATGCGGCTCAAGGGCGGACTTCAACGCCCGATGCCCCGCAAGCAGCCTCGCGACAACATCTCATGACAAAACAGAAGAAGAGTAAGCAAGAACTCAGGAACCCAGCAAATTAACCTTGGGCTCACCTTGCTCAAAGCTCGTCGCCACCTCCTCGTTTTCCTGTTTGCGAGCAATTTTCAACCAATGATGGTTCAACCAATGATGTACATACTAAGGAGGTGGACGAAGTGTGCAAAGGATGAGCAGCCACCCATTAGACATGGATTGCCCAGTGCCCTACGCCCTTGCACTCGCGTGCCCTGCCAAAGCCGAGTGCCCGCGCTTGGCACCTCAGCCTCCGCGCCGCTGGCTTGCCATTTCATCGAAAGCACCTTGTCTACATCTCGCTCCTAGCCAAGCATGGGTGCGCAGCGCAGGGCAGGGGCGCAGGGTGAGCCGGGCGGCCACGCCGCCGAGCAGAGGCGGCGGAGCGCTCGCGCGCACACCAGCCGAGGAAGAGGCGGCGCGGAGGCGCCTCAGCGCCACGCCGAGCCATGCCGAGGCAGCCCAGAGCTGCCTCCTGGCGCCACATCGACCGAGTTGGAGGCGGTGCCGGAGGTGCCCCGCGGCACACCGCCGAGGAAGAGGCGGCGTGGAGGCGCCTGGCGGCCACGCCGAGCCATGTTTGAGGCGGCACGAGAGTCGGCCCTGGCGGCCACACTGGACCGACGGCCATGCCGAAATAAACCGAGGCGCACCAGAGGAGATGCCGACGAGGCCTGCTCAATGCCTGCCGGCCAAAACCAAGTAGTAGAATGGGGATGCCGCCCGGGAGAAGAAACGAGCAAAAAGAAGAAAGAAAGTAGAGAAAGGAGGAGGAAGCACCAAGAAAAAATCCCCAGGAGCTCCATCGGCCGGGGCAAAGAAATAGAATGGGGAATCCTTGTGGCTTTGATGGAAGAAGCCTCTAGCCTTATTTCACGAGAGGACAAAGCTCTCACATGGAAAAGGCAGACTCACGTGAATAAAGCAAGGTATAGAGATGCTACATCAAAAGTGGAGACTCACATGAATAAAGCCAAACATAGAGATGCTACATCAAGTTTGCATCAAGTCAGAGTAAAGTGTGAACGCGATAAATACAGTTCGCATGTGAGATTTGCATTGTGCGCGAGTCACCAGCGCCTCGCCGCCTGGCCGCCACCACCGGGCGCCTCGCTTCCCGAGCGCTGACGCTCAGAGTGCTTCGCTTGCATGCGCTAAGCGCCGGACGATGCCATACTTCGCAAGGCCCCGCCGCGGCACGCCTCGCTCATCGGCACATCCTTACGCTGCTGCATCTGCCGCAACCCATGGCCCAACTCGAATCGACATGCTCGTGAAGAGTCGAGAGGATGGAAGAGAAGGGAGACCGAAAGCTCACATTTCCCGGACCTCCGGCAGAGGCTCGCTATCACAATTACCATTCAAAACCACCAGGACTTTTTTTGGAATATCAATCTCTACGCGAAAAGTACATCTAAGATCGCCTTTTGGCGCATTCTCAAACGCCAAGGGGGGGGGCTAGTGTTGTAAAAATAATTCATCTATCACACCGACGGGCCCGCCTCGTAAGACTCGTGATATCTGATCACATAAATGCTGTTATACTCATAAAAGACTGTAATACCCCTCATTTGTACTCATAGGGTAGTTATCCCCAAAGGGGTATTCTGGTCATTTGTACAGGCTTGGAAGCCTATAAATACCCCCATGTATCCCTCCTTTCAAGAGGAAGAGCTCTCTTGAGCAATAAAGCAACCTGAGAACCGGTGAGCCCTGGGCCCCTCTCCAAGGTAACCCCTCTGGCTCACCGACAGAGTAGGGCGGTCCTCTGACCCCGAACCTCAGATAAATCCCTCGTGTCATTTTTACCCTCGTGGACGATGGCCCGTCAGACGGCCGACGTCCACCCCCTCACTCGTGTTTGGTTTTTACACCTACAACAGTTCAATTTGGCATAGTCATCTTTTGCTCATTGGCGTTGATAATTCTGGTGCTACCCTTTAGTTGTTGCGACTAGTCGTTCTTGCGAGTTTCTCTAGCTAAGCTTGGTTTAGACTAGGACCAGCACTTTTTACTAGTACTTTGAACTGCTTTTCAACTTTGCATACCGAATTGAATAATTGCTATTCCTTGCTACCATATTGAAGCTCGCTAAGCTCCACCTACTCTTGATCGTAACAGTCCCTCTGCAATCGAACCCACGCCGACACGGTATCACGAACCAGCCCACCTACCGTACCACTTCGCCAGATTGGTAAGAACACTTGTAAGAGTGTGGTAAGACGCTTGAGAGTGTGTGTTTCCACCTTTCCACCACCTAGTAGTTAATAGGGATAATACTTTTGTGTTGTCTTTTGTTTTCTACTAACCATGACAGGTGAGACATCTGATGAGAAAGAGTGTGTTGTAAAGAGAGAGCTCATGACGCTTATGGATGAACAACGCACTACCATTAATGAGGAAATTTTAGGTGCCGCGGCTACGGAGAATTATAGGACCTTAATTGTGCAGCGAGTAATGAGCACTCAAATGGAGCAAGCAGAGAAGCTACAACGCCATAATTTGTTTCAGATGTTCCTCATCATCAAGGATTGCTGTGTTCGTGTCATAATTGATGGCGGGAGCAGTAATAACTTGGTGAATTCAGGGTTGGTCAAGAAGCTTGGCTTGACCACACGTGCACATCCTCACCCATACCACATTCAGTGGTTCAACAACAGCGGTAAGGTGAAGGTAACACAATATGCGAGAGTGCATTTTTCCATTGGTTCCTATCATGATGTTACTGATTTCGACGTAGTGCCTATGCAAGCCTGCTCACTTTTATTAGGTTGTCCATGGGAATTTGATACCGATGCAACTCATCATGATAGAAGTAATAAGTACTCTCTTATGCACAAAGGAAAGAAAATAACTTTGCTACCTTTGACACCTACTGAAATTGTGAAATGTGATAAAGCACTAGCTAAAAATGAGAAGAAAGAACTCAAACATGAATATGAAAATCAGCGAGTAGTGAAGAATGTTTTTCCACCTAAGAAAGAGAGGTTGGCACCTTGTTCTAGAACTGAGGGAATTAAATTAAAGGGTTGTGTCATGCTTGCAACCAACTTTGATCTTGCTGAAATATCCCCAGGGCTGCCACATATTAGAGGGATTGAGCACCAAATTGATTTAATTCCGGGAGCGACTTTGCCAAACTGTGCGGTGTACAAAGGTACATTAGAAGATATTTCTTTGCCTCCTGTTGCTACTAATCTTTTGCAGGAAAGTGATGACTTGGAGAAAACAAATGAGTCGAGGATGACTCAAATTCAAGAAAAGGAGGATGATGAGGACACCGACCCTAAGGATGCAACCATCGCTTCGACTGTCAGACCGATCCTCTACTTCAACAACATCCTCTCCAATAGGACTTTCGACTACTACAACACCATATTACCCAATTGGATCGCGCTACGTCTACATGCCATGGTGCTACATCTATATGCCATGGTACTATGTTTACATGCCATGGTGCTACTGCATGTGCCAATCAGGAGTTCAAGCTGGATACATTTTGGTCAGATCAGTTCGGAATCAGCTTGACAGCACTGACTTCAAACGCCCATAACTTTCACATACGGCGTCCGTTGGAGGTCCACGAGTACTTGATGGAAAGCTGATTTCGTCCTCTTTCCAACGAATCTGGCCTCACCTCCAAATTCCTTCTGGACTGATCGTAATCATCAAAAGAAGGCGTCATATCACTTGTTTGGGCCAAACTGGGCTTTGTAGTCATACTGAACTTGGCCCATCTGCCGGCGGCCCACCCGGGGCGTGGCTACTGTTCATGTAAACAGTAACGCACGACCTTTAGTACCACCCTGCTAGTTCTTTTCCATGTGTGGCTCCCCCTCCCCTATATAAGGAGGCCACACCCCTTTAGTTTTCCTTGGGTTTTTCTTAAGAGTTTATTCTCGCTTAGCGCCTCGGCCAAGACGCTCTACCGAGAACCCCAACTTTATGAGCTTAAAGATTTATTCGCAATATAATTAAAGATTGCATCTTCTACTCGCTTGCTTGTGTCCTCGATTCGCTTGCAAGAGATAGCCTTCTTAAGCGAGGTCAACCGCTGTTAAAAGACGGTTGATAACCAACTGAGCAATGGTGTAGTGATTGCGAGGTTCGATCTGCTTTTGGTCTGAGCCTTTGGATCATCAACGCCGAAGTTCTCCACAATCGACTTATCAAGACTTTCTAAGATCGCCACCGTCGCATCACCAAATCTTGGTCATTTAAGGTTTAATCATTGAATAGGACTGGTTTAAATGCTGTTGTGACTCAATGACGTGTGGGCCTCGAGCTTTAGTTAATAAGGCTCATTAACTCTTTGTTTTCTTTTTGAGTCGCTAACGGTCGGGTCCCACCGCAGTAATGGAACAGTGAACCACCGCATGAACCGATGCACTGTGCTCATGGACCGAAGGTCCATGCACTATTCGTATAAACCTAGTCTATGACACGTAGGTCCCACTTGTCAGTAGATGTTTTCTTTTAGAAAATAAATGAAAAAGAAAATTAAATCCCTCGGACCCACCTATCATACACTGAGCTTTTCGGTTAGAAAAATAAATCAAAAAGAAAAATAAAAGGGTGCGGGTCCCAACTGTCAGAGAGAGGTTTCCCTCTCCCTTTTCTTTTTCTGGAATTTCCAAACCAACTCAAATTCAAACCTTAATAACTTTTGCATAAAAACTCCAAATTGAATTATTTTTCTCTAAATTCATCTAAAATCATAATATACTTGAATATGCAAAAATATTTTAATTTAGTTATTGTTTGAATCTATTTGCATTATTTAATTGGTTTATGGCTCTTTTTGAATTAGACATTGAATATCCGAGCGATATCTTTGATGACCAACCATCCTCGTATTCAGAACAACAAGAGCAAGGCAAACACCTCCTTTGATCATGTTGATCCTAGTATTTGACTTGTTGTACTTTGTTTTATAAAATCTATTATGCATGCGTGGATGTTTTGTATGAAAATGCTATGATTGGGAACTTGGTGGTTGTAAATCCTACTTGCTACATATATCTCCTTGGAATATTGACCGCTTAATATTGTAGCCTTTAGAATATGAGTTAGACAATATAATGTTATTTGGAAATTTTTGAGTGCGATTATCGCACACTGCGACTAGAACGATAGATTTTCTGAAAAATTGATAAAAGGACAATATGTTCAATTGTGAATTTGGGAGATTTTGAAAAATGACCAGAGGAGGTACCTCTGTTATTTCATATAAAAAAAATGAAAAACCTAGTTTTTAGGCGTGGGCGAGTTATAATATATTCTGAGAAAGTGAGTATTGTAACTCACTCGTAGATAGGGGGAGATCCTCACCCGAGGTCAATTAAGGATTAAAGCCAGCAACTCCAGAATTAAGACCTAAGCGCACAACCGTATGTGCTAGAATGGGGTAGTCGTAGCTAACTAAGTCATTGAAAACTAGCTTTGCACGTAAGTAGACCGTAGAGTGCGGGCATGACCGACTATACTAGCATGTCCGAAGGGGCTCTCTTCACCAAGGTGTTGGGAACAAAGCTTGCCGACACAAATGCGAATGCCTCACTCGACGGGAGATCTCCAGGTTCAGTGAGGATAAACATTCGCTGGGCTAGTGCAAGGGTAGGACTAGGTGATGTAAAGGCTGCGTCATATGCTCTAGACTGCTTACCTATGGTAGTGAGCAGTGGTATAGAGAATTCATGTATTATGGGTAAAGTTGTACACCTCTGCAGAGTGTAAATCTATTTAAATAGCCATGCTTGCGGTCATGAGCGTGCTTAGTGCGGTTGCTATGGTTTTAGTCTTGATTTTCAAAAACTGTTTTATTGGAAAAACATGAGTAATGGCTTGTGGGTTTTTATTTGAGTTAACTGTCATATTATGGCTGAACATAAATTGTTGCTCGTAGCTAAGGAGGGTTGCGAGTTGTTGTTATTATTATCCATTCGGTTACTTACTTACTGTCCTATGCCTATTTAACTGTTCTTTCAAATTATGTTGCAAAGTACTACTTATGGATATTGCAAATAAAATATGCTTAATGCAAATTAACTTGTAGCATAGGGCCTCATCGTTGATTAGCCTTGCATTTATATAAAACTTCGTGATACACTACAAGTCTTGCTGAGTACGCATTATACTCAATCTTGCTTATATTGTTGTTCAGAGTATAAGGATGAGCCAACACCAGACGACGCTTTCTTTGCACTTAGGACCAGAGGGTTCGATGACATGTCTATCTAGGATTTGTTTCTTGTCGATTGCCTTTGGGTTATGGACGGGCATGCCACCAGAAATTGTTTATTTTCATCACTTTTACTTCTACTGCTATTTTGATACTCTGTTGGTACTTGTTTTATTTGGCTAGTCGGCCATTGATGTAATTATTGTAACCGCTTAAGTTAAGTACTATTTCGGTTTACTTTGCATATGTGAATGTATGGATGTGAATGCCAAATATTGTGAATGTGTGTACTAGCCACTGATCATGGGACTAGTACAGTACATACATAAGGTCTTCGGGTATTCCACACCTAGGGATCTAACAGAAAGCGAGGCCGAGGCAAGGCCGGAGGCGACGGCGGCCATGCGGGGTTGCCCATCGGAGGCGGAGCCAAATGCGATGGTAGCCATGCGGGGTCACCCACCGGAGGCAGAGCCGGTGTTCTCGCTCTCTAGTGCCATGCGGGGCGGTGGCGGCCTTTCAGCGGTGCGAGGCGGAGGTACAACGGAAGCGAGGCCCAGTGTGTGCTCACGCGATGTGGAGGCGGAGCCTTGCGCGGCTCACCCACGCCGGGCTCGAGGCGGCGACGGCATCGCGGTGGAAGCGGGTTCACACACAGCTCATGGTGGCGGCGAGCAGTGGAGGGCCCGTCTGGGATTCGCCCGCCATGCATTAAGCAACGGTGCTGCGGGACCCACACCTATCGATGGCTACGGGGACCAGACTGGGTCCTCACGCCGTGCGTAGTAGAGGTTTTGTACATCGGCGCCGACGGTTACCGTGTACGGGTTTTTTTTTCAATTTACAGTACAATCGTCATCTACCCTTTCAAGCAATCTACCTATCAGTTTGGCCGGCGACTTCAAGTCGGCTAGCGGTAGATTAGGGCGAATTCAATCTATGAGTGTTGTGCTTCGACGATTACCTTTTGATCCAAGTAAAGGAGGCCTAGAAATCTGCCGAAGCAGATCGTGTTGATAACTTGTTGAGGAACCGTCGCTGGCGAGTCTAATCTGATCAATCACCTCGTAGACAGAAGTAAAATCGCACACAAGTACAAGAATAAAATTGACACAGAGAGACAAAAGGTGTAGGGGTATTCTTCTCCTCTTTTCTTTATTTCTTCATCAAGTACCTACAAAGTATGAAGAGCCCTCTATATATAGACTAAAAGACCCTACTAAGGTTGGATGGGGCGCCCACCCCATGGGCCGCTACTGGGTTTAGCCCATGGTTTTCCAACACATACTTCGTTGTCACAGAAGATTAGGACGTCGAGCCTCTATCTCTATGTGTTTGAGAGCGGGAGGGGGTGTTCGACGGTCCACCTGTAAGTGAAAGATTAGTGCTCAGTTAGACTTTTTTTTGCGATGGTCAGTTAGTTTAATTAAATGAGATTACTGTTCACGCGTTAAATTCCTCTATTCTTCATATTCCTGTCTTCCAAACGCCCATTCCTACAAATTTCATGAGTTTTCCATTCGTTTGTTTTACATATGCATTCCTGCTCTATCCCTGTATTTTTTACGTTCCTATGTTTTTTCTGTGTTCCACACAAGCCCTTTTATTATCAAGCAAAGATAGGGATATTGCCCTACGTAAGAAGTGCTCTCCACCAAAAAGGTCCTAACTTGGTCTTTCCATAACTTATTCTTCTACATCGGATGTGCATATTAACAGGAGCTGGACCTGCAATGTTATAGTCTGGAAGCTGCCTGTTGTTATCTTCTTCAGTAGGGAGGTGATAGGGGACTATATGTAGGTGTTTTTGTTAGCCTCTTCCTGCTTGCCGGCATTGAAATGTACTAAAAGTCTAAAACGTTGCAAATATCTGAAGTCTGTACCTCCTTGGGATTTTGATCTTGTTGGTTAGAGCAGTTCAGCAAGAGTTGATAAAATGTACAAGTCAGTTTAGCTAAAGATAGAATGTACAAGTCAGTTTAGCTAAAGATAGAATGTACAAGTCTGTTTAGCTAAAGATAGAATGGTGCATAATCAGATCAATCATGATCTGTTGTAATCAGCAATATCTGTTATCTCATAACAGAATTGATATATGTATACTGTAGCCAAACCAGCAATACAACAAGTATATAAAGAGAAGAAAGGCAACCGAATTAGGTGGCAAGCAATTCCAAAATACAATCTCTTCCCGAGTTTGGTTTTCTTCATGGTATCAGAGCTCTCAAGCATCTCCAACGACATGTCCACATTTGCAAATCCTGGGAATACCGGCACTGGCGCTGGCGCCACACCGCATTTTGGCAACATGGTGACTGTCCGGTTATCAGATGGCAACTACCTCCTTTGGAAGGCGCAGGTCACGGCCTATCTCAGGGGCCAGGGCTTTGCTTGGCCTCGTCGACGGCACAACTATGTGTCCTTGTGCGATGATCGCTCAGGTCGTCGACACCGAGACATTGCAGGTTCCCAATCCTACTTATCGAACCTGGGTGCAACAAGACCAACTTGTCCTTAGCGCTCTTCTGGCGTCCTTGACTGAGGAAGTGCTTGCTCAGGTGCATCTCCTTACCACCAGTCATGCCATGTGGAGCGCCCTGGCGAGCATATTTTCTTCACAATCATGAGCGAAGGTGATGCAAGTTCATTTTCAGTTAGCCAACACGAAGAAGGGAGATTCTGTAGCAGCCTACTTTCACAAGATGAAGCAATTGGCCGACATACTAGCTACTGTCGGTCAGCCTCTCAGAGATGATGAGATCATCAGTTATATCCTGGCGGGTCTTGATTCAGAATACAACCCGCTCGTCACATCTGTCATAATAAGGATTGATCCAATGTCGCTAAACGATTTGTATTCTCATCTATTGAGTTACGAGATGTGTGTAGCGATTCAGAATGGATCGGTCCTAACAGGTGATTCCTCTGTCAATGCTGTCTTCCGTGGCAATGCAAAGGCAGACAATGTACAAGGTGGCAATGAACAAGGAGGAAAGAAAAACAGGAAGAACTGTGGTGGCAAAACAATCCACGGGGCAATGATGGTCGCTTCTCCAATCCACGGGGCAATGACTGTCGCTTCTCCCATAACAAGGAATGTCCTGTCTGTCAAATTTATGGAAAGATGGGACATACAGCGCTGCACTGCTACAACCGGTTCAATCATGGCTATCAGGAGGAACATACTTCGGCGGCCTACACTGTAAATACCAATTGGTATGTCGATACTGGGGCTATCGACCACATTACGTTGGAATTGGACAAGCTGAGCACCAAGGAGTGCTATCACGGTAATGATCAAGTTCACACTGCGAATGGATTAGGTATGGATATAGCTCATATTGGTCATTCACAGATCCCAACCTCACAACAACCTTTGCATCTGAACAATGTTTTTCATGTTCCTCAATCTAGTCGAAGTCTTCTTTCTGTTCGGAAAATAGCTTCTGATAATCATGTTGCTTTTTAATTACATCCTAACTTTTCTTCATGAAGGATATGGTCACGAAGGACATTCTGCTTAAGGGCATGCGCAAAGGGGGGCTGTATCAGATCCCATCCAATTTCAGATTTCGTCCAGTTAACAAACATGTCATCAACACGGTCATCCTTTCTTCTAAAGATTGGCATTCCAGACTTGGCTATCCGTCATTTACTACTGTCCAGCTAGTTATCGAGTCCAATAAGTTGTTGTGTTCTTCCATGCATAACAATCGTGTGTGTGATGCCTGTATGCAGGCAAAGAGTCACCAATTACTGTTTCCCTTGTCTAGCAATGTATCCAGTGCTCCTCTTGAGCTTATTTGTTCAGATGTTTGGGGACCCGCTCGAACATTTGTAAGAGGTTTCAAATACTATGTTAGCTTCATTGATAATTTCAGCAAATTTACATGGGTCGATTTGCTGAAAAGTAAAGCAGATGTTTTTAAAACCTTCTTACAATTTCAATCTCATGTTGAGCGTACTCTTGCTAAGAAAATCCTATGTGTTCAGACCAACGCCGGGAGGGGGGGGGGAGTACCAAAAACTCCATTCATTTCTTCCACACCTTGGCGTCTAGTGGTAACGATCTATGATATCCTACTTGCATGGCTTCTTGGTTTACGTGGTAGAATTTTTGAATTTCCAGCTAATATAGCCTACCTGTATCCCTTCAGGAGGTTCGATGAAATTTACCTCATTTTCGATAGCTTTGTGTTGTCGTTTTAACTCGTATGCCAAAGATCCTCCATAGATATGATCGATGGTGTGTTCTGGATCTTGAAACGACATCTCCTCCTCCTCATCCGACTGTTTTCGACCACTCATTTGCCCTACCTCTTCAAGTGTAGGGAGTGGTCCCTTGTCGGAGTAGTAATTCTTGAGTTTTTGCTCAAAAACTTGGCAATTGCAAAGGTCGTGTCCTTCCTTTTTGTGGAAAGGACATCACCTAGGCTTGTGGTTCCTTCGTTCGGGGCATTTATCTTTACTCCGATCGAGATATGGTTTAGAGCTCTGAGGCTCTTTATCGCTCACGACTAAGACTTCCTCAAAGCTTCTGACTTGAGGTTTTTTACCTTTAGTCTTGCTCTTGGATTTTTCAACCTTTTTATCTTTCTTCTTGCTAGCTTCGCCCATTCGTCGAGTGTCCTTATCATCACGATTAATCGTTCGATTCACTCGACACCTTCTGTAGCAGTTGCATAACGGTTGACCATTTCAAAGAGCTCGGTGACGGTAGCCAAAGGATTTAGAGTGATATCCTCTATGATCTTCGATTGCGGACTCCCTACTTGAATGCTCTGACAACAAAAGAGTCAGAAACTTTAGAAATTAAATTACGAATTTGACTGAAGCATTGATAAATTGGCGCAAGGTCTTGGAGAAACCTGTCGCATTCTGTGTAGGTCATCCTCCTTTCTTGGGCGGTTGTAGGTACCCTAGAAGTTGGCTAGTAGTATATCTCAGAGGTACTGTCAGGAATAGATTGACTCCTGTGGTTGATTTAACAGTCACGATCGAGCAGATCCTTCGAGCACAGTAGGAAGATAATTGGTCATGACATGCTCTTCTCCTTCTGCTCGAACAACAGTAATATAGATTTAAAAAAACTCGATGGAGTTTTATGACCCATTAATCTTCTCTATATTCACTTATCGAAACCGCAAACCGCTCAAATGTCATGCATCGACGCCGGTCTCAACTAACGACGTTTTGATTAGACCTGTGAAAGAAAGCCCAGCCCGGAAAAAAAAAAAGCCTAAACTCACCCACATAGCGGCCAGACCTAGGCAGCCGAAATTGTTTCGGCCAACCCGGCCGAAAAAAGTCCGGTCTGATAGTCTCAACGGGCCCGTCTAATCAAAACGTAGGCTTTTTTTTTTGTTGAGAGAGAGAGAGAGCACTAACGTGGTTTTTTGAGAGAATACTAACGACATTTGGACGTCACGGTTTCCCTTCCGCTCCCCGTCGGCGGCCACCTAAACCACCCATCCAAACCAATGCCGGCGCCGCCAGCCGCTTCCTGGCGCCGGCGCGTCGCCGCCGCGGCTTCCTCCTCCACACCCAGAACCCTCCTCCTTCTCCTTCCGGTCCTCCTCCTCCTCTTCGTCCTCTCCAAAGCCCCAGATCTCACCTTCTCCCCCACAACCACCTCCTCCCCCACAACCACCTCCTCCCCCTCCCTCCTTGCCCACGTCCGCCCCTTCGACTGCTACGCCTCACCGCAGGCCTCGCCGGTCTTCGCCAGCCTCGTGGAGGGCGTGCCCCAACCCTTCTTCTACTCCCTCGCCGACATGGGGACCCTCCCCGAGCGCCCCCACAAGAACATCGCTCGCGTCCTCAAGGGCAAGCGCTTCCGCAAGCCCGACATCTCCGAGGCCATCCAAGAACTTCTCGGGGGGAAGGTAGGGAGGGGTTCTGGTGGGGTGGTGGTGGACGTGGGGGCCAATGTTGGGATGGCGGCGTTCGCGGCTGCCGTGATGGGGTTCCGGGTGTTGGCGTTCGAGCCCGTCTTCGAGAACCTGCAGCGGATTTGCGATGGAATGTACCTGAACCGGGTGCAGGACCGGGTGGTGGCTTACCACGCGGCGGCGTCTGATCGAGTTGGGAACATCACAATGCATAAGGTAGTGCATAGTTCAGATTGCTCTGAGTGTAGTTTTGGAAGTTTACTATGTGCAATGGTTATCTTTTATACTATTGTAGTAACAAGATGTTTATTAATCGGGAGTGTACCTTAGGAAGCATTAGAGATCTCTCTGGTAACTAACACAATGCACAAGTTGGTGTGGAAAGCTCAGATTGGGCTAAATTTACCTTTATAAGTGTTTTTGATGCATGTCATGAGTTTTTAAGTTGGATTGGTAAACATGATGGATTGTGTTAGTTTGCTGACTAGGGCAATTACTAAGGAAGAACTAGGGATGTGTATGGTTTCAGAACTATACAAATGATCAAGTATATGATGGTAGCTGCATTCTTGCATTACTAAACATAAGTCAGTGCAGAAGAATGTTTCATTTCTAAAGCCATTTCATCATTCCTGAAGGATGATTTGAATAATTGTATTAGTTTTGCTTGGTCTATTCTGTTGCTTTTAGAGGAAGTTGTCAAGATTTGATGCTCATCTACAAATATGTATCAACTATCAAGTTATCTATATAAATATAAACAACAGGTGAGAAACTAAATTCATCTCATTCACTTTGAGGGCTAGAAATCCCCCACGGTAATCCATAGAAAAGAAAAAAAACCTAGAAATTCTCTCATTAATCGATAGAAAAAAGAGAGAAGGATCTTCATTGTTTATTTTGGTGGGGCCAGATTACAACGGTGTTGATTAATCAGGTATTGATATTACAGTTGTTATTGTTGTCTAATAAATACATCTATATTTTCAATTGTAGGCATTAGACTTGTAATGCAAATACAACTGCATTTTCAAATCTAGCAGCGGAATTGGGCAGGCCATTCAGTTAGTATGGACTTACGTATGAATGTTTGCTTTTCCTTAACAGATTAACTCATTGGGATTTGGGTTTAATTCATTGTTTGTTATTGCTATAATTTTTGAATGGAGTCATTTAGAAGCAGGAAATGCTACGTTTTTAGATAAATTGGCATCTTTGCCGTACTGAGCTACCAAATCTAGTAATTTTATTTTGTCTTACTCTTTGGTAGAACAAGGTTACATGTAAAATTTATTGTAAGTTGTCCAGTTTCACATCAATTTACTTTAATATTATCAAAGCAACTCGTTGATCTTTACATTACAGGAGTACTTTTTTTTAGGAAATATTTAACCTGTCATATTTATCTAAAGGTTGAGTTGCTCGACTAATTAAGTGCATGCCAGATAGCACAACCACCATTGTAGATTAATGCCTTCCATTGCATAGAATGCCTTTCCTAGCTTGTTATGGTGAAAGTTCATTCTGTACGAGGTTATAGTTTTCTTGTTTGCTTGTAGCACTTCCGGTTCATGTCCATAGATTTTTCAAACTTTCATGCCCAACAATAATTGAATTCCTTGGCACTATCACATATGTGCAAACAGATGTGACATAAGTGTATAAACAAAATCATGCATACATGTCCCAGTTTGTCAGTTATTCTGACTAGTGGCTTCATATGAGAAACTGGCATACTGCGGAAATCTCAGATTGCTTTTCTGTATCCAGATAACATTTGTATTGTGCTTTATAAATGTCTTATCATGTGTATTCTGGTAACCTAGGTGATTGGACGACTCGACAACAGTGCTATATCTGCAACTGGTGCTAAGTTAGCATTCAAGTCTAATGAGGAAATTGCTGTCGAGGTTGCTGCAATCCCATTGGATGAGGTCATTCCAGATGCTGAGCGAGTGCTTCTGATCAAAATTGATGTTCAAGGTTGGGAATACCATGTTCTGAGAGGTGCATCAAAGTTGCTTTCAAGGAGGAAAGGTGAAGCTCCCTACCTTATATATGAAGAAGATGAGCGCCTGCTGCATGCGAGCAACAGTAGTGTACAGGAGATAAGGTCATTTATTAGTAGTGTTGGTTACAATCACTGTACACGGCGTGGCACAGATGCTCACTGTACAAAAGAATAGACAAATGGGTTTCTGACTGGTGCTTTGTCGCTCCTAAGCTGGGGATTGTGTATGAACAGAGAACAGTCAAATAGGATGTCCTAAGCTATAGCAAAAGCAGTTTTGCCCTTTTTCTCAGGCAGCCGATCAGAGGTTTAGATATTCCATGCATACATATACTTGGGTTACTTTTAATTCCATGTTTTCCTTTCTTTTCTTTTTAGGTTAGATTTTTTATTGTTGGATCTTTTAATATCATGTGTTATATATGCTTTGTCTAATGACATTTTATTTGGTTTTGATAATGTAGCTTTTCTTACCATATTTCACATGCTTGTTTTGATTCATTCTATGTGTGTTTTGCCAGTCTTAATGGATATTCCCAGGCACTAATGCAATTTTTGTGATTATGACCTTGAAAAGTATGCTAATTGCTAGATTTCATTAATTAAAGGTGCTTCGGTTTTGTTTGCATTTTGAGAAACATCTAACCTTTTTAGTTTAGAATTGAACCACCAAATTAATTTATTCCAATTCAGTTAAGTTTAGCTTACCTCACATATTCCTTTTAACTTGATTACTTTGAATTAGCTTTGACACAACTATTGCTTAAAATGATAAGATATCGTGAACCAAAACTTTTCCTTCCAAGAGGGCAGCATGGGTGTTAAAAAAGAATGAGTTGATACTTAGCTGATTCCATTGTTTCCAAAAGTTAAGTATTGTGGTTTAGCTTGGCTGTAGTACTTACTGAGTTAAACTAATCTTGTTTAATTTTAGATTATTTGGTGGGACAAATTCCCAACCTAAAATTTGTCTTACATCAACCTCTGTCTGATTGAGAAAGTACACTAGTTTTCTCTTTGCAATGTCTGCAGGATTTCACCATCTATCTCGACCCAAGGGATGTGCGCAATCTTTGGCCAGTCAATACCATCTTCTTTTCTGAGCCTCTCCTTGAGCAGTGGGTGACAGAGTGCAACTTCAATCCTCCTAAGGGACAGTGGCAGCCGTTCCTCTGGGAGTGATTCCAACTCAGGGCAATTCCACAATACCAACTTTTCCAGGGACTCCAGGCTGGGCAGTGTGGAAGGCAGTGATTGGAGAGTGTTGCAGCCACTTATGCAGAGACTCTTGAGTGATCTTAGCTGTCGGAGGACATCCTCATCGTTTGCAGTGATGGAGGTGATCTCTGAGCAATCTTGGATATCTAGGCTCTCGATGAACTCGAGCCTTTCCCTTAAAAGAGGACACGTGAGTATTGTCATTTGATCAATGATAAGGCTTCTAAGTGACTCAAAGCTTGCTATTATTTCATTGGTCATTGGTGAGGAGAATCTGGCAAGTAACTTGGGGCAGTTGAATATGCAGAGAGATGAGACAGTGGAGCTGGCAGTGGTCGCTTGTGCCTTCTTGACATCATGATGGTATGGCACCCAGAACCCTTTCCTTGCAGTTGTCATCTCCGTAAGGCTTGGAGGTAATGGAGGCAGCTCTCTGAGCTTCTTGCAGTCCTTAATCACAATGCTGCGGAGATTCCTCATTATCTGGCCACTCCATGACCACTCATTGAGTTCTGGCATCTCATCAAGAACTAGCTCCTCCAGTGACTGGAACGCCACCTGTTGGCTGCAATTGCCATATGTCTCTGGGCCTATCTGCCTCAGCAGTTTCAAACGCTGCAACCAAATTGTCCTGACGGATGGCAGCTGACCGAGTGGTGGAAGCAGCTCCCAAGCGTTGCAGCCACTCAGGAAGATGAGCTCAAGATTGATTAGCCATTTTCTCTCGAGCCAACTGGGCGATTTTACTCCCATCCAACCCATGATGTCCAGTCTCTTCAGATTTGGGTGCGGCTGGAGATATTCTAGTACCTGTGCTTCCTTATTTGCATTCACCTCAACTCGAGCAGACGCCCACATCAGTTGCAGCATCGACAGCTGGTCTTTCTTGCACAGCATGGCTTCCATTGCCTCATCAGGAGTATGAACATTCTCAAGGTTTCTGACGTGGAGGGACCCTCGGAGCTCTTGTAACTGCCCAAGCTGAATTATGCTGTGTGTGTCCTCACAGGTGACCTTGAAAATGGGCAATCTCTGAAGGCATCTCAGCCTGCCAATGTCTGTTATGGCAGAAACAATCTGATTAGCTGCTGTCAGATGACGCAGATTAACAAGGTTGTTCATGCCCAAAGGCAACTTTTCAAGCCTGCAACCTGATAAGTTCAGAACTTGCAGGTGGTAGAGTCTAGACGAGTACTCTGGTAGTTTGGTAATTGTGGTTGATGAGATATTTAGGTACCGGAGATGCACACATTGTCGTATGCTGTCAGGAAGTACATCCATCTTGCAAGGTGATAAATCCAAGACACGAAGGCTTCGAAGGTTATCGAGAACTACTTGAGGGATGGAAACATTGATTGGAGTCACCGTTCCCCTAGTGAGGAAAATGAGAGTGCGCAGGTTCTTGTATGGGATTGTCTCATCAAGTGCTGAAAAACTATCTAGATGGACTGACAGATGGCGTACTGAGGATGGAATCCTTGTCCATTCATCACCTCCTATTCTGAAGCATTCTTCAGTTGCAACTGATTTGGCAAGTTCGTGCATCACGGAAGGCATAACATAATAGCTGACAAACTCTTTCTTCTGAATGGTGAAGAATGATCGACTACATAGCTCATATATGTACTCCTTCCCAATGTCCTCCATTCTCCTGCAACCATCTGGGTGTACAAAACTTTGTGCCATCCACAGGAGGATCAGCTGCTCAGCTTCAAATTCCCAGTCCTTGGGGAAGATGCTGCAATATGCGAAGCATTGTTTTAGGTGTGCTGGCAGATTATCATAGCTCCGTCGAAGAATTGGCATGATTTCTTCCCATACTGCATTTTTCTGCAAGACTTGTTTCCACTCATCTGCATTGTGTTTACATCTCAGGTGCCCAGCTACCACCTTTGCGGCAAGAGGCAGACCACTGAGTGTCTCGGCAATCTTACTCCCAATATCCTCCAACTGTGAGTCGATGGAATGGCTGGTCTCATCAAACACAGTAGTTTTTATCAGGGACCAGCAATCCTTAACCTGCAAGCCCTCCAAACTAATTATATAAGCTGACTGTAACATCTCAGCCACCATCCTGAACCGAGTGGTCAGAAGTATCTTGCTCCCCTTTGATGCAGCCTGTAAGGGAGCTAGAAGCTTCTGCCAGTTCTCATGTTCTATTGCCTGGGTTATCTTGTCATTGTTCCAGACATCATCTAAGACAAGCAGGAAACGTTTTGATACTAGCCTTGCTTGTAGCGCCACCTGAAGCCTGTTGAAATTTGTTGTGCCATCATGCCTAAACCGATTGCTGGAAGCTGACTCCAGCATCTCTTTTGTGATCCTCAGCTCATCGAAGAGATCAGTAACACAGATCCACATTCTCACATTGAAGTACTCCTTTATTCTAGTATTGTTGTACACATGCTGTGCTAGAGCAGTCTTGCCAATGCCACCGACCCCAACAATGGAGACAGTTGAGACTGGATTCTCACCCTGAGAGCTTAATAGAGTACTTACTAACCTTTGGGCTTCTGAGTCCCGTCCAAAAATTTTCCCATGTGCTATTGAGCTAGTCAAGATGTAGCATCTGCTGTGCCTGATGTTCCTCGGTAGGCTGAGTGCTTCACTTACTCCACTCACAACCTGCTCAAGACGCTCCAACAGATTTACCAGCTGGTTCTTGACCTTGGTTGATCTATCCCAATTAGGCTCCAGACTAGAAGCTGGGGCCCCTTGGTTGCGAAACCGGGAATGCATGAAGGCACTGATTGAGCTACTGCTGCTATCGTTTGCACTGGATTCCATTTCGTGCTGGAGGCGGCTGTACTCAAGCTTGTCTAGGAGGTCCTCTGCGTCATACATGACATCTCGGAGCTCGCGCATCCACGGAAGGGAGCTGTAGGAGAGTGCCGGTGCTGTCTCAGCCCGATGGAGAACTGACTGTGTGCGAAGCAAAGCAATACGAAGCCTGTCCATCTCATGGCCGATCCCACAGTCGGACGCCCACCTCCGAAGCTGGTAGGAGAGATACTTGTCAAAGATAACCTGGATGAACCAACCACCTACAGCCAGGTAACTGGACATGTCCATATTCTTGGTTTCTTGAACTTGTTATCTCTACTTAAGAATTAAGATTGAGGATTGCTAAATATTGCAGACTAACCAGACCAAACGCTACAAGTCTTCGCCAAGTCTTCGCCCAAGTCTTTGCAAAGACTTGTACACCATGTATTAGCGGGGGTCCATTTATTTTGAAAGTGACACATTTGTGAGTGTTGAATCATTCGTGGGCCTCCACGAACCTTCTGCATTCTTTTCTACTGCGTTAAAACATTACCTTTACTTGAAGTAACTGTTTGAGTTCGTAGTTCAGTATCTACATGAACATGAATACTCCTTGTTCCTCTCTCCAAAAAATGAAAGAATAATCCTTGTTCCTGAAGAGTCGGTGTAACAGCCCAAAATTTCAATTTTGGTTAAAGTTTAAAACTTATTTGAGTTTGTGAATTTTCTGAAATTTTAAAAAGCTTTGTCCTAAATGTTTTAAACCTAAAATAATTTAATTACAAAATTTATTATCAAGTTTAAGTTGGGAATAATTTTATTAAGTCTAAAATGTCTCTAAGGATTTATGAGAATTTTTTGTAGAATTTTGGACTCTTTTGCTATTTTCTAAGTCTAAAAGGAATTAACCAGATTATTTAAAATAGAAAACTAAAAGAAAACTCTTAATGATTGCTTGGGCGAAACCTAGCTCGCCCACTCCCTCTCTTCACGCTTGTGACGAGCCAAGCCAAGCCCGCCCCCATCTCCTTCACCCGCCTCTCTCTCCACCATCGGATGCCCATCCGACGCCCGCCTTGCTTCCACGCCTCTCTCTCACTGCGTCGGATGAGAAATCCGACGCCCCGCGTCATCTTCTCCTCGTTCTTCTCCACGGTCAAGCCGCCTCCGCCATTTTTCGCTCGCGGGCGAAGCCAGTGGTAGCCGCTTCCAACCTCCGCGTCCTCAAGACACGTGCGCGCCGACGACTTCGGCGCCTCAACCGCCTCGCCTTCTCCTCTCTCGCCATGGCCGGATTCCCGCGTCGCCGCCGCAACCGCCGCCACGATCACCACTCGCAAGACGCCGCCGGACCTCGGCGCTTATAAAGGCCGCCGGAGCGCCATCACCCCAAACCGCCCCACTCACTCTCGCTCCTTCGCGTGTACTCGCCGGAATCGAAGAAATTGTCGCCGTCGGTCCCAAGATCGAGTCCATTCCGCCGCCGTGACGACGCCGCGTCTCGCCGCCACCACCATTCGCATCGTCTCGACGCCAAGCTTCTGCGCCCTACGCCGCCGGAGAACCCGTCAGAAGCCAGTGTCGCTTCCATCAGCCGCTGCTCTTTCGCTTCGCCGCCTCCCTGCCTCGTCGATTGGGTGAAGCGCGCGAACCCGTGATCTCCTCTCTTTTCGCAAGATCTCACCGCCGCCGTGGTGCATCAGCGCCGGCGACCCTAGGTCCTCATGCGCCGCCGCCGCCATCGCGGCCTTGCCACGCGCGCCACGCGAAGCGCCACGAGCGCCACGCCACGCCAGCCGCTTAATCCCACGTGGCGCCACGTGGCGACCACGTCGCGCACGCCGCGCCACCTTCCGTCAAGCAAGCCGTGAACTTGGTCCACATGGACCGTGTCTCTCGACACGAGGTCCCACCTGTCGCTTTTAATTTTATTTATTTACCGAAAACCTCGGTGACGTCACCATGCGCAATAATTAGAGTTTCCTTTAGAAAAATAATTCGGGAAATCCTTTTAAATTACGTAATTAGGATTTAAATTGTAAAATTCATAACTTATTCATCCTAGCTCCAAATTAGATGATTCAAATTGCTAAATTCTTAGAAAATTATGATCTAACTAAATAAAATATAATTATTCAATTTGGAGATCATTTTAGTTCTGTTTTAGAATTTAGAAATTCATTCAAATCCAAATTTAGGTTAACATTTGTAAATTTCATATCCTCGACTTCCAACTTCAAATTTAGTGAATTAAATTTCTAAAATTTTATAAAAGATTATCTAGCTTAATAAAGTAAGATTAGTTTATTTGGAATTAGTTTAAATTGTCATTTTGAAGTTGAAAACTATTTAAATTGCAAATTTAGGATTTAAGCTTGTAAAATTCATATCTTTTATTTCCTAATTCCAAATTGAGTGTTTCAAACTTATAAAGTTTTATAAAATTATTATCTAGTCAAATAAAATATAATTATTTTATTTGGAGTTAGTTTAAACTGTCGTCTTGTATTTATTTGAGTTTCAATTGATTGTCGATTTTCACGTTTAGATTACTTACGATTAGGAATTTGATTCTTCCGAAGAATTAGAATTTCAAGACTTCAGCGAAGGCAAGTTATACTTTGATCATCTTGCACCTACTATTTTAAAGTTATTTAAATTCAGTTTTCAAATTATTAAATGCATGCATACTTTTATTCAAGTATTTTAAACTCCTGTTTAAATGATTAGATATTCCAACTGTCCTTGTATAGCCAATATTGAATATTGAAATGTCATCCCTTGTCCCCATAGATAAATTGTTTGGAAATGCTTAGCAAATACTTAGACCATGATTTTGATTTTGGGGAGGATTTAGCCAAATCTTTACAAACTTGTTTTAACTTGAACCTATGGTATTGTCTTACCATAGATTTGTTGTAAAGGTGGTTTTACTAAATAAAATAAAGATGGTTTGGACTTGGGTGTAACGGATGAAAGGTGGGTGCAGGTTTATGCACGGGTTTAATCTGGTTAGGATTAAAGCCCAGGGTTTAATTTGAAAGACGCCCAAGTCAATTAAGGACCGGCCTTTGAGCGTTCCTTTGCTATGCCAAAACGTACCACCACATGTCCTGTATGGGAAGGACCTGGCTTAATAATTTGGGATACCTCATAGATATTCGTGCCATGTTGTATGAGTGGGTGTTGGTTAGACAAGAGTCCCACATGGCGCAAGAGGGGCTCCTGAGGATGGTTAGTCCAATGGAAGCGAAACCTTAGCGGGCATGAGTATTGTGAGGTAGATCATTGTAACGGCCTTGTGATATTTGCTCTGTCACACGCCTTAGGAAGCGTGGATTGGCCGACACAAAGGGTATAATATCTCGTGTGGGTAAAGCTGTACAAACTCTGCAGAGTAGAAAACTATTCGAATAGCCGCGTCCGCGGTCATGGACATGCTAGCAAAGCCACTTTGAGTTAGTCTTGTTTTTGGTTTTAAAATGGTTGCAACAAATGTTTTCAGGATGGTTAGTCCTGTGGGAAAAATTGGGTGGTTAGCCATTGTGATTGGAGGATATCCATCACCTTCTTGGAGGTTATCCACATTATTCAATTGTCATTTACAATATGATTTTAATTAATGTATGAAAATGGCCTTGCGATCTATTATGATTATTTAAATTAAAACTGCTGCTTTACACAAAATAACCCTGCCAATGTCCTTTGTTTACCTTATGCATGCATTACAATTCCATATTGGGTGTAACTTGCGAGCACGGTAGTTGTGCTCATGCTTGCTTTATGCAACAAAATTTCAGGAGAAGACTACTATCAGGACGGTGAGGACACCGACGCCTAGGCTACGCCCCAAGACGATTGCCTGTGGCGGATCGTTCTGGCCTACTACTATCTTTCTATTTCCGCTGTGTTATTTACTTCTTTATTTGGCTTCATGCCCAATTGTATCGAACTCTGATTTACTATTAACGAAATGCGAGATTTGGTTATATTATCATTTTTGTAACTGTGTACACCGGAAATCCTGGACTGGTGTATGAACAAAGAGGGTTCGGGATCTTTCGTTCCCGGGTCCGACAAAAGTGGTATCAGAGCCATATCGACTGTAGGTCGTGGCCTTAGAATTGCCTTAAGGACTTATCTTCAAAAACTAAAACTATTTTGAGTCTATCCAGAGTCATTTCTCAACCTTTCTCTTTAAAAATGTTTACTAACTCCTCTCCTTCTCAAAATTTTAGATGGCTGAAAGACCGGATGCTACTTCCCACGGAGCCTTTCTTTGGATATCTTGGGTGAAATACTTTGGGAAATGATCTGCACAGACAGGTTACCGGAAGAGGCCAACTTTCCAAGGATTCAAGTACCAGGTGGAAGAACAACAGCTGTGGAGAGTAGAGGTGCTCATCTACTCCAACCTTGCACCGGACACCGTCTTCCACGTCTTTGACGCTCCGATCCGGCGCGACACCTTTGATGAGGGCATGCAGGATGCGGCAAGAGAGGCAGTCCGCCACCTTCGCTACACCTACAATCATCGCCTTCAGGGCACCGGGTTTCATTACTACCCGATGCACATTCCGACCCGACTCGACAAGATTTTCAACTCCGCTAGAGACGAAGATTCTCCGAATCGACACACCGGTGGATCTGCTAAGGCTTTGGATTACGCCTCTAAACACCTTGAATGACTTGCTCACCGCCGTAATGCACTACAAGAAGCGTAAGAGAAGTCAAGATCAGAATCGTGGAGCTAGCTAGCTACAAGGCGTGAGGCTAGCTCGATGAGCCGGATTATACCCCAAGATTCCATTATAGTTATCTTCCCTGTTAGCTCGATCTTTAGTTGCGAATTATGAGCTACTATCTTATTTGTGGTAGCCATAATCTTTGAATAAAATAACTTAATAAAGGAACTTTTTGGAAAAATCTGCTCTTTGTCTTGTGTGCTCTTTGTGTTCTTGGGTCATTAGAATTTACCCTTTAGAACTTCCTATCTGCTATCTCTCCTAAATCTTTGGAGTTCTAGCAGATGGTGATCACCGCATCGGCGATGGCGATGTCCGAGGTCGGGCAACGAAGACGCAGACACGGGAGGATCCGTGCAAAGAACCACCACCGCCACCACCGAAGGACCAGATTACGCGTCGATGATGGAAAACCGAATCATCGATTAACCTCCTAGCTCGATCTCTCGGCCAGCCGCAAGATGTGTGCAGCAATAGCTCGAACTGCACCACTACCTCCACCTACGCAGAGATTGACCATGGCGGATTTTATGCGCATGCGCCCACCGACCTTCTCCAGCAGCACAGAGCCGATGGATGCCGATGACTGGATCCGCGAAATCGGGAAGAAGCTGGATGTCACTCAGTATACTGATCGTGAGAGAGTCCTGTTTGCCTCTCACCGGCTCACCGGTCCCGCATCAAAATGGTGGGATAACTACAACATCTCCCATACTGATGCGCAGACTATCACTTGGAAGGAGTTTGTGCGGGCTTTCCGCCATGCACATATCCCATGAGGATAATGACCTCAAGAAGAAAGAGTTCACGCTCAAACAAGGCAACCGCACAAGGTGAATACCGCACAAGTTCAACCAAATTTGCTCGCTATGCCCCACAGACGTGGCTAGTGATGAAGAAAGGCAGAAAGGTTCATGGATGGTTTGAACGATGAGATCTCGCCCACCGGTCTCCAATGACTACACCGACTTCCAACAGTTAGTGAATAAAGCTTTCGCCAGAGGCCAAACATCTGCAGATGGAGAACCGCAAGCGGAGGATGGCCGCTCAGAAGTTCAACTCTGGAGGGCAACCCAAGCCTCGTTTTGCTCAACCTCAGCCACCTCAGAGTGGAAGGTTCCACTCTTCTACACCCAGAGCTCTAGTACCGGCAAGCGCTCCAACTCTTCCGGCTTCCGCAACAATGCATCTGCAGGATGGTTTAAAGAAGAACCCAACTTCATCGGCAGCAGAGTGACATGCTTCCATTGCAACGAGATCGACACTATGCCAACAAGTGCGAAGAAGCGGCGATCGCAACACCAATCGAGCCAAGATCGGGAGTACCAACCACCGGCGGCACCCCAAAGCCGGCGGGCGATTCACGAAGGACACGTGAACCACGCCACAAAGAGAGAAGCTCAGCGGCACCAGATGTCGCCCTTGGTACGCTTCGTTAATATGATACCGCATCGATTCTGTTTGATTCCTGAACTTCGCATTCTTTTGTATCCAATAAGTTTGTGGGCAAAAATGGGTTACCTATTTCTCCATTAAGTAATCCTATGATAATCCATTCCCCGGGCTCAGAAATGAGAACCAGTTCTCTATGCCCGAATATTACCCTGGAGATATCCGGAGTGTCCTTCATGGCAGACTTGATAGTCTTGCATTCTCAAGGTCTGGATGTAATACTTGGAATGGACTGGCTAGCCAAGAATCAAGGACGGATAGATTGTGCCAATAGGTCTATTACTCTCACCAATGAGGAAGGAGTCACAGTTGAATTCAAGCCCAAGACCTGCACCGGAGGAAGTTCCATACTAACCAACCTGAAGGAGTTAAAACTTGAAGATATACCAGTGGTGCAAGAATTCCGGATGTCTTTCGATGATTTACCCGGCATGCCACCGGACAGGGACATAATGTTCTTAATTGACTTAGTCCCAGGGACCGCTCCAATCTCGAAGCGATCCTATAGAATGCCGGCTAATGAATTGGCAGAAATGAAGAAACAAATTGAAGAGTTGCGAGCAAAGGATATATTCGCCAAGTTCATCACCTTGGGGCACCCCAGATCTTTTTGTCAAGAAGAAAGGCAACAGATGAGGATGTGTGTGGATTATAGGTCACTCAATGAAGTGACAATCAAGAACAAGTACCGCTACCTAGGATTGACGATCCGCTCGATCAATTGAAAGGAGCAAGCGTATTCTCGAAGATCGATTTGAGATCCGCTATCATCAATCAAGATCGAGACGGAAGATATTCAAGACGCCTTCACCACTAGATATGGATTATGCGAGTTCACGGTAATGTCTTTCGGTTTGACGAACGCCTCGCACTTTATGAATATGATGAACAAAGTGTTCATGGAATTCTTGGATAAGTTTGTGGTTGTTTTCATCGATGACATCCTCGTCTATTCAAGAATGAAGAAGAACATGAGAACCACCTCAGATTGATTTTGGGAAAACTCGGGAGAACCACTTTTATGCCAAATTCAAGAAGTGCGAATTTTGGCTAAGTCGTGGCATTTCTTGGACATATTGTGTCCGCAGGAGGAGTTGCGATGGATTCACCAAAGTCGAAGCGGTAATGGATTGGAAACAACCCAAGTCTGTCACAGAGGTGAGAAGTTTCCTTGGATTGACTGGGTATTACCGCAGATTCATTGAAGGTTTCTCCAAATTAGCAAGACCAATGACTCAACTTCAAGAAGGAGAAGAAATTTGAATGGACGATGCTTGCGAGGAGAGTTTCCAAGAGTCAAGACGAGACTAGTTTCAAAGACTGTATTGGTCCTACCAGATATTCATAAAGATTTTGTGATTTTCTCGACGCCTCTCGTCAAGGACTTCGGTTGCGTATTGATGCAGAGGCAAGGTCAGTATCTTACGATCTCGTCGATTGAGGCCACATGAAGGAATTATCCAACTCATGACCTTGAGTTAGCGGCGATTGTGCATGCATTAAAGATCTGGCGGCATTACCTCACTCCAGAACACGCGAAGTTTTCACGGATCATAAGAGTCTGAAGTACATATTCACTCAGTCCGACCTTAATCTCCGACAGAGAAGATGGCTAGAATTGATAAAGGATTATGACCTTGAGATCCATTACCATCCGGGCAAGGCAAATGTAGTTGCGATGCCCCGAGCAGAAGGCGATTGCAATACCATCTTGGTTCAGAGAATCACCAGAGTTGTATGAAGAATTGAAGCATCCGAACTTGGAGATTGTTGAGCAAGGATGTGTGAATGCTTTGGAAGTTCAACCAACACTTCAGAGTCGATCAAAGAAAACAATTAGTAGATGAAGACATCAAGGAGATCAAGAAGAATATGAGAAGAGGCAAAGCTTCAGATTCACCAAGATGAGGAAGGAACAAGTGTGGTTTGGGAACCGCATCTGCGTCTCCGGATCGCCAGGATTTAAAGCGATCGATTCTCAAGGAAGCCCATGAGTCGCCTTATTCCATTCACCTGGCAAGACCAAGATGTACCAGATCTTAAGGAAAGATATTGGTGGGTCAAGATGAAGCGGAAATTGCCGAGTTCAGAGTCTGCTTGTGATGTTTGTCAGCGAGTCAAGGCAGAACATCAAAGACCCGCTGGTTTGTTACAACCGTTACCGATCCCCGAGTGGAAGTGGGAAGAAGTTGGTATGGATTTCATCACCGGACTTCCTAGGACTCAGTCAGGATGTGATTCCATCTGGGTGATAATTGATCGGTTAACGAAAGTAGCTCACTTCCTTCCAGTCAAGACCACCTACCCGAGCAGTAAGTTGGCAGAATTGTATATGGCCAAGATAGTCTGTCTGCATGGAGTACCCAAGAAGATCGTGTCCGACAGAGGATCACAGTTTACGTCAAGATTTTGGCGAGTCTGCATGAAGCTTTGGGAACCAGACTCAACTTCAAGATCGCATATCATCCGCAGACGGATGGCGGACGAACGAGTCAACTAGATTCTTGAAGACATGCTTGAGCTGCGCTTTGGATTACTGGAAAAAGTTGGGACAAGAATTTGCCCTATGCAGAATTTTTCAGATAACAATAGCTACCAAGCCGCCTTCAAATGTCCCCGTTTGAGGCTTTGTATGGCAGAAATGCGAACTCCGCTTCTATGGGATGAAGTAGGAGAGCATCGCTTCTTTGGGCGAGTTGATCAAAGAAGTGAAAGTAAGGTTAAGGCAATAAGAGAGCATCTGAAAGTAGCTCAAACCCGATGAAGAGTTATGCCGATAATCGTCGGCGAGAGTTGACCTTCTCAAGGAGATTTTGTCTATCTCCGAGTTACTCCACTCAGGAGTAAGAAGGTTCCAACCAAAGGAAAACTTGCACCCAGATTTGTGGGACCTTACAAGATTTTGGCAAGAAGAGGTGAAGTTGCATATCGCCTTGAGCTACCAAAGATCCTTATCCGCCGTCCACAATGTCTTCCATGTTTCATGACTAAAGAAGTGCCTTCGAGTGCACGAGGATCGAGACCTTACGAAAGCATTGATCTTCAAGAGGACCTCACCTATGTGGAGCAACCGATCAAGATTCGGACGCCGCAGAGCGTGTCACATGGAACAAGATCATCCGCTCATACAAAGTTCAAGGAGCCACCACCTCGAAAGTGAAGCCACTTGGGAGCGAGAAGAAGACATTAAAGCCGGGTATCCCCACCTTCTCGCCAATCAATCCCGAATCTCGGGTCGAGATTCCCTTAAGGGAGGTTTGTAACAACCCAAAATTTCAATTTTGGTTAAAGTTTAAAACTTATTTGAGTTTGTGAATTTTCGAAATTTTAAAAAGCTTTGTCCTAAATGTTTTAAACCTAAAATAATTTAATTACAAAATTTATTATCAAGTTTAAGTTGGGAATAATTTTATTAAGTCTAAAATGTCTCTAAGGATTTATGAGAATTTTTGTAGAATTTTGGACTCTTTTGCTATTTTCTAAGTCTAAAAGGAATTAACCAGATTATTTAAAATAGAAAACTAAAAGAAAACTCTTAATGTGCTTGGGCGAAACCTAGCTCGCCCACTCTCTCTCTCACGCCACATGCCCGAGCCGCCCACCCGCCGCCCCATCTCCTTCACCCCGCCTCCTCTCTCCACCATCGGATGCCCATCCGACGCCCGCAGACGCTCCACGCCTCTCTCTCTCCGACCGTCGGATGAGAAATCCGACGGCCCGCGCCATCTTCTCCCAGCGTTCTTCTCCGCGCGGTCAAGCCGCCTCGCCATTTTCGCTCACGGGCGAAGCCAGAGTCGTCCGCTCCAACCTCCGCGTCCCCTCAAGACACGCGCGCGACGACTCGGCGCCTCAACCGCCTCGCCCCCACTCTCCCCTCTCTCTCGCCGGATTCCCCACGCCGCCGCGCAACCGCCGCCACGATCACCACTCGCAGACGCCGCCTCGGACCTCCCGGCGCTTATAAAGGCCGCCTCGGGGCGCCATCACCCCCAAACCGCGCCCCCTCTCACTCCCTCTTCGCGTGTACTCGCCGGAATCGAAGAAATTGTCGCCGCCGGTCCCAAGATCGGAGCTCAATTCCGCCGCCAGGACGACGCCGCGTCTCGCCGCCACCACCATTCGTGATCGGCTCGACGCTTCTGCGCCCTCGCCCTCGCCGGAGAACCCTCAGAAGCGCCAGTGCGCCTTCACCGTAGCCGCCGCCGCTTTCGCTTCGCCGCGGCCGCCCGCCTCGCCTCGCCGATTGGGTGAAGCGCGCCAGAACCCCGTGATCTCTCTCTCGCGCGATCTCACCGCCGCCGCTGCAGCATCAGAAGCGCCGGCGACCCTAGGTCCTCGCCGGCGCCGTCCTCGCCACGTGGCCTTGCCACGCGTGCGCCCACGCGAAGCGCCACGAGCGCGCCATGCCGCCGCTTAATCCCACGTGGCGCCACGTGGCGCCCACGCCGCACACGCCACGCCACCTTCCGTCGCGCAAGCCCGTGGACTTGGTCCACATGGACCGTGTCTCGACACGAGGTCCCACTGTCGCTGTTTAATTTTATTTATTTATTTACCGAAAACCTCGGGGCTGACGTCACCATGCGCAATAATTAGAGTTTCCTTTAGAAAAATAATTGGGAAATCCTTTTAAATTACGTAATTAGGATTTAAATTGTAAAATTCATAACTTATTCATCCTAGCTCCAAATTAGATGATTCAAATTGCTAAATTCTTAGAAAATTATGATCTAACTAAATAAAATATAATTATTCAATTTGGAGATCATTTTAGTTCTGTTTTAGAATTTAGAAATTCATTCAAATCCAAATTTAGGTTAACATTTGTAAATTTCATATCCTCGACTTCCAACTTCAAATTTAGTGAATTAAATTTCTAAAATTTTATAAAAAGATTATCTAGCTTAATAAAGTAAGATTAGTTTATTTGGAATTAGTTTAAATTGTCATTTTGAAGTTGAAAACTATTTAAATTGCAAATTTAGGATTTAAGCTTGTAAAATTCATATCTTTTATTTCCTAATTCCAAATTGAGTGTTTCAAACTTATAAAGTTTTATAAAATTATTATCTAGTCAAATAAAATATAATTATTTTATTTGGAGTTAGTTTAAACTGTCGCCTTGTATTTATTTGAGTTTCAATTGATTGTCGATTTTCACGCTTAGATTACTTACGATTCCGGGAATTTGATTCTTCCAAGAATTAGAATTTCAAGACTTCAGCGAATGCAAGTTATACTTTGATCATCTTGCACCTACTATTTTAAAGTTATTTAAATTCAGTTTTCAAATTATTAAATGCATGCATACTTTTATTCAAGTATTTTAAACTCTGCTTAAATGATTAGATATTCCAACGTCCTTGTATAGCCAATATTGAATATTGAAATGTCATCCCTTGTCCCCATAGATAAATTGTTTGGAAATGCTTAGCACATACTTAGACCATGATTTTGATTTTGGGAGGATTTAGCCAAATCTTTACAAACTTGTTTTAACTTGAACCTATGGTATTGTCTTACCATAGATTTGTTGTAAAGGTGGTTTTACTAAATAAAATAAAGATGGTTTGGACTTGGGTGTAACGGATGAAAGGTGGGTGCAGTTTATGCACGGGTTTAATCTGGTTAGGATTAAAGCCTGTGGTTTAATTTGAAAGACGCCCAAGTCAATTAAGGACCGCCTTTGAGCTGCCTTTGCTATGCCAAAACGCACCACCACATGTCCTGTATGGGAAGGACTGGCTTAATAATTTGGGATACCTCATAGATATTCGTGCCATGTTGTATGAGTGGGTGTTGGTTAGACAAGAGTCCCACATGGCGCAAGAGGGGCTCCTGAGGATGGTTAGTCCAATAGAAGCGAAACCTTAGCGGGCATGAGTATTGTGAGGTAGATCATTGTAACGGCCTTGTGATATTTGCTCTGTCACACGCCTTAGGAAGCGTGGATTGGCCGACACAAAGGGTATAATATCTCGTGTGGGTAAAGCTGCACAAACTCTGCAGAGTAGAAAACTATTCAATAGCGCGTCATGATCATGGACATGCTAGCAAAGCCACTTTGAGTTAGTCTTGTTTTTGGTTTTAAAATGGTTGCAACAAATGTTTTCAGGATGGTTAGTCCTGTGGGAAAAATTGGGCGGTTAGCCATTGTGATTGGAGGATATCCATCACCTTCTTGGAGGTTATCCACATTATTCAATTGTCATTTACAATATGATTTTAATTAATGTATGAAAATGGCCTTGCGATCTATTATGATTATTTAAATTAAAACTGCCGCTTTTATAAAATAACCCCGCCAATGTCCTTTGTTTACCTTATGCATGCATTACAATTCCATATTGGGTGTAACTTGCGAGCACGGTAGTTGTGCTCATGCTTGCTTTATGCAACAAAATTTCAGGAGAAGACTACTATCAGGACGGTGAGGACACCGACGCCTAGGCTACGCCCCCAGACGATTGCCTGTGGCGGATCATTCTGGCCTACTACTATCTTTCTATTTCCGCTGTGTTATTTACTTCTTTATTTGGCTTCATACCCAATTGTATCGAACTCTGATTTACTATTAACGAAATGCGAGATTTGGTTATATTATCATTTTTGTAACTGTGTACACCGGAAATCCTGGACTGGTGTATGAACACAGAGGGTTCGGGATCTTTCGTTCCCGGGTCCGACAGTCGAATTACGGGTTTTATCTTTCATGGGAGAGCTAGAAGTTTCTTATTGTAACAAGGTAAGGAGTTTCCCAAGTAGTGACTGGCATTAATTTGCAGAGGAAAATTGAACCTACAATATTAACTATGTTTATTTCCTGAATTATTTTAGCTAGATACATCCTACCATTAGTTTAACATGGAGAAAAGAGAAAAATAAAGGGTGGGACGGCACTCCACTTGATGCCATGGAAAATAAGGCCCTGTTTGGCCGAGTTTTAGAATTTTGGCTCTAGAGCTTGATTTGGATTTCTTTCTTAAAAACATTACCTTTGCTGTGTCCCCTCGCCCCTATGCCTTCTCTCCGATCCCCTTCTCCCATAACGTTCGGTGCGCTTCGCTGCGCCGTGTTGAGAATGTTATGACTATGTATGGGATGACGTGTTTTAGGTGTATGAATGTTTGTGTAGTTTAAAGCTTTGTGTGATCGTTCTGTAAGAATGTTTGTCGTTGTTTGTGTTAATCACTCGACAAATAGAATGTATGGGTACTCAGCTCTAATATTAGCATACATACATGCATGTATTTTTTAATGGAAAAATGCAAACATAACTGAGTATGGCAGAGCGGTATAGGGACTCATCAGGCATATGCGGAACTGTAGGCAAAGATTAGTAGTGTAGAGGATAAGAACATCATACCTCAATAATTTGTAGAGGGCGCGATGTAGCAACCTGTAAATAGCGATGACCTACCATGTAGAGGACATGTAAGAAATGTAAATCGGTGAACATATCAAAGAATTGAAAAAATTGTAGAAAAAAAGCAAAATACTGCGTAGACCCTTCATCAACTATACATTAGAAAACAGACGTAAGCCTTGCTTATGCAATTATTCGCATTTTAATTACAGAAAGCTATCTGTGGTCCAAAACTTGCAATATCACCTATCTTATCTACGGGAAGATATCCTATGCACACAGCCATATCTGTGCACATATGCACACATGAAATCCAGCCCATCCAATCCAAAAGCAACGGCTGCGATCGCTTGTCCCGTCCCGCTTTGCTCCCCTTGTCCCGCTTCGGCCTTTTTTTTGAAAAAAAAACCCCCACGCAATGGCTCCCCCCCCTCGGCGCACTAGCCCAGCCCGAGCTCCAATCGAGCTAGGGTTAATGTGATCGCCGCTTGTTGTCGCTGGCGGACGCACTTGACCACCTGCCCGCGCCCTCCTCCTGCCGCCCGCCCGCCGCCCTCCCGTGGCCGGCCCTTGTTGTTGCTCCGCGCGTCGCCGCCCTTGTTGTTGCTCCGCGTTCTGCGCCGGCCGGTTCTTTCTCACACAGATTGCCCTCTTGCGCCGCGCCCATCCTCAGACACCGCCGCCCGCACCAAGGTCGAGGTGAGCTGCACCAGAGGACATCCAAAGGCTTGTTATTTCTTGGAATCGCTTGATATAAGATGAAATAGGGAGGGCTGTTGTGGTAATTGATTCGTTCTTCTTTCGGTTGCGATGAGCTCAAGTGCCGCATGGATTCCACGGAAGATGTGAGTAGCTCCGTACGCCCACTAGCGTTGCCATGTCCTGAAATGGTTGATGCACACTCTCTCGCTAAGGCGGTTTAGAAACACCACAAAAGGTGGCGAGCATTCCGTTCTGTGTGAGTGTATGGTTATTTGAAATTTTAAATTTGAATGAGTAATGTCGATGTCATGCTAATTGTTCCAAACCGCTGCAGGGTTCGTCGTCCACACCGGTAGTTAATGACGACCTGACGCCTGCCGTGGGGATGATTTTTGAAGATGAGGATGCAGCCCTCGAGTTTTACAAAGCATATGCGCATGTTGCCGGCTTCTCCGTTCGTATTGGGCAGCGGACGATCAGAAACGGTGTTTTGCAATGGAGGCGGTATTATTGTGCCAGACGTGGTTGGAAGGATGAAAAAGGTAAGGTCAAGTTGGAGGTCAAAACGAAGAGGTCATATGAGTCTAAATTGACTAGGTGTGGGTGTGAGGCCATGTTTGGTATCAAATGCACTAAGGATAATAATTTCAGGTTACAAACATTTGTAGAAGTGCATAACCATGGTTTTGTCTCACCTAGTAAGCAACACTTGATACGTTCTAATAGACAAGTAAATGAGAAGGCTAAGACGACATTATTCGCATGCCATCAAGCTAGCATTGGGACATTTAAATATCTTCATGTTAGTGAGGTTGGGTTTTAGAATGTTGGATGCACAAGGAGGGATTTGCAAAATTATCACCGCACTTTGAGAGAGAGTATAAAGTCATCAGATGCTCAGATGTTCCTCGATAATCTAGCTAGAAGGAACGAGAACAATGCTGCATTTTATTTTGACTATGTCCTTGACGGCAAGGGTAGGTTGGTCCATGTGTTTTGGGCGGATGCAACCAGCAGGAAGAATTATGTTCATTTTGGGGAGTTGCTCTCATTTGATACAACATATAATACAAACCAATATGACATGATATTTGGACCATTCATGGGAGTGAATAACCATGGGGGATGTGTTCTATTCGGGGCTGCATTACTGCTCGATCAGACGATTGAAATGTTCAAATAGTTGTTCCGTACGTTCTTAAGATGTATGGGAGGTGATGCACCTAGGCTTATAATAACTGATGAAGATGCGGCCATGAAAAAGGCAATTCAAGATGTATTCCCTAATACAACGCACAGATTATGCATGTGGCACATATTGAACAAACTCCCAACAAAGATTAGGCCAGATTTGAGGGATAACCGAATCTTTTACAGTCATGTCAATTCATGTGTGTATCCCTCAGAAACTCTAGAAGAATTCGAGTCGTAGTGGGCTAATATTATTTGAGAGTTCCATTTGGAAGATAATGAGTGGTTGGCTGGTCGTTATAGTATTAGGGCATCTTGGGTGCCGGCTTATTTTATGAACATACCCCTGGCAGAAATCCTTAGAACAACTTCAAGGTCTGAGAGTGTCAATTCTTTTTTCAATCGATTTATAGGTTACAAACATGCATTGGTTGAGTTCTGGATCCGCTTCGACACTGCAGTCGACGAACAAAGAGAAAAAGAGCTAAGAGAAGACAATGCCACCTTTCACACGAAGCCTCAGTTGAAGACACCATGGGCAATAGAGTTGCATGGGAGTGAAGTTTTCACACATGAGGTGTTCGCAAAGTTTCAGAAGGAGGTTATTGCTGCTAGGGACAACTGTGTTGTTGAGAGCACAGCACAAGTATGCGACCTTAAAGTAACAGCGGTGAATGAGGTTGGTAAGAAGGTTAGAAAAGTCACATGTGACACTAACACAATGATTGCGCAGTGCTCCTGCATGTTGTTTGGCACTCATGGAATTTCTTGCTGCCACATTATACTTGTTTTATGATGTGCATTGCTGAATGAGCTTCCTAGTTATTATGTTTTAAAAAGATGCACTGCTAATTGCAAGAGAGAGGTTGTATTTGATGAGAATGGCTGTGTTCTTGAGGAGAAACCCAAAGATCCCATAGAGAAAGAAATTAAAAAGTTGGCAGCTGAGATGCGAAAGGACTTGGAAGATTTGATACATCGAGCTAGACCTTCACTTCCTTACATGCAGAAAGAGAGAAACTTAAAAAGTTTATGCATGAGATAAACCAGGAAATTCCTGTCCGCCAGCAAAGTAGAGTGGAGGAGGTTGAAGCGTATCTTGGGTGTGGCATCCCTGATCAGATTGATATATTACCGCCAACAGACAAACTCACTAGAGGGAAATGCAAGAGGAATCGGCCTGGGGAGAACAAGCAAAAGCCTAAGGGAAAGGCCGCTCGCATGTGTAGGACATGCAATGAGATCGGCACCCACGACAGCTGCAACTACCCTTTAAGGAAGGAAGCAAAATGATCATGCCCATACGGAATTCTGGTATGCCTTGTACTCACTGTATAGCATTCCATTGATATTTGCTTCTAGTACTCATTGTCTAACATGTTCAGTATTCATATTTGCTTTGTAGGTGGCTGCAAAGGAGGTGGTTGTAATATTTGCTTTGTTGAAGTTCAGTAGTTTGGAATCAATGCAGGCAATTAAGTATTCAATTGTTGTAATATGTTGTATGGACTTATGGACTGTAATATGTTGTATGGACTTGTAATAGCCTCTAAAATGTTGCATTTCATATGTTGTATGGACTAAAGTATTGTCTAGATTCTTAAGTATTGAGTTCTTGACTTCACTGCTCACGCATGGATGCTTGTGTATATGTGAATTGTTACTAGAGTGGCACAGGGAAGACATACACCATGTGGGAGTCCAGGTCGAGCACACATTGTTCATCCTGATACTGTGTGCATATATCATGTGGGGAGTCCATGCTATGGACTGGATGATGAAACCTTAGTGTATTGGCTTAATTATGGAACCATGTGATGTAATGCAATATGACAGTTTGTAATGATGCAAAACTGGAATGCTTTGCTACAGTATCAGGCAATATGAAATCTGAACTGAATGCTCCTCCCAGACCATCTGAAATCTGAACTGAATGCTCCTCCCAGACTGAAATCTGATGAAGTATCAGTTTGTATTTTCAATGAATTTCCTGCCCTCTTGATGAATTTTTGCATGTTTTGATTTCAAACAGCTTCACAAAATTATCACAAAAATTACATGCAAGTCGCATGCAATCTGGTCTTGTATTTTCGATGGGAGGAGCATTCAGTTCGATGCAAGGACTGAGAAGATTACATGCAAGTCTCTAGCTACAGTATCAGAAAAGTGCATACCATCTGATTTGACGACCATTCAGTTCAATGCAAGGACTGAGAAGATTACATGCAAGTCTCTAGCTACAGTATCAGAAAAGTGCATACCATCTGATCAGAAAAGTCTCTTGCTGCTTTATGCATTAAACCTGCATCCCAGAACATTTCATGCTCAAATGCTCAGCTCAAATGCTCAAGTGCATACCATCTCAATGCATGCGTGCATACCATCTGATCTGACGACCATTCAGTTCGATGTAAGGACTGAGAAGATTACATGCAAGTCTCTAGCTACAGTATCAGAAAAGTGCATACCATCTGATCAGAAAAGTCTCCTGCTGCTTTATGCATTGAACCTGCATCCCAGAACATTTCATGCTCAAATGCTCAAGTGCATACCATCTCAATGCATGCTCAGCTCAAATGCTTACATCCATTTTTATACTTGTTTGGTGCTTGTGTAACTACCAGAACATGTACGAGAGCAACCTGTCGTCCAAGTACAAATCAGTTCACAAATGAATCACAGTACAGTTCAGTTTACAAATGAATCATAGTATAGCCATTCCAGAAATTAGTACTGTGATCTAGCCATTCTAGAAATCAGTAAAAGGGTTCCCAGCATGATCTAGCCATTCCAGATTTGCCAAGACATGGTCGTCAACATTTCAGAAATCATACAACACGAAATCAGTAAAAGGGTTCACAGTATAGTTGGTATGCCCCCAAAAAGATGTCTGATCAATCTAGCCATTCCAGATTTGCCAAGACATGGTCGTCATTCATACAACACGAAATCAGTACTGTGATCTAGCCATTCCAGAAATCAGTAAAAGGGTTCACAGTACAGTTCACAAACACATTTAAATGACATTCTTCACAACGAAAATTCCTAAAAAGAACACTAAAAATGCAACAAGAACCATTTTGAACTTCTCATCCGCCGCAGCCAATTTCAGAATTGACTTGTTAATCTTGTCCAACAACTTGTTCATTTCAGCTAAATGTGCCAAGACATGGTCGTTAACATTGGAAGCTGTTGGATATGTTCGGTGTGCATTGCCGAGTATGACACATCGTTCCTCTTTTATGTCCTATTCCAACTGCAAGGCAACCAGATGTGTCTCATATTGATCTTTCCACATGAAAGTGTCGTAGCCTGCATAATTCTTCTGTACAAAAACATAGAAAGGTCATTACACATAAGTGGGCACAAAAACGTAGCTCTTTTCCGGTTGTATTCAAACAATCTTACGCCGTTGTTATTAGGGCATTTGTAATACTCTTTTCCGCGATTCTTCGAGCTCCCGGACACTGCCCAAATCATCTTCTGACCGCATTTAGGGCATGGCACAAGCTGTAGTCCCCCACAAGGCCCCGACACTTCCTTCTTCTCCATGAACTTCGTACTGCCTCCCAACCGGAAAATCAATCACATATCACAAATGGTTATGTCTAACATCAATATCTCATCCCATGTCTAGATTTGTTGAATCTGCTCACATCAATCAATCACATATCTCTAGGCCAGACATCACATATCACAATAGTTGAATTAGCACTTGTTTGTAATTGCTAATTTAACATATCTCATCCCATGGTTACAACAGAAAAATCAAGAATTAATGTGATGTCTAGCCTAACTATCTTCAAATTTATTTCTGTCTGGCCTAACCATGTCAAGAACAATCAAGAATTAATGTGATGTCTGGCCTAACTATCTTCAAATTTCTTTCTGTCTGGCCTAACCATGTCAAGAACAATCAAGAAAAATAATCAAAAATGGTTCTATCTGGCCTAACCATGTCAAGAACAATCAAGAAAAATCATCAGAAATGGTTCTGCGGCCTAAAATCAAGAATCACATACCAAGAGTGAGCAGCTTCGGCGGTGGTGCGAGGGCTCGCTCGGGCCGGAGGCACCTGGGAGGCTCGGGCCGAGGCGCTTGAGGACGAAGGGGAGGCGGATGCGCCAGGATTTAAGGGGAGGCCGGGCCGGGCGCAAGGACGAAGGGGGCCAGGGCCATGCACACAGGCCAAGACAGAGGCACCAGGGGCCTCAGCGCGGAGGCGCGAGCATCATGGAGACGAAGAACCCTAGCGACGATGCTCCACTGTAGCGAATGAGGCTCGGGCTGGCACGCCATTTCGCGTGGGGGCTTTTCCGCAAAAACGCCGGAGGTTTGACGGGGGGAGCGAAGCGGGACAGGACGAGCGATCGCAGCCGTTGCTTGTGGATTGGATGGGCTGAATTTCCTGTGTGCATATGTGCATAGATATGACTGTGTGCATGAGATATCTCCCCCTTATCTATAGCCCACCAAACAAAAGGATCCTCTTTTTTCCAACTGCAGTACATCAAAATAGTACTCATCTAAGCAACCTTTTCTTCAAAAAAAACATGTACTTACTCATAGTTCATGCAGAATGACTAACTCAAAAAGGGGAAAGGTGAGTGAATCTGTGAGTAAATCCAGGCTATAGATCAACTAAATTGTTCCATTGTGGATCTGCAGTCATTAAAAACTGGAGGTGGAACAAAAAACAATGGTAACGACACACTGGTCTCTTGAGCTATTTGCTTTGTTATGCCATTACTTCATCAGTAACGTTGTGTCCAGCAATCAGTGTTAGCATTATTTTCGTTTACAATGTTTCTGATCAGCAACCTTTCCAGGGGAAAACTACGAAGCCGTAAATCAAATCAGCTATACAGTACGGGTAAGTACCAATTCTAACATCCATAATAGCTATCCAAGCCCTTTCACTTATCAAACCAATGAATCATCGAGCAAACTCTTATGGTGAACGCGTATTTTGTAGAAGTATAATAAATTCACAATTCATCATGATGGGAGATCCGCAATTCGTCACGGTGTTTGTAATGACATGAAACAACAGTTTCTGATAGGCGCGACATCATCCAGATATATGTGCTGAGATATACATATTGATAAATTCGACTGTTGTTCAGAGAGCATACTAAGGGGCAATGCAGATATGTAAGAATTTTTTTTTCAAATAATCCATTTTTTATTATTAATTACAACATTATACCTGCAATAATATTTTTTACAGAAATATACTCACGTAAGCTCAACCGTTGGGCGATCGTCCCGATAAACTAACGGTTGAGCGATCGACACTTAGTCGCCTAACGGGCACAATGCATGCCCGACTAGATAAGTGAGTCTGCACACTAGAACCAACCGTTGAGCGACAAGTGTCGATCGCTCAACGGTTGAGCTACTGGACCCAGTCGCTCAACGGTTGAGTGACAGCAGTATATTTCTGTAAAAATATTATTGCAGGTATAATGTTGTAATTAATAATAAAAAATAGATTATTTTTTAAAAAAATTCGATATAAAGAAGAAGAGAATTGGCCTAGTTTATAAGGGAAACTAGACCCGAAAACCTTAACAAATGCACCGTTTCAGAGAGGAAAACCGGCAGCTAACCCCGAGACGACAAAACGACCTCAACTCGAACAGAACGACGCTCACACCGAAAGGCACAACCAGACAGCAGGCAAGTCCAACCCAACTCAACTCACGCGCTAACCAACCAACCCAACAACTCGGTCGGCGGAGCCCTGCTCCCACGCTGCTCCTCTCTATCGGCGGAGCCCTGCTCCCACACCGCTCCTCTTTGTCACACAACTCGGTTGGCGGAGCCCTGCTCTCAGGCCGCTCCTCTCTATCAGCGGAGCCCAGCTCCCATGCCGCTCCTCTCTGTCACACAAGTCAGTAGCGCGTCGCTTCGGAGGAGCGCGCATTGGACCAGAAAACTGTCGTGAAGCGCCAATCCGGAATGAAGAACTGCCGTGAATCGAGGACGTTGGGGGTAAACCTACAGAAGAAGCCGGTAGTTCAAATCGAAGAGAGCAGGGGCTTCTCGAAGCGACGCCTTCAGGAAGGTAGCGATAGCAATGCCGCCGTCGCCCATCCAGACACCCGGACAGGGTTTTCACCCAGAAAAGCATCTAAGGTGGAGGAGACGCGAAAGTGTCGCCTCCAGGGAGGAAATGGCATCCGAGGGCGTCAACGACCTTTGCACCAACAAGCCAGACAGAGCTTTCGCTCGTGGCTCCGCGCCCCAGAAACCTGCACAAAAGAGGTATGGGCCAAGCGACCCATGTCCAGCCACACTAGCACCGGCAACGGCATCACGCCGGCGCGGACTCCACACCGCACCGCGACTGGAGGCAGTCGCCGCGGCCGAGGCGCATGCACAGAGGGGTGAGCAGCCACCTGAAGGAGAGACCGACGGCCCAGGACGGCCAGACCCGGCCGCATCCACCACCGACGTCGCGTGAAGACAGCAGCCGCCACCCGAAGGAGTGACCGGCGGCCGGACGCTGCCAGAGCTCAGATCCGGCCAGAAGAGCGTCGATCCGGGCGCCGACGACGCACTGCCGACCACCACCACGCCGTAGCACCGGAGAGGCGCGGATCCGCGGTGAGCTGGCCACCAAGACGCAGATCCGGCCGGCGAGAGACCCGATCCGGCCAGGCTGGAGCAGATTCGGCGAGGACACGACGGGCCCAGTGAGCACCTCGCGACAGAGAAATGTCGTAGCACCGGAGAGGCGCGGATCCGCGGCGAGCTGGCCATCAGGATGCAGATCCGGCCGGAGGGAGACCCGATTCGGCCAGACCGGAGCAGATCCGGCGAGAACACGACGGGCCCGGCGAGCACCTCACGACGGAGAAAACCAACCAGCAGGGAGGAGAAAGGTGGAGGGAGAGGAGGAAGGGGAAGAGAGAGGGAGGGGCAGCCGCGCTGGAGCAGTCGCCGATGGCGGCGGGCGGCGCAAGCGGGTGCGGCGGCGAGGGGGGGCACTAGGCGGCGGGTGAGTCGCCTGAGTCGCCCTAAGGGGGACGACGCGTGGCCCTGTTTTTCTGAAGCATTCTTTTCTAAAACTTCTCCAATCTGTCCTGTTTTTTTTTTGCAGTCGCTTCAGAAAAACATATTGCATGGTCTTAATATTGCTCTCCGGCTAGGGAGCATTCAGATCGACTGGGGCATACGTGGTGATCTCCCAAATCCGGATTCCATTAGCAATCTCAAAAACAAGAAGGAAATGCGATTTGAACCTCTGGCTGGGTGGACTTGAAAAGCTCAATATAAAAGAAGCTTCTTGTAGCTCAAGGATACTCCCTCATAATATAATATAAATAATTAAGCTCATGCATTAACCACTACTACTAATACCACTGTGCCTCATGGGCAGTAAGCTGGTGTTCTAACCCCTAAACATGTAAGAGCAACCACTTACTAATAACACCTGTACTAACAAATGGCTTTTAACGTAGCCAACAGGCAGTGGGAGGGGAAGAAGGTACTTATCATGAGCGTTTGGACTTAAGTAGGTAGGGGAAATGGGTTAACTGGAAAAAAATCAGGGGTAAGGTTAGAGAGAAAGAGCCAGGGGAAATGGCTTGGATCTGACAAAGCAAGAGAGCAGAGAAAGAGAGAACAGGGGAGGCGAGGAGAAGGAGGCGGAGCAGGGCTAGGAGGGGGAGCGTGGATGGAGGAGATGGCCGCCGACCGGGAAAAGAGAGGATAGGGAACTGTCGGCAAAGATCACATTGTAGTACAGGATAAGAACATCATACCTCAATAATTTGTTGGGGGCGTGAATTAGCAACCTGTAAATAGCGATGGTCTTACCATGTAGAGGACATGTAAGAAATCTAAATCGGTGAACATATCAAGGAATTGAAAAAATTGTAGGAAAAGGCAAAATACTACGTAGTCTTTCCCTTCATCAACTATACATTAGAAAACAGACGTAAGCCTTGCTTATGCAATTATTCGCACTTTAATTACAGAAAGCTATCTGTGGTCCAAAACCTGCAATATCACCTATCTTATATGAGGGCTGCATATCTCATGCACATAGTGCATTTGGTGCACATATGCACACACTCTTTGTTTGGGTATCAAACAAGCATAAAAAATTCTGAAAAAAATTCTAGATGTAGTTGATGGTGTTTTGTTCCACCCTTTAAAATTTCAAGTTCAAACTCAATGTATGTTAAAAGAAACAAAAAAGAGAAATTCACTGTGAATAGTAACATTTCCTGTTTTCTCTTTCCTGTTTTCTCTTTCCATACTATTCACAGTGAATTTCTCTTTTTTGTTTCTTCTAACATACATTGAGTTTGAACTTGAAATTTTAAAGGGTGGAACAACACACTATCAACTACATCTAGAATTTTTTTCAGAATTTTTTATGCTTGTTTGATACCCAAACAAAGAGTGTGTGCATATGTGCACCAAATGCACTATGTGCATAGGATATGCCCCCCTTATCTACAGCCCACCAAAGAAAAGGATGATCTTTTTTCCATTTGCAGTACATCAAAATAGTACTCTATCTAAGCAACCTTTTATTCAAAAGAACATGTACTTACTCATATTTCATGCAGAATGATTTACTCAAAAAGGGGAAAGGTGAGTGAATCTGTGAGTAAATCCAGGCTATAGATCAACTAAAGTGTTCCATTGTAGATCTGCAGTCATTAAAAACTGGAGGTGGAACAAAAAACAATATGGTAATGACACACTGGTCTCTTGAGCTTTCTGGAAAAAAAAAACACTGGTCTCTTGAGCTATTTGCTTTGTTATGCCATTACTTCATCAGTAACGTTGTGTCCAGCAATCAGTGTTAGCATTATTTTCGTATACAATGTTTCTGTTCAGTAACCTCTCCAGGGGGGAATTATGAAGGTGCAACTCAAATAGCTATACTGCTGTACAGGTAAGTACCAATTATAACATCCATAATAGCTATCCAAGCCGTTTCACCTATCAAACCTATGAATCATCGAGCGAATTCTTATAGCGAACGCGTATTTTGTAGAAGTATAATAAATTCACAATTTTTGTGATGACATGAAAAAACAGTTTCTGACAGGTGCGGCATCATCCAGCTATATGTGCTGAGATATACATATTGAGAAATTCGACTGTTGTTCAGAGAGCATACTAAGGGGCAATGTAGATATGTAACATGTATAGGTGCAGAATTCAGTGGCGGAGCTAAGAATTTAGCAATGGTGGTGCACACTTCAAGGATAAAAAAAACTTGTACGATATATAAGTAATTTCACAAGTCCAACACAGTTACACAAAAGAGTTCGAAATTAGTTAATAGCGCAATACAACTAATTTAAATAAAATCTTACATGGATAAAAGAGTCCTAAATAGCTAATGGAAATCACAATACCACACGACGCGATCTTATTCCTTAGAAACACTTGATTATATCATCATCACTAACCTTCGAGAGAATATCTCGCTCTATAAAAGTGACTAAACAATCATTCAATACTTGATCGGCCATACTATTTCTCAACTTGTTCCTCACAAGATTCATCGCCATAAATACTCTTTCAATGCTCGCCGTTGCCACCTGTAGGAGCAATACCAATTTGAGAAGCAAGCACATCAACTTGTCAAGATACACTTCTTTTCTAAAATGATCATCATTTGTTTGTTTTGGATAAAAACGTGATGATCTTCCATAAAGCACATATCTACTATCCGGCTTAGAAACTTTGATGTGATATTTAGTGCAAAATGATGTTACATTTTCTTGAAGGAATTCGTTCCACCTATCACACCTCATTCGTTGCATTTTGTCCTTAGCCAAATTAACATGTGTCATAACATTAATAATATTTTGGTCTCTTTTTTGCAATAGAGCTGTGCTAAAATTACACATCATTTGGTACTATAATTTTAAGCTTAGTACTATGCAAATGTAAATAACTGATGGATAAGAAAATTTTAGGTAACTAAAAATTAGCAAATCTGATGGGAAATATGTTAAACAAGAAGGTTTCATTCACTAATAGAATGTCAAAATAAACAAAACATAATTAGAAACACTCATTTGGTAGAGATGCGGTTTTGCAATCTTATCAAATTGGTTGGGAAAAGCAGGATTTTGTTTCTTTAGTTCTTTATTACAATGGTCCAATCAACTTGCACGAGGACTATCTTGACATGGGACAGGGACAGGGCTTAGAGTTGTTCGATTGCTTCACGATCACGATCGGATGGCTATAGATCTTGTGTTCAATCTTCACATGAGGTCAATCACCATAGAAGTGTCCAACTGCTGATGCCTAGTTAAAACAAAAATTGTATTTTTTTTTGGGTGCCTGTGCACTAGGGGCACCCCCCAGACGCCGTGCCTGGCAGAATTAATACGCGACGAAAGCTTGACAAAATAGTATGATCCACACAGAAAGCATCCACAACTACGGTGGTTCTGATTTCACAAAAACAGAAGAAAAAAAATCACATGTCTACATAACTGATAATATTATTGAAACTTGGAAAAGCTAGAGATCCTGTATTCGCACAACATTTTAGTAGGCAAAACATTTGAGTAGGCAGCACGCTAAAACAAAGAATCGGTCAGATTGTTTGAAATTACTGAGAGAACAATTCACGATAACACTTGCTCCATAATATGGTTCAACTACATTTTGGTACATGCATCTTGTTTCCAGTAACAGAAACTAAGCGGAAAATGCTGAATTAGTTTACTAGATTGGAATAATACTCCTTCACTTCACGTCGTATTGAACCCGTATCCCCTCTGATTACGTCAGTCCTGTATCTGCAAGAAAAAAGACGGATTGGTGAAGTTTTAGAAAAAAATGCTTCAGAAAAACAAATTGCATGGTCTTAATATTGCTTTCCGGCTAGCGAGCATTCAGATCGTTTGGGGCATACGTGGTGATCTTCCAAATCCTGATTCATTAGCAATTCCAAAAACAAGAAGGAAATGCAATTTGAACCTTTGGCAAGTGAAAACTTTTTCGGCGAAATTTCGGCGGTTACCGGCGAAAATCGGATCTACCGGACCCCTCCAGTAAAATTTCCATCCGGCCAAAAAATAGGATTTGCTAGTTTTGTTGACAAATAAAATGAAGGTTTGTAACCATATGCAAACACATGAGTGCATGTGCTCTGATGGAAACACCCTTAGTCTTGAAGAGGTTGGTTTGGGTTCGAACCTTGGCTATGCATGTTTTGTGTATTTTTCGTTTTAACTTCACAAAAAATTCAAATTTCGGCCGAAATAAATCCGAAAATTTCAGTAACCACCGGTAACCGGGTCTATCGCTAGGCTCTAAAATTTTTTCCCCACCGATGACTTTTTCCCTGCCTTCGGCTGGATGAACTTGAAAAGCTCAGTATAAAAGAAGCTTCTTATAGCTCAAGGATACTCCCTCATAATATAATCTACATAACTAAGCTCATGCGTTAACCACTACTCCTGCTAACACCACCGCGCCTCGTGGCAGTAAGCTGGTGTTCTAACCCCTAAACATGTAAGAGCAACTTCTTTCTAATAACACTTGTACTAACAAAAGGCTTTTATTGTAGCCAACAGGCAATAGGAGGGGAAGAAGGTACTTATCATGAGCGTTTGGACTGAGGTAGGTAGGGGAAATGGGTTGGGAAATGGGTTAACAGGAAAAAGTCAGGGGTAAGGTTAGAGAGAGAGGTAGGGAAAATGATTAGGATCTGACAAAGCAAGAGAGCAACACTACTACAAAAAGGTTAATACTGAACGTCTCATCACAGACGGTTGCCCAAACCCGTTTATATTACATGCATTCACAGACGGTTTTGGTTTTACGACCATCTGTGTTACTGACTGCGCTAAAACCCGTTTGTGAAGAGGTAATATCACAAACGGTTCATGTTGAGAACCATCTGTGAAGTACGCAGACGGTTCTAAACAAAAACCGTCTGTGATATTACTTAGTATCACAGACGGTTTTCAAAAACAACCGTCTGTGACATTTCATAGACGGTTTTAATAATGAACCGTCTGTGATATGAGACCATATCACGGACGGTTCTATTGTGGAACCGTCTGTGATAAGTATCACTAACGGTTCCATAATAGAGCCGACTGTGATAGGTCTCTTTATTAGTAGGAGCCCGCTAGGGTTTGCGCTAACTCGTCACTCCCCAGCGGCCTTACTCTTGTCCGTTCCCCTCCCCAACGCTGCCATTCTTCCCGTCGCCGACGATAAGAGTGTCTTTTGCAGTGTCACTGTTGTGCCACAACTACGATGACGCTGCGCGCCTTCCCCTCTTCCTCCTCCCCCCAGTATGCGCGACCCCGGCTACCTCTCCACCGGCGATGTCGAGGTAAGACAGATCTATCACCTATTGATTTGTGTTGTTGGTATTCATGTGAACCGAGCTCCTCCTCCCTCTCGCCGCCAGCTCCCACACCTCCGGATCAAGCTCCCAATCCTCCCTAGTTGCGCCGTCGGCCCTGGCTCCTCTTCCCTACGCCGCAGCTCCAGCTCCTCCTCCCTCTCGCCGCCGGCTCGTTGCGCTACCTCGGACCTCCCTCATGCCTCCAACCTCTCCGGCTCTCCCACTAACGCGTAAGTCACCTTCTTGTCTTCTTGATGTTGTCTGGTTGTTGGTTGATGCTGATGGTGATGGCCATTGGCCAGAGCTCAGATGCTAAATGTGTAGTACATACATACATGAAGAGAAGTGCATGCATCATTGTAGAGAAGTGTAAATGTGTAATACATACATGTAGAGAGAAGTAGAGAAATGAATGCAATGATTGTGCACTTGTGCTTATTGCTGATTGCTGAATGAGTGAATTCAGAAGTGTAAGTGTTGTCTGCTATTGAAGTATTCAGAAGTGTCAAGTGTTGTCTCTTCTATTGATATGTATGGGTTGTTGATATGTTATGACTTATTGGGTTGTTGATATGTATGGGTTGTTGATATGTTATATTGTTACGAGTTATGACTTATTCAGAAGTGTCAAGTGTTGTCTGCTATTGATAGTGGAAACTTGCTGGGTGGACCATGGGTTGTTGATATGTATGATTGATGATTTGCAAAAATAGATGTATAAAATGTGTGATATGTATGTTATGACTTATTGTTGATTTGTCATTTTGTCAAGATGTCATCCGTTACGTCCTACCATTCCATTCCTAATCTCTTCTCTATAAAGTCTCCAAGCAGTGGCTGCTTGTGCCTTTAAAACCGACATCATATATATATTACACATATATTGTTCTAAGTCCCTCAGCCACTTTCAGGGGGCTGTCCACGCAGTATGAGGAGGATGAGACAGTAGCCACAGGCAATTTCATCGAGCCTGTGCAAGTTTAAGAAGCACGGCTACCAGGAGAGCGTCAGGACATCCAATTACTTGGTTGCTCATACGTGATGCCACTTCGGTCGAGTACCGCGTGTTAACGCGCAGTACTCCGATCGAAGTGGCATCATGTATCGCGAACTGTAATGATGTCCCGACGCTTCTCTTGGCAGCCATATTTTAAACTTGCAGGCTCGATGAAGTTGCCCGTGGTTGCCGCCTCATCCTCCCGATGTCGCATGAACGACTTCCTAAAGTGGCCGAGGACTAAAAACATATATATATATATATATATATATATATATATATATATATATATATATATATATATATATATGATGCCGGTTTTAAAGGCACAAGTAGTCACTGCTTGGTGGCTTTATGGAGAAAAGTCATCACAGATGGTTTCGGTCACAAACCGTCATGATATATCGATCATCACAGACGGTTTGTGACCGAAACCGTCTCAGATATATAAGTCATCACGACGGTTTCAGCTAAAAACCATCTGTGATAGTTGCATATCACGCACGGTTCTCGCTAATAACCGCTCAGGATAGTATGCATCATGCATAGCTTTGAAAACCGCTCATGATGACCTCATGTCATCATCGACCCATAACCGAGACGGTTCAAGAAACTATCTGTGATGACGTTTTTGAACTGTCTGTGAAGACATTTTTGTAGTTGTTGGACCGAAACGGCGACTAGAGGGGGGGTGAATAGGAGCACTATCTATTTTTCGCTTTGATCGGATTCAAACATGATATTGACTCCGATAGCTATGAGAACTACGAAGATCAATATATATAAGCATAACGGAAGACTTGTACTGAATCCCCTTCAAACCCCCAAGAGAAATGACCAAAAACACAAAAAAACACGCTAATGACCAGTACCGGTTGTACTGGATGAACAGTGTCGGTCGTACCGGAAATCGGAACAACCGGATGAACAGTGCCGGCCGTACTGTAGTGAACAGTAAAATCAGGTGAATGAATAGTAAACAGCCTGAAAACGAAATAAAAAATTGACGTAACTTTTGATCCGTAACTCCAAACTTCACGAAACTTGAAACACACATTTCTAAGGATGTCAGGAACCTATTCCATGCAACGATCGCAGAGATCCATGCCAAAGTTCCTATCTTTTTCAGATTGAACGAAAGGTGCTCCAAAACCGAGTCAAAAACGAAATATGATCTAGAGACTTACTCGTGGGTAAATGATGATCAAGATGATCCTAGATGAGTTCCCACATGTCACAGCAAGTTAGATCAAGGCAAGAAACCAAGCAAAAATTCACGGATCAAAGAAAAACTCAAAATCATCAAATAGAGAGAAGGAAAGCAAATAGACACATCTTGAGGAATCTTTCCTTGGATTGATTTTGATATGGTATTAGTTTACAGCCACTGCATCAAAAAGGACAAAGACTAGATACATGAGCACGAAATCGAATCCAAAACTCTAGAACCCTAACCTCCCACTAATCTCTCCAAACCCTAAGAACACAAAACTAGGGTTTCTCAAATGAAGGGTTGAGAGGTGCTGGCCAGCACCCTCTCCTATTTATAGTGGAGGCTAAACCTTCTAGAAGAGTAAACCCTAATGGGCACCCGTTAAGCCCACACACAAACGGGTTCACTTACGCACGCATTTTAAAGCGTCGTCTTCATCTCCTCTTGACTTAATCCGCTTCACCTTGTGCCGTCTTGCGCCGCGGGTTAGCAAAAGGTCACCAAGGCGGTATTTGGTAAAATTACCAAAATACCCCTTCTCAATCTTTTTTGAAGACCGAGTCCGATCTTCGTGAAGCACTTCCATGCTTCGCTACGTGTAGGTTGATCCAACGACTCTCATCATGTCGGCAAGTATCTCCCATCCGGCTCCCACCGAAACCACCATGGCACTTGCACCGACCCCGCGCCGCTTGATCCAACCCGTCGCACCGAACTGCCCGTTCGATCACCTTTATCCCTTTTGCGCCATGCTTTACTCCATTGACCTCACCCGACATCCCCGATCGTTCTAGACCTCAGCTCTCCAAGCTTAGTCCCGATCATCCTCACCGTTGACCGTCAATGACCTCCAAGCAACCTGCACAACAATAGACAAAGAAATCGATTTCGGGAACAAGTTCTTCACAACTTGACCCATGTTAGTCAAAACATGCATCATGCAACACATATGCACTGAAACTCATGAACTTGACCTAACCCAACACTCATCGCCACCGATTGGCCGATGAACAGAACAAAAACGGTCAGACCGCCATGTATGCACCGGTGCTATCGCACCGCGGTAGTACCGCTCCCAAACCTACGGTCGTACCGCTTTCCAAGGTGACCAAAAATCCAAGAAAACACGTTCTCTGGAAAAACCATACAGCCAACTAAAAGCCGGTATTACCGTCCTGCGGTACTACCACTCCTTACTTGTTTGGTCATACTGCTATGGGTCATACCGCACGTTACTTGCCTAAGATTATCGAAAATCCTGACTTTGCCGAAAATGTATGTTTCGACAAACATTCAACGCCATTGCTAAGCGTATCATAATCCTAAGATCGTCAGCATATCCTCATGATATCCATGATCTCCCCTTTGATGAACACATTGGCAATTTCCCAAAAATGTAAGTTTTGAGGTTTCAGAAAGAAAAACTCAACGTTTTCGCGCAAAGGCACAACTTGGTCCAAATGCAAAAAAAAGCAATGTAAGTGACCAAGTTGGCTTCAGAATAGTATCGACAAGTGAGATAAGGCAGAAGAAGGCAAGAAAACTTTAATTTCCAGAGAAGAGTAAAAAATCTCACTTAAGGTCCATATGAAAGAACAATTGTTCAAATTGACCTTTGATCATTGTGAGGTTGCAAGAAATGCAATTCAAGTTCATAAATGACAATAAAACCACAAGAATGCAAAAAAGAATACTCCCCCTCACTATGATCCTCATATTTCAAAAAATTTAAATTCTCCAATTTTCTCCAAAAGGCTCCCCCTTTTTAACATTTTTGTTACATCTTCTCCCTTCTTTGACAATGGAGTCATCAAGGAATCACACCTTCCTCTCGTCTAGAGATGACAAGAGCATAACGAGGAAAAAGTAGAAGAAAGAGCATGCATGAAATGCAATGGAGCAGCTTCATTTTTTGTATTTTTCAATTTTTGAGTACAAGAAGCTTTGGAGATTACCCAAAAGAACAAGCTAGCATTTCTAATATTGCACAAGAACATATCAAGCCTGAAGGCACTAGCAAGATCATGTTAAGACATATATAACAAAGCTAAGCTAGAAGGCTCAAAATAAAGCAATGAATTGTAACAGTTTAAGCAAAGCTTCAAATTTAGCCAGTTCATCAACAGGGATCCTAAAATGATAATGGCCATGCCAAAATGTCAATATGAGATCAAAAAGCTAATAATGACCACTTTAAGAGACAAACAGGTCCTAAATTGAATCATTTTGCTCAAATTAGCTCAAACGCCCATTTTTTAACAATTTTTCATTTGCAATGAATATTGAAGTTGACTAATGGTCTATCTTAATGAAGAAGATCCTGGACTAGAAGCCATCCACAAACTCTTCTTAAGCTTCGACCAGAAGTTGGTTAAAGGTATATCTTAGTGAAGAAGATCCTAGACTAGGAGTCATCTACAAACTCTTCCTAAGTTTCTACCAGGGCGACAAATCTTGAGGTTCAAGTCAGTTTTGACAAGCAATCCCCATGAGATTGTCTGGATCATCAAACTATCTCCAAGTTCATGTCTATGACATGCAGTCTCGTGAGAGTAGTTTGGCACATTTTAAACACAAGACAATCTTGAAATTTGATTTTTCATTTTCACAAGAGCAGTTTTAGATTCTCAGAAGAACAAGAAGCTAAAGTAATGATCAATTTTAGATTCAAGAGCTAACAAAGTAATTTTGACAGGGCCAATGTCATAAAAGGAGCACTAATTGCACAACTAGCTAAAATATCCACAAATTGCAGTTTTTAGTTCAAGTTGTTTTAATGTTCTAGCTCATTTAGCAAAGATGTAGCTACACATGTGAAAGCATGATAATTCTAGCAAGTCAAAGAACTAGACATAGCATTGAGCAAGAATTGAAATACTAAAGCTCAAGAGGGTAATAAGCAAATCTTCATCAATTTTAAAAGACAAGTAGAAAAGCTTATATTACAATGCATCTTTTTATGATTTTTCATATGAATGCAATATGATACAATGAGATGCAAGAAAAGCTCAAAAAGCCTAAAAATATAAAAAAGATCAACAAGTTCAAAAGAAGATCAAGAAAAGATAAGATGAACAAGGAAAGTTCAGAAAAGATCCAACTCCCCCTCAAACCAACCCATAGGGATAAATTACTCTTAACTCACTCCTCAAGGTGGCAAACCTTGTTGGGTCTAAAGGCTTGGTGAGGATATCAACTAACTGAGCCTCGAACTCCACAAAATGCAGCACAATATCACCCTTCTCAATATGGTCTCTAAGGAAGTGATAGCGAATGTCTATGTGCTTGGTCCTAGAATGTTGCACTGGGTTTTTAGCAATGTTAATGGCAGAAGTGTTATCACAGAAAAGAGGAACACTAGCAAAAGCTAACCCAAAGTCCTTAAGAGTTTTGAACCTGGAATGACCCAAAGCGAAGAAAATGATCTCTAATTTTCATAAGACCCAACCAAAAATGAGATGTCATATGTTTATTAACTACCTGCGAAAGACTCTTGTCACCCAAATATTTTCTTGTGATCAACGATTGCCATACACCTTTTTCATTAAGCAATTTGAATAACCATTTCTCTAGTAAGTTTTTATTTTTTGTGTCCAAGTTCTGAATGCCTAAACCGCTATACTCTTTGGGCGAACAAACTAAACTCCACTTAGTAAACCTATACTTTTGTGTATGACTGTCAAAAAAATCTAGATGGATAATAGTCAAGATTCGCTACTGCTTCCTCCCCTCCCTCACGATTTCTTTTCTGCACAACCAATCGAGGGGGCAGGTGTGGATTCGGGCGGCAGCCTAGCGAATCCATGGAAAGGTGCAGCGAATAAAATAGGTGGCACGACGGCAAATCGATGGGGAAGTGCGGCGAATCGAGTGGCAGCGCGGTGAACCCAGTAGCAGGTTTTGTGCAGCCATTAGCTTTGGTGGTTTTGATGGTGCGTGTTTGGGTAACCGGGGAAATCATGCCGAGGGAAGCCTCATTGCGACCAAATGACCTAAGCATCGAGATCGCCTGCAGTCCTAGGGACTGCAAAATAAGAACTGCACGCAATCGTGGCTGTCTATTTTCAGGGAAAACGGCTTAGATTATCCCGTAAGCATTGAGATCGCATGCGGTCCCTACTGATAGGGGTGCTAGTGGGTTAAAACCCCACCCCAACCTACCTCAACCCATTTCTATGCAGCACATGCACCAACCCAATCCAATCCGTTGTTCCACCTCCAAAACCCAACCCAAATGCAAATCTAACCTAACCCAACCCAACCCAATTATCTCAACCCGTTTCTCACCCATCTCTAACCCATTTTCAACCCATCCCACCTATCCAGCCTGGTCTTGTTCTTCATCGTCATGTTCTAATTTGCGCCTCTTTCTAACTGCAAGCGCACAGATCTACACATGCTCCCCTCTTCTTCCTCCTCGTAACACCCCACCTCCACATCCATGGCTATCCCCATCCGGCCATCCCTCGCGCTCCACCACCCAATCCCCACCTCCTCCTCCTCCTCCGGCCACCAACCCTAATCCTCCCCCTCCGTCTACGCCTCCACCTTCGCCTCCTTCACCTCGCGGCCACCATCGCCCCCGACGACATCTCCCAGCTCAACCACCGCCTCCGCGCGGTCGTTCACCGCCGCGACCCCAGCTCCATCGCGTTTGCCTCCTCTTTCCCCATGGACCCCGCCCAGGCTTACCCGTCGCACGTCGCCTCCGTCGCGACCCTAGCTCCACCGCCTCCTCCACCGCGCGTACCCATCACACGTCGCCTCGGCATTCTCGCCTGCCCTCCCATTGGCCCCAGCCGAGGCCGCGGACCGCCGCTTCTCGGGCGGCCTCGACGTCCCCAACCTCAAGAAGCGTAGCGGCGGCCTCCCGTGAGCCGTGATCTCCCTCACCTACCACTGGATTTGCTCTAGATCTGCCCATGGAGGATGTCACCGTGCCCGCTCCTGCGCCTGCGCCCACGATTAGCTCTGCCACCGCCGTAGCCAGGGCCATGGAGGAGGCCTCTCTAGGCACCGCGCTGCCGCCGCTCAAGACGCCCAGTGGAGAATCAGGGGATGCAGATTTCGGAGGAGGCGACGTGTCCGCATGCGAGGGAGCCCATGCTCAGTCACCAACGCCGACTTCGAGGGCTTTGCCGAGCTTGGGACCGCGCTCATCGCGGGGCCTTCGCTCGTGTTCGATGACTTGGCGGCCGCCGCAGCATCCGTCGCCGTCTCGGAGGCCGCCGGGGCCACCACTAGGAGCGTCTTCTCCGTGTACTACATGCCGCTCTAGGGGCTCAAGTCCATATGCAGTCAGCGCCGGAGATGGAGGACGCCGCCATCGTTGTGCCACGCTTCTTCGACGTTCCGCTCTGGATGGTCGCTGGCAACGCGGCAGCCGACGGCCTCGACCGGGCCTTAAGCCCTTGAAGAAATTAGAGCCAAAGCTGAGCCGAGAGAGTTGGACTGAGGCATTGCTGGGGGAGACAGAGGATGAAGAGGATGGCGAGACGGAGATGACAGTTGCGTAGTCGAATGGGTTGATAGAATGACTGCCCACGGGTTCAACCCGTGGGTTGAACCCAATTCAGGTGGCTATTACAAAATCTAACCCACCCCCAACCCGTTTTATTAGGCAACCCTCACCGACCCAACCCATCTCTACCACTTAACCCGTTTTAACCCATCTAAATAGACCCAAATCAAAACCCAACCCATAGAACCCAAATGAACCCAACCCATTAGCACCCCTACCTACTGGTACTGCAAAATAAGAACTGCACGCAATCGTGGCTGTCCACTTTGAGAGGCAATGGGTTAGATTTGACGCTATAGTGGTCACAGCTTCAGTGTTTTTCTCCACAATGCCATTGCTACAGTTTGCTGCATCTAGGCCTTTCATTTCAAATCGAGTGGTTCTAGTGTAACTGATACACTAGGCACTGCACAGGAACCGTTTCCACGACCTAAAGGCTACTCCCTCTGCTCCCAAATTTGGGTCATCTGATTGCCTCGGATTAGAGGTGTTCATGGGTGGCCCGCCTGGCGGCTCATCCCAGTCTGAGCTAGGATCGTGACTCCATTTCCGGCTCAAAAGGCCGCTGAAATGTAATGAAAATAATAAGAAACTATTTTTTATTCTCGAAATGAATTAAATATTACTTTTTATTCTAAAATCCCAAAGTCCAGACTGATCCACGTTTGAACAAGTCTACCTCGGATGCGTATCCTCTACCTTTCTTCTTCTCTGTCTTTGTTTGCCATTACGTGATATACGGTTGTTGGATCGATGGTTAGTATAGAGGCCAGCTAGATGATTTCCATTTCTTACGAGATATTGGAGAGCATCAATTTCTATTTAGCATTGATCTTCACCGTTAGATTTTGATCGTGCGGCGCTCAATACTTGCCATTCGGTGCCTTGCCTTCGTAAAGGCCGAGGATGATTTGTCTCATATGCCATATTTCCAATTTTAGGTGTCAATACTCAATATATACCAATAGATCAGCGTCACCGGAATCCGGAGATCTCGGTTAGATCCTGGAATCAATGCTATATATTCTTTTCTACTTAGTTAACTTCTTTTCCATCGGTTCTTTTAATTAAATGTTTTTTAATGAGATGGCACGTGTAATGCAAATGAAGCGTATATGCTCTGTATTATTTTGTCCCAACGATTTTTTTTTTCTAGAGGAGTTTTTTTGTCGTAGTAATGTCGGGTGGCGTTGCATACAACTCTATCCATGTTGACATTGACCGAACTGCTAAGTAAAGGTCCCCACGTCTATATAAAATATAACCAACTACTGCGATTCAAATCGCCTCTCCATCACTTAAAAGGGCTAGAAATTAGCATATTAATCAGTAAAAAAAATTCTCACAAATTGAAAGGAAAAGAGAATGATCTAAATATTTATTTTGGTGGTGCCAGATTATAACAGTGTGAATTAATCATAAATAGACATTACATCTATTACAATTGTATAATAAATCCAACTATATTTTCTTGGAAATTTTTATTAATAATAGTTAATATTTCCGAAATTAAAAAACGTAGGAACGTTGGGTCAACCATAAGAAAAATTAGAAAGGATGCTAAATTGAACAAGGTCCAAGGTTGGACGTGTTGGGAAACTATGAGCTTGGCCCAGCAGCCAGCTCATTGGTGGGCGCTCCATTCAAAACTCTAGCAGGGTCCCTAGCCTATAAATAGCGAGTACTAGTCATTGTAAAAGGCTGATCACTTGATGAAGGAATAAAGAGAAGCAAGAAGTCCTCCATATCTCTATGTTCAATCTACTATTCTGTACTTGTATTCTTACATTGTTCTAAGCGATTCTACGCTTGTCTACGAGGTGACCGTTTTGACTGGACTCGCCAACAATGAGTCCTCAACATGTTATCAGCACGATCGACTCCGGGCTACCTCTAGGCCTACTCTACTCGGATCGAAAGATAACCGTCGTAGCACGAAGCTCGTAGATTGAATCATATCTTTTAGATCGCTTTCAATTCCGCAATTGTTGCTTTCTGGATTGTTTCCTACGATGCAAATTCACTCTAATCTACCGCGAGCCGACTTGAATTCACCAGCCAAGCTGATCGGTAGATCGCATGAAAGAGAGGATGTTGATTGCACTGTAGATCGATGCATGAACAATGAACAGTAAAGAAAAACGACCGAAAGCAGCCTCAGACGCGGCCGCTCGCCGTCGGTGACATGCGCCAGCAGTAAGAAGCTCTGTCGCCGCTGCACACGACACCATGGCTCTCCGCGCGCTCGAAATCAGACCGCTTTGCCGCATGCACGACCACCCTCGCGCATGCGCCCGCAGCGCCATCGGCCCCTTCTTGCCCGTGCCCACACGCGCCACCCAGAGCCCGCGCCTGCACATGTCACCGGCTGCTCGCCGGCTTGCAACCGCTAGCTCCCGACCGCCTCCATGCTCGCACGCCACAGGAGCCCATCGCTCCGTCGCCGCCGCTGCACGGCGCGAGACCGTAGGCGCCGAGGCGCCCATCGCGCTTATCGCTGTCGGCATGAAGCCGCGACCAAGCGCAAGACGCCAAGACGCGCCAGTCGCTGCCGAGCCTCGCACCAACCTCGCGCCAAAAGCCGTATGAACCATCAGCGTCGCGATCATCGCTAGCGCCCATAGCCGCCGCCGACCTCCTCCGCTGCGTCGCGCTGCTGCCGCCGCAGATAGCTATAGCGCACCTTAGCGTGTGGCGCTTCAGAACCACCGCTGTTGACCGGTGGCCGCGCGCTTCTGAGCCGCCCGCATGCGCCAAACGCCATACCCACGCCGCGCGAGTGCCCACCGGTGCTCACACGCAGATCGACCGCCATTGCGGCCTCGCTTCGCATGTGCACGGTCGCGCCACCGCCGCACCGCCACACAGAGCACCTGCTGTTGCCTAACGCTGCGGCGGCCTCGCCACTAGCTCAAAGCCGCGCCATCGTGACCGAGCCAACTCCGATCATGGCTGCCGCGCCGCTCACCGCCACACCGCCCTCACCGCCAAGACGCGAGCTAAGGATCCGATCAAGATGGTTCTCGCGCCACAAAGATGTGTAGCCGCCACAAGGGGGAAAACCTAATGCCCCCGCCCCATTTTGACTAGGCCTAGTAGGCCGGATGGGTTTTGGGCCGTGACGGGCCGAAGAAGAAAAAAAAGGGCCGACCCATTTGTTTTCGGAAGAAAAACCAGAAGAGAAAATCCCGAGAGAAAGAAAGAAAAATCGGAGAAAAGAAAAATCCCAAAAATTTGCAAAGAAACCCTCGAAGTTCTAAAAAATTACGAGGAAATATTTTAGGAAAGAAATTCTTGTAGAATAACCCCTCAAAATTAAAAAATTACACGAAAACTTTTCTTAGAACTAAAAATTCGCAGTTTAGCCCCTAAAAATTGCAGAATTCACCGAAATTTCTTTTTCCTGCAGAAAAGGGCATCGAGAATTCAATTTTTGAATAATTTTGAACTTTTGAAGCATGTTTAACTTTGTTATTATTATTTCTATGTATTTTATGTATTGTATTTACTGTTTTTTATTATCTGTGATTGTTTATATTGCTTTTAATCACTGAAATTAGTAGTAAATCATGAAAAATGCATAGAAAAATATGGGATCACGAAACAGGAGTTTGAAGAGCAATATGAGAATTTTGCAACCATTTATGCAAATTACCAACTGTAATCTTATGAACTCTTTGCATGAATATATAGATGACTGGCATCCCGAACCGGGAGTTCGAAGAGCTGGCCCAGCATGGCCAGAATTTGTACCAATCTTTAATTTCGTGGTAAGGTAATCACGAATGAGCAGAAGATTGAGAAGACTCTCTCTATCTTTCACCCGAATGTGGTGCAATCCGCACACAACTATCGTCAAGACAGCTACAATGAGTATGCCAAATTGATTGATATCATGCAAGTTGTGGAAGCTCAAGATGATGTTCTAAGGAAAAACTAAATCTCACAGCCGTCTAGTAGCAATATTGGCCATGAAGTCAATGCAAGCGGCTACAAGGTGAGGAAGCCCCTCACAAAGGATAGGGGAAGAAGGGTAAGGTCATGGGTCGCACGTTATTAATGTTTTATAGTCTAAGAAAAAGGGCAAAAGACAACATGAGACACACCTCGCTATTGCAGGCACAGAGGGTCCACAACCATTAGTTGCAATCATAGATGTGGACAGCCCAGTAGCAACCCCCATCACCCCTCCTTTAGGCATCACAGCGGCCGCAACCGTAGTTGCCCAAGAGGAGAAGATCGCCATGGATCAGATTGAAGCAGAACATTGAATTATTTTATTCTTTGAATAATGGTTGTAAGCTCTAGGAGAGCAAAGTATTAAATTCCTATGATGAATCCTGCAAGGCTTAATTTTTCTGTATTTATAATAGCAAGTTATGTCCTGATATCTGAAGTATTTTATTTATGTGTTGCTTGCTTCCTGCTGTATATTAATAAAGTACCTTATATTAGAACGCGTGTGGCGCCCTATAGAGGAAGTGTGCTTAGCAGGTAGTGGCACAACGAGTACCATCTTGAGAGAGACGAAATTCTTTCAGTCGATCAGCAAGAATGCTGGTAGTCTTAAGACAATCGCGAGCAGCGATACTTGTATAATAGGCTCAGGAAGAGCCATAATTATACCCCCGATGGGCACAATTTTAGTCATTAAAGAAGTCTTGTTGTACCCAGAATCGACTAGAACTCTCAAGGATATTCGTGCTAACGGTTTCCACGTAGAAACTGAAGAAGAGTATGGTAAGGAATACCTGCTCATTACAAAGTGTGAAGAAAGTGGTAAAAGGATATTAGAACAACTTACTTCATATGAAACTAGGCTATACTACACTAATATTAAGGTGCCCACAGCCTATTCTGCCCTGAAAATCGTATTTAGAAGCTCTGAATATTTCTGTCTCTAACATGATAGATTAAGCCACCCAGGTCTTAGGATGATGAGAAATATAATTAACAATTCACAGTGACATAATATCGATGTAAAGAATTTCTCGAATCAGGAAGATTTTATGTGTCCCGCATGTGCCATCGGGAAATCAATTACTAGACCTTTTGCTCTGAAAGCGAAGGATGAAGTCCTTGCATTCTTGGACCGTATCTAGGGAGACTTTTGTGGTCCTATATAGCCCCTGTTAAGGCCATTTAGGTATTTTATGGTGCTCATCGATACTTCCCCGAAATAGTCGCACGTATGTTTATTGTCTACGAGAAACCACACTTTTGCAAAGCTAAATCTCGTAGATAATAAAAATTAGAAATAATTTTCCTGGTCATCATGTGAAGTCCATCAGAATGGACAACGCCGAAGAATTTACTTCGAAGGCATTTGATGATTATTGAATGACAATGGGAATTAATGATGAGCATTCCGTACCGCATATCCACACCCAGAATGGACTAGCAGATTTTTGTAGAATTGTAATTTACCAACTGCATATTGGGGACACGCAGTCCTGCTTGCAGCAACTCTCATCAATTTTAGACTGTTGGTATATAACATCCATTCACCTATGCAACTAGTGCAAGGGTCAGCACCGAACATTTCTCATCTTTGAAGATTTGGTTGCAAGATTTATGTACCTATACCACCATCGCTGTGAACTGTAATGGGTCCTCTCCGAAAGTCTCTGGGATATACGTTGGTTATGAGACAACATCCATAATCAGGTATTTGGACCCTATGACTAGAGATTTGCATAATGCTCAATTCGCTAATAGTATATTAGATGAAGTTAGTTTCCTGTCATTAGGGGGAGAAAATCAACCCTTTGATGAAAAATATCGGGAAATAACGTGGCAAGCCATGGGAATCCATGCACATGACCCGTGTACTAGTGAAGAAAATAGAGCAATCTAGAAGATAATTGATTTGCAAGTTTTAGCGAATCAACTGCCTAACCACTTTAGGGACTTGAAGAGTGTGATCAAGTCACATGTGCCTGGACACAATACACCAGAGAGGGTTGAAATATCAATGAAGGTATCTCTAATCCCGTCCTAAAGCCTCAGAAAAGGACGAGAACTCCAGCCTCTTGAATCCCAAGTAACCAGGGATGACTGGTGAAAAAGGATAAGAAGGACATGACACAGCCGATTACCAAAGTTCTCCAGAACCAGAAGGGGAGCCAGTTGAGACCTGGCACCAGTATGACACCTTCAGAAAAAGCATACCAGAATTGAACATCCCCATGAAGGGAGATGCCAGTATGGATGTGTGCGCACACATCGGAGCTAGAAAACTAAAGGAACTTGCCCCCGTAATTGAAAGTAATGGTGGACAAGTAGAAGCATTAGAAGCATCAGAAGAATCATCCTATGAATAAATAGCTATAAACTTTGTGACCACGAGAGAAACCATGAATAAGACAACAGCCAATGTCGACATTTACTTTGCAAAGAAAATTGCCACAATTATCGATCTTGATCCAGAGCCTGCATCGCTCGCTGAATGTAAGAAAATATCATATTGGAAAGATTGGAAGAAGGCAATAGGAACAGAATTATTAACTCTAAATAAAAGAGAGGTGTTTGGGCCTGTAAGCCGCACGCCTTCCCATGTGCACCCTGTAGGGCATAAGTGGGTATTTGTTCGAAAGCAAAATGAAAAGAAGTAAGGCTCGTTGCACAATGTTTCACTCAACGTCCAGAAGTTGATTATGAAGAAACCTATTCTCTGATCATGGGCAGAACTACCTTTAGATCTCAATGGCAGTAAACTTAAATTTAGAAGTGAAATTGATGGATGTGGTAACTGCATACCTTTTATGGAATATTGGATTCAGACGTTTATATGAAGATACCTGAATGTATCCCTGTCCCGAACCAAGATAGAGCAAATAGAAACATGTACAGTGTAAAACTCAGATAGTCACTGTACGGACTTAAGCAATTAGGCAGGATGTGGTATAATCACTTAAAGCGACTTTCTGTGTAAGAAAGGCTACACGAATAATGAGTATTGTATCTGTGTATTTATATAACGATCCTAGGATGGATTTTGTATAATCTCGGTGTATGAAGATTATCTGAATATCATCGAAACCTTGGAAGAAATTAAGGAAGCAAGCTCTTACCTGGAGTCAGAGTTCAAAATAAAAGATTTGGGTAAAACCAAATATTGCCTAGGCTTACAGCTTGAGCATGCCCCTAAAGAGATATTAGTGCATTAGTCAACCTACACTCAGAAGGTGTTAGAAAGGTTCAACTTTGAAAGGCATACCCTTCGAAAGTGCCGATGGTCGTGAGATCTTTGCAGCAAGACAAAGACCCGTACAGACCTAGAGAAGAGGGGGAGGAAGTCCTGGAACCAGAATTCCCGTACTTAAGTGCAATAGGAGTACTCATGTATTTAGCAAACTGTACTAAACTAGACATTACATTTGTCGTGAACCTATTAGCAAGGTATAGTGCAGAATCTACAAAAGGCATTAACAAGGAATAAAAAGACATCTTCCGATACCTCCAAGGAAGTAAAAACATTGGTTTGTTCTACAGAAAGAACCAAGTCCTGTCTATGAATGGCTATGCAGATGCTGTGTACCTGTTGGACCCGCATACAACCAAGTCATAAACAGGCTATGAACTCCTATGTGGTGGAATTGCAATTTCATAGAAATCGTCTAAGCAATGTCTTGTATCAATTTCGACGAACCACTAGGAAATAATATCACTGTGTGAGGCCTCACGAGAATGTGCTTGGCTTTGGCGAGTGATCCACCACTTCCAGCAGTTATGTGGATTGAATACCGCACAAACTCCCATTATTATCTATGAAGATAGTGTAGCTTGTATTGCGCAAGTGCAGGTGGGTTATGTGAAGAGTCATCTCACAAAGTATATCAACCCCAAGTTATTCTTTACACATGAATTGTAAAAGATGGACGAAATTAAAGTACCGCATACTAAGTCATGTGAAAATCTTGCAGATTTATTCACAAAGTCAGTTCCAGCATCTAGCTTTGAAAGGTGCATATGTGGAATTGGAATAATGAGACTTAGAGAAGTGCAGAATTCAGGGGAAGAATCTTCAAGAACTCATTATTGAAACTTGATCACGAAGATCGAGTACTCAAAGAGTAAATCCTAGAGATTAAATGAAATTGGGTGGATTGTACTCTTTTTCCCTTGACGAGTTTTTCTGAAGTTTCTCGGCTAAGTTTTTAATTAGGCAATTCGTGCAACGCAGTAGAAATTGTATCATGTACTCTTTCTCTGAATTTTTCCTACTGGGTTTTATGGAATTGTGACGAGGCATGGACATGTGAGGATGAGTGCCGAAGGGGAAGTGTTGGGAAACCATGGGTTTGGCCCAGCAGCAGGTCCATTGGTGGGCACCCCATCCAAAACCCTAGCAGAGTCTCTAGCCTATAAATAGGGGTACTAATCATTGTGAAAGGCTTATCGCTTGATGAAAGAATAAAGAGAAGCAAGAAGTCCCCCATATCTCTGTATTTAATCTACTATTCTGTACTTGTGTTCTTGCATTGTTCTAAGCGATTCTATGCTTGTCTACGAGGTGATCATTCGAACTGAACTCGCCAAAGGGTTTCTCGATAGATTTAACTTCGGCGAATACCGACGCCGCTCGTAACAACGTCCTTGTTCTTTTCTCGCGTCAGACCCCCCCTAACGAATCCATCTATTGGTCTTGACTCACATTTAAACAACCAACCTAATCCTGAACTTGGATCACGGCGTGTGTCCTCAACGTTTGCCCTGTCTCTGTTCGCCGCCCATGCACTTCCGCTCTTTGATGGATTGAAGAGGTAATGCCAGATCCGAACATGTTGTACCGATCGTGCTGAATTTTTTATTATTTGATCATACAAAGATGGAAGTTAATAGACCTCTGCACTGCTTTTGACGTCTTCTCTTCTTAGGGCATCTCTAATAGTATATTTATTGTCATCTCTTAGCTATGACACGTCAATAAAAATCCTACGTGGAGGAGATAGGGGGAGGAGAGAGAGCACAGGTCGTCTCTTCCTGAAGAGACTATCGTGCACACGAAACAAGACATGATACATTAATCTACTCTAGTTGACATGTAGGCCCGTTTCAAAGAAAAATTATAAAATATAAATGTTGGAGAATTATGCTAGAGACTATCTATTGGAGATGTTGTCTCTAAAGATGATGTAGCGCATATTAGAGACAATGTTATCTCTAACCATTGGAGATGCTCTTAGCGAAACATCATGGTGATGGCATGGATTAGTTATACCGTTTTAAAGCTTAAATCGCTTAATTGAATTAAAGGCTTCCATGGTTAATACTTTTCGTGTTCGTACTTGCAGTTGGAAAAAATGATAATTGTTCTTGTATATGTCGGAGAGGAATCTAATACGCAGCTAGATGTGCTGAAAACAATATCGGTAATGCTATACATCCTACATCTGGTCGGATGTTTTCGCATCGGACAAGCAATCCACTGCCTAATAGCTATCCAATAACTTGCAATCCCCATCATCGAGTGCAAGGTCACGTCCCTGAACGCAAAGGCTCCTTCTGCCACACACACTCCATTCGAACTCACCCCCATGGATATGGATAAAGTCACCGAGTCGCTATAGTCTTCATGGGCTCCACCTCTGTTGCTCGGCGAGCTTCGTGAACACCATAGGTGTGGCCTCCCTGTGAACTTCACCTCCCTCCCTCCCCGCAGCCATGGTGCTCGAGGTCCGTATGCCTCCCTCCCCGCTCCCAAGTCTGCTGCCCATTTCGAGCCTGCAACGGTTCCTAGTGTTCTTTTTTTCTAGTCCAATTGCATGCGGTGATGATATGCGTGGACAACTCAGAGTGGATGCGAAACGATGACTACCCGCCGTCTCGGTTTCAGGCACAGGCCGACACAATCAACCTCATATGCGGTGCCAAGACGTAGGTTGGTGATTGGTTCCCCCCCCACCACCTCCAATTCTATTGGGTGATCCGAAACTCACTCTCTGCCTAGCTTTTTGACCCAGCGCTACCACCATGGTGTAAAGGTCTTTATAATTTGTTGCTAAATTTATTGCAACAGTTAGCTCGAAATATTGCATATAGTGTTTTTATTATTGCGATGTTGTTGTATCAAATGTTGCGGCAAGATGTTTTTTTGTTGCAATGGTGTTTTTGATTTGTTGCACAAGAGACCTTTCACCATTTAATTGTTGCACGCATTCTCGCATTGTTGTGACAATTTTTCTCCATTGTTGCAGAAAGTGATTTGGTTTATTGCAATACATCTTCCTAAAATTTTGTAGGAAAAGTATGTTGTTGCAACTATTCTCGCTAGTTGTTGCACACACAAAATCAAAATGTTTCATAAGTATGTTTTAAATGTTGCGAATTTTTTGATGTTGTAACAATTATTTTCGGATGTTTCCACTGTTATTTTCAACTGTTGTAATGTTGTAACATCGAAATTTATTTGTTTTGAGATATTTGAACTAGTTTTTAAAAGCACAGCCATGTTCTATACATTTTTTTTGTGAGAATTTGATATTTTTCTTAATTTTTTCCTTGGCGTTGTATTTATCATTTAAGCATTTTGTTGCAGACATAATTTTTTTTTTTGCAAACGTATCCGAATGTTGCATTCCCATCGTACGTCCGAATGCTAGTTGGGTGCAAACAATATTCCTCCCAAAACCACTTTTAAGGCATCTGAGACTACCACATTTAAAGATGTAGAATGAGATTTGTGGATGACTCGGATATGTTGAGGATCAATACACAATGAGTTGTTGGAAATTGGCCCATATGAGTGAGGCTCATTTTTCTATAATTCCAAAACATGTATGGTTTAGTACCATATTGCTAAGGCAAGGTGGAGATGACCAATATATAAGGTAGGGTGCCACTCTTTGAAACATATGACACATGGATGAGGGTGGCATGAGGAGGGCTTTGGCTAAACACACACACGCGTGCATATTCGCCTATTTTCGCGTGGAAAATTGTGTGACTTGTGATTTACGATGCACGATCATGCCGTGACGTGGCACGCCACTTGGCAGACCAAGTCCACCTTATTTTTGCTGAACCATGCATCTCTCTCTCTCTCTCTCTCTCTGTTTGAATGAGATTCAAATATTTGAATTTGAGGTTTTATTGGGTGTTGATGATAGGCAACCAATGGGTAAATGGCTGGTTAAATGTGTCAGGTACCAGTGGGTAAATGGTTGTTTAATCAAGCCAGTTCACAGTCTGTATCTCTATATATATGCTTGGAGACGTCCAGAGCATAGCGCATAACACCACTTCCTCCATTTCTTCTTTTCTTCCTTCTGCAAACCTGTGTTGTTGTATTGCGCTGTCTGAACCTCGTCGACTCTTCTTCTCGACGTGCACCGTTGAAGAATCTAGACCCGCCATTATGTGTTAATGGAGTTTTGGTTATTAATGACAAATCTATTTTTGAGACTAACACTCTTATTGATATATCTATTGTTTAGTCTCAGCTTGGATATAAAAGGAAAAATCCAAGCAGTATGCATTCATTTTGATAAATCTAATTGTGAGACTAACATGTTTATTGATATACCTATTGCTTAGTCTTAGATTGGATATAAAGGTGAAAATCAAAGAGATATGCATTCTACATTATATTTCTATATATTGTTGCATTCCTTGGATCCAAAATATAGGATGAATTCCACCAAAAGTCTTACTTGAATATGTGCATATGTTCTTATTACATATTTGTGTATGCACACATTTAGGGGGAGTTCACACTATGTTTTGTGGTTTCATTAGTATTGATCCATATTCCCGTTTCCACATATATTAAGGATCTTTACTTTGAAACATATCCTTGAGTATATATAACTTGTGTAGTTAATATATTCATATGAATATATGAGACTTGTGTAGCTCATACATGCTCATATATCCTTTGAGTATATACAACTTGTGTAGTTCATATATACTCATACCAATCTACATTCAATTATTTGTAATTGAAGTAGTTGTCATCAATTATTAAAGAGGGAAAGATTGTGGTATCTTGTCCCACCATTATGAGTTAATGGTATGTTGTGGTAATTAATGATAATCACATTGTGGAACTAACATTTTCCATGAGTTGGATGAATAGGTTGTGTTCCATGAGGATGGAGACTTTGGATGACATCATGAGTTGATTGTCATCAAGTCAAGACTCGGGATGAAGAAAATTATCATGTGTTGATGATGTTCAAGTCAGGATACCGAAGTGAAGAAAAACATCATGTGTTGATGATATTAAAGAGCTTGAGTAAAGGATGCATCATGTGTTGATGTGTATCAAGTTCAAGAAGAGGAGATGATCATGAGTTGATCATCAAGTCAAAAGAAGACCCATCATGTGTTGATGGAAGTCAAGTGAAAGATGCATCATGAGTTGATGCATATCAAGTCAATGACCTGGACTTGAAGCGAAGATGTGCGTCATCAAGCTTCAAGTGGTTGCGCAAGGCAAAGGTATGACTAGCTAGGGCTAAGGATGTGTTCCTAGTCTTTTACCGGTCTCGGTGTTTGGTTGGGAGACTGGGTTGCTAGTATAGGTTGCCGTACTATTAAGAGGAGTCCTATCTAGTAGCTTGAGTCTCATTATGTGTTGATAGCTCAATCTCACTTGCTCTAGCTCTCCGAGGCATGATGCTATTATTTGCAAATGTGTTTTGCAAATAGTGGAGGCTCTGCATTTAATCCTTGTAGCATGTGACTATACTTTGCAAATATGTTTTGCAAATGGTTGAAGTCCATGTACCTATTCCTTGTGGCATGATCTAAGTTTGCAAATGTGTTTTGTAAATTGTTGGGATTCATGTATTTTTCCTTGGCATGGTCTAAGATTGCTTGTTGCTAATACTTTGGACTTAGACCATGATAGTGGCTCTTTGGAGTTGTGCTTTTTGATTTGATAAAATGTGTTTGAGATCAAATCAAATAGGTGGGTTGTGTAGCCCTCTGAGTAAGCTTTCCATAGAGTCCAAGACCACTCAATTCCGACATCGGAGTCAAAAGTTATGACCGTTTTTCCGAGTGTCGCCTGTGCTGAAATCTAGGGCCGGACTGACCACCCACATGCCTGCGGACTGACCGCCCTTATAAGGCCGGTCAACATTTTCCAGAGGGCATATTTTTCGGTTTTCTTGCACCCGGAAGGCCTGGACTGACCGGACCCTGTGAGGGCGGACTGATCGGGAATTGCATGTAACGGCTATTTTTATAGCCGTTCAGAGTCTTGACCGACCGCCCTATGCTGCGATCGACCGAGTTTCCCGATTTTCAGCAGATTCTCCTCCAACGGCTAGTTTTTGTGTGTGGGCTATAAATACTCACCTTGGTTGGTTGGAGGACAACCTTTGGCATCCTATTTCACTCACTTGAGCTAGTGTGAGCTTCTCCTCTCCATTGTGCATGTGTTGCACCTTGTGAGCAAGGAGAGAGGTCTCTAGTTGCATGTATTGCATCTAGAGGTGGATTTCGTATCCACTTGAGCTTGTGCATTCGTTGCACGTGGTGAGAGTCAAGCAAGGGGCTTGGCTTATTACTCTTGGTGTTTGCCGACACCTAGACGGCGTGGAGGCGTCGTGGACCGGTGATCTTCTCAAAAAGCTTGTGAGAAGGCCCGGCGTGTTGTGAAGGTTGGAGCTCACCTACCCAGAGCGGGAAAGAGCTACCACTAGTGGAATCGAGGTGTTTGGCTTAATTCATGGAGCCGGTCCAATTAGTTTGGGCTTACCTCAACGTGGATTAGGGGAGACCGGCAAGCCTCTGAACACCACGGTAAAACGTCATTGTGTCATTGTGGTTTGCTCTCTAGTGATTTAGTTTGTGCAATTTACATTCCTATAATTAAATTGATTACATGTCTTTGTATGATTGCTATCATTATCAATAGACTTATATTGTTAGTGCACTTAGTAAAGACTAGTTGATTTAGGCTTTAATTGTGCAAAACCGATTTGATTTACAATTCCGCATTAAAACTCGGTTTTAGCCAAAAGATTGTAAAACCGCCTATTCACCCCCCTCTAGTTGGCCTCCTCGATCTTACAACCGTGAAGAAGGGAAACGGTATCTCTAAGCCGTTGCTGCCGTCAAGACCTACACGGGGGGGCGGTGATATGGATTCAACTAGCAAGCTAGCGGGATCGTGTTGTTTGGCCCTGATCTTTCACGGTACTCCTTGGCAGTCGCCTTCTCCTTGCCTAGTTCTTGCGCAAGCACTAGAACATCACCTCTTTTTGATAGAACTTTCTCTCACGTGCACATCAGCTCGTGAATGAAAGGTAGGGAAACCGAAGTTTCAGCGAGCAAAATCCAACACCTCAATTGGATTCAACGCACCAAACAATAATTCCTCGTGGAAATCTCAAGAACACACCAACCTTGCCACCAAAACCATGGTGATTTTCTGGTATCTATTTTTTAACACATATCATAACTTGTCTACCTCCAAGGTGCAGCCATGGGGGGTTTTATATAGCCTCCCACGCAAGCACAAGAGCTTCGAATGAATAGTAACTGATTCGGAACTATGCACGTGAACAGTAATCCAAGTCGGATGAAAAGTCCTCGTGAATAGTGATATGATTTTAACTCCTATTGCAAACTCCTACTTTAATTGGAAATTTAAACTAATCTAATTGCTGAAAATAGATTTAAACTATCCTATTACAATTTTGACTTGCTTTAAATGGAAACAATCTTAGAGATAGAAACTAACTCACAGATTGATTCTAGTTTAAAAGCCATATTCCTATCCAAACTGAACCAACATAGAAACCATGAGCTTGGCCATCCTTATAGGGCACGGTTACCCCCTTTGGCGCTTGGCTTTCCTCCTGGCTCGGCTAGGGATACATTTAGAACAACATCATATAAGTTAAGGAGCTTCACCAACAAGTCACATACTTATTTATCTTTATAACTGATGATTCATTCAAGGAACATAATAATATTTATTCTATAACCCATAAACATAGACGTGATACAATCATCTCTATGATTGCCTCTAGGGCATATCACCAACACTATTGTGTCATGCCACCTCAGCACCATGTCAGCGTCACCGCCTCCGTGTCGTCCTCGTTAGCACCATGTGATAGCCTACGTGGCGGACCTGAGCCCAAGCCTTAGAACCAGGACGCGTGGACTTTGTCCCTGGTGAGACGAGGCGCTGCCAAGCCGATCCCACTTGTCAAACCCTATTCCATAGACCTAGTGCACTGTGCGCCATGAACCCTTTTTCGTGGACCTCATCTATAGACCATGGACCTACCTGTCTGATGAGGATGCCAACCCTAAGGATGTAACCACTACTTCGACCCGCTGCACGATATCCTCTACTTCAACCACATCTTTTTCGATAGGACTTTCGGCTATTGCACTGCCATATTTCCCAGTTGGACCGAGCTACGTCTACTCATACGAGCAGAGCTTCATCTACATGCCATGGTGCTACGTCTACATACCATGGTGCTGTGTCTACATACCATGGTGCTGTGTCACCAATTGTTGGCCCATGGGCTTTGTAATAAATGGGCTGGTTTGGTGGTTTGGCCCATATGGCTAGGGTTTCAGTACTATTCACACGTGAACAGTACCCGCGGCCGCCTTCCTTCTCCTATACATAGTGGTCGCCACCCCCTCTAGTTCCTCGGGTTTTGATAGATTGATTTCAGCTTAGGTTAGAAATACCATCGTTTGCTTGTACGGCTAGTGCAACCAGACGCTGTCGTCGAAACCCCAAATTATCCAATATATCAATCCTTGTTCCTCAATTCCTATTCAGCAAGTTTGTTGCTTCATCTATTTTTCTTGATTGATTCTTGATTGCATACAGGAAAAGACCTTTGTGGTCAGGTCGATCTCACCACCGGCAAGGTCGATAACGAACGTGAAGTTGGTTCAGCGATTGCGGGTGCAACGGTCATCGCACAGTTGTAGCCTGGATCGTGAGGGTTAGCTTCCACAAATCAAGTTGTATCATCCTCATCGAAAGATTGGGACAACATCCCCCATTACTGTTAGTGATTGAATTTCTTTTCCTTTAGAAATTTAATTCTGGTCGAAATTCTTTTTCTCTTGCTAACATCATGCTGACGCAGTAATCCAAAATTTTCTTTAGAAAGAAAATTCTAAAATTTCAAAATAGTGTTTTCTCTCTTTTTCTTAGATTTAAATTTTTTGAGAGCCCGTTCTCCTTCGTCCGAACTCCGATACATGTTGTTCAAGTTCCTCAATTCATCTAAAATCGAGCCTTTTCTTTTAGAGTTGGTTTTTATTATTTTTGAATTTTATTTGAAATTCTTTTGGATTTATATGTGTTTCGTTCGTTATCTCTCTCGTTTAGACGACCTTTTTCAAGGAGTAAGAGCAGGAGCAAGATTTGAAGACCAAAGTGTTAACTGAGCAAAGCCAAGACACGTCATAATCCTTTGATCAAATTGAACCTATGTTTTCAAAAGTATATTATTTTATAACAAATTGCATGCTACCTTTATATCAACTGCTTCTAGGAGTAGTTAATCACCTATTTGTCATTATGTCACCATTGATTATTTGAATACTATGAATCCTTTGTTACCATAGAATGATCATTATTAGTTGGACATATTTTTTTGTCACCAACATGGGTTATCATAGAGATGCTTAGCCATGCTTAGTTATACGATGGGCTCATGTCACATGATCAATAATGTTAATTTGACTTAATGAGATATATAATTATGGTGCGATGCCACTGTTTTGCGATTGTGCTGTGATGCTACTATTGTACAGGTTGTGGTGCGATGCCGCTGTGATAAAATTGTGTGCCATGGCAGGGATTGTCATTGGTTTGGTTGAACAAAATGGTTTTACTCTCAGACGAGTGATCGTGTAGTAAAGGGGATGTAGTTAGCTCTTTTCGGGATGCGGTAGACTCGCTTGAGTAATTGCCAAGGACTTAATCTTGTGTGCCATTAAACTGGGTCATATCGTACAATCACATGTTCAGTATGAGATGGACCTAGCAAATTAATTAGCAATATCTTGATTTTAGTTCTGTTTTTGGTGGCGTGAGTTCCAGGATGGATACTCACAAAGGTGCAAGAGGGGGACCCTGTCTGGTCGTAATGACATTCAGTGTTGAGACCTTAGCAGACATAACTGGGTTGAGAAGGAGCTTTGTAAATGTCTTGTGATAATCACTTAGTCGCGCACCTACAGAAGTGTATGAACATATATTATAAGTTGATTTATCCCTTGTGGGTAAAGCTGTACAACCTCGATAAAGTTAAAATTGTTTAAACAGTCGTGTACCCGGTTATGGACAATGCCCATGGATTTCACACGAGGGGTAGAGTTTTTATAAAAAAATGATTGAAAGATGAATGACATGTTCACTTGGTGCATGGGATATTCACTTGGTGCATGGGATATTCATTTGATAGTTTGGTTTGGTTAGGAAGTGAATGGAAGGTTCACTGATTGTTTCAAAGCAATTGTTTACTCTATTTATTTATTGTCTTTTAATTATGCTTTACAATTTATTTACTGTATCTATTGTCACTACTTGCTTTCTGTAAAAGAACTATATGGCTATTCCTTTGATCAAGCTTTGCATAAATATTAATTGCATACTGTTCCTTATGACTTGCTGAGCACTTCATGTACTCATGGCTTTAAACATTGCTTCTCAGTTGAAGAAGGTCAAGCTACTAAGAGTTCTACGAGGAGGAGTTCTTTGAAGACTTTGTGAACTAGTATGTGCTCCCAACTCGATTGCCTATGGGCATGTCGGATAGCCACCTCAAATTTCTTTTCCGCTGCAAAAGTTTCCTTTGTTTTTTAAGCCCTACGTGACAAATTAAGTAAACGTTGACCATATGGTCCAGTTATTACTATTTACTATTTTGTTACCTTTTTAGTTAAATCGTTGAATGGATGGTATTTCATCGATATTTCATTTGTGTCATTAAATTCTTGATCATGAGGCTAGTTCGAGAATCTGCGAGAGGTTTTAGATATATAAATCCGGGTCTCGACAATCACCCACGTCCTCTGTTTCTCTCTAGAATCTAGAACTATTATTTGGTTGATTGTGTGTGGATGCATGATTGATGTTGCTATGTTGGGATTGCAATAAATACACCAAATGCAACAGGTTTAGGTCTCATTTGGAACACAGAAATTTTAAGATATTCCTATGTTTAAGAAAAATTTGAAGGATTTTTCATGTAAATTTTATGCAAAAATTATGCTTCCAAGCAGGCCCTTGAGGCCTTGACTATGATATTTCGAGTTAAACCCAACCTATAAAAGAACCATGCCCAGAAAAATCGGGCAGAGCTCCGGAGGAAATGGAGCAGCTGGTGGGAGTTCACCATCACCCCCATCACCACCACCCCTCCTTGTCCCCGAGGACTCCAACCCACCCGCATCCGCATCTCCAGCACCTCCCCTCCAACAGGTTCCGGGATCACCACCACCCCCACCCTCACGCCGCGCCCAAGATCCTCCGCATCACCCCGCCTTTCTTCCTCCTCCTCCTCGCCGCTGTCTACCTCCTCGCCTCCTTCACCATCTTCTCCGCGCCCGCCCCCTTGCTCCGCCCCTCCAAGAACCGCAACAAGCTCTTCCTCCCGATGGCCGCGCCGTCCTCCACCGTTTCGTCCTCCTCGCCGCCTTCCCCGGAGGTGTTTGAGCTCGATAATGGTAGAATTCGGGCCAGGATCAGCAATGTCGGCGCCACCGTGATCTCGCTCCTCGTCCCGAACAAGAATGGTGCGTTTGTGCGGCGTACACTGACTCGCTGAGACGTTGCTTGGTGATTATGTTGTAATTACGCTTGATGATGTTGTGTGTGTTTTCTCAGGGGTTCTTGGTGATGTGGTGCTTGGATTTGACTCCCTGGATCCGTATCTGGTGAGTTCTTGAAGCATGCGTTTGGATTTGTAGCGATTAAGTTCATTTGCGGTGATTTGTTGGAGATCTCAGTGGTATTAAAGTGTGAGGACTGGGCAGGGAGATATTTTCTCTGTTTTTGATCTTTGGAAGTCTACTGGGCAACTGGCGCAGTGGCTCTGTTTTCTTGAATAAATTTTTTTAAAGTTCTGTAATTGATTGTTCAGATGTGTTAAAATCCTTACTTTTCTTTGGCACATAGGTTAGTTAATTATAGTGTGGGTTTTGTATTAATTAGAACTAGAGTCAGATAATTAGTTGTGAACTTATGATAGGATATAGAATTAAGCATCCTCTAATACATCATAAGCGTTTATGTTTATTTACATGTAGTAACTTGTATAGGATTTAATGACCATGCCTTTAACATCATGAAACTTTGGGCTGCCAATTGCTGAATTACAGTACCATTTGTTAAAAACTTTACTATTCATTCTGTTACATCACATATTGCAGCATAACTTTGCGTCATAGGCTTATAGCACTTAATTTATAAATTGGCATTCAAAGAATACGGCAGTCACTGAATTTGGTTTGATAGCTCTAAGCTTGAGTTTTAGTGTACCAAACTGTTAAACTGTTGCATGCATTTTCGTTAAAAGCTTTCCTTCTTCTGCATTACTTAATGGCAGCATGAGTTCTTGTTCCAGCACTTATTTAGAAACAACCAGTGAAAGATTGTGGCTGCCACATGTTACACTTCAATTGTTTTGCTTGAATTGCACTTTGCCTAACTGCTCTGAGGTGTGAGCTGGCAGTGCTAGTCAGCAGGCAGTATTACTATACCTGGTCCAGAAGTCAAGCTTTTTCGTTTGCTTGATGGAAACCAGAAAATGGTACGTTATGCTGGTGAAACCGAATTCCTCGAGTTTGGCCACTGTCCTTTTCAAATACCTGAAACATACCTCACAAGTCCTCTAGTTATGGTACCAGTTTACAGTCTAGAGATCCTTTAGCCTTTGATGGCATTTTGTTTTCCTTAATGAGGAAAATTTTAGATCCCATGGTTGTAGTTGGCCACTCTGTTTGACATGTTATCTGTTATCCAGGTGAGCCATTTCTGCAATAACTGGAAATTCTTGATGGCTTTTGTCTCTTAACTGCCTTTTCTCCAAGTGCTCAGTTGAGACAGCTGGAAAATAGGATTTATAGAACTAATAGGAAAATATTTGGAGTTTAAAACTGGACCATTATACTTTTTAGTCTTCATAGGCAATCAATGTACTCACATTTATGTTTATTTACATGTAGTAACTTGTATAGTTGCATTGCTTCCCTGGTGGGTTTGATGTTCTGAATGAGTAGCCCAGTTAGAGATTAGCCCCCCTTTTGTGGCTGTTATTTATGCGCATTGTGTAAATCAATATCTATACATTGATGTTATATCTACTTATATGTTGATGTTCAAGTATTGATTCGGTGCTGATGGTCTGAGTTCTCTTATAATCAGAATGGTACCTCACCTTACTTTGGCTGCATAGTTGGGCGAGTTGCAAATAGAATCAAGGATGGAAAGTTTACTTTACATGGTGTGCAGTATAGTCTGGCCATCAACAACCCACCAAATACACTCCATGGTAAGAAATAAGATGGCTGAGTTGCTACATTGCATAAATGCATTATTTGATACATATATTCAGGCATAAAATTTATGGTCAACATTTGCTTATAACTATCCTGGTACCAAACAACTGTGACTGATTGGGATGGAAGTGTATATGATTATGTTCTTTCTGCTCAAAGAATTTACTAAATATTCATGTTATGTAGTTTGTACCAATATTTCCAAGAGGACGCTAGAGGAATAGTATGCCATTAATCCCAAGCTAATGGGATAAGTAGATCCATCCTTAAAACAACAGCTACTATTTTATGTTACTTGGATGGTTTGTAATATTTAAGTTGCCACATGACATAAGGTTGTGAGTTCAATCACCATTTTACAAGGTGTGGACAATTTTTTTTAGTGTCTGCATGTTTCTTTTGTGGTTAAATAGGAACAGACGGGTTTATCTGCAAGAGGACCACTTCCCCAGTTCAACCTACTGTTGTCCTGTTTGGAATAAGAAAATGTTATCCTGTTTTTGCGAGGGACCCATCTTTTAAACAACACCCTAAGGTACTATGGTGGTATCAATTTCATCAAGGAGGAAGAAGAGAAAAATACAATTGTTGTGGGTTCCTTTGTGGGCCGCACATACCAGCGCTGGCCCAGGCCTACAATAGCCGATGGTGAGTAAGCCAGGCGTGGCGCATGCAGCAAGGAAGCCTCCTGGTGGATTGCTACGCTATTCCTCTCCATGGGTTTGGCGTGGTTCTGGGGGTGCAATGGCTGCGCGCCCTCGGGCCCATCGTCTGGGATTTTGACCGGCTCTCTATGTCCTTCTGGCGGCACGATCGTCACGTGACCTGGCATAGGGTGGCCCCTCCCCTTGGCACGCCACATGTCCATGCATGCAAGGCGGATGACTTGATACTGGCCTTACTGCAGGAATTTGAGCGGGTTTTCAATGTTCCGCATGGGCTTTCCCCGCCACGCTGCCATGATCGCCATATTCACCTCCTACCAGGCAAAACACCCATTGTCGTCCGTCCTTACCGTTACCCGCAACTTTTGAAGGATGAGATCGAGCGGCAATGCGAAGACATGTTGAAACAAGGTATCATCCACGAGAGCATTTCGGCATTTTCCTCACCCGTATTACTCATGAAGAAATAGGACGACAAATGGCGCTTCTGTGTTGATTATCGTGCCCTCAACGACATCGTAGACGAGCTCTTGGATGAATTAAACGACGCAAGCTATTTCACCAAGTTGGACCTTCGCAGTGGGTACCATCAAGTCTTGATGCACCCGCCCGATGTCGAGAAGAGAACTTTCCACACGCACCACGACCACTTTGAGTTCTTGGTCATGTCTTTTGTCTTGACCAATGCCCCGACCACATTCCAAGCGCTCATGAACGATGTCCTTAAGCTGTTTCTTCGTCGTTTTGCCCTTGTGTTTTTTATTATATTTTGATCTACAATTGTTTGTGGTCGGAACATCTCCGCCATGTTCGCGCCGTTCTACAAGTCCTTTAGGAAAACAAGGTCTTCCTCAAGCGTTTGAAGTGCTCCTTCAGAGCGGAGTCCATGGCTTATTTGGGCCACATCATCTCGGGCCAAGGAGTGGCCATGGATCTCGAAAAGATTGCGGCGGTTGCGGAGCAGTTGACCCCCAAGACCGTACGCGCACTGCACGGCTTTCTCGGTCTTACGGGTTATTATAGGAAATTCATCAAAGATTACGGGGCCATTGCCGGATTTGCCGCACCCCTCACCAAGTTAACAAAGGAGGCCTTAGTCTGGGGGACGACACCAACCGTGCACTAGACGCTCTCAAGGCTGCTCTTACATCAGCACCGCTGCTCCAACTATCGGATTTGTCCCAGAAATTTGTGGTGGAGTGCGATGCCTCCGACTCGGGATTCGGTGCACTCCTCCATCAAGGTGACCGGTCGGTAGCTTTCTTCAGCCGTGCTGTCGCCCCACAACATGTGAAGTTGGCGGCCTATGAGAGGGAGCTCATCGGCTTGGTCAAAGCCGTTCGCCATTTGCGGCCATACCTCTTGGGCCGTTCCTTTGTTGTCCATATCGACCATTACAGTTTGAGGTACCTCCTGGATCAGTACATCTCCACGATTCCACAACATCATTGGGTGAGCAAACTCTTTGGCTATACGTTCACCATCGAATACCGGCTGGGCAAACACAATGCCGCGGTCGACACCCTGTCACGCCACACTGAAAACACGCCTCCAGCTTATGCTCTGTCTACGCTGCAGTTCAGTGTCTTTGACCAACTGCGTCAGGAGGTCACCTTGTGGCCTGCCCTGACGACATTGCGCGATGACATCTGGGCAGGCCCTGCAACTGCTGGTTGGTCGAAATCCGATGGGCCGCTCCTGTTCTGCGGCCATGTTCATGTGACCACTGACTCCGCTCTGTGGCCAGCTATTTTGGCAGATGCTCACGGCGTCGGGCATGTGGGCACACAGAAGACACTCCAATGACTGAGCACCTGTTTTCATGCTCCCGGTCTACGCCGCCTAGTCCAAGACTTTGTCCACAATTGCTCTGTCTACCAGCACAACAAGTCGGAACACTTGCACTCGGCTGGCTTTCTCCAATCTTTGCCGGTACCATCCATGGTTTGGGTGAATATCTCTTTGGATTTCGTTGAAGGCTTTCCCAAAGTCCAAGGGAAATCGGTGGTATTAACAGTCGTTGATCTCTTCTCCAAGTATGCCCACTTCACTATGCTCGGTCACTCGTACACAGCGAGTTCCGTGGCTAAGGCGCTCTTCGACAACATTGTTCGCCTCCATGGTGTTCCTTCTTAGATGGTCAGCGACCGAGACCCGGTCTTCACATGCTCCTTCTGGATTGAACTTTTTTGCCTCGCTAGTGTTAAGCTTAAGTTAAGTTCAGCCTTTCACCCGTAGTCTGACGGCCAAACGGAGGTTGTCAATTGCGTTTTGGGCATGTACGTGCGATGCTTATCATGTGATCAGCCCAAAGACTGGTTAAGGTAGCTACCTTGGACGGAGTTTTGTTACAACTCCTCCTTTCAGACTGTCTATGGCCATGACCCACTGACTCTCCTGTCCTATGAACAAGGTACGGCCACAGTGTCTGCTGTGGATCAACAGTTTTTGGATCGAGATGAGTTTTCAGCCGACATCAAGTAGCGATTACTGCAGGTCCAGTCAGTCACGAAGGAGCATTATGATGGCTTGCATCGTGACCTCAAGTTCCAACTTGGCGACTAGGTATGGCTTCGTCTTCAACACAGGCAGGCAGCCTCGCTGGTCATCTCATCCAATTCCAAGCTCAACCCTTAGTTCTTTGGGCCATACAAGGTGATTGAGTGTAGGGGTGGAAAAAAAGCTCGTTAGTGGGGCCGTTGGCTCGGTTCAAAATTGCTCCAATTACACTCGTTAATTGGTTAAACATTGAAATGAGTCAATTTCGAATGAAATTGGATTTCACTCTGGCTCGGCTCGTCTCGTTAGCTCGGTTTTAAAAATAGTTTCAAACTGTAAATAAAATGATAATAAATCAAACTGTGTCAATTTCAGAAAAAGCTCGGTAAAACGAGTACCTGGCTTGATATCCACCCCTAATTGAGCGTATTGGCACAGTGGTATATCGTTTGGAGCTTCTTGCCTGTGCCTGCATCCATAATGTCTTCCATGTCTCCTTGAAGAAGTTCCATGGCGACCCTTTGACCGCAGTTGTTCCTCTGCCAGACCTCCTCCACAGTCGTGTCATTCCGACAACAGAGAAGGTCCAACGCTCTCGCCTAAATTGGGGTACATGGGAGGTTCTAGTGCATTGGAAGAACCCCTTCGGAGATAAGGTGGGTAGCCGTCCCAAATTTTTGCCGCAACTACCCTTCGTTTCAGCTCGAGGGCGAGCTGTTTTCCCGGGAAGGTGGAAATATTGTGGACTCCTTTGTGGGCCGCACATACTAGCGCCGGCCTAGGCCCACAATAGCTGGTGGCGAGTAAGTCAAGCATGGAGCATGCGGCAAGGAAGCCTCCTAGCTTGGCACATGCGGCAGCCGGCAAGGAGTGTTCATGTTAGGCAAGAGATAATATGAGTTTGGGAATTCCTAGTTTGTTAGGAAAGAATCCCTTAAGGATAGGATTTGATTAGAAGACCCCTTAAGGATCAAGTTTGCTAAGTCCTATATATTGGACTCATTGTTAATATTGAGAATTAAGAAAAGAGAAAACTTACCTCAACTTAGGCGTGCTCAGAGCCTTGCGCAGCTGGCCGGGAAGGAGTCCCGTCCGGCGCATGAGGGCGAGCTCGATCGCTCCCATTATCCCCTCCGTTCCTGTCCATACACTTATTCTCCCCTTCGCCCTCCACTAATCACTGACCATAAATCGACCCACAACAACACTGTAGAAATAGTCCCTGCCCACTGATAAGCTAAAACAGCAAAAACAATGCTAACATCATGTCAAAATAAGAGCAGAATTACAACTAACTACTAAACCATCACTTTATCTGAGGCAATTGTCCCTGCTTAAAATCTAGTCTTGAGTTCCAGCTGCGGTATTAGCTGGAATGACCATAGTTATGATAGTTGAACCAGAGAAGAACCCAGCCAACCTTTTTGATCGTTGGTTCACTAGTCATACTGATTTGTTGGTCGATTCACATGTTTATCATAATAGATAAATTATATAATGTAATGTCATATACTCATATACTTAGAATGTCTTATTTACCATTCTTTTTATTGAAATGGGCCTATTATTGAGTTAGTCTGAGATCCCTACTTCATATACCAAAACACTGGAGGGGTACAAAAAATGATGTCTGCATTTGTAGCAAGTGCATGGGAAAAAAAGATTGCTTCATGGGTAGCAAGCAGATGCAGCTTGGTTGGTTGCTGCGTTCCATTTACAGATTGAGTAGTTGCTGCGTTAAGGGTTTGAAGTCAGTACTACCAATTTTGGATTTGCAGCTTTCATGTTCTAGTGGTTCTGTGTGGTATAATCTGGTTCAACCATGCCTGGTTCATATAAATGTGGCCAGTTTAACCTGGTTTCATCCGGTTGAAGCATGTGCAGAAACAAACAACTGCCTTGTCCAGACCGGATGCGCTTTGTCCTTTTTTACCCAGTCGATCTGCCAGTCATATCTATTTTTTCTGTAATAGTAAGTGCCACTGTAGTACTCTGGCAAATCCCGTTGTTCATTTCCATTGTCAGGCTGGCAATGAGAATAATCAGTTATCTAAGCTCTTCCTGTTATTCAGTTCATTTCCATTGTCAGGCTGGCAATGAGAATAATCAGTTATCTAAGCTCTTCCTGTTATTCAGTTCATTTCCATTGTTAGGCAATGGGAATAATGTTGATTGTGTCAGCTCCACCTGATCTATAAATTGATTGACTTGTCCTAGTTGCTTAGTTGGGATCGGGCTGTCACGCCTCCACCGAGCATGCTGGATGAAGGTGAAGGTGGCCACGGTGGCAACGACAAGGCTAGCACGCTGGCTTGAAGGCCCAGCTGTAAGTGTGTGTGTGTGGCTGTGAAGAAGCCATTACGTTTGGGTGATAGCAGGCCTACTGTCAGCGGATTGTAATTGGGTGATTTAAATAGGACTATAGCAAAAACGACAAAGTTCATGGAAAAGAAATGAGTTCAGTTTCCCCCACCTTCGTCTCCATTTTCTCATCTCCTGCTTCTTTCAATCCTGTGATTTCATCTACCAAATCCTATCGAGATTTGTGAGTTTCGATCGGTTTTGATCGGGACACCACAATCTGGTATCAGAGCAAGGCTCCTCTTCCGTTGCGCGATCCGTAGCACGAAGGGAAGGTGTTCGCGACGGCGCCCCCAAAGATCAACGTGCAGACTCGTCAATTGCTCACGGCGATGGACGATCAAGCGAAGTAGATGCATGAGAAACTCTCTGAGATCCTGGCATGGTTCGACCACCAGGCGACATAGATCGATAAACTGGGGCAAGATATGCAGAGACTTGGGCAGCAAGTAGAGATTACTCGAGGCGATGGATGAAGTGAAGAAAAGGCAATCAGAGTGGAATTCGGCTTCACATCCAGCACATCCTTCCCCTCCGCCGACTCTTCGGCCATCGACATCACACGCAGGTCCGCCAAGCGGGCACGATACCCACCATGACTACTTCAGGTATATTGACGAATCATCGACCACCGCTACTTGCTCAACCTCAATTTGCCCCAAATCCCATCTACCAAGTGATGACTGCTCCGATCACGGTCACGGATGAAGAAAGATTTCCCAGGCCGCCTCGACATGACTTCCCGAAGTTTCAAGGCGAGAACCCAATACTATGGTTGGATCGCTACTGGACTTATTTTGACATGTATCGCGTGCCAGTAACACAATGGGTCTCCACGGCGACGCTATACATGGAAGGCCATGCTGCCCTCTGGCTTCAAGCTTACAAGCGACATCATGTATTTGTGGGATGGGATATGTTCTGTCAAGCTATTGAGGAGGAATTCGGTTTGGATGAATACGATGCACAGATGAATCGGTTGTTGTTGCTCAAGCAAACGGGACCAGTAGCAGAATACCGTGTGGCGTTTGAAGCTTGTATGTATCATCTGTTAGCATTGGATGCAACATTGAATAGCAAATTTTTTGTTACACAATTTGTGATTGGGTTGCGGGATGAAATCTAGGCGGCGGTCCGTTTGCAAGCTCCTACCAGCATAACTAGAGCAGCTGTGCTGGCGCGCATTCAGGAAGAAGTTGAGGTCACCTGACCAAAGCATCGTTCTAGCTCGGTAACGAAGACGTACCATTCTTCACTCACTACACCTCCATCGACCACAATTCCGGCAAGGCGTAAAGAGGATCCCAGGCGCCCACTGACTGATGACCTGTGGCGTGAACGCTTGGTAAAAGAGTATCGGCGTTCTAATGATCTATGTTTTCAATGAGGTGATAAGTACTCTAAAGAGCATACTTGCAAGAAACCAGTTCAACTATTGACAATTGAGATGGGGGAGTTTGGAGAAGTACTCTCGGACAACACTCTGAATGCCTTGGAAGGAAGTGATGAATTAGTTCTACCACAACCCTAGCAAGAATGTTTCAGACTCTCTATCCATGCTGTGTCAGGGACAGAGGAAAGTGAGACGGTTTGGCTCAGAGCATTGATGGGGAATCAGATCATGTTGCTTTTGGTAGATTCCGGTAGCACTTACAGTTTCGTCAATCAAGCTTTTGCCACTCGTGCTCATTGTCAAACGGAATCCATTCATGTTGTTTCAGTAAAAATTGCAAATGGAGAAACTATGCACTGCTCTAGCCGAGTACCCAAATTGACTTGGTGGATCCAAGGAGTGACGTTTCAAGCTGATATGCGTATTTTGGACTTAGGAGCATATGATGCAATCCTGGGGATGGATTGGTTGGAACAATTCAGTCCCATGGACTGTCATTGGATTAACAAAACAATGACATTTGAGTATGAAGGCCGTAGGGCGTGTTTGCAAGGAGTCAGACCTTCCCAGCTGAATCAACTATCAGAAATATCTGTGGATCAATTACAAAAATGGTACAAAGGAAATGATGTTTGGGCTTTTGCTATTGTCTAGCCTCAGTCGATTGCAGTGTCTGAAGATAGTTTCGAACAGTTGACTGTAGCTGTTCATAATTTGCTCGACAAGTATCAGGATGTGTTTGCTGAACCCAAAACGTTGCCGCCCCATCGTCAGTATGATCATGCAATTACTTTGCAATCTGGGGCGACTCCTGTGAACTCTCGACCATATCGTTACTCTCCTCTCCAAAAGGACGAGATTGAAAGCCAAGTGGCTAAAATGCTGGACACCGGGCTGATTACAACTAGCATGAGTCCATATGCTTCTCCGGTGCTGCTAGTTGAGAAAAAAGATGGAGGATGGCGTTTTTGTATTGATTATCGCCGTCTCAATACACTTACGATGAAGAACAAGTTCCCTCTTCCGGTTATTGATGAGCTTCTTGATGAACTTGCTGGCACCAAGTTTTGATGAGCTTCTTGATGAACTTGCTGGCACCAAGTTTTTCTCCAAGTTGGATTTACGGGCAGGCTATCACCAGATCTGGATGTGTCCAGAAGATGAGGAAAAGACAGCTTTCAAGACGCATCATGGACATTTCCAATTCAAAGTGATGCCATTTGGGCTTTCCAATGCACCGACTACTTTCCAATGTTTGATGAATTCAGTGTTTGCGCCGTACATCCGTAAGTTTGTGATTGTCTTTTTGGATGACATTTTGGTATACAGCCGTGATCTGCAGGAGCACCTTACTCATTTGCATTTGGTTTTGGACATTTTGCGAAGTCACACTTTGTATGCCAAACTGTCCAAATGTTCTTTCACCAGAGAGTATTCACTATTTGGGTCATATCATCTTGCAAACTGGAGTTGCCATGGATCCTGACAAAACAGTCATGGAAAATTGGCCACGACCGACAACAGTGACTGAGTTATGGGGATTTCTTGGTCTCACTGGCTACTATCGCAAATTTGTGCGTCATTACGGTATCATCGCGAAGCCATTGACTAATCTCTTGAAGAAGGGTTTTGAATGGACCGATGTAGCTTCTCAAGCTTTTGAGCAGTTGAAACATGCAATGGTCAGCACACCGGTTTTGGCATTGCCTGATTTTCATCTGCCTTTCGTTGTCGAAACGGATGCTTGCGACACTGGTGTGGGAGCAGTCTTAATGCAGCGTGGTCATCCCATTGCGTACTTAAGCAAAGCTTTGGGTGTGAACAATCAGAAGTTATCTATATATGAGGAGTTTTTGGCTGTTGTGATGGCAATTGATTGGTGGCGGGCTTATTTGCAGTGTGGTCCGTTTCTCATCTTGACTGATCATAAAAGTCAGTGCAACCTCGAAGATCAGCATCTGACATTAGATTTGCAACGAAAAGCTATGTCCAAATTGATTGGTCTTCAGTTTAAATTCCAATACAAACGAGGTATTGACAATGGAGCTGTCGATGCTTTATCCCGAGTCAGTCACCTGTTAGCTCTTCAGGCAATCTCAGTTTGTCAACCCGTTTGGGTGCAGGAAGTTCTTAATTCATATGAAATGGATGTGGCAGCACACGACTTGCTCACTCGTTTATCGGTGACCAGTCCCGATGATAAAGGTTTTGCTCTCGAGCATGGTTTAATTAAATATAGAGGCAAAATCTGGATTGGTGCCAATACAACCCTTCAGACTAAACTCATCAGTGCTCTCCATGACAGTGCTATTGGAGGACACTCCGGCATTCAGGCTACTTACAATTGGGTCAAGAAGTTGTTCTTTTGGTCGGGTCTTAAGATGGTTGTCGAGAATTTCATTAAACAATGCCCTACCTGCCAATAGGCTAAACATACAAATCAGAAATCAGCTGGTTTTTTTACAACCATTGCCTGTTCCTGAAGGCTCTTGGCAGGATCTTACCATGGATTTCATTAAGGGGCTACCCAAATCTGAAGGCTATGAGGTGATTATGGTCATTGGTGATCGTCTCACGAAGTATGCACATTTTGTACCCCTCAAGCCTCCCTTTACCGTAGCACAGGTGGCTCGTGCCTTTTTGGAGCAAGTCGTCAAACTTCATGGTGTACCTCGCTCAATTGTCTCCGACCGTGACAGGATTTTCATCAGCACGTTTTGGGAAGAGTTGTTTGCCGCGGTGGGAACTCGCCTCCTTTACAGTACTGCGTACCATCCACAGACGAACGGTCAGAGCGAGCGTGTTAATCAGTGCTTGGAGATGTATCTCCGCTGTGCAGTATGATTGCTCTCGTCAATGGAAGAAATGGCTTGCCATGGCTGAATTTTGGTATAATTCAAACTTTCATTTTGTTCTCGGGTGTTCTCCCTTCAAAGCGCTTTATGGAGTGGAGCCCAACTTTGGTACAATGCCGAATGTCGTTTCCTCTCCTAGTGCTGAGGTCGACGAAGTGGTTCGGACCGGCAAGCTTATGTTGACATGTTGCGCAATCAACTGCTGAAGGCTCAGCAACGGATGAAAACTCAAGTTGATAAGCACCGCTCTGAAAGAACCTTCCAAGTGGGAGACCGAGTGTTGCTCAAACTGCAACCCTATGCTCAGCATTCTGTGGTCAATCGCCCGTATCCTAAGTTAGCCTTCAAGTATTTCGGTCCATTTCTTGTGCTTGCGAAGATTGGGGCAGTAGCTTACAAGTTGGAATTACCTGCAGACTCTTTAATTCATCCAGTATTCCATGTTTCTCAGCTGAAGCCGTTTACTCCGAGCTATGACCCTGTGTTTTCGGAACTGCTGAAGCTGGTTGATCTCACTACTGGCGTTCCTCAACCTGAAGAGATTTTGGATCGTCGTTTGGTAAAGAAAGGCAATTCAGCTATGCCACAAATTCTGGTGAAGTGGTTGACTATTCCAGTGGAATCAGCGACTTGGGAGGACTACTATGTTCTGAAGCAGCGCTTTCCATCAGCAAGTATTTGGGATTAGGTTTTGTCTCCAATGGGGGGCAGTGTCACGTTTCCACCGAGCATGCGGGATGAAGGTGAAGGCGGCCACGGTGCAATGACAAGGCTAGCACGCTGGCTTGAAGGCCCAGCTGTAAGTGTGCGTGTGTGGCTGTGAAGAAGCCGTTGCGTTTGGGTTATAGCAGGCCCACTATCAGTGGATTGTAATCGGGTGATTTAAATAGGACTCTGGCAGAAACGGCAAAGTTCATGGAAAAGAAATGAGTTCAGTTTCCCCCACCTTCTTCGTCTCCATTTTCTCATCTCCTGCTTCTTTCAATCCTGCGATTTCATCTACCAAATCCTATCGAGATTTGTGAGTTCCGATCGGTTTTGATCGGGACACCACACAGGCTGAGTACCCGGAGACTTCTACGCTGTCTCTCAGTTGATACTTGACACAACATCGTCCATGTTGATGCTTCTTCATTCAACATATGGGAAGAGCTGCAATAACCTGCCAGACAATGGTTTTACTGAATATGCAGTGTCAAGATGAATATGTTTTTGTAATGCTCATCCCAATCACAAATAAACACGCTATGCATGCACAGACAAAAAGGATCTCTATGCTACTGCGATCATTGTGATTTGCTATTCCATAAACTAATGGCATGTAATTTCAAATTCAGGTGGATTTAAAGGGTTTGACAAAATCATCTGGGAAGTCGCTGAATATAACAAAGGGGAGAGCTCATCAATCACCTTAAAATATTACAGTAAAGATGGAGAGGAAGGTACGATGACAAATAACTTTGATTGATTTATCAACTATATGAGTGCCATAAATTGACAGATTTTAATTTTGCAAAAAACAGGTTACCCAGGTGATGTTTCTGTCACTGCCAGATATTCTCTTCTACCAAGCATGACGCTGAAGCTGGAGATGGAGGCTGTACCTTTGAACAAGGCCACACCCATCAGTTTAGCACAGCACACTTACTGGAACCTGGCAGGCCACAACTCAGGAGATGTGCTTGCGCATTCTGTCCAGATATGGGGATCTCAGATAACTCCAGTAGATCAAACCTCAATACCCACAGGCGAGTTGATGCCAGTGGGTGGCACGCCCTTTGATTTCCTGACCGAGAGCGACATTGGCAGCAGGATCAATCAAGTCCCTGGTGGTTACGATCACAACTATGTGCTTGACTGTGGTGAAGTGAAGTCAGGCTTGCGGCACGTGGCGAAAGTGACAGACCCTTCAAGCTTGAGGGTCCTTGATATTTGGGCAGATGCTCCTGGAGTGCAGTTCTACACTGGAAATTCCCTTGATGGCGTTGTGGGCAAAGGAGGTGCAGTCTACGGAAAGCATGCTGGCCTCTGCCTCGAGACGCAAGGTTTCCCAAACGCCGTCAACCAACCTAATTTTCCATCAGTGGCCGTTCACCCTGGTGAGAAGTACAGGCATACAATGCTGTTTGAGTTCTCTACAAAGTGATCCAGTTCGTGTAGATATACGTCCTTTTTCTTGGGCCTTTTGTTTTCCTTGTCTTCAGTTACGAACTTGATGCAGCAGTAGTTATATTGATTTCTGACAGGATTAGATAACAGAATGTAACAAATTAGGGAGGAAAACGAGCAAATCCTGCACTACAGAGATTCCATGTGATTGCTTGTAACGTCAAATTCGAGTTTTTTTTAAAAAATCTTTTGTGTAGATTAGCTTCCCGAAAAATTCCACCAATTTTTCTTGAATTAATAAACCTTAAATGATTTCCGAAATTAAAATTTTTTAATTTGATTAATATAAAATCAATTAAATAAAAAACAGTGTTAGTTGGGTTCCTTATGTTCCAAGGAATTTTTTTTTGATTTTTTTGGAGTTCGTTTGGTTTTTATTTGAGCATTTTTGAATTTTTAGCCTTTTTTTCTTCTAAAATCCAAAATCATTTCTATTTTCCAAATCCTTCATGAGCCAAATTGGCTCGGCCCACTCAACTCTCTTCTTCTTTCTCCCGCTTTTACTCCCCGGCCCCACCTTCCTCTGTCGGCCCATCCTACCTCGGCCTATTGCTGCTACAAACCCTAGCATGTGTGCAACAGAGCCTAGCAAAGAACCGCCTCTCTCTGTGACACCACAGGCCCAATTGTCGTTGTCGCCATGTTGTTGTTGTGGAGCCACCGGTCGTCATACAGTGTTCGTGTCGATCTTGCTTGCCAAGGCGCCATAAATAGTCGCTGCCTGCGCGCACTTGCTCCTCCTTATGCCATCGCCTCCTGTGCCCTAGCCGCCGTCGTCGGAACGCCATCATGCGCCGATGCCTCGACTTTCTTCACCATGTCCAACACCTCCCCGCGTTGCCTGATCTCCACTGTTGCCGCACCTCAAGCCGTTGCAACCGCATCACCAGCGTTGCCTCCTCCAATTGTGCCCGCCCACCGGAGCTCCTGAGCCTCCGTTCGTCGGTACCATCCTCATCTTCCTCAATTTCGGCCGTGCCGGTGTTGGCCGAAACACCTCCTTTGCTTTCCCTGTCGCCTTGGTGAGTTCCCCTTGATTTTGCTCGCATCACGTTGTGTTCTAGCCTCCGATCTATCCATCCCAACTCTTGATTCTGAGTTTCGTCCACCATGCTTCGAGATCAAGCCTTCTCTCTCACCTTTAGCCAGCGCTCCTTCACTGTCCAATTTCATCGCCACTGGTGATCCTCGGCCTTCATCAACCCTACCATCTTCATCCCCGCGCCGCGTTCTATGTCGTGCTCCCCTTCCCTTCGTTGGAGCTACGTTGGAACATCGTCGCCACCATGGCCGAGCCTACGCCGCCGCCTTATGCTCACCGCCGACAATCTCCAGCTGCCTTTGGACTATGTGCCTGCATCACCTTGTTCGCCTCGTCCTCCTCTCCCCATTGCTTCCCTCCGCACGCGCCGACGTGGACGCTAGCGTTGGCGAGCCATCGGGTAAAGCACCGCTGTCCTCGTCGCTGCCACGCTGGTGCCACGTCGTCGACGCATTGCCAGCTCCATCCTCTGTGTCCGCCACGCCACCACCACATTCCCACCCTACCAGCATGGTTCGCCACCTTAGCTGCCTCGCCACATCCTTGCCACGTCATGCCATGTGGAAGCCACCTCGTTGCCACGTCTTGCCATGTTTAAGCCTCATCATCTGCAACCCAGTCCCACATGTCATTCACCCAATCCAAACCCTAGATCCAATTCCCCTCTCACTTACATGCAGGTCCCACATGTTAGGTCAACGCTTGGTCAAACCCTACTCGGTGAGCTTGGTCCACCGTGTACTAGCACCTCTCCGTGGATCTGGTCCATAGACCAATGACCCACATGTCATTCTCCTTCTTTTCTGGAACTAAATTAATTCTAGAAATTCCTTTTTATTCCATGTGTCCCACGTTTCATTCTCTCGACTTTTCCCAAAAATCCCGAAGTAAAAGTTTCTGGGAATATTCCTCGGCCCCACCTGTCGGTGACTCTTATTCTCTCCCTTTTCCTTTTCAGTGTTTATTTGCCAATCAAACTTCCAAGAGTCCATTCTTCCTCATACGAACTCTGATTGAACTCATTTAAGTTTCTAAATTCATCTAAAATCAAGCACTACTTTCCAGTATCATTCAATTTCAATTTGGGGTTTATTTGATTTGTATTTTTGAGTTTTTATTTGTTTTTGCGATTTCTCTCTCGTTAGACGTTGACGTTCTGGAATTGTTGGAAGAAGCTGAAGATCAAGGAAGTCGAAGATCAAAGATAACGAATAACAATATTGCTATAGCAAAGAAAGTTGTGCTTTGATCATATTGCACCTAGTTTTTTTTTAAAATACTTTGTTTGAAAGTATTGCATGCTAATTCAATTATTAAATGTTTTACTATCTTGGGATTTGCTAGGCAACCTATTTGATTATGCCTACCTTGATAATTGCATTACCAGGATTATTTGTCACCCTAGCTTAGTTAATTAATAATTGGTATTATCATACCACCAACGTGGGTTGGTTAGACATGATTAGTATGCTTAGCCATGGAACAAGTTATTGATATCATTTTAAATGGCAAACTTATACTTGACTAAGTGATTATGGAATATCTTTGTGAAAAGCTGTGTGTGGTATGCTGTCTCCTGTTGATAGCATGTGTTGTACCTAATCAACAGAGTGGGAAAAAGATTTAGACGGAGACGAGTAGAAAGGATTGTGGCATGGTGGACTCTGTGATTGGGGAAATGTGAATATTGGTAACTTAGTTAGAATTTGGTAGTCTCGCCTTGGTAAATTAAGTACTTAACTTTGTGCGCACGTGTTGCACCTAATCAACAGAGTGGGAAAAAGATTTAGATTGAGGTGAGTGGAAATGATTGTGGCATGGTGGACTCTGTGATTGGGGAAATGTGAATATCAGTAACTTAGTTAGAATTTAGCAGTCTCGCCTTCGTAAATTAAGTACTTAACTTTGTGCGTTATTGAGCTGAGCCTTACAGTACAGCCACATACCTGGTATAAGACATGCCTAACTTAGTAATTTATAGAGTCTCGATATTGATTACTCAGATAGTAGGTTAAGCTCCGTGTCAGAGTGGAGGTGCGACGTTTTCTCCGTGATGGGTCACATTTATGGGCAGTTCGCCGTCTTCAGGTCCAATGGTGTACGTCGGGCCAACAATCTCCGCGAGGTTTGGTGCCATCTGTATGCACATCGGGAGGGTCAATTGTCAAGATAAAGTTTCGGAAAGGTTTTGTTATGATTGCTCAATCGTATACTTTTGTATGGCGAGTCATTGCAGACATGATGTTTTGATTATATTTTGTGGGTAAAGTGTACAACCTCTACAGAGTGTTAACAATATATTCAAATAGCCGCATCTACGGTCAAGGACATGCTCGGTGATTTCACACAATGAGTAGATTTTCACAAAACAAATTAGGAGGGACAACTGTGTGAATAAACTTATGCAGCTGTGTGAAAGAATTGATTTAGACTAAGTGAGCATTGTGAAATACTTGTTAATTTTTTATTTTTTGTTTTTAATTACGTTTTCAATCTATTATTCATATTCAACTACAACTATTGCTTTTATGCAAAAAACATGTTGGAACCCAAATATGCAAATATGGACCCTCAGAGTGTACTACACTAGTCAGAATCACGCTAGTGCACACAATGGCAACATTGATGAAATACCATTATATATGCAAAGATAACTAAGAAATAGACAATTATCAATAATTATCAGAGCAACGACCTTAAGGTCAAAGCTCACAATTAATACCTCAGAAGGCGAATATCTCAATTAAGCTACAGCCAAATGAAATAGAATAACTTCAGTGAAGCTCATCAATATGCCCACAGACAATCGACTAGGGTAGCGTGACCTAGTTCTTCACGATTGCTTGAAGTTGACATTGTTAACCAACAATGCTCTGCTGTAGTCTTCAACAACTGAACAACACTGGGAATCTATCTATTAGGTGTTTGATATTATCTATTAGTTAGACAAGTTATTATTAGATTGAATTGTTAGATATAGATTTCAGTGATAGCATATATCAATTATCAATCAAATAATGAATAAACAAAGTTCTTAGTCTCTCTCCTTCCTCTTCAACTAACCCTTAGAGCCTTGACTGTGGCATCACTAACTGTTCAAGGGCGAGTGCCCTACCGTTGATCCTCGGACTCGTACCAAACTAACCTGCACCACATGTCCTTATTGGTATGTTAGTGGCACTGTCCAGTCTGCAGAAGACAAATCTGATTCTAAAGATACTGCAGGTGCACCACTTGAGCTCAATTTCAGCAAATTACTTTGTTAAAGAAGCATTTGATTTTATTCTAAAGCAGCAGGATGGGCATATGGGCTAATTTGATGATTGAAAGTTCAAAACACCAGCAGTCATGTGGAGAGAAGTTGGAAAAAAAATAAGTCATAGATATATTTTTCGCATGTCTACATCACAAATTCACAATTAATTCACAAGTGGCCACCAAGAAAGAATGTCCTTCCTTTCAGCACATCAAATCCGCAAATGCTCATGTTCTGCTGGCTACAAGACTCGTTACAGATGAACCATGATGCCACGATACTCTTTAGCAGTGAACAAAAGTTGAAGAAGGACAGAATGAATCAATGAACATGCACACACAGACGGGGAATTCATTATTTACCCTTCGCTTAGATGTGATTCAAGATTTTACCCCCTTTTTCGATGCAATTGATTTTTTACCCCTCGTTTAGTTTGATTCTCGATTAAATACCCCGTTTCGATTATTTTAATAATATCCGGGTTTCTTTGCCGTTATAGCTACACAAAAAGACAAAAATGCCCTCGGACGAAAAGCAATCAAGCCCAAGAGCCAGTGGAGACCCCAGCTCAAGGCTCTTCGCTGTTCCTACATCCCTTCCTTCCACAGGAAGACCACCTCCGCTAGGCCGCTGCAACAGCCACCACCCCACCCACCGCCTCCACTCCAGCGCCGACCCCGCAGCCCTCGCCCTCGCCTGCGCCGATCATCGTGAGCAGCCGCTCCAGGAGGAGTTGAAGGAGCCAGTGGATACCATAGTTCGAGGCTCTCCGCCCCGCTGCCGATATGGCCGGAGGCGTTGAAGGAGTCGGTGGAGATGCATCCTCTGGAGAATAACGTGGGCGGCGAGCAGAGCCCGGCGGTAGGCGTGAAGGAGCCCAATGTCGAGCATGCCCACGACGACAGAGGACGATGAGGACGGGCGCTAGGCCCTCGCCCTTGTCTCCTCCTTATCCTATCGGGGCTTGCACGGGTGAGCGTCACCGACGAAGATGGCGGCAATCCTTGGAGGTGAATCCGGTAGGACGTAGGGACGAGGTGAATCCCCCTTCAACCCTCCTCTTTCCCCTCTGGTGGCACAAGGCCCAAGACGGAGACAACGACTGTAGTTGGTCGTGGCGGTGCAGCGATGAGTCCCCGGGGATGTGACGGTGTCGGCACCGAGCGAGACGATGGCAACGACGGGATTCGGCGGTGTGATTGCTCCAGTGCCCTTTTCCCCTCCTCTCTCCTCCTCCGATGGCTCATGGCCAAGGTCAGAGACGACGCCGCGCAACGGCAACGTGCTGGCGTTGCGCGATGGGCTGGAGCAAGCGTGGAGGTGCTGAGGTGTCACGGTACAAATCCCGTTGTGCAGCGTGGGGCCGGCGTTGCACAGCACGGGGCTGACGTGGTAGGCGCAGTGGAGCTGCTACGCGAAGGCTCGGAGGTGCCGAGGTGGCGCAGGGCTTGTGTGTGGCGGCGCCGGCACAGTATGGCTGTGCGATGGGCAAGCCCGGGGCAGCAAGGCGACGGTGCCCTAGTAGAGGATGGTTGCAGCGTGCAAAGGATTCGGGTGAGGGCAAATCCGTCTTCTCACGTGGATATAACGGTAAAAAAACCCAGATATTATTAAACTAATCGAAATAGGGTATTTAATGAAGAATCAAACTAAACAAGAGGTAAAAAATCAATTGCATCAGGAAAGGATGGATTTAAAATCTTCAATCGCATCTAAGAGGAGAGTGAATAATCAATTCCCCTGCACAGATAGACGGACATGTCCCCAGATCTGATATGAAATGCAGCATTAATGCATTACACCCTTTACTTAACCTCTGCATATGCAGATTTTTTTTTATTAGTTAACCTTTTTTTGATTTTTATTTTAAAGTTAACCCCCGACGCATTTTATTTCTAATTCTGACCCCTTTGGTCATGCCACCACCCGTGACGTGACAAAACAACACTGTTACGCCAGCCTATTTCTGGTCAAACTCTTGTCATGCCACTGGAAGTGGCGTGACAGTATTATTTGGTCACATCACAACCAGTGGCGTGACAAGAAGTGCTATTTTGGGGATTTATCTTGGCGCGTGACAGTGTTGTTTTGTCACCCCACCACCCGTGGTGTGATCAAATAGGTCAGAATTAGAAATAAAGTGCGCCGATGGTTAACTTTATAATAAAATTCAAAAAAAAGTTAATTAATAAAAAAGGTTCGCATATGCATGCCTAGCCTCGGGGCAGAGAATCCCCCTCTTCCCCGAGATTCCGGTACCGGACCCTGGCGGCCGGCTCGCCGCGGCTGCTCCCGGTGGCGGGCCTCCGCCACCTCCGCCGACGAGCACTTGTTGGCCAAGAACGACCCGCCGCCTCCACCGTTCTTCCACGCTGACCGTGGCTTGCTCTTGGGGCTTCCACCATTGGCGGCAGCCTTGTTGCTCTTCTTGCCGTGGCCATAGCTCGCGACCTCCATCCTCCTGAAGTACTCGATCTCCCGGCACACCAATGAGCCGATGGTGCCCTGCGCGCGGACCTCTACCGGCGCCGACGCTGCCATGCCGGAGCGCAGCAATGCTCGGCAGTACCGTCTACCGTGGGAGCTGTGGCCTGTGGCCTGTGGCTACTGCTGTTAGCTATAAGTAGGGAGATCTGAGCAGATAATAACCCGTCTGGTGTGGCTGCCTGAAGCTTGAACCGCTGAAACGTAAACGAGTCACTGGCGGCGGTAAAAGGAATTACTGAAGCTTTGCCACTGCGAACATATGCACCATATGTATAGACACATGTAGTAAAATATTGAGAGATAAATTATCAAATACATATATTTTATAATAGTACTATCTCCGGTGTTTTATAAATGACGTTGTCCCATGTGCAGGTCATAAGACGTCAAATAAATAAATTCGGAGGGAGTAAATCCTTTAGCTTCGCTTCTTCCGCCTCCGTTTCTTACGGTTAGCTTGCCTCGCTTGGTTCTCTGCGTGTGGGGCCCACGTTCAGTGGGCCACGCCTCCAGTGAGCGCTTGCTCTTTCTTTTTCCCGGCATTCTGGTGTTCTTCTGCTGTCGCGAACCGTGCCTTGCATGCGTATGTCTTCAGTCGTTGTTTGACCGCTGTGTTTCCTCTGCACCGTCGCTATTTTGACTTCGGTTCCTCCGTATTTGTTTCGTACGATCCATTCATGCTGTTTCTTTCTCTGCGTGTGGGTCGTGCGGCAGGCGGGCCCATGTTCCCAGTGAGTGCTTTGAGTCTGCCGTCGCTGCCTCACTGTGCTGCTACGATTCCTTCTGTATGCTCGGCTCCGCCAGCATTGCGCGGTGAGAGCAGTCTGCACCACCATTTAATGCTGCTACTGTGCACGCCGCTTCTATCTTTTCTTGCAGCCATTTTTCGCGTTTGTTCCGCATTGCTGCCCGGTTTTCCTGTCGTTCGCAGCCCACGCCACTCTTTTTGCTCTGCCTAGACTAGGAGGCTTCTACGTGCGGTCTACGGTCGTCCTGTCATTGTGTATACAGGGTCGGTGTTGCTTGCTTTGCGTACGTGGGCTTTGCCTCGTGTTACGACGCTATTTCAGTTTACAGGAACTGCGTCGGTGTCTATCTTCGCCCAGCATCGCGTCCGTGCATCCGTGTCTCGCCGCCGTTCCTTTGCGGGTACGCCTGCGCTGTTTTGGTGCATGGAGATGCGTTCGTCTGACCATGCCATACCGTACGTGACTCACGTCTTGCGTTACCGATTTCGTGCCCTCTTAGTCTACCGCTGCTTCTGTGTTGTTCTCGCCGTCTGCTACCCTTTACTCTTCTTTGCGATTTTACCGAGTTTCCGACGTTCGACTGTTTTCGTTCTTCCGTTCGCTGTTCGTCGGTTCCCCGTTTGTGCGAGTATGTCGCCTGCGGTTCTTGCGATGCCTTTTGTCTGAAGCAGTCACAACAAGCCGAGCTTTTCCGTCTATTGTTGTTCGTGGATTGTCTTTCTTTTCCCAGATCGGTTGCGGCTGCTTTTGCATTCCTGTGACCGTACCATGCTGCTGTTTATTGATTTACTCTCTCCCGTTTTTTTTAGGTTATTTACGTCTGAAGCTTGATCTCTGAGATCGCTTCCATCTATTACTTGCCGGCTTAGTCTACCGTTGCTTCTTTAGTGTTCTCGCCGTCTTCTCAACTTGGTTGTCTTTGTGGTTTTGTGCTGTTTTTTTCGTCCGATCTGTTGGGTTATCGGTTTTATACTGTCGCCCGGTCCTAGATTACTTTGCCGCTACCAGTCGACGATTTGTGTAGGTTCTGTTGATTCAGCCTCTCCCGTTTTTTGCCAGGTTGTCTACGTCTGAAGCTTGCTCTTTGAGTTCGCTTCCATCTGTTACTTGCCAGCTTGATCTAGCGTTGTTTTTGTGATGCTCCCGCCGTATGCTCAGCTTGCCTGTCTTTGTGGTTTTATGCCCTTTCTTCGTTCGATCTGTTGAGTTATATCATTCTTACTGTCGCACGTCTCGAGATTACTTTGACGCTGACGCTCAACGATTTAGCAGGTTATATGTTGTGCGCTTTTCTTGCAGACTGCTACCTACGGTGTGATCGTCTTTATCTATCCTCAGCAGATTTCTTCGCTTCAAAAAAGGTCCGTTCAGTGGCTACCCGGTTAGTTGCTAACGCGTTCGTTCTCTTCTGATATCTATCCTTGGTTTCTGCGTGTGTGGTCTCACTACACGTTTGTTGCATGCGCTACTAAACCGGGCTCAGTTGTAAGGTCCCGTTTTTCGGACGGTTGTTTACCGTTTTGGTTTTCGTTTTCTATCGTGTCGTAATTCAAATTATTAAACTATTTACGAAAACTTTCTTTCTTCTTTTAGCTCGATTGTGTATTTCAAATACCTTTGAACTTTGAAATTCAAATGTTGGTTTGAGTTTCCTCTTATTTGAATTTCAAGGCCTTTTTCGAGTTTGACCTCCTTTTCTCTCGGACTCAGTCCATTTTTTCTCTTAGGCTGGCCCCTTTTCTCCTGACCCACCCGGCCCTTTTTCTCCCCGCCCTGCCATCTTCGACCTAGCAGCAGCCACATCCTGTCTTTTTGCCTTTTTACTCGGCCCGTTAGCCCCGACCTCTTTCTTTTCTTTGGCCGCTTGGCCCAGCGTTGCTTCCGACTTTCCTTCTTTGGCCCGCATCTTCGCCGGGTCATCTTCTTCCTCGGTCAACCGACCATACCTCTCCCTCTATCTTCCATGACGCCATCGCCACGAGCACTTTGCACCTGGCGATGCCAGGAAGCGCTTTGCCGCCACCGCCCTCGTTGGCGGCTGCAACTTCCTCCTCACCTCGCAGACTGTCTTCTCCTCCGCGCGTGGCCGTGACGTCCCGATCGGCCTCACCGCACCGCTCTCGCGTCATCCAAGCTCCGCGCCCACGTCACCTTGGCCTCCAAAGTCTCGCTCCTCGCTGTCGCGCTCACCAACTCCCGTGCCTTATCACCTCCGCATGCAGGCCACCTAGGACGCCGCACCTCCTTGGGACTGCGTCGTCTTCCCCTAGGCCTTTCTCCCTGGCGCCTTCCTTCTCCAAGCCGTGCGCCTCCTCCTCTATTGCTTTTCTCTCGCAGCACGCCACCGCTTGCGCCACTGTATCGCCACCCTCGTGGCGCAGCCTAATCGCTTCCACACCGTCGTCACCCTCGAGCTCCCTGCTGCAGCGTCGCCTCCGCCACCTGCTCCAGTGGACTTCGGCGTTCACTGCACCCTGCCTCGTGCGCCCTCTACCACCGTGTGCCCTTCACAGCACGCCTCCCTCCAGGTCAAGACGCCGACCGCCTTTGCCCCTTTCCACGTGCATGCCACCTCTGGCCCCTCCTGCCACCCGCAGGGGAGTCGTCGCATCGCCAGCTTGCTCGTTGACCCAGTGCGTCCCGCTCCCGCCTCGTCGTGTCCGTGCCAGAGCACATGTGCACCCTATCCTGCTGCATCGCCTTGCCTTCGCCCTGTCTTGTCTGCCATCATCACCACGCGCACCTGCGCCCAAAGCCCCCTCAACAGCTCCATCGCCCTCTCCCTTCCAGCTATAAGAGAGAGACCCTTGCCCCTTCACCTCCCTTGCTTCCCCCTCCCCATGGCTTACCTTCTCCCTCGAAGCTGGTGTCAAAGCCAAGGCCGCCGCTCCCGCTTTGGCCGCGCCGCCTCGCCGCCACACCGTCGCCCCGGTCGGTTTCTCCCCTGGGCAACCGCGTCACCACGCGCCCCCGGTGGCTCTCTTGCCATCCCCCACCACCAATCCTCCTGCCCGCTGCCGAGAGTGCCTGCCACCATGGCTCCTCCTCCTCCGCCCCAGGCCGTTGCCGCCAGACTGCCTTGAGTCGCCTTCGACTTCCCCGACCGGCTCCACGCCTTCCTCGTGGCCACGTGCAGCCCATGCGCACGCTGCCTTCGCCGATGCACCATCGCATCACCTTGGTACCCGCGCAGCTGTGGCACCGCCGCCGTAGGCCTTCCACCACGTCGTCGCTCCACGGCACCGTCGGCCTTACCACCAGCGCTCTCGTGGTCGCCTCCCCTTGGTCGCTGTTCCCAACCTTGCCGCGCCACAAGGCTTCTTTCGGCTGACGGCCACCTGCCGTTCGAGCCCAAGTCGCGCCCCCCGATTGCCTCCCTTGCTCCCTTCCTCTGTGGCCGATGGCAAATTCAAGTGGGGAATAAACCGGGCGGGCCCTACATGTCATTGGTCTTGACCCCTCCTCTCTCCGGCTGCCAAATGGGCCCCCCTTCCCTGTACCGGTGGACCGGCGCCCCAATGCGCGTGAACCCAGTCCACGCCCTGTGCAGTGCACCCATTCTCTCTATCTTTCTTTTAATTCTATTTCCAACTTTGGAAGCTCCGTCTCCCTCGTCGTTAACTCTAAAAATTATGAAGTTTATTTCTAAAAATTTGTTAATTCAAGATCTTGCTAATGTCATAGGTCTTGTTAGGTCTTGTTCAATTTGGAGTTCATTGTTATCTCTTGTATTTATTTGTTTTCTTTTGCTTGTTGTGTCTTTTTTCGATGCGTTCGTCCGACTAGGATTCGAAGACGCGGAGAATCTCCAACTTGATCAAGCACAAGATTGTCAAAATCCTCTTACCTATATCCAAGGCGAGTCAATACTTTGATCATTTTGAGCCTACATTTTATGCAAATTATATTCATTTAAATTAGCACAAATTGCATGCTTTAATTCTTTAATCAAATATATATTAAAGCTTAAGGTAGTTAAACACCCATTTGTTGATTAATTAATTAATATGCCATCCTTGACAATTTGAATCCATTAATCCTTGTCACCTTAGTAAATATATGGTAATACTAGTTATTAGTTGTCTTGCTTAAGTACCGGGGCATTAAATGTCCCAATCATCATCCTTTAAAACATGAAAATGGTTTTGGGCAGTCGTTGTGGGGAAATGATTGAAATGGTGGAATTGGTGGATTTTACTCCTCAAAAACCCTAATTGCTAGTTCTATCTGGACAGATGGTGAGGCGGTGGGTGCTAACGGAGCACATAGTTTATGGAATGAACCGCCCAGATAACCCTAAGGAATTAATCTTGTCACGACCTCCCATGTTAAACAAGTACAACCACAAGTCTGTAAAGTGTAACTTGCCTTAGTAAAATTACTAAACCTTGAATGTGTCTCACACGGTGGAGAAAGGGAAGACACGTAAGATTGGGTACATCCAGCTTGAATGGGTGAGGTTGCCAGTGATTGTGGGTAGTCCAAAACTACACCCAACACTCGGGTTACAACGATCCCGCGCAACGTATAAGCGCAACCCCATATGGGTGAGATGACAGAAAGGGCAAGGTAGTTTGAAAGGTTACTGTGACGGTCGCCCAATTACATGACTACGGAATCATGTGGGATAACGGGTATGACTATCTCTTGTGGGTAAAGTGTGCAACCTCTGCAGAGTCTAAACTGTTTAAACAGCCATGCCTACGGTTAAAGTGGACATGGGAATCATAACTTGAGTTAGTTCTATTTCAAAACTTTGTGGGTGGTATAAAAATTGTGGAAGGGCTCATCTAGCCCTGTGTTGGATTTTCCCTGAGTCTTCGAGCTCAGTGGGTGTGGTGATTGGATGCAGCTCCAATTGAAAAGATGCATGGTGTATAGTTTCCGACGGATGGAACCTCTACTGTTGTTAAATATTACACATTACTCTCTTTATAAAATGCAATTTGGTTAAAATACTAAGTGATAGGAATTTGTAATTATGATAATTCAAAACATTGCTTTAGCAAATAAAAGAACCAGAGCCATCTTTGTTAAGCCTTGCTTGTATATTATTGCATTGTGTGTTGGCTTGCGAGCATGAAAGTTGTGCTCATTCTCGCTCTTTTCCCCAAAATCCTCAGAAGCAGGAAATCCTGAAGAATTACGACTACTACGAAGATCCAGAAGCTGGAGGCCAGAAGATGATGAAGCGTACTTTAGTCTTTAGTTATTCTAGTCTCACCATAGTCTAGATGACTCCATTGGTGCTTGCGTGCATCCAATATTATCCAGGTCCTTGGTTAATATCGGGTGCACACGGGTTTCCCCAGTCACATGCCTGTGGAGAGATGTGCTCTCACCCCCCCTTTTTTTTTGCTTCCGTTGTCGCTTCCGCTACTTTTGTAATGTAATCTTTGCCTATTCGGCCCTTATTGTAAAACTTGACCCGATACGGTCTATGTAAAGCTCTGATGTAATGTTTAATAAATAGTATGGTTTTATCTATGCCAGGTATGAATTGATTCAGTGATGTATCTGTGAGTGCTATCTACTGATCTAGAGAATAGCACAGAATTTTCACAGAGGATTTGGATTCTCGGAATCCGGGTCCGACATCAGCACACGACGTCTTTTCGTTTGTTGTTGTTCCGAGATTTATAGCTTTGTCGTTACCTGTTTATCACAGTCTTTTAGGTTAGGTTAGGTTACATCTAGTGGCTTTTGCCTTACATCCGCCATTGTCTCTCTTTTTCCAGATCGCTTGAACTACTTTCGCATTCCTACGCCCGTACGCTAGCCAGGTAGCGCGTTGCCATTTACTGATAGTCTCTGTCTTTTTTGGGTCGGTCTCGGTCGTTGTCATTTGAGATTTGTTCGTTTAAATCGCTTCCACGTATTACTTGCCATCTTAGTATATCGTTACTTCTCTGATGTTCTCGCCGTCTGCTACGCTTGCTTTTCTTTATGGTTTTACAGTGGTTTCTCCGTTCGATTTATCGAATTCCCAGTTTTACTGACGCCCGTTTCTACATTAATTACTTCGTCGCTGCCACTCGATGCTTTTGCAGGTTATATGTTTTACGCTCTTCTTGCCGACTGATACCTACGGTGTGCTCCTGCTTATCTAGCCTTCAACAAATTGCTTCGTTTCGGAACAGGTTCGTTCAGTAAAGATGGGGTTAGTTGCTTACGCGTTCACCCTCTCTTCTAATGCCTATCCTTAGTTTCTACGTGCGGTGGCCTCGCTGCGCATTTGTTGTCTACGTTTCCTGTTTTTATGTAGCTAATTATTCCTTTTCCTCAGCTTGCGTAGCTTCTCACCGCTTCACCGTTAACCAGCTCCTGTTGAGTTCGTCGTGGACACAACGATCCGCCGTTCGCAGTTCAAGCCTTCGAACCTCCCTTTTAGGTCTGTGTCCTCACTTCAACCTTACATGTCTATTTACGTATGCTTGGTCTGCACGTGCTGTCGTTTTTGTTCTTCGTTGTATCGGCTTGTGCGATCGTTCACGATCACTGTTTCATGCTGCCCAGCACCTGTAGTAGATTAAGTTTGTAGTATACGCTATCTTATGCTATTAATCTTATGCCTTATCCTTCCGCCTTCCTTTCTTCTCATTGCTGCTTAGTATGCCCGTTTAGGCAGTTACCCCCAGGAATTTTTATTTCAGCCGGTTATCGGTCGATTATTGGCGCAATCGGTTCTACCGACCCGTTACCGGTTCCGATTTTGGTCAGTTTGTATGAATTTTATCCAATTTTTTTTGAATTTGATTGAATTTTGTTTACTTGATGAATGAGTGTAGTAATACAAGCCCATTCGAACAAATAGTTTATATGAACATCTTGCTAACTAGCTCAATTGATGAATTTTGTTTAAATTTGATTTTTTTAAAATTTAAAATCCGAAAAATTAATTAATTTTTTTTGAAAATTTCACGAAGGGGTAAGAGGGTTTTTTTAATCGTCAACAATTTTTTAAGGGGCTCTTACCCCTTCGTAATCTTGGCAGTTTTAAGTACATGACATCCTATGCCGCTAATCTTTGCTCTTATCCTTTGAATTTTTTTTAAATAATTTATTTTTTTATTAGAAATTACGAAAATATTCCTGTGATATTTTTTTTACCGAAATATACGTCTGTCGCCTAATGGTTGGGCGACTGGATCCAGTCGCTCAACGGTTGGGCATTTATACTGCAGGCGCCGAACCGTTGGGCGGCATTATTGCAGTCGCTCAACCGTTATGTGATAGGATCCAATCGCCCAATCGTACAGCGACTGCAGGTCCAGTCGTCCAACCGTTAAGCGACTGGATTGCATATATAAAGACCCGCGCGGTCCCCCCCGGTCGACCGTGTTTGGAGAGAGGAAACAGAAGTTTTGCGCGAGAAGAAAGAGAGGGAGAGGAGAGGAAAAAAGAGAGGGAGAAATTCGACTGTGAGGTAAGTTTGTTTTATTTTGTAGTGTATTTTTTTAGTAGGTAAATAGTTTATTTAGTTAAAATAGTAGTATAAGTAGCACTCGTAGAAAATTGTAGTTAGAGAAAAAAATTGTCTATGAGGGAGTATTAGTGTTGTTTGTGAGAAGTATTGTAGCTGTGATGGTGTATGCGTGGCCGACTATTATTGGGTGAATAATACGTGACCGAGCGCATAAGTAGAAGTAAATTAGTATGAACTAACTGACTTAGGTAATTGGTACAAGACTGGAATGCCACTTGTAGCATTTCGGATTGCAAGTTAGCGTCCGAATCGGATAATGCCTGCTATGGAATAGCTCAGTTTTTAGGTTGAATCTGAATATCGTACTGCACGTTCATTAAGACCTCTGCCTTAGGGAATGAATGACGTCTTTATCATGCTGTCGTGTAGTTGTCGACGATAGGCGAAGGGCCTTACAAATGTAAATTACAATGTAGCAGTACTTGCATATCGTGCGTTGCAATCTGACTAATTGCAATGTTGGAAATATTTGTAGCCATACAGTAAGTCATGACTGTACCCACTATATTAAAAGTGCATTACGGTGTTGGCACCGTTCGTGAAGGTCCGTGCGGTGTTGACTTGAGCAGTTTTCGGCAAGCCACTGCATTGGCTCACCCACAGCTTCTCTTTGAACCCTGAGGTGTGCAGCGTCGACATACAAGGGCTTTGGAGCCGGTCTCCCACGAATATCAAATGGGAGTTGAGAAAACTGACACGCACGGCAGTGTGGAAGGGCTTTATAGAAGGATGTCGGTGCCGTGGATATGAGTGTGTGATACTTGTGCAACCATGCCCAAAGAAGTGCGGCCCCCCTACCAATATCATCCGGTGGTGCGAAAGGCCTGTGCCCAAAGATGTTGTTGAAGAAGAGGACCCGAGGGTCGTATTTACTGAAGAGTTCAGAGAATGTTGCTTGTGATGAGCTCGACGCGGTAGATACAGGAGAGGAAGATCGGTCACCGCATGGTGAGCCTACAGGACAGGCTGATGAAGGAGAGCATAGGGATTACATATTGCATCAAATGGAAAGCGATGACCGGATGGCCTTGGCTGAAGAGGAAGCTTTACAAGAAGACGACGAGGACAGTTCCGATGAGGACGGAGCTCCCATGCCCCGGGAATGGAATAGATTGGACGCTGAGGGTCTATCTACGCATGACAAGCACGAATCGCCGTGGGAGTACCATGCCACGGAGGTTCGGTTGCACTCAATGTTTGCTGATAAGACATCCTTGCAGGATGCCATTAAGCTGTGGGCTATATCTATGCAGCGGACGTTTCGGGTCATCAAATCTAGCCAAGAGCAGTACACCGTGAAATGCGAGCAGGCCGGTTGTCCTTGGCTAGTGCACGCACATAGACCGAAGTATGAGACTCACTGGATTGTCTCAAAGGTGGAGCCGCACTCCTGCATGCTCAGCAGTGTTTTGTGCAGACATCGTAACCTAACGTCGACCTTCATAGCCAATTTGATGTATGGAGAGATAGTGGAGAAGAAGGATGTGGAGGCCAAGCACATTATGGTGGCTATTGAGAAGAAATTCAAGTACAAGATCAGCTACGCAAAGGCGTGGCGTGCGAAGCAGAAGGCTTTGGAAAGACGGTTTGGATCTTTTGAGGCAGTGTACGGCAACCTTCCTCGTATGCTTGAGGTGCTGCAGGAGAGAAACCCGGGCACGTACATTGCTGTAAAGGACATGCCATCTAAAAATCCGCGAGGTTTTTCGATATTGCATAGGACCTTCTTAGCCTTCGGTCCCTGCATCGAGGCTTTTAGGCATATGCTGCCCGTGATATCGCGGGGCGGACTTTTTGACCGGAAATACAAGGCGATCTCACCGACATAGGCGTTGACGGGAACAATCAAATTCTACCATTGGCCATCGCATTTGTCGAAGGTGAGAATTTCGACAGCTGGTTGTGGTTCCTTCGACATCTGAGAGTGGGAGTTGTTCAAGCTCGTCCTGGTGTGCATGATCCATGATCGCCACGCCGGGATGCTGAAGGCCATAAGAACACTTCAGGAAGACCCGGAGGAGCCGTTTCCTTGGCCGGATATGAGGAGTAGATGGTGTATTCGTCACTTGGGGGCCAACTTCTTCAAGAAGTTCCCGAAGCAACCCTTGGTGAAGCTATTCAAGAGGCTGGTTATGCAGAACCAGCAACACAAATTTGACGCCTTATGGGCGCTGCTGGATGAACACAGCAGGAAACACGTGGACGCGAGGAACCAGGGAGCAGAGTCTGAACCTGCTGGTCCGAGGTGAAGGACCTCGAGGAACATCGAGTGCTTCTCCCACTGGACCGAGGCCGAGCCATTGGACAAGTGGTCTCTGCTGCACGACACGGACGGGGCAAGGTACGGCATAATGACCACTAACCTTGCGGAGGTGTACAACTAGGTTCTTAGGGGCCTTCGTTCTCAGCCCCTCGTCGCCATCGTGGAAGGTGTTCTGCACAACACAATTGGATATTTCAGGGAGAGGCATGCAAATACCGCACTTCATGCCACCAACTCTCAAATACCGTACTGCTCGAAGATTACAGCATACATGCAGGCGAAGACAGAGAAGGGCCAGTCGCACATGGTGTACGCGATGGGCAATATGGAGCATCGTTTCGACGTGCTCCTCCGGGATAGAGCCGGATTTGGGACGGCTCGTTCTCTTATCACCCACGAGGTATGCCTTGGAGATCATGTGAATGAACCTAGTCAGACGTGCAACAAATCAAGCTCTTACACAAGCCATGCTCTCATGTGCTCGCCATCTTGGGGATCAGGCGCTTGGACCCTTTGAACTTTGTGTCCGAGTACTTCTTGAAGGAGAGGTTGGTGCAGTTCGATCGGCGAGCTTAGGGGCTTTAGGGTTGTGGGTAACTTCGCCACCTTGGATATTGCAAATAGGATTTGGATTCCGGATATTGACATGTTGAAGGGTGGCAAGGGTCGCCGCAGAGTCGTCAGATACCAATGATATGGACGGCACAAGCCGGGCGTTGGGTAGACGCCGCAGCATCATGCCAGAGGGCCACACGACGAGAAGATGCAAGGCACCACCGAGGAGTAGGCATCGCCATGGTTTATGCGTTAGCACTTTTGCGATGTGCAAAGTGGGACCAAAATTGCAAATCGGTGTAGATTGTCATCTCAGACTTTGTATTTTTCATGTAACTGTTCTGGTACTACCCAATTTTTATTTCATGTACGTAATGCCGTAACACATGTATCGTATGTTGCACGTAATGTTTATGTAAGTGCTGTAGTGCTATCCCTTTTTCATTACTTTTGAAAAACTGTCCTGCTAGCTAGTACCTTTTGATTTGTTTGTTTGCAAGTTAAATGTACTATTCTTTACATTCGAATTTTTATTTCCGCGTATTTGCTAACTTCAAGTTGTGTTACAGGTATGGCTCACGGATCCGACTGGAGTTTCGGCCTCCTGGAGGAGCGCATCGACCGGCTACATCGCACGTCGCGTCGTGTCCCGCATCTTGCGGGCACTGCCGACGCGACTGTGTCGGGGGTGATCCGCACGCGGACACCTCGGGTGGCCTGGAGGCTGGACCCACGCTGGACAGTGAGGTTAGTATATGCCGACACTATCTTCTCGCCATACGTACCTTTCATACTAACCTTTTGTTACTTGCGAGCTCGGCCACGCCGGTCTACTACCTATCGCCGGATGGTGCAAGCCACGGATGAGGACGAGCAGCGGAAGACCATGGTCACGGCGACGGAGATGTCCATCTTTGGCCGGGCGGTCACGATGCTTCTCGCTCGACCACTCCTGCCGGCAATAGCTTGGACCGGTGGCGGCAGGAGACTCACACTTTCCATCTCCCATTCGGGAGATGGCCCCTACCCCGGCGTCGCCTCCTTCTTGGCCTCCCTATCGTGGGAGGTGCCGCCTTCCTGTAGGAGTCTCCGGGCGACTGGCGCGAGGACCTTCTGGCCAGGTTTCAGGGAGTCCTTCCGCCTGCAGTCGCGGCCAGGTACTATGTCTTCCCGGAGGCATAGAGGCACGGCCCGCCCTTGCAGTGGTTGTCGCAGTTCTGGGTACGTGTTCGATGCCGTTCGCATTGGAAGTGCGGCGCTCTCCTTTCTGTACTACAGTCTTACTAGCTTTTTCCTTGTGCACAGGTCGAGCGGATGGACCCTGCCGCGGACGACCAGCAGGTGTCACGCCTCCTCGAGGCGTACTTGTTGTGGCTGTTTGGTTGGGTACTGTTCACTAGCAACCACGGCGACACCGTCGACGCGAGGCTCATCGCACACGCTAGGGCCATCGCAGACGGGGAGGCCCCCCAGATCAGCTGGGGTTCGACCGTACTTGCCGCCACCTATCGCGGCTTGTCGACGCGTGCTTCAGGTCCAGGCCGAACTCCGTCCTCATGGGGTGTCCTCTCCTACTGTAGTTGTGGTCGTTCGAGCGCTTTAGCCTCGGACGGCCCCTGTTGGACGACAGCGCTCCGTACGGGCTGGAGATGTACAACGCAAATGAGGTGGACCAGCCGACGATGGGCTCTCTTTGGTGCCGACGACGGCTACGTACTCTTTCCCGCGACTAATTTCTTCATATTACCGATTGTTCTATCTAATATGTTGTGTTCCTTACAGGTATAGTTCGCGCACGTGCAGGTGACACGGGCGTACGAGTCGTTCGTGGAGTAGTTCGACCGGCTCACGGCGGATGATGTTCATTGGGAGCCATACTCGCCTCAGGATTTACTTGCCAGCGCTCCCCACGGATCGTCCTCGCCACTGCGAGACCAGACTCATGGGCCGACCGCGCAGGCGCTTGTCTTCGACGTCTTCGTCGAGGACTACGGGGTGCATCGTGTGATGCGCCAGTTCGGCCTACGACAGGAGGTTCTAGTACCAGTTAGGCATCCAGTGCCTGACAGCGTGCACACGTGAGTAATCGACATACATGCGTTGTTTGTGCTGTTGTCTCTTACGCACGACTTCTAACTACATGTTACGTCTTGCAGCTTCAGAAGGAAGGGAGTCTGTCGCGGCACGAACTGGGCGAGTAGGATGGACTTGTGGGTAGGGCAGTGGGAGGGCACGCTACAGGATCGTGTGCAGGAGGACACCCCTTACGACCACAGGACCTACGACGAGTACATTCGCTGGTACGCTCCTCAGACACGTACCAGGCTCGTGCTTGCTGCAGATGAGCCCGCACCACGTCTCCCGGCACCGACCGACACGTACCCTGTGCATTTAGTGCAGGACGTGCACCACGCGGTACGTTACATCTGACTTTCAAAACTTCGCTTCTGGCATCCGCCATTACAGTTTTCACTGTGTTTTGTTTTCGATGTAGGCAAGCACGGCTGCTGAGATTGCGACGGACTGCCGCTCCTGGCTTCAGAGGTTCACGGATGGTGTGGAGGGCACACGCGAGGACACAGCCCTGGTTATCCGTCGTGTGGCACAGCAAGCCACACGTATTTTCGGCTTGTTGTCATGCACCAAGCTCCCGGAGGTTGGGACGCTCGAGCCTGGTCCACAGTCCATACGTCCGTCGACGCCGGCCCGTCTGGCAGCAGCACAACAGGCGGGAGGGTCAGCCAGACCACGTCCAACACCGACATGCCCTAACGAGGCCGAATGCTCGACCAGACCACGTCCGACACTGCCGAGGCCTGAGGAGGCCGGAGGGTTCGCCTGGGCACAACCCCGTACACCAGCAGCGTCGCACTACGTCTGTCCTCCACACCCCTTCGCCTTCCACACGCAGCACACGCAGGGCGCGTACTGCGTGCCACACTTCCCTGTGGACTCCTTCGCGCGCGCCATGGTGCTAGCCGAGGGTACGTCACGTCTCTGTTTGTCAACACGCATCGCGTCTTTTATTAACTAACAATATTTTGCTGTGCAGGTACATTGCCCTATGACGCAGAGGCCTCCTCAGGTGACGTGGACGCACAGGAGTTCTTGGTGGACGACGACCCGGCGCCTCAGCCCACCCGCCGAGGTTCTCATCCGTCACAGCCTCCTCGGTGCGCTAAGATACCCACAAAGACACCAAAGGTTGTCCACCCCTTCATCTCTCGGTCCTCGTCAGATCAGGGCTCCTGACCGTCTTTCCCTCTCAGGGCTGAGGCCCCGACACCCAGCGCAGAGGAGGGCGCCCAAGCGAGCCCGTAGGGGAGGACACGGAGGTAGAGTGGGTGGTGGGGACGCGGGAGGGGATGCTGGGGGTGCGGTTGGGGGGCTAGTAGAGGGCATGCGACTGCACTGGCTGTACATTTTGACTTAATATATGATGCCTGTAATACTTTTGCGTTCTTGTGTGTACTCGTTCATGTAATGCATGCTTGTTCAATGCATATCGACGCCTATAGCTTAATGCACATGACACCTCGATGCAACAATCAACTCGATAAATGACAACCGCAATGACGCGTCCACCATTTACTTACATGCGTTACAAGATTGAACATAATTGCGTACAGAAGGGGAGACTACCTCGCGGACGCAAATTTCCTTCAACGCTGCCACACGATTCCTCCTCGGGCCCAGTACCTCGCGGACGCGAATTTCCTTCAACGCTGCCACACGATTCCTCCTCGGGCCCGGTAGCTTGTGGACGCGAATTTCCTTCAACCCAATTGCAATTCGGCTGCATGCTATATATGGATGCTTTGGCTGCCATTCACCCCACTCTTCATTTCTTCTTCTCCTTTCTTCCAGTCTTAGACAGGATGTCTTCGGCATCATCTAACATTCGAGTGAGCAGACAATTACAATCACTGCGGGAGCAGCTGGTTTGCCCTCGCTGCAGTGATCCGGTGAATGCATTTACCTCACATACGCCAACGAATCCATCTCGAGTGTTCATGAGGTGTTCAAATCTTACGGTAACTTGCGCCTAATCACCCCGAATGAATTTCATTCGAAACATCATGTTGTTTTTATTTCACTTGAAGTTGCAATTCTTTTGAGCACAACATGTCGGTTTTGGCAAGGGTCGACGGTTGTCCCGATGGTTCAAGATATTGCAATGCAAATTGCTGCCTTGCAAGATGACTCTCGTGGTATTGCTGCATTTCGTCCAGTGGCTCAACCCTCTGAGTCACCAACGCAGAACGAAGATAACAGACTTAAAAGACTAGATGAAAGGATGGAAAGAGTTGAGAACATGCTTCAGAAATTAGTTAAGCTAGTTAGTTTTGTGGTCTTTCTTCTATTATTTCTTGTTGTTGCCAAGTAGAAGTTTAGTTGTAATGAGATGTAATGTCCACTCTTTACTTATGCATCGCAGTCCGTCATGAATGAGAATAAACCAGTAACATTACCTACCTATGAATGAGTTTGTTCGATGCATATAACTTAAAGCACACGACATATTGATGCAATATGTCAACTCGATAAAAGGCAACCGCAATAACGCGTCCACTATTTAGTTACATGCTTTAGGAGATTGAACATAAGTGCATACATAAGGGGAGACTACCGACGTACAAGCTTCTCCGCCCGTGCCTAATTGTAGAAGGTGCCTCTCGCTACCCACATAGAGTGTTCTCCAGTTGGGCGCCTCGGACGTGGCTGGCCGTCGTTGTAGTGGCACGCACATATGCAGCTAGGGTTGGCACAACAGCATGTGGGATCATAGGAACTTCCTATGTTCACGACCTCCTCATTGCCCTTCTCACGCTGCATCTGTTGGCGGAGGTCATCATTTTGCTCACTGAGATCATCAATTTGTGCCTCCAAATCAAAGAATTGGTTCCACAATACATCCATGTACCTCACAACATGTCGTTCATGGGGAGGATCGATCCAGCAGGTGAAGTTGCATTTCGCCATCTGCTATAAGAGACGGTTAGTACGGAGGATGTATTAGCAGTAACATGAACAAAACTATTTACCCCAGAGTATGGGCATCGGAAGAAATACCGTCCACCATCGAAAGGGCCGTCTATGACCTGCACGATAGCGTCCTCCCCGTGTCCGCATTTCGGCCATATCGGTTGAGCACGCTTCTTCGGCATCAACCGGTAGTTAGGGCCAAAGTCCTCCCTCCTTTCGACGAGAAGGTCTGGCTTCGGCGACCCCGGTTGGATTGGTCCCTAGGCGTCTGCCATCGTATGTTACTATAAGACGGAGAAGGTTCTTCTTCCTACGGTTTCAAGGGTTGAGTGGTCCTAATTTGGGCGCATGCAGCATTTTATAGCCCTGGGAGGCTAACAAAGTATTTTATAGACAAGACCAAACGGGGCAGGTTTGCGCAGTGACAAGACAAAATGGGGGCAGCCTTGCGCAGTGACAAGACCACACGGGCCAGCTTTGCACAGTGATAAGACCAAAGGAGACAGCTTTGCGCAGTTTAGGGTTTAGGTTTAGGGATAGGCTTTTTAAATCGACTTGACAACCCTGACCGCCTCGCCAGCTTTTAAGACCGAAAAGACAAGACTCCGCAAAGAAAGACGTGACAACACTCTGCCTCGCCAGCTTTTCAGACCGATAAGACAGCACTCTGCAAAGCAAGACATGACTTCTCACTACAAAGTAAGACGTGACAATACTATGCCTTGCCAGCTTTCCAGATCGACATGACAACACTCTACCTCCTCAGCTTTTCAGAATTGAAAGACAGGACTCTATACTCTGCATGAAATTAATCACACCATGCTAACCATGGGGCTTATAAAAGGGGATTGAACCAAACCCAACACTACACAACACTACACAATACATACCCAGCTATGGACTCTTCGACAAACTTCTACGCGAGGATGTTGCAGAAGCAAAAGTGGCTTAAGAAGAAGAGGAAACAGCTACAATACCCAGATAAATCAATGAAAGATGCTCGACCACCACCCGTTTTACGATCCCGGTGTGTGTGTGGCGAACTGGCAGAGATCATTCAGTCCACACACCCAGACACCGCGGCCCGGGCGTACTACAAATGGGGCACTATCTCGTAAGCGTTTCTTTCGTGCGTATCGATTTTCCTCTCCCAACGTTGAATTCTTCAAATTTTTAACTTCATCCCCACGTAATGGCAGCCCGAGATGCGCTGCCACTTCTTCCAGTGGATCGACGCCCAGAGATGTACGACATGGCATTCATGTAGCAGAAGTACATGCTGAACTACTCGGTGCGGGCCGAGAACTTCGTGCGGTGGAAACCTTACGTACCGGACCCTGTTGAGGAGGCACCGAAGGAGCCCAGTACTCGCCTGGGCATAATCCATATCGACGACGTGAGTTATGAATAATTTACATCCTTATTATGTAAGGTTTCCCTGTACGGTGTACTTACATCATACAATCGCAGGACATGGACGACTTCGACATACCAGCCCGACGTGGACAGTCCCACGACAAAGGCAAGGGAAAGGCTCATACGGTTGAGCCCGGCCGCCACAGCGTATCCGGTCGCCCGGGCGTAATCCGTAAGGACGACGTGAGTTATTAAGAATTTACATCCTTCTTACGATTTTCACTATATGGTGCCCTTACATCATGAAATCACAGGACATGGACGACTTCGACATACCAGCCCGACGTGGAGAGTCCCGCGACAAGGGCAAGGGAAAGACTCAGGCGGCTGAGCCCGGCCGCCATAGCGTATCCGGTCGCCCGAGCGTAATCCGTATCCACGACGTGAGTTATGAAGAATTTACATCCTTCTTACGATTCTCACTATACGGTGCACTTACATCATGGAATCGTAGGACATGGACGACTTCGACATACCAGATTTCGACATGGACGATCGGCGTGACAAGGGAAGGGAAGGCCGGCGAGGAGTTCAACGCCGAGCTAGCAAGGAAGGGAAAATGGCCCCGGTCCACGCAGTAGGTCAGGTCATTACGTAGTAGTCCCCCGTCCTGCTCCCAATGTTTTTTACTATCCCCTAAAGCCATGTAGACTTACATGGTCTGGATGCTTATGTCGCATTGTACCCTAGTAGTAGTGAGCATGACTAAAGCAATTAGCCGAACCATCATGCCATGTGACTATGTGTAACGTGCTTCTGTCCGCGGACTCTAATGTAGTTTTGGTTCTGTGTCTCTGCTAAGCCATCAAAGCAAGCCTATATTACAAGTATGCCTCTTCTAGTGGAATCCCAGAAAGAACCATTCGCACCGACATCGAATCCTCCATGTTTTAGGGCATCTTCATAATCACAACGAAGGCGTTCTCGGCCCTTCAATCATATTGCAGATAAGCTTCATAAAGCACGATATCGACTACCGCCTATATACTGGCGATATCGTTCGACAACTTCATCGAGCAGAGACTCCCTAGCACATCATAATATCACTTACATTTCTACTTACAACTCATCACTATCTCAATCGTCCTCCCAAAATTCTACAGAAATTTTGCGCACTACAACAATATACGATGATCGCAAAATGTTATTGCGAGTCTGACAAATTTCGTACCCTTGATATTCTACGAAAATAACAAATAGACCAACCAACATCGTCACAACACTATTATTTTCAAAATAGATAACATCATACAATCAGATTTGCTAAATGTAATTAACCCACAAATTGTAATATTCATTACAATGCAATTAAACAATAATTAAATAATACAAAATAGGTGGGGGCCCCCTGTTGCCTTACGGTTGGGCGGCAGAACTGTCAGCCAATCTGTCGGCGATCAAGTGCTACTACCCAACGGTTATGCGATAGCACTTGATGCCGCCCAGGCTTAGGCGACAGAACTTCATCGCCTAATCAGAAGCGATCGATCCATCGCCCAATCATTCGGCGACAGATGCATATTTCTGTAAAAAAAAAGAACGCAGGAATATTTTTGTAATTTCTAATAAAAAATAGATTATTTTAAAAAAAAATTCCTTATCCTTTCACCTTACTTTCTTCTCATTGGTGCTTATTATACCTGCATAGACAGTTTGCCTGTCGTAATTTTGGGATCGCAGGTCTGTCATATACCATGTCGCCTCCCTACTTATTTGACGTCTATATTGCCGTTGTGCTCTATTATAGGTCCTATGCTTTGCTTTCTTTCGTTGGCTATCCATATGTCCTTGGCAGCGGTATATTCGTTACTCCTAACAAGGAGAGAGAATGAAGCTGTCTAGCATGCAACAGATAGTCTATAAAACCTTTATAGACAACACAAAACACCATTGTATGAGTTGTTGTCTATAACAAATATTTTTTCCAAGCAAAAACTAAAAGATTGTGGGATCTCATATGGACAACTTAACAGACAACTCATTATATGAGCCATCTTTAATACTGTCTATATAGATGACATGGATGGCTGATATAGAGACCAGTTGTTTGTACCATTATATATGCCCTAAGGCGATGCCTTTTTCCTTGCCGCGTTAGGGCATGTACAATGATACAGACAGTTGCTGTCTATAACAAATCTCCATGTCACCTATAAACAGCACTAAAGACAACTCATACAATGGTACAGACAACTATTGTCTATTCAGATGTCTTTGTAGAACACACAATCTTTTAATGATTTTCTTGTTTCTTGTGCTATAGTCGGCTACAGGATTGTAGACATCATCTTTCTCTCTCTTCATTCCCTTTCATCCACGTCAGCAAAAATCCTACGTGGCAATGACTATAGACGGCTGACATAAGCCCATTGTACATGCGATAGTGAGATTGGATCCGGCAGCAACGGTGGCCAAAAGCGTATACCCCCCTTAACAGAATTCGACCTCAAATTCTAACCATCGAAATAAACGAAAGAACAATTGCCATAGAAAAGAAACATCTATTAACATATGCCCGAAGCAAACATGTCCGGATAACGCTCACGCATGCGAAAAACAAACTCCCAAGTAGCCTCTCTCTCGGACTGAGGAGACCACAACAAAAGACTTAAAGCGATGTCGTCCTAACACTCAACTTTGGTATTTCCAAGTACACATATCGAAATAAAATCGAAGGTAAGACCCTACTCATTTGGTCAACGCCTTTAACGACAACTCCAAGCTCAATTGCCCAGCCATTAAACCCCACAACCGATTTAAAACAAACTAATGTACCTTGGGCGATCTACCCCTTTGGTACAAAAGCACAAACCTGCACCGCACACATGGAACTCTTGTCCCACTTCTCAATCGATTTCTTCATCATAACAAGGACTACCTCCTTTAAACAAGAATGCACAACATAACTGGTTATTAAACCACTGATTCACAAAGAGAATCCAACTGGAAATAGAGAGTTCTCATCGAACTCTCCACCAAAGGGTAAAACCCCGAATTTGACAATTCATCACGAAAACAACCCCACTTTCTAAATAGGCGCTTTTTATTAAATACCACGAAAGCCAAAGGAGAAATCATTCAATGTCCAAACCAAATACTTCTTTTGGTTTGTCCGAATTGAAAGAATCAAACATGCCAACAAAGCGCCAACTCAAAGTGCGGAAGACTCCGATCAACAACACAAAACTCAAACAAAAACAAGAAAACGCTTCACCACTCGAGAAACATCTTTTTTCGTAGTCTCTTTTTAGGAAATAAACACATCTCGAACCTTGGAATTGAATTCATCGCTTATCACACGAGCTTAAACCTCTTAATTAAACATCCTCAAATTATGCTCAAACTGAAATACATTATCCACACCATGGTGGAGAGACTCTATTGAATCCACCGAATACTCTAGGCAACTCCTCCTACTGACAAAATTAATTTGATAGAAGGCATTCAAAGCTTCACAAAAATAGGTCCCACTCATTCACATTACCTCCAAATTTCCAGAATAACAACTCAAAATCCTCAATACGCCTGCTCATGAACTACATCAGAAGGGTTCTATCAACAATCATTCCACTGCTCAGAATACTCCAGTTTTCTATCTCCTCTACACACAATCTTTGAGCAACCAAAAGATTAGCATAAAAATGCACAGCCCAAATTTAACCTCTAAGACCTCTACAACGAATTTCTCTTATAACAGACAGTGAAATCATCGGATTAAATCTCTAACATCCCCACAAATCTAACATACTCTCTCATTGACATTATCAGGAATCACCCACATATTATCGCAATACTTTCCAATTGCGTTACTCCATAAAGTTGATCAAGGTTTCCATACCTTCGATAATCCCCAACCTTTCAACATGAACTGAAGTTCTAGAATTTCGCTATACTATAGGTTCTACTCGACAGTAACAATCGCTCAGATTTACTTCGAAGCCAAACATTCCATTTGAAAGATTCTAACGCCAAGAAAGTTACTCATTGAAACCAAGTCATACCGACATTAACTTAACATTTCCTACCATCGCCAAAGTTGTCGTAACGACTAGAGTTCGCATGCTTCTATCCTCATTAAACTACACCAACACAATTCTTATACACAACCGTATAAGGTACCCCATCATGGTACTCTCATGAACTCCACCAATATTTCCCATACTTGTAAACAATTTCTAAGGTTCCACTTAACATGATCGAAAGATCTTGAACCACAACCACTATAGGTTCTATCAATTGCAATAATGCCATTAGTTGGCCCTAAGGACAAAACTTTTTGTTTAAGTCAAACCCTCGCCAAGGGTTACTCCAAGAAATAAACTAATCACTTATTGCGTTTCAAACAACTTGACTTTCAAAGTCTCACAAAGTCTCTCAGTTGATCACCACCAACCAAGTGCCACTAAACATTCTAAAGGGTTTTATAGAACAAATCCATAATTCATTTCTCAAAAGAAAAGACAATTGAAAATGATTCCCAGCGTAAAGAAAACGTTTGCCACTCACACTCAGCATAAGACCAAGGGAAAATAGTCAATTAAGCAATGAACTCGGAAATCATAAAGGAAGTCCACAATTGAGGGCACAAGTCCCGCAGGAAGAAACATCAAACCTCACATGAGAAGAAAGTGTTGCACTTAAAAATCGAGAAGCTCTAATGGCAAAAGCAGAAAGTTTAGGCACACTTCAAATAGACCGTAAGTTACCTAACTCGGCGTAAATCTCAAATACTTCTACTACACTTTTGCCTTTAACACAAGAAATATTCTTCTTTGATTGAAACATCACTTTGCCAACTTAACTAAGGAGCCTTAAAGCTCAAATCTCAAGAATCACTTAAGAACCAACAGAACATGCAAATACATCGTTTTGTTTGAACTAATATCAGATACCACATAATTCATCAGCTCTAAAAGGCCACTAAAGCAAAACTTGAAATGTTCTCTTTTGAGTGATATCACCAATGGCGATCAAATCACTTTATCTCCGAAGAATTAATATCAATCTCATATTAATGTCAATTTTAATAACATCTCAGAACATACTGAGAGTACCAAGAATCATCAAACTTTATTATACCATCCTAAAGCTTTTCAAAAGAAGCACAAGCCACAAGGTTGAAATAATTTTATTTTAACAAGATCATACTATGCAATAGCAATCTCGTAAGGTACGATATCAAGGCCACTTATGAAATTCGTCCACCCAGCTGTCGGTATTACGCCACACCAACAACAGCTCTCATTATCAATTGACAATTGCATTAATCATGTAAGAATATATGGTGCTACTCGATTCACCAACGAACTATCTAGACCTTTAATCAGGTTTCAACAGTTTTACCACGTCAGGAATAGGTAATTCTAGCATTTATGAAAGATCATCAAGAAATTACCCAACTATGCTACCAAGGACATTAGTTAAGATTAACTATGCAACATGCCATTGACCCAACTTGGAATCCTATACATGATCAATTACCTTGTATTCTTACAACTTATCATTTAGCATAACAACCATTAGAAAAGATTTTAACACTTTCCTTCAGAAAGAAAAGGTTCGAACTTCAACACTCCAACTACCCCAAAACAAATAAATAGAATCAAAACTTTATTCAATGAACATTGTAAAAGTTAACTCCTTTATCAAAAATACCAAACAGATAACAAGGTCGCCTCTATCATCAAGAAGGGTAGGACTCTTATGAAAAAGAACAATCTTTAATAACAACATTTATAAGTAGTAAAGAGAGTTCCACAATCGAAAAGACAGTAATTGTTCTAAAAAAACAAAAAGGGGCCAATTGAAACCCATACATAACTATTTTATTTGATTACAATATCTGACTTACCCACAACAAGACTTCACAAAAGGATTTTAACACTTTCCTTCAGAAAAGAGATGCACTAACTTCAACGCTCGGAATAATCCAAAAGAAATACATAGAACCAATGCTTTCTCATGTTAACGAACTTGCAACAGAAAACTTTCTTTAACCAAAATATCAAACGAACAAATGAATCATTCTTTTCCAATAAAAAAGAAGGAACAATCATAGAAATATCAATCTCAACAATTAACAATGATTACAAGTAGTGAAAGCAATTCAACAGATGAAAACAATAATTATTTCAGAGAACAATTAGAGACTTAATGAAACCATCAACTACAATGAACCACGAACCCAAGAGAAATTCATCAACCATCACCAGACATGAATTTGCCAAATTTAGAAATCAAGGAAGAGAACAACTTTCTAAAGCAACTCACGCCAACGCTGAAACTATGGTACTCGTGGTTACTACTCCCTAACCACAAACCACTTAACAATGGTGTAACTTTGTGAATCCCAGAGAAACAACCACGTCCTCAACTTCTTAACATCCATTATCAACACACATAACCAATGTAGTCGGTTATGAATATTTAGGATCATCTCATGACATTCATAGAATAAATTCATAGATATAAGATATCACATAATATCATAGATTAACAACAAGAAAGATAGTACAGAAGCAATTCAACAATTGCTCAACAAATGAAACATACCAATAGAAATGCGGAAACAATGGATTTCCCAACCCCACCTACTGTGCACAGTGTGCCTTTTTTTATAACTTAATTACCACGGACCTAAAGCCCGCTCTGATACCAACTGTAACACCCTAGCTATTTGAAAGCCAAGATGTCACCTAAATACACTAACATACAACCACATTACGGAAGAACTCGAATAAGATATCATATAAAGGCATAAATAAAACATCTAAAACATGGAGAAGGTATCCTTCCTTCACCATTTAATTTTATTTATTACAGTTCATCATTAATCTAGATTCATAAGCAGTAATAAATCAACAGTATCATGGAGAAGTTATCCTTCCTTCCCATCTAGATTTATTTATTACAGTTCATCAATAATGAATGAAAGATAGAGCTAATTTATAATCTTGAACTTGAATAGGATGATGTGAATGAGTAGTGTGTGTCTACTCCCTCCCAAGTGAGTCAACATCAATGATTACCTAAAAAAACAAACAACGCAAGAATGAGTCCAAGACTCAGCAAGTACAGTGAATAAATGGAACATACCACAAACATTAATAAGTCAACATCATTGAACAATATGACGAAATCACAGAACGAGTATTTGAATGAATGGAATGAATGGAGTGAATGGAATGGAGGGACTATGCATATACCTGTATTGCTAGTGACACACCCGTCGGTGTTCACTTAAGTCCGCATTTAACAAAAGGCGGGGATCCAAGCCCCCGTATGAAGAACACTTCATACAGGTGTCCCAAACTGCCCACATTGGAATGGTGGGGCCCACATTGGAATGGTGGGTCTTACATGCCCATCCTGAAATTGATGGGTCTTTTTAATCCACTCCCGTGGATGGAACATGAAAAATGAATGCATGGAATGAAATATGTATATTGAAAAGACATACTCTCTAATCATGGAGATAACACACATGTGGAAGGAACATGAACTTAAACATTATCATGGATCTTAGAAAAAAACACAGGGTCAACATCAAGCATTCAACATTTCCCAAATATCAGAACATCAAGATACTTGCCTTCCGCGATGCGACGCGTTATGAGGCAAAGGTGATACTCCTAAACCCGAAGCTTCACCGTCTAAACAAGTAAATAACTGAAATAAGAATGCGATAAACACGACATTACTGAATAACGTTCTACAATGCTTCCCTAGCGATTTAATATTTAACTAGAAACTCTAAACTGAAAACCAGCGCATTCTGCCCTAAACCGCCTCTGGACAGCAGCACGGTAATTAACATATCTCATGATCTGGAACTCGAAAAGAGGTGAGCCCAGTTTCTGTGGATTCTTAACTGACCAATCTACAATACTCTAGTTGACAAGATAAACCAATTCGGCCAATAAAGTATGCTAACAGAAGGTTGAACTTTCAGAACAGAAACTGCCTAAAAGAACAAACAGCAGTATTAAAACGATCATAACTTTTAATCTATAACTCCGAATTGATCGTTCTTTAACAATCTGGAAAGGTTATCAAATTCTCTACAAAAGTCTAGTTGGGTAAAAACCCATATTCTCCCAATTACATTTTCATATGTTACACAATAGCAAAACAGATTAATCGCGTCAGAAATCTGGACAGCAGATACTAAATCTATCATATATTTTGACTCGAATGTCGGAATCAAGTGAACTCAGTGGCTACAGAAATTTAAGAACAACCTCTAGATATCTCAAGGAGATCAAAACTATTGGTTCGGCTTTTAAGACGTCGAAACTGCCCACGCAACATACTGGACATATTTGATCTACAGCAGGACGAACTCGATCGAATCAAACTAATCTAATTTCGCATCTAAACAACATCAAAACAGCGGGGAAACGAATTGATACCCTTGGAGACGCATGAAACGCTGAACAAAAACCCACGAAGATGATCTTCTTCTTCTCCCTTCTTCTCCTTCCACCATGGCCGGCGGCACCTCGGAGCTCCTTCCTCATCTTGGTAGAGCAAACAGGGGGGGGGTCACATCTGATCAAGATGCTACTGGTCGGCGCAAGATCAGAAGCAGAGGTTAGGGTTTTGGGAAGGGCACCCCCTTCTTGACTCCACTACAAGGCCAGCCCACTTGGCTAGGGCGCCTTGGGCAAGCCCAAGGTCCAATCCTCCCTCAAATCTTGAATTTTCTTTTAATTTTCCTCTAAACTTTAGTGCATTCAAATTTGAATAAATCTCTCTTCCGAATAATAGGTTCTCTCTATTTGATATTCGGGGTATTACACCGCGTCATTCCGGTATGATCCTAGTACATAGTAGTTGCCCATGCGCGCTTTAGTTGGTTGGAAGCGTTGCCGGATCGATGAAGTCACCGTAGCTCGTAGCACCCCTCCGCTCCTCTCCGGTGAGCCGCCGCTACACGCCACCGTGGGACTCGCCGCTGGTACCAGTAGGTTCGCAAGGATGTGGGGATTCCATTTTGGCCACTCACCCGCACCGCCGTGGACAGCACTGCCAGCGACGAGCATAGCAGTGAAGCTCCCGGGAGTTCTCTGTTTTGTTGGAAAGCCGACCATTACTGTAGCATGTATTAATTAGAGTAAATATCTGTCTTTAGGGTTATAGTGATCATTACCTGGTAATTAATGCTGCCGAATCTCTATGACACGCGGGGCCTGTGAACAGAAATCTAGGGAAGTTAATACCGTCCTTTTTCTTTGTGTCTAGTTATTGCGGGATTGGAAAAACTTTTCTCGGGAACACGATTACAATTGCTTTAAGAGCTGAAAAAAAATTGTTCTAACTGTTGCATCTTCGGGTGTTGCAGCTCTTCTTTCGCCGGGAGGACGGATTTCTCATTCATGCTTCAAGATACCTTTGCAAGTCAGTGAAAACACTCTCTGTGACATCAAACGAGGTATAGTGCTTGCCGCCGATCTTATTGCACAAACTTCTTTAGTTATCTAGGACAAAGCTTTGATGATGAATAGAAAATGTTTTGAAGCTTTGGATGTGACTTTTTGTGATCTTTTATCAGTTAACGACTCCTACATTGTGTCTATCCCCTTTGGTGGTAAGGTAGTCGTGCTACGAGGTGATCTTAGGCAGGTGTTACCAGTTATTGAGGGAGGAACTCAATCACAAGTTATAGATGATACGATAATGTTCTCGCCTCTCTGGCATTGTGTAGCAGTCTTGCATCTAACGATAAACATGCGACTTACTAATCGTACAGCGGAGATAGACCGCCAAAATGATGTAGCGCTGTTTTGTGAGTGGCTACTAGATCTTGGGGATGGCAGTTGCTAGCTACTGCTCGTGAGGATGAACATGATAGCACTTGGATTGAGATTCCAGAAGACCCTCTTATTCGGACCACTGGTGACAAGGTTGATGCAATTGTTTCTACTGTATACAAGGATTTTAGAACGAGCTATCAGAATCCTACATATTTATGTGAATGGGCTATTCTAACACCTAGAAATGAGGTGGCAAAGTTAGTGATTTCAAGCCATGGTAAAATCAGAGAGTTAGGCATTTCAAGCCATGGTAAAATCACATAGTTAGGCATTTCAAGTAATAGAGTTAGGTAAAATCGGGAGATACTTATCACAAACTCTTTGATTTCAAGCCATGGTAAAATCAGAGATACTTATCACAGACGGTTTTTAATACAAACCGTCTGTGATGAGGACAGGAAGTCACAGACGGTTCGTGTTGAAAACCTTCTATGAAGTATCATAGATGGTTTTCAGCATGAACCGTCTGTGATATTACTTCTTCACAAACGGTTTTTAGCGCAGCTAGTAACATAGACGGTCGCTAAACCAAAACCGTCTGTGATTATATTTAATACAGAAGGTTTTGGTCAACCGTTTGTGATGAGATGTCTACTATTAGCCTTTTTTGTAGTAGTGGCGGCCTATACATGAACCTATTCATGAAGTGGTTTATGCTGCTCGTGCAAAACATGATATACTGAGTGACATTGCTGCGATCGTAACATAGAAATACATATTTGTCATATCAATAACCGAAAAAGGCTTCCTACACCAGCAACCTTCATTCCTGGTCCACAGAATTGCCACCTACTTTGGCAAACAACTCCATTCTTCCCTTTTTCATACTACTTCCACATGCTTGCATCCAGCAAACACCAAAGATATATCTTTGCCTCAACAAAACATCCCTTCAACCTGTGCTGAGCTAATGCCATCATTTAAAAGCTACACACATCCACAATCATTTACGTTACCAGAGCAACAGCCACACCACACAACTACCTTAGAGGTAACATTCACTCTGTTGTGTTTCTAATTTGATATTGGTCTACTCCGCATCTTCTTACAGAGTAGCTTCAGTGCTATCTGTCAAATGAGCTCTGTAACCATCCTACGGACAACCTTTCGTGCTTTCATAGTATATGTTACATGATGCCATATAATAATCTTTATATAGATTTCGTTAACGTACCTGCTGTATCTGTCATGTATTAGGAATATATATATACGCTTCCATTGGATATTGCAATTAACTCTCTTATGTGTCCTTCTAAAGCCGATCACACAGTAATACATACCCGTTTATATCACTATCTAATTTCTGCAACATAGCTACATACTTGTCTGTATGTCCCTTTTAGTAATCGTCTTTCACAATTCCATAGCCAGCAAAACTATTTATATTTATTTGCCCATTTTTTAGATTGCTACACAGGCAACCCTTTAGCAATACTACATAATCTAAATGTCCCTAACTACCTCACATGTTTTAGTATCACTTACCGATTTTGTTCCTATGTACTAGTAACGTTTAAGATGCTCCTCTTCATTTACCTGCTAACTCATCGTAATAACTTTACTCTTCGACACTATATAAGATTGGCACTGATCATCCCCTGACAACGCCGCTTTCAGCAATTAAATAGGAAACAACAAAGAATGCTCCCTTCAGGTATTTTATTTTGTCTCAATACATTTCAATTGAGCACTAGCAACATCTGATTCTTACCGACAAGCTTCTACTATCTGTCAGAACATGTCTGTCTGTTGTTTGATGCAGTAGAGGAAACAACCCTCCATCACATCCTATTCGTAGAAGCCTGTTTTTCTGATTGCGTAGGTACAGACTAGTCCATGGACACAGAGGTATGCCTAAAAAAATGTACAGATTGTAGATACAACTTACCTAAATTAACACCAGCTTCAGATTTCTGGACAATATCTATTATTCATGCTGTTCTTCACCTGTAGAATCATATGCTACAACAAGACCTATATATGCTTATTTGCTACATGTTTAAAATATCTGACAACAATGCCTAATTTATGTTAGATTTTCTCATTGTGCAGAACTACTTACATCTAGCCAGTGCGGTCCTACCTTCTAGCTTACATGCATCAGAAAAACCTCAGATGAAAAATGAAATACTATCCCTTATATGCACATCTGGCGTTCGTTAGCGTTAGAACCTTTTATATACTTACACTAGATTATTGTTGAGTTTAGACCTCCTTGGAAATACTTATTATGTCTCTCCTGTTTACAATCATAGTGGCAAAAAACGCAACCTAGAAAAGTTGTTTCATCACCTGATGGAACTCCACACGCTCTTCCATTTAAAAGGTATGTTAGCATAGTCAGTTAGATCACGCACTATGTCAAAAGTTTCATAGATTAACTTGAGTTATGTCAAAAGATTCATAGATTTACTGCTTTGGTTTCATTCAACATAGCGTTGCATCTTATTTAATTACACAGATCTGCATCACCCCCTACCCACTCTACGACTGATCCACCTACAAAGAAAACCTGGTCATCTACAAAAAAAGGCTACTTAATGATCAGATTACTCTGCGGATCAACATAACCTCATGTATAATACGCTGACAATTCCCAGTAAAAAAAATTCTGCTTTACGATCTCTTCTAACTCATCACGCTCTATGCGCCTCTCTGAAAAGTATCTCCAACATTGCAGCGATCACTGCTTTCCCAGAATGTTGATTTCTTTTGTGCACGCGTTTAAGTACTCCTATCTATCAATGATGCACAATAGGTCGATCCTTTAGCCTGCACTGTTACTCCTTTCAAAGCATATTTTGTAAACGTTCCCGACTCATCTATGTTCGTCAGCAGGACCACTTCATTTGTACACATGCTTTAAAGTCTTCCTTGCTCTTGATGTGATATGCTACACATAACTGCCATGTTATTTGCTCCTTAAGATATTCCGCTCATTTATATAAATGCAGCAGTAGTTAAATAGCCTTCGATCTTAGATATATTTTGCTTCTATCAAAGCTTCGTTATTACGTCACATAATACTCATAGTTTAAAACACGGTTTGACAAACTAAAATAATAAAAAAAAAACATTCGTATCCGCACCAGATGGTGCGGGTTATCTTCTAGTAGTATAGAATCTTCTTACTAGGGCAGTGTACACACAAACTTTGCCAGGATAGACTCTAGTTACCAATTTCTGAGTTGAAATTATCCAAGTTTTTTTAGAAAGATTCTCTAATTTATATTAATAATTCCTGATAAAGTCCGTATATATTTAATTTTATATTGAATATTTTAGATAAACAACATGTTAATCGTTGAGTCAATGTGCTGGAATTCTTTATACCCAAACTTTAAGCATCAACATTTTTAGAGAAACTTAAGCATCAACAAGAAGAAGAGGAAGAAGATGTGCGATTTTCGTATGGTCCACGAAAGCACACATTAGCTTCATCTTCTGATTCTCTGGAAGGACATAAGAAGGTGACAGCCCACGCAACAGATAATGGATCAGTCCATTATTTCAATGCACTAAGCAATAAGCATGCCGCTTCCCACCAAGCAACATCCTTATCAATGAGTTTTGGCATGGAGTAGCTCAGAAATGCATAGAGATGAACAAGTTCTAACCAGTAATTAAATATCGTTCTTTTCAATTGAGAATTTGCAGGGTATTTCAATAGAATACGCAAGTCTGTTGACGATGGCCGGTCATAACATTGAAATAAGCAACGCATATATCTGCGTTTACAAATTCAGTTTTTGATTCCATCGATCGTTTCTCACGCTACAATAGTATCAATCATTAAATATATGCATAAAGGTTGAGCATTTACGTTGCTCTAATTGTACATACATGGTCCTATCGGTTATTTGTATCACACATAGCTACACGCATAAAATACAGCATATCTTATCATCCAGGAAGCTACTTTTGTCGTTTGCACCAACAGTAATGAGCTAACACAGCTTGATCATATATATCCCAATTTACTTTCTTGCATAAATTAATAACCGGTTGCCAGCCCTACTTTGACTCGTAGAGCTGTACCGGTAACCGTGGTTCAGCCTGCAAAATTAGTGGTTCAGCTAGTGCGAGACTGGTAGCAGACTCGTAGAGCTCAATTTTATCAACACCAGGGGGCTTGATCCAAGTAAATCCATGTAGAATCCTCGCGAATAACATCATTGTAACTGAAGTGCCAAGTGACACCCCTGGGCAACCCCTTCTGCCAGTGCTAAATGAGATGAATCGCAAGTCTGGCTCGGTGAGAACTACATTCACATCATTCAGATGTCGCTCGGGCCGAAACTCAAGCGGTTCATCCCAGACAGTGGGATTCCGACCCAGTCCAATACGGCTAACAATAACCTGGCTACCTTTGGGGATCACGTAGCTAGAAATGGTGGTGCTTGCCATGGCAACATGGGGTGGGTTGAAAGGGTGGTATGGGTGCATGCGGAAGGCTTCTCGGATACACGATTTAAGGTAGTTTAGTTGAGGAATGTCAGATTCCTCGACTAACCTGTCTTTGCCAACAATTGCATCGAGTTCATCAATTGCCTTTCGCATGACCTCTGGCCTGTTGATCATCTCGGCTAGTGCCCATTCCACTGCATTTGATGGATTGTCCACTATTGCAAACATTATTTCCTATATTGATGTTATGAAAAAAACATCAATCAGTTTCACATTGAATCAAATAATAAACAAGACCCAAATTTCCCTTAGTCACTAGTGATTAGCACTATAGTAGTCATACCCCGGTGCACCTGCATGGGCTACGTACATGATCAAAGTATTGTTTTTTCATATTAAAGAATGTGTAGAATTCATATTGAAATAGGATTAAACATTAAATGCCACCTTGTTTTATTATTCCAAGCAGACCACATTTCATTTATGCGGTTACCATGATAGACTTCCAAGCAAACTTGATAAGCAGTCTACAAACTTTATAAATTAGATTTGAACAACAATGTTTAGTTTGGAATTTTAATTCAGAATTTTGAAATACTTAATTTTTGAAAATCTTATTTAACTTTTCTTATGTATTTTCCCATGATAATTTTATTTGTATTTAAAAATTTATGTTCTAAAATTTTGAATTCATAATATATGGCAGCATATTAGGTGGAAACACCCTTTAGGGTGTAATCATATAAATCATTTTTGGTTACACACCAAATCAACATGAACAATTCTGACAATAATCGTAGGTGTATCCTATGCACTGTTGTAGCACCCAGGGATAAATCTTTCATTTTTTTTTGTTTTTTTGTTTGGTAGCGAAAGGACTGAAATTTCAGAAATTTCGGTTGAATTAATTCGTTCATACAGTTTGATCAAATTTGTCCAAAATGACTGAAATTTCGGATGAATTTGTTCATACGGTTTGATCAAATTTGAATTTTAAAATTTAAATATTTCCAAAAAAATAAAGATAGGAATGTGGGAAGCCGCCTGGGATTCGAAACCAAGACCTCTCGAGAGCACACTGGCTAGGCAATACCATTGGGATACTTTGTATGTGGTTCATTCACCACGTTTAGTTTCTTTAACCCTTCAAATTCAAACAAAATGAAAAAATTTGAACGAAACCCATTTCTTTCAGAGGGCAACGAAATGTCCAAAATTTTGGCGAAATTGTGAACCATGCTAGCACCCTCCTCTACAATTGTGACTTCAAGCTAAAAAATGTGCTAGAAGAAACAACAAAGAGATATTTGCTATGAATAGTGACTTTTGCAAGTTTTTTGCTTTTCCTTTGGTTTATCTTTAGTTATGAATCTCTCATTTTTGTTGCTCTCAACATAGATTGAATTTGAACATTAAATTTTATGCATAGGTAGAGTGATACACGTTCAAATTAATTAGAACTTCAAATTGTGTAAAGCGTGGAAGATACATGATCCATTGATGCTTGAAATGATTGTCCTTTCTAATACATGTAACGCTAATGGATTTTTTTTTTATTTAAGCCTTTTTTAAATTTTATTTTAAAGTTAACCTCCCGCACACTTTATTTCCAATTCTGACCTCTTTGGTCATGTCACCACCCATGGTGTGACCAAACAATACTGTCACGCTAGCCCGTATCTAGGCAATCTCTTGTCACGCCTTCACCCGTGGTGTGACAGTGTTGTTTGGTCACGCCACAAGCAGTGACGTGACAAAAAGTGCTATTTTAGAGACTTATCTTGGCGTGTGACAGTATTGTTTTGTCACGTTATGGGTGGTGGTGTGACCAAAGGGGTCAGATTTGGAAATAAAGTGCGCGGGAGGTTAACTTTAAAATAAATTTTTTTAAAAAGTTAAATAATAAAAAAAGTTCAACGCTAATGTGATGTGAAGATACTGATAGAAGTTAGAAAACAAAAAACTGAATAGAGAAAACACCATTTGATTGCTGAGTGCAATTCAGACGTGTCTGCCGGTCCGATTTGGCCATGCGTTCATGTAGGTGTTGTATGTGTTTTACAATTCAATTCAAACTCTTATTTCTATTGTACGCTAGCTGTTAAAACAATACATGACGTGGTCACAAGAAACTTGATCTGAGCGTGAGATTACACCGGTACCCAAAGAATAGACGATTAAGATGTTTTCTTTTTCTTCAATTTTAATCTGAGCGTGAGATTACACTGATACCCAAACAATAGACGATTAAGATGTTTTCTTTTTCTTCAATTAATGTAGAAATTTCTAACTATTTTTCTTTTTCTCCAATGAGAATTTCTAAGTTTTTACTCTCCTAGGATTAATGTGGGACTTCCGTAGTAGTGTCCGATTAGTAAAGATAAAGATAGTTTATGGAGTAAATCTATATTCGGTAAAAAAAATCAATATTATATTTTCTAAAAGAATGAAATATATGTCTCACCGCTGTTTGTGCTCTGATCTCTTCGAACGACAGCAACGGCTGTCCTTCTGCATCATCAAGAGAAACCAGGACATCCAAAAAGTCTCGGACCTCTCTCTTCATACCACCTTTCCAAAGAGTCGACCATTCCTGAATCCTCTCCTTTATGAGGGGATCATGCAATCGACTCAGAGTCTTCATCACACTCATGGCAACTTTCTCGTGGCCATCCAAGTCGAGACCAACGAGTACCGGGAAGTAATCCGACACACAGAAACTGTATACACAGTTCAGGAGCGTGAAGAGTGCGCCGACATGCTCAACTTCGTCAGGCCCCGGGCCACCAATCGATGATGCCGGTTGCTCTCCGAAGTATCTCTTGCTGAAGACCAGCCTCCGTATCATGTTACCACAGAAATGCTGGGCTACGTGGCGCACATCAACAGTGTTATTTTGTGTCCTACTGCTGCAGTGGTTGTAAACATACCTGACAAGGTGGTTAGCCTCCTCCTCCCGCCGGCACTGGAGTTGTTGTTGCATGGCCGGGGATAGAATCTCGGTAGTGATCACCCGCCTCATCTTTTTCCACTGTTCTCCATGCGGTGACAAGATCGAGCCCTTGTACCCGAAGCTGAACGCCCTGGAGGCGAACGTAGTGGGCCGTGAGGCGAAGACCGCATCATTCGTACGCAGAATCTCGCGGGCGATCTCTGGGCACGTCACGGCTATGACATGAACAGCTCCGAAGCGGAGGCACAGAATTTCGGTGCCCATCTCATTGAGCAGGTGATGAATCCACCGGAACACCGCTGGCTTATTCCAAATCATCTGGTGCATGTTACCGATGACCGGCAGCTTGGCCAGTCCTGGGGGCAGCCGGCATAGCTCCCTTTTCTTGGACGTTGCTCTCTTCCAGTAGAGCAAAGCAAGCACTAGTAGGGTGGCCATTGTAACCAAGATAGTAAGGATGATATTTGGAGAACATATTAGGTGTGTTACTGCTAGTGTTTTGCATTCAGATGTTGTTTGTGGGCTCATATTGCTGCGCTGCACAAGTTGTGGAAAAGGTTGGGATTATGGTAATTAAGACACTCTTGTAGCGTCTAACTTACCTGTGGGCATATTTATAATATGCGAAGGCTGCACATGATCCAAGTCTTAAAACATTCTGTAAGCTGTATGCATTGCACCTGTTCAATGTGGTTTCTAACCACTAGGGAGTAGGGACAGTTAGTACAATAGTTAGCGAGGGCTAGACAAACTCAAAGGTTAGTACAATAGTTAACGAGGACTAGACCAACGTTACAAGAGTTCAAATAGCTTACTCAGCGTATAATTTGCTCTGTAAGCATACGGACGTTTGTTTGATTGGTGGGAAGAAAACCACCATAACGTTATAGTATTAAGTTGTCAAACACCGGCGTGGAAATAAAAGAGACAAAAAATATAAATATAAAGACTCTTGCAACGCAACATTACCAGTCAACATATGAAAAATATGGGGAGGACACAAAGACTAGGCGAATCTGCAAGGCCTTACTACACAGCTCTAGACCCACGCTTCCTGACAAGCTAACTACCGTGCAATCTCAGCGCAGTGGAAACAAATTGCTCGAATATACTTATAAGCAAATTGCAAATGAACGCCCAAACTCGGTCCTCCATTTTGTTCCTTAAAATAGAATGATAGTGTCGTACCAATACGATTTTCATATACTAGTGTTTAGTGCTAGCGCACGAAACACTCCTGCTATGATTTGGATGTGTTTTTACAACTGGGGCTGTCTACTTCTTTGGCAACTAAAAACACCTTAAATCTTAGTCGATTTTTTCATCTATTGGATTATGTATAAATTTGGATTGCATTAGATATTAAAATGTATTATGCATGTTTGGAATGATTTTATCATATTAGTTTTCTTCCATAAACACCCTTTCTATTTTTATCCTACATACGCCATTGAGCGGAGCCACAGAATTTCGGTGCCCATCTCATTGAGCAGGCGATGAATCCACCGGAACACCGCTGGCTTATTCCAAATCATCTGGTGCATGTTACCGATGACCGGCAGCTTGGCCAGTCCTGGGGGCAGCCGGCATAGCTCCCTTTTCTTGGACGTTGCTCGCTTCCAGTAGAACAAAGCAAGCACTAGTAGGGTGGCCATTGTAACCAAGATAGTAAGGATGATATTTGGATAACATATTAGGTGTGTTACTGCTAGTGTTTTGCATTCAGATGTTGTTTGTGGGCTCATATTGCTGCGCTGCACAAGTTGTGGAAAAGGTTGGGATTATGGTAAGATACTCTTGTAGCGTCTAACTTACCTGTGGGCATATTTATAATATGCGAAGGCTGCACATGATCCAAGTCTTAAAACATTCTGTAAGCTGTATGCATTGCACGTGTTCAATGTGGTTTGTAACCACTAGGGACAGTTAGTACAATAGTTAATAAGGACTAGACCAACTCAATGGTACAGTTACAAGAGTCCAAATAGCTCACGGAGCACAAGTTGTGGAAAAGGTTGGGATTGATCCAAGTCTTAAAACATTCTGTAAGCGGTATGCATTGCACCTGTTCAATGTGGTTTCTAACCACTAGGGAGTAGGGACAGTTAGTACAATAGTTAACGAGGACTAGACAAAACTCAATGGTTAGTACAATAATTAACGAGGACTAGACCAACCCAATGGTATAGTTAAGAGTTCAAATAGCTTACGTAGCGTATAATTTGCTCTGTAAGCATACGGAAGTTTGTATGATTGGTGGGAAGAAAACCACCATAACGTTATAGCATTAAGTTGTCAAACACCGGCCTGGAAATAAAAGAGACAAAAAAATAAAAATATAAAGCCTCTTGCAACGCAATATTACCAGTCAACATATGAAAAATATGGGGAGAAGAGGACACAAAGAATAGGCGAATCTGCAAGGCCTTACTACACAGCTCTAGACCCACGCTTCGTGACAAGCTAACTACCGTCCAATCTCAGCGCAGTGGAAACAAATTGCTAGAATATACTTAGAAGCAAATTGCAAATGAACGCCCAAACTCTGTCCTCCATTTTGTTGCTTAAAACAGAACGATAGTGTCGTACCAATACGATTTTCATATACTAGTGTTTAGCGCACTACCAGAAAACACGTATTTTCCGAGTGCCTATGTATTTCCCGAGTATCTGAACGAAAGCACTCGAGCAGATCTCGAGTGTTTCATAGGACACTCGGGAAAAAAAGTAAACACTCGGTAAAAGAAACTTTCCCAAGTGTTTTCCATAACACTCGGGAAATAATATATAATCCTGAGTGCAGCATATTGCAAACACTCAGGACCTTTTTTTTTTCCGCCCGTGCTCATTTTTCGTTCCGTCGCGCCTCTTTCTTTTCCGTCCGCACTCTCTACGCCTCTTTTCCTCTAACCCTAACCCGCAGCCGCCTCCCCCCTCCTCCTCATTGCCGCCGCCGCCTGCCTCCTCCCCCTTCCCCCTCCTCCCAAGCGCCGCCCGCCTCCCCCCTCCTCCTCATTGCCGCCGCCGCCTGCCTCCTCCCCCTTCCCCCTCCTCCGGCACCACCGGCCTCCCTCTCCCGGTCTTGGCCGCCACCGCCTCTCTCCTGGCGCCTGGCTCCATCCCTTGGCGTGGCTTTGGGGCTGTCCGCCTCGGCTGTCTTGGCCCCCCGCCGCCACCTCTCTCCCAGCTCCCCCTGCCACTGTCAGGCCTGGCCGCTGCCTTGCTTGCTTCTGCGCCTCGATGCCGCTTTCGGCCGTCATTGCCGGCTCGGTCAAGCCACCGCCGGCCTCGCAGCTCCCCACGACCTCCTCCTCCTTCGCCGCGGCCAGAGGCCAGCGCCGCCTCCTGGCTCGGCTCGGCCTACGGTCGCCTCACCCACTCGCCAGGCTCGGCCTCCGCTCGGCTGCTCCCTGAGTAGCACCCCCTTTCATTTTTGTTTTGCTTTCATTGCTATACTGATTTCCCTTTACTGATGTGGCTTACGGTTGTTTATGCATGAAGAGGCGATGGATGTGGGTTGCTAGCTGATATGCATGGTGAATGTTTGTGTTGGATGCGGCTACCACCGCCATGGTTGCTGATGTTTGCACTGAGGTGAACCCTGCTCTATTCTCTCCATTTCCTCGCGTTCTGTGATGCATATGTGATGAACTGAGATATATATGTATAGATGCTACTGTGAGATGATCTATGGGTGAATGATGAATATGTGACAAGGTTGTCTATTATCCATGTACAACTTTTCTTTTGGATCACAAGGTTATTAGATGACCAATGTAGAGATACATAGGCACTGCCAACAGAGGAGAATCTAATTCTCTTTTATCCCTTTATTGCTTGTTTCTAACTTCTCGTGTTGGATCCCCATGCTTTTATGATTGGATGAACTTCGCTTACTGACTTATTGTTGTATTGGCCACCAAGGGAATTTCTTAATCTTTTATATACATGGTTATGAGTTATGACCAAGCAATATTTCAACATTGTATATTCTGTTAATCTGTTTAATCCCATTCATGACTTATTGACTTGATAGTCCCATGATTTACTTTTGCTGGAAACTCTACCAAAGGTACGATTTGTGCTAAGATTCTGAGGCAATGTGGGAATGCATTATCTGAAATCGATGCCCTTGCAAAATTAGAATATATTTATATAATGCTCTTCTGTTTCTGATTTTGCTTCGCAATTCTAGTGTAACAACAATGAGGTGCTGATGATGATGTCATTCTGGTGAAAGGCACAAAGAACACTAGCGCGGTTTGTATTTTTCGTGCCAATCTTGAGCTAGTGTTTGCTGTCATAATTGATGGTAACAACAATAGTTTTGAAGATAGGGGCATCACACGTGAATTTCATTTACGCAGGTCTCAATTATACTTAGAGGTGCAAATGACTTTTAGTGAAACACATGGTACAATTGTTAGTTTATAACATGTCAAAGTTAGCATCTAGTGCTAGCGCAATGAGGATTATTCATTGTGGTCAAATGCACATAGCGTTAAAGAGATGATGGGTTCATAAGTGTCTTTTCGTGTTCAACATTATGGGTTCATAATTAATCTTTCTGTTCTCTTTTAAGGCAAACATATGCTCAATTGAAATCACCTTTTGCACGAGGTTATCTTTACTATTTTCTTACATGAGCTTGATAATGCTTATATTTAGCCTTCCTACATGAGTTTTGTTTCTGAACTGCTGTCCAGCCTTCCTATGACAATTGCTGATCTTGAGCCACACCAGATTCGTACTTTTTATGAATCGGTATGTTGAACCAAACTTGAGCATAATGTGGTTTCAATTAATATAACCCATTATTAATATTACCTTGTGTGCTATCTGTGCTTGCTGCTCAAGTCGGCAACATGATTCAAGCTGAATCTGATAATACTAGGAAATTATAGTGCTCAACTAAATGCTGCTCCTGTTAACATGTTTCGTATTTGTGGTTTTAATGATCTGATGCACCCCTAATTGACTATGCGTCTTCTTTTCTTCTTCATGGAAACTAAGATAATACTTATTATGATCGTCAATTCAAGATTTTTTTCACTCATAACCTATACTATCAGAGAAACAAAAAAAAGTGATTGAATTAGGTTACTTAATTCTAGAAGTTGGATGATTTGTCACCCAGCAAGACCATTCACAAAAGACTATTAGTTTACTTCAATTCTTTTATGCTTTGTTAGATCTTCCATGAAATAAGCTCTCGTTTGATATTGTGCACAAGGCGGATTTGGAATATGCCTTTATGTCATTTTTGCCAGCTGATACCATTTGAAAATGGGGCCAAATACTCTGCTATTACTCTATAGTTTTGTAGCTTGGCACACTGGCAAATAATGTCCAAGCATGCAGATAAAAATAATGTGTTAGGCAGTATAGCATATTGTCTATTATTTAAATTTCATATGTTGCAATGGCATACTTGTTTGATTTGCATCAGAATAAAAACCATCTTTATGGGAACCCATGGTGTTTCTACGGAGCACATTATCATTATCAAGACATATCCAGTACGGAATAATTGTGTAGGCATATATGCGTTGTAACATTGTATCTTGGATTATTAATTAATGAACAGCTCACAATCATCTTTCCTACCTTATCTGTCTTCAGAGACCAAAAGACAAATTGTCTTGGATGGCCATTCATAATGTATTAACCATTTAATGCAAAAATAAATCGAAGAACACTTTGCATTGGTCGGTGCTCAGGGCATATTGATTAGCGCCCAACTTTTTCTTGTAATTTGGAACTGGTAGAGTTGTAGTATCCTTGCATTTTGATATTATTTTCAAATCTGTGTTAACCATGGTATGCTTTGTAAAAATTTAATACGAATGTCATCTATCACTAATGCATACTGCATAGCAAAATGGATTTGTCAAATCTCAGTTATATTGGTTTTTAAAAAATGTATTGCTAAAAGGTCAATATGAATGTAAACTTATGCTTGTTCCATCTGGTTTTGTACATGTTTCCTTTATTACCCTTGGATCCATGAATTCTCCATGAAGTCTATATTTGCAATGTTTGGAAGTGTTTTTTTTACTACAAAGTAAATCTTGTATTTATGTGACAACAAAATTTCTTGTTGATGATCACTCACATGGGATGCATAGCTAGGAAATTGCTACTATAGCTTCTTTGGTGGAACAACAATTCCTCAAGATATGTTTCATTGTTGCTTTAGGATTTTTGAAGTACAACTAAACCCGCTTCAGCAGCTTATCATGTCAATTATTTGAGCCTATTCTTCTTGGAGAAGGTGCGGTGTTGGAATGATGAAAGGGTGACACAAAGGAAATGCTCAAGGGTCCACATTGTATGATCTCATTCAAACTGGGATAACCCACTCGCATGCTTCAGTTGGTGTGGTAGTTCATTTAAGGAAAGAGCTGTCACTTGTTAAAGATGTGCCATGCCTGTGGCGACTTTCATATTTGATGGTTATACACCCAGTAATGATCAAACCCCATAAGATGTCTTTTTTTTTCTTTTGTAGTATAATAGCTGTTAGATCTTGTCGACCAATCCATGCGAAAGAGCTTACAACGGTTTGTTCCAACGTGCTGCTTACATCATGTATTCTGTACTTGCTTTAATTTTCTCCTTTTGAAAATAGCAAACATTTGCATCTCCTTTCTTATTCTATAGCATTTTTGGTTGGGTTGTTTGTAAAAATTGTAAAGGCTATTCCCTTTTCTCGGGTGTTCATTTTCTAATCTCTTCTGACCTTTATAGTGCTCTGCTCGCTTGCTAATATAGCCATGATGTGGTTTGTGGGAGTGGAGTTTGGAGATCTGGATTACATGGTTATAGTAGACTAGGAATTTATGAATGGTGTGTTCATGGTTCTAATCTGAGAAACCAAATAATATTTTTTTTTGTTTCTCATTGTGTGGCATTGGTAGCGGTTTTCTAACTAAGTAACTAGTTCTTTGTACATAGTTTACAAGTCATCATAGCAAGTTTTATATGATAAATCTGTTCTTTCACCAACTGTTTATGTTCTGGAAACCTACATGCATTATGTGAAATGTAGTCATGATATTTTTAGGTCTTCTGACTAAAATGGTGAGAACTATACAATTAGCTTTGTCCAATTCATGTTGTTACACTGGTATAGATATAATCTACTTAACATTTCACTTATTGCTTACTTCAACAGGTCGATGCATATAGGTCAATGATTCATAATGATATGATGGTAGGAGCCCTTTCGCATTCAACCGCAGTTGGCAAACTACGGCAGGAGCTTCCAGATGTTCCGTCTATCACCCGTGTGATGTTTCCATGGTACACCTTAGATGAAGCTGAGACTGTGTGCCACTATTATATGAGGTACTTCTTTTAAAAATCTTTATAGTTTTGTCTAGTGCATCGCATTGGAATTTTCTCGCCATGGTCGCTTAGCATTTGCATGCTTACACAAGCTTACAAGTTTACGCTACCTATGACTTTTAAAAGCTTCCTTTGAAACTCAATTCAAGCAATGAACATTGTGATCTATTTGTTGGCCGTGCAAAAGATTATTCGACGTGAGAGCTTTTCGGAGGAGAAGTGGAAAAGATTTATTATTTGTCAAATGGAAATGGCTCGAGAGATCGTGGCTTGTCGCCTTTATATGAGGTAGTGAACTCTCAAAGTTACTTAATAACTCGTATTCGCTCTGCTTTTGAAAATGATCAAGAACCATGTAGCTTCAGATGATGTATGAGTTTCGCACAAGATTTGCCCTTTCACTTAAAACCCTAGTTATGGGTAAATTCATTGTCTTGTTTGCACCTTTTCGTGCAGTTTCTCGTACCTGGATTGCGCTCAGTTGTGATGGCCATAAAAAAAAATGTTGCTGCTTTTGTCCCAGCATGCCATGCAGTTTTATAAACTGCAGCTCCCCTTTTTTATTGGAAGTCTTTCTGCTTGCTAGTGTAAAAATACTGATTGGATTTCATTTGTAAATCTGATGTCAAACACTTGAATATTGTGGATGTCGATATGATCTAAATATATATGTGAATGTTGTATTGTGAACTCGGGAATTACGTCAATGTTGTCGAATCTATATATGTAATGATTTGTGGCTAATTGGTGGTATTTTTTCTTACTATGGAATGTATCGTCTATTTGATTACTGAGTTTTCTGTTAGCCTATTCAAAATTAAATGCAAAATCGCACCTACAAAATTGGTGAATATGCTATTTTTTTAACTCCCGAGTGCCACTGTTTGACATACACTCGGGAAATAAATACAATTCTCGAGTGTTAACACTTGGACCAATTTTCGGGACTCGTCGGGACAGAAAGTTTCCCGAGTGTCAATGGCATGATTTTCCCAAGTGCCAACACTCGGTAATGTATTCCGTTACGGTTGCTAAAACCGTTGTGACAATTTTTTCCCGAGTGTTGCCTTTTTCCTGAGTGTTTATATAAACACACGGTGAATTCTTATTTCCCGAGTGTAACACTCGGAAAACTAGTTTTGTCCCGACTAAACTGTCCCGAGTGTTATTTCCTGAGTGTAACACTCGGGAATAAGTATCCCGAGTGTTTTTGGTAGTTTCCCGAGTGTTTATGGCACTCGGGAAACAGCCTGTTTCTGGTAGTGGCGCTAGCGCACGAAACACTCCGGCTATGATTTGGATGTGTTTTTACAACAGGGGCTGTCTATTTCTCATGCAGATTTAAGCTGATTTTTTCATCTATTGGATTATGATCCAACCACCCACACCTCTCCCTCAATCTATATATAAATCCATCCCTAACACTAACTCCCTCCTCCCGTCCTCACCCCCAGCCGCCGCCGCCCCAAGTCCCTCCCCGTGCCCTACCCCCCACCGCCTCGCCGGCCATCTGTAACATTCCAGCTTAACAAAAGTCCAAGATGTCACCTATAACTAATATCGATACCAAATTTAACCGTTAATCAAGTATTACTAACATCTAGATTTCAAGAAAAACGTTCAACAGTGTGTTAAACATAAATTTCAGCAACACGATGGTCCATAAATCGAATATGACATTCTATGAGTCAGATTCTATACTGATAAATTTAAAGAAATATTATCAGGATACCAGTCTTACCAAGGTATGATCGCCTTCATCTTGAGTTTCAATGGTCTCATGGACCACCTCCTCAGAATGACTGGTCTCACGGATCACCTCCTCAGAACGGTTGGTCTCGTGGACCACCTCTTCTGTTTGATCCTCTTGAGAAGACCTCTCCGTCTGGACCTCCATGTCTAGCGGTGCCCCTTGGGATGCCTCTGCAGTTGTCACCAAGACGTCCAGGACCACTTCCTCAGTGGTCCTAGGAGGTCCTTCCATCAGCAGAATTTCTTTTGCCAGGGATTCTTCTGCCGCCAATGCAATTGGTGGTGAATTTTGCTCTTGAGTAGTTAGTTGACCTCTTTCTGGGTCTGACGGCAAATCAAAGCTAAAAGAAAAATTACTCGATTTCAATGCTGCTTTCACTAAAGAGCGACATAAAGTCCTCATTTATAGTGAAAGTGGGTCCTCTCCTTTGCTCTAGCGAAGAAGGAACTAAGGCCAGGGAGGTCTTTGGCTTTGGAACCCTCTGAAGAGGGATCTCCTCTTCTGATTCTTCTGATGATCCTTCACCCTGGACCACGCCAGCCAAGAAAGTTGATATAGAAGACATTGGCTGGGGGTTAGAGACATATATGGAAATGAGAGTCCTGACTTTTGTTTTTGATACCTTTCGGGTGGAAAATCTTGGAATAGCAGGAACTGAGGCAAGAGGTCTTGGAGAAGCTAATGTTGAGGCAGATGTGGGTTTTGTCTTCTTTGGTGCAATAGGAGGTCTGGAAGTAATCCTTGCACTCTTTGCCAAAGAAGGGGAAGAGCTCGCACCGATATCTGAGATGGGACGTTTCTTTGATGTTGTCTGTTCATAAAATATAAAAATTAGACATAAGTAAGCTCACCTCTTATGTTTAATTAATTTATATGAATAGTTACCACTGTGCGATCTTTCCTCGGTGATAAAGTCGCCCCAATCAAGCTTGGGGGCTGCTCCTCTAAACCGATTGGTTCCTTTTCTAGAACTCGATGCTTTAACAGGACCGAGGTCCTAGCTAGGACCTCATCATTTGAGAGAGCTACAATGCAATAAAAGTTACTTACTTTTTACTATGAAATTTAGTTCAAGTAAAAAAAAGATGAGTAAAATATTACCATTCTCAGGGACGTCACAGTTACAAGATAATATCTCTTTACCTCATCATCTGAGAGAGCTACAATCCAATAAAAGTTACTTACTTTTTACTATGAAATTTAGTTCAAGTAAAAAAAAGATGAGTAAAATATTACCATTCTCAGGGACGCACAGTTATAAGATAATATCTCTTTCTTCTGAAGAGGAAAGATCTTGTTCTTGAAGAAGTCATGAATGATCTTTCATCTAGATAGACCTCCTTCTACTAGGTTACTGATCACCAGGACCACTTTCTTCTCATCTTCTGTAAGCTTAATGTCCTTATCAGCAACTCGGTTCTTGGTGGACCACTCCGGTGGTGCACTACAATTGTAAGTAATTCTACTTTCTTTCGGAACTTCAGAATAAAACCATTCCTTGTTCCATGATTGGTTGGCGTCTTTGGTGGCCAAGAAAGGGAACACTCTCTTATTGGCATCTTAAAATTTAAAATAAAAGGAGCCTAAAGCATCAGCACCTTTCTTATTGCAGATGATTTGGTAATAAAACCTAAACAAACGCAAACTAGGGGCTATCCCTGGAAATGCCTCAAACATATGGGCAAAAACACTAAGTACCAGAACTGAATTCGGTACAAGGTGAACCAATTCAATTCCATAATGGTTAAGAACTTCGATAAAAAAATCACTCTCAAGCAAGCGGAGGCCCGCCCGGAGGTAAGGCACGAAGAGTACCGTGAAACCACTCGGAGGGTTTGGTTCAACCTCTCTCCCCAGTGCATGCCACTCGATGAGAGCCTTTTCTGGAAGATGTCCGTCTTGCTTCAGTCCTTGGAGTTCCTCTGCTGTCAGCATCAATGATCTCCATCCCGCCATTGTCTTGATTCAATGGCGGACTGTAGGTTCCTTCTTTTCGAAGGTTCGTGGAGGACGGAAGGTACACGGTGAAAAGGAAAGTGAAAAGCAACTAGGGTGAAAACGTGTCTGAGGAGAGGTAAAAATCCGTATATATACCCTTGCCGCATTTAAAACCCACTACCTCAAGGATGTAACAACTACGCCTCGATTGGTGGTGACACGACACGTCACGTCCGGTCAAGGAGGTTGTTTCGCGCGTCAGAGATGTGTAAGGAAAATTAGTTGGAAAGTTGTTTTCTTTTTTCTAAAGTTATCCTCATCTCATATCCATTGACATAGAAGTTACCTTGGTATACATATATCTAATCATCAAGATTTTCCTTTCATCAACTTCTTGGAGATTTCATAGAATGAATTGACTTCTTGAAAACCTTGGAAGCATAAAATCCAAAGATTATAACATCAAGGTTTTCAAACAGACAAATTTATTCTATAAAATCTGTCTTCTTCATGATCTCTACAATCATGATACATCCTCTATTCAAATTGAAGAAGTTTGAGTGGTCTACGATAAAGTGGAGACAGAGAAGATAGAGAGTCTCTAAGAGGATTTTTCTTCTTCCTTCCCTTCTAGAGGTTATTTATAAGCAAGTAACTTATGGTGGAATTAAATAAGCCAGATGGAAGTCTAATAGATAAGATTTTATTAGAGTCTGTTCCTAATAAATCAATGAAGATTAAAACATATTTGTCCCTTCGGGAATTGCTTTCATAAATATGATTAATGCTCCAGCTTCTTAAAGAGAAATAGTTACTTACTACTCAAGTAAAACTATCTTCTTGACCAAGTCCAAACTCTGGTTAAAAACCTGATCAAGTAAGTTATTTTCACTTGAATTTGAGGGGCTAGCTGACGAGGATTGTTGACCAGTCAATTATCTAAGTATATCTTTATTCGCTTATTAATAAGTAAGCACGGTTTTGCTTTGTGTAAGTTAGCTCTCTGGGCCCAAGATCAATTGAACAGTCGGAAGGTGGCCCTATAAAGTCTTTCCTTTGACCGTCCCCGAAAAGTCCCTCAGAGGCCCAGCAAGACCTCCTCCAGGACTTCTTCGGGACCTCCTCAAGGACCTCTCCAAGACATCTCTAGGACCTCTCCCCCGTAGAGGAGGTCCTAGAGGGTGGTTACCCACGTGCGATTAATAGCAGTTGCACGTGGAGATATCAGCGATAACGGTCATCACGAAGGGACGCGATGATTGGTGGGAAGAAACGTGACGATTGGCGTGAAGAGGCATCACTGCTAATAACTGCCGACGCTTGTAATGCTATAAATAGTCCGGCCTACGTGCCTTTGTAACACAGATTCACATCCAAGCCCTAATCCATGTGTATTCACAACCACTTTCCCTGTAATCAGAGCATACTCTTTTGCAATACACATTCTCCATTTAAAGTCTCTTGGCAAACAGATAGTACTCTCAATATTCCTTTTTTATATTGTTTGTCCATTCTGTAATGAGAGTTCCAGACATCGATAATTTTTCTCTAGAAAAATTACAAGTTGCTGCCCTAGGGGTTTGACCGGGGGTCTAACTGGTTTGACTAGTCCCTAGAAAATAGCAACTAAAATCTAAAAATTATGAAATTTCTCAGAGGGGTCACTAGGATGAATTAGAACCTAGGAAAAATAATTCCAGAGGATGATCACAAGATTTGCTTAAGAAGTTTTCAAGGATCTATGCTTCTAGTCAATTGAAGCATTAGGTTTTTGAAATTAACAAATCCTTAGAAAGAGTTTTCAGAAAATACAAATAACAACATGATGCGTCAAAAGTTTTAAATTCTCCTCATTTTTATACATTTGAAACACAAATCATTGTTTGGGATGTTACACAAAGTCCGCATTCACTACCTGTTATGTAACATCCTAAATTTTACATTTTGGGAAAACATAATAGATATACATGGGGAGAATAATTTTTTTTTGGGCATAATTCATATGAGAAACTAACTATGCATGATTTTCTTTTAAACTCCTGTATAAATCAAATAATGAAATTCATACGAATAAGAACTTGTAAGAATTTTAGGGATAACATAATAAAAATAATTGAGAGAATAGTTATAGGCATATTTTCTTAGGGAAATATTTATTAAGCAACTTTCATAGATTTTCATCAAGGGTAACAATGCAATTACATGAAAACAGAAACATGAAAGAATTTTTAAAGAATATCACAAACAAGATAAAGTTCTGAACAATTTACATAAGAAATTACACTAGGTGAGGAGTCCTCACAAAAAGTTTTATAAAATTTGGACCTAGTTAGCTCGGTACAAAAATTCGGTGAAACCCTGAGCCTTTAATTCGAAAATCCTGGTTTAAAACCCTCTCTCTCCTCTCGCTGGTAGGTGGGACCCATGCCAGGTTTCTTCTTCCACCTCGCCTATCTCCCTCGCCAGATCGCCAGCGAGCTCTCCACCCGTACACCCACGAATTTTGCCGTCCGTCCACTGTTTTGACCTCCAACCACTTCCATCACCTCTGCTAGGCTCTGCCTACCACATCCACCCCATTGATGGCCCCTTTGCTCGCCCAGATGAAGAGAAAACCACGAGAAACCAAGTTGGCCACATTTTTCTTGCCGTCCTTCTCATCATCATCTCGCTACTTGAAGCCTTCCCCTCTGTGTCAAAATAGTCCCTATCCATAGCCGTTTCCATTTCTCCCCACCACAGTAAGTTTCATCCATTCACTCGCCTAGAACACTTCATCGTCCCGAGCTCCGGTGCACGCGCTCCATCAAAGAAAAACCGTGTCCCGGTGCCCTGAACCCTCGACGTGCATGTCATCTTGTGCCATATTACTCACTCAATCATTCCCTCACTTCTCTGCCCTTCGATTGCAGTGGAGTGCTGCAATTGGACCTTCTTCTTCATCTCCGGCGCTGAGGCAGTCACAAGAGACCTCCAAGCTCGGTGAGTCCTGACTGACCTTGTGCCCGATTTAAGCTTCGCCTCAGCTCACTCATTTTAGTTATTGTCGCCCACATGGAGCTGTCACTGTCAAACTTGTCGCCGCCACCACTGATCACTGCCTTCAAGCCATCTCAGGCCTTCTCTGAGCTTGTTCTCGACTTCCTCGTGATCGTGGTGAGCTACTTGAGCATAAGCATCATCTAATTTGAGTAATGTAGAGTGTTTCTGCTGAAATCGTTGATGAGGCCTATGGCGCCGCCGTGGGAACACATCGCCGCCTCGAGTCAGGCGACCCTAGGGCCCAGAGCTGCACCCAAACCCTTTGCGATAGCACCCTAAGTTGATTTGAGCTCCAAAGCCACCTTGCATAAGCCCCTAGCACGAATGTCGTGTTCACTGTCGCGTCGCTGACTCTGTCCATCTCTCTGGCCACCTCTGCCTCCCCTAGCATAGCCTTGGTCTCTTCCACCCATTTCTGAACTTCCCCAAGCCTTTTTGTGCACTGCTCATCTCGCCCTCTCTCTCTCTCTCTGCTAGTGGGACCCACAATATTTAAACTCTCATTAGCACTAAATTACATTGTTTAAGAGTAACTAGACTATGACATGTGGGACCAAGCCGAAGCGATTAAAGAAAATCTAATTCTAACCGTTATTAACAGATAAGTCACTAACATGTAGACCCCACATGTAAGATTTATGAAAATCCAGAGAAAAAAAATGAGAAAGGCGCTTTAGTTGTGAGGAAATACGTTTTCTATATTGGAAAGCATAAACCTCAGTAAAGCTCAGAGGAGAATACATTTCCTATATTGGAAAGCGTAAACCTCAATAGAACGTAGAGAAGAGTATGCTTTCTCTGCTAGAAAGCGTAAACTTCGAAACTACGCTTTCGACGTCACTTTTCTATTTTCAGGATTTTTCAAAACGAACCAAATTGAAACCTTAATAACTTTTGCATACAAACTCCAAATGATATGATTCTTTTTTATAAATTCATATAAAATCATGATCTAGCTGAATATGCAAAAAATATTTGGATTTGGTTACTGTTGGAATTATTTTGCCTTATTTAATTTGTGTCCGATTCTTTTTGGAATAGATGTCGACTGCTTGAACGAATTTTTCAATGATCATTCGCTATCACTTTAGGAGAAACCAGAGCAAGGCAAGAAACCCCTTTGATCATGTTGATCCTACTATTTTAATTATGGTGCTTCTTTTGCAAAGTCTATTATGCATGCGTGTATGTTTTATATAAAATTTGCTATGTTTGGGATGTAGTTGTAATCCTATTCGATGCATGAACCTCTTTGGGATATTAATGTCCTTACTATTGTAACCATTAGGTTATGGTCTAGACAAAAAAATAATGTCAATTTGGGAATTTTGAGTGCAAGTATCACACAAATTGCTTAGTCAAGTGATAGTCTTTCATGGAAATCGTAAAAAGGCAACATGATAAAAATGAATTTGACGGTTTTGAAAAGAAAGTCTAGAGGGGTGTAGCTCTGTTATTTTGTAATAAAATAAAATGAAAAACCTAGTTTTCGACGCGGCCGAGTTATATTATATGATGAGAAATGTGAGAGAGGAGTCTCACAAGTAGATAGGGGAAGATTCTTACTCGGGTCAATTAAGGACTGAACGCCAACAAGCTCTATCTAAGCCTAAGCGTACAACCACATGTGCCGGTATGGGACAACATTAGTTAATTGAGTCATTGAAAACTTGCCTTGCACGTTGGTAGGCCGTAGTAGTGTAGACATGACCGGTGTATGCATGTCCGAATGCCTCACATGGCGGGGGTGCACCTAGGTGAAGTGAGGGTGTTCATTCACTGGGCTAGTGCAAGGGTAGGACTAGATGATGTAAAGGCTTAGACACGTGCTCTAGACTGCTTACTAAAGGTAGTGAGCGGTGTTATCGACAGATGCCAAATAAGCTAGAGAATTCGTATGTTTAGGGTAAAGTTGTACAACTCTGCAGATTGTAAATCTATTTTAATATCCGTGCTCACGGTCATGAGCGTGCTTAGTGAAAACTTAATGGGTATAGTCTTGATTTTCATAAAAAAACAGTTTTGTTGGAAAACATGGGAAATGTTGTGTTGGTTTATATTTGAATTGAGTACCATGTATATGGATGAAAATAAGATGTTGCTCGCAGCCGAGGAGGGCTACAAGTTGTTGTTAGTCATTCAATTACTTACTTGTCATCTTTTCCTATTTAACCGTTCTTTAGAATTTCCATTGCAAAGTACTACTTATTGATATTGCAAATAAAATTATCTGCTTAATGCAAAATAACTTGTAGTATAGAGCCTCATCTTTGATTAGCCTTGCATGTATATAAATTTTTTGCGATACTCTACAAGTCTTGCCAAGTACGCAATGTACTCAATCTTGCTTAATTTGTTTTTTAGAGTTTGAGGATGAGCCTGTTCCAGACGACAACGGGTCTTTCTAGGTTTTGTCTCTTGTCGGTTGCTTGAGGGTTTGGGATGGGCATACCGCTAGAAATTATCTTCTTTTATCTCTTCTACTTCCACTGCTACTTTTGTTACTCTGTTGATACTTTTATTTGGCTGGTCGACCTGTGATGTAATAACTTTTAACTGCTTAAGTTTTGTACATCATTTTGATTTATTTGGTATGTATGAATGTGAATATCAATGTTGTGATTGTGTGTAATAGCCACTGATCATGGGACTAGTATGGTACACACATGAGGACTTGGGGTATTCAAAGCCCGTGGTCCAACATCGTTTGGTATCAGAGCCATACTGACTGTAGGACAAACCCTAGATAGAATGGTCATTAGATTAGGACTTAGATTTCAAAATGCAACTTATTTTAGTTATGAAAATGGTTCTAAAAATTTAGAAGGTTTGCTAAATCTTACCTCTCTTAGCATTCCCCTCTTATCTAAGTCCTTCTTTTGGTCATCTCCTCTTATCTCATTCAAAATAGTAATAGTTTTGAGAGGTGCTATGCTATCTGAAAATAAAGGTTTTTAATCACTTTTAGGACATAAAAAAAATCCATAATGTTTTGAAGAAGTCCTTAAAATATCCTACATGAAGTTCTATTGGAAAGGCGACGTTACACTAATAAGGATGTCACTCTAAATGAGCTTTTTTCCCAAAATTTTAGAACCTAGTACTTGCTAAAAATGATGTGATGTACTATTCTTTAAACCCCTCCTACCTTCATTTGGTGTTAAATTAATTGATATTACGAAGGTCCAATTGTACATAAAGACCAAGGGGTGATATAACCTGAAATTGAGCTGTAGGCATTGGTTAAATAACATAGAGAAATAATAAGAAAATGTGCTATAATTCTTTTCTTGTCTAATACCATTTATTATCCATGTCTCTCAATATTTAACCACTAATTTCCTTGTTCTTCAAAATGTAGATGGCCATCTACTGGGAACCGCAATATGGCACGAGTGCCTTCGAGGAAGGTACGCTACAGCACACCTTATGAGTGATGTTGCAGCACGTGGAGTAGCCACATATGCCTCGGTACATGGTTTTCAGTGCACCCTCTAGTGCGGCGTCCACTGAGTACCTCACTCAAGTGCTCAACCAGGGACATCACTTCAGAGACCCTGCCTTCCGTTACTACGAGAGGGGCTCTACGATCCTGATGTCACTATACAATGCGGCCTACATCGCTATCGTGCGTCTGCGGCACGAGCTGCCAGAGTTGGAGGACCCTTTCTTCCACTTCACTACGCGAACAGTGGACAGGGAGGAGCACTCCTACTAGGTGGAGGGTAGACAGTTCCTTAGTTCCCACCTGCATCTCGCCGCCCTTGTGAGGTCTCTCAACAGATACCTCTGTCAAGTGACCCGTGAGCTGCTGGAGGCCTGCCAGAGGATCTCCACGCTCGAGGACAGCATCACGCCAATGGTGGCCCAGGGGCTCTTTTCATGAGAGCTACTGTATTGAGAGGATGTTGTACTAGCACTTGCCAAGGAGCTACCTGAGCCCATCATCCGCATCCAGTTCGGTGCCTGACATCCCTGCGTGTTGGCTATCGGTCACCGCCATCGGGTAATGGCCCTCTACACAGGGATAGAGGAGTCTTTGTGGATGGTGCAGTGACATCGTCTCCCCTGTGATGGGCCTGAGAAGGCCAAGCATTTTATCCTTTATCCACTGCTGCCCCGGAGTCCTTAGGAGCTACATGGTGCATCCATGGCGACTAGACGGAGGCAGATAGTCTAGAGCTCACTTATAGGACTTAGTGTGAGCACTTTTGGACATTTTGTAGGTTGAAATTATGTATAATATTGATGTAACTTGGTTGTAAGTTGCTACTTATGATGGTTTAATTGTCCTCTTTTGTAATGATAAGCAACAAGCATATGCGCCATGTAATATTTGACTACTATGTTAAAATTCATGTGTGGTGCCCTTATGGTTTAAAAACATGCATATTTCAGATTAGTCAAGTTAATTTTATCATGGGATGATGATACTTGCCGACCCACTTAACTTGTGCTTGTTCCCTCACACCTTGCACACGTATGTTAAGATTTTGTGATGTATGAACAGGATGCTAGTAACGTGCTTCATTCATCAGCTCATGGCAACGGGAGCTACCTACGGATCACAACAACTAGGGAGTGAGGTCCCTACACCTTCGCAACCCAGCCCACTACATCCTTCCACATCCTTGCCACAAGCTAGGCAACCTCAGCCTGCCGCCACCAAGGAAGAAGAAGTTCTGCCGCAACCACCCACCATGGCACAAGTATCAACCATGATTGAGCAAGGACGGTAGACAAATACCCTCCTGCTCCAACAGTTGGTGCTATTCACCACTGCCCTTGGCATCACCCCAGAGGAAATGGAGTGGCCGCAAACCAATCATAGTCCCGGCTGGGCGAGTTCATGCGAACTTGGCAGCCGACCTTCGCATTGGCAGTTGACCCTCTCAGCGCCGATAATTGGCTCCACATTGTCGAGAGAAAGTTGGTCATTGCCCAGTGGAATGACGAAGAGAAGATGCTATACGCATCTTACCAGCTGCAAGGCGCAGCAGTAGCTTGGTGGGAGAACTTTGTGGCCACCTTCCTGAAGGCTAGACCATCTCCTGGGCCACCTTTAAGGAAGCGTTCCATAATTCCCATGTCCCCTCGGGTCTTGTGGACATCAAGAAGCGGGAGTTCTATGAACTTCGGTATGGGAACTTGTCAATGATGGAGTTCCACTATCGCTTTAACTATCTCACTCGCTACACTGCATCCGAGATACCAGTCGAAGGAAGGAAGGTTGCTCTCTTCAGGGAGCACCTCAACGATGAGATGAAATGGTCACTCGCTACCCATGACATCCCCAACTTACAGACCTTGATCAAGAAAGCCATTCGAGTTAAAGTTAGCACCCGAGCAGTCGTAGATAGCCACAAACGCAAATGGCTTACGCAGAAATCAGCAAGCAGCAGCACGCCAAGACCGCGCGTTTGGCAACCATCAAACGCATGTCCTTTGGCACCACCACCTCCATGGTTCAACAATATAACCACTGAGGATAGCCATCCGGTATGCAAAACTGGGCAGTAGACGTCACCTGCTTTGGCTGCGGTGAGCGCGGACACTTTGCGAGTACATGCCAAAGAGAAAATTTCTAGCACCTCAACCTCAACCCCTAGGTGTCCAGTAGTGAACCTAGGGCTTCGCATGTGGTTAAGGAGGGTAGCAAGCCCCCAAACTGGTGCAAGGTTTTGGATGTGGTTGTCTGAACCATACAACCACCGAGGAGGCCAACGCGTAGCCTAATGTGGTGGCAGATATAATTCTCATTCACTCAGTACCTACATTGGCATTATTTGACTCTGGACCTTCTCATTCATTCATCTCTAAGAAGTTTGCCATGCAGTACCACAAAAAAACTACACCTCTCGAGAGCATCATGGTAGTCTACTCGCCCGGTTCTGTCATGATGGCAAAACTCAGTTGTTTAGATGTTCAAATTGAAATTAATGGGGTAGGATTTAAAGCCAACTTTATTATGATAGATACACCTAGGTTAGATGTAATTCTTGGAATGGATTGGCTAGCCAAACACAAAGGACTAATCGATTGTGTAGAACGAGTCATTTCTCTTGTCAACTCTGACGGAGAATGGATCTTTTTCCCCTCCACATATGCCGCTCCATCACAGCAGCCCATGCTCAACTCCATCTCAATCCCAGAGCTTAGTCAAGTGCCTCTGGTTTGTTAATATCCTAATGTGTTTCCAGATGAATTGCTGGGAATGTCACCAGACTGTGACATGGAATTCGCCATCGATTTAATACTCGAGACAACACCTATGTCCAAGCGACCCTATTGAATGGCATCCGATGAGTTGGTTGAACTGAAGAAATAGATGACAAACTCCATGTCACGGTCCAGCGGCATCCCCGGCAATTCATCTAGAAACACGTCGGGATATTCACATACCACGGGCACCTAACTAAGCTTTGGGATTGAGATGGAGCTGAGCATGGGCTGTTGCGATGGAGCGGCACATGAAGAGGGAAAATGATCCATTCTCTGTCAGGATTAATGCGAGAAATGACTCGTTTTGCACAATCGATTACTCCCTTGTGTTTGGCTAGCCATTCCATCTCAAGATATTTTGAAGGGTGAACCTTTTTACAAGTTGATTAGTGTGTACTTTTGTTGTCATGCAGCATGAAACATGTGATCTATCATGTTTGTTTTGTTCTTATGGAATTTTTACTTCACACTTTGTTGGGTACCTGCTTAGCTTCTCAGCGCGCATAGCAACGTGGGGGCTACAAACTACTCCTTACATTCTTTTTTTACTTGACTTTGTAGAATTCGTGTACTGTCAAACTTTCCACCAGTAGATTTAAAACTATCTAGATTGGCCATATAAAAATGATACAATTAGATTTGTCGTTCAAAATACTTTCATAATATTATAATTTTATTAGTCCATGTTAATGTAAAGTTATAAAAAAATAATAGTCAAAGCTGCATCTTGAAGGCCGAGAAAAGTAAAAAACGTCAAGTAAAAAAGATGGAGTAGTAATTATAGTTCCTACAGAGGTACGACCTTCCCCTCCAGCCCTTGCCATGTGATGAGTTGTATTGTTCCACCGTTTGTCTGTTTTGGCCGTGCCTTCCTCTCTACCAGTCCAAAAACCAGTCCAGTCAGTGCAGGTGGCACTGAGGTGGCACCATCAAATATATTTTTTGGAGTTAAACATTGAGCAAAGATTGTTTGATATATAATTCTATTTAGCTACTATAAAACTTGACAAGTTCGCATGAGTGGCTTAAGAGTTAAAATATGAGCAATTATATGTGCCTATAATGTTAAGTGGTTATCTACTATTGTAGTTTGCACTTTCTAAATGAATTCTTGTCCTCTTAGTTGTTAGTTCCTTAGTCGTAGTAAGTGATACTAATCTGTAAAAAATTTGAATGATGTAGTTTTTTTTATCTGATCACATGACTGCAAGTATTTTTCTAATTATGAGAAATCCAGTATGGGTTTGCAACCATCCATAGTTTTATTGATTTAAAATGTTTATTATTTTGCAGGGTTCTGTATATTTCTACCATTATGCCCTTTATTGAGATAGCATGCCAAGAGATGTAGTAGATATAACCAGATATGTAGTATATGAGGGAGCATTCAAGGGAAATTAAATGTTTGCTGATAAATGATGTACAAGTATACTTATGAACTCCAATTCTGTAAATTCTTGATGTATTCAGTACTTGATTTGAGCAACTTTAGTTCTTATGCGCAGATTTGCCAGGGCTGAGGCCATCCCGGTCCAAGAAGAAGGTGAGAGTTAGCACTGTGAGGGGCTAAGAAGTAGCAAGATGCCCCTAGTGTTGATGCGTGAATTCCAGATCCTAGATGGCTAAGGTCATCATCCTCTTTGTTGGTCGTCGTGAAAACTTTATAATGCGAGATGATAAAGCAAGCATGTGTGATTGTGCTTTGTGGTAAAAAATAAATTCAGCATCCTTTTCCTGGGTTAAAAAAAACTTAGCTATCGCTGTACCACATGTGCCACCTTACAATAAGTTGTGGATGATTCAATTGTTTACGTTAGCTCATAGCTGAAATTACTTGGCAATAGTAGGTGCTGAACTCTCCCAAATGTTTTGGAAATAATTTAGGATTTCTTATTTTTTTTCCTTCTCTGGACTTTGAAAAAATAACTAATATGAGCAAACTAGCCATGAAATTGAGCCGTTATATTTATGGATGGATTGATATATTGTCACTTAATGCTTCAAGTTTATTTCGCCTATTTCCATTTCAAATTTTTTTTTATGAATAAGTGATTTTCATGTCCAGATGTGGGCAATGTTCTTTCCAAATAATGGTAGTTTGTTTTCTCATTTTATTACTTTTTTTCTTGTTTTGAACAGAAGTTTGAGAGTTTTTTTTTTTTTTAAAAAAAGAGCCATGGAATGCAACACGTAGTTGTTTTGCATTCATGGCTATATTGAAAATTTCCATGGAGACCTCTAGACTTGCCCATTAAGAAAGCTTTAGCTTGGTACACTTCACACGATACAAAATTACTTGGTTTGAAATATGTGTTTCTGTTGCAACGCACGAGCACCTGACTAGTATGCAAAAATATTTGGGTTTTGTTACTGTTGAAATTATTTTTCCATTTTTAATTTGCTTCCGGCTCTCTATTAGACGTTGATTGTTCATGTGAATTTTACAACGATCCTCCATCCTCATATTCAGAGCAACCACAGAAGGCAAGCACCCCCTTTGACCATGTTGATCCTACTATTTTAATTAGTGTACTCATTTTTGCAAAATCTATTGTGCATGCGTGTATGTTTGCTTAAAATTTCTATATTCACGGATAAAGGTAGTTATAGCCCCATTCGATGCATGATCCTACTTGAAATCCTTATTGTTGTAGCCATTAGGCAATGGTTTAGACAATGAATGATGCCAAATTTGGTTTTCCAATGCAAATATCGCATAAATGCTTAGCCTCGCTTTAGTCTTTACTAAAATTAGAAAAATGGATGACATGTTAAATATGAGTTGGGAGATTTTGAAATGAAGGTCCAAAGGAGTTTACCTGTATTATTTTGTATAAAAATAAAAATGAAAAACTTAGTTTGTAATGCGGGCGAGATATTATATTCTGAGAAGTGTGAGAGGTGTATCTCAAAACTAGATAGGGGGAGATCGTAGCTCGGATCAATTAAGGACCTGTAATACCTCAAATTCCAATTAGAGAGAATATTATTCGGGAGAGGGAAATTTATTCAATATCGAATGCAACAAAGTTTAGAGATGGAAATAAGTTCAAAATTCAGATTTTTGAGAGAGTTTTGGGCCGCCAACCCACAGTCGCGGGGGAAAGAGCCGGCCTTAGAGGCCCATGGCCCATGGAAGGCTGGTAGCCCACTTGAAGGCAAGGAAGGGGGGATCAAGCCACAAACCCTAGTTGCTACAGTATTTTCATACTGCTACAGTGCACCGCCCTTGCTATAGTACCTGCGCCGCTACAGTGCCACGCCCTTGGCCGTCGCTGCTATCTCCTGTGTTTCCCCTGCAGATTGGCCGATCATAAGGAAGAGGAAGGAAGGGGGGAGAAGAGAGGAGAAGGGAGAGGAAGGAGAGCTGTTTCGTGAGTTTTTGTTTAGCGTCTTCCTGGGGTTCTACAAGGGAAAGGAGGGTTCGAGATTAGCGGCTTCGTCCTTGCCTCCTAATGCATCGCAGTTCGAAAGGTAAGTACAATTGATTCGTCTGGTTTGTTGTTTGTTCCACTTGATTGATGAATATGAAATGGGTAATTTCGGTATTCCTTGTTTCCCTTTATAGTTGATATACCATGATTCTTCAATAATAATATTACGTTCATTACATTCATTCGTTCCTTCGTTCCTATTCACCCACGGGAGTGGGAAGTGAAGTCCCATAATTCCAATATGGGCAAGTACCTTGTGATTCTTATTGTTGGTGAATGTTGAGTGCTTGTTGCTCATACTGTTATTTCTATGATCCATGAGTAGATTCAAAGCTTCATGTTCTTTTCACGTTCGTTAATCCATGTTTAATGAGATGATGTCTTTCATTATTCATAATTCATTCCATTCATTCATTGTTCATGTTTCGTCCACGGGAGTGGAATGTAAAAACCAATCAATTCCAGTATGGGCACGTAAGACCCACCATTCCAATGTGAGCAGATTTGGATCCCTGTATGAAACGTTCTTCATACGGGCCTTGGATCCTTGCATTTTGTTAAATGCGGGCCTAAGTGAACACTGACGGGTGTGTCACTAGCTATACCGATATAAGCAGAAGTGGAGTTCATGCATTTCATTCATTCATTTGATTTCTAATATTCTAAATTCATATTATAAAATGTGACTGCCATGTCCTTGTTCATTTCTTCTACATTCGAAATCTATTATGTGATGATATGTTCTTGTTCGTTCCTTCTACATTCGAAATCTATTATGTGATGATATGTTCTTGTTTGTTCCTTCTACATTCGAATTCTATTATGTGATGATATGTCCTTACTCGTTCATTCTAATATGTTCCTATTCTATATGGTTCATTTTGTGTTGTTGTACTTGCTGAGTCGTGGACTCATTCTTGCCATTTTTACTTGTTTTAGGTAAACATTGAAGATAACATGCTTGGAAGGGAATAGTCATGAATTATTCATTCACTTCACATTATCTACTTGTTAATTAGATGAACTTATTATTACCTATTCGATAATCTTTGGGTTGTAATAAATGGAGGTTGATGGTTAATGTTAACCTTCCTTAAGATATGATTAAATTAGTAACTGCCTATGATCTTCATATAATCTTTTGATTGTTTATCCTAATTGATTCAATATGATTGGATGATAGAGCTTGATATGTTGTTGAATTCTAATTCAATTCTTATATTCATTCTATTAGAGGTTGATCTTTTTATGTCATTAGTCGAAAGGTAGTTGAAATTATTCCGTGTTGTGTTGGATGTTAGTCTTTTAGGTAACATCTTGGCTTTCGAATAGCCAGGGTGTTACAGTTGGTATCAGAGCGGGCTTTAGGTCTGTGGTAATTGAATATTAAATTGAAACACTGTGCACAATAGGTGGGGTTGGGTAATCCATTGCATCCATATTTCTAGTAGTATGTTTCATATTGCTGTACAACATTATGTTGCTTCTGTACTATCGTTCTTGTTGTTAATATATGATATGTTATGATATTCTCTATCTACGAATTTATTCTATGATTGACATGGGATGATCCTGTATATTCATAATTGATTATGCGTGTTGATAACGGATGTTAAGAAGTTGAGGTCGTGGTTGTTGCTCTGGGATTCACTAGGTTACAACACCGTTCGTGGTATGTGGGTAGGGGAGTAGTTACCCCAAGTACCATAGTTCCAGGTGTGAAGTGCGAGTTGCTTTAGAAAGTTGTTCTCTTCCCTTATTTTGAATTTGGCAAATTCTTGTTCTGTGGTGGTTGATAACTTTCTCTTGGGTTTGTGGTTCATGGTAGTTGATGAGTTTCAATAGGTCTCTAAGGGTTCTCTGAAACAATTATTGTTTTTCGACTGTTGAGTTGCTTTTACTACTTGTGATCGTTGTTAATTGGCGAGATTGATATTTCCATGGTTGTTCCTTCTTTCTTATTGAAAAAGAATGACTCGTTTATTCGTTTGATATTTTGGGTAATGAGAGTTTTCTGTTGCAAGTTTGTTAACGTGAGAAAGCTTTGACTCCATGTATTTCTTTTAGATCATTTCGAGTATTGAAATTTAATGCATCTCTTTTCTGAAGAAAAGTGTTAAAATCCTTTTGTGATGCATTGTTGTGGTTAAGTTGGAGATTGTAATCAAACAAAATGGTTGGGTATGGGTTTCCGTTGGTCCCTATTTGTTTTTTAGAACAATTAATGTCTTCCCGACTGTTGAGCTCTGTTTGCTACATGTAAATGTTGTTATTTACAAGATTGTTCTCTTTCATGAGAATCCTATCCTTGTAGTTAAAGGTGACCTGGTTATCCGTTTGGTATTTTGGATAATGAGAACTATCTTTTACGAAGTTCATTAAAGAAAGTTTTGACTCTGCTTATTTCTTTTGGAGTAGTTGGAGTATTGGAGTTTAGAACCTTTTTCTTGGAAGAGGAAATGTCGAAACCCTTTTGCAAGGTTTTGTGGTGTTATGTGAGACTGAAGTTAATTCTCATAGTAATTTGATCACCGATGGTGATATGGCTTAATGAGAATATTTCAAGTTTTGCTTTCATAATCTTTTGGGATCTCCTAAATTGTGTGGTAGCTGAAATTATTTTAAATAAAATGATGTATTGGATTGTCCTATTGGTTCTTAAGAGATTCGTGTGATTTAATATTAAAGGCTTTTTGGTCTGAGTTGGAAACGTAAGGTTGCAATCAAAGAAAATTATGTTGATTCCTTTAAGAGGAGAATAATCTGCTTATCCTTCGTAAAATCCCGTAAATGAAAATGTTTCGAGTTTTGTGGCTGAGATCAGTTGGATCTCATGTTTCATGTGTAGTTAAACTGTTCTGAGCAAGTATGGCGTGTTGAAGAATTTTATTGGTTCTTAATTAGTTCTTGTGGTTATTTGAATCGTGCCTAAACTTTCTGCTTTTTCCGCACAAGAGTTGTCGAGTTTCAATTGCAATGTCATTTTCTTATTGGTTGTTATTTGCTATTTCCTTGTTGAGGGATGTGTGCCCTCAACTGTGAACTCAACTTTCGTTTTCCAAGATCATCATTATCAGAGTATTTCTTTTGGTTCCATGTTCGCTATGAGGAGCAACGTTTTCCTGTGTGATGAAACTTGTCCTTGTCCGTCTCTTTCTTTTGAGAACGGATCAACAGTTTTGTGTTGCAGAGTGTTACAAAGCGTAATCTGGCAACTGATTGGTGGTGGTTAAGTAATGGTAGTGGTGAGATTTTGCTACCAAGCTATTGGAGGAGGAGTAGAAGATGAAGTGGTTTTGACCTGTACTTCTTGGAGGAAATTTGATTCAAATGGAATGTATGGTTTCGAAGTAAAACTGAATAGTGTTACGACTAAGTAGAATTTATGGTATAGTGTAATTCTAGAACCTTAGTTCGTGTTGAAATGTTGGGGAATATCGAAGGTATGGAAACCTTGATCAATTTTTATAGAGTAACACAATTGGAAAGTATTGCGAGATTGTGTGGGTGATTTCCGATGATGTCAATAAGTGAATATGTTAGAATTGTGGGGATGTTAGAGATTTAATATGATGGTTTCTCTATCTGTCATAAGAGAAGTTCGTTGTAGAGGTCTTGGAGGTTAAATTTGGGCTTTGCCTTTTTATGCTAGACCTTTGGTCGCCCAATGATTGTGTGTAGAGAAAATAGGATGTGGCATTTACTGATAAGTGGAATGATCATTGATAGAACCTTTCTGATATAGTACATGAGCATGTGTACTGAGGACTCTGAGTTATTATTCTCACAAAGCACCACAAAAATGGGTCCCACGCAATCACATTACCTCCAATTTTCAAGAACAACAACTCAAAATCCTCAGTACAGACACTTATGTACCATATTAGAAGAGTTCTATCAATGATCATTCCACTGCTCAGGAAATACCATTATTCCACTTTCTCTACACACAATAATTGTGTGACCAAAGGTCTAGCATAAAAAAAATGCAAAGCCCAGATTTAACCTCCAAGACCTCTACAACAAATTTCTCTTATAACAGATAGTGAAATCATCGGATTAAATCTCTAACATTCCCACAATTCTAACATACTCACTCATTGACATCATCAGAAATCACCCACACAATCTCGCAATACTATCCAATTACGTTACTCTATAAAATTAATCAAGGTTTCCATACCTTCGAGAATCCCCAACCTTTCAACATGAACTGAAGTTCTGGAATTTCACTATACCATAGGTTCTACTCAGTCGTAACACTATTCAGATTTACTTCGAAGCCAAACATTCCATGTGAACCAAATTTTCTCCAAGAGGTACAGATCAAAACCCATTCATCTTCTACTACTCCTCTAATAGCTTGGTAGCAAAATCTCACCACTACAATTTCTTATCCACCACCAACAGTTGCCAAAATTATACTTTGTAAAACTTTGTAGCACAAAACTATTGATCCTTTCTCAAAAGAAAGAGGCGAACAAGGACAAGTTTCCTCACACAGGAAAATGTTGCTCCTCACAGTGAGCACAAAACCAAAAGAATTATTCTGAGAATGGTGATCTTGGAAAATGAAAGTTGAGTTCACAGTTGAGGGCACACATCCCTCAAAAGGGAATAGCAAATAACAGCCAATAAGAAAAAAACATTGCGATTGAAACTCAACATCTCTTGAGTGGAAAGAGCAGAAAGTTTAGGAACGATTCAAATAATCACAAGTTACAAAACTTGACTCAAATTCTCAAATACTCTTACTGCACTCTTTCCTTTAACACTGAAATTAATCCTTTGACTAGCAACACTTTGCCACAACAAACAAGATAAGGTCTTTAGTCCAAACCACAAGAACTAATTAAGAACCAAATACAATTCTTCAACACGTCATATTTGCTCAGAACAGTTCAACTACACAAGAAACATGAGATCCAAATGATCTCAGCCAACAAACTCGAAACATTTTCATTTACGGGATTTGACGAAAAGCAAGCAGATTATTCTCCTCTTAAAGGAACCAACATAATTTTCTTTGATTGCAACCTCACGTTGCCAACTCAGACCAAAGAGCCTTTAAGATTAAATCACACGAATCTCTTAAGAAGCAACAGGACAATCCAATACCTCAATTTATTTAAAATAATTTCAGCTACCAGATGATTCATGAGCTCCAAAATTTCACAAAAGCTAAACTTGAAATATTCTCATCTGAACGATATCACCAAAGGCGATCAAATTACTACAAGTATTAACACCAATTTCACAACAACAATTAGAAAACACTTCGAAAGACCCACGTGAAAAGAATGGGTTGATTCTTTCTCAAAAGAAGAGGCAAATGGAAACGATTTTCACCAACTAGAAAATCATTTACCACTCGTAATGAACACTGGACCAAGAGGAAAACCAATTAAGAAATGAACTCATAGAACATAAGTGGAGTCCACAGTTGAAAGCATAGGCCTCACAAGAAGAGAATATCGAACCTTAACAGATAAGAACAAACAAGCATTCAAGATCAAAGCACTTGCATCACTGAAGAACCATTATAACTTTGCAACATATCGCTTTACTCGACAAAATTCATTTACCATATAAAGCTTAAACCCCCAAAAGATCATGAACACAAAACTTGAAATTTGCTCATTTAAGAAATATCACGAAAGACGATCAAATTTCTTTCTCTATAACAGAATCAACATTACCCTCACATTACTGAACATTTTATTAAGATCAATAACATACATTCCTGGTAACAATCAATTTACCTTACTATCACATCAATAAACCTTCTAAAGGAAACATGACAAATCGTGTCATAGAAATCTCCAGCATCAAATGGGGTTGTAATAACAACTTATTCTAGAAAAGAAACCTAGTGCGAAAGCCGCAAAGCTGAAACAAACCTTTTTTTTTAACAAGCTCATTTACCCTTACTAATGCTCAACGTCAGTATAGCACACACTAATAGCACTCTAACCATTAATACTAACAACCAATGATTATCTAATCATGGAAGCATTTATTGTCCCACCTTTGTTCAGAAATTGGAATGAAATATCTTTAAACTTCAGCAATGGAATATTTATAAGACAAGGTTTTGGAAGTCAATACAACCACCCTCATCCATTACTTCATACATATAACAACAATTTAGCATGGAAAAATCAGGTGAATCTAGCATTTGTACAAATTCTTCAGGTATCCAAATGGAAGATATATTTAAGGTTAATATTTATCAAGGCAAAATTAACTTCACTTTTGAAGACATTAACTAAGAGTCATTGGTTTGCACCAAGATATTAACCCAACCTGATAACTCCTACCATAACAAGTAATTATTTTAATTAAAACCTCTTAGATAAATATGACAATACAACACTAAACGATTTTAACATACTCTTTCTCTTAAGAGAGGCATTAAACTTCAACTCTCAAATTAACCCAAAAGAAATATGCATGGTCAAAGCACCCACTTAATAATGAACTTGCAAAAGAAATCTTCCACTGCCAGAAATTCCAAGCGAACAAATGAGTTACATTTTCCAATAGGGGTAAAACTAAATTTTTGTGAAAAGATAAATCTTGCAATTTCACTGTAATACTCCAAATTTAATTAAATGAGAATAAATAAATTATAGAGAAGGACCAATTAGCAAAGCAATTTAACAGAGGATTAGAGGGAGATTACTGTAAAAGGTAGACAACCTGGGTCGAGGCTTTTGGCCCACTTGATTTTGGCCCAAAGGTGGAAAGGGGGGCAGCCAGCCACAAACAAAAGGAGGAGGGGGAAACCCTAGTTTGCTACAGTCCCACCGTGCTACAGTAACACCGCCGTTACTGTAGCATGCCCTCCCCCCTGCTGCCGCCCCCTCCATGCTGCCCTTCCCTGGCCAAGCTCCTTCCCCCCTGCTGCCAAGGGATCAAGAGGAAGGTGAAGAAGAGAAAAAAAGGAGGAAAGGGAGAAGGGAGAAGAGAAGAGAGGGGGAATCGCATGATGATCATAGTGTTCTTCAGCGGTTCTACAAGGGTAAACCCCTGCTTTCCCCCGATTAGATACGTGTTTAGTTATTTTAGCAATATCGGTATTTAGGGCTGCTCAGGACAGATTAGAGTAGATCGCTGTTTTGATATGCTTAAATGCGGAATTAGTTCTGGACATCTCCTAGATTAATGTAGAGGACGTCGCCAGCTTTCCGTGAAGTGTTAGAATGCATTATTTGGACTTCGGTAGCAGAAGTTATGATTTTAATAGTGGGACTGTTCTGTAGATTTGTCGGTTTTCGGACAGGTTTTAGTAATCTGAGTTAATCGATTAGTTAAAGGGAGAATTAGAGAAGCTTAGTATAATGAAAGTTGTAGGTTATTGCCCCAGATTTTCAGAAAGCTCAAGAATGCGAGATTTGGACACATGTAGTAAAAGTTATGGTATTTTTAGTGTACTATCTAGAGACCCTGATGTGAAATTGATGTCTTTTAAATTGGCTTGGTAGGGGTATTAATGACTGATTCAGAAGTGTTCATCAACTAGGTTTAGTTGGAGAATTTAATTACCTTTCCAGAAAGTCCAAGAACACCTTATTTGGAGCCCTGTAGTGAAAGTTATGGATTTTATAAGTTGACTATCCACCGAGGGGACAGATCGACGTTTAGGAATTGGGGTTGGGATTGTGTTAGACGCTTTTGCGGGTTCGTGATTGTTGTTATATAGTTTGTTTTGGTCCACTACTGTTGTTTTAGCGTGCGTTATAATTATTATTCAGGTGGTGGACTGGTCCCAGGGGCAGCACCTTCTGCACGTCCCTCGTTCTCTCGCGGTTAAGGCAAGTATAATGATGGATATAATAGATATTATTGAATGGCATTGTTTGATAAATACTATGAGTATTTGTGTTGTTCATGATTGTTATGGTGGTATGATTGGTAATGTTCATGGTTTCTAGTGTTATGAGTTACATGTTATTCTCGGATGTTTGAAAGTTATGAAGTCTATGCTTATGAACATTTGTAGTATGAATGGGTTATTCATATGCAATGTCGTTGCGGATGCATGTTTGTATTAATTTGAGATTTCGTACATATGCATCATGATGGCTTATTGAAGTCTTGGTCATGTGATGACCAAGCAATTTTGAGGTCCCCGTCATGTTAATGGCGCGCTAAAGGTCCCCATGTTTGTAGAGTATGTGCTTTGGTCCCCATACTCGCGGAGTATGGACAATGGTCCCTGTGCCTGATGGCATAGGCATGGGTGTGCATCGACGGATGCGCACTTTGCATTACTGGTAAAATGCAAAAGAGAAAGAGAAGGATAGATATCATGTTGAGCATATTGCATAGCATGTGTATGTAAACTAACTGGTATATGGTTTTGTGGAATACAGTTGATGAGTTACATGTATGAATGCTGTTGATGCCATTTATTATATTTGCTGAGTCTTTGGACTCACCTCTTGTTGTTCGCTGTGTTTTAGGTACCTTTACGAGATCGGCATGCATGGGGGAAAAGAAGGATTAGTCTTGTTGCACTCACGCACGATCTACCCACAATGGAATGAAAAGAAAATTAATTAGTAGTTGAATGAACTACTTAGAGTACTCTTTATGATTATTGTTTACTTGGAGTAAACTGTAATAAATGGATAGATGTTTTTGGATGCTCATGATCTATATCTTAGTTGTTTAGTTGCTATGGATGTTATAGTAACGAATAGCCAGTTTTGAATAGGTTTTGATCATATTGCAAGTTGGATTACCTATATATGTTATATCTGTTTGTTGGAACCTCCGGTATAGATAACTATACAAAAAAGTTTCTGCCGAAATTTTGTAAGGTGTTTTAGTTTAGTTTTGTTTAATTTATTTAATTTAGTAGCATTCCAAGCCTTTGTTTGGCTAGGGTGTTACATTCACTACGCTCACATGGAGTAGAAATATCACAATAGTTGGAAGAACAATATTTGTTTCAAAGAACGATTAGAGACCTATTGGAGCTTGCCCACTTCATTATAACCCCCATTCAAAAGAAATTCATCAACCGCAAGAAGATACCACCAGGAAACCAGATACAAGCTCGAGAAAGACAACAAATTCATCAAAGAACTCATGCTCAACACATAACTATGGAACGGGGGTAAGTATTTCTCTATTTTCATACCACGAACAGTGGTGTAGCTTGGCAAAACCCAGGACAACAACCACGATCTCAACTTCTCAACGTTCGTTACCAATACCCATAACCAATATAATCAATTATGAATATAAGGTCATCTCGTAGTAATTATAGAATAAATTCATAGATATAGAAGATTATAGCATATCATAGATTAACAACAAGAATGATAGTACAGAAGCAATTCAAGAACAGTTCAACATGATGAAACATACCACTAGAAATGCGGATACAATGGATTACCCAAACCCCACCTACTGTGCACAATGTGTAATTTTAATAACTTAATTACCACGGACCTAAAGCCCACTCTGATACCAACTGTAACACCCAGGCTATTCGGAAGCCAAAATGTTACCTAAAGAATCTAACATACAACCATATTGCGGAAGAATTTGTGAGGACCCCCGGGTTATCTCCGTAAGACCGAGACTAAGCATGGTCTTAAGGACATAACTCTAGGGCCTCAAGTAAATGGATTCCAACTTAACTCAATCTCAGTGAAAGGCTTAACTACAAACTAGAGCCCTAACGATCATGTGCGCTGCTCCTCTGTGAGCACTACATGATTGTCGGTTCTCCAACAAGTCAAACACTACACTTAGTGAGTTAAATAGGAAGCCATGAACAGCGAGTATGCAATCATATTGGCTCCCAAGATCAGCGACCAATATGCTCATACTCTCATACAATGTTGATCACATCCATACAATAACATACATAGATAGTTCAAAAGACATACAACATAATAGTTAAAGTTTACATCTATTACAATCGGCCGACCGGCCAAATTCAAATAAGAGTATTAAGTAGCAGCGGAAGCAGGTAAATAAACCAAAATATCTAGCATGGTATGCCCCATAACCCATCGGCAACCGACTGGGAGTTAAATGATAGCATTACTCATTAGCGTTGCCAAAATCGGCGCTAATAAGCTTAATGGGCTCATACACTTCCTCACCTCAAATTGTAGCAACCGGGTTGAGTACAAAGGTACTCGCAAGTCTTACACAAATAAAAATAAGTTATGCTAGAGGTTGTTCTAAAGGATGGCTCATATTGGCTTAGTTTTGCAAAAGCGACGCAACAATTTACAACCTACACATACTAGTTTTTCAAGTGCCATTTTAAAATCAGATTTGAAGTAGAAGTAAAGCATGTGAATAAGTAGTAAATTGAATAACAAATGAACCATACAAATGACAAAGTGGCTGTCTACTTCGATACAACAACAAACATGAACATCCCATTCATGACAATACCAAGTTATAACCACAATTTTAATTCCAAGTCTAACAATAAGCAGCCACAAACTCAAGCGGTCGTCCATAACTGCAGACACGGCTATTCGAGTAGATTCATAACCTGCAGGGGTGTACCACTTTACCCACATGACTTGATTAGCCCGTAAGCCTCCAGATGCCTCCGAATATAGCATACTTCCTATGGTATGCCGGTCGGGTAAACCAAGACTTAGTATTTTTCAGCAAGTTGACATTATTGAGTTGAATCACCCATGCGTGACGCAATCCCACTTAGGATAGGCTATATCACCTACCAACCAAATGGACACGCAAGTTGTGCCAGGAACACTGACCCAATGAATAAAGTTTAAATAGTGCTCACCCGCACATTATAGAATTGCAATCGGCACCCTACGAAGCATATATGCGATGGAACACATATACGTCCTCACACCACCAGTCATCAACTCAACAACACCAACCCCTTACTTAACCAAGCAGTGCCCATACACCGCGTGTGGAAGCACGAGTTTTGCTTGAACCGTAGGTATCCAAAGTTCGGTCCTTAATTGTCCAGACAAGTCAACCACTTACACAAATCTCGTGCACAAAGGCACCATCACTAACCATCACTTGTCCAGACCAAAAGCTCATTTAAAAAGATAAAATTTGACTCATAAAACAGATACGAAGATCTGAAACAAAAGTATATAATGATAGTTGTGTTTATCCCATAATTGTCGGGTTATTCCTGACAATCAACTACCGGTTCTAGACTTGCATGGCTAAGCAAACCCGAACAATATATTTCGACCATTCTAACTTAAGCATGTGGTACTGGAATAATTCAAGTATAACCTCAATGAATTAGGAGATAACTAAACTGCACATCACAAAAATAGCGACATTATCAAAAATAGCCTGCAAGCAATTATCATTGCACTAACTTAACAAAACTGGGATCAAATATGATGCAAAAGAAAGTTCAAATGATACTTGCCTTGCTGGAAGCTTAGCTGCTCTCCCTCAGTAGGGTATAGATCAATATCAATAGGCTCGGGATCTATATAAATACAATACCGAATAAACATCGAGAAATACCCAAAAATTCAAATTGCTCATAAATGCATGATTTTTCTACAGTAGGTAAATAATGATTTTAGATGAATTTAGGTGAAAGAATTACTCCATTTGGATTTAGTATGTGAGAGTTATTATGGTTTGAATTTCAATTTGCTGGAAAATACAATTTAATTACCACCGGTTACTGTTCATTGAAATTAATTATTTGAGCAAAATTTTTGGAATAGTAGTGGGACAAAGGATTATATGGATAAATAGATAATATTAATACAAGACTAAAACAGTTGAGTTTGCCTCATTTGGAATTTTCATGATTTAGTTATGAATTTCTAAAGTTATCAGCATTTCCTTTTGTAAAAATAATAGTATTAATGGTTCATTCTCCAAAATAATACTCTCAGCTATAGAGACATGTTTGAAACCAATTTTAATATAGAGTTCATTAAAAATGAAAATTACCAGAAGTGGTTTCATCCATTTTGGAGTTAAGATGAATTAGTTATGTATTTTTGAAGTTATACATATTTTACAGTGTGCAAATAATTCATTTTCAGATTTTCTAATTCAGTTATTACATTTCTCACTGAGCGCGGCGCTAGCCACCGACGTTGACTGGCGGGCCCGGTGAACAGTGAGCTTTCCAAAAATAACTTCAGATTTTAAATAACGCTCTGACATGTGGGTCCCGCCGTCAGTGACACGGTGCAATGAACTAGGTCCACCAACACACGCGCACGGTGCATGGTCTTAAGGCCTTGGGCCCACTGGTCAGTCTCTCCATTCCCTTCACTTAATGCTTCGGTGTTCTGTGCGCAGCCCCACACGGCAGTGACACATTACGACGGCTAAGACAGCGTTTAATAACTAAATTCAATCATTAGCATTAATGACTGAATCTTTCTCCTAATGACTTTGCTACAGTTGCCGGACGACCCGACAACGCGAGTGCTGGCTTGCCCGGCGGCTCATCGGCGCTACGCGCCATGGTGGAGCCGACCAAGGCACGCGTTTGCTTCGCAATAGTGCTGTGCACCTCTGAGTGGTGGTGGCGACACCAATGGTGGCCCGTACCGGCGGCTAGCTGGAGCTAAGCAGCGACGACCAATACGGCAAGCGAGCATGCGATAAGTAAACCTCCGCAGCGGTCATTCAGTGAGTGCCAAGGCATCTAGGGGCTAAATGGGAGCTACTGAGCAGAGGAGGGTGCTCGGGGGAAGGGTAGAGTGGCTGGAGCTGCATCGGCACCGAAGAAGAAGATAACCGCGACGAGCTCCAACGAGGAGAGGAGTCTCTGAGCAAAATAACAGAGAGTGAGTGATTGGAAAGGATTAACAACCCTATGAGGACGCTAAGGGACCAAGGAATTGAACTACGGCTTACCGGAACCAAGTGGGAGTCGAAGGGTTGGTCGTAGGGCCGAAAGCGCGATTTCTTCAATTCAACGAAAACATGCCGTGCATTAGACAAATTAGTTGAGGGGAAAGCTCAAGGATGACCTAAGGCGCAAAGTGACGCGCTCAGTTGAGGATAATACCTCTTGGAGACAATGGTTGACACGGGGAGGTCTTCGGGTGCGCGCTCTAGAGCCTTCAATGGCACCTCTATGGTCCAAGAGCTACAACTAACCGAAGGAGCTGAGGTTAGGCAAAATGGAGAAGGTATTGAGCAAGGAGTCGAAGGCAACCATGCGGAGGAAGCTTACCCGAGAGACACGCACGGGAGAGCTTCCTCCTCCTCAGCCGAAAAGAGGAGAAGTGAGGGGAAACTAGGGCTAGGAGAGGTATTATGCTCGGGAGATGACGGCAATGAAGGCGGTGTCAAGTGAGCGAGATCCAGGATAGGTCAACGGTAGCAGTGGATTGACGGCGTCGCCGTTGCCGTTCTGTGCGCGTCGGAGTCGCTCGGCCGCGTGGCATTCGGTGTCTGTGCGTGTGCCAGCGAGAGGAAGGAGATGCATCCGACAGGTGGGACCGGTGTGGCAGCGATTCAGCACGCGCGCGGACGGGGTTAAGTGACTCAGCGTGGACCATTGGATCTCAGAAGGACGGCTCGGATTAAGAAGAGGGGCGCTCAGATCGTCCTGAAGAGGTACGCGATTTGGGCCGTGGATTTCCCATCGGACGGCTCTCACGTGTTGCACTTAGGTGGTTGGGCTGAGCCGTTTCACCGAGTCGGACTCGGACCCGAGAAACAGTAGCAGCCGGTTGGGTTTAGGGTTTGAATGAGATTTAAATTGTTTTAACCACTTTGACCAAGGTGTTAAAAATAGGAATAAATTTCCTAAAATCATGAAATAAATCATGGGGGTTCCTGGGAAGGTCCAGTGTCCATAAAAATTATTGAACACTACTGTTCATGATATAATATGTATAATTTAAATTCAAACTTATTGTAGGTTGTTAACTTGTGTTTGAATTTTCTTAGTGTTTAAACCAGTCCCAAAAATTTGGGAAAAATTATATCAATTCATTATAATTACTATAGTATTTGAATAAATTATTTCCAGAAGATGTTCATAAGGTTTTATTCCTGTTTTCTTTTGGAGTTGTATTACAAAGTGTAGGTTTAACACTTGTTTAAGATTTTTCAAGTGCAATAAATTGTGCAAAAGTTTGAAAACAATGATACATGCTCATGAGATGCATAATAATTCTCTTTATTAATTTGAGGATGTGACAAACTTAAAACAATATCTCATCTAGTGGTATAAAGAGGTCAACAAATAACAGAACAAATGCAGGAATATAATCTGACTCCAACAATAGTTCACAAACTTCAATTATTCAAGTCTACTGAATCGACTAGGATAATTATATCAAAGGAGTAATCAAGGATCACAAGCAGTTATTTAATCAACCATAACATAGAGAAAGATATCATCTCTCATCAACCTCTATTTATAGCAATTCATCACTTAACGAATGATAGACAGGAACGAAATCATATTATTGAAACTTGAATATTGTTGTTCTTGATTCGAAGGCACTTCACGAAAAAGGTCTGGATAATCTTGTCGGAATTGATCCTCACGTTCCCATGTAGCTTCATCTTCAGTATGATTACTCCACTGGACTTTGATGAACTTGATATTGCGATTCCTCGTCTTGCGTTCTGTTTCTTCAAGAATGCGAATTGGGCGCTCCTGATAAGAAAGATCGGGTTGCAAGTCAAGTTCTTCCAACTCAGTGGCTTCGGTTGGGACACGAAGAAACTTCTTCAATTGTGAAACATGGAACACATCATGCACATCAGAAAGTGATGGCGGCAATTCCAATCGATAGGCCATGGATCCCAATTTTGCTAGAATTCGGAATGGTCCGATGTAGCGAGGTGCCAATTTGCCTTTGACTTGGAAACGATGCATTCCTTTCATCGGAGAGACCTTAAGATAGACATGATCATCCACCTTAAAACTTAATTCACGACGATGACGGTCGGCATAGGACTTCTGACGAGATTGAGCCGTCTGAAGTCGCTCATGGATGACACGAACTTGTTCTTCCGCATCCTCCACCAAGGTTGGACCATAAAATGGTCTCTCCCCGGCTTCGGACTAGTTTAAGGGTGTCCTACAAGCTCTCCCATATAATGCCTCGAAGGGTGATATTTGTATGCTTGATTGGAAGCTATTGTCGTAGGAGAACTCTGCAAAAGGTAAGCATTTCTCCCAATTCTTGCTATAGGACAGCACACATGCTCGGAGAAGGTCTTCTAAAATTTGGTTCACTCTTTCAGTTTGTCCATCTGTTTGCGGGTGGTAAGCGGAGCTGAAAGATAGATTGGTCCCCATGGCCTTATGCAGGCATCCCCAAAAATAGGATGTGAATTGAGGGACTCTATCAAACACGATCACTTTCGGGACACCATGGAAACAAACAATTCTTGAAATATAACGCTCTACTAACTTGTCTCCGTGGTAAGTGGTCTTGACAGGAATCAAGTGAGCAACTTTTGTCAGACGATCGACAATCACCCATATGGAATCGGACCCAGCTTGAGTCCTTGGAAGGCCGGTGATAAAATCCATGCCAACTTCTTCCCATTTCCACATGGGAATGGGTAGGGGTTGTAGAGTACCTACTGGCTTCAAATGCTCAGCCTTGACTCTTTGGCATACATCACACCTGACAACATATTGAGCGATTTGTCGTTTCATTTGGCTCCACCAAAGCCGTTTCTTCAAATCTTGGTACATCTTGGTACTACCTGGGTGAATAGAGAACTTGGAGTCGTGAGCCTCTTTGAGAATTAGTTCTCTCAAGGGGCGATCAAAGGGTACTACCAACCGGTTTCCGAAACAAAGGGCACCATGTGCATCTTCTTTGAAGCATTTGGCCTTGCCTTTCTTCATTTCTTCCTAGATTTGAGCTACTTCCATGTCAGTCTTTTGGGCTTCTCTAATCTGGTCCTCAAGTGTAAAATTCACACTTAGGGCAGCAAAAGAACCTTCTTCAATTATCTCAAGGTGCAGTCGTTGCATTGCAGGACACAATCCTGCCGAAAATGGAGTTACCGACAAACAGTTGCATTGAGATTTTCTGCTCAATGCATCGGCCACCACATTAGCTTTCCCGGGATGATAATGAAGCCCCATATCATAGTACTTAATCAACTCAAGCCTCCTTCTTTGCCTCAAGTTCAGATCGGCTTGGGTGAAAATATATTTGAGACTTTTGTGGTCGGTGTAGATCTTGCAACGATTACTAATGAGGTAATGCCGTCAAATCTTCAAAGCATGGACTACAGCTGCAAGCTCCAAGTCATGTGTGGGGTAATTAGCTTCATGAGGCCTCAATTTCCTCGACGCATACGCCACCACTCGGCTCTCTTGCATAAGCACACACCCGAGCCCGTGGCGAGATGCATCACCATAAATATCGAAGCTCTTATGAATATCTGGCAGGATGAGCACCAGAGCTTTGGTCAGGAGATCTCTCAAGGTGTGAAAACTTTCCTCACATTCCGCTGACCATTCAAACTTCTTTTCCTTCTTCAATAATTGGGTCATTGGTCTCGCAATTTTGGAGAAGTCCTTGATGAATCTGCGGTAGTATCCCGCAAGTCCAAGAAAACTGCGAATGTCGGTGACGCTCTTGGGTTGTTTCCAGTCAAGCACATCTTGCACTTTGCTTGGATCAACAGCGACACCACCCTTGGATAGGATATGACCCAGGAAACTAACTTCCCGAAGTCAGAACTCACATTTGCTGAACTTTGCATAAAGTTGATGTTGCCGAAGCTTCTCTCCAACACAAGCCGCAGGTGCTGCTCGTGTTCTTCATCAGTCTTTGAGTAGATGAGGATATCATCGATGAATACAACGACAAACTTATCTAAGTACTCCATGAAAACCGAATTCATGAGGTTCATGAAGTATGCTGGAGCATTCGTCAATCTGAAAGACATGACAGTGTACTCGTACAAACTATAGCGAGTGGATAATGCTGTCTTCGATATGTCTTCAGCTCTGACCTTGATTTGATGGTAGCCCAATCTCAAATCAATCTTGGAGAAAACCTGGGCTCCATTCAATTGATCGAACAAATCATCTATCCTTGGAAGCGGATATTTGTTCTTGACAGTAACTTCGTTTAACGGACGGTAGTCGACACACATCCGCAAACTCTTATCCTTCTTCTTGACAAAGATAGCCAGACATCCCCAAGGCGAGGAGCTCGGCCTAATGAATCCCTTATCTTGAAGTTCCTTGAGTTGTGCTTTCAATTCAACCAACTTATTAGGAGGCATCTGATACGGCCGTTTAGAAATTGTCGTGGTACCGGGCGCAAGCTCAATGACGAATTCAACTTCGCGATCAGGGGGCATGCCTGGGAGCTCTTCAGGAAATACATCGGGATAATCACATACCATTGGTACTTTATCCAATTCGAGTGAAGTACTCGCTTCCAGGGCATAAAGATGGGAATCGCCCACAAAAGGGGTAAAAACCACTAGACTGCCGTCAACACTTGTGACTGAAATAGACCGTTGAGCACAATCGATTTTTCCCTGATTTTTGGATAGCCAATCCATCCCTAAGATCACATCAATACCCACTAAATTTATCACAATTAAATTTGCCAAGAAGTTAGTCTTTTGAATTTCCACCTTCACGTCCCGACAGACTTGATCGGTTTGGAAAACCGATCCCGGTGACTTAATTTGATAAGGTGGCTGAAGTTTAACTATCTCAAATCGATTAAGTGCAGCATATTCCTTTTTAATGAATGAATGAGATGCTCCTGAATCAAATAAAACTGATGCTAGACAAGAATTAACAAGAAGTGTACCCAAAACGACGTCCGGAGTGCCGCTTGCCTCCTCGGCTATGACGTGGTTGACTCGACCACGTACAGGGACCTGAGGAGGGGTAGATGCTGCCCTCGGAGGTGGTGAAGGTCTTGCCATAGCTGAAGGTGTAGGAGCTCTGTAGGTCTGGGGTATCCCTCGCTGCTTGGCGAGGCACTTATCCGCATAGTGGCCCTGGCGACCACAATGATAGCAAGTGACATTAGGCCTGTATGGGCTGCTGTTTTGGGAGTTCTTACCCCCCCATTGAACCGCTGTCCCGCTGGAAAAGAAGCCTGTGGAGATGCCGCGGGAGGTCTCGGTGGCACTGGAGCTTGATAACGAGATGCCTGGGGCGGTCCCGTGTGCTGCCGGGGAAAACTACCGCTAGCTGCACTCTGAGCTGCCTTCTTCCTCTTCTTGGACTCCTATACGGCCGCACTCTTGTGTTCCACCACTATGGCCTTGTTCACCATGTGCTAGAAGTTGCGGAAGTCATGTACAGCTAGAGCCAACTGCATCTCCTCAGTCAAGCTGTTCATGAAACGGCTCTGGCGGCGGGCGTCAGTGGAGACGTCATCAGGGGCATAACGAGCCAATGAGTTGAACTCGTGAAGGTACTCGGTGACAGTCTTCTTTCCTTGCTTCAAAGCAAGAAACTGCTGCTGCTTGATGGACATGACCCCATCAGGAATATGGGCCTCCCTGAAAGCTGTGCGAAATTCGTTCCACGAAGGAACGTCTCTGTCGAGTTGCATGGCGGAGAAGTTGTCTCACCATGCGCTAGCAGCGCCCTCCAGCTGATAGCTGGCGAAGAGTACCTTCTCATTGCCCATGCACTGAGCAATAGCTAGCTTCTTCTCAATGTCCCGCAGCCAATCTTCTACCTCCATTGGGTCCTCAGTGCCCGCAAAGGTTGGAGGGTTAGTCCGCTGAAAGTCAGCAAAACCTCCATAAGCCCTATGATTTCCACCTCCCCCTGCTGCTGCGGGAGCAGGAGAGGTGTTGCGAGCGATAGCCTCAAGAATCCTGGTCTGGTCCATAATGTTCCTCTCTATTTGAGCCAACACCTCTGCCATGGTGGGAGGTGGTGGAAGTGCTTCCTCAGGTGTGCAACCCGCTAATGATGCTGGTGAGAAGATTCACCCAAAGCAGTTGAACGCGGTTCTAGGGGTGGAGACCCCTCATCACACTGCGCTCTCGAGCGAGTGTTGGGACCTGTCATCCTGTAGTGACATGGATGGTTAGAAAATTTAATAAGTTATACATAAGCATGCATAATGATAAGTATACAAAAATACGCAAGAACATAACACCAAATGGGGGTACCAAGGCACTAAGGCTAGTACAAGATCCAATAAAACAATTCATAGTGTTTCGGTACAATTACATTGATATTAGCCCAAAGGCGAATGGTAATTGCCCGGAATAAAAGTTCTTGCAAATAACACGAAGGTTCCAACAATTACTAGGCTATTACAAGAATTTTAAAGATACATGCATCGCTGAACACATGACAGGACAGCGAGCTTACTACCCTAACATCCTAGATATTGTTCCGGTCAAAGTTCACCGGAAACTCATCAAGTAGATGACATCCAGGGGATCCTGTATCGTCGGGGTCCCCTAGGTTAGGGAGGCGCAAAGGTGATCCTATGCCATTAATATGGCCTTCTACTACGGGAAGGCGATACTCTGGCGGCGCAGAAAGATAGGGGGAGATCACATTAGCGCCATACAACACATTAGTATGAATAAGCCTCACGTCATGCATGAGTCGCAGGTGCTCCTGAGCTATGATGAGACGGCGCCGCGTCTCCCACAACTCATGCACGGTGCAACGATGCATCAAGTCCATAGTGTGCACCAGCCTCGCCAATTGTCGAACTTGGGGATCCTCCCCGAACTGAATCCTAGCGAACCTGCTCACTTTCCCGACATGTGCTTGCTTGGGGAAATGGTCATAGGGTGGCTGAGACAGCTCGGTCAAATCATAGCAAAGACGACTCATGGCCACTCGAGCCACTTCCTGAAGCGCCATGGCCTCAGAAGTGCCACGTGCCTGAAATCGATATGGGATGCTTCCTGTAACACGCCTAGCAATGATGTCTGCTACGGCCAGGTACTCCATTCCTGGCCCTCAGTCTCGTCGATAGATGGAGTACGTCGGCTGGTAGGTGTAATTGGCCCTCCACATCATGTCTCTTAGTAACTCCGGGTATCCTCCCACATTCTCAGCTTGAGTCTCCCAAACAAGGTATTGAGGATTCATCTAAAGGACAAGAAGGGCAAGGTAAGTTAGTTTTGCAAATCAAAACCAGAATAAGGTAAGAAATGATACTAAGATGGATGAGGAATAAAAGATATCCCTAACTTAAACTTTCCAAAGTAATTTTGATAACTTGAAAATATTTTGACCAAGAGACTTGCTAAACTTAACGCTCATGCTATCTCTAACCTATAGTCAGTATGGCTTTGATACCAACGTTGTGAGGACCCCCGGGTTATCTCCGTAAGACCGAGACTAAGCATGGTCTTAAGGGCATAACTCTAGGGCCTCAAGTAAATGAATTCCAACTTAACTCAATCTCAGTGAAAGGCTCAACTACAAACTAGAGCCCCGACGATCATGATTGTCGGTTCTCCAACAAGTCAAGCACTACACTTAGTGAGTTAAATAGGAAGCCACGAACAGCGAGTATGCAATCATATTGGCTCCCAAGATCAGTGACCACTATGCTCATACTCTCATACAATGTTGATCACATCCATACAACAACATACATAGATAGTTCAAAAGACATACAACATAATAGTTAAAATTTACATCTATTACAAACGGCCGACCGGCCAAATTCAAATAAGAGTATTAAGTAGCAGCGGAAGCAGGTAAATAAACCAAAATATCCAGCATGGTATGCCCCATAACCCATCGGCAACCGACTGGGAGTTAAATGATAGCATTACTCATTAGCGTCGCCAAAATCAGTGCTAACAAGCTCAACGGGCTCATACACTTCCTCACCTGAAATTGTAGCAACCGGGTTGAGTACAAAGGTACTCGCAAGTCTTACACAAATAAAAATTAGTTATGCTAGAGGTTGTTCCAAAGGATGGCTCATATTGGCTTAGTTTTGCAAAAGCGACGCAACAATTTACAACCTACACATACTAGTTTTTCAAGTGCCATTTTAAAATCAGATTTGAAGTAGAAGTAAAGCATGTGAAGAAGTATTAAATTGAATAACAAATGAACCATACAAATGGCAAAGTGGCTGTCCACTTTGATACAACAACAAACATGAACATCCCATTCATGACGATACCAAGTTATAACCACAATTTTAATTCCAAATCTAACAATAAGCAGCCACAAACTCAAGCGGTCGTCCATAACTGCGGACACGGCTATTTGAATAGATTCATACCCTGCAGGGGTGTACTACTTTACTCACACGACTTGATTAGCCCGTAAGCCTCCAGATGCCTCCGAATATAGCATACTTTCTACGGTATGTCGGCCGGGTAAACCACGACTTAGTATTTTTCAGCAAGTTGACATTATTGAGTTGAATCACCTATGCGTGACGTAATCCCACTTAGGATAGGCTATATCACCTACCAACCAAATGGACACGCAAGTTGTGCCGGGAATACCGACCCAATGAATAAAGTTTAAATAGTGCTCACCCGCACATTATAGAATTGCAATCGGCACCCTACGAAGCATATATGCGATGGAACACATATACGTCCTCACACCACCAGTCATCAACTCAACAACACCAACCCCTTACTTAACCAAGTAGTGCCCATACACCGCATGTGGAAGCACGAGTTTTGCTTGAAACGTAGGTACCCAAAGTTCGGTCCTTAATTGTCCAGACAAGTCAACCACTTACACAAATCTCGTGCACAAAGGCACCATCACTTGTCCAGACCAAAAGCTCATTTAAAAAGATAAAATTTGACTCATAAAATAGATACGAAGATCTGAAACAAAAGTATATAATGATAGTTGTGTTTATCCCATAATTGTCGGGTTATTCCCGACAATCAACTACCGGTTCTAGACTTGCATGGCTAAGCAAACCCGAATAATATATTTTGACCATTCTAACTTAAGCATGTGGTACTGGAATAATTCAAGTATAACCTCAATAAATTAGGGGATAACTAAACTACACATCACAAAAATAGCGACATTATCAAAAATAGCCTGCAAGCAATTATCATTGCACTAACTTAACAAAACTGAGATCAAATATGATGCAAAAGAAAGTTCAAATAATGCTTGCCTTGCTGGAAGCTTAGCTGCTCTCCCTCAGTAGCGTATAGATCAATATCGATAGGCTGGGGATCTATATAAATACAATACCGAATAAACATCGAGAAATACCCAAAAATTCAAAATACTCATAAATGGATAATTTTTCTACAGTAGGTAAATCATGATTTTAGATGAATTTAGGTGAAAGAATTACTCTATTTGGATTTAGTATGTGAGAGTTATGATTGTTTGAACTTCAGTTTGCTGGAAAATCCAATTTAATTACCACCGGTTACTGTTCATTGAAATTAATAATTTCAGCAAAATTTGTGGAATAGTAGTGGGACAAAGGATTATATTGATAAATAGATAATATTAATACAAGACTAAAACAGTTGAGTTTGCCTCATTTGGAATTTTCATGATTTAGTTATGAATTTCTAAAGTTATCAACATTTCCTTTTGTAAAAATGATAGTGTTAATGGTTCATTCTCCAAAATAATACTCTCTGCTATAGAGACATGTTTGAAACCAATTTTAATATAGAGTTCATTAAAAATGAAAATTACCAGAAGTGGTTTCATCCATTTTGGAGTTAAGATGAATTAGTTATGTATTTTTGAAGTTATACATATTTTACAGTGTGCAAATAATTCATTTTCAGATTTTCTAATTCAGTTATTACATTTCTCACCGAGCGCGGCGCTAGCCACCGACGCTGACTAGCGTGCCTGGTGAACAGTGAGCTTTCCAAAAATAACTTCAGATTTTAAATAACGCTCTGACATGTGGGTCCCGCCGTTAGTGACACGGTGCAATGAACTAGGTCCACCGACACACGCGCACGGTGCACGGGCTTAAAGCCTTGGGCCCACTGGTCAGTCTCTCCATTCCCTTCACTTAATGCTTCGGCTTTCTGTGCGCGGCCCCACACGGCAGTGACACATTACGACGTCTAAGACAGCGTTTAATAACTAAATTCAATCATTAGCATTAATGACCGAATCTATGTCCTAATGACTTTGCTACAGTTGCCGGACGACCCGACAACGCGAGTCTTTGCTTGCTTGCGGCTTGTCGGCGCTTCTGGCCCGCAATGAGCCGGCCAAGCCACGCGTTTGCTTCGCAATAGTGCTGCACACCTCTGAGTGATGGTGGCGACACCAATGGTGGCCCGTACCGACGGCTAGCCGGAGCTAAGCGGCGGCGACCAATACGGCAAACGAGCATGCGATAAGTAAAGCTCCGCAGCAGTCATTCAGCGAGTGCCAAGGCATCTAGGGGCTAAATGGGAGCTACCTGAGCAGAGGAGGGTGCTCGGGGGAAGGCTGGAGTGGCTGGAGCTGCGTCGGCACCGGAGAAGAAGATAACCGCGACGAGCTCCAACGACGAGAGGAGTCTCTGAGAAAAATAACAGAGAGTGAGTGATTGGAAAGGATTAAAGACCCTATGAAGACGCTAAGGGACCAAGGAATTGAACTACGGCTTACTAGAACCAAGTGGGAGTCGAAGGGTTGGTCCTAGGGCCGAAAGCGCGATTTCTTCAATTCAACAAAAACCTGTCGTGCATTAGACAAATTAGTTGAGGGGAAAGCTCAAGGATGACCTAAGGCACAAAGTGACACGCTCAGTTGAGGATAATACCTCTTGGAGACAATGGTTGACACGGGGAGGTCTTCGGGTGCGCGCTCTAGAGCCTCCAATGGCACCTCTGTGGTCCAAGAGCTACAAGCAACCGAAGGAGCTGAGGTTAGGCAAAATGGAGAAGGTATTGAGCAAGGAGTCGAAGGCAACCACGTGGAGGAAGCTTACCCGAGAGACACGCTCGGGAGAGCTTCCTCCTCCTCAGCCGAAAAGAGGAGAAGTGAGGGGAAACTAGGGCTAGGAGAGGTATTATGCTCGGGAGATGACGGCAATGAAGGCAGTGTCAAGTGAGCGAGCTCCAGGATAGGTCAACGGCAGCGGTGGACATGTTGTATGCTTGTGGTTGGTATTGTATTTCTAAGTACCATGTTAATATTTACTAGTTCGTATTCAATCCATTTGTGTTACTTCCATGAATAAAGAGCATGTAATTTCAATGTTCATATGTCATACCATGCATCCATATTACATGTTTCAATCCACAGGAGTGGATCATTATATAAGACCCATCAATTCCAGTATGGGCACGTAAGACCCACCATTCCAATGTGGGCAGTTTGGGACACCGTACGAAACGTTCTTCGTACGGGGCTTGGATCCCCGCATTTTATTAAATGCGGGCTTAGGCAGCGGCGGAGCCAAGGGCCCTCCAGGGCGGGCACTTGCCCGGGCTATGGCTCCGCCGCTGGTAGCAGCAGTAGCGATGAAGTAGACCTGTGATTGGATCTTGGGAGCAGCCATTTCTTGGGAGAGGGAGATCTCCTGCTCTCTTTTCTATAGCAGGTACCTGTGCTTCTGAGCAAGGACTTCAGAATTATGCTTAGGAGCTGCGAATTCTGCTCCTTTGTGTTCTTAATTAGCCGTGCAAGCCAAACAAGGAGCAAATCGAAATGCATGGATGCAAAGGAAGAGATAGATGAGTTTTTCTTGCTCTTTACGAGCACTTATGTCTGGTATTAAGGCTTGTTAGTACTTGTGTGGTTTTGTTTATACTCTGCTTCTTGCTTGCTCGGATCCGACAGCTTCACGAGGTTGCCCGGGCTTTCATCCGCCATTGCTCCATACAGGCTTAGGTGAACACCGACGGGTGTATCACCAGCAATACCGGTATTTGCATGTGTGTAGTCCCTTCATTTCGTTCAAATCATTCATTCCATTCATTCGAGTGTTCGTTATGTGCTTATTTCATATGCTTTAATGATGTTCACATGATCATGGGTGTTATATGTATTATTCATTTAATCACGGTACTTGCTGAGTCTCCGACTCACCCTTGCGTTATTTGTTTGTTTTAGGTGATCGTTGTGATGGCCATTTTGGGAGGAGTAGACACTCACTTTTGATCACTTCAACATACTCCAAAATTTTGATAATAGAGTTGGATTCTACCACCCATCCGAGAATTTATGAACTGTAATAATTGAAGGTGGCCGTGGTTCATGGTTTCTTTCTCGTTTTGATTGACTGAGTACTGTGGATGATCTTCGATCATCTTTTTGTTTAAGATGCTTGAAACCTGACTATCGTCCTGTGATGCTCATGTCCTTAGTGTTCCCTTTATGGACTTGTTATATGACTATTGGAACCTCCGGTATCGCTATCTATACAGGGGAGGTTCTGGCGAAATTTAGAAATTTTATTTTTTGCTTTAGTTGTGTTAGAATGTTAGTTTACTAGCATTCTAGGCCCTTATCAGTCTGGGGTGTTACAGTTGGTATCAGAGCGGGCTTTAGGTCCGTGGTAATTAATCTATTAAAATGACACACTGTGCACAGTAGGTGGGATGGGTAATTCGTGACTTCCGTATTTCTATTGTTATGATTTATCCGTTGTGTAATTGTTGAATTGTTTCTGTGCTTCTAATACGGTTAAGCTAAACGTTCAGTTTTATGCTTTGGTGTTCTTAGATGGCGAGGCTAGAGGCAATGGTGGTAGAAGGCGGCCCGTGGTCGTGGTCGCCCACCGGCCGCGGGCCGTGGTCGTGAGCCTTGACCGGTGTGTGTCTTCATCTTCGTCCGAGGAGACCACTTTGGTCTTTGCCGAGGAGGTTGCTTGGTTGCTCGGCCGGCCGTAGAAGCTCGAGCGCGTCACCGCTATCATTCGAGAATCTTGGAGGAGAACCGGGAACTCCGTCGACAAATGCAGTAGCCCTACTGCTGCTGTTGCACTAGTTATGGAACCGGCTAGAGTAAATCCCGGCGAGGATGAGTCTCCGCGAGTGGATGTTACTTCGTCTGACACCTTCGACGGAGCGGTACTCCGGTTCAGCTGCATTGGTTGCGATACATGGAGAAACGGTTTGGTGCCTTAGAGATGACTTCACTCGGAAGCGCGGTTAAATCAACCTTTCAAGCTGAAGGGCCAAGCCGATATCTGGTGGGAGGGTTCTATCTGCTAGGACCCGGTCAGGTGGACTAGTCACTTGGGAGGTATTAGTGGAGCGATTCGAGACAAAATTCTATCAGATTCCTTTGTTGAGAGGATGGAGCAGTCACTGATGACATTTGTTCAAGGGAAGATGTCAGTGTCAGAGTATGAGGCTGGATTCAACAATCTGGTATGCTTTGTACCCGCTGTGGCCAGTGATGATCGGGAGAAGGCCAAGAGGTTCCGCGAGGCCTCATTAGAGTATCGCCACGTTAAGGGGCGGCGCTCTGCGTGATTTCAGCTCCGTGGTCGGCGAGCCGGGAATGGAGCCGGAGAGATCTTTCTTCTCAAAGGCAGTCGCTAGTGGCCCTGTCCTTACTGGCGGTTCTGGTGGTGGTCAGAAGCGGAGTTTTGGTGGGGGAGGTGGGTCTTCTCAGCGACCCGCTCCCAAGAGGTTTCAGGGGAATCAGCATGCTCGTCGATTCGGCGATGGCGATCTACTTCGCCGGCGCCACGTTCTTCGTCATCCACCCTTCAGATGCGCCCAGCTCCAGGTCAAGGTATGAAATGCCTCAGGTGTGGTGGAGAGCACCGGGCATCGGAGTGTTCTTTCAAAGGGACATGTCGTCAGTGTGGCCGGGAAGGCCACAAGTTGTTAGTATGCAAATAGAATCCAGCAAGCCTTATCAAATGGGAGCCAGTCCCAGCAGCGTCTGTTTCGAGTGCTCCTCGGGCTTCAGTTCAGACCCTAGCTGCTGTTCACGCACCTCGCCTCTTCAGGATGGGCTCATTCGGCAGCATTTACTCCTGCACCTCCTGCAAGGTTCTACTGGAACCCGTTCGCCTCACCACCGACCTTTCGTTTCACTGCTGCGGCTCTGTTCACCCTACTCGAGTGTCGGTCGTCTTACGCTCGGCACCACCGGAGTTTACGCCATGCCTACTCCAGCGACTACGGGTGCGTCGACATGGTGGCAGTACATTGCTAGTCGATTCGCATGAGGCTTTAGTTCTCTTTGATTACGGGGTACCTATTCTTTCGTGTCTCTGGAGTTTCTTTGGAAGGGCGGGGTTCTTGATTCTGGCGTATTTACGAGTCTGTGGTAGTCAGTTCTCCGGGGGGTCTTATTTCTAGCTCTATGGCATGTCCGGGCTGTTCTATCACTATTGATGATGAGAACTTCACTGCTAACCTTTTGGCAATTCAGTTGTCACCGTTCGACGTAATTCTGGGCATGGACTGGTTATTCACTTACCGTGCCAAGATATGTTGCTTTTGGAAGACGGTGACTTTGCAAGCTCCGTCCGTTGAAGAGCTAGTGTTCCAAGGCGATTGCCGTCGATTCCTTGTTCTTATTGGCTAGTCTGTTTCCCAGACTTCGGGCCTCAACCATTGGATTGCTTTGGTCTCTCAGCGAGAAGACTGATTCCTCACTGCGCATTGAAGAGATTCCTATGGTGAATGAGTTTCCTGATGTTTTTCCTATGGAGCTTCTGGGATGCCGCCAAATGCGAAGTGGAGTTCGGATTGATCTTATTAGGGGACTCGACCTATTTCAATGTCTCCATACCGGTTGTACGACCCTTCCAAGAGGAGTTGAAGAAGCAATTAGGCGATTTTTGTCCAAAGATATGATTCGGCGTAGTGTTTCACCATGGAGGCGCTGTTTTATTCATTTGAAAGAAAGATGGCGGTTGGCGTATGTGCGTGGATTATCGGGCTCTTAATCAAGCTCTTGTGAAGAATAAATATCCTTTGCCCGCATTGAGGATCTCTTTGATCAACGAAGGAGCTAAAGTATTCTCCAAGATTGACCTTGATCGGGTTATAATCAAATTCGAGTTCGGGAGCAAGATATCGAGAAGGCGGCTTTCTCTACAAGGTATGGCCATTATGAGTACAAGGTTATGTCTTTTGGACTAACAAATGCTCCTGCGATTTTCATGGAAGCCATGAGCGATTATCTTTGCACCAATACCTTGATGATTTCGTTGTGGTATTCATCGAAGATATATTGATCTATTCCAAGGCGAGAAAGGATCATGGTCAAGATTTGAGATTGGTTCTCGAAACTTTAAGAGAGAACCAATTTTATGCCAAGTCAAGAAGTGTGAATTCGGATTTCTGAAGTTGGGTTTCTGGGCCATGTAATCAATCAAGAGGGCATTTCAGTTGATCCCAGCAAGATCTCAACAGTGGTAGAATGGAAGAGGCCGACCAATGTCAAGGAAGTGAGGAGTTTTCTGGGTTTAGCTGGCTATTACCGGCGCTTCGTGGAGGTTTCTCAACCATTGCTAGACCGATGTCTCAATTGACACAGAAAGGTGTCAAATTTGATTAGACGATCGTGTGGCGCGACTTTTGTACTGAAAGATAGATTGGTGACCGCTCCAGCTTACTCTTCTGAGCACAGAAGCGGTTCACTATTTATTCAATCGTCTAGAGTTGGACTCGGTTGTATGCTCATGCAGATGGCAAGGTGATTTCGTATGCATCGAGACAGTTGAAGAAACATGAGCAGAATTATCCTACTCATGATTTAGAGCTGGCCGCAGTGGTTCTTGCTTTGAAGATCTGGCGCCATTACTTGTACGGCGAATCGTGTGACATATTCACTGATCATAAGAGTCTGAAATACATCTTTACCCAGAAAGATTTGAACCTGAGACAGAGGAGGTGGTTAGAGTTGATAAAAGACTATGATCTCACAATTCAATATCACCCGGGCAAGGCGAATGTTGTAGCGGATGCCCTGAGTCGCAAGGCTACACCTCCTACTCTCAGTTGTCTTATTGCCGATTTTGAGCGTATGGATATCTCTTTTTGCTTTGCGGTACCGCAGTGAGACTCGGTTGCTTCTTGAGTCGACCATTCGGCATCGAATGCACGGAGGCACAACAACATGATCGGATGCTCCAAATGAGTGAGGAAACGCATAGATGAGGGCAAACAAGGCCACTTCAGTGTTGACGATTCTGGTGCATTGAGATTTAAAGGCCGCCTCTGTGTGCCACAGAGGCTCAAGTCAAAGATGAAATTCGAGGAAGCACATCGTACTCCATATCTGGTACATCTGGTGAGACCAAGATGTATAAGGACTTGAAAAAGAGTTTTTGGTGGAAAAGGATGAAGGTCGATATAGCTCAGTATGTGGCATCTTGTGGAGTTTGTCAGCGGGTCAAAATGAGCATAGCGACCGACAAGTTTGTTTGCAACCTTTGGAGGTTCGGTTTGGCCATGGGATGACATCTCCATGGATTTACGTGGTTGGTTTACCTCGCACCCAGCGAGGAAGGATGCTATTTGGGTCATAGTGGACCGGTTCATGAAGTCGCACATTTCTTACCTATCCGCACAACCAACTCGGCCAAGTGATTTGGCTCCTCTCTATGTGCGAGATAGTGCGATTGCACGGGTACCCAAGACCATTGTTTGGATCGAGATGCCAAGTTCGTCTCCAAGTTACGGGAGAGTTTGCAAAGTCGTTGGGCACACAACCGTCTAAGTACCGCTTTTCACCCCCAAGCAGATGGTCAATCTGAGCGCACCATTCGAACCTTTGGAGGATATGCTCGATGTTGTGTTATGTCTTGGAAGGGAGGTGGGAAGACCACCTAGCTTTGGCGAGAATTCGCCTATAACAACAGCTACCATGCTAGCATTCGGCGGCACCGTTTGAGGTTCTCTATGGGCGGAAGTGCAGATCCCGTTGTCTTTGGGATGCGGTTGGGAGCGGCGATTTGGGTCCCGATTAGGTTCAAGAAGCTGTGGCGAGTGGCGAGGTTAGAAAAAAATTGTTAGTTTCGAGCAGCAGAAGAGCTATCTGAGATGTCGAAGCGAGATTTGGAATTGAAGTGGGGATCGAGTTCTTTTGAGGGTATCGCCTACGGGGTGTAGTGCGCTTTGGTACCAAAGGAAGCTTAGCCCGAGGTGCGTTGGGCCATTTCCAATCATGGCACGAATTGGGAAGTTGGCCTATCGTCTGGATCTTCCCGAGTCTATGCAAAGAGTTCATAATGTGTTTCATGTATCCATGCTGAGGAAGTACCTGAGAGATCCAGAACATGTGATTCCGTTGGAACCTTTGATAATGGAGCAAGATCTTACCTTTGAGTCTCGACTAGTGAAAATTCTAGAGGAGTCAGAGCGGGTTCTGAGGAATAAGACTTTGAAGTACGTCAAGATTCTTTGGTCTCATCAGACTGAGAAAGAGGCCACTTGGGAACTGGAGTCTCGCATGCGCGAGCAATTTTCGGACTTGTTCACTTCAGGTGAGTGTTCTTCGATTTTGAATTTTCAAATCCTGGATTCCCTTCTTGTCGATCAGCGTTTAGATTCGAGGTCGAATCCTGCTAAGGGGGGTAGAATGTAATACCCCGAACAGGTAGTGAGGCAAAAGTTTGATCACTCGGTTAATTCAGAGTGAAGGAGGGGATTTGTTCATCTGTTCTACCCTACCCTGGGCTTGGGCCCTTGGCCAACCAGCCCAAAGAGAGAACCAATTAGGCCCATGGGGGGAGCAGCCTTGAGATCCAAGGGTGGAGGATTGTAGCCTTGTGATCCAAAGGTGGGGGGGGGGGATGTCTTGCCCTAAGTTTTCCCCAACCCTTGCCCTCTTTTTGGCCTGGCCGCCACCCCCAATTGCTACTACTCTCCTTTGGCCGACCAAAGAGAAGAAAGGAAGGAGGGGAAGGGGAGGTTCTTGGGGGAGCTTGCTGCTTGGCCGCCGCCCCTTGCTGCTGCTATCCAGGCCACCCTTCCCTGCTTCTTCCTCCTTGGGTGGCGCCTCCCTGCTGCCTCATTCCTTCCTCCAACCGAGCCACGTTTGGAGCTGCTGTTGGTGGCGGCCAAGAGAAGAAAGGAAGGAGGGAAGGGAGGTTCTTGGGGAGCTTGTTCATCGACTTCCTGGGATCGTTAAGGGTAGCGGTGTCATTCTCAGTTGTTAATCTGTTGGTATTTGCGATTTGGATCAGATCTGTTTGGATCGAATGGTTTCTGCTGTAGTCCTGTTCTGTCCAGTCAGTTGCGTGGTTGATTTCGAGCCCTTAGTGACAGAATTCGAGATTCCCATCTCTTAGTGAAAGTTAGATGATGTTCTAAGCTTTCTGTGGCCGCTGAGAGCACCTAATTCCGACGTTCGAGTCAAAAGATATCACCGTTTTAGTTTCTGCTGTCTAGATTCCTGACGAGATTAAACTGTTGTGATAATTCGCAAATTATGAAATTGTAATTGGCAGAATCTGGGATTTATCCCAACTAGGTTATTGTAGGTAATTTGATAACCTTTCCGGATTGATAAAGATTGATCAATTCGGAGTTATAGATTGAAAGTTATGGTCGTTTTAGTGCTGCTGTTTTTTTCTGTAGACAGTTTTTCGGTGCTGAACGTTCATATATCTGTTAGCGTTCTAAATTGGCCAAATTAAATTATCTTGTCAACAAGAGTATCGTAGATTTGTCAGTTAAGAGTCCACAGAAACTGGGTTCACCTCATTCGGAGTTCCAGATCAAGAGTTATGCTGATTATTGTGCTGCTGCCCAGGGGCGGTTTAGGGCAGATTGCGTTGGTTTCCATTTTAGAGCTTCTAATTAAATATTGTATCGCCGAAGAAGCATTGTAGAACTTTATTTAGTAATGTCGTGTTCATCGTATCCTTCTTTCAGTTATTTATTTGTTAGGAGGTGAAGCTTCAGGTTTGGGAGCACCGCATTTGCCTACTAACGTGTCGCAGCGCGGGAGGCAAGTACCTTAGTGTTTCTATGATTATGACATGTTGTATGCTTGTGGTTGGTATTGTATTTCTAAGTACCATGTTAATATTTACTAGTTCGTATTCAATCCATTTGTGTTACTTCCATGAATAAAGAGCATGTAATTTCAATGTTCATAAGTCATACATGCATCCATATTACATGTTTCAATCCACGGGAGTGGATCATTATATAAGACCCATCAATTCCAGTATGGGCACGTAAGACCCACCATTCCAATGTGGGCGGTTTGGGACACCGTCTGAAACGTTCTTCGTCGGGCTTGGATCCCGCATTTTGTTAAATCTTGGGCTTAAGCAACGGAGCCAAGGGCCCTCGAGGCGGGCACTTGCAGGGCTTTAGCTCCGCCACCGGCAGCAGCAGTGATGCGATAAAGTAGACCTGTGATTGGATCTTGGGAGCAGCCATTTCTTGGGAGAGGAGATCTCTGCTCTCTTTTCTATAGCAGTACCTATGCTTCGAGCAAGGACTTGAATTATGCTTAGGAGCTGCGAATTCTGCTCCTTTGTGTTCTTAATTAGCCGTGCAAGCCAAACAAGGAGCAAATCGAAATCCATGGATGCAAAGGAAGAGATAGATGAGTTTTTCTTGCTCTTTACGAGCACTTATGTCTGGTATTAAGGCTTGTTAGTACTTGTGTGGTTTTGTTTATACTCTGCTTCTTGCTTGCTCGGATCCGACAGCTTCACGAGGTTGCCCGGGCTTTCATCTGCCGTGGCTCCGCCCCTGGGCTTAGGTGAACACCGATGGGTGTGTCACCAGCAATACCGGTATTTGCATGTGTGTAGTCCCTTCATTTCGTTCAAATCATTCATTCCATTCATTCGAGTGTTCGTTCTGTGCTTATTTCATACACTTTAATGATGTTCACATGATCATGGGTGTTATATGTATTATTCATTTAATCACGGTACTTGCTGAGTCTCCGACTCACCCTTGCGTTATTTGTTTGTTTTAGGTGATCGTTGACGATGGCCATTTTGGGAGGGAGTAGACACTCACTTTTGATCACTTCAACATACTCCAAAATTTTGATAATAGAGTTGGATTCTACCACCCATCCGAGAATTTATGAACTGTAATAATTGAAGGTGGCCGTGGTTGATGGTTTCTTTCTCGTTTTGATTGACTGAGTACTTTGGATGATCTTCGATCATCTTTTTGTTTAAGATGCTTGAAACCTGACTATCGTCCTGTGATGCTCATGTCCTTAGTGTTCCCGTTATGGACTTGTTATATGACTATTGGAACCTCCGGTATCGCTATCTATACAGGGGAGGTTCTGCTGAAATTTAGAAATTTTATTTTCTGCATTAGTTGTGTTAGAATGTTAGTTTACTAGCATTCCAGGCCCTTATCAGTCTGGGGTGTTACACTGAGCATAGCTACTCAAGTTAGTGTTTGATTTTGTTTTTACAATGAATTTAGGATGGTTAATCTTGTGGTAAAATTGGGCGGTTAGCCATGTGATAGGAGGGTATCCTTCACCATTCATATATGGAGGTTATCCACTATAAAAGTGAAATTTTAAATTTTGATTTTAGTTATAGATTAAAAACTGCCTTAAAACTTAGTATGAATATTTAAAATAAAAAATGCTGCTTTATGCAAAAGAACCCTATTAAGCCTCATTTGATTACACTTGCATAAATTATATTCTGTTACTAGGTGTAACTTGCGAGCACAGAAGTTGTGTTCACTCTTGCTGAATAATATTTATTCAGGTGAAGAATTTTACCAAGACGGTGAGGATCTAGACGTATAGGATACATCCCCAGTCGATTGCCTGTGGCGAATCGTGTGGCCTACTTATTTATTTTGCTTCCGCTGTTCTTTCTATTTGGCCTTCTGCCCAATTATGTAATAAACTATGATGATCAATTAATAAATGCGTGATATGTTTTTGCTATCACTTTTGTTGACTGTGTACACTAGTTATTCCTAGACTAGTGTATGGAAAATAGAGAATACGAGATCGTTCACTCCCGGGTTTGACAAGAGTGGTATCAGAGCCATATCGACTGTAGGTCGTGGCCTTAGAATGGATAAACCCTTAAGGACTTAGTTTTGAAAATTAAAAATACTTTGGTCTTTCTGGTGTCCCTCCTCAACCCTTCTCTTTAAAACAGTTACTAACTCATCTCTTTTTCAAAAATTGTACATGGCCGAAGCACCGAACGCTGTTTCCCACGGGATCTTCGCTGGATAATGGGCTACAGCTCTCTGGAAGATGATGCATCATCTACATTTTCAGGAGAGGCCCATTGTAATACGTCCTTCAATCTTTAGAACTATATTTGAATTTGAACCGTTTTATTAGGAATTAAAAAGGGATTTCAGAATTTCTCTTGAAGGGGGATTAAATTTTGGGCTAAAGGCCCATAGCCTTGGCCCATCAAGGGCAGAAAAAACCCTAGGTACTACAATACCACGCTGCTGGTACAGTACCACCGCCTCCGTTGCTGTTGTCCGAGAAGGAGGGGGGGAGGGAGAAGAACCCTTCAGGTGCCGCCGGCCAAGGAGAAAAGAAGAGGGAGAGAGGAGAAGAAGAGGAGAGGAGTGCCTCGCGGGGTTTTTAGCGGGCACACGCGTCTTCAAGGGATAACGATCTTCTCCCTGCTGGTTGGATTGATTTAGATTCGTAAATTGCCATGATTAGGGGATCGTTGGTCTGCTGCGATTAACTCGAGAAATCTGTTCAATGATTGTGCGTCCGATTTCGTATCGTTAGAGTCCGAATTGGTGGATTACATCTCCTAGAGATTTGTGGGGTTCCTTTTCAGCTTTCCATAGGTTTTAAGATCACCCAATTCAGAGTTGTGATCTAGAAGTTACGTTGATTTTATTACTGCTGTCTAGAAAGTTTGACGAATATTAGCAGTCATCTTGTTTATTAATTAAGAATGTGTTAAGGGATGATTAAGGGAATTAACCCAACATGATTATCGTAGGAAATTTCTTAAGATTACTAGATTGTTAAAAATCATGAATTTTGGTTAATCCATTTGAAAGTTATGAATTTTCTTGCACCGTTGTTTATTCTGTCAGACAGATTATAGCTTTAGATTTTCATCTGATTGTTAGCCTCAGTTGTTGGCCGAATTAGAGGGGCTCGCCAACTAGGTTATTGTAGAGGATTTCATTATCTTTCTAGAGAGACTGAGATCACACCTTTTTAAGTTTTAGAGCGAAAGTTATGAAGTTTTTAATGCTGCTGTCCAACATAGCTTCCTGCTAGAATGTCGTTTAAATTGAGTAGAACAAATATATAAACCTTGGTTTTGGGAAGACAAGTTAAAGCATTGCGAGTAGTGTCTTCTTATCACGTCATTCTTATGTGAGTTATTTAATTGTGTAGGAGGAGAGGTTTTGAGATTAGTGGCATCATCTTTGCCTCCTAAAGCGTCGCAATGCGAAAGGCAAGTACATTGTGGATTGCATTGACTGTTGCTTGTTCGTAGTGCTTGATGTTCCTGCTATGATTAAATTCTATGGTATGTGAGTAGTTTGCAATGATTTCAGCTTTGTTCCACGTTTGTTAATCCATGCTTTTTGAGATTACGTCTTTCATATTCATATGCTCATTCATACATTCATTCATTCATGTTTCACCCACGGGAGTGGGAAGTAAAGACCCATCATTCCAATATGGGCAAGTAAGACCAGTCATTCCAGTATGTGCAATTTGGATACATGTTTTGATTATTTCTTCAAACGGGCCTTGGATCCCCGCATTTTGTATAATGCGAGCATGAGTGAACACCGACGGGTGTTCACTGGCTATACCGGTATAAGCAGAAGAGAAGAGCATGCATTTCATTCCTGCATAATATTTTTGCCATTCTACTTTCGTCTTCTATATTGTGATTGTTATGTTCTTATTCAGTATTGTTCATATTATTCTATTGTACTTGCTGAGTCGTGGACTCATTCTTGCCAGTGTTATTTGTTTTAGGTAAACACTGACGGCGACATGCTTGGGAGGGATTAATCACATGGGTCACTTCATTCACTTCACATTCTTCACCTTTAGTTAATGGACTTCAAATTACCTTTCATTTGATAATTCTTGGATTGTAATAAATGGAGTTCTGATGGTTGAGGTTATCATTCATTACGATTTGGTTGAACTAGTAATTGCTTAATGCTCTTCGTATAGACTCTTGATAGTTTTATCTTGAATGGTTCAAAATGATTGGATATTTAGAAGTTTGATATGTTGAAGAAGTTTGATATGTTACTGAAATCTAATTCAATTCTTATAATCATTCTATTGTTTGTTGATCTTTACCTGTTATTAGCTAATAGATTGTTGAAATTATATCATATTGTTGCTTTGTATTAGACTTTAGGTAATATCTTGGCTTCCGCATAGCCAGAGTGTTACACCCATGTACCAGGGGTATAAATACGTGGTGGGCAATTAGGATCATTGGAGGGTAGAGGTGATACTCTACTCCAACTTGCAGCCGAACACGGAGTTTCACATCTTCAACGCCCCGATGCAGCGTGGCACTTTCCCCGAGGGTATCCAAGACGTTTCCCGAGAAGCCATACGCCGACTTTGCTACATCTACGATCACCGCTTCCTCGGCACCGGATTCCACTACTATCCGATGCACATCCCGACCCAGCTCGGTAGTACGTTCCGTTCAGCCAAAGATGAGGACTTTTCCGAGCTGACACTCCAAGTAGATCTTGTTGGGTCACGGGGTAGGCTACGATAGCTACAAACAAAAATTTTCTACCACGCAAACCAGGAAGCCATGCAAGTAGATGATCATAGATCGTTACCAACAGACGCCAGAGAGCGGTAGAAGAAGGATTGGGCGATCGGTCCAGCGAAGAGCGTCGATGAAGCGGTCGTGGTCGATCGTCAACGTCCGGCGAATTGATCACGATGGTCGTAGTCGATCGTCCAATGTCCTCACGAGCCGATCGTCTCCTCCAGCAACGTCTGCGGTTCCTTGTGAAGATCGCGGATCGTCCTCAAGCGCAACAATCGTAGTAGCGCCTCTACGGTATCCACACGTCCAGGGAAGGAACAACCGAACGTCGGTGTGCCAGCACCAAGTCGCACGGTGGAGCTCTCAAGAAGATGGCGGCTAGGGTTTTTGGTGGTGTTTCACGCGCCTCTCCCAACAGCCTCATGCACCTCCTTATATAGTGCTCGTGACGGATCCTATCCAAACACGTTTACGAATCGTATTCGTACTTGGTTTGTTCCAACCCGTTAAGTGTGTGACCCTGTAGGTTCATGTGTAGTTCAGTTGTGATTCGGAAACCGTTTCCGATCACGAGTTGTAGTGGCTCCTAGCAGAACATATCGATTCCCGAAAACACACAAATTATATCGGACGAACCTTAATGCAATATGATATACGACCAGGTCCTCATCACTTACGACCAGGTCCTATCTCTATATGACCAGTTCGTATTTGATCACGACCAACTCGTAACTCCTTACGACTTGGTTTCGACCACTCTGTGATTACGTTCGACCGATCTCGACTTGCTTGTATCTCCATACGACCGATCGGTGGTAGTCGAACTAAGTGTTTCTCTCATGTATTCTCCCTTTGCCTCACGATATCTGGTTGAACTCGGTGAGATGTTGTGTCATCCATGGATTGTTCAATACTTTCTCGATCGAGTATCGAGATAACCTTATGTGGTGAACACTTGACTACTAGTGGCATATTACGCACTTTCTTTATCCGATCTGCAAGGGGCCCAGAGACATCTCTCTGTTATGTTAGGAGGGCAAATCCTATATCCGACCGGTCACATTCCTCTCCATGTTTGAGCATACCCAAAGCTACCTTTATAACTACCTGAATTACGGTGTAGCGTTTGGCAACCCCTAAGAGTGCTCTTACACATGTAGGAAACCATCTTGATCTCGGGTCTAAGGATTATACATCATCATTGCTTGAGACCAACTAATGACACATAGATTCATAACAATCTCAATAGTGTCTCAAGGTGGGTCTTATCCAACATCATGTTCTCTAACATGTGTCCATATTATCGGTTTGATATCCCCATATCTATGACTCTTGAAACATAGTCATCAACCAATACATATGCTAGTCTATTCATATGTGTCCTCATATGTTTACGACCAGGGATCGTATGAGAATAATTATTGTAGAAATATAGAGTTTCACAACCAAGTCACATACTTGATAATCAATATTAATAATATTATTCTAGGAACAAGATAACACATTATCTAATGTCATGAACATAATGAAATATAATCATCTCTATGATTGCCTCTAGGGCATATTTCCAACAGATCTAACGCGGGCGATGGAGCAAGCCTACTAGCGCACGTTGGATGAACTAAGTGCCACCTAGGAGAGGCTAGAGGCAGCAGATGAGGAGCTGGCCCAATACAAGGCAAGCGATGTCAGTACCAACAACTCCCCAGATTACACCCCTGAGACCATATAGATTTTACTTTTAGTATCTCCCATTAGATGTGAATTGTGAGCTATCAATCCTTCTCGTGACAACCACAATCGATTAATAAAATAAAAGGCTATTTTGAAAAGTTGTTCTTTGCCTTGTGTTTGATTGGTTCTTGGGCTATTTTAAATTTATCTCCCTTAGAGCTTTCTTTCTCTCTTCTAAATCTTTGGAAGATCCAGCAGATGGTGACAACTCGCAGAACAGGCAGCGGTAGTGCTAGCAGCCAAGCAAATGATCAGGTCGACCATCAGGCTAACCCAATTCCGCAGCCACCACCCCCGCCAGCAGAAGGACCCGACTGGCGCCAAATGATGGCGAATCAGACGCATCTGACTGACCTTCTCACCGAGTCCTTGAAAAATGCTCAGCATGTTCAAGCAACCGCCGCCCCAGCAGCTCAGGCCCCACCTGTGTATAATCCGAGGGCAAACATATCAGAATTTATGAGGATGCGCCCTCCGACCTTTAGCGGCAGCATAGAGCCAATGGACGCAGATGATTAGCTCAGAACAATTGGCAAGAAGCTAGACATTGCCCAGTGTTCAGATCGCGAGAGAGTCCTATTCGCCTCGCATCAACTCAATGACCCAACATCAGAATGTTGCGATAATTTTACTCAAGCTCACGCAGATGCCTAGTCTATCTCGTGGAATGAGTTTGTGCTGGCATTCCGCCGTGCACACATCCCCATAGGAATGATAACTTTGAAGAAGAAAGAGTTTCGCTCTTTGCGCCAGGGCAACCGATTGGTCAACGAATATCTGCACAAATTTAACCAATTGTCCAGATATGCCCCTGAGGATGCTACTTCCGATGAAGCCAACTAGGAACGCTTTCTGGAAGGACTCAATGATGATCTTTTCGTTCATCTGATTGCATAGGATTACACCGACATTCAACAGTTGGTGAACAAGGCCATTCGCCAGGAGGGCAAGCACCTAGAAATGGAGAAACGCAAGAGAAGAATGGCGGCCCAGAAGTTCAACTCCGGGGGATTCCCAAAACCCCGCATTGCTCAGCCTCCGTCACCTCAGCGTGGAAGATTTCAGCCTTCCTTGTCTAGAGCACCTGTGCTAGCCCAACACCCCAATAGCTCCGGCTTCTGCAACAACAACTCATCAGGAGGCCAATTCTAGAAGAACACCACTTCCTCAGTCGCAGGAGTAACTTGCTTCAACTGCCATGAGACAGGGCACTATGCCAATAAGTGCCCAAAGAAGCAGTAGGCCACAACTCCAGCCAGGCTAGTGTTAGGAGTTTCAGCCTCCGGTAGCACCCCAAAACCAACGGTGCAGTTCATGAAGGGACGTGTGAATCACGTCACAACAGAGGAAGCTCAAACCGCACTAGATGTTGTTCTTGGTACGTTCCTCATCAATTCAATTCCAGCATCAGTCTTATTTGATTTAGGAGCTTCTCATTCATTCATTTCAAATAAGTTTGTGGGAAAATATGGGTTACCTATCTCTCCCTTAGACAACCCTATGATAATCCATTCTCTGGGCTCAGAAATGAGGACTAGTTCCTTCTGCCCAAATCTAGAAAGTGTGGTGAAGGATACCCTCCTATCACACGGCTAACCACCCAATTTTTCACAAGGATTAACCATCCTAAAACATTTGATAAACTCATTTTAAAACAAAACCAAATTCTAACTTTGAGTGGCTTTGCTCAGCAGATGAGGACATCAAACCTAAGGATGCAACCACTGCTTCGACCCGCTGCACTGCATCCTCTACTTCAACAACATCTTCTCCAAAAGGACTTTTGGCTAATGCAATGCCATATTACCTAATTGGATCGAGCTACGTCTACATGCCATGGTGCTATGTCTACATGCCATGGTACTATGTCTACATGCCATGGTGCTACTGCATGTGCCAAGCAAGAGTTCAGCTGGATACGTTTTGGCATCCAGTTCGGCCTTCGGAGACAGCACCGACTTCAAACGTGCATAACTTTCACATACGGAGTCCGTTGGAGGTCCACGAGTACTTGAAGGAAAGCTTATTTCGTCCTCTTTCCAACGGATCCAGCCTCACCTCTAAATTCCTTTTGTGCATGTCGAAATTACTAAAAGAAGATGTCATATCACCTGTTTGGGCCAATTTGGACCTTGTAATCGTACTCAACTTGGCCCATATGCCGACGGGCCACCTAGGGGGGTGTTTACTGTTTACATGAACAGTAAACATGATTAGTCCCACCCCTTAGTTCATTTAGTTTTGTGGCTCCTCATCCCCTATTTAAGGAGGCCGCACCCCCTTAGTTCTTTTAGTTTTGTGGCTCCTCATCCCCTATTTAAGGAGGCCGCACCCCCTCTAGTTTCCTTGGATTTTGTTTTTGTTTAGTTTGCCTTCGTTGCAACTTGTATCTTTTGAGTGTGTCGACTAGACCACCCATTTAAGGTCCTTATTCAGAATCCCAACTCAATTCAAATATTTCAATTCCTATTTGCAATTTCATATTGCTTTATCTTGTTCTTGCGTGCTTCTTCGGTGTATGCAGGAATCGACCTTCGTGGTCAGGTCATCCGGGTATTCGTGCACGGTTGATAACGACTTGTCGAGCAGTTCAGCGATTGCGTAGTTTCGAGCCTTATGTGTTTGTAGCCAGGATCGTGAGAGTTGAGCGACGACTACTGAACTTATCGTCTCATCGAAAGATCGGGCCAAAACAAGGACCTTCGGGTTCATCATCAGCATGTCCATGACCGTGCACATGGCTATTCGAATAGTTTTACACTCTGCAGAGGTGGTACAACTTTACCCACAAGAGATGATTTTCTTAACATGTTGGCCATGATACGCTTTCGAAGGCGTGCGACTAAGCAATTACCACTAGGTGTTTACAATGTAGTACCCCAATGTTATTATGCTCACTAAGGTTTTACTTCCATTGGGTTAACTGCCCGCCGGAAGCCCCCTTTTGCACCAGGTGGGAATACTACCTAACTGACACCCACACATCTACATGGCATAAATAACAATGAGACATTACAAATTACTTAGTCTAATCTATCCCATTCCAGACTTGTGGTAGTACGGTGGAGCTTTGCAAGATGCGGCTTGAAGACCAGTCCTTAACCAACTTAGGCAACATTCCATAAACCCTGGCCTCGATCCTGGACTCGATCATTGAAATGAATCGGTCCTATGCATTAACTTTCACCACAGCAACATCCATTTTGCCCAAGTCTAAACCATTTTTATTTTATTTTTCATGACAAAACATTTTCCAAATTTTCTATGGCAAACAATTGTAGGGATACGGGTAGGCTACGCTAACTAACAGTTCAAAATTCTACCACGTAAACTAGGAAACCATGCAAGTAGAAGATCACATATCGTTACAACTAGACACGTAGTGCAGCGAAAGAAGAGTTGGAGAAGCCTGATCAAACGTAGAGCGTGTCGATGAAGTGGTCATAGTTGATCGTCCAACGTCGAGCACGTCGATGTAGTCGATTGTCTCCTCCAGCAACCTCTACAATTCCTTGTGAAGATCGTGGATCGTCCTCAAACGCAACAACAACTGCAGTAGCACCAAGGGAAGGAACACCGTACGCTGGCGTGCTAGCACCAAGTCGCACGGTAGTGCTCTCGGGAAGATGGCGGCTAGGGTTTCGATTCAGCAAATCACGTCAACTCCTCTCTATCCCAACAGCCTCATGCATCTCCTTATATAGTGCCCATGACGGATCCTATCCGAACATGTTTTATTCCAACCCGTTAAGTGTGTGACCCTGTAGGTTCATGCGTAATCGGTTGTGACTCGGAAACCCTTTCTAACCACGAGTCGTTAGCGGTTCTTAGCAGAACATAACGATTCCTGAATACAAAATAATTATATCGAACAAATCTTAATGCAATATGATCTACGACCAGGTCCATATCACTAATGACCAGCTTGTATCTCTATAGGACTAGTTCATATTTGGTCTCGACCAATTCGTAACTCCTTACGACCAAATTTCGACCACTTAGTGACCATGTTCGACCAGCCTACGACTAGCTCGTATCTCTATATGACTAGTCTGTATCTGATCGAACTGAAAGACCTTCTCATGTATTCTCCCTTTGCCTCACGATATTTGGTTGAACTACAGGTGAGATGTTGTGTCATCCATGGACTGTTCAATACTTTCTTAATCGAGTGTCGAATAACATCATGTGGTCAACACTTCGACCACTAGTGGCATGGCCCACTACAACATGAACACCCCTTTACCAACGCATACGTTACAATGCTCTATGCATGCATTGCGAAGTAATACTATGGCTACGCATAATATGTTGATGGCCACAGATAACATGCGTTGCAACCTTATGCGTTGCAAACATTTGAAATGCCTAGTTTTTTATTTTTCTTTTCGCTTACCTACAAAATACCATTGTAGTGCAAATCTCTTGTTTTTTTTCTGTTCCATATGCACGGCTATTGTAATGCAAATCTCTTGTTGTTGTTTTTTCTGTTCATATCGTGCGTCCTCTCCCTGATTCCCACTTCCCTTTGTGTTTCCTCATATCTACCGGAGAAGATCCAGGCAAATTAATAGCGCCAAATGAAAAAGTTGTATCTGCCGGGCAAATGAAAAACGCAGCGCGAAATGAAAAACGAAGCGCCAAACGAAAATACGCCGCGCGATCCTCCCTCCAACCTTATCTCGTCCCCTTCCCACACAATCCCCTCCCCTCCCAAACATCCCCCACCCCCCACCACACCGACGGTGTCTCTCCTCCAGCGGCTAGCGCCACCCCCATTGCTGCCCTCCTCCCCAGCCGCCACCCTCCCCAGCACCGCCCCTCCTCCCCGCACCACCCCTTTCCTCCCCGCGCCCCCCTTTCGTCCCAGCGCTGCCCCCTTCCGCCACCCTCCCCAGCTCTGCCCCCTTCCTCCTAGTGCCGCCCCCTTCCTCCCAGTGCCGCCCCCTTCCTCCCCGCGCCCCCCTCCCGGTGCCGCTCCCCTCCTCCAGCTTGGCCCTTGGCTGTCATCGCCCCTTCTTCTGCACCGCCTGCTCCCTCGCGCATGTGCCTCCGGCCTCCCAGTCTACTCGGCCCACCACCGGCGCCTCTCCCCTAGGCCCGGCCCGCGCCTGGCCATCTGCGCCTCCCTGTGCTGCCTATGGAGAAGGCGGTGGACAATGTCATGGACTCTGTGGTGGGGGCCCACTTCAGTGGCCTCCGCCTCGAGGCGCTCCGCCTCTCCTCCCCCTCCTTGGTCGCTGCCGCCGTGGCCCACTCCAACGGCGTCGTTTACGCCAACGACACCGCCGCCACCGAGCTTGTCTCCCCCTCCGCCGCCAGGCAGCCCTTCGTCATCAGTAATTCCAGCTTACCCTCCCCCCTCCGCTCATGGCTCCTTCACCTGCTACTAACTCCTACTGTAAAATTTTGCTTTGTGTGGTGTCCAAGTAACACAATTGATTGACTTTTAAGGTTTGCGGTCATAGCCTAGTGATTACAGCAGTAGACATTATGCCATTAGTTGGTTACAGCAGATAATTTTGCACATAGTCTTAATTTCATCCAACTATACTAGAAGTTGCTTTTGAGGAGCCAATATAATTCATTGGGCTTGTGATTTTGTAGGATTCATTCTATCGTGGCCTAACTACTGAAGAATCTGCACGTGCCCAAGACTACAATTTTGATCACCCTGGTACTCGATTTGCCATTTAGATGGAAGTATGCTACCATTGTTAGTGACTAGAACTTGAATTGACTATTCTTTATTAGAATATGAGACAAATGTTTTCTTTGTTTATAGATGCATTTGATACAGAACAACTTCTGGAATGCATGAGTCAGCTAAAACGTGCACTACCTGTAAATATTCCTATATATGATTTTAAGAATCACCAACGGTGCTCCGAAATCTTTAGAAAGGTAGTAGTCAATTATGAGCTTGTTGAAATGAAGAAGTTTCCTGTGTTTGCTATTTTGAGTTCAGGTCATTTGCGTTTTGAATAGTTTGGGATATGGAGTTTTTTAATCTCCGTGCAACAATATGACCATTTAGTATATTATATAGAGATATACGTGCTTCTCTGAAATATTGAAAAATGCTAATTTGAGTTTGAAACTTTTATTAGTATAATATTTTACGCAAGATGAAAATTTACATCATTGCATGCTTCGATTTCTATTGATTTAGTCACTAAAGGTTTGATTTTTTTTCTTTGTAAGGTTTATTTTTGTTATTGATTTTTCTACTTTGTTATTTCTGTCATAGATATTTGTATAAGCAGACACACTACTTCTAAAATTATGAACTCTGTATCCTTAATTGTGAACTAAATGGATTAAATGAGTGGGATATAGAATAATATTCTTGAACTTTACTACCAAATGATCTCATCATCCTATATATTTATTTAGATTTATCTTTTTAGAAGCTGTTATATGTTAGTATTACATTTTGTTTGCTATTTGATTACTGTAAACCTAAACCAAGAAGGGATTGTAATCGAAGTGCTAGATAAGTAGGAAAACTGGTGTAAGCTAATGTACTCTGTAATTTTTTTGCTAACTAAATGACTTTGCAAAATTTATTTTGCTAGGTCAATGCATCAGATGTCATTATTTTGGAGGGCATTTTAGTCTTCCATGATCAAAGAGTTCGCAATCGGATGGACATGAAAATTTTTGTGGACACAGGTTTGTTTTGGTTCTCATTGTTGTGTTAGTATTTCTTATAACAAGTTTGGATTGCCTCTTCACGTTATTAGCTGAAATTTTGTTCACTTCTTTTTTGGGGGGTCCCTGTCTCCCTGATGCATCCAACTAGATGTTGATACTAGGCTTGCCTGACGAATAAGGCGTGATACAGTTGAAAGAGGTAGAGATGTTAGTTCGGTGCTTGATCAGGTAGTTCAACTATTGTGTATTTTGTGGTTTTGTTTTAGATTTTATTCTCGTGGATTCCAAATAGTTTGTCTTTATTGTGTTGCATGTTTGCAAATTTTATCATAGGTGGAATCCATTTGAGTTTTGTAAAGATTGTTTATCTTCCATTTTCTTTAATTTGGCGAACAATCTGAGAGAATACTTTAAGCATATTTTGGAATATCTGACATCATTTCTGTATCACACAGAGCCCTTGCAAGACATCGATAAGATTTTTACGAAGGTCAATTAATTTCTTTTACTTTTGAGTATCTTGTCTTCCTTCTGTGCTCCAACAGGCTTATGTGATGACATTGTGTTTCATTTAGGATCTCAATATTGTGATTCTGTTTCTTCCTAATAGTGTATTAATAGGCTCTAATTTTTCATTGTAGGTTGATAAGAAAAATGAATGATGCTATGGATGACATGTTCACTGCAAGGTGGAGAATGGTGATATAGGCAGATGATCTTCATTACATTTAGATTACATTCTGTTAGAAAATGATGTTCAAGATCTTCATTACATTTAGATTTCATTACATTAGGAAATGATGTTAAAGTAAAATATTTATATCATGTCTTATGTGGATGGTTCTCTCGTATAGCATAACAATTTGTTTATAATATATGAGTGTTCTTTTTAACCATGCTATGACCGATAATGATTTTTTTACTTGGACTTCTACACACTTATAATCGTTGTAGCAATCTAATTATATCCGTTGCCAAAATAGCAAAACTCATCTGTATGGCAAGTACCAACGCTTCTATGCATTGTGATAATATAATTATATCCATTGTTAAAATAATAAAAGTCATCCATGCATGGTAAATACCAACGCATACAAGTGTAGTTATAACATGAATATATCCGTTGCTACTTCGCAACGCCTTTTTATATCTATTACCAACGCTTATTTATCTGTTGTAATAGACTCTCGCAACGGCCTCAATGGCAACACATAGTAAATGCGTTGGTATAGATCGTACCAACACTTATTTGGATTTTTACCAACGCATATATGTGTTGGCAAAGGGGTGTTCATCTTGTAGTGGCCATGCACTTTATTTATTTGACCACAACGAGGGGCCCAGAGATATCTCTCCTGTTATGATAGGAGGGGCAAATCCCATATCCGACCGGTCATATTCCTTCGCATGTTTCATAGTATAGCCGAAAGCTACCTTTATAACTACCCAATTACAAAGTAGCGTTTGGCAACCCCTAAGAGTACTATTACACATGTAGGAAACCATGCTGATCTCAGGTCTATGGATTATACATCATCATTACTTGACACCAACTAACGACACATAGAATCATAACAATCTCAATAGTGTCTCATGGTGGGTCTTATCCAACACCATGTTCTCCAACATGTGTCCATATTATTGGTTTGATATCTCGATATCTATGACCTGTGAAACATACTCATCAACCAATACATATGCTAGTCTATTCATATGTGTTCTCATATATTTCCGACTAGGGAACGTTTAAGAATAATTATCACAGAAATATAGAGTTTCACAATCATGTCACATACTTTAAATATTAACAATATTATTCTAGGAACAAGATGACATATTATCCAATGTTATGAACATAATGAAATATAATCATCTCTATGATTGCCTCTAGGGCATATTTCCAACAGTGATGTCTCCCACTTGCACTAGAGTTAATCATTTAGGTATCTAATACCAATAGCTCTTGTATGCGCCTCATGCTTTTGGCTCTGTGAGAGGCTTTGTGAACGGATTAGCAACATTTAAATCCATATGAACTTTGCATATCTTAACATCTCCTCGATCTATCCACCAATTCGCGAATAAGATGATAACGCCTGAGTATATGCTTGGACTTCTGATGGGATCTAGTCTCCTTAGCCTACGCAATGACTCCATTATTGTCACAATAGAGATCCATTGGGCTCAAGGCACTCGGAACCATACCCAATTAGCAATGAAATTCCTTATCCAAACACCTTCTTTCGTAGCTTCAAAAGCCGCAATGTACCCAGCCTCTGTCGTAGAATCGGCAACCGTCTCTTGTTTCGAACTTTTCCAGCTCATTGCTCCTCAATTCAAAATGAATACAAAGCCAGATTGCCAATGATAATCATATTTGTCGGTTTGGAAGCTTGCATCGGTGCAACCATTTACAACGAGCTCTTCATCACTGCCATAAACTAGGAACGCATCCTTAGTCCTTCTCAAGTACTTAAGAATATTTTTCACAGCTGTCCAATGACCTTCACTGGGATCAGCTTGTAACACTTGGAGCATATGATACATCTGGTCGAGTACATATCATGGCATACATGATAGATCCAATAGCTGAAGCATATGAAACACCATTCATATTGTCTCGCTCATCAGTTGTCGAATGACACTGATTCTTGATAAGACTTATGCCATGTGACATAGGCAAGAACCCTTTCTTGGCATCCTACATGTTGAACCGAATCAACACCTTGTCAATATAAGTACTTTGGCTTAATCTAATTAGCCTTCTTGATCTATCTCTATAGATCTTTATCCCTAAGATATATACTGGCTCTCCTAGGTCCTTCATAGAAAAACTCTTTTTCAGTGATGCCTTAACGGATTCTAGCATAGGAATGTCATTCCCAATCAATAATATGTCATCCACATATAAGACTAGAATTACAAGTGCGCTCCCACTAACCTTTATGTAAACACAAGGTTCTTCTTTGTTCTTGACGAAACCAAACCTTTTGATCTCCTCATCAAAACATATATTCTAACTCCGAGATGCTTCCTTCAATCCATAAATGGATTTCAGAAGTTTGCATACTTTACTAGCATTCTTTGGATCGACAAAACCTTCAGGCTGTGTCATGTACACATCTTCACTTAGGTTTCCATTAAGGAAAGCCGTTTTGACATCCATTTGCCAAATCTCATTGTCAAAATATGCGGCAATAGTTAGAATGATCCGTACAGATTTAAGCAATACTTGTCGAAACTCTTTTGTGACTAATTGAGCTTTATGAATGCAAAAATTTCCATCCATGTCAATCTTTTTCTTATAGATCCATTTGCCCTCAATGGTTTTAACACCATCAAGTGGACCGACTAGGTTCCAAACCTGATTGTCTCTCCTGGAGTCTATCTCGGATTTCATGGCTCCAAGCCATTTTGTAGAGTCTGGGTCCATCATCGCTTCCTCATAAGTCTTAGGATCATCATTATTCAACAATAATACGTGGGGCTGATGCCTTATCTACAGGTTTAATAATATTTTGTTCATCCTATAGAGGTTCAGTAGGAGTTGAAACACTTTCAGACGTTTCCCGAATTTTTTCGAGTTGCACCTTTCTCCCACTGACTCCATTTGAAAGAAACTCTTTCTTCAAAAAGACACCATTTCGGGCAACAACAACTTTGCCCTCTTCTCGGTTGTAGAAATAATATCCTTTGGTTTCACTAGGATATCCTATAAATAAGCATTTATCTGACTTGGGTGTGAGTTTATGAGACGTCAAATGTTTAACATAGACATCACATCCCCAAATCTATAGAAAAGACAAACTAGGACTCTTCCCAGTCCACATCTCAAATGGTGTCTTATCTACTGATTTAGATGGCACCCTATTTAAAGTGAAAGCGGTAGTTTCTAGAGCATAACCCCAAAAAGACAATGGCAGATCCGATTGGCTCATCATCGATCGAACCATGTCCAACAAGGTCCGATTATGCCGCTCGGACACCCCATTCCATTGTAGAGTGCCCGGTGGTGTAAGCTGTGGAACAATTCCACATTGTTTCAAATGATTACCAAATTCGTGGCTCAAAAATTCACCTCCACGATCAGATCGTAAAGATTTGATTGTCTTGCCAAGTTCATTTTGTACCTCACTCTGGAACTCCTTAAACTTTTCAAAGGATTCTGACTTGTGCCTCATTAAATAGATATATCCATATCTACTATAGTCATCGGTGAAAGTAATGAAGTACTAAAAACCACCTCTATCTGTCGTGCTCATTGGTCCACACACATCAGTACATATGAGTGCCAGCAAGTCGGATGCCCTCTCAGCTCGACCAGTGAAAGGTGTCTTGGTCATCTTTCTGAGTAGGCAAGATTCACACGTTTCAAATGATTCCAAATCAAATGAGTTTATAATTCCATCATCATGGAGCTTCTTCATACATTTCTCACTTATGTGACCTAATCGACAATGCCAAATAAAAGTGGAATTCATATCATTAGGCCGAAGCCTCTTCGTATTAATATTATAAACGGGTGCATTATGAAGATTTAAAATAAACAACCAATTCAAAATAGGAGCATAGCCATAAAACATCTCATTCAAAAATATAGAACAACCATTGTTCTCTGAAATGAATTTATAACCCTCTGTCATTAAACATGAGGGAGAGATAATTTTTCTACTCATGGCTGGAATGTAATAACAATTATTCAATTCCATAATAGATCCTGAGGGGAAAAGTAATGGCAAAGTCCCAACGGCTAATGCAACAACTCTTGCTTTATTCCCGACGCGAAGATCCATCTTGCCTCTTGCAACTCTCTTAATCCTTGTTAGACTATGCATCGAATTACAAATATGAGCAACCGACCCGGTATCAAATACCCAAGAGTTAACAGAAGAATCAGCAAGAAAAACATCTATAACATTAATATCTGAAGTCAAATGTTTAGTCCCACCAATCTTTTTCAGATCAGCTAGGTATTTCTTGTAGTTTCTTTTTCAATGGCCTAGCTCTTTGCAGTAAAAACATTCATTCTCTTGAGTCAGGCCAGACTTAGTCTTGGGCTTAGGCTTATTAGTTTGGATCTCATCCGAAACTTTAGTCTTGCCCTTACCTTTGATCCAAGTCTTAGCCTTCTTCTTGAAGCTTGTACTCTTTTGCACCATCATCACATGACTGTTGCTTTTCTTAATGTTGTCCTCTATAGTCTTGAGCATCATATGTAGCTTGGTGAGATTCTTGTCTAAGCCATTCATATGGAAGTTCATAATGAACTGCCCATAGCTTGTACGAAGCGAAGCAAGAATCAAATCAGTAGCCAACTCTTGACTAAGTGGAAAACCATGTTTTTCCAAGCTTTGTGTGTAACCATCTTGATCACATGTGGGCTCACCAGACTACCCTCCGCTAGCTTACTCCAAAATAATTTCTTTGAGATCTCATATCTCTCAATTCTTGATTGTGTCTCAAACATGCCTTTGAGCGCCACGATCATATCGTAGGTCTCTATGTTCTCAAACTGCCTCTGAAGGCAGCACGCATGAGATAGCTAACATCAAGGGACTCATCACATGCCCTTTTATAGGCGGTTTTAAGAGTAGCAGCAGCATTTTCAGCAGGTTCATCTGGAATTGGTTCCTCTAGAATGAATTGTTCTTAGGCAAGATAAAAAGGAACATGTTCTAGGGGAACTAATTCCAGATGTGCCTACTCAAAATACTGCTGCTACTCTTAAAACCGCCTATAAAAAGGTATGTGATGAGTCCTCGATATTAGCTGTCTCATGTGTCTTTGAATACCTTTAGAGGCGGTTTGAGAACATGACTTGACAAGTTGAGACATGAGAAAATATGAGATCAATGTGATAATGGTGCAAAAGAGTACAAGCTTCAAGAAGAAGGCTAAGACTTGGGTTAAAGGTAAGTGCAAGACTAAAGTTTCGGATGAGTTCCAAACTAACAAGCTTAAGCCCAAGACTAAGTCTGGCCAAACTCAAGAGAACAAATGCTTTTACTTCAAAGAGCCAGGCCATTGGAAAAGGAACCGTAAGAAATACCTAGCTGATCTGAAAAAGATTGGTGGGACTACACCTTCAACTTTAGGTATTAATGTTATAGATGTTTTTCTTGCTGATTCTTGTTGGTCCCCTTGCTCTTCTTTTTACTTCGCCTGGTCCCTCTAATCACCTTGAGCAAATCCCCTAACTCAATCTAAGTTTGCCCTTACAGGAAAAGCTTGAATCGAGTTTTGCCCTCTTTCGGCTGAAGCTCTTCGTTTTCGTCCCCAGCTCCGGTAAGGTGCCTCCCTCTTCAATTGCTTGCTCATGGACCCTCTGTGAGCTATGTTGAAGCTATCTTGATGACCCGGTCTCACTCATTTTGCTCAGGCCACCATCTCCACTTTGTCTTCCTCAACGCCGGTTCTGCTCAACGTCGCCGGAGCTCCTCCTTCCTTCTTTGAAGCTTCTTTGTGCTCAGGTAGTTTCTTTTTAATCCTTAGAAGCTTGGGCACCCACTTCTCAGAACAATGCAGAGCTTAGTCGCTGTTGTCGTCCTTGGCCATGTTTCCACCGCCGCACTTCTCCAGCTCGCCGCCGTTCTAGGCTGGCTCCGTTGTTGAGAGTACCTCTAGTGGGTGCGCAATGCTATTACGAACCCATTCAAATCTTTAGCTTGCGCTGCCGTGACCGGAGTCGCTGGCGGTGAGTCTCTCTTTGCCCTCGGTCTCGTTGTCGGACGTGGTCTGCACTGCAGCGTTGCCGGGACAAAGATTGGGTCATTAATTGCTAATCACGGCTTAACAGTTAATGGCTGTCCTAAGATGGTGTAATAGTCGCTTACAAGTGGGCCCCACATGTTAAACCCTAGCGTTTTGTGTGCGCAGTGCTTCTTTGCTCTTTGGGCCGTCCATCTTGAGATCTACGGCTCAGATTCGTTAGAACGTTCGGACCACCGAACCTCAGCCGTCCATTTTGAGATCTACGGTCGAGATCTGTGGGACTCTCGGACCCCCAGACCTCCCTGTAGCCTTGGCCGCCCATTTTCAGATCAACGCTCCGGATTGATTGGGCCGTCCGAACACCCCATTCGTTGTGGACCGTCAGATCTAGTTTCAACGCCTCAGATTGATTGGGCTGTTCAGACCGTCCGAACGTCCATTCAATCTGAGTTCGTTTTCTATCCAACGGCTGTCGTTGAGCGCGGGCGTCGCATGTGCTGTGCTCCCGCGCGCTTGGGCCTGCAATTCCAAATCAACGGCCCAGGCTTTTCCGCTTTAAGTTAGTTTTTAAGAAACGCCCGAAAGCTTTATTTGTAAACTGAAAATTGTGTTAATCTTCAAAATTGCTTAACTATTTCATTTTAAATCCTTTTTGGTTGATTCAAATTTCGTTAGTTCTGGTTTTAACTAAGCTTTAATCTAAAAATGGTTAGAGGCTTGGTTCTGTTCCAGAAAAGTTTGTTAGTAGATTTAATTTAGGTTTAGCTTTATTTATTGCTCTAAAAATTCATTTAATTTGAAAAATGCATAAGTTTTTCTCTGTAGCTCCTTTTTTAGTGAAACCAAGTTTGTTGGTTTCCTCTGTTAGTGTGATTATTTTTAGAATAGGTTTTAGGCATGCTACTTTTTTGTGGTTGCATTTATTTTGTGCTCCTTTTCAGGTCTTTGTAAAATCATAGAAAATGCATCCTAGCTCCAAATGAGGTGAATCCAATTGTGTTATTCATCTCATGTGGTGCTCTATTTACCATAAAAATTTCAGGTGCACCACCTCTCCAGAAATTTGTGCCAAAAATTTAATTTCGGATGAACAGTACCCGAGATGAATTTTTCAGCATTTTTCCAACCGGCTGAAATTGTTTTGGCCATAACTTTTGCATTAAGAATCCAAATCAATTGTTTCTTGTTGCTAAATTCCTTAGAAATCATGCTCTACCTGCTGTAAAAATTACGTAGATTTTGGTTAAAGTTGGTTTTTGAGTCTTTTCGGTGTTCTTCGTTCTTATCGGTTCTTTTCGTTCTTTCGTTAGGTGCCGACGAGTTCGTTGATTACGAGAGTGATCCTCTGCAGCATATTGAGCATCTCCAGCAAGGCAAGTAGTTTGATCATATCACTCCCATTACTTTTAAAGTCTAATACTTTGTTTACAAATTGTATGTACGCATGCTTTTGTGTCAAAGTTAATTTTCCCGATTAGAGGTAGCTATTCCTATTGCATGGTTGCCCTTAAATTGTTATTCCCTGCCACTAACCATAAGTTATTAATCTCGCCGGTGAATTAGAGCCCGGTGATTGAATTATGCTCTTTTACTGTCCTTACGGTGTCATGCTTAGAAATGCTTAGCTACCGGTAGAATTAGGCAGTTCTCGACCTAGTCGATGACCTTGATCACACAAATCTTATTGTTATTCCATTATGTCCGGCATTTTGTACTTTGTTAATTTGTAAAGTCAAAACTGAAAATAAATTGTTATAGACTTCGGCACAATGGATGATGGTGTGATCTGTTGGGTGTGATTGGAATGGTGCCTAAGTCCACAAGGACCGAGTTACTTGTGTCACTAAGCCAAGAGATTATTGCATGCTAACCACACGAGGGGGATATGGGACCTCTCTTGACTAAGTACTTTGGGGGGTGTAAATTGATGAGTCGCTTGGTGGGTTGTGCATTTGACTATATGCAACATGGGATAGGAGGGGAGCATCTGCAACGGCTTGAGCTAGGCTGATGTATCCTACTCTTCGTATGGGTCCTTGGTGAGAGCCAGGGAGGTATTTCACTAAGGGTTAACCCCCATACGTACGGCTCTTAATTAGCACTTTCCATTGGAAATGTCTCGTAGGACTTAGCCGTGCTGGCATACCAAAGGAAGTGTGCTAAATAGCTTGGCAAAAAAGGCGGTCTGACGTGTGGGTACATTGGTACACCCCTGCAGGGTTCAAACTATTTGAATAGCCTCGTCCTAGGTTATGGACATGCTTGCTAAGGTCGTACAAGAACTAGACTATAACCTTTTAATTAAAACTTGTTGTGGGTGGTATGAATGGGTAATTCATGCTATTATTGTGGTGGCTATTGGGTTAGTCACTTCCAGGTTGTTGTTGTTATTTATCTATTGTTACTCGTTGTTATTTGAACATTAAAAATAGTTTGCAAAAATTTCTTTAAATGTAATACATTATTGCAAATGAAAACTTGCTTTATGCTGAAAATGAGCCTAGAGCCTTCTCCATTGATTAAGCTTGGATGTCGCTATGTATAGGCTATTACACTACAAGTAAGTCTTGCGAGTACATTTTTATACTCATTTGCTTTCCTTAATTAATTGTTGCAGAGGAGGTTGATCCCCAAGGGATCGATTATCGTGAGACGGACTTCGACTTTAATGACTAGCTGGCGGCCCGGTCGGTTGCCTTATGGGCTTAAGGCAAACCGTATGGCTTTTGTTTATCGCCATCTTATGGCTTTTGCTTCCGCTGTTTATTTAGCTCTTTAGCTTGTGATTTGGCTGGTCGGCCCCTTTTGTAAGAACTCTATTACGTATGTCTTTTGTTTAATTATGTTCTTGCTTCGGTTCTGTGCTTGTGTGGAATTGATGCATGATTTTATAAAAGGGTGTGTGTACCGCACTTCTGGGAGGTACACATTTTCCCGAGGCACGGGTTATTTTGTTTGTGATGCATTAGTCGTCGGGAATGAAGCAAGAGTTGCTGCGTTAGTCATCGGGACTTTGCCATTACTTTTCCCCTCAGGATTTATTATGGAATTGAATAATTGTTATTATGTTCCAGCCATGAGTAGAAATATTATCTCTCCCTCATGTTTGATGGCAGAGGGTTATAAATTTATTTTTGAGAACAATGGTTGTTCTATATTTTTGAATGAGATGTTTTATGGCTATGCTCCTATTTCGAATGGGTTATTTATTTTTAAATCTTGATGATGCACCCGTCTATAATATTAATACAAAGAGGCGTCGGCCTAATGATATGAATTCCACTTTTATTTGGCATTGTCGTTTGAGTCACATAAGTGAGAACCGTATGAAGAAGCTCCATGATGATAGAATTCTAAACTCATTTGATTTGGAATCATTTGAAACGTGTGAATCTTGCCTACTCGTAAAGATGACCAAGACACATTTCACTGGTCGAGCTGAGAGGGCGTCCGACTTGTTGGCACTCATAAATACTGATGTGTGTGGACCAATGAGCACAACAGTTAGAGGTGGTTTTCAGTACTTCATTACTTTCACCGATGACTATAGTAGATAAAGTATATCTATTTAATGAGGCACAAGTCGGAATCCTTTGAAAAGTTCATGGATTTCCAGAGTGAGGTACAAAATGAACTTGGCAAGTCAATCAAATCTTTACGATCTGATCATAGAGGTGAATTTTTGAGCCATGAATTTGATGATCAATTGAAACAATGTGGAATTGTTCCACAGCTTACACCACCGGGCACTCCGCAATGGAATGAGGTGTCCGAGCGGTGTAATCGGACCTTGTTGGACATGGTTCGGTCCATGATGAGCCAATCGGATCTGCCATTGTATTTTTGGGGTTACGCTTTAGAAACTGCCGCTTTCACTTTAAATAGGGTATCATCTAAATCAGTAGATAAGACACCATACGATATGTGGACTGGGAAGAGTTCTAGTTTGTCTTTTCTAAAGATTTGCGAATGTGATGTCTATGTTAAACGTTTGATGTCTAATGAACTCATATCCAAGTTACATAAATGCTTCTTTATAGGATATCCTAGGGAAACCAAAGGATATTATTTTTACAACCGAGAAGAGGGCAAAGTTGTTGTTGCCCGAAATGGTGTCTTTTTGGAGAAAGAGTTTCTTTCAAAAGGAGTCAGTGGGAGAAAGGTGCAACTCCAAGAAATTCGAGAAATGTATGAAAGTGTTTAAACTCCTACTGAACCTCTACAGGATGAACAAAATATTGTTGAACCTGTAGATGAGGCATCAGCCCCACGTAGATCTAAAAGGCCACGTCAATTGCCTATAAGGTATGGGCATGACGTATTATTGTTGAATAATGATGAGCTTAAGACTTATGAGGAAGCGATGATGGACCCAAACTCTGAGAAATGGCATGGAGCCATGAAATCCGAGATAGACTCTATGAGAGACAATCAAGTTTGGAACCTAGTCGATCCACTTAATGGTGTTAAAACCATTGAGTGCAAATGGATCTATAAGAAAAAGATTGACATGGATGGAAATGTTCACATTCATAAAGCTCGACTAGTCGCAAAAGGGTTTCGACAAGTTCAAGGACTTTATAGGATGAGACTTTCTCACCGACAGCGATGCTTAAATCTGTACGGATCATTCTAGCTATTGCCGCATATTTCGACTATGAGATATGGCAAATGGATGCCAAAAAGGCTTTCCTTAATGGAAACCTAAGTGAGGATGTGTACATGACACAGCCTAAATGTTTTATTGATCCAAAGAATGCTAGTAAAGTATGCAAACTTCATAAATCCATTTATGCATTGAAGCAAGCATCACGGAGTTGGAATATACGTTTTGATGAGGAGATCAAAAGGTTTGGTATCCTCAAGAACAAAGAACAATCTTGTGTTTATGTGAAGGTTAGTGGGAGCGCACTTGTAATTCTAATCTTATATGTGAATGACAAATTATTGATTGGGAATGACATTCCTATGCTGAATTCTATTAAGGCATCATTGAAAAATAGTTTTTCTATGAAGGTCCTAGGAGAGGCAGCATATAATTTAGGGATAAAGATCTATAGAGATAGATCAAAAAGGCTAATTGGATTAAGCCAAAGTACTTATATTGACAAGGTGTTGATTCAGTTCAACATGCTCGATGCCAAGAAAGGGTTCTTGCCTATGTCACATGGCATAAGTTTTAGCAAGAATATGTGTCCTTCGACAACTGATGAGCGAGACAGTATGAATGGTATTCCATATGCTTCATCTATTGGATCTATCATGTAACATCCCAAATATGGGTTTGTGTTTCGAATGTAAGAAAATGAGTAGAAATTAAAAATTTTCTTGCATCTTGTAGTTTTTGAACTTTTCTGTAATTCTTGTAAAGGAATTCTGGAAATTCAAAAACCTAAATCTCCAATTGACTAAAGTCATGACCTTCTTGTTAAGAATCTTGTGTTCAACCTCTGGAAATATTTTCCTTGGTTCTAGGGATGTTGTGTGACTCCTCTGAAAAATTTCATAATTTTTAGAAATTATTTGATAATTTTCGTAGGCCAGTCAAACCAGTTTGACTCTTTGTCAAACCCTAGAACAAGCCTTGAGAAATTTCTGGAGAAAAATGCATTGCATAAAAATCTCTGGAAATTTTATGTAAGGTTGATCCTGGAGTAAGGAACCTCCAGTCAAAATTTTAAAATTTTTGCAGTTAGTTTGCTACCTCTAAAAATTCTTCCAAGCTCAGCTTCAAATTCAAACCCTAGTCAGTTACTGTTGGGCGAGTCAGGCTCGAGCCAACTAACTCGACCCAATCAACTAACTGCACTGGGCCAGCTTCTAAAGGGGCGCGTGCTTTTGAACCATCAGATTTCGATCTAACGGTCAAGATCTTTGACCCGAATCAATTGGTTTGGCTCAACCCACTGAACACTTTGGGCTCGAGTCGCTTTGCTTGGTTCACTGACTTGTGGGGCCCTCACCTCCTAGTCATCTTCTTCGTCACGCTCGTGCGCGCCAGAGCGCCATGGAGTGGGCAGCAGTGCCTGGTCACCTCCCTTGTGTCCTTCAACGGCTCCTTGCCGCAGCTCATTTAATGCGGGTCAGAGCTTCTCCCCCGAAAGTCTCCTTCCACCTGCTCCTGTTGCTCAAGCGTCTCCATGGCAGGCTTCACAACCCGTGGAGCGTTGCCGTTGCTCTTCTTTGCTCCTTTGGCTATAAAAGGCCCCCGAGCTCCTCCTTAGCTTCCTTTAAGCACTCCTTGCAAACCCTAGCTCCCTCTCTATGTATTTGTGCTCAAATCTCCGAGAGCCCTAAATCCACCATTGTCGGCCGCTCAAGCTCCTTGTCGCCAACGGTGCTCTAGTGGTCCCCTTGCTCTTCTTTTTACTTCGTCTGGTCCCTCTAATCACCTTGAGCAAATCCCCTAACTCAATCTAAGTTTGCCCTTACAGGAAAAGCTTGAATCCAGTTTTGCCCTATTTCGGCCGAACCTCTTCGTTTTCGTCCCTAGCTCTGGTAAGGTGCCTCCCTCTTCAATTGCTTGCTCATGGACCCTCTGTGAGCTATGTTAAAGCTATCTTGATGACCCAGTCTCGCTCATTTTGCTCAGGCCGCCATCTCCATTTCGTCTTCCTTAGTGCCGGTTCTGCTCAACGTCGCCGGAGCTCCTCCTTCCTTCTTTGAAGCGCCTCTATGCTCAGGTAGCTTCTTTTTAGTCCTTAGAAGCTTGGGCACCTGCTTCTCACAACAATGCGGAGCTTAGTCACTGTTGTCATCTTTGGCTGTGTTTGCACCGCCGCTCTTCTCCAGCTCGCCACCGTTCTAGGCCGGCTCCGCCGTTGAGAGTACCTCTAGTGGGTGTGCAATGCTATTACGAACCCATTCTTATCTTTAGCTCACGTCGCCGTGACCAAAGTCACCGGTGGTGAGTCTCTCTTTGCCCTCGGTCTCATTGTCGGACGTGGTCTGCGCTGTAGCGTTGCCGGTTAGGACAAAGATTGGGTCATTAATTGCTAATCATGGCTTAAGAGTTAATGGCTGTCCTAAGATGGCTTAATAGTCGCTTCCAAGTGGGCCCCGCATGTTAAACCCCAGCGTTTTGTGTGCGCAGCGCTTCTTTGCTCTTTGGGCTGTCCATCTTGAGATCTACGGCTCAGATTTGTTAGAACGTTCGGACAACCGAACCTCAGCCGTCCATTTTGAGATCTACAGTCAAGATCTGTGGGACTCTCAGACCCCCCCTACCTCCCCGTAGCCTTGGCCGCCCATTTTCAGATCAACGCTCCGGATTGATTGGGCCATCCGAACATCCCATTCGTTGTGGACCGTCAGATCTAGTTTCAACGCCTAAGATTGATTGGGCCGTTCGGACCGTCCGAACGTCCATTCAATCTGAGCCATTCGTTTTCTATCCAACGGCTGTCGTTGAGCGTGGGTGTCGCTTGTGTTGTGCTCCCACGCGCTTGGGCCTGCGATTCCAAATCAACGACCCAGGCTTTTCCGCTTTAAGTTAGTTTTTAAGAAACGCCCGAAAGCTTTATTTGTAAACTGAAAATTGTGTTAATCTTCAAAATTGCTTAACTATTTCAATTTAAATCCTTTTTGGTTGATTCAAATTTTGTTAGTTCTGGTTTTAACTAAGCTTTAATCTAAAAATGATTAAAGGCTTGGTTCTGTTCCAGAAAAATTTGTTAGTAGATTTAATTTAGGTTTAGCTTTATTTATTGCTCTAAACATTCATTTAATTTGTAAAATGCATAAGTTTTTCTCTATAGCTCCTTTTTTTAGTGAAACCAAGTTTGTTGGTTTCCTCTGTTAGTGTGATTATTTTTAGAATAGGTTTTAGGCATGCTACTTTTTTGTGGTTGCATTTATTTTGTGCTCCTTTTTAGGTCTTTGTAAAATCATAGAAAATACATCCTAGCTCCAAATGAGGTGAATCCAATTGTGTTGTTTATCTCATGTGGTGCTCTGTTTACCATAAAAATTTCAGGTGCACCACCTCTTTGGAAATTTGTGCCAAAAATTTAATTTAGGATGAACAGTACCCGAAATGAATTTTTCACCATTTTTCCAACCGGCTGAAATTGTTTTGGCCATAACTTTTTCATTAAGAATCCAAATCAATTGTTTCTTGTTGCCAAATTCCTTAAAAATCATGCTCTACCTGCTGTAAAAATTATGTGGCTTTTGGTTAAAGTTGGTTTTTGAGTCTTTTCGGTGTTCTCGTTCTTATCGGTTCTTTTCGTTCTTTCATTAGGTGACGACGAGTTCGTTGATTACGACAGTGATCCTCTGCAGCATATTGAGCATCTCCAGCAAGGCAAGCAGTTTGATCATATCAATCACATTACTTTTAAAGTCTAATACTTTGTTTACAAATTGTATGTACGCATGCTTTTGTGTCAAAGTTAATTTTCCCGATTAGAGGTAGCTATTCCTATTGCATGGTTGCCCTTAAATTGTTATCCCCTGCCACTAACCATAAGTTATTAATCTCTCCAGTGAATTAAAGCCCGGTGATTGAATTATGCTCTTTTACTATCTTTACGGTGTCATGCTTAGAAATGCTTAGCTACCAGTAGAATTGGGCGGTTGTCAACTTAGTCGATGACCTTGATCACACAAATCTTATTGTTATTCCATTATGTCCAGCACTTTGTGCTTTGTTAATTTGTAAAGTCAAAACTGAAAATAAATTGTTATAGACTTGGGCACAATGGATGATGGTGTGATCTGTTGGGTGTGATTGGAATGGTGCCTAAGTTCACAAGGATCGAGTTACTTGTGTCACTAAGCCAAGCGATAATTGCATGCTAACCACACGAGGGGGATATGAGACCTCTCTTGACCAAGTACTTTGCGGGGTGTTAATTGATGAGTCGCTTGGTGGGTTGTGTATTTGACTATATGCAACATGGGATAGGAGGGGAGCATCCGCAATGGCTTGAGCTAGGCCGATGTATCCTACTCTTCGTATGGGTCCTTGGTGAGAGCTAGAGAGGTATTTCACTAAGGGTTAACCCCCATACGTACGGCTCTTAATTAGCACTTTCCATTGGAAATGTCTCGTAGGACTTAGCCGTGCTGGCATACCAAAGGAAGTGTGCTAAATAGCTTGGCAAAAAAGACGGTCTGACGTGTGGGTACATTGGTACACCCCTGCAGGGTTCAAACTATTCGAATGGCCTCGTCCTAGGTTATGGACATGCTTGCTAAGTTCGTACAAGAACTAGACTATAACCTTTTAATTAAAACTTGTCGTGGGTGGTATGAATGGGTAATTCATGCTATTGTTGTGGTGGCTATTGGGTTAGTCTCTTCCAGGTTGTTGTTGTTATTTATCTATTGTTACTCGCTGTTATTTGAACATTAAAAACAGTTTGCAAAAATTGCTTTAAATGTATTACATTATTGCAAATGAAAACTTGCTTTATGCTGAAAATGAGCCTAGAGCCTTCTCCATTGATTAAGCTTGGATGTCTCTATGTATAGGCTGTTACACTACAAGTAAGTCTTGCGAGTATATTTTTGTACTCATTTGCTTTGCTTAATTAATTGTTGTAGAGGAGGTTGATCCCTAGGGGATCGACTATCGTGAGACGGACTTCGACTTTGATGACTAGCTGGCGGCCCGGTCGGTTGCCTTGTGGGCTTAAGGCAAACCGTATGGCTTTTGTTTATCGCCATCTTATGGGTTTTGCTTCCGCTGTTTATTTAGCTCTTTAGCTTGTGATTTGGCTAGTCGGCCCCTTTTGTAAGAACTCTATTACGTATGTCTTTTGTTTAATTATGTTCTTGCTTCGATTCTGTGCTTGTGTGGAATTGATGCATGATTTTGTAAAAGGGTGTGTGTACCGCACTTCTGGGAGGTACACATTTTCCCGAGGCCCGGGATATTTTGTTTGTGATGCTAGGGTCAATTGGAAGACTAAACATTACAAGCTAAATACCCCGGGATCTCACATATCATGTATGCCATGATATGTACTCGACTAGATATATCATATGCTCTATGTGTTACAAGTAGATACTAAGTTAATCCCGGTGAAGGTCACTGGACAGCTGTGAAAAAATATTCTTAAGTACTTGAGAAGGACTAAGGATGCGTTCCTAGTTTATGGCGGTGATGAAGAGCTCGTTTTAAATAGTTACACCGATACAAGCTTCCAAACTGACAAAGATAATTATCGTTCGCAACCTGGCTTTGTATTTATTTTGAATGGAGGAGTAGTGAGCTGGAAAAGTTCCAAGCTAGAGACGGTTGCTGATTCTACGATGGAGGCCGAGTACATTGCGGCTTCTGAAGCTGCGAAAGAAGGTGTTTAGATAAGGAATTTCATTGCCGAGTTGGGTATGGTTCTAAGTGCCTTGAGCCTAATGGATCCTTATTGTGACAATAATGGAGCCATTGCGTAGGCTAAGGAGCCGAGATACCATCAAAAGTCCAAGCATATACTCAGGCGTTATCATCTTATTCGCGAATTGGTGGATAGAGGAGATGTTAAGATATGCAAAGTTCATACAGATTTAAATGTTGCTGATCCGTTGAAAAAGCCTCTCACACAACCAAAGCATGAGGCACACACAAGTGTTATCGGTATTAGATAGCTAAATGATTGACTCTAGTGCAAGTGGGTGACATCACTGTTAGTCACTATTGAGATTGTTATGATTCTATGTGTTATTAGTTGGTCTCAAGTAATGATGATGTATAATCATTAGACCTGAGATCAGCATGGTATCCTACATGTGTAATAGCACTCTTAGGGGTTTCATATACATAAATTATATCGGATGAACCTTAATACAATATGATCTACGACCAGGTCCATATCACTAACAACCAGCTTGTATCTCTAAACAATTAGTTCATATTTGGTCTCGACCAATTCGTAACTCCTCACGACCAGGTTTCGACCACTTAGTGACCATGTTTGACCAGCCTATAACCAGCTCGTATCTCCATAGGACTAATCCATATCTGATCGAACTGAAAGACCTTCTCGTGTATTCTCCCTTTGCCTCACGATATCGGGTTGAATTCCAGGTGAGATGTTGTGTCATCCATAGACTGTTCAATACTTTCTCGATCAAGTGTCGAATAACATCATGTGGTCGACACTTCAACCACTAGTGGCATGGCCATGCACTTTCTTTATTCGACCATAACGAGGGGCCCAAATATATGCCTCTAGGGCATATTTCCAACAAATTTCTAGTCTAAGAAGAAGGGCAAAGGATAGCACGAGGCACGCCTCGCTATTGCAGGCACGCCTCGCTATTGCAGGCACGGAGGATCTACATCCGTTAGTTGCACTCAAGGATGTGGACAACCTAGTAGCAGCCCCCATCATCCCTCCTTTGGACATCACGGCGGCCGCAGCCGTAGTTACCCAAGAGGAGTAGATCGTCATAGAGCAGATTGACGCTGAAGTTTCTGAATACTTCGCTGCTTCGATCTAGTACACGCATTGCACTTGGATCTTGTATAGTAACTTACAGTTTGTAATTGAAGCAGAACATTAAATTATTTTATTCTTTGAATAGTGGTTGTAAGCTCTAGGAGAGCAAAGCATTAAATTCTTATGATGAGTCCTGTAAGGCTTATTTTCCCGTATTTATAATAGCAAGTTATGTTCTGATATCTAAAGTATTTTATTTATGTGTTGCTTGCTTCCTGCAGGATATAAATAAAGTACTTTATATCAGAATCTGTGTGGCTCCCTATGGAGGAAGTGTACTTAGCAGATAGCAACACAACGAATACCACCTTGAGAGAGAGGAAAAAATATTCAGTCGATCAGCAATAATGCTAGTTGTCTTACGACAATCGCAGGCAGCGATACTCGTATAATAGGATCAGGAAGGGCCACAATTATACTCCCGATAAGCACAACTTTGGTCATTAAAGAAGCCTTGTTGTACCCAGAATTGACTAGAACTTTCAAGGATATTCACGCTAACGGTTTCTACATAGAGACTGAAGAAGAGCACGGTAAGGAATACCAGCTCATTACGAAGCATGAAGAAATTGGAAAAAGGTATTAGAACAACTTTCTTTATACGAAACTGGGCTATACTACACTAATATTAAGGCACCCGCAGCCTATACTAGCCTGAAAACTGTATTTAGAAGTTCTGAACTTTTCTGTCTCTGGCATGACAGATTAGGCCACCCAGGTTTTAGAATGATGAGAAATATAATTAACAATTCATAGGGACATAATATCGATGTCAAGAATTTTCCGAATTAGGAAGATTTTGTGTGACTCGCATGTACCACCGGGAAATTAATTACTAAATCTTCTGCTCTCAATGTAATACTCCAATTTTTTTCTAAGGAAGAAAGAGTGCGAAAGAGAGATTAAAGCATTTCAAGGGGTTGTTCGCGAGTGTGTGCCAACCTGGGCCTCGGGCCTTGGCCCCGGAGGCCCATGTTGGGCCAGCCAAGAGGGAGGGGTGCCACCCCCCACCTCCTAAACCCTAGCCGGCCCCCTCCTCTCCCCCATGCACCTCCACCCCCATCTCCTCCCTCTCCTGGCCGCCGCCCCACCTCCCCTTTCTTGTGCCATCTTCCCACCCCCTCTCCTGGCCGCCATCTCCTCCTCCCCTTTGGTGCTGCCCCAAGTTGCCGGCCAAGGTGAAGAAAGGAGGGAGGGCCCCTGAGGTTGCTGTCGGCCAAAGAAGAAGAAAAGGGGGAAAGGGGAAGAAGGGTTCTCGCAGGATTTCATCAAGTCACAGCAGGTCTTCAAGGGTGACTCCTCGATACTTGATGTTTTGTTTATTTCGTGTTCATGCGATTGCTTTCGAGAATAGATCGGGTTGTTGATACTGTTAGTGGTACTGAAGTTTTGGGGATCTTAGATGCGAAACTAGGTCTGTTCACCACCAAGAGAATTGTGGGTTAATCCTTTAGCTTTCCACAGGATCTTGAATAACAATTTTTGGTTGAGTAGTTTCGAAGTTATGATCATTTTCGTGGCTGCTGTCTTGAAACCTGTTAAATCATAGCAGAATTATTAACTAATATATTAGCATCTATTAATGACCGAATCATGGGTGTTTCCCAAAACTAATTCTGTAGGTAATTCCATCAGCTTTCAGGATTGTTAAAGAACACCCGTTTTGGATCTTTAGAACGAAAGTTATGTACGTTTCAATTTTAATATCCAGAGTGTATGTCGGTTTCTAACAGTAGATTTGATCTGTGTGCTACTTTTTGTTAAAAGCAAAATCTAAGAATCCGTCAAACTAGAATTTTGAATGTTACATTCTTAGCTTCCCAGGTTGATAAAGAACTCAAGGTTTGGTTCAGCCAATTAGAAGTTATGAGACATTCTTATACTGCTGTATTTTTTGTCTGTCAGATTATAGTTCTAGATGTTCATCTGATGATTAGACTCAAAATTTGGCCGAATTAGAGATTCTTGATAACTAGGTTATTGTATATTATTTCGTTACCTTTCCAGAGAGTCTAAGATCACACCTTTTCAAGTTTCAGAGCAAAAGTTATGAAGTTTTTAGTGATGCTGTCCAATATAGCTTCATGCTAGAATGCCGTTTAACTTGAGTAGAATATTTATATAAACTTTGGGTTTTGGGAAGATGAGGTAGAAGTGTTGCGAGTAGCATCTTGATATCGCGTTGTTCTTACTCGAGTAATTTAATGGTGCAGGAGGAGAGGCTTCGAGTTTAGCGACTTAATCCTTGCCTCCTAACGCATCGCAACGCAAAAGGCAAGTACATTTTAGATTGAATTGATGGTTAATTGTTCGTAGTGCTTGTTGTTCTTGCTATGATTAACTTCTATGGTTTACGAGTAATTTCCAATGATTTCTGTTTCTTTCCACATATGTTAAACCATGCTTCTTGAGATTATGCCTTTCATATTCATATATTCATTCGTTCATTCGTTCATGTTTCATCCACAGGAGTGGGAAGTAAAGACCTATGTAAAGACCTATCATTCCAATATGGGCACGTAAAACCCACCATTCTAATGTGGGAAAATTCGATCCCCGTTATGAAACAGTCTTCATACAGGCCTTGGATCCCGCTTTTTGGATAATGCGGACCTGAGTGAACACCGACGGGTGTTTACTGGCTATACCGGTATAAGCAGAAGTGAAGAGCATGCATTCCATTCTTGCATAAGATTTCTACCATTCTATTTCATATTCAAACATTGTGAATGTTATGTTCTTGATTTAGTATTTTGTTTTCCATATTATTCTGTTGTACTTGCTGAGTCGTGAACTCATTATTGCCATTGTTTGTGTGTTTTAGGTAAACACTGATGACGGCATGCCTGGGAGGGATTAGTCACGAATCACTTCATTCACTTCACATTTCTTTAATAATTAAGGGACTTGTTATTATCTTTCATTTGATAATATTGGATTGTAATAATGGAGTTTTGATGGTTAAGGTTATTATTCATTATGACTTGGTTGAACTAGTGAATGTTTAATATTATTCATATAGACTCTTGATAGTTTAATCTTGAATAGTTCAATATGATTGGATATTTACAAGTTTGATATGTTGCTGAAATCTAAATCAATCCTTATGATCCATCTATTGTTTGTTGATCTTTACATGTTATTAGTTGATAGATTGCTGAAATTATTTCGTATTGTTGAAGTATGTTAGACTTTTAAGTAATATCTTGGTTTTCGCATAGCTAGGGTATTACACTCAAAGCGAAGGATGAAGTCCCTGCATTCCTAGACCGTATCTAGTGAGACATTTGTGGTCATATACAGCCCCTGTCAAGACCATTTAGGTATTTTATGGTGCTCATAGATGTTTACTCGAAATGGTTGCATATATATTTATTGTTTACGAGAAACCATGCTTTTGCAAAGCTAATCTCACAGATAATTAAAATTTAGAATAATTTCTCTGATCATCATGTGAAGTCCATTAGAATGGACAACACCAGAGAATTTACTTCAAAGACATTTGATGATTATTGCATGGAAATGGGAATTAAAGTTGAGCATTCCGTACCGCATGTGTAACACCCTGGTTATACGGTAGCCAAGATGTTACCTAAAAGAATAACATACAACAACAATACAGAATAATTTCAACCATCTTTCAAATAATAACATAAAAGATCAATATCTAGAATAATGAAAAAAAGATTTGAATCCGAATTCGTCAACAAATCAAACTCAATCATCCAACCATATTGAATCAATTATGATAACACTATCAAGAGTCTATACGAGGTTCATTAAGCCATTACAAATTCAACCATATCATGAAGAATGATAATATCAACTATCAACATCTATTTAATACAATCTCATAATCCATCAACCAAACATTCAAGAATGAATGACATAATGCTAATAATCAACGCTATCACAGTCTATAAATTCTATAAAAAAAAGGATACCACTCATCAACGGAGCATAAATCAACTTAAGAAGTCTTCTCTTTAACAACTAAGTTAAAACAGTCCAACATTACTAAGCTCAAGTAGATAATGACCAAATAGCTACATCTAAAGTATCATTGACCAATCAAGCAACGAGGATGATACAATAACCGAAATCAAACCGTCTACTTCATCGAATGACTTAATTGAACTTAAATGAACTAAAATGGCGAAGAATTAAGAACATAACCGGGTCGTCCAAGATCACAATCAAAACATCCACCATGAAGGATGGTCTCACAACGGAATCTAAAGCAATTATCAAGAGTATGAATTATGGATAGTTGGACTAATTTATACATTTTGTTTTGTGTTTATGTGTCGTGCACCATGTCTACCCCTTCCCATGCATGTCGCTGCCTCGAGAGGTACCTAGCAAGCACAACACAGCAAGTGTAAGTCCACAACTCAGCAAAGTGCAATAGCAATTCAAACAATAGCATCATAAATAGTCAAAGGGAATAAACAATTCCATCATGAATAACAGCATGATATACCACAAACCCATCTCTTATGATAGCATCATAAGAAATCAGAGGGAACAAACAATCCCATCAAGAACACAACATTATAAGCCAAACAAACAAATTCATATCTTATGTAAAAATGCAATGATATGTCATGAATGCATATTCTTCACTTCTTAGCAATTACAGGTAATGCCAAGTAGTGTATCCGTCGATACATACTCTAGGCATGTGCCCTCTAGGCACAGGGATCCAAAGCCCACACTCCATGAGTGTGAGGACCAGGCCCGTCTAATGCATGACGGGGATCCAAAAACATTCTCAAGGCCTGTGCCCTCGAGGCACAGGGTTCCAATGCCATGATGTAGACTGTAAAGCATGATATCAACTCATCATGAAAAGTAATGCTCATCAACATTATCAAACTTAAAGCATCATTGTTAAACCATGGCATTCAACAATTAGGAAACAAGGCAACATATTATTACTATCTGCACTTGCCCACTATCATTATCATGATTCATTAGTGTCATCATTAACGAGGTAACCTCATTGCTCACCTTGTCCCTTCATTATTGCCATCAATCCTGAAACCTTTACCATGTGCACATCATCGTTTAAACATTTCCAGGTAAACTTCATCACATAAGCATCATCATAAAAACACCATCAATCAACTATGGCATACAGGTTCATCAACATTACCAAGCAGCAATCAACATCATTCAACTATGGCATTCATCAAGTATAAAATATAACGACTCATTAATAATACTTGCACTTGCCTCAACCGTGAGACAAAAGACAAATGGAGGAACGCTCTAGCACCGGGGTTCACCACCTCCAGCACCATGCTTCCAAACTCGCATTTTGAGGTGTGAGCAAGACAAGACCGGTACAAATTCTTTAACTCCTTTGCACCAAATGTGACACAGTGAGGATTGCCCATGCTAACACATGTTACGTGCCGTGATACCCCACCAATTGCCAATTCAGCTTGAACCACAGCTTCATGGCTACACACATAACGTGAAAACCACAACTTAACACCGAAGATAGATTTGTCCTATCAGCAAACTCAACATATTAACTCAAGTACATAATAACCTCCCAAATAAGAAAAGAGTCCATAAACAACACAATGTTACTACTACCATGCAACATTCTTTTAGCTAATGCAATGTAAATGCGTTCATATCAGACTCCTCAACATTGGTCAATCCCTCACTGGGTCGCTTCTTAGACATAAATCGAAATCAATAATTCCTCACACATGACGGCAAGCACACTCATCCATTCGCAGCGTAGCACACGTTATTAAGAAAAACAACGGAAATTCCTATTCATACTAGTACCAACAAATGCATTATATCACTGACAACTAGAATTCTGATAATGCACATCTCAATTTGGGATTCAATTCACACACGAATGTTACCTGCTGCTGCGAGATGGAGAGTTCAAATTTATATACTAGCAGTGTTCCTCATCACCGGCGCACCACACACCATGCTGTTAATCGTTCGATTCCTCGGGACGATCTGCAGCTCCTTGATTCTTCGTGCTCGTGCTCCTCCGATCTGCAGCTCTTGCCGCTCCGATCTGCAGCTCTTACTGCTTGTGCTCTTCAAACCACTAGAGAACCATCTCAATGAGACTACCAATTGAGCAAGTACCAACTACAGATGTCCATGTTTACCAAGTTCTGCAGCGCGAGGTACTGGCCGTAGAGCTAGAGGACGAGGTCGAGGTTGGCGGCGATGAAGGCGGCTGGGCCGGCAAGAACCAGCGGCGGCCGGGCGAGGAAGCGCCAGGGTGATTTGTAGCAGCAGAAGCCGGCCGAGTCAAGAGAGGCCGAGAGATGGTAGGCAATGAGGCGCAGGACCGACTGGAGGGGTTGGCTGCGGTGTGGACTAGGCGCGAGGGGAGACGGGAGCACGGCGGTGCAATAGGCAACCCCGGGTGCTGGAGGAGCCGAGTCGCTGGCTGCGGCGATGTGGCGGCACTAGCCCCAAGCTATGCCGGGAGCAACCGAAGGCGGCGCCACGAGAGAAGGGGTGGGAGGAGACACCGTAGGGGAAATGGGAGTAGCCGGGGTAGCGCCGACAGCAGGGGGAGGCGGCCAGGTAGGAGCCACACGCAGCGAGGTCGAGCTGGGGGCCTTGAGCGGCGGCGGTGGAAGGGCAGGGGTGAGGGAGAGCGTCGCAAGGGAGGAGCAGAACGAGGGGCGTGGCGGTGGTTGCCCTTGGGGGAAGAGGGGAGGAAAAGGCTTCGGCTAGGGTTTCACCTCTTTTTGTTTATTGGGCAACAAGGCCCAATCTGGCCCACTACCTCATCTCCTCCCCAAATCTTTTCTCTTTAATCACATTTTATTTCTTGTTTAACTATTTACTCCAACGGGGTATTACAGCATGTCCACACCTAGAATGGATTAGCAGATTTTGCAGAATTATAATTTATCAACTACATGTTGAGGACACGTAGTCTTGCACGCAGCAACTCTCATCAATTTTAGACCACTGACATATAACATCCATGCACCTATGCAACTAGCAAAAGGGTCAACACAAAAAATTTCTCATCTTCACAGATTTGATTGCAAGGTTTATGTACCTATACAACCACCACAGCAAACTGCAATGGGCCCTCTCCGAAAGTCTGGGATATACGTTGGTTATGAGACAGCATCCAAGATCTGCTATTTGGACCCTATGACTGGAGATTTGCATACTACCCGATTCACTGATAGTATATTAGATGATGATAGTTTCCCATTATTAGGGGAGAAAATCAACCCCTTGATAAAAAATGTTAAGAAATAACATAGCAAACCACGGGAATCTATGCACATGACCCGCGCACTAGTGAAGCAAATAGAGCAGTCCAGAAGAAATTTGAAGTCCAGATGACAAGAGAAGTGTAGAAGATAATTGAAGTTCCAGAAGATAATTTATTTGCAAGCATTAGTGAATCAACTGCCTAACCACTTTAGTGCTTTGAAGAGCGTGACCAAGTCATATGTGCCTGCACGCAATACACCGGAGAGGGTTGAAATACCGAAGAAAGAAAAAGGTATTCCTAATCTCATCTTGAGGCCTCAGAAAAGGACAAGAACTCTTGCCCCTAGAATCCGAAGTAACCGGGGATGCCTGGTGAAAAAGGATAAGAAGGACTTGACACAGCCGATCACTGAAGTTCCCCAAAACCAGAAGAGGAGCCAGTTCAGACCTGGCACTAGTATGGAACCATTAGGAAGAGGAATACCGGATTTGAACATTCCCACGGAGGGAGATATCACCATGGATGTGTGCGCACACATCGGAGCTGAAAAAAAACTAAAGGGACTTGCCCACGTAATTGGAAGCAGCGGTGGGCAAGTAGAAACATTAGAAGAATCACTCCATGAAGAAATAGATATAAACTTGGTGACTATGGGAGAATCTCTTAATAAGATAATAGCCAATGTCGACATTTACTTTGCAATGAAAATTACCACAATCATCGATCTTGACCTAAAGCCTACATCGCTCGCTGAATGTAAGAAAAGATCAGATTGGTAGAAGGCAATAGAAACTGAACTATTATCTCTGAATAAAAGAGATGTGTGTTGGCCTGTAAGCCGCACGTCTCCCCATATGCATCTCGTAGAGCATAAGTGGGTATTTGTTCGAAAGAGAAATGAAAATAAGCAAGGATCATTGCACAAGGTTTCACTCAACGTCCAGGAGTTGAATATGAAGAAACTTATTCTCTGGTCAGGGGCGGAACTACCTTTAGATATTTAATCTCAATGGTAGTAAACTTGGATTTAGAAATGAAATTGATGGATGTAGTAACTGCATACCTTCATGGAAATTTGGATTTGGACAATTATATGAAGATACTTGAATGTATCCCTGTTCTGAACCAAAACAGAGCAAATAGAAATTTGTACAGTGAGAAACTCTGAAAGTCACTATACGGACATAAGCAATCAGGCAAGATGTGCTATAATCGCTTGAAGTGACTTTCTATGCAAAAAAAAAACTACACGAACAATGAGAATTGTCCCTGTGCATTTATATGACGATCCCAAAATGTATTTTTGTATAATCTCAGTATATGAAGATGTAGGACCGGAATAGGCGACTAGAGGGGGGGTGAATAGGAGCACCAAATCTTTTTGCAAAGATAATGGATTCAACTCAAGAATCGCAAATTACTCCAATAGCTATCGAGCTATGAAGATGAAAGCTTAAGCACAAAGGAAGACCAGAAAGAATCCACTCCTAAACCCTCAAAGCACAACAAAGAACTCCCTAAAGAAATCTCGAAAAATCGGGACAAAGGTACTACCATCATTGTAAGTGCGGTACTACCTCAACGCTGTACTACCACAGTGCAAATGTGCGGTACTACCAAGATCAGCGGTACTACCTCGAGCAAAAGTGCGGTACTACCTTTTATCCCGACGATGAACGTAATACGAAAACTAAATCAAAATCGACGTAACTTTTAAACCGTAAGGTCAAACTCCACCAAATTTGGAACACACCTTCCTAAGGGTATTAGGAAACTATTCCAAGTGGCGATCATCCAGATCTACGTCAAAGTTTAGATCTTTTTCAGTTTTACCTAAGAAGGGCATAGAACCGAGCAAAACGAAAAACTTGATCCAACTCTTGCTCGTGGGAGATTGATGATCTAGGTGACCTTAGATACATTCCCACATGTCACAGCAAGGAGTAAGAGTGCACAAGAACAACCAAAAACCAAAGGATCAACAAAATCTCCAAAACATCAAAGTAAGGTGCAAGAACAAGAAAAAGAACGAAGAGAGCTCATCTCAAAGAACTTGCAAGGATTGATTGATGATTGAAGATTCATGGTTACAACCACTCCATCTTTGAGGGCACAACTCATTACATGAGCATACAAGGCATCAATCCCTAAACCCTAGCTCTCATCTTCCTTTACTAAACCCTAAGACCAAATAGGGTTTTTCTCAATGGACTCACCTGGCTGCTGTGAACAGCACACAAGGCTTATATAGTGGAGGCTAGGAATCTAGGAATATTCCATTAGGGCACCCATTAAACCCTAACACACAATGGGTTAACACACGCACACATCTCAAAGCGTCGTCTTCATCTTCGATTGACCTAAACCGCTTCTCCAAGCGCCGACCCACGCCGCGGTTTAGCCAACAAGCTACAAAGGCGGTATTTGGTGAAATTACCAAAATACCCCTTCTCGATCCTTCTCCATAGACCGAGTCCAATCCAATCGAAGCAATCGCCGCTTCACACGTGTAGGTTGATCAACGGCTCTCATCATGCTCGGCAAGTCTCTCCGTCCAATCCCATCGAACCTCCAAGGCACTTGCACCGACCCGCCGCCGCTTGATCCAACCAACAGATCGAATTGCTTTGCTCGATCCACCTCGTCCATTCATGGCCATGCTTGAGTCACTTGACCTCACCCGGCATCCATGATCGTTCTGGACCTCAGCTCTCCAAGCTTAGTCCTGATCCTCCTCGCCGTTGACCGTCGTTGACCTGCAAGCCACCTGCACAGCAATAGACCAAGAAATCGTCTCCGGGAACAAGTTCTTCACAACTTGACCCACGTTAGCTCAAAACATGCAATATGCAACACATATGCATTAACAAATATGGATATGACATAACCCAAAATCAATTCTCAAATTGAAATAACATTCAGCTCAAATCATTCCAAAAGCGGTACTACCACCAAGTATCCATCGGTATTACAAGATCATGATCATACCGCTCAATCAATCTAACGGTCATACCGCAACTTGGAGAAATCCAAAACTCTCCAAAACCACTCCTCTGAATTTGCATACCGCAAAACAACGGTCATACCGTGCGGTATTACCGACAAAAGCAAGATGCGGTCATACCGCTCCACAAGGAAATCCAAGACCATTTTGCATTAGCTCGGTTTTCCATACCGCTTAACAACAAACGGTCGTTTCATAAGCGGTATTACCATGATTAACACGCCGGTACTACCGATTATCCTGACAGTTTGCTGAAACTTTCTGACAAACATGAATTCCAACAAACCTTCAACCAAATTGCCAATTGTATCATCACCTAGGATCATGAGCATATCCTCATGGTGTTCACAGAAGATAAGGCAAAGAAAGCAAATGAAGCTTCAAATTCCAGAAACGAGCCAAAAATCTCACTTTAGGTCCAAAGGAAAGAGCAATTTTTCAACGTGACCTAAACCAAAACAGCATTTTTGTAAATTTTTCTCCCCCTTTGACAATGAATTCATCAAGGTGCATGGAGAAGATTGAGCATGAATGTAATGGAATGGCTGCAATTTTGTAATTTTTCATTTTTTTTAACTTGAGCAAAAAGAGCCATGAAGATTATCCATAAAGACTGTACAAGTATTACACCAAGCCATATTATGTGAAGAAGCTATGTTCAATCATGGCAAAACATGTACAGCAAAGCTAAGACCAAAATAGCAATAATCTAAGATTAAAAGAATCGACAACATGACGAGGTGCTCAAGATCACAGTTTTAACTAAAGGTATCCAAAAATGAGGCAGGCCATGTCTATAAGCAAAATTGAGCCAGAAGCTAGAAAATGAGTCAATGTTGAGCATTTGAGATCAATTTTGAATCAATTTGTTCAAGCACTTAGAGTTTAGCACTTTGAGCACTTTGCTGAAAATGATTGGTTTTATCTTAGTAAAGCAAGTCATGGACTAGGAGCCATCCACAACTGCCTCCTAAGCTTTAACCAATTGCCAATTTGTTTTCTTAGCATTGTGCTAGATCTCAAGCCTCACTACGACCATCCTAAGCAACAAAAGCTTAAGAGAATAGTCTGGGTCATCCAAAACTCCCCCTGAGTTCATACCTAGTGCAATGGCAAGCCGTCTCATGAGAAAGAATTGGTGAGATCAGTTTTTTCGCACAGAAAAGCTCATTTTTCATTTGCTTGACTTAAGAATTATCAAAGCTCAATTTAAAACTCAGAATAGGTTCAAGACTCAATTAAACCTATATGACATGGCATGAATCATGAGAGGATCACTATAGCAAAACTAGTCACAAGATCCAACAAGTCATATTATGATTCAGTTTGCTCACAGATAATAAAGCTAGCATGGCAAAAGCTAAGCTATACATAAAAAGCCATAACAGAAGTCTAGCAAACTAGCACAAGACATGGCAGGATATAAAGCATAAAATCAAGTCATACAAGGATAATAATCAAAGCTCCACAAGCTTATATTATAATGCAAGTTGCTGAAATGAAAAATGCATTATGATACAAATGAATGCAAAAAGAGCAAACTCCCCCTCAAAACAGGCCAAAAGGACTAGCAACCCCCAACTCTCCCCGCAAAGAAGCAAAACGAGAAGAATCAAGAGCCTTAGTGAAGATATCCGCAACCTGCTGCTCAGACTCAACAAAGTGAAGCACAACGTCACCCTTCTCAAGATGGTCTTTAAGGAAATGATATCTAACGTCAATGTGCTTAGTCCTAGAATGTTGCACTGGGTTTTTGGCAATGTTAATGGCAGATGTGTTGTCACAGAAAAGAGGAACACTACCCAAAGACAACCCATAGTCCCTTAGAGTAGACAAGACCCAGAGAACCTGAGAGCAACTACTGGCTGCAGCTACATACTCGGCCTCGGCAGTGGACTGTGCAACAGATGACTGTTTCCTAGATGACCAAGAGATAAGAGATGTGCCTAAAAATGACAAGTGCTGAAGTACTCTTCCTATCCACTCTACACCCAAAGAAAATCAGCATTAGAAAAGCCCGAATAGAGAGAGCAGAAGAAGAAGAATACCAAAGTCCAAAGTCAAGAGTGTCCTGAAGATACCTGAATATGCGACGCACTGCTTGACGATGAGAAGCTCGAGGGGAAGCCTGAAATCGAGCACACAGACATACAGCAAACTGTATGTCTGGCCTCGACGCTGTGAGGTAGAGGAGGGAGCCAATCATGCTGTGGTACTCCTTCTGGTCCACGGGCTCTCCATCCTCATCTGGGTCCAGCACAGTGGTCGTGGCAATGGGAGTAGACATTGGTCTACTGCTTCCCATGTTGAAGCGACGAAGAAGGTCCTTTGTATACTTACTTTGATGAATGAATGTGCCTTCTTTCAGTTGCTTGACTTGAAGACCAAGGAAGAAGGTCAATTCGCCCATCACGCTCATCTCAAACTCCCTGCTCATAGAATCTGAAAATCTAGACACCAAAGCATGAGAGGAACCACCGAATATGATATCATCCACATAAATCTGAACCAACAAAAAGTCACTGCCATGCCTGAGAGTGAACAAGGTTTTATCAACCAATCCCATTTTGAAATCATTCTTAAGCAGAAAACTCTTAAGCCTATCATACCAAGCTCTAGGGGCTTGTTTCAATCCATACAAGGCTTTGGAGAGTTTAAAAACAAGGTTTGGGAACTTAGGATTTTCAAAACCAGGTGGTTGCCTGACAAAGACCTCTTCTTCTATGAAACCATTCAGGAAAGCACTTTTGACATCCATTTGAAATAGCTTGAAGCCCTTGGATGCCGCAAATGCTAGCAAAAATGCGAATGGCTTCTAATCTAGCTACTGAGCAAAGGTCTCCTCAAAGTCTAAGCCCTCTACACGGAATACCCTTGTGCTACAAGTCTAGCCTTATTAAGAACTACCAACCCATCTTCACTTTGCTTATTTTTGAAAACCCATTTTGTTCCAATTACATTATGATTAGGTGGAGGTTCAACTAAGGTCCAGACTTTGTTTCTTTCAAAATTTTCAAGTTCTTCATGCATGGCATTGACCCAAGAGGCATCAGAAAGAGCATGGGTGACATCTCGGGGTTCAAAAGAAGCAACAAAAGCGAAATGTGCATGGGAATCAGAGAATGAACTCGAGCGAGTGACTCGCTCATGAAGATCCCCAATCATCTGCTCGGTGGATGCTTTGTCATTGAATGCGAAGAGGAGCACTGTGCGTATGGCCTCTACCTCATGAATTGTGGAGGTAGGAGCAGAGCCACTCTGATCGTCGGTGAAGGTAGGAAGAGGCTGCTCATTTGAAGCTGATGTAGTGGAAGCAGGCTCTCCAACCAAGTCAGAAGGGACATGAGGATGGATTGGGTCCTCATCCTCAGAGTCATCATCGACGAAGATGCTCTCAGAAACCTGTGTACCTGCATCATCGGGTCTAGTACCAGGACTAGCCTCATCAAAAGTGACTTCACAAGTCTCAACAATTTTGTTAGTGTCAAAATTAAATACACGATAGCCACGGGAATGAGCAGGATATCCAATAAATATGCCATCAGAACATCTAGATTCAAATTTATCAAGATTGCCATGTTTAAGAATGAAGCATTTGCAACCAAAAATCTTGAAATGAGAAACTTTGGGCTTATGACCAAATCTGAGCTCATAGGAAGTCTTACCAATAACAGATCTCAAGAACACCCTATTAGAAATATAACAAGCAGTAAAGATAGCCTCAGCCCAAAACCTCCTAGGTGTGGCATGCTCATCTAGCATGGTCCTGGCCATCTCTACAAGGGTCCTATTCTTCCTCTCTACAACACCATTCTGCTGGGGAACTCTAGGTGATGAAAACTGGTGCTCAAGCCCCCTATCAGAACAAAAAGTGGCAAAGGAAGAATTCTTGAATTCTGTCCCATTGTCACTCCTAATGGCTCTCAACGCTCCAGAAGCTCAACAAAGAAGTCTAAGGACCAACTCTCTAAAGAAGCCAAATGCCTCGTTCTTAGAAACCGAAAAATAAACCCATGAATACCGGAGTAATCATCCACAATCACAAGCACATACCATTTCCCACCCACGATCAACTCTAGAAGGACCAACAAAGTCTAAGTGTGGTGACCAGTCCATCTGTCATCACTAAGGTAAGAGGTGGATGAGAAGCGAAACCATCTTACCATGTCTCTGGGTGTGCATACAAGATCTCTAACACCTTCACCTAGGTAAACCTCTAATCAAATCCTCACATCGACTCTAGTCAAGTGGTCGAAACCTATGTGACCAAGCCTCACGATGCCACAACACTAAATCATGGGAGTCGGTTACAAGACACCTAGGGCTAGAAGCGTAAGAGACACGAAATTAGCACAAAAGATCTTCTCAAACCTAGAGATCTCAAAAACAAGCTCACCCGAGGAATCTAGAACTCTACACTCACCACTCTTAAATCTCACCTCTAGACCTTCATCAAGCAAATGAGAAACAGAAAGCGATTATACCTCACTTACTTACCAAAGCGACGCCCTTGAGCATGAACTTGTTGTTGACGCCAAGACCGTGTGCCTTAGTCATCACGGTCCTAGTAGAAGCATCCCCAAATGTGATTAATTCATTGCGGATGCACGTGTGAGGAGGAGAACCATCTAGAATCTCCAAATATGTGTCGAGAACACCCGAGTCAACAAGCCATATGTCCTCCTTCTTCGCACGACGGACCTATAAGGCACGAACAGAAACATCGTGCCTCGAGATCAAGTTAGTGATAAAAGACTTGGGAATCCAGTACTGAGTCACACGATGCTTAGGCAAAGCAGTAGAAGCAGCAGTAAAATGGTTAGGAGCAAAATCATGAGAACGCACACGAGAACCATATAGACCTCTCCGAATCGACCTACCAAAAGGTCGGTACTCCCCCTGTCTAGATGCTACTCGCGGTCTCTCCTCACGAAATCCTAAACCAGAACACTGCTTAGAGCCACCAAAAGAGTCAAAGAAGTCATCTACGAACCTAGGCCTATGTCTAGCAGGAAAAACAGGCTGTCTGGCTCTAGAGACTATAGCAGGTGAAAAAACTCCTCTAATGGTCCTCAAAGCACTCATCCTCTCCTTCCTCTCAATCTTGGCTCTACGGAAGCAGAACTCAACAATGTGGCCATTCTTCTTGCAGAAGGTGCAATGGTACTTGACCTTTTGAGGGATCTGACCTGATGAAGTAGAAGCACCTATCTTGCTAGAAGTGGTTTGGGCAAAACCAGCAGATTTGAAGACTATCTTGGATGGCTTAGAGGGTTCTACCTCAAACAGGCCACTCTCAACAGCTCTAACAATCTTAGGTGGATGATTCTTGGAATGCTCTAGGGAATCAAAACCTAGGCCACTATTATTCACACTCACCTTAGATTTGTCTAGAATCATGTTGAGTTTCTTCTTCCCACCAACAAATCTCTCAAGAGATCCTCTGAGATAGTCATTTTGTTTGGCTAGTTCAACACAAGAAACACACTTATCTGACATGCTAGCCCTATCAGACTTTTCCTTATAGTGAGCTACCTCAGCTTTCAAAGCCTCACAAGACACACAATAGTTGTCCCTAATCTTATCCAACTGCTCTTTGAACTTAACTCTAAAAGCTTCTTGTATCTTATCTATATTATGCCCAAGTTCAATACAAAGAGTACAAGAATCAGAATCAACAACTCTCTTGGAAGCAGTCATGGACAGGGATTGTTCAATTTTAGCCTTTTCTTCTAGTGTCTTGTTTAAAGCATCATTCTCAATTGTGAGTTTAACACGTTTTCACATGAAGCGCTTTTAGAGTAAAGAACCATTTCACCATCTCCTTCATTTTAATCCTACTATCCTCACAATGAGAACACATGTGACTAGCATCAAATTTCGCAATTCTTTCATAGCGCTATCCAATTTTGATTCAAGCAAAGCACGCTTTGAGCAAGATAATGGAATAGCATCAACAATAGTCACATCTAAAGCAATGGCATTCATGCAAGCGAGGACTAGACTTGAGAGTTTCTAGTTCATCAAAAGCATCTTTCGCTTGACTAGCAATAGAGGAATGAGCAGATTTCAGATTTGCTAGTTCATTAAGCAAGCTAGAGCAAGAATCACAATCATCGGCAGGATTAATGGATTTGAGCCTATCAACCTCTAAGTTCAAATCATTAATCATGGCATCCTGCTTCCTAATCATTTTTCTTGCTTATACATTTTCTTTTCAGCATAGGCTAAAGCGCGCTTCATACTAGTAAGTGAAGGACGTACCTCATCGGGATCATTTGAAAAGGTCGCCATCGTTGGAGGAGTCGACGCCATGGTCGCTGCTAGCCATGAAGCACATACCGATGAAGTCTCGGCCTTCTTCTTGCCATGAGAGTCATCGCTGCCGCCCTCCGTCTCTCGAGTCCACATCGCTCATGTTCACACTCTCAAGAGCGGTAAGGACTTGGTCGATTTAACTTGCGATAGTTTGGTTTCTTGCCTTTCTTGTCTTTGGCTTGATGACGCCTCCGAGAGTCCTTCTCCTCCTTGCCCTTCAGCTTGGGGCACTTGGAGCGAATGTGGTTAGGCTCACCACACTCGAAACAAGTGACAGACCACCTCTCCTTCTGTTCCTCACTTTGTTGTAAACTCTCGAGAATTTGGTGGATAGGAGGGCTAAATCATCCTCGTATATTTTCTCTAGTCGCTCATCGCTCAAAGAATGCAAAGCGGACAAAGAAAGACCAGATGAGCCAAAATCCAAAGAATCGGAAGAGCTACCCGAGATGGGTCAACCACTAAAGCCATCGACTCTGTCTTGGGAGTCGCGAGATGAAATCAATCTCATGCGACTTCAACCTCGAGTAAAGCTTATCCATGGTAAGCTCACTCATGACAAGATGTTGTCATTGATGGATGTGATCTTCATTCCCCGCACTCTCACATCAAGAGCGCCCAAGAACCGGCGTGCATTCTCGGACTCAAGAAATGTGAGACCTACAAAGACGTAAATTATGAAGAATCTTGGAAAACCTTCCCAATAACTCATCCAAAGATTCACCGGGCTTTTGTTCGATCTTTGAGTATTCTTTCTTGAGTTGGTTCTCTCACTTCCTTGATAGTCAGAGAGCCCTCGTGGTAATCACAGAGGGTCTTCCAGATCTCATGAGCGAGACTTCGAGATGAGACACACGCCAAACTCGGATCGACTAAGCCCTTGAATCAAGAAGTTCCGAGCCTTGTCATTAGCCTCTACATCGATTGACTACATCTTCATCGGTACCACGACATAAGCATTTTTGACCTTAAGCCAAATTATGCACTTGAGCCTCGATGTAGGCTTGCATGCGAGCCTTCCAGTAAGCAAAATCAACTCCATCGAAAATATGAGGTTTGAGTGAATACTTGTCAGTCGCCATGGCTCCAAAGATCGGTTAAGATCTATGAGAAGAGCTAACCGAGCTCTGATACCAATTGTAGGACCTGAATAGGCGACTAGAGGGGGGGTGAATAGGAGCACCAAATCTTTTGCAAAGATAATGGATTCAACTCAAGAATCGCAAATCACTCCAATAGCTATGAGAGCTATGAAGATGAAAGCTTAAGCACAGTGGAAGACCAGAAGAATCCACTCCTAAACCCTCAAAGCACAACAAAGAACTCCTCAAGAAATCTCAAAAATCAGGGACAAAGGTACTACCATCATGTTGTAAGTGCGGTACTACCTCAACGCTGTACTACCACAGTAAATGTGCGGTATTACCAAGATCAGCAGTACTACCTCGTGCAAAAGTGCGGTACTACCTTTTATCCCGACGATGAATGTAATAAACCAAAACGAAATCGAAAATCGACGAACTTTTAAACCGTAAGGTCAAACTCCACCAAATTTGGAACACACCTTCCTAAGGGTATTAGGAACCTATTCCAAGTGGCAATCGTCCAGATCTACGTCAAAGTTTAGATCTTTTTCAGTTTTACCTAAGAAGGGCATAGAACCGAGCAAAACGAAAAACTTGATCCAACACTTGCTCGTGGGAGATTGATGATCTAGGTGACCTTAGATACATTCCCACATGTCACAGCAAGGAGTAAGAGTGCACAAGAACAACCAAAACCAAAGGATCAACAAAATCTCCAAAACATCAAAGTAAGGTGCAAGAACAAGAAAAAGAACGAAGAGAGCTCATCTCAAAGAACTTGCAAGGATTGATTGATGATTGAAGATTCATGGTTACATCCACTCCATCTTTGAGGGCACAACTCATTACATGAGCATACAAGGCATCAATCCTAAACCCTAGCTCTCATCTTCCTTTTCTAAACCCTAAGACCAAATAGGGTTTTTCTCAATGGACTCACCGGTCATTGAACAAAGACACAAGGCTTATATAGTGGAGGCTAGGAATCTAGGAATATTCCATTAGGGCACCCATTAAACCCTAACACACAATGGGTTAACACACGACGCATCTCAAAGCGTCGTCTTCATCTTCGATTGACCTAAACCGCTTCTCCAGCGCCGACCAGCCATGTTTAGCCAAGAAGTTACAAAGGCGGTATTTGGTGAAATTACCAAAATACCCTTCTCGATCCTTCTCCATAGACCGAGTCCAATCCAATCGAAGCAATCGCCGCTCATACGTGTAGGTTGATCAACGGTTGTCATCATGTCGGCAAGTCTCTCCGTCCAATCCCATCGAACCTCCAAGGCACTTGCACCGACCCGCTACCGCTTGATCCAACCAATCGCATCGAATCGCGGCTCGATCCACTCGTCCATTCTCGCCATGCTTGAGTCACTTGACCTCACCCGCATCCATGATCGTTCGGACCTCGGCTCTCCAAGCTTAGTCCCGATCCTCCTCGCCGCTGACCGTCGTTGACTCGCAAGCCACCGCACAAAGAATAGACCAAGAAATCGCCTCCGGAACAAGTTCTTCACAACTTGACCCACATTAGCTCAAAACATGCAATATGCAACACATATGCATTAACAAATATGGATATGACATAACCCAAAATCAATTCTCAAATTGAAATAACATTCACTCAAATCATTCCAAAAGCGGTACTACCGCTAAGTATCCATCGGATATTACCGCCTCATGGTCATACCATTCAATCAACTATGGTCGTACGCAACTCACTTGGAGAAATCCAAAACTCTCCAAAACCACTCCTCTGAATTTGCATACCGCAAAACAACGGTCATACCGAAGTGCGGTATTACCGACAAGCGAGATGCGGTCATACCGCTCCACAAGGAAATCCAAGACCATTTTGCATTCGTTCTGGTTTTTCCATACCGCTTAACAACAAACGGTCGTTCCGCAAAGCGGTATTACCGTGGTTAACACGCCGGTACTACCGATTATCCTGACAGTTTGCTGAAACTTTCTAACAAACATGAATTCCAACAAACCTTCAACCAAATTGCCAATTGTATCATCACCTAGGATCATGAGCATATCCTCATGGTGTTCACAGAAGATGATCTGAATATCATCAGAAACTTGGAAGAAATTAAGAAATCAAGCTCTTACCTGGAGTCAAAGTTTGAAATGAAAGATTTGGGTAAAACCAAATATTGCCTAGGCTTGCAGCTTGAACATGCCCCTGAAGGGATATTAGTGCATCAGTCAACCTACACTCAAAAGGTGTTAGAAAGGTTCGACTTTGAAAATACATACCCTTCGAAAGTGCCATTTTTCGGGATAGCCTTGCAGTAAGACAAGGACCCGTACAAACCTAAAGAAGAGGGGGAGGAAGTCCTAGGATTAGAATTCCCATACTTAAGTGCAATAGGAGCACTCATGTATTTAGCAAACTTTACTAGACCGGACATTGCATTTGCCGTGAACCTATTAGTAAGGTATAGTGCAGAACCTACCAACAGGCATTGGTAGGGAATAAAGGACATCTTCCGATACTTCCAAGGAAGCAAAGAACTTGGTCTGTTCTACAGGAAGAGCTAAGGCTTGTCTATGAATGACTATGTAGATGCCAGGTACCTGTCGGACCTGCATACAGCCAAGTCGCAAACATATTATGTATTCCTACGTGGTGAAACTGCAATTTCATGGAAATCGTCTAAGCAAAGTATTGTATCGATTTCGATAGACCACTCGAAAATCATATTACTGTACGAGACCTCACGAGAATGTGCTTAGTCTCGATGCATGATTCACCACATCCAACAGTCGTGTGGATTGAATGCCGCGCAAATCCCTACTATTTTCTATGGAGATAATGCAACTTGTGTTGCACAAGTGCAGATGGGTTATGTGAAGAGTCCTCTCACAAAGCATATCAACCCCAAGTTCTTCTATTCTCATGAATTTCAAAAGATGGACGAAATTAAAGTACTGCATACTAAGTCATGTGAAAATCTTGTAGATTTATTCACTAAGTCACTTCCAGCATCATAGCTTTGAAATGTGCATACGTGGAATTGGAATGATGGGACTTAGAGAAGTGCATTATTCGGGGATCTTCACAAACTCGTTATTGAAACTTGATCGCGAAGATCGAGTACCCAAAGAGTAAATCCTAGAGATTAAATGAAATTGGGTGGATTGTACTCTTTTTCCCTTAACGAGTTTTCCTGAAGTTTCTCGATTAAGATTTTTAACGAGACAATTCGTGCAGCGCAGCAGAATAGAACGTGTATCATGTACACTTTCTCTAAATTTTTCCCACTGGGTTTTTTTAGAGTTTTGACGAGGCAAGAACATGCGAGGTTGGGTACCTAAGGGGGAGTGTTGGGAAACTATGGACTTAGCCTAGCAGCCGACCCAAGGGTGGGCACCCTATCCAAAACCTTAGCAGGGGCTGTAGCCCATAAATAGGGGTACTAGTCATTGTAAAAGGTTGATCGCTATAAAGGAATAAAGAGAAGCAAAAAGTCCCTCATATCTCTATGTTCAATCTGCTATTCTGTACTTGTGTTCATGCATTGTTCTAAGCAATTTTACACTTGTCTACGAGATGATTATTCGGACTAGACTCGCCAGCAACAGTTCCTCAATAGTTGCATCGCTTCCGCCCAAAACAACTGTATGCCAGTCAAGCTCAAGATACTTTTCCATCTTAATAAACTCAGATTTCTGTAAAAGAGAAACAAGATGCTGCTTATTTTTCTCCAGATGCTGTAGCATTTTAATTATTATTTTCTTTATTATGGCCTACAAATTAAACAAGCTACCATATTTACAATATCAAGTGAATTATGTATCAAATCCGACGGTACAACTAGTATTAAGGAAGACTAGACCAAGTGATGAATATTGCAAAAAATAGGTGCGTGACAACATTTAGTGCATTGGCTGTGTAAGCACATAGAAATTTGTATGCCTTATCACGATGTTGTAGTATTGCTTTGTTACAAGCTTACAGCTATCCACCCAGAATGACAAGAGTATAGTAGAATAATTGTATGAACTCAGCTGATATTAAAAAAAAAAGACTCGAGATCTAATAAAATCTTACTGGACTGGACATAACTTACTAACCATTAAGTGAGAATTAGCGATACTAAGGAAGACATGACCAAGTGATCAATGCAAGAAATAGCTATGAGCAGAGAACAGTGAAATTTTTCTCGGCTGATTTTTGCTGGTTACTGCCTGTAACCGGTGTTACCGGCGGGGCCGGTAAGATTCAAATGAGCCCTGAAATTTTCGGTTTTGATGAATTTTATCCAAAAAAATTGAATTTACTTGAATTTTGTTCGAATTTGATTTTTTTAAATTTAAAATCCCAAAAATTCAAAAAAAATTTGGAAATTTCGGCCGAAATTTCCAATTTTCGGCGAAAACCGGTCTTACCGGTCCCCTGGTAAAAAAAAGCAACCGATAAGTTTTCTCTGACAGAGAATAACCGCATTGACCATGTAAGCACGCAGATATTTGTGTAACTTGTTGGGAGAAAGCATCATTTCGATGTTATAGTATTGCTTTGTTACAGGCTAACCATTTTGCGCCATGAATGACAAGAGTAGAGTGGAATAATCATATGAACTCTGCACAAATAAAAAATAGGACTCGAGGTCAAATAAGATCTTACAGTACTGGATATAACTTACTGACCATTAAGTGACAATTAGTTATATTAAGGAAGACTAGACCGAGTGATCAATTCAAGAAATAGTAGAATACTCATATGAACTCCGGAGAGATAAAAAATAGGAGTCGAGGTCAACTAAATGCTTACAGTACTGGATATAGCTTACTAACCATTCAGTGACAGTTAGTAATATTAAGGAAGACTAGACCAGTAATCAATATTGCAACAAATAGCTATATGCAAAGAATAACTGTATTGCCTGTGAATGAGTATATACAATAGTGTGATGTCAGCTATCTGTAAAACCTTTTACGTAGGAAATTAGATAACATGGATGAGAGAGAGGGAACATAGAGAATTAAGCCGTCTTTTATGTAGTAGTCGACTTTAACACGAGAAACAAGACACAATATACAAGAAGGAGGTGTCTATAGAGACCTGTAAAAAGACAATCTATTGTAAGAGCTGTCCTTAGTATTGTCTATAGACGACATTAAAAAATACTGTAGATATTAATTGTCTATGCTATTATATATACCTAACGCAGGTAGAAATTTGCATGGTTTGTCAGGAGAAAGCATCGTCACGATCTTATAGTATTGCTTTATTACAGACTTACAGCTGTGCAGCCAGAATGACAAGACTAGACTAGAATTATTATATGAACTCAGCTGAGAAAAAAAAAGTAGGACTCGACCTCAAATAGACAACCTATCCGGTGAAAACAGGCTCTATCGTGCAACCCCTGCAACCAGCGATCTAATGCATCCGATCAAGCATCCAAGGCCAGGATTTAGCGGGCTCACTCCTGCACCACTTAATGGCCATCTTGCGGAAAAATGTAACACCCCAACCTACATAGCCTAGAATGCTACTAACAAAAACAAAACAGAATAATAAACAAAGATTTTTCTTTTTAATTCGGCAGAGTCTCCTTCGTAACTTTTAACATTTAAAGAGATTAATAAGCATCTAACAAAAATCCAAGTACAATAATAATATAACAGCCTTAAAGATAACAATTATAAAGATTATCATGGAGTCACTATCCGACTCTTATTACAATTAATCAAATACACCTCGAAGGGTGGACCTAATAAAACTGAAATATTACGTTCTCTAGTAGGATCCACCAATTAAATTTAAGTACTGATTTATTAAGGATAACAATTAACGTTGTGAAGTGTGCAACCAAAGATACTAGTCGCTCCCATGCATGTCGTCCTCACGAACGGTACCTAAAACAAAGCATAACTACAAGCGTGAGTCCAAGACTAAGCAAAGTACCATTAAATCACTAAACCAAACTTCATAGCATACTTTGGATATTAATAAAACCCATCACATACAGTCGTTCACAGTATCACTATAACCATTCAACTTTAATTACTATACAATGCTCATGCTACAAATGCACTTTTCTTTTCTCTTTGGTATATCCGGTAACACGGGGTATGCTTCCGTCGATACATACTCATGCATGTGCCTTTAGCACAGAGACTTCAAACCACACTCCAGGAGTATGGGGACCTCATGCCCGTCTAATACATGATAGGGACCTCAACAATATCTTTTCTTGACTACCATGTAGTCCAAGCCTCAAAGATAAATGTATACTCCAGATACTGTAGCATTTTAATAATTATTTTCTTTATTATGGCCTACAAATTAAACAAGCTACCATATTTACAATATCAAGTGAATTATGTATCAAATCCGCACCAACGCGCGGACGGTACAACTAGTATTTAAGGAAGACTAGACCAAGTGATGAATATTGCAAGAAATAGGTGCGTGACAACATTAAGTGCATTGGCTGTGTAAGCACACAGAAATTTGTATGCCTTATCACGATGTTGTAGTATTGCTTTGTTACAAGCTTACAGCTATCCACCCAGAATGACAAGAGTAGAGTAGAATAATTGTATGAACTCAGCTGATATTTAGAAAAAAAGGACTCGAGGTCAAAGAAAATCTTACTGTACTGGACATAACTTATTAACCATTAAGTGAGAATCAGCAATACTAAGGAAGACATGACCAAGTGATCAATGCAAGAAATAGCTATGTGCAGAGAATAACCGCATTGACCATGTAAGCACGCAAATATTTGTATAACTTGTTGGGAGAAAGCATCATTTCGATGTTATAGTATTGCTTTGTTACAGGCTTACCATTTTGCGCCCTGAATGACAAGAGTAGAGTGGAATAATCATATGAACTCTGCAGAAATAAAAAATAGGAGTCGAGGTCAAATAAGATCTTACTGTACTGGATATAACTTACTGACCATTAAGTGACAATTAGTTATATTAAGGAAGACTAGACCGAGTGATCAATTCAAGAAATAGTACTCTGTGCAAAAAATAACTGCATTGGTTGTGTAAGCATGTATAATTTTTTGTCTTTTCGTGAGAAAGCATCGTGATGGGGAGCCGTACTGCCGTAGTGACCAGAGAAGAGTAGAATACTCATCTGAACTCAGTAGAGATAAAAAAATAGGAGTCGAGGTCAAATAAATGCTTATAGTACTGGACATAGCTTACTAACCATTCAGTGACAGTTAGTAATATTAAGGAAGACTAGACCAGTAATTAATATTGCAACAAATAGCTATGTGCAAAGAATAACTGTAATGCCTGTGTAAGCACGAAGAAATTTGCATGGTTTGTCGTGAGAAAGCATCGTCACGATGTTATAGTATTGCTTTATTACAGACTTACTGCTGTGCACCCAGAATGACGAGTAGACTAGAATAATTATATGAACTCAGCTGAGAGAAAAAAGAAAGTAGGACTCGATCTCAAATAAAATATTATTGTACTGGCAACATATCCGGTGAAAACAGGCTCTATCGCACAACCCATGCAACCAGCGATCTAATGCGTCCGATCAAGCATCCAAGGCCAGGATTTAGGCGGGCTCACTCCCGCACCACTTAATGGCCATCTTGTGCAAAAAAAAACCCCGCTCCATGCCTCCCTCCCTCACCTGTGATGGAATTAATCCTGTTAATAGTTTTTCATTTTCATTTTTCTGTTTTAGTTGCCGAATTGGTTCAGACGTTGAGTCCGACAGATGAAACCTTGTTGGTTTCGAAGTCTACGTAACAAGCCTTTAAAAGGCCCAGCAGTGTAATCAATAGAGTTCAGAAGAAATAGAAAAAACAAAAAAGAGGATGAGCATTTTGGTGCTCCCGAGAGAAAAAACTTAGGGCCTGTTTGGTTAGTGTCCTGGATTTCATGCCTGGAGAAAAGTGGTGCCTAGAGGTAGCCTGGAAAGTAGATGATTTTTGCCTGGCCAGGCAAACCTGAAGATAAGTTATTTGGTTGAAAGGTTGTGCCTGGAATTGATGAATGGAAAATAGACCGTTGGATCAAAGAAATTAAGAGTGGATGGAGCTACCTCCTGTGCAGTCTCCGATCGCTCGTTTACCAGGGGCGAAGCGACTGCCAGGAGCGAACCAAATGAGGAGCAAAGGTAGCGTAGCAGAAGTCATCCACCAGCGTATCCTGCAGTAACCATCCAAACACCCCCTTAGTTCATTCATACGGTTGTGTTCTTGTCGATTTCGCTCACTTTGTTTCAGCAGGAAGAAAGACCGAGGCAAGACACTACTACGCTACTTTACCAGGCGTAGCTTTTTGCCATCACATGAAGGACCAAAGACAAAGGCGCAGGAGCTGCTGCATGTGAAGGCACATGAAGAAAAGAGGTACGCCAGAGACGTTGCTTTGAGAGAGTGAAGACATGCTCTAGGCAAGTCACGTCGGGAGGACAGCCATCAGCGGGTCCCACAGAGGCGCGTTGCGTTGGAAGGCAAAGGTCAGCCTGACCGATTTTCTTTGGAGCGAAGCCAGCGAGCTCCACGCAAAAGGAGCAGCTTGTTTCTTCTGGTCAAAATAGAAGACAGGTGGAGGGTCCACGTCAGGGGGTGGAGAAGCGTCGGAGGCGAAGAAAAACAGCATTGTACCAATGGCATATCTACTACTTATGAAGAAAAATTATACGATTTGAGCAATGAAAATATGTGTAGTTATGTAAGCACAAGAGGTTTGGGAGGCTATGGAACCGGACGGTAAAGCATACAAAAAGGGTGGCGCTAACTACCGAAAGGATCATCTGGCTTTGACAGCGATTTATCAAGCAATTCTGGAGAGCCTCATATCAACACTAGCCAGAAAGGACTCGGCCAAATCAGCATGGACAGCAATTAAGACGGTAAATCTTGGACACGAGCGTGTTCAAGAGGCTAATTAAATTGCAGACTCTCAAAAGATACTTTGAGGGACTAAAGATGCAGGAAGATGAACCTGTAGAAGAATTTGCCGGCCGAGTCTCATCTTTGGTTAGTGGCATCCGCAAACTCGGAGAGAAGGCATTGGAGGAAATTGAAGTTGTCCAACGTTTTCTCTCAGCAGCACCTGCATGCTACATGCAACTAGTAATCCCAATTGAGCAATGTGTTGACTTGAAAACTCTTACAGTTGAAGATCTTGTCGGATGGTATAAAGCTTATGATGAAAGGATTCGGAGCAGTTTTGGTGATCTGGAAGATCGTGAACATTTGATGCTATCTCATTTTCAATGGGAGGCATTGTCTACTCAGGGCAAGAAATTTTGTGAAAATCATAACAACATTGTCAAGAAGGGAAATTGGCAGAGCAATAGCTGAGGCCACAAAGGAGAGACAAGGTTGGGCAATGCGGTGGTGATAGATCCTGTGATAAGTCACATGTCAAGTGTTTTGAATGTGCAAAATTCGATCACTACGCGTCAGAGTGCGGTAGCCACATAAAGTGCTTCAACTGCGACAAGTATGGGCACTACGCTTCGGATTGCTGAAACAAGAAGAAGAACGAGAAGGTAAACCTCACCCTAGCATGTGAAGATGACGACAAGCCAACCCTGCTTCTCTCCTTATGTGTCAAAGAGGCGCCGCATGTTAAACGAGGAGAACGTAGTTCCTAAACTACGCACGGAGGGAGACAACCCATGATCACATTGATCTATGGTACTTGGGCAATAGAGCAAACAATCACATGACAGGAGATCGCTCTATATTCCATGAGCTCGATGAGAAGATTTTAGGCAAAGTCAAGTTTGGCGACGGCTTCACGGTGCAGATAAGAGACAAAGTAACAATGCTACTGAAATGCAAGAACGGCGATCAGAAGATGTTGTCTGAAATTTAGTTATACCGAGTTTGTGTAACAACATACCCAGTCTCGAACAGTTGGCGGAAGAAGGGTGCAGGGTGGTGCTGTAGGATAAGGTCTTGTGTGACTATGACAAAAATAAAGATCTATTGATGAAGGTGAAAAAATCCCCGAACTGGTTGTACAAAGTTTCCCTGAAAACTTGTAAGCCAGTTTGTCTGAAGGATAGCCTGGAGAAGCCAGAGTAGAACTGGGGTATCGAACCAGGAATGGAACGAGGAAACCAAACTGAGTTCTCTTTTTCAGTGTTAGGCAAAGAAGTAGGCATCTCAGCATCCGAGGATGTCTCTAATCCCCCCAGCCAAGGAGATGGTAGATCCCAAGCGCATGCAGTCAGTGAAGGCAACGGAGGTCGAAGTAGCGCAGCGGGCAGTAGCTTGGTTGTGTTGGAACTAATCTTGACTGATGTTATTTTGTGTTGGGTATGTACATATGTTGGTTCATGCATGGGGAGTTAGATGGATGTATGCATATGTGTTGGGCCGAGTGGTGCCGCAAGAAGACGTCAATGCAGTATGGAAGGAGCCAAGTATCCAAATGAGTCATGCATGCATGCAGTTAGTGTATGTGTGAGCATGTTGTTGCATGCAGTATAGTAGTGCTGCATGGAACCGACATTTATTTCTAGTCATTCCTGCATGTAAGAGTGAGTGGCTAGCTGAAGAAGCGGTCAATTAGTGGACTGAGTCATGGAGTTAGTGGTGTAGTTAGTGGCTGCATGTAACGGAAGCATTAGTAACTGTTTTATTGTTTGTACATTTATAGTGTCCCTTGATCAGAATAAAAGGAGAGAAAACACTAGAAAATACTGGCAAGTTTGGATAGCACCAAAATATTTTGTGTGTTCATCTTCTTCTTGGAGTTTTTCAGTGTGCTTGTGTGTGTGTCCAGGTATCTATGTGCGTAGACACCAGTGCCAACAAGTTGCAGGGGGTGGCAGACCCCACAGGCATGTAGACGCAGGAGGCGCAGCGGGCAGCAGTGGCTCGGGATCAACGCATGTAGGCATAGTGGGCACCAGCGGCTTGGGTCAAGCTGGTGGGTCCCATTCGCATGCAGTTGACTCGGGAGGATCAGCCGTCAGGAACAGCGGCTTGGGAGGTCACGGCGCCCACGTGCACGAAGAGAGAGGCGGGCACACAACAGGGGCAGGGAGGTGATCCTATGCCCGCCGCAAGAATGCCCAGGTTCTCGCCTCCTACATGAATCAAATACTGCCAAAGCAAGACCAAGAACAACAAATCAGCAGCTCGACGGGATCCGATGATTCCGATCTATTGAAGAAGTGCAAGTACGTGGTCATGGGAGAAGAGACCATGGTGAAGAAAGCAATCCCACATGGCTACGAACTCAATCTTGAACCACAAGATGGAGAACATGATGAGTCCCAGCGCACCGTCGTCAAGGCAACCAAAGCTGGCGTAGATGACTCGGGAATTCCAGACGGTGCGCAACTTAGGCACTCGCAGTCAGAGCCGGACACCAAGCGAGCCAAACAGTAATATCCTCAGAGGTCTCGTGTCCGGAAGGTGAACAGGAAAGGCCATGGTGATGCAGCTCATGATCAAAGGGTTGGAGCAGAGAGAAGATGGAAGCGCACATTGGCAGCAATCCCATCCGCATGCAGGAAACGGCTTGGATGGTCAAGGTAGCGAGTCCTTTCGGCAGCAGGCAGTAAATGCTAAGATTTGTTGGTGCTGGTTCTCTTGGCCGGGGCCACCTACACTAGATGCAGTGTCTCAAGAGGGAGAGGTTCCAGCAGCAGTAGGTATAGAGAAGATTCCAAAGCTCCGAAGTTTGTCTGATATTTATCATCAGACTAATCCCATTGAAACAGAAGATGATTGATGTGATCAACGTAAAGTAATAAGATTAAAGGGGTAATTGATGAAATTAATCTTGTTAATAGTTTTTCGTTTTCGTTTTTCTGTTTTAGTTGTCATATTGGTTTGGACGTTGAGTCCGACAAATGAAACTGTGTTGGTTTCAAAGTCTATGTAACCAGCCTTTAAAAGGCCCAGCAATGTAATCAAGAGAGTTGAGAAGAAATAGAAAAAACAAAAAAGAGGAGCAGCGTTTTGGTGCTCCTGAGAGAAAAACTCAGTTCGTTCGTTCAGTTGCGTTCTCGTCGATTTCGCTCGCTTTGTTTCAGCAGGAAGAAAGACCGAGGCAAGATGCTACTACGCTACTTTACCAGGCGTAGCTTTTTGCTATCACGTGAAGGACCAAAGACAAAGGTGCGGGAGCTATTGTACATGAAGTCACGTGAAGAAATGAGGTAGGCCAAAGACGTTGCATCGAGAGAGTGAAGACGTGCTCCAAGCAAGTCACGCCAGGAGGACAGCCATCAGCGGGTCCCACAAAGGCGCGTCACGTCGGAAGGCAGAGGTCAGCGCGAGCAGTTTTCTTTGGAGCGAAGCCAGCGAGTTCCACGCAAAAAGAGCAGATTGTTTTTTTTGGGTCAAAACAGAAGATAGTGCAAAGCTCAGAGGAAGGAAATTCCAACAACCTGTCATTCTCTTCCCTAATCCAACCAAGCCATGGAGATGAACCAAATCGCTAGGGTTTGCTCATTGCTGCGCTTCCTCCCAAAATCCCTAACTAGGGTTCTCTCTTGTCGGACCTAGGCTTTGAATACCCAAAATTCTCATATGTGTATCGTACTAATCCCATGATCAGTCGCCAGTATATACAACCACAACATTGACAATCATTTCCATACACAATTCATATATACAACATGATGCAGTAGGTCTTAATCTTAACTGTTACATAGCAAGTTCACATTACAAAGGCTGACCGGCCAAATAAAACTCGAGTATCAAAAGATAGCAGCAGAAAGCATAGTAAATAAACCAAAAGGGTCCAGCGATATATCACATCCATCCCATAGGAACCCGACAAGGACTAAGTCTGAAAAAGACCAGCCATTATACCCCTTTGGTACCGGGTGCGAAATACGCGTCGTTGGGATTGTTTTTTCCTCATACTTTGAACAACAATTTAAGCAAGATTAAGTACATTGTGTACTCAGCAATACTAACAGTGTATCACAAAATAATATAAATGTATGGCTAAACAAGGAATATAGCTCTACGCTACAAGTTATTTTCAGCATAAAGCAAGTTTAATTTGCAATACCGACATGTAATAATTTGCAATGAAAATTTAAAGAGCAATTGACATGTAATGAAATAACAAGTATATAACTTTAGTAAGAGTAAGTGACAACCCTCCTTGGCTGCAAACATGGAATCATTTTCAGCCATAGAACTAGCACATACGTCAGCAACAATCCATCCCATCATTTCCAACAAAACTATTTTTCCAAAAGTGAACACTATACCCAATGTGGTAGCACTAAGCACGCTCATGACCGTGAGCACGGCTATTTAAATATATTTACACTCAGCAGAGGTATACAACTTTAGCCATATGATATGAGCTCTCTAGTTTATTCGATATCCGTCGATACCACCATACACAACATGATAATATGTAGTCTAGAGTTCATAACGAAGCATTTGCATCACCTAGTCCTAACCTTGCACCCACTTGGCGAATGATAAAAATTCACTTCAGTGGATACCCTCCCTTTAGTGAGGCATTCACCATTGTATCGAAAGGCTTTGGTCCCAACGCCTCGGTGAAGGAGCTCCTTTGAGAAAACCGTCCTGAAATGCTGTAACATCCCAAACAATGGTGTGTGTTTCAAATGTAATAAAATGAGGATGAATTAAAACTTTTGATGCCTCATGATGTCATTTGAAATTTTCTAGAAATTTTCCCCTAATAATTCCTTTTGTCATAGATCAATGTTTCTATTTATGGAAGTTGTTGTCCTTAAAAACTTTCAAATCTAATCTTATGATCATCCTTTGGAAATATTTTTCCTATCATCTTGATCATCCTAGTAACCTCTCTGCAAAATCTCATAATTTTTAGATTTTATTTACTATTCCAAAAGGGCTAGTCAAACCAGTTTGAATTCTGGTCAAACCCCTAGCCCAGCAGCTTGTGAATTTTCTGGAGGACAATACAGTGCATAAATTTGTTTGTAAAAATTACACAAGGTTGTCCTCTGGTTCAGTAAGCTTCCATAAAAATTTTAGAATTTTTGGAGCTTCGGAGCTACCTCCAAAAATTCCCTATCTTCTTAGCCTTTTAAAAACAAAACCTGAGAACACTATTCCTCTGACTCGAACCAGACTCAAGTCCGGCCCGAGCCGACTTGGCATGACCAAGTCACTTAATCGCGCATCGCATGCAGCTGTCCGATCGCGCATAATCACTCACGATTGCGTACCGCTTCGCCTAGTTTTAGAGTTTCTCGCGTGTTGTCGACCGTTGGATCTCGATCCAACGGCCCGTCTCGATTCCTCTTGCGCGATCGCGCGCTCGCGGCTGAGTCGCTGCGACGCCGGCCTAGGCTGTCAAGAGCGTCTCCTACCTTGCGCTGGCTAGCGGGCAGAGGTCGCACGCCACGTCGTCGCGCCGAGCTGCCAACTCCATCACCGCACGGCAACGCCGTCAATCCACCGCCCCTCTCGGCCAATCCTCAGCTTCGCCGGTTGACGCCGCTTCCATTTCTGTCATCGCCCGGGGATAATACCCCCTTTCCCGCCCGTTGGAGGCCATTCCTCCTCTCGGTGACTGAGGAGGAAGGCGCTGGTGTGAGCTCAGCTCGAAGGTGAGCTTCCTCCGTGTGGTCTCCCTCTCTTCCCCTTCCTTCACCGCTCCTTTGAGCGCTGGTTTGAGCCCTTGTCTCTTTGTATAGCTCACGGTTGAGAGGCGTGCTCCCCGCTGCTCCAGAGCTCGCACCTGAGGCCGCCGCCGTGCCATCTTCCCCTCCGGTGAGTTTCCCTCTTCCTTAAGTGCGTCACCATGCACTTTTTGGTCTTTGGAGGAGAACCCCTCAATCAATTTTGTGTTTCGGTCGCAGGAGCTCTCGAAATTTCACTTTTCCCCATTTTCGGCTGCCGAAGCCCTTTCCTTCTCCGGCGACGGCACGGTGAGCCTCTCGTCGATTCCTTGTTCTCACACCACCTGAGGGCCTCACTTGTGCTCTCCCGACCACTCATTCTTTGTCTCCTTCACCAGGTCGACCCCTCCTCGGTAAAGCCTCTCCGCCGCCTCGGGATCTCCTCGCCGGCTCGACTCCGGCAACCCCTCCACCTCCGGGTCATCGTGGTGAGTCCCTGGAGCCCCCTATTGCTTATGCGCGCTAGCTAGATCGTTTAGCCCTCGGGTTGTGATATGCACCATAGCCATAGCGTCGCCTCTGCTCATCGCCGTCGTGCCGCCGCGTCAGACCACCTCCAGCCTCGCCGCTGGTGCCGTCGTGTGCGCCAGGTGGTGGGCTTTCCATTTTGAGCACCCACTGCCGTCGCGTGCTGGTTCGCCAATGAGCCATCGGGAAGCTTCATGCGCTGCGTTCGAGCGCGTGGCGACTTTCGGCCGTCTTGTAGTGCCGCCATTAGCCTTTAATGATGATGATTAGAGTTAATGATGTGTCTTTGTCGGAAAACAATTTATTAGCTGAGTCTTTGAGTCTATTACATGTGGGCCCGAGGCCATTAGTGCACAGTAAACTGCTGGGTGGTCCATAGACCGGTGCACTGTTCCGTAGACCCTCGGTCCATACACTGTCTCGTGGACCAAGTCTATGACAAGCGGGTCCCACGTGTCGGTTTTACCGAAAATTCAAATGGAAAATAGAAAATGGCACTGTTCTGGTGGCCCCACTGGTTAGTGAGTGTAGCTAGACTAGGCTGGGTATAAAAAGTATTATATGTTATTATAATTTCCGAAATGCTTTATTTGTGAACTAAAAATTGGTTAAACTTCAAAATTGCATAAGTAATTCATATTAGCTCCAAAATTGATGATTCAAATTTTGTTAGTTTCATTTTTAAATGTACTTTAATATAAAAATAGGTTGAACCATGTTACTATTCCAGAAATCATTTTTGGCAAAATTACTTTAGGTTTAGTATTATTGTTGCACTAAAGATTGCTTTAACTTCAAAAATGCATAAGTATTTCTCTGTAACTCCAAAATGAATGAACTCAATTTTGTTAGAATCCTCTATTAGTGTAGTTTATTGTAAAATAGGTTGTGAGCATGATACTATTACTAAAAATCTTATTTTGCATGTAACTTGAGTACTACTTTCACAACTTTGAAAAATCATAGGAAATTCATCTTGGCTCCAAATGAGTTGAATCAAATTCCATTTTTCATATCATGTGGTGCTCTGCCTTCCATAAAAATTTCAAGTGCACCACTGTTCTGGAAATTTTCACCAAAATAATTAATTAGGCTGAACCGTAACCGGTGGCATTTTTATTGGATTTTCCAGAAAACTGCCATTCAAACTGTTATAACTTTTGCATAGAACATCCAAATGAATTGATTCTTATTGCTAAATTCATCTAAAATCATGCTCTACCTTCTGTGAAGTTTTCATGATTTTTTGATGACTTTGAATTTTTGAGTCTTTTCGGTGTTATTCGTTCTTATTATGCTTTCGACTTCTTTCGCTAGGTTCTAACGAAATTTTTGAGTGCGCGAGTGACCCTCTGCAGCAAGATAATCATCCTCAGCAAGACAAGCAGTTTGATCATAAATGTCCTATTACTTTCAAGTCTAATACTTTGTTTGCAAATTGTATGTATGCATGCTTTTGTGTCAAAGTAATTTTCCCGATTAGAGGTAGCTATTCCTATTGCATGGTTACCCTTAAATTGTTATCCCCTACCACAAATGTAAGTTACTAATATCGCTGGTGAATTAGAGCCCAGTGATTTAATTATGCTCTTTTGTTATCTTTGCGGTGTCATGCTTAGAAATGCTTAGCTACCGGTAGAATTGGGCGGTTATCGACTTAGTCGATGACCTTGATCACACAAAATTATTATTATCATTATGCTCAACACTTTGTGCTTGGTTACTTTGTAAAGACAAAAACAAAATGAAACTGAAAATGAAATGTTTTAGACTTGGACATATGGTTGATGGTGTGATTATTGGGTGTGTGGTGGTATGCCTAAGTCAACAAGGACCGAACATCTTGTGTCACACTATCCAGACATTTTTGCGTGCAACCACATGAGAGGGATATGGGACCTCTCTTGATTTAGTACTTTGGCGTGTGTTAGCTCCGGGTTGCATGGTGGATGTGTGCGTTGTGTTGAAAAAGAAACTTGTGTGTGTTTGGGTGAGTAGTAGTGGTGGTTAACCACTGCAAGGAGCATCGTCCTTTAAAAGGAGGTGAGCATCTTTGATGACTCCGCATCAACATATGGGGCTTCCTTACATATGGGCGACTCGTAGTTAATGCACAATATTGGAAACGTCTCGTAGGACTTAGCCGTGCCGGCATACCAAAGGAAGTGTGCTTAATCATGTGGCGAAAAGGCGGTCTAGCATGTGGGTAAAGTTGTACACCCCTGCAGGGTTCAAACTATTCGAATAGCCTCGTCCTAGGTTGTGGACACGCTTGGTTAGGTTTTGCAAGAGTTAGACTATAACATTTAATTAAAACTTGATGTGGGTGGTATGAATGGGGAATTTATGCTATTGTTGTGGTGGCTATTGGGTTAGCTACTTCCAGGATGTCTTGTTATTACTATTACTTGGTATCTCGCTGTTTTTATCAAATAAAATCAGATTGTAAAACTGCATGTTGTGCCGAAGACGATTGTGTCAGATCGTGATTCTCTGTTCACTTCTCGATTTTGGCATATTCTGCAAGAGGCTATGTGAACTCGTCTTTCATTCAGCTCAGCTTATCATCCCCAAACTGATGGTCAGACTGAAAGAGTCAACCAAGTTTTGGAAGACATGCTTCGCGCTTGTGTTCTTTCCTGTGGGAGGCATTGGGAGAAATGCTTGCCATTCGCCGAGTTTTCGTACAATAACAGCTTTAAAGCCAGTCTCGGCATGGCTCCTTTCGAGGCCTTATACGGGAGGAAGTGTAGAACCCCGTTGAATTGGTCTGAGACTGGCGAAAGACCTTTCTTTGGCCCGGACTCGATCAATGAGGCCGAGAGTCAAGTCCAGCTTATTCGTGATCGTTTGCGCACGGCTTAGTCTAGGCAAAAGAGCTATGCGGATCGTCGGCGTCGTGAGTTGAGTTTTGAGCCCAATGACTTTGTTTATCTCAAAGTCTCTCCTTTGAAGGGCCATCAACGTTTCGGCGTCAAGGGCAAGTTAGCTCCTCGATATGTTGGTCCTTACCGCATCATCGAGAAGAAAAGAGCTGTTGCTTATAAGTTGGATTTGCCTGCTGCACTTGAGGGGGTACATGATGTGTTCCATGTGTTCCAATTGAAGAAGTGCCTCCGTGTTCCAACTGAGGAAGCTCCGTTGGAAAATCTCAATGTCCAAGAAGATTTGACCTATCGCGAGCACCCTGTTCGCATCCTTGAAGAGGCTGAACGAAGAATAAAGAATCATGTCTTCAAGTTCCTTAAAGTTCAGTGGTTAAATCATTCTGAGGATGAAGCTACTTGGGAAAGGGAAGATCGTCTGCGTGCAGACTACCCCTCTTTCTTTTCCGAGTGAGCCAAATCTCGGGACAAGATTTTTGTATGGGGAGGAGGTTTTGTGTAACATCCCAATTCTGAAAATGAGGGGAAATTAAAACTTTTTATTTATCTTTAGGTTCTTGAACCTTTTCTGTAATTCTTGTAAAAGAATTATGGGAATAGAAATCAAATCCCCAATTTAAACTCCAATCAAAAACCTCCTGGATAAAAATCTTTTGTCCAACACTTGTAAATATTTTTCCTGAGTTCTAAGGAAGCCTTGTGACCCCTCTGAATTTTCTTACAATTTTTAGAAATTGTTTGAATAATTTTAGAGGCAAGTCAAACCTAGTTAAACCCTGGTCAAACCTCACTATCCATCCTTCGGAATTTCCTCGAAATTCATTGCACCAACTCTTCTGGAAATTTTATGGGAGGTTAATATGTTAGTCATAAAGCTCCTGTAAAAATTTCATAATTTTTGGTGTTGATTTGATACCCCAATTAAATCCCCAAAGTCTGCTGTTCAATTCAAACTCAACTTTGGATTGTCTTGTTCCACGGGCTTGAACCCGAGCTCTGGCTCACCACTTGACTGGTCGACCGCTTAGTCTGCACCAAGCGGCGGGCTGGCGATCTCTTTTGGGCCGTTGGATTAAAATCGGGCGCCCATTTTCGATACCCTTCAAGAAGCATCTTCTTTCTCGGCCCTTCGATCTAAATCGTGCGGCTCGGCGTCGTCGTCCTCCTCCGCAACCCTCTCCTCTCGCGTGTGCAGCGGGCTATGGCGATGGAGTGGGGCGCCACGTCGTCGCGTCACTTGGGCGGTATTCAACGGGTCTCAGTGCAGATTTAATGCTTCTACGTGCTCCTCCCGGAAGTCCCGCGCCACTGCTCCCGTCCTCTCGAGCTCCTTGGCGAGAAAGGACCCGAGGCTCTCCGCCGTTGCTCTCTTCCTCCTCAGCTACTTAAGCCCTTTGGCCTCTTTCCTTGGCTTCCATTAGCCTCACAGATACTCTAGCGAGCACCCTCAGTCTTTGTTCGTGCTCCACTCGCCTTGTCACCAGTTGCCGCCATTGCCGCCCTCTGGAGCTTCGGTGAAGGCAGTGCTCCAGTGGCGCCCTCTCCTTTCTCTCTACTCCAGCTTCTCTCTCTCACCTCTGTGGTGGTTAACCCTCTCCCAATTTTGGGTTTCCCCTGCAGGAGTGAGGTGAATCGGGGATTTTGTAGCTCGCGGCCGCAAACGCCCCCTTTCGTCTCCACCTCTGGTGAGTCCACCTCCTCTCGATTCCTTCTCTGGCGGCAAAGATCGGGGTGAGTAGGGCCCGATTTGATGACCCGGTCGCGTTGTCTTCTCTCAGGCTGGCTTCTCCTCGTGCCGCCAGTAGCGCCGCCGCGGTTCTTCGTCGACGGCACTGCTCCGGCCACCCCAGCCTCTCCGCGTCACTCGGGTGAGTCACTGGTAGCATGTAGTTACCCAGGCACCCGCTTGTATGACCGCTGCGGAGCTCCTCCTCGCGGTTGTCGTTTCCCGTAGAGTCGCCGCCGCCTCGCCGCGCGCCGCTGTGGACCTCACCGAGGGTGAGTGGTGCCGGGCGTGACCGCATGCTATTGTGCACCGTGGAGTGCGCTTGGTTCGCGCCGCCGCGCGTAGGTCGCCGGCGTTTAGCCGGTGAAGCCGCTCGGTCGCGTGGTAATCATCGGGCGCCGTTGCGTTTTTGGTCAGTGAGTGTGAGCCGTCCATTTGCGAGATCTGTGGCGGAGATCGATCGTAGTTGGGCGTGTGCACTGTGCCGTTTCCACTATGAGCCGCCCGATCTTCGATCAACGGCCCACAATCCCGCTCCATTTTCGCGCGCGTGAGCCCAACCCCGCCGACTCGATTCAACGTTGGCCGTTGGATTCTCCATCAACGGTCCACGTTGCTAGCTTCCGTGGTAGCGGGCGCTTGCTGACCTGATCGTGGGCCGCACGATCCAGGATCTACGGTTCACAATAGGCCACATCTTAATGGGTTTATGAATTTCCGAGAGCTTTATTTTTGAACCGAAAAAGGTATTAATCTTTGTAAATGCATATCTTTTTCATGGGAATTCATTTTTAGATGATTCCACTTCTGTTAATTCAGTTAGGATCTAAACTTTAATCTAAAAATGTTTAGAAGATTAATATGACTCCAGAAAAGCATGAAATTAGATTTTAAACATTCTCAGCTTTATTATTGCAATGAAATTCCTGTTAAATTGAAAAATACATAACAAATTCAATATAAATCCTTTTTAGTTAAACTCAACTTTGTTAATTCTGTTATTACCTATACTTTAATCTAAAAATACTTGTAATCATGTGTTAGTTGCAAAAATGTCCAGAATTAACTTTGACTTTGCATAGGCTTTAATTGTTTACTAGAAAACATTGCAACTTGTAAAATGCATAACTAATTCTCTGTAAATGATTTTTGAGTGAATCCAAGTCTGTTGGGTTCCTCTATTAATGAACTTGCTAGGAAAAATAGTTTTGAACATGTTACTGTTTCTAGGAGAAATAATCATGCATTATAATTTTGTTCAAGTTCTTGTTTCAAAAGTTAGTAGAGAATGCAATATAGCCCCAAATGGGACGAACCCTATTTTGCTGTTCCTCTCATGAGATGCTCGAACTACTGTAAAATTTTCAGGTTCCCTACATGTCTAGAAATTTTGTCGATGAATAGTAACCTAATTCTAATTACTAGGCTGAGCAAAAGTGTTTTCATCATAACTTTTGCATTAAAGATCCAAATCAGTTGATTCTTGTTTCTATATTCATGTTAAATCAATACCTTGCTGCTATAAAAATTTCAAATCATTCGGAGAACTTTTGCTGTTGGGTCTTGTTGCTTTTTCTTTACTCTTATCGACTCTTTATCGATTTTTCGTTAGGATTCGACATTTGTGGTAATCCCGAGAACGATCCTCCGCAACAAAGTGACCCTCAACAGCCAGGCAAGCAGTTTGACCATGATTCATCCTATATTTGCAAGTCTATTATGTTGTTTAAACTCTATGTATGCATTGCTACTTTGTTTAATTATGGTTAGTGGATCCTATAGTTGCATAATCTGTAGGAATACCATGTCTTTACTACCATGAGCCTAGGTTATTTGCTGTGGTTGGAGTTCGTGGATGAACTCCTATCACTTAGTAGTTGTGATTTCAAATGCTTAGCAATGCTTAGATAACGGTAGAAATGGGCGATCATCGGCTTAGTCGATGGTCTTGATCACACAAATCTAAATATTACTCCTTTATGTCCAGCACTTGTGCTTTGTTAATTTGTAAAGTAAAAATCTGAAAATAAAAGATTGTTTAGACTTGGGCATATTGGATGAATGGTGTGGTTTTTGGATTGTGGAAGTATGCCTAAGTCCCTAAGGACCGAGTTACTTGCGCCTTCAGATCTTGAGCATATTATGTACTAACCACACGAGGGGAAATGGGACCCTCTTGACTAAGTACTTTGGAGGGTGTTAATTGGGGTCGCTCGGTTGGTGGTTTTAAAGATAAAATGTGTGTGTGTGGTGTGGGAGGAGCATTAGCTTCCGGTAGGTCGCCTAATGTCTCCTTCTCCCGTGGGTTGTGCGACTCAAATTAGCATTGTCCATTGGAAATGTCTCAGAGGACTTAGCTGCACAAGACACCTTTGGTAGTGTGCGAAGGAAAGGCGGTCTGACGTGTGGGTACAGTGGTACACCCCGCAGGATAAAACTATTCAATAGCCTCGCCCTAGGTTATGGACACGCCGGATACGCCCCGTGAGAACTAGACTACAACATTTAATTAAAACTTGACTTGGTTGGTATGAACGGGGAGTTCATGCTATTGTTGTGGTGACTAATGGGTTAGTCACTTCTAGGTTGTTCATGTTGTTGTTATTATGTATTATCTCGTTGTTATTTCAACAATTAAAAATGCTTTGCCAAATTGCCTTCAATCTATTATGTTATTGCAAATAAATGTTGCTTTATGCTAAATGAGACATACAACCTCCACTTACATAAAGCTTGCATGTAGCATATGTTATAGGCCTGTTATCTTACACGTAAGTCTTGCGGAGTACTTTATGTACTCATCTGCCCGTGGTTGTGGCATTTTTGTGGCTTTTGTTGCAGAGGGAGAGGGTGAGATCCTAGAGCCTCACTTTTGTCCTACGTGTTGCAGCTTCTTCGACGGCTAGCTTGGCGGTCCGGTCAGATGCCTAGGGGTTAAGGCACACTGATTGGCTTTGTGTTATAGCCATCTTTATGGCACTTTTGCTTCCGCTGTTATCTCTTTAGAATTGTTGCTATTTGGCCTTAGGGCCCCTCTTTTGTAATAGCTATTCCATATTAATATTAACTTCTGGTTTGTTGCTTATGTTCTATGTGTTGTATGGAATTGATACATTCTTTTGTTGTGAGGTATGTATACTGCATCCTGGGGAGTATACATCTCTCGAGACCGAGTTTATTTGGTTGATAATACTAGGGTCAATTGGATGACTAAGTATTATGAGCCTAATAAATCCGGGTGCTCACAAAAGTTGGTATCAGAGCCGTCCCGACCGTAGTAACGCAAGCTTGGTCGTCTTTAGGATATTTTGAAAACCTATTTTCAAAGTATAAATGAGTTTTGAAAGCTTAAGTAATTCTCAGATTTTACTCCTCATCTATCTTAGCTTTCTCTTCTCATCTCACTCTAATTTGAGTTTTAAAAACTGTTTTCCTCTCTTCCTTGTTAAAAGATAGTGTTATCGATTAATTGGGTTTTGGGAACTAATGAGTTTGGCAAATTGAAGTGTTAGCTGCCCTCTACAAGGTTTTGAAGTTTCGGTTGAAGAATTCGCTTGGAGGCTTGATGCAAAATCTGGACAGCGATCGCCAATTTCCGGACAGCGAGCTCATAAGTCCTAAATAGGGTAGAAAATGAGAGGTTAATTCAACTAAAACTTGTGGGAATAAAAGGGTAAGATGTGATACTAGTTAGCTAAGTATCTAACACGTATTTCGCTGAATTAACATTGCTCTCTACTAGTATTAACCCTTACGTTACAATCTGATTTTAATCCTCTCGAGCAACTACTCGTTTATTCAATGCGGGTTAGTTGAGTTGAGAAGTTGAGCCTTGCTTTTGGTGTTTCTTGGCTGTTTTGAGAGTCTTTTAGAAGCTTCTAAAGTTGATTTACTCGCTGTTTTGGCTTTCGTTTAGGGTGATATTCCATTCCCCTAGTCGATCGCTTTTTTGCTTTCTTTAAGGCTTTGGTTTCGAGTCTAGTTGCTAACCAAGGTTTCTTGTAACAGATGGTGGACGACTCAGTAGCGCCAAGGCGGCCACCTGGTCCGGACGAGGAGCTTCCTCCTCCTCCGACCATGGCCGAGGTTCTTCTTGATTGAGCGCAACCGCTGGATGACAGAGAGTTCTCTTCGACGCCATCGCGCAACACCACCGCACTTTCCGGAGCTTCGTGATCTGGGCGAGGAATGCCCATCACCTCGTGGGGCCTTTGCTGAGTTTCTTCGTACTCAGCCCCTACCTTTTCGATCGAGGACCCGCTCGATGCTGCAGCGATTGGCCGTCTCGGTGGAGCGGAAGCCAGATAGCGCAGTGCCAGAGCACGAGAAGGCGCTATTTGCTTCGCACCACCGGAGGGTGCAGCTTTGTCATGGTGGGAGAGCTATCTCGCCATGCAGCCCGTGAGACCACACCGCCTCTTGGGAGGAGTTCCGTCGTCGCCTTCCGTCGGGCTCACATCCTGCCGCTTGATGGAGATCAAGAAGGTGAGTTTCTTGCGCCAAGCAAGGGCGTGCTCACCATGGAGTATGTATACGAGTTCAACCATCTAGCTCGTTATGCTCCCGAGGGTGTGGCCACCGATATGGCTAAGGTGCCAAGTTCAGCGTGGCTTGTCCGAGGAGTCAAGGACAAGCTATCCATTGTCGACTTTCCTCGATTTCCGGACCTTGGTCGACAAGGCCATCGTTCTTGAGCATGCGGCTCGAGAGCTTATGGATTCCGTAGAAGCGCAAGTGGAGACTTACAAGTCTTCCAAGTCCAGCTTCCTCCGCCCTCGCTTGAGGCGCCTCGGGGTTCCAGCCTCGCCAAGACCCCGAGGTCACCTGCCTGTTCGCGTTAAATCGCAGCCGTGCCCGACCACGTCGCGCTGCGAAGTCAGCAGAGCGGTTCCCGCAACCCGGCGCCGCTGTCACTTGTTTTGCATGCAACCGAAGGGCATTATGCGAACCAATGCCCTAAGAAGATCGGGCAGCCCTCGCCCTAATGGAGGACGCGGGCGAGAGGTGGATCTTCGCAGACCGTAAGATCGTCCCGCTACCCAAGGCGTGGGTAGTGGTCGCGTCAACGCTATCACCGCGAGGAGGCTCAGAGGCACCCGACGTTGTGCTAGGTACGCTTTTTGTTAACTCTCATCCTGCTCTCGTTTTGTTTGATTCAGAGCGCCTCATTCTTACATTTCGAGTCTTTTGCCGCTGTTGGGGAGCTTCTCTTCTCTCCATTGTCGGTCCTGCTACTCATTCGCTCTCCGGGTCGGAGTTGAGAGCCGAGCTTGAGTGTAGGATGTCCCCATCGAGATTGAGGGAGTTGGATTCTCAATAATCTTATTCTCCTCAAGTCTGCGAGTCCGACGTGATTCTTGGTATGGATTGGTTGTCTCGTCATATGGGGCAAATCGATTGCGCCAAGAAGTCCGTCTCTCTTTCTAGTCCCTTCGGTGTTCGTGTTTCCTTCTCGCCGGTTGCTAGGTCCACATCTCTTCGCCCTCGGCGAAGTCCGTTTAGATATTAATGAAGTCCCAACAGTTTGTGACTTCATTGATGTCTTCCCGATGATCTTCCAGGATGCCACCAGTTCGAGATCTCGAGTTTGTCATTGAGTTGGCTCCTGCATCGCCCCTATTTCTAAGAGGCCGATCGGATGCCTCCGAACGAGTTGGTAGAGTCAAGAAGCGCTTAAGTGAGCTGCAAGAGAAGGGTTTCATCCGCCTAGCTCATCTCCTTGGGGTTGTCCAAAGAATCTTCGTAAAGAAGAAGGATTTGTATTTTACGCATGTGCGTTGATTACCGCCAGCTTAATGAAGTGACGATGAAGAACAAGTATCCATTGCCCCGCATCGACGATCTCTTCGATCAATTAACTGGAGCTCGAGTTTTCTCCAAGATTGATCTGAGAGTGGGATATCATCAGGTTCGGATTCGGCCGAGGATATTCCAAAGACGGCGTTTCTACTCGCCACGGCTTGTACGAGTACACCGTCATGTCATTCGCTTAACCAATGCTCTCGCTTTGTTCATGAACCTCATGAATTCGGTATTCATGGAGTATTTGGATAAGTTTGTCGTGGTCTTCATCGATGATATTCTTATCTACTCCAAGAACGATGAGGAACACGCCGAGCATCCTGCTTGTGTTGAGCAAGTCTGCGTGAGCACCACCAGACGCCAAGTTCAAGAAGTCGCGATTCGGTTGAAGGAAGTAGCCTTCTTAGGCCATGTTCTTTCACCGGAGGCGAGCTGCTGATCCTAGCAAGGTCGACGATGTTCTTTCTCGAGTCCGCCCACTTCGTTATCGAGGTGCGGAGTTTTCTTGGTTTAGCGGGATACTATCGCCGCTTATCGAGAACTTCTCCAAGATCGCGGGCCGATGACGGAGTTGCTCAAGAAGGACCGAAGTTCTTGTGGTCGAAGGCTTGTATGGAAAGTTTCCAAATACTCAAGAAGTGTTTGACCACCGCCTCCGCCCTCGTTCTTCCCGATATCCATAGCACTTCCATATCTATTGCGATGCTTCTCGTCGAGGCCTCGGTTGTGTCCTTATGCAAGAAGGCAAGGTAGTGGCCTATGCATCAAGGCAATTGAGACCTCATGAACTCAACTACCCTACTCATGATTTGGAGCTAGCCGCTGTGATTCATGCACTTAAGATTTGGCGACATTACCTAATCGGTGTCGCTAGAAGTGTATTCGGATCACAAAAGCTTAAAGTATTTGTTCACCCAACCTGACCAACCTCGTGCAAAGGAGATGGTTGAGCTGATCAAGGATTATGATATGGGTATTCACTACCATCCGGCAAGGCTAATGTCGCTGCCGATCGCGCCAACGTAAAGTGCATTGTAATGCCTTATTGCTCCGTGAGCGTTCGCCCACTCTTCAGAGGAGTTCCAGCGTCTTAACCTTGGGTTAGTTGAGCATGGTTCCTCGCTACCTTGGTTGTGCAACCGACCTTGGTGGATCGGATCAAGTCCGCCAGCGAATGGACGATGGTGTGAGCCACATCAAGGAAAATGTCAAGAACGGAACAACTAAGTGCTTTTCTGAGGATGAGCATGGTGTTGTGAGGTTCGGGCAACGCCTTGTGGTTCCAAAGGACATGGAATTGCGGAATTTGATTCTCCGCGAAGCCCATGATTCGCCTTTGTCTATTCATCCCGGGGCCACCAAGATGTATCAGGATCTCCGCCAGAGATTTTGGTGGACTCGCATGAAGAGGGAGATCGCGAAGTTCGTTGCCGAGTGCGACGTGTGTCGTCGTGTCAAGGCCGAGCATCAGCGTCAGCAGGACTGCTTCAGCCTTTGCCTATTCCTGAGTGGAAGTGGATTCGATCGGATGGATTTTATCACCGGTCTACCCCGAACACCTAGGGGTAAGGATTCCATTTGGGTCATCATCGATCGGTTGTCCAAGGTGGCACATTTCTTGCCGGTGCGGACTAAGATTTCTGTTAGCCAATTGGCAGATCTCTATGTTTCTCGCATCGTGTGCTTGCATGGTGTGCCCAAGACGATCGTCTCGGATCGTGGTTCTCTTTTCACCTCTCGCTTTTGGCATAGTTTGCAAGAGGCTATGGGGACCGTTTGTTTTCAAAGACAAAGATATCATCCCCAAACCGATGGTCAAACCGAAAGGGTTAACCAGTTTTGGAAGACATGCTTCGTGCTTGTGTCCTTTCCTATGGGAGGCATTGGGAGAAATGCTTACCATTCGCGAAGTTTTCCTACAACAACGACTTTTCAGGCCGCCTCGGCATGGCACCTTTCGAGGCCTTATACGGGAGAAAGTGTAGAACCCCGTTGAACTGGTCAGAGACCGGTGAGAGACCCCTCTTTGGCCCGGACTCGATCAATGAGGCCGAGCGCCAAGTCCAAATTTTATTCGTGGAGCTGCTTGCGCACACTCAATCCAGCAAAAGAGCTATGCGGATCGCCGGCGCCGTGAGTTGAGCTTTGAGCCCAATGACTTTGTTTATCTCAAAGTCTCTCCTTTGAAGGGCCATCAACGTTTCGGCGTCAAGGGCAAGTTAGCTCCTCGATATGTCGGTCCCTACCGCGTTATCGAGAAGAAGGGAGCTGTTGCCTACAAGTTGGAGTTGCCATCTGCACTTGAGGGGGTACATGATGTCTTCCATGTATCCCAGCTAAAGAAGTGCCTCCGTGTTCCAACTGAGGAAGCTCCGTTGGAGACTCTCGATGTCCAACCCGATCTGACCTATCGCGAGCACCTGTTCGCATACTCGATGAGTCTGAACGAAGGACAAGGAATAAGACCATCAAGTTCCTTAAAGTTCAGTGGTCGAACCATTCTGAGGATGAGGCTACTTGGGAAAGGGAAGATCGTCTGCGTGCGGACTATCCCTCTTTCTTCCCCGAGTGAGCCAAATCTCGGGACGAGATTTTTGTAAGGAGGGAGGTTTTGTAACATCCCAATTCTGAAAATGAGGGAAATTAAAACTTTTATTTATCTTTAGGTTCTTGAACCTTTTCTGTAATTCTTGTAAAAGAATTATGGGAATAGAAATCAAATCCCCAATTTAAACTCCAATCAAAAACCACCTGGATAAAAATCTTTTGTCCAACACTTGTAAATATTTTTCCTGAGTTCTAAGGAAGCCTTGTGACCCTCTGAATTTTCTTACAATTTTTAGAAATTGTTTGAATAATTTTAGAGGCAAGTCAAACCTAGTTAAACCCTGGTCAAACCTCACTATCCATCCTTCTGGAATTTCCTAGAAAATTCATTGCACCAACTCTTCTGGAAATTTTATGGGAGGTTAATATGTTAGTCATAAAGCTCCTGTAAAATTTCATAATTTTTGGTGTTGATTTGATACCCCAATTAAATCCCCAAAGTCTGCTGTTCAATTCAAACTCAACTTTGGATTGTACTGCTCCACGGCTTGAACCCGAGCCTGGCTCAGCCACTTGACCTGGTCAGACCGCCTAGCTGCACCAAGCGATGCTGGCGCTGGCGATCTCTTTGGGCCGTTGGATTAAAATCGGGCGGCCCATTTTCGCATACCCTTCATGAGTGCATCTTCTTTCTCATTTCTTCGATCTAAATCGTGCGGCTCGGCGTCGTCGTCCTCCTCCGCAACCCTCTCCCTCTCGCGTGTGCAGCGGGCTATGGCATGGAGTGGGCGCCACGTCGTCGCGTCACTTGGGCGGTATTCAACGGGTCTCAGGCAGCATTTAATGCTTCTCGTGCTCCTCCCGAAGTCCCGCGCCACTCCCGTCCCTCTCAGAGCTCCCTTGGCAGAGAAAGGACCCGAGGCTCTCCGCCGCTGCTCTCTTCCTCCTCGCTACTTAAGCCCTTTGGCCTCTTTCCTTGGCTTCCATTAGCCTCACAGATACTCTAGCGAGCACCCTCGGTCTTTGTTCGTGTGCTCCACTCGCCTTGTCACCGCTTGCGCCATTGCCGCCCTCTGAGCTTGGTGAAGGCAAGGCTCGATGGCGCCCTCTCCTTTCTCTCTACTCCAGCTTCTCTCTCTCACCTCTGTGGTGGTTAACCCTCTCCCAATTTTGGGTTTCCCTGCTGAGAGTGAGGTGAATCGAGGATTTTGTAGCTCATGTCATAACGCCTTTCGTCTCCACCTCGTGAGTCCACCTCCTCTCGATTCCCTTCTCTGGCAAAGATCGGTGGGGTGAGTAGGGCCCGATTTGATGACCCGGTCGCGTTGTCTTCTCAGTGGCTTCTCCTCGTGCGCCCAGAGGCCCGCCATTCTTCTTCGTCGGCAACTTTGCCTGCCACCCCAAATTCTCCGCGTCACTCGGGTGAGTCATCGGTAGCATGTAGTTACCCAGCACCGCTTGTATGACCGCTGCGGAGCTCCTCCTCGCGATTGTCGCTTCCGTAAGTCGCGCCGCCCCTCGCCGTCGCCCGCCGCTGTGGACCTCACCGAGGGGTGAGTGGTCTTTGGCGTAACCATGATGCTATTGTGCACCGTGAGGTGCGCTTGGTTCGCGCCGCCGTGCCATAGGTCGCCGGCGTTTAGCGGTGAAGCCGCTTGGCGTGGTAATCACTGGCGCCGTTTTCGTTTTAGTCGATGAGTGTGAGCCGCCCATTTGCGAGATCTGTGGCGGAGATCGATCGTAGTTGGCGTGTGCACTTTGTGCCGCTTCCACTATGAGCCGCCTGATCTTCGATCAACGGCCCACAATCCCGCTCCATTTTCGCGCGAGCCCAACCCGCCGACTCGATTCAACGCTGGCGTTGATTCTCCATCAACGGTCCACGTTGCTAGCTTCGTATGCCATGCGGCGCGCTGCTGACCTGATCGTGGGCCGCACGATCCAGGATCTACGGTTCACAATAGGCCACGCCTTAATGGGTTTATGAATTTCCGAGAGCTTTATTTTTGAACCGAAAAAGGTATTAATCTTTGTAAATGCATATCTTTTTCATGGGAATTCATTTTAGATGATTCCACTTCTGTTAATTCAGTTAGGATCTAAACTTTAATCTAAAAATGTTTAGAAGATTAATATGACTCCAGAAAAGCATGAAATTAGATTTTAAACATTCTCAGCTTTATTATTGCAATGAAATTCCTGTTAAATTGAAAAATACATAACAAATTCAATATAAATCCTTTTTAGTTAAACTCAACTTTGTTAATTCTGTTATTACCTATACTTTAATCTAAAAATACTTGTAATCATGTGTTAGTTGCAAAATGTCCAGAATTAACTTTGACTTTGCATAGGCTTTAATTGTTTACTAGAAAACATTGCAACTTGTAAAATGCATAACTAATTCTCTGTAAATGATTTTTGAGTGAATCCAAGTCTGTTGGGTTCCTCTATTAATGAACTTGCTAGGAAAAATAGTTTTGAACATGTTACTGTTTCTAGGAGAAATAATCATGCATTATAATTTTGTTCAAGTTCTTGTTTCAAAAGTTAGTAGAGAATGCAATATAGCCCCAAATGGGACGAACCCTATTTTGCTGTTCCTCTCATGAGATGCTTGAACTACTGTAAAATTTTCAGGTTCCCTACATGTCTAGAAATTTTGTCGATGATTAGTAACCTAATTCTAATTACTAGGCTGAGCAAAAGTGTTTTCATCATAACTTTTGCATTAAAGATCCAAATCAGTTGATTCTTGTTTATATATTCATGTTAAATCAATACCTTGCTGCTATAAAAATTTCAAATCATTCGGAGAACTTTTGCTGTTGGGTCTTGTTGCTTTTTCTTTACTCTTATCGACTCTTTATCGCCTTTTCGTTAGGATTCGACATTTGTGGTAATCCCGAGAACGATCCTCCGCAACAAAGTGACCTCAACAGCCAGGCAAGCAGTTTGACCATGATTCATCCTATATTTGCAAGTCTATTATGTTGTTTAAACTCTATGTATGCATTGCTACTTTGTTTAATTATGGTTAGTGGATCCTATAGTTGCATAATCTGTAGGAATACCATGTCTTTACTACCATGAGCCTAGGTTATTTGCTGTGGTTGGAGTTCGTGGATGAACTCCTATCACTTAGTAGTTGTGATTTCAAATGCTTAGCAATGCTTAGATAACGGTAGAAATGGGCGATCATCGGCTTAGTCGATGGTCTTGATCACACAAATCTAAATATTACTCCTTTATGTCCAGCACTTGTGCTTTGTTAATTTGTAAAGTAAAAATCTGAAAATAAAAGATTGTTTAGACTTGGGCATATTGGATGAATGGTGTGGTTTTTGGATTGTGGAAGTATGCCTAAGTCCCTAAGGACCGAGTTACTTGCGCCTCCGATTGAGCATATTATGACTAACCACACGAGGGGAAATGGGACCCTCTTGACTAAGTACTTTGGAGGGTGTTAATTGGGGTCGCTTGGTTGGTGGTTTTAAAGATAAAATGTGTGTGTGTGGTGTGGGAGGAGCATTAGCTTCGGGTAGGTCGCCTAATGTCTCCTTCTCCCGTGGGTTGTGCGACTCAGAATTAGCATTGTCCATTGGAAATGTCTCGTAGGACTTAGCTGTGCAAGACACCTTTGGTAGTGTGCGTAAAGGAAAGGCGGTCGGACGTGTGGGTACAGTGGTACACCCCGCAGGATAAAACTATTCAATAGCCTCGCCCTAGGTTATGGACACGCTCGGATACGCCCGTGAGAACTAGACTACAACATTTAATTAAAACTTGACTTGGTTGGTATGAACGGGAGTTCATGTTATTGTTGTGGTGACTAATGGGTTAGTCACTTCTAGGTTGTTCATGTTGTTGTTATTATGTATTATCTCGTTGTTATTTCAACAATTAAAAATGCTTTGCCAAATTGCCTTCAATCTATTATGTTATTGCAAATAAATGTTGCTTTATGTTAAATGAGACATACAACCTCCACTTACATAAAGCTTGCATGTAGCATATGTTATAGGCCTGTTATCTTACACGTAAGTCTTATGGAGTACTTTATGTACTCATCTCGCCCGTGGTTGTGGCATTTTTGTGGCTTTTGTTGCAGAGGGAGAGGGTGAGATCCTAGAGCCTCACTTTTGTCCCACGTGTTGCGCCTTCTTCGACGGCTAGCTTGGCGGTCCGGTCGATGCCTAGGGTTAAGGCACACCGATTGGCTTTGTGTTATAGCCATCTTTATGGCACTTTTGCTTCCGCTGTTATCTCTTTAGAATTGTTGCTATTTGGCCTTAGGGCCCCTCTTTTGTAATAGCTATTCCATATTAATATTAACTTCTGGTTTGTTGCTTATGTTCTATGTGTTGTATGGAATTGATACATTCTTTTGTTGTGAGGTATGTATACTGCATCCTGGGGAGTATACATCTCTCGAGACCGAGTTTATTTGGTTGATAATACTAGGGTCAATTGGATGACTAAGTATTATGAGCCTAACAAATCCGGGTGCTCACATTTTGTAACATCCCAAATATGGGTATGTGTTTCAAATGTAAGAAAATGAGTAGAAATTAAAACTTTTCTTGCATCTTGTAGTTTTTGAACTTTTCTGTAATTCTTGTAAAGGAATTGTGGAATTCAAAAACCTAAACCTCCAATTGACTAAAGTCATGAACCCTTTTTCAACCCTTGTTAAGATTCTTGTGTCAACCTTGGGAAATATTTTTCCTTGGTTCTAGGGATGCTGGGTGACCCATCTGAAAAAGTTCATAATTTTTAGAAATTATTTGATAATTTTTGGAGGCAAGTCAAACCAGTTTGATCTTTGGTCAAACCCTAGAACAAAGCTTGATGAATTTCTTGAGAAAAATGCAGTGCATAAAAATCTCTGAAAATTTTATGAAAGGTTAATCTTGGCGTGAGGAACCTGCAGTCAAAATTTTAGAATTTTTGGAGTTAGTTTGCTACCTCTAAAAATTCTTCCAAACTCAGCTTCCAATTCAAACCCTAATTCTGTGGCACTGTTCCTTGGGCTCAGGTCGGACTCGAAGCCAACCCCGGTCTTGGCTTGACCCAACCGCCTAACTGCACCAAGCCGCACCGAGTGCGTTTGGGCCGTCTGATGGAAGATCTAACGGCCACGACCTCCCATCTCTTTTCAGCACCATCGGATCGAAATCTAATGGCCATGACCTCCCATCTCTTTTCAGCACCATCGGATCGAAATCGAACGGCCACGACCTCCCATCTCTTTTCAGCACCATCGGATCGAAATCTAACGGTCGCGACCTCCCCTTTTCTCTTTGGCCGTCCGATCAAGATCCAATGGCCCACGACCACCCCGATCAAGATCCAATGGCCCACGACCACCCCAATCTTTATCTAATGGTTGAAATCATCCCGCTCATTTCTGCATCGACTCAACTCGCTCATTCCTGTTCCGGCCCGAGCCACTTTGTGCGTGTTTCGCTGGCAGGTGGGCCTCGCCGAGCCGGTCGTCCCCTACCTCGGTCACACATGTGCGAGCGCCATGCCGGTCGCCATGGCAGTGGGAAAGCGGCGCCTGGTCACCTTCGTTGAGTCCTTTAAATGACTCTTTGCTGCAAGCATTAAATGCTGCCCGTGCTTTCGCCCCCGAAAGTCTCCTTCCTCTAGTCTTCACTGGCTCCCACCGCGCTCGGCATGTCCATGGCAGGCTTGACCGTGGAGGGGTGTTGCCGTTGCTCTCCTTGCTCCTCAAGCTATTTAAGCCCCTCAAGCTCTTCCTTGGCTTCCTTTAAACTCCCCCTCAACTTGCTCTCTGCTTGTTGAGCTCAAACCACCAGAAGCACCCTTGGCCACTATTGTTGAACCTTGAGCTCCTTAGTGACATTAGGGTTCCTGTGGTTCTTCGCTCAATCTTTTTGCTCAGTTTTGAGCCTCTCCTCTCAGTGCTCAAAACCCCTAACTTGATTTTAGGTTGCTTCTATAGGAGCGGCTTAATTTTGAAGTTTGGATCTTTGCGGCCGTGAGCACCCCTTTCTTCCTCAACGCTGGTAAGCACCTTGGCTCTTCAATTCCTTGCTCGTGGACCTTCTGTGAGCCCTTTTGAAGCTAATGTGATGACCCGGTCGTGTTCTTTGTGCTCAGGCTACCTTGTCCTCGTTGTCGTCCTCAGCTCCGGCGCTGTACTTCGTCGCTGGCGCAGCTCAGACCTCCTTAGTGCCTCTCTGTGCTAAGGTAACCCTCCTGGTAGTCCCTAGCAGCTATGGCACCGCTTCTCAAAACCGCTATGGAACTCCTTTGCGTTTTTCATTTTCGGCTGTGCACTGCCGCGCCGCCTCTCTCCGGCTAGCCGCCGATGTGGTCCTCCTTCGTGGTCGCCACCTACACCAGCGTGTGCGCGTGGTTGTTGCGGACTCATTTTGGCCTTTGGTCGGCGCCGACGTGGTCCTCGTCGCCGGTGGCGTGCCGTGGAAGCCATTGGGCTTTTGTCGGACGGCAACGGCACTGTGCCGTTGTCGTTAAGACGTTGATCCCGTTCATTAATTGCTAATCATCGGTTAATCGTTGGTAATTAATTCCTAATGAGAGCCTTTGAGTCGCTGACAGTGGACCCCGTGTGGTTAAATCTCACTGTGTGTGTGCTTAGCTGTGGGCCGTCCATCTTTAGATCTACGGCTCAGATCGCGTCGACGTTTTGAACCTCCAAACGTGGCTGTGAATCTAAACCGTCTATCTCCAGATCAGCGGCTAAGAGTCGCGGGCATTCGCACGCGCGCATTCAAACGCACCCGCGTCAGATTCAATATAGGCCGTTGAATTCGATCTCAACGGTCCACGTTCATCAGGTTTCACGCGCGCGTCGTCACGTTCATCCCATGGGCTTGGGTCGTCCGATTCGATATCGACGGTCCACAAATTTCCACATCGCGTTAGTTTAAGAAATTTCCCAAGAGAATTATTTGTGAACTGAAAAAGGTATTAACTTCAAAATAGCTTAATTAATTCATTTTAGCTCCGTTTGAGTTGATTCAAATTTTGTTAGGTCTGGTTTGAACTAAGATTTAATCTAAAAATGGTTGGAAGCTTGGTTCAGCTCCAGAAAATGGTTTGGTAAATTGGTTTAGAAATAGGCTTTAATTGTTGCTCTAAAAATTGCATTTAACTTGAAAATTGCATAAGTAATTCTCTATAGATCCTTTTTGAGTGAAACCAAGTTTGTTGGCTTCCTCTGTTAGTTTGCTTAATTTTAGAATAGGATTTAGGCATGCCACTATTTTTAAAATCTTTGTGGTTGCATTTTAATTGTGCTCTTTTACATGTCTTTGAAAAATCATAGAAAATGCATCCTAGCTCCAAATGAGGTGAATCAAATTGTGTTGTTCATCTCATAAGGTGCTTTGCTTACCATAAAAATCTCAGTTGCAGCACCTCTTTAGAAAATTATGCTAAAGAATTAAATTCGGATAAACAGTACCCAATTGTAATTTTTCAGCATTTTCCAGCCGGCTGAATTTGTTTTGGCCATAACTTTTGCATTGAGAATCCAAATCAATTGGTTCTTATTTCAAAATTCCTTAAAAATCATGCTCTTGCTGCTGTAAAACTTTCAGAGCATTTGGTGAAAGTTGACTGTTGAGTCTTTTCGGTATTCTTCGTTCTTATCGGTTCTTTTTCGCTTTTTCATTAGGTGCCGACGAGTGCGTTGATCTCAAGAGTGACCCTCTGCAGCATAGTGAGCATCTCCAGGAAGGTAAGCAGTTTGATCATATCCTATCCCATTACTTTTAAACTGTAATACTTTGTTTGCAAATGATATGTATGCATGCTCTATTTTGTTGTTAAATTATCAATCGATTAGTTGATCCTATAGATGCATATCCTGTAGGTAAATGTTCAATCTCTACTACTAAGCCTAGGAATATCTTGCTGTGATTTAGAGTTCGTTGGATGAGCTCTTATCACTTAGTAGTTTACGTGTTGATATGACTTAGAAATGCTTAGCTAACGGTAGAATTGATCACACAAAAATTATTATTCCATTATGTCCAGCACTTGTGCTTTGTTACTTTGTAAAGAAATAAAACTGAAAACAAAATTGTTATGGACTTGTGCACAATGGATGTTGGTGTGATCTCATGGTGTGTTGGAATGGTGCCTAAGTCCCCAAGGACCGAGTTACTTGTGTCACTAAACTGAGCAATCTTTGCGTGCTAATCACACGAGGGGGATATGGGACCTCTCTTGACTAAGTACTTTGGGGGGTGTTAATTAGGAGTCGCTGGTGGTTCAAATGTTTTTATAAGGAGGGGAGCACCCGCAGTTGCTTAGGCTGGGCCGGTGCATCCTACTCTGCCGGTTGTCGTGACTTTTAATTAGCACAATCCATTGGAAATTTCTCGTAGGACTTAGCCGTGTCAGCATACCAAAGGAAGTGTGCTAATAGCTTGACGAAAAGGCGGTCTGACGTGTGGGTACATTGGTACACCCCTGCAGGGTTAAATCTATTCGAATAGCCTCGTCCTAGGTTATGGACATGCTTGGTAAGGTCGTGCAAGAACTAGACTATAACCTTTAATTAAAACTTGTTGGGTTGGTATGAATGGGTAATTCGTGCTGTTGTTGTGGTGACTATTGGGTTAGTCACTTCCAGGTTGTTGTTGTCATTTATCTATTATTTATCTCGTGGTTATTTGAACAATTAAAAACAGTTTGTCAAATTGCTTTAAATCTATTACATTATTGCAAATGAAAACTTGCTTTATGCTAAAATGAGCCTAGAGCATTCCACTTAAATAAGCTTGCATGTAGCTAATTATAGGCTGTTACACTACACGTCAGTCTTGCGAGTACATTTTTGTACTCATTTGCTTTGCTTAAATGTAATTGTTGCAGAGGAAGAAGCTGATCCCCAAGGGATCCACTTTTGTGAGATGTGTGGCGGGTTTGACGACTAGGTTGGTGGCTTGGTTGGTTGCCTTGTGGGTTAAAGGCACACTGATTGGCTTTTGTTTATCGCCATCTTATGGGTTTTGCTTCCGCTATTATTCAACTCTTTAGCTTGTATTTGGCCGGTCGGCCCCTTTTGTAATAACTCTATTATGTATGTCCTTTGTTTAATCTAGTTCATGTTTTGGTTCTATGTTTGTATGGAATTGATGCATGTAACATCCTGTTTATTCTAGAGTTCTTGCCAGCTTTCGAAATCAAAAAGAACCATTTGGTTTAATTGTCTGTTCAAGCTTAACTTGATATTTTGGAAGTTGGAGAGTTTAACTTGAGCTAACCAAAACCTGAACTAAGTCCCTTGTTGGTGTTCTCTGTTGGTTGGGGCTTCCTATTGTTCTTTGGTCTGGTTTTCCTCCTAAGCTTCTCTGTGTGCCTCCAGGTTAGCCTCTCTGTGAACCTCCTTTGTTGGTTTGAATCTCTTCCTGCTTAGACCTCCTTTTCTATTTTGGACCTCCCCATGTACCTCTCAGCGTTCATGTGAACTCCCTGAGTTCATTTGGGCGCCCTTGGAATCCTTTGGACCTCCCCGCGCCCATATGGATCTCCCTGTGTCCATAAGGAGCTCTTTTGATCCCCCTGTGTCCTCTCGGACCTCCCTGTTGGACCTCCCTTTGGTTCCCTTGGCTCTCTCCTTGCTTTCGCGGACTTCCCACTTGCTCCGTCCTCTAGAGCGGTCGTACCGCTCCGCTCTTGCGGTTGTACCGCTTCTCTGTTGTGCTCAGACCTACCCCTTGTTGAGATCTGGCCGTTATGACCTCCTCTCTGGAGATCTTAATCGCTCAGACCTCCCCCTTGTTGAGATCTGGCCGTTAGGACCTCCTCTCTGGAGATCTTAACCGCCGACCTCCCCTTGTTGAGATCTCGCCGTTAGGACCTCCTCTCTGGAGATCTTAACCGCCCAGACCTCCCCCTTGTTGAGATCTGGCCGTTAGGACCTCCTCTCTGGAGATCTTAACCGCTCAAACCTCCCCCTTGTTGAGATCTAACCGTCAGGACCTCCCCTTTTGCCTTTGATCTTAACCGTTTAGGATCTCCTTTTGAGAATCTAGGCCGTTGAGACCTCTCCTTGGTTTGTCTGAGCCGTCAAGGCCCTTCCCAGCTTGCGGTCGTACCACGTCTTGAACTCAAAACTACCGTTGTCCGGTAGTACCTCTTCTTGAACACGGTATTACCACCGTCGGAGATATCGTGTCCCTCTTTCGAACTTCTTCGAGTCTCTGGACCTCCTATCCGAGACCTCCTCGTAGCATCCTTGGACCTCCTGCCCAGGACCTCCTTTCAGTGTCTTTGGACCCTTTGTCCAAGACCTCCTAGTGCCTTTGGACCTCCTATCCACAGGACCTCTCCAGTGGTCTTTTTGCAAAGACAATTTGTGTGGTGAGGACCACCTCTTTGACGGGTCGTGCACCTCTTTGACTGGCCCCACTTGCCTGCTGCACTCACCACATGTTGTTCCTGCCGCCTTGAAACTTTGGGCTCATTTAATGCATGTCGGATCACATTAAATGTAGTCACTTCTAGGGTGCATTGTTTATTTCTTTTTAGGACATGCCCTGTCCTAGCCCTGTTCAGGCCACCTCCGATCATTGACACTTTTTGGCTGAGCCCTCTTTGTGCTTTTACCAACCCTGGCTATAAATAGCCTAGGCAACCCCTCCTTGGTCACCTTTGGCTCATCTCTAACTCTTTTGCCTGGGCTCCTCGGTGCTCAAGTCCTCCCCTAGAACTCTCCAAGCTGAGCCGTGTTCCTGGGTCATTGGCTTCTTTTGGTTGAAGTTTTTGCTTAGGTTCTTTTGAGTCTTCTAGTTCTTTTGCCTAGGGTAGTTTTGCTTATTTCGGTTCTTTGCGATCGTGTAGATTCCGAGCTTGAGGAGTATTTGGACCCTAGCTTCAATCAAGGACTCCTTTGCTTGACAAAGGCAAGTCACAGCCCTTGATCATATTGAGCCTAGTCTTTCAAATGTATTTTGTTTCACTTTATCTTGCATGGCTAATTTTATATGAAAATGTTTGGGCAGTAGCTACTCCTCCTCACTTGATATTATGCCTCCTTTGGACTTGCTGCTGGACATGTTGACATACTCCCTTTGGAAACTTTAGGTTGGGTATTTTAGTTGGCATCCTTTGGCATTGCCAACATGGGACCGTAAGTTTATGCTTAGCCTTACTTTAGATCCGTGGGTTTCGAGAATCATGCTTCACCAATTAATAATCTTGACTAATGATCTATGGAACCTGTGGTCGGTGCCACTGTTAAAGCAACTATGGCAGGATGCCGTGTGTTGCGTTGACTGTGGTGTGAGGCAACTTTGTTTAAAGACTTGTGTGCCAAGGCTGGGTGGTCTTTTGGCAGGGTTAATTACGAAATAGTTTTGCTTGGGCAAGAAGGCAGGGAGTGAGAAGTGGGTGCTTTGCACATGGGGTTGTGAAAGTCTTGCCTGAGCACAACTAAGGACTTAACTTTGTGATCTGTTGATCTGGGTCAATCAGTGCAACCACAAGATCACTTTATGGGGGTGGTCTGGGCCGAATAATTAGCAATGAGATGGCTTGGTGCTGTTGTGGTTGAGTGAGTTTTATCGCATAGCGCAAGAGAACACGAATCCGGTGGCATTTGCAACCCATCCGGAAGCGAAACCTTAGCGGGCAGCCCTGAGCCAAATCAAAGCTTTGTAAAGGCCTTGTCACGCTCTCTAGACTGCTCACCATTGGAAGTAAGCAAGGGTCTCTCCGGAACTCATCCTGCTAGAGAGATCGTGGATTGTGGGTAAAGTTGTACACCTCTGTAGAGCGTTAAATCTATTCGAATAGCCAAGTCCTTGGTCATGGACAATGCCCAGTGAAAATGGTGCAAGGGGTAGTTTTTGTGAAATTTGTGTTCCTTGGGCACTCCTGCGAGAGGCCGTGGCTTTGCCTCGAAGAGACCTTGGCCGGCTTTAGAGGGGCCATGGCTGGCTTGAGATGTGGTCCAGGGGATGGGTACGAGCTCTAGCACTACAACAAAATAGTCTACTAGGGACGTTTTTATTTAGACGCTTTTTATTGCGTCTCTACACCTAGAATCAGATAGCACATAAAGACATTTCTCGAGACGATTTAGAATGCGTCCCAATATTTAGAGCTCGGCCCGTTTAACAAACACACCCCACTCAACTCACTGGTTAGCCTCACCCCTACACTCAAATCCCATCGTCCTCAAACCTCCCCACAGCCAATTCACCATCTGGCCGCCGTCTCCTAACATCTCTCAGATGCCTCCTCCACCTCGCCTTGGCCCGCTCCCATCTCCCCACGCCTCCTCCACCTCGCCTTGGTCCGGCGACTCGGTGGTGCTTGGCGGCGTCCGGCAATAGACTGCTCGGTTGCTCAACGACGCCCACTCTCGCGTCCGATCTATCCAAGAGGGAGCGGAGAGAGGCGATCGTTGTCCTGTTGCTTGTTGAAGGACGAACTACCTTGGGAAGGTTGGGGCTTCTATTTTGTGTCGATTTTTGCTCTCCTCTGGTTTCTAGGTGTGGATTTATAGTGTTAATTTGTTGATTCTAGGTGGTGCTAATTTGTTGATTCCCTAGGTTTTGAATCTTCAGATGTCTTTGAAGAGATTTGGTCCAAAAATTCCTTTTCTTTTTTCATCATGTTGGTCTGCTCAGCTTGGCTTTGTAGTCTTGAATTTTAGTCCGTAGGTTATGCTTCTTGCATTCACGCTTAAACTCCATTTGTTCTGCTGGTAACAAAGGTTTGGTTAGTTTTGGAGGTCTATGGTAGTCTTGATATGACCAAAGGTCCCTAACTTCTTATGTAATCTTGACCCCTTTTGGCCGGGATAGGAAGTTTTATGTTGATTATTTATGTACCAAATTTTAAATGCTAACTAGGAAATATGATTGCTTCATTCAACAAAGGCAACGCTCGCTAAACATGTTCAATCAAATGCATTTTTTAATATTGTGAATGTGGTCTTTCACTGAGTACAGCATACATGTTAATTGACGATATTGTATAGCTATTCCGTTCAGTTTGCCTCCACTCAGAATTTAATCACTACAAGAATTGACTTACACAAGCAAAATTTTGTAATTGCTTTGCTTAAAATGAATAGAAGCACTAAGCACAATGGAAGAAATGATGGATCCTAGTTTACCTGTGAGCGTTAATATGGGGAAACCTACATGGAATATGAAACAACGTACTGTAGTGCTGCATAGCTTTCCGTTATCACATAGCCTCTTGACTAGCTGGATGTTCTTTGCATACCTTATCACATTCATATTGACACATAAAATTGTTGGATAGCTTTCCCAGATTCATTCTTTCTGGTACTCATCATCGATGTTCTGAATAGGTATGTTGGCAATATCCATCTTCAAGTAACTGATTCACTACTGCATGAGGTCTTCCAAAGTATTGGTCCAGTAGAAGGGTGCAAGCTCATCAGAAAAGAAAAGGTCGAAATTGTGCCCTTTCAAACAAAATTAACTAAAGATTGTTTTTCTTTGGTCATATAAACTATGTTTTCAATAGATCCTTTTTATTACATTGCAAACAGTGCTAGTTTTAATGCATTATTATCAACAAGGCTTTTCCGAGTACCTTGAACTTGTTTAGTTTGAGCTAATCAAGAAAGTCGGTGCAGTTTTTCACCAATTTCTTTTTCATGGAAAAAGCACATCTGCATTGCACTTGCACATAAGTCTCGAACTTATCTAATAACTAGTTTGGCACATGAAATTATTAGTTATTGTAATATGAAATAAATCGGTGTATTAATTTGCCCATTTGTGTCTTGGGTTTTAAAATTTTGATGAGAACAGTATGTCTCAGATTAGTACCCTAATACCAAATGTCATATCATCAGACAACTCGTATGCGATATCGTACTACATTCTAGCATGGCACAGACAGCTAGCCATGATGCATGCTTATGGTATCATAGCAAAGTGTGGTTCAAATGCATACTAGAGTTTATTTTTGTGCATAATGGTTAAAACTTAGAATCCTTCTGTGATGAAGCTTGACGAGGATATAATAATCCTCATTTTACCTTTTATCTATAATTTTTATTATAGGTAAATATGACGTCATGTGAACCCTGAGTGTACCCCTTAATGTTATGAAGGAAGAACCAAATGGATGGTCGTAAGTTCTTCTACGACCACCCCCATAGTCGTAAGTTATGCTACGACTATCCCATAGTCGTAAGTCTTGCTACGACTACCTCATAGTCGTAGATTCCTCTCGACTAGGTCAGCCACGACCACCTTATAATCAAATAAACCTACTGCACAAGTGGGTCTTATTGATTAAGGGATTCAAACAAATCATCATATGCCGTTATTCTACGTAATAATGGCACGTAATACCCCATTATCTCTGGTATATAGCTGTTGAGCAACGTGGAGGAATTAATACACCGGTAATTACTACCAACATGCGCCAGTTACAGGAGGTGATGAGGTGCCACTTTACTCGAGTAATCGCTCCTTCACGCACTATAAAAGGCAAGAACTAGAGAAAGGGAGGGGATCGAGCCATCGTGAATACAAGCACTATCTCGTAATAGTCTTAGTTTTTCCCCGATTGTTCAAGATACACTCAATACCATACACACACAGAGTAGGGTTGTTATTCTCTCCGGAGAAGGCCCGAACTCAGATAAAAATTCCGTGTCAATCTCTCGCATAATTCTATTCTAGGAGACCCCGAATCAAACAATCTTTACGTAAGTTCGGTTCTAAAACACCGACGGCTTGGCGCCGTCCGGGGGATCTTCCGGTAATTTCTTGTCAAACATTCTCTCTGTTTTCCAAATCTCATGCACTCATGGCGGAGAATGGAACGAGGAGAACTGGTTCGACTTGGCGGACACGCAGACGCCGACATGGATGCCGGATTCGATTCTGAACCGAGTGATGACTCATCCTATGGCATTGCTGCCTCCGGGGATCTTCCCACAGATCCAGGAGACAATATCGCCGGTGGAGTTGTGGAGGGATCCTTATCCCCCACAACAGTACGTCCAAGAGAGGAATCTAACCTCTCAAGGGGCAAGGGTCAATCTGACCAGGACCACACCAAGGTGGACTCACGACACGACGAGAGTTTTTCCTCGGTGTCCAAGTTCCCTAAGGCGGTCCGACTTGGTGAGGCAAGCTCTAGAAGCCATAATTCAGGACTTCACCCATCTCAGTGATTCTCTCTCTCGATAATGCCGAGAGAGCGGATCAAGCATGCTTTTCCTGCAAATTCGACCATCTCTCCGCAGGTCACACCTGCCGACGGAGACGGTTATAACCCGGACTTCCCCTACTTGGAGGGGATTACTCCAAGTCGCCAGATGGTGTCTCGGCGACGACTCAAGCGGAGAGGCCTCGAGCGCAAGTGAGAATCATCAACGGAGGTCTTCTTCCTTCCTCGATCAAGATCACTCTTCTAGAGACCGAGATGGAGACCCTTCCGAAGGTCACACATCGCCCCTCGTGGCAATGGCTGGACACCACCATCGGCGGACACGACCAACGCCTTCATGAACGCCAGGAAATCCTCGACATTCTCGCTTCATTGAGGCAATCTCAAGAGTCTAACATGGAAAATCTTGAGGCAATTCAAGGAAGAAGATTGAAGCTCGTAAGAATTTGCAGGGCGATTCAATATCAATCGAGGAAGCTCGAGAGCTCCAAAGACATCAATGATTTGCTCGAGAATCCAACTCAAGAGCTAGCCCGAACGCTAAAGCTACGACCTCTTCACAAGAGATCGCACAAAGGCTTCGAGTACAATGAAAAGTTGGAAGCTCCTCGTCGACATCATTCAAGTAGTCGCACCCATACGACTTCTTCTGCCTACCAAATAATCCAACATATCACCGCGTAGAAATCGGTAAGAATAACAAGTCGTGTTGATCTCTTACTCAAGAAATGTCTTCCAAATGACCGATGATCAACAAGCTCCTCGGAAAGGTGATCGCTCACCACTCCGACATGGAAATCAGAATAAGAGATAAACTACGAGGAGTATTCCTCAGAGGACCGAGACCTATTACAGTCGGGTCAACTTGTTATCGGGTATTGTCGAGTACGACCACCGATGATATCAACCCTTCTTTTACGCAAAGGAGGCGCCAAGAAGTCATTCTCGATGTCGGGCATTCTCGCCGATCTCCGAGCTGTTCATTGCCACCTCGTTTCGACCAAGAAACATGGAGAAGTTTGATGGTTCCCAAAATCCCATCGAATTCCTTCAAATTTACACAACAAATTGCTCGAAGCAAAGCAGGAGGAGGAGAGCATGTGATGGCAAATTACCTTCCAACTGCGCTCGAAGGATCTCGCCGATCGTGGTTACTAAACCAACCACTCGAGTCGATCTATTCTGGCAACATCTCTGCGATCTTCTCTCGCAAATTTCCAAGGCACATACAATCGCCTCGAAAGGAGGACGACTTGCACCGGATGAGACAGAACGACAACGAGACATTGCGCCACCATCAAGCGCCTGACCAGTTCGTAACTCAATTCCTAAGTTTCGATTCATCATCATCGGGGCTTTCAGGAGTCCGTAGTAGAAGGATAACAGAGGATATTGCTTTAAATCCTCCTACTGCCGCCGAACTCTTCAAATGGCCGATCGATATGCTACTACCTCGAGGCGGTCGAGTGGAACAACACAATTGATCGTGAAGACAATCCATCTCGAGAGCCAAAGAAGTTGGTAAGAAGAAGGATAAGAAAGCAAAAAGTCCAAGAATAAGATGAAGGGTCAAAACCCAATGGTTCCAAGGAGGTATTGGTCATGAATGATAAAGAGCCACGCACATCAAGCCACACCGACAGAGGCAAAGGTAAGCTACCGATCGAAAAATGATAAGCCTAGGTGGTGTCCTTTCCATAAAAGGAAGGGCATGACCTTCAAGAATCGCCGGTCTTCCAACAAAGCTTGAAGACTACTACAATGGCAAGGACCACTTCCCACCTCGGCGGTAGGTCAAACAAGTGGTCATAAATCTTCGATGATGAAGAGGAGATGCTGCCTCAGATCCGCAACACACCATTGAACTCAGAATAGCCCAAAATTTCAATTTCAGAGAAAATTTAAAATTTATTTATTTTTGTGGAAAATTCTGAAATTTTAAAAGCTTTTCCCCAATTAGTTAAAGATAAAACAAATTTAATTACAAAACCATTATCAAGTTTAAGTTGGAAATAATTTTATTAAGTCCAAAATACCTCTGAGAATTTATGAGAATTTTTCTCGAATTTTTGAGTTTATTTTGCTATTTTCTAAGTTTAAAAGGAATTAATCGATTATTTAAATTAGAAAATCAAGAGAAATCAGACACGCTTTTGGGGCAAACCCAAGCCGCCCATCTCCTATTCACGCTGCTCACGCCCAAGCCGCCCGCTCTCCACGACGCTTTTCCTTTCACGGCACCGCTGGATTTCAATCCAACGGTCCATACACGCCACGACGCTAGATTTGCTCCGAGCCCTTGGACCAAATCCTACGGCTCGTGACCCTTCTTCTTCCCGTCCCGTCTTCCTCGCAAGGTCACGCCATTCACGCCATTAATGGCCACGCCGAGCTCCACTACTCCGCGAATCCCTCTCCCTTTTCACTCACGTCTACGCGCGTTTAAGCCGCCTATCAATGCCGCACCCGTTGCGCTCACCCTTCCCCTTCTTCGTGCACGATCTCACTGGAACGGCCGCATGCCATAAACGCCGCCGCCATCGCGTTCGATCCTCCTCTCCTCCACCTCAACCTTATATAAGGGGCATCGGAAGCCCTTCTCACGCCGGCTAACACCACCACTCACCTCCTCCTCCTCTCTCCAATCGCCGTGATTTGGAGTTTCTTTATCTGTGCCGCAAAAGACTTCCTTCTCCGATTCCGGTGTCTTCGCTGTTGCCGCGTCTCGCCGCTTTGCACCAGCTGCATTAGCGCTTTCACGCCTACCCGTGCGCGCACTACCACTCGCCGAGACCCACGGACCAACCTCGTCGTCGTAAGCCCGCCGCCAAGATTTTTCGTCGCCGCCGGTCACTCAGTCACGCCCGCTCTTGTCCAAGGTGAGCCATAGAACCCCCGTTGTCCCTTTCCCCGTTGAGCCCGTCGCCGCACCTCGCCGTGGCGCAACGCGCCGGCGAGGCCAAGTCCGCACCGCCACCGCCATCGTGCTTACGTGGCTCGCCACAACGGGCATGACAGTCGGTCGCCACGTGTGCGTTTTCGCCGAGTCAGCGCCCATGTGGCGCCACGTCATCACAACCCGTGAGCCCTAAAATTCCGTGGACTTGGTCCATGTGAACCATGTCAATGACATGTAGGCCCCACCTGTCAGAAAATTAATTCAAATTCATTTAAATCCCGGAAAATCATCGCTGACGTCATTATGCGCAATAATTAGAATTTCCTTTAGGAGAATAATTCGAGAAAATTGTTTAAATAATGATTTGGTTTAAAATTTGTAAAATTCATAACTTTTGCATTATAACTTCAAATTAGATGATTCAAGTTGCTAAAATTTTAGAAAATTATTGTCTAACTAAATAAAATATAATTATTCAACTTGGAGTTCAGTTTTGTTTTGTTTTAGAATTTAGAATTCATTTAAATCTCAAATTTAGGTTAAAATTTGTAAAATTCATAATAATTGAATCCTAACTCCAAATTTAGTGAAACAAATTTCTAAAATTTTATAATTTGATTATTTAGCTCAATAAAACAAATTTATTATATTTAGACTTGGTTTATTTTGTATTTTTGAGTTTTATTTGAATTCTATTTGATTTGACTTATTTTCACGCTTAGACTTCGATTTATAGAAATTTGATACTTCTCAAGACTTAGATTTTCCCGATCGCAACGAAGGCAAGTTATACTTTGACCATTTTGCCCCTATTATTTTAAAGTTAATTAAATTCAGTTTTAAATTATTAAATGCATGCATAATTTTATTCAAGTATTTCAAACTCTGCTTAAATAATTAGTTATTCCTATTATCCTTGTATGCCAAATTTTGATGTTGCCATGTCATTCCTTTGTCACTTTAGATAAATTATTATGTTTAATAATCAAATGCTTCGCAAATACTTAAACCATGATTTATGTTTTTGGGAGAATTTTAGCCAACTCAATAAAATTTGTTGAAAATTAAAACTATGGTATTGTTTTACCATAGAGAATTTGTAAATATGGTTTTATAGAAATAAAATCAAAAGGGTTTGGACTTGGGCGAAAAGGATGAATGGTGGGTGCGAGTTTATGCACGGGTTTAGTCTCGTTAAGATTAAGACCTGTGGTTTAAATTGAATGACGCCCAAGTCAATTGAGGACCGGTCTTTGAGCGCATTTTGTTATGCCTTATCAGACAACCACATGTCCTGTATGGGCAGGACTCGCTTAATAATTTGTAATACCTCTTAGTTATTTGTGCTATGTTGTATGTATGTGTGTCTGCAGATGCTTTTCCCATCTGGCGCAAGAGGGGTTTTTGAGGACGGTCACCCATCGAAGCGAAACCTTAGCGAACACGGGTACTTCGAGGTAGAACATTGTAACGGCCTTGTGATGTTTGTTCACACACGCCTTAGGAAGCGTGGATTGGCCGACACAAAGAGTATAATATCTCGTGTGGGTAAAGTTGTACAAACTCGCAGAGTAGAAACTATTCAATAGCGCGTCATGATCATGGACATGCTAGCAAAGCCACTCGAGTTAGTTTTGTTTTTGGTTTTAAAAGTGATTTCAACAGATAATTTCAGATGGATAGTCCCGTGGGAAAATTAGGCGGGTAGCCATTGTGATTGGAGGATATCCATCATCTTTTATGGAGGTTATCCACAATAAACTATTGTCATTTAAAATGGTGATTTAGATTATTGTATGAAATGGCTTTGTAATCTAATATGATTATTTAAATTAAAACTGCTGCTTTACGCAAAATAACCTTGCCAAGATCCTTTGTCTACCTTATGCATGCATATCAATTCCATATTGGGTGTAACTTGCGAGCACGGTAGTAGTGCTCACTCTTCTGAATAATCTTTTTCAGAGAAGATATCTACCAGACGGTGAGGATCTTGACGCTTAGGTCAAGCTTCTGCATTTATTGCTCGTGGCGAATCGCTGGGTCTACTACTATTATTCGCTCATTGTGTTTTACTTTATTTGGCCTCGGGCCCTTTGTAATAAACTCAATAAATATTAATGAAATGCGTGATATGTTTTGATTATCACTTTTGTTTGATCTGTGTACATTAGCTATCCTGGACTAATGTATGAACACAGAGAATTCGGGATCCTTCGCTCCCGGGTTCGACAAAAGTGGTATCAGAGCCATATCGACTGTAGGTCGTGGCCTTAGAATCGCCTTAAGGATTTATTTCTCAAAAATTAAAAATATTTTGAGTCTATCCAAGAGTCTTCTCAACACTTCTTTTTAAAATGGTTATCAACTCATCTTATTCTCTAAATTGTAGATGGCTGAACAACCAACCCGGATTTCCCATGGAATTTTCGCCGGACACTGGGCCGCACTCCTATGGAAGATGATGCAACACCTAGGCTACAACCAGAGACCAACTTATCAAGGGTACATGTATAAAGCGGGAAACCAAGAGCGTTGGAGACTTGAAGTAGTCCTCTACGCCAATCTTCAACCAAACACAAACCACCACATCTTCGACGCCTAATGAGACGCGATAATTTCACGATGGACTTCAGACGCAGCTAGAGAAGCAACACGCCGCCTCCGCCATATTTACAACAATTATTTTGAAGACTCCGAGTTCCACTACCACCCCATGCACATTCCGACTCGCTTGATAGTACCTTTCGCTCACCGAGAACGAGGACTCTCTGAACTTACTCACCAAGTGGACTGTCTAAGGCAATGGATTATGCCTACTAAACACTCGATGAACTGCGTAATACTCGTAATGTACTCGCTAGATGCGTAAGAAAGGTTGAAAGTCTGCAGAAGAAGAGCTGCTACCTACAAGGCAGAGAGGGTAGTACTTGCAGCCGATTATACCCTCTTACACCTTAGCAAGATCTCATAATATGATCGTTAGATGCTAATTATGAGTCATCGATGTCTCTTGTGATAGCCATAATCAAACAATAAAATAAAATAATAAAAGGACTATTTTTGGCAAAATTTGGTTCTTTTGTCTTGTGCTTGTTTGTTCTTGGGCTGTTAAAAATATTATTCCCTTAGAACTTTATTTCTATACTCTATTCTAAGTCTTTAGAAGATTCCACAGATGGTTACCACACGCACCGACAAGTGGTAGCGCCAAGGCCAAGGAAATCCAAACGCAGACACAGAAAACCCCGCCCAAAGAATCACCTCCTCCACCAAATGAAGGGCCTGATTGGCGCCAGATGATGGCCAATCGACATCGATAGACCTGCTAGCTCACCCATTAACATCAACCAAGCAAAGACCACTCAAGCACCACCACCACCTCCACCGCACAAAGATTGACCATGGCGAATTCATGCGTATCGCGCCACCGACTTTCTCCAAAGAAGACAGAGCCGATGGATGCCGATGATCGGATCTGTGCTATCGGAAGAAGCTAGATATCACTCGAGTGTCGATCGTGAGAGAGTCCTGCTTGCCTCTCACCACTCACCGCCCGCATCGTAATGGTGGGATAACTACAACATCTCCCATGCCGATGCGCAGACTATCTCTTGGGAGGAGTTTGTGCGGGCTTTACGCCATGCACATATTCCCGGGATAATGACCCTAAAGAAGAAAGAGTTCCACGCGCCAAACAAGGCAACCGCACAAAGGTGAATACTGCACAAATTCAACCAATTTTGCTCGCTATGCCCCAGCGCAGATGTGGCTAGTGATGAAGAAAGGCAGGAAAGGTTCATGGATGGTTTGAACGATGAGATCTCAGTCCAGCTGGTCTCCAATGACTACACTGACTTCCAGCAGTTAGTGAATAAAGCTTTTCGCCAGGAGGCCAAACATCTGCAGATGGAGAACCGCAAGCGGAGGATGGCCGCTCAGAAGTACAATGCTGGAGGACAACCCAAGCCTCGCTTTACACAGCCTCAGCCACCACAGCGTGGAGGATTTCAGTCTTCCACACTCGAGCTCCAAAGACCAACACAAATACCCCAATACTTCAAAGCCTCAGAGTAACTCAACTGGAGGTCGGTCTCGCAGAAGAATCCGATTCCATCGCAGCTTGGAGGACTGTTTCCCTTCAAGAACGAGATGGGGCATTATGCTAACAGATGCCCTAAGAAGCTGCAAGGCGCACCACCTACTAGGCCAGCACTAGGAGTTCCAGCCACTGGCGGCAATCAAAAGCCAGCGGTTCAGTACACGAAGGGACGTGTGAACCACGTTACCACAGAGGAAGCTCAAGCAGCACCGGATGTCGTCCTTGGTACGCTTCAAATAATTCAAGACCAAAGATTAGTCCTATTTGATTCCGGAGCATCGCACTCTTTTGTTTCCAATGAATTTGTGGGAAAACATAGGTTACCTATCTCTCCTTTAGATAACCCTATGATAATTCACTCCCCGGGCTTAGAAATGAGAACCAGTTATCTTTGCCCAAACCTTACCCTTGAAATATCCTGAGTAACCTTCCTAGCAGATTTGATAGTCCCGATTCTCAAAATTTGATGTAATCCTTGGAATGGACTGGCTAGCCAAGAATCAAGGACAAATAAATTGTGCCAATAGGTCTATTGCTCTTACCAATGAGCAAGGAATCTCAGTTGAATTCAAGCTCAAGACTAGTACCGGAGGAAGATCAATTCTAACCAGCTTGAAAGAGTTAAAGCTTGAAGATATACCAAAGGTACAAGAATTTTGGATGTTTTTCCCGATGAACTACCCGGCATGCCACCCGACAAGGACGTAGTATTTATAATTGACTTAGTCCCAGGGACCGCCCCAATCTCAAAGCGACCTCTGAGAATGCCTACCAATGAGTTGGCAGAGATGAAGAAACAGATAATGGAACTAAAATGTAAAGGTTATATACTGCCAAGCTCATCACCTTGGGGAGCGCCAGATTATTTGTCAAGAAGAAAGACAATAGTATGAGAATGTGTGTGGATTACGATCACTTAATGAAGTGACAATCAAGAATAAGTACCGCTACCTAGGATCGATGATCTGCTTGATCAATTAAAGGGAGCAAGTGTATTTTCGAAAATTGACTTGAGATCCGCTATCACCAATCAAGATCGCACTGTAAGACATTCAAGACGCATTCACAACCAGATATGGGTCAGATGAATTTGATGATGTCGCTTTGGTTGGACAAACGCCTCGCTTACTTCATGAATATGATGAACAAAGTGTTCATGGAATTCTGGATAAGTTTGTGGTTGTGTTCATCGATGATATTCTCATTTATTCAAAGAATGAAGAAGAACATGAGGATCATCTCGAGAATAATTTTGGGAAAACTCAGAGAGAATCGACTTTATGCCAAATTTAGCAAGTGCTAATTTTGGCTAAGTCAAGTGGCATTCCTTGGACATATTGTGTCGGCGGAGGAGTCGCAGAGATCCAAACCAAAGTTGAAGCCGTAATGGGTTGGAAACAACCCAAGTCATCCAGAGGTGAGAAGTTTCTTGGATTAGCGGGTATTACCGCAGATTTATTGAAGGGTTCTCCAAGATAGCGAGACCCATGACTCAACTTCAAAAAGGAGAAAAGTTTGAATGGACAAAGGCACGTGAAAAGAGTTTCCAGAACTCAAGAAGAGATTAGTGTCTGCACCGGTGTTAGTATCGCTCGATATTCATAAGGACTTTGAAATCTTCATGACGCATCCCGTCAAGGACTAGGATGTGTACTTATGCAAGAAGGCAAAGTAGTGGCTTATGCATCTCGCCGCTTAAGACCACACGAAGGAAATTATCCGACTCATGATCTTGAGTTAGCAAAGAATTGTGCATGCTCAAAAATCAAGCGGCATTATCTCATTGGTAACACTGTGAGATTTTCACGGATCATAAGAGTCTCAAATACATTTTTACTCAATCGTAACTCAACCTCGCATAACGAAGATGGCTAGAGCTAATAAAAGATTACGACCTTGGAATTCATTATCATCCGGTAAAGCAAATGTAGTTGCAGATGCCCCGAGTAGAAAGGCGATTGCAATACCATTTTGGTTCGTAAGAATCACCTTAATTGTATGAAGAATCAAACATCTAAATCGAGATTGTCAATCAAGGATGTGTCAATGCTTTGGAAGTTCAACCCACTCTTCAGAGTCGATTAGAGAAAACAGCTTAGAAGACGAAGACATCAAAGAAATCAAAAGAATATGAGAAGAGGCAAAGCCCCTGATTCTCTCAAGATGAGCAAGGAACAATGTGGTTCGGAAATCGCATCTGTGTGCCTAATCGCCAGGAATTAAAACAACAATTCGAAGAAGCACATGAATCACCCTACTCCATTCATCCCTAAGTACCAAAATGTACCAGATCTGAAGGAGAAGTATTGGTGGAGTCAGATGAAGCGAGAAATCGCTGAATTTGTTGCCTGCTGTGATGTATGTCAACGAAGTTAAGGCGAAACATCAAAGACCCACCGGTTTGTTGCAACCATTACCAATTCCCGAATGGAAGTGGGAAGAAATTGGTATGGATTTCATTATCGACTTCCTAGGACCCAAACAGATGTGATTCCATTTGGGTGATAATTGACCGATTGACCAAAGTGGCCCATTTCATTCCAAATAAGACCACCTATCGAGTAGCAAACTAGCCTAATTATATGTGGCCAAGATTGTTTGTTTACATGGTGTACCCAAGAAGATTGTCTCGATAGAGGTTCCCGACCACTTCCGATTTTGGAAGAGTCTTCACGAAGCTTTAGGAACCAGACTCAACTTCAAGATAAACAGATCACCCTCGCAGACGGATGGTCGATTGCAATCGCCAACCAAGTTCTTGAAGACATGCTTCGAGCCTGCGCCTTAGACTATGGAAAAGTTGGGACAAGAATCGCCCTATGCAGTAGTTCTCGTACAACAATAGCTATCAAGCTAGTCTACAGATGTCTCCATTTGAAGCTTTATATGGCATGAAGGACCGGAAAGGCGACTAGAGGGGGGGTGAATAGGAGCACCTAATCTTTTTCGCAAAGAATGGATTCAACTTATAAATCACTCCAATAGCTATGAGAGCTATGAAGATCAATGATTAAGCCACGAGAGGAAGTCTTATGTTGAATCCACTCTCACCCCAAGGCTCAAAGAAACAAAAACGAGGAAGATCCGAACAAATCAGATAATCGGTACAACCACAGTAATGGCGGTTGTACCGTAGTCCCAAGACAACCCGCGAGTAAGCGGCGGTTGTACCGCAGATCCCAGACAACCGCGCAGTTAAGCCTTGTTCATCCGATTGTCCCGAACAGCAAAATCCGCCGGTTTCAAAACGAAAATCAACGTAACTTTTGATCTACGCGGCCAAACTTGACCAAATTTGGAACACACCTTCCTAAGGATGTTAGGAACCTATTCCAAGAAACGATTGAGTAGATCCATCCACAAAATCTCAGGAATCAACCAAAAACGGAAGAACGAAGAACAGAGACAACCCAAAACTGAAATCTTAGAATTAAACCAAGTTTGCTCTTCGGGAAATCGATCAAAAGATCTTGTGGCACTAACCCATCACAGAACAACTCGTTTTGAGGCTTCCCAACAAGAAACAAACAAGAGACTCACAAAATCAAGAAATCATCAAATGGGAGTCACGAAGAACAAAACAAGAGTTCGAGAGACAAACTTCAGATTTCATTCATTGAATCAAAAGCGAAAAACACATAGATACATCCCCATACGCATGGACATTAGAACCAGAGGGATGATTACATGTAAGCTCAATCCATCTCCTCACTCTCACAACTCAAGAACCAACACTCATCTATTCATGAGGGGAGATGAACACGAAACCAAGAAGGGGACAAGCAGGGAGCACTACTCTGCCTACACCTCCACTCTCAACAACTAAAGAGCAAAAGAGAAACAACCTCACAAAGCCTCTTTTGACTCTAAAACCCTAATTCCACCTAAGTGCTCAAGAGGGCATGCAGCCCCTCCAATCCTTTATATAGCCTTGGCTAACGGGTCTCCTCCCGTTCGCCCGCTAAGTCCAACGGAGCCCGCCCGCCAGTGCACCTTTTGCGAATTTCCGATTCGCCTTTTCGCACCTTCCGAAGCTTCAAGCTCCTTGTCTCGACGCCTGCGAACCACCTCGAGTCCACGCTGTCTTCGACACATCCCGACTGTTCGACCTCGGCGCCACTGCGCTTAGTCCAGCCAATCGTGTCTCGCCACGACTCCGCCGACGCCCCGCAGCCCACACGCATAAGAACACGAAACCGAACAAGTTCTTCACAACTTGACCTAACGTTAGCTCAAACATGCAATATGCAACACATATGCATGAACACACTTGGATATGACCTATCCCAAAACTCAAATCACCAAAATGGCGAAACTCACAATACAATCCAGACAACCGCCATGTTACCAATGGATCAATCGCACTCGGTCGTATCAGCTCCAATACTGCGGTCGTTCCGATTTCCAATGAAGACCGTAACACTAAAAACAACTTCTCTGGAATTCTTCAACCGCCATTTACCAATCGGTATAACCGCCTCATGGTCGTCATCGCCCATAACACGCCCGGCCGTTCGATTTTCCCGACAAATCGTAATGACTTCACGAAAATGCGTGAACCACGAACGACAAGGTCCGACCACACAAACCAAACTCGATCGACCTAAAACCTTTGTCAATTACTCATCACTTTCATGGAGACACGACCACATGGTCTCTCAATCTCCCCTTGATGAGAATATTGACAAACCCGTAAAAAGCTTTTAAGAAGAGTTTGAGTTTGAAGAAACCAACATGGTCCAAGAAATGAAATGAAGCTAATGACCATGTCGATGTATGAACGCAAGAGCAACAACCGAAAGAGCAAATTGATCTCCAAAGCTCTAAACTGCTCCCCACGACTTTTTTCTTCTATTCTCCCCTTTTGGCAATAAACGATCAAGATGCAATAGAGAGAATATGACATGTTAATGGATGAAAATGGTCAAGTTTGTTTATTTAAGCATTTTGAGCCATGAGAATTATCCATAATGACCAACATGTAATACACCAAGCTATAACTTAATAAAAAGGCTATCTAGATCATGACAAGATATGTATAAGCTAGCTAGAACACATAGATGACAATCTAAAAATGAGGTACATTATGTGAGCAAGTCAAGTCATCAATGAGCAAAGTCTCGCTAGAGATATCCAAGGATGATGCAGGCCATGTCAATAAGCTAAGCGGAACTAAGAAGCTTAAACTGAGACCAAAAAGAGTGCTATAAGCTCAAGATTGAAACATTGGTTAAGTACTTGATTCTTTTGATAGCTTTAAGCAAATTTGGGCACAAATGATATATTATCTTTGAAATTCAAGGTTGTTGACAACCAGATTTTTGTTTTATCATGTGCTAGACCTCAAGCCTTATGCGACTACTCCAAGCGAGAAGCTTAAGAAGATAGTCTAGGTCACCCAAAACTCCCCCTAAGTTCATGCCAAGTGCAATGGCAAGCCGTCTCATAGGAGAGAATTGGTGAGATCAGTTTTTTCGCACAAAAGAGATCTTTTTGCCTTTTAACAAGTTGTACTAACTCATGCATCACCAAGAGACTAAAACAGCTCTTTCTAAGGCTCAATATAGATTCATCACTCTACCCAAATTTATTTGACATGGCATGAATCATAAAAGGATAGCTCAAGAAAGACTAATCTCGAAAAGCTAACATGACAAGTTTTAGTTTAAGTTGAGCAATTTTAATTAACTTATCATGGCAAAAGCTAGGCTACACATATGAAGTCATGATAAATCTAGCAAATAAGCACAAGTCATGACAAGGTGTAAAGCATTGTAAACATATCATAGCAGATAATAATCAAGGCTCAATGTAGTTATATGACAATGCGTAATGCTAGAAAAGGTAAGATCCAGCTCCCCCTCAACATTAGATGCAACTTTTAGTTCAAGTTGAGTTAACTCAAAATTAAGCTCCAGAAGCTCCCAAAAGAACTCCCCTTGACCCAAAACAATAAATCGAGAAGCTGGCAAGGAAAACATAAAACAGGCAGTCCTTAAAGCATAGATAAGATATAGAGAATACTATGGCTCAGATCGACTCTCATCTACCCCATATGACTCTAGGACTATCAATCGCCTGCTAACACACTAAGGAGCAAACACGTTCCTGCTCTACCCAAGGGTGGCCCAACCCTTGCTAGAACCTATAAGAAGTGAGTAAGCTCAACCTAGTGAGAAGAGACAAACTAATAAGCAAGATCCTAGAAACACAAGATAAGAGCAGTAAATCTAAACAACTAGACAAAAGAAGCACTCTAATCTATGCTAGGAGGACTAATCCCAAATGCACCCAAAATGCAATGCAACAAAGAAGGAGCAAGAGCATAAATAATATAGTAAAGCAAGAAACCCAAAGCTCCCTCACTACAAATCCATAAGGACAAACCACCCCAAGCTCTCCTCGCAGAGTCAAAACCTCGAACTATCCAATGGCTTGGTGAAAATGTCACCAACCGGTGGTCACTTCCACAAACCGGAGCACTATATCGCCTTTCTCTACATGGTCTCTAAGGAAGTGGAAGCGATATCGATGTGCTTGGTCCGAATGTCGCTTTGGGTTCTTGGCAATGTTAATCGCAGAAGTGTTATCACAAAAAGTGGAACACCGCCGATAACTAACCCAAAGTCCCGCAGGTCGGGCCATCCAGAGCACTTGACTACAAAGAATCGGCTGCAAAGAACATACTCGCCCTCTGCGGTGGATCAGGTAACACTGCATCGCTTCCTTGAAGACCAGAAACAAGAGAAGTGCCAAGAAATTGGCAGTGCTGAAGTGCTCTTCCTATCTATCCTACTGACCAAATAAGTCTTCATCCGAAAAGGCTCTCAAGGAAAGACAGATGAGGAAGAGTACCAGATACCATAGTCAATGGTAGCTCAAGGTACCGAAGATGCGCTTCACACCGGGCGGTGAGAAACGCGAGGAGAAGCTCGAAAACGAGCGCACAAACACACGTAAAAATGTATGTCCGGTCTCGAGGCGTTGAGGTACAAGAGGGAGCCAATCATGCTGCGATACTCCTTTTGATCAATCGCTCGCCATCCTCATCTCGGGTCAAGATAGGCGGTAGAAGCCATGGGAGTCGACACAAAGCTTACCATCACTCATGTCGGTTGCTCAGAGGTCACGAGTGTACTTTCCTTGATGAAGAAATGTACCTCCCGAGTCCGCTTGATTTGGAAACCAAGGAAGAAGGTCAACTCACCCATCATACTCATCTCAAACTCGGTGCTCATGACATCCGAGAACCGGGAAACCAGAGTATGGGAAGAGCCGCCAAAGATAATGTCATCGACATAGATCCGACGAAAGCAGAAGGTCAATGCCATGCCTGGCGGATGAACAAGGTCTTGTCAACTATACCCATCTCAAAACCATGACTTATCAAGTAGGACTTAAGCCTCTCATACCAAGCTCGGGAGCCTCGCTTAAGTCCATACAACATGGAAAGCTTGAAGACATGGTTAGGTATTTGGGGTTCTCTCGAAACTCGAGGTCGCTTGACGAGACTTCCTCCTCAATAAGGCCATTGAGGAAGGCACTCTTCACGTCCATCTGTAAAGCTTGAAACCCTTAGAAGCCGCAAAGGCAAGCAGATTCTAATGGCTTCAAGTCGAGCTCTGAGGGCAAAGGTCTCCTCAAAGTCTAGACCTCAACCAGGAAAACCCCCGAGCTACTAATCTCGCCTTTGTTTTGATGATTACCCCATCCTCACTCTGCTTGTTCTTGAACACCCACTTGGTTCCAATGATATTGTGGCCTCGTGGGGGCTCAACAAGCGACTGCACCTTGTTCCTCTCGAAATTTTCTAGCTCCTCATGCATGGCATTGACCCATGACTCATCGATAAAGCATGAGAAACATCTTTGGGCTCAAAAGAGGCAATGAAGGCGAATGGAGACAGAATTGAGATAAGCGATTTTGAGCTGTAACACGCCAAAAAGATCTCCAATGATCTCGCTCAAGGATGAACTTTCTGGATGTGTCTAGGAGGTCCCGGGAGAGATGAAGAAGTGGCCTCTACCTCATGAGCCGACGAGGTAGGAACAGAGCCACTAGCTCCAGAGGAAGCGAAGGCAGGGGTCGATCACCTCGAGGTGCGGTGGAAGACGGCACCTCAAGGAGTGGATGAGAGACAGGATCGTAGACAACCGTCATCTCCATCGCCCTCATCATCCACAAAGATGGTCTCGGACCGCTCTAAAGAACTCGAGATATCTCGCCTAGTCCCCTGACCGCCTCGTCAAAAGTCACCTCGCAGTCTCTACCATTTTGCTAGACTCGCAGCCTGCACTTATAAGCCCGCCAAGAAGTCGAGTAGCCTAGAAAGATACCGCCACAGAACGTGACTCGAACTTGTCTAGGTTCCCAGACTTCAAGATAAAGCACTTGCAACCAAACACACGAAAATGAGAGACATTGGGCTTTCGCCCGTATCTCAGCTCATAAGAAGTGCGGTGTAGGAGTGCCCGAAGAAAAACTCGATTCGAAACATGGCATGCGGTCGCAATGGCTTCAGCCCAAAACTTCCTCGGTGTAGAGTACTCATCAAGCATCGCCCCGCCATCTCAACTAAGGTACGGTTCTTCCTCTCCACAACGCCATTTTGCCGAGGGACGATGGAGAAGAGAACGGTGCTCTACACTGCCTCACCGCAGAAACTCTCAAAGTAGGAATTCTTGAACTCCGTGCATTGTCATCATGGATCGCTCAGAAGGCACCCGGAGCTCAACAGACAAACCTACTAAAAAGACCTCGGAAATGTGAAAACGTCTCATCCTTCGAGGCTAAGAAAACACCCAAGAATACCTCGAAAAGTCATCGACCACAACAAGCACATACCACTTCCTCCTGCCGATCAAGACTCGAGCCGGTCCCATCAGATCCATGTGGAGCAATTTGTCCAGTGCATCGGTCATAGTAATCGTGGACCGAGGATGAGAAGCGGCAACCATCTTGCCGCGTGCAAGATGGAGTGCAAACAAGATCTTTGACCATCTTGAGTTTCGCAGACCACTTAATGAGATCATGGTCGCTAACTCGGGTCAAATGGTCAAATCCAATATGACCAAGTCTCCTATGCCGTAAAGAGAGATCGCGGACTCGTAGCAACCAAACACCGAGAGGATCACCAAGAATCGGAAAATCAGCACGAAAGATCCTCCCATAACGAGAAATCCCGCAAACCGACTACCAAGAGTCAAGAATTTTGCAATTGTTTTTCTTAAAGCTCACCTCAAACCGCCATCAAGAAGTCGAGAAACCGAAAGCAAATTGTACCGCAGCCTTACTAACCAAGGCAACATCCTTAAGAATAAAGGAAGCATTAATACGCGACAAGACCTTTGGCGATGACGCTGCCTGCATTTGCGCCTCCGAAGGTGATCGCCTCATCACCGGAGCGCGGGCTAGGAGGAGAACCAACGGAGTCTCCTATCATATGTCGAGAACAACCGAGTCTACAAGCCAAACCTTCTCCTTCCCTACCCGCGAACCCGAGTCAAACAGAGTAAAGTCTCAAGATCGATAAATCAACAATGATTTTGGCACCTAATATCAATAACACGCCGAGCGATGAAGTAGTCAAGCCCGATCGACCTCTATCTACCCTACGCCTCTGTCACTCAAAGCGTAAGGTCTAAGAGTAGACCCGGTCGTTGATGGGTCCGATCGCTCTGAAGGAGCGAGTCGGAGTACTCGAATATGTTGAACACGCCATGTAGCTATCTCGATGGGGAAAACGAGATCTACCCTCGACGGCGAAGTCACGATCGAAAGCAAAGATGAGGACGAAAACCGTAAAACTCGAAAACCAAGTCCTCGATGTTTGCACAAACCCATCGAAGAAACAAGTCTAGACCTCGTGTTGGTCTTAGGTGCACTCAAGGTCCGGGGTCGACCACAATGCGCCTAAGAGACTCAACATGGTCTCTACGCTACGATCTTGGCGCTACCAAGCATCGACGATCAGTGTCCATCCTTCCGACAGAAGGTGCAATGATACTTCACCTTCCGAGAGGTAGAAGCAAAGATGTGAAATTACCTTCTCGTCGAAATCCTCGACATAGCCCGCCGACTTGAAATGGACTTTCTCGGTCCCGGCTCGGCCTCGATCACACTGGTGCTATGGGTCCGAGCACGGCAGTGGATGCTTCCTCATGTCCTCAGAGAAGTCATATCCTAGACCACGATTAAATCTGCAGATCTTAGATTGGTCTAGAATAAGATTGAGCTTCTTCTTGCCTCCTACAAATCTCTCGAGAGTGTTCATAAGGTACTGACACTCCCGAAAGAGAGAGGTGCAAGAAGAGCAGGGGGAAGAAGAGAAGAGAAGGTAAGGAGCAAAAGAAGAACCAAAGAGAGGAAGAATGGCTTGTGCACGCACACCGACTCGAGGGGACATCCCATCGCTAGCCGCTTGGTTCACGCTGCTAAGCGCCTCATCCTTACCCCGGGCTTCTCCCCTTCTCCACAATCATATTGCAAGCACAATGTGACTTCTCTAGAAGGTCCTTAGTTAGCTTCACACATTTCTCATCCAAAGCAATCAAGTCAGATTTTAGTTTGTTACACTTAATGCATGGTGAGCTAACAGGGTCCTTAGAAGCAAACTGAGCCATCTTCCTTTCATGATCAATCATATCTTGAAACTGTTTGGAGACAGCCTCAAGTTCAGCAGTTAACTTAGGACAGTTTAAGCATGAAACAATCGGCTCAAGTAAAGAAGCTTGTAGTTCAAAGAATTTTATGATCTCGCCTGCTTTAAGTTCATCTTCAAGTTATTGCAATTTTCACAAGACTCAGCAGATCAAGAAGCATGGCATAAGATCCTCTAGCAAAGAATGTCCTTACCTCACATGAGGTGGGAGAAGTAGTCTCATCAAGAATAAGTAGGGTAATGACCATCCTACTCAACTCTAACTCAACAAGCAGACTAACATTCTCCACCTTAACACTATCAAGTTCGGAGGACACACTATCATGTGAGGTCCTTAACTTCTCCATATCAACCAGCAAAGCAGAGCATGTATCACAATCATCACTAGAAGGGGCAGATGTAAGAGCAATAATCTCTAGTGACAGTCTATCTATTTCCTTCTCTAACTCAAGCACACCTAGCCTTAGCTTTAGCATGAAAACCTCCTAGCTTAAGAAAAGCATGATTGAGCTGTTCAGAGGTGGGATCTACCTCGTCCGAAGTCGGAGTACTGTTCATTGTCACCGAAGTTCGCCCTCGAGGCCATGAAGCACATGCCGAGAAGTCGCCGCCGCCATCCTTGGACTCTTGGTCACCCGTCCCGTCATCGCCGCTTCCATCCCTCCACCTCGCCGAGGTCGAGGTCGCCGAGGCGGTGAGGACGCGTGGAAGAGCTTCTTGGCTTTGCCGGTTATGGAACTTCTTCTTGTCAAGGCGTCTGAGCCGGAGGCTTCTTGTTGCGTTCTTGTCGGTGTAGTCGTTTTGCCCGAACCGCCAGAGTCGTTTTGCCCTTCTCCATTTTAGGGCGGTTGTTCGGATGTGGTTGGGGCCACCACACTCGAAGCAAATCACGGGTCCTCCTCTCTTCTCGTCCCTCCTCCTCTTGTAAGCATGAGAAAACTTCCGAGCTAGGAGGGCACCGCTCATCCTCAAGTCGCTCTAACTCGATCATCGCTACATCACAGAGAGCAAGAAGGAGAAACCACACAACGAATCAAGAAGAGAACCGAGGTTTAATCGATTGGTGACTAGGGCCATCGATCGTGACTTCGACTTTCGAGAGACAATGTCAATCTTGTGAGTCTTGAGACGCGAGTACAGCATCAAGAGTCAAGGTCGAGAGGTCCGTGGTGTCCTTGATGGTAGTCACTTTCATTTCCCAAACACGAAGATCAAGTGCCGCGGAGCATCCGACGAGCGTTGTCCGAAGTCGGGGTATGTGAGACCGACCGCCGGAGGTTGCTCAAGATCTTGTGAAAACGCATGGCGCACTCATCTAGGGACTCACCAGACAAGCATCTCAAATTTGTTGTATTCTCGCTTGAACCGGTCCTGCTGCACCGCCTTGATCTGGGTGGTGCCCTCATGGTATGCGCCGAGGGTCACCCAGATGTCGAGGGCGGACGACAGTGAGATATGCGTCAAACTCGCCACGACTCAAACCCCGGATGATGATGTTCCTTGCCTTTGCATTTGCCTCAACATCAACCATGTTCCGACATTGATGTTCTCATCGGCAGAACAAATAATCGAACCTTGACCTTTCGCCAGATGGCATACCCACAGCCTCGATGTATGTCTCCATTCGCTCTTCCGAAGGGTAATCGATGCCATCAAAACAAGCGGCTTGGTCGAGTACTTGTCCATCGCCACGGCTCTTGAGACCGTTAAGATCTATTGAAAAGAGCTAACCGCTCGATACCAATTGAAGGACCGAAAGGCGACTAGAGGGGGTGAATAGGAGCACCTAATCTTTTTCGCAAAGAATGGATTCAACTTATAAATCACTCCAATAGCTATGAGAGCTATGAAGATCAATGATTAAGCCACGAGGAAGTCTTATGTTGAATCCACTCTCACCCCCAAGGCTCAACAAACAAAAACGAGGAAGATCCGAACAAATCAGATAATCGGTACAACCACAGTAAATGGCGGTTGTACCGCAGTCCCAGACAACCATAGTAACGGCGGTTGTACCGCAGTCCCCAGACAACCGCGATGTTAAGTCTTGTTCATCCGATTGTCCCGAACAGCAAAATCCGCCGGGTTTCAAAACGAAAATCAACGAACTTTTGATCTACGCGCCAAACTTGACCAAATTTGGAACACACCTTCCTAAGGATGTTAGGAACCTATTCCAAGAAACGATTGAGTAGATCCATCCACAAAATCTCAGGAATCAACCAAAAACGGAAGAACGAAGAACAGAGACAACCCAAAATCAAATCTTAGAATTAAACCAAGTTTGCTCTTCTAGAAATCGATCAAAAGATCTTGTGGCACTAACCCATCACAGAACAACTCGCTTTGAGGCTTCCCAACAAGAAACAAACAAGAGACTCACAAAATCAAGAAATCATCAAATGGGAGTCACGAAGAACAAAACAAGAGTTCGAGAGACAAACTTCAGATTTCATTCATTGAATCAAAAGCTTAAAAACACATAGATACATCCCCATACGCATGGACATTAGAACCAGAGGGATGATTACATGTAAGCTCAATCCATCTCCTCACTCTCACAACTCAAGAACCAACACTCATCTATTCATGAGGGAGATGAACACTAAAACCAAGAAGGGGACAAGCAGGAGCACTACTCGCCCTACACCTCCACTCTCAACAACTAAAGAGCAAAAGAGAAACAACCTCACAAAGCCTCTTTTGACTCTAAAACCCTAATTCCACCCAAGTGCTCAAGAGGGCATGCAGCCCTCCAATCCTTTATATAGCCTTGGCTAACGGGTCTCCTCCCGTTCGCCCGCTAAGTCCAACGGAGCCCGCTTCGCCAGCAAATTTGCGAATTTCCCGATTCGCCTTCGCAGACCTTCCGGAAGCTTCAAGGCCTTGTCTCGCCGACGCCGCAACCACCTCGAGTCCACGCTGCCTTGACACATCCCGACTGTTCGACCTCGGCGCCACTCGCGCTTAGTCCAATCCACCGTCGTCTCGCCACGACTCCGCTCGACGCCCCGCACCCCACACGCATAAGAAACACGAAACCGGAACAAGTTCTTCACAACTTGACCTAACGTTAGCTCAAACATGCAATATGCAACACATATGCATGAACACACTTGGATATGACCTATCCCAAAACTCAAATCACCAAAATGGCCGAACTCACAATACAATCCAGACAACCGCTTATGTTACCAGCGGATCAACCGCACTCGGCCGATCGCTCCAATACTCGCGGCCGTTCGATTTCCAATGAAGACCGTAACACGAAAAACAACTTCTCCGAATTCTTCAACCGCCATTTACCAATCGGATAACCGCCTCATGGTCGTCACATTTATAACACGCCGGTCGTTCGATTTTCCCGACAAATCGTAATGACTTCACGAAAATGCGTGAACCACGCAACGACAAGGTCCGACCACACAAACCAAACTCGATCGACCTAAAACCTTTGTCAATTACTCATCACTTTCATGGAGACACGACCACATGGTCTCTCATGGCGTAAAATGCGTAACTCCGCTCCTTTGGGATGAAGTAGGAGAGCACCAATTCTTCTGACTAGAATTGATCAAAGACGCCGAAAGCAAGGTTAAAGCAATAAGAGAACGCCCGAAAGTAGCTCAAACCCGATGTAAAAGTTATGCCGACAATCGAAGAAGAGAATTGACATTTGAAATAGGAGATTTTGTTTATCTCGAGTTACTCCACTCGGGGAGTAAGAAGGTTTCAACCAAAGGAAAACTCGCACCTGATTTGTGGGTCCTTACAAAATTTTGGCAAAGAGAGGTGAAGTCGCTTATCGCTTGAACCGCCAACCACCTTGTCTGCAAGAAGACAAAACGTTTTTCATGTGTCACAACTAAAGAAGTGCCTTCGAGTGCCGAGGATCGACTCTTTAGAGAGTATCAATCTACAAGAAGACCTCACTTATGTAGAACAACCAATCAAGATTCTAGACGTCATGAGCGTGTTACTGAGAGCAAGATCATCCGATCATATAAAGTCCAAGGGAGCCATCACCCGTAAAGTGAAGCCACCGGGAACGAGAGGAAGATCTTAAGGCGAGTATCCCCATCTCCTTCTTGGTCAAATCAATCTCTGGTCGAGATTCCTTTAAGGGGAAGGTTTGTAACAGCCCAAAATTTCAATTTCAGAGAAAATTTAAAATTTATTTATTTTTGTGGAAAATTCTGAAATTTTTAAAAGCTTTTCCCCAATTAGTTAAAGATAAAACAAATTTAATTACAAAACCATTATCAAGTTTAAGTTGGAAATAATTTTATTAAGTCCAAAATACCTCGAGAATTTATGAGAATTTTTCTCGAATTTTTGAGTTTATTTTGCTATTTTCTAAGTTTAAAAGGAATTAATCAGATTATTTAAATTAGAAAATCAAAAGAAATCAGACACGCTTTTGGGCGAAACCCAAGCCGCCCATCTCCTATTCACGCTCACACCCAAGCCGCCCGCTCCACGCGCGCTTTTCCTTTCACTTCAGACCGTTGGATTTCAATCCAACGGTCCATACACGCACACGACGCTAGATTTGCTCCGAGCCCTTGGACCGAAATCCTCGACTCGTGACCTTCTTCTTCCCTCGTCTCGTCTTCCTCGCAAGGCCGTGCCATTCACGCCATTAATGGCCACGCCCGAGCTCCACTACTCCGCTAATCCTCTCCCTTTTCACTCACGCCACGCAGCGTTTAAGCCGCCTATCAATGCCGCACCCGCTGCGCTCACCCTTCCCTTCTTCGCACGATCTCACCGAACGGCCACGATGCCATAAACGCCGCCGCCGGCTGGTCCGATCCTCCTCTCCTCCACCCGAACCTTATATAAGGGGCATCGGAAGCCCTTCTCACGCCGGCTAACACCACCACTCACCTCCTCCTCCTCTCTCCAATCGCCGTGATTTGGAGTTTCTTTATACGCCAAAAAGACTTCCTTCTCCGATTCCGTGTCTTCGCTGTTGCCTCGCCTCGCCGCACCACCAGATCGCTTTCACGCCTACCCCTGCACACTACCACTCACGGAGACCCACGGGACCAACCTCGTCTGTCAGAAGCCCGCCGCCGCCGCCGATTTTTAAATCGCCACGGTCACTCACACGCCCGCTCTTGTCCAAGGTGAGCCATAGAACCCCTTGTCCCTTTCCCGTTGAGCCTGTCGCCAGCACTCGCCGTGGTGCAACGCTACGGCGAGGCTAAGTCCGCGACCGCCACCATCGTGCTTCGTGGCTCGGCCACGACGGCGACAGTCAGCGCCACGTGTGCGTTTTCGAGTCACGCCCATGTGGCGCCTCGTCATCACAACCCCGAGCCCTAAAATTCGTGGACTTGGTCCATGTGAACCATGTCAATGACATGTAGGCCCCACCGTCGAAAAATTAATTCAAATTCATTTAAATCCCGAAAATCATCGCTGACGTCATCATGCGCAATAATTAGAATTTCCTTTAGGAGAATAATTCGAGAAAATTGTTTAAATAACATTTGGTTTAAAATTTGTAAAATTCATAACTTTTGCATTATAACTTCAAATTAGATGATTCAAGTTGCTAAAATTTTAGAAAATTATTGTCTAACTAAATAAAATATAATTATTCAACTTGGAGTTCAGTTTTGTTTTGTTTTAGAATTTAGAATTCATTTAAATCTCAAATTTAGGTTAAAATTTGTAAAATTCATAATAATTGAATCCTAACTCCAAATTTAGTGAAACAAATTTCTAAAATTTTATAATTTGATTATTTAGCTCAATAAAACAAATTTATTATATTTATACTTGGTTTATTTTGTATTTTTGAGTTTTATTTGAATTCTATTTGATTTGACTTATTTTCACGTTTAGACTTCGACGATTACGGGGAATTTGATACTTCTCAAGACTTAGATTTTCCCGACTGCAACGAAGGCAAGTTATACTTTGACCATTTTGCCCTATTATTTTAAAGTTAATTAAATTCAGTTTTAAATTATTAAATGCATGCATAATTTTATTCAAGTATTTCAAACTCTGCTTAAATAATTAGTTATTCCTATTATCCTTGTATGCCAAATTTTGGATGTTGCCATGTCATTCCTTTGTCACTTTAGATAAATTATTATGTTTAATAATCAAATGCTTCGCAAATACTTAAACCATGATTTATGTTTTTGGGAGAATTTTAGCCAACTCAATAAAATTTGTTTGAAAATTAAAACTATGGTATTGTTTTACCATAGAGAATTTGTAAATATGGTTTTATAGAAATAAAATCAAAAGGGTTTGGACTTGGGCGAAAAGGATGAATGGTGGGTGCGAGTTTATGCACGGTTTAGTCTGTTAAGATTAAGACCTGTGGTTTAAATTGAATGACGCCTTAAGTCAATTGAGGACCGGTCTTTGAGCGCATTTTGTTATGCCTTATCAGACAACCACATGTCCTGTATAGGCGGGACACAGCTTAATAATTTGTAATACCTCTTAGTTATTTGTGCTATGTTGTATGTATGTGTGTCTGCAGATGCTTTTCCCATCTGGCGCAAGAGGGGTTTTAGGACTGCAGTCGACCCAATGGAAGCGAAACCTTAGCGAACACGGTACTTCGAGGTAGAACATTGTAACGGCCTTTGTGATGTTTGCTCTGTCACGCCTTAGAAGCGTGGATTGGCCGACACAAAGAGTATAATATCTCGTGTGGGTAAAGTTGTACAAACTCTGCAGAGTAGAAACTATTGAATAGCGCGTCATGATCATGGACATGCTAGCAAAGCCACTCGAGTTAGTTTTGTTTTTGGTTTTAAAAGTGATTTCAACAGATAATTTCGGGATGGATAGTCTGTGGGAAAATTGAAATTTGGTAGCCATTGTGATTGGAGGATATCCATCATCTTTTATGGAGGTTATCCACAATAAACTATTGTCATTTAAAATGGTGATTTAGATTATTGTATGAAATGGCTTTGTAATCTAATATGATTATTTAAATTAAAACTAGCGCTTTACATAAAATAACCTTGCCAAGATCCTTTGTCTACCTTATGCATGCATATCAATTCCATATTGGTGTAACTTGCGAGCACGGTAGTAGTGCTCACTCTTCTTCAATAATCTTTTTCAAGAGAAGATATCTACCAGATCGGTGAGGATCTTGACGCTTAGGTCAAGCTTCAGCGATTACTGTGGCGAATCGTTGGGTCTACTACTATTATTGCGCTCATTGTGTTTTACTTTATTTGGCCTCGTGCCCTTTGTAATAAACTCAATAAATATTAATAAAATCGTGATATGTTTTGATTATCACTTTTGTTTGATCGTGTACATTAGCTATCCCGACTAATGTATGAACACAGAGAATTCGGGATCCTTCGCTCCGGGTTCGACATGAACACATCTACGGGATCATCGGCATATGAATCAAAGCGACGACTCAAAGGTCAACGAGCGAGGTAAACTCCATAGATCCTCCTCTCGTCAATAAATTACCGAAGTGGTCGGAAGTCACCATTTCTTTCGAGAAGAGTGACTGCTCGATCCCTTCGACTCGACCAGGTCGATACCCAATCGTGGTCGAACCCATCATCAACAATTGTCGGGTCAATCGAGTTTTGGTTGATGGTGGAAGCTCGTTAAATATTTTATTTACGAGTGCCCTGGATGACATGCAAGTACCCAGGACCAAAGTAAGACCGGTACGATACTCTTTCCATGGGATTGTACCGGGATCTTCGGCCAAACCAATTGGTCAAGTTTCTCTTCCTTTAACATTTGGTTCACCAAGTAATTTCGGACGAGAAAATCTCCTTTGATGTGGTCGATTTCGATCTGACATATAACGCCATACTCGGACGACCAACTTTGGCAAAATTCCTAATGGCTACTCATTATGGATATCAATGTATTAAGATGCCAGTCCCAAAGGAGTAATTACAATCCATTGTGACAAGAAGATGGCGATACCGCGATCACGATCCCTTGAGATGGTAGGACAAATACCAACTCGAGAAGAAAATCGACCTTCGACTAGCAAGTCGGGCTTCAAAGTCTGCACCAAAGCCGAACGACAAAGTCAAAGAGGTTCCTCTCGACGCAGGGAGCCCTCAAGATCGCTCAGACGGGGATACTTCCGACCCCAAATAGGAAGACGCCTCATCACCTTCCTCCGAGCTAACGCAGATGTATTCGTGGCAAGCATCCGACATGCCCGAGTCCCCAGTGGAGGTGATTGAGCATGAAAACTAGCCTTTACTACCGACAAAGTACCAGAAACAAAAATTGCGGAGATTTGCCCTCGATCGACGAGATGCTATTAAATCGTAATTGATAAGCTACTTAAAGGGCTTTATAAGAGAGGTCAACCATCCGAATGGTTGGCTAACCTGTAATGGTTAGAAAGTCAAGCGGCAAATGGCGATAAAGCGAGACTTTACCGATCTTAATAAAGCTTGTCCAAAAGATTTATTTTCCTTTACCTCAGACGATCGGTTGGTTGACTCTACCGCAGTTGTGAAATGTTAAGTTTTTAGATGCATATTCGGATATCACCAGATTAATATGTGTCTAGACGATGAAGAAAAGACCGCATTTATTACACCATTTGGTATATTTTGCTATGTCAAAATGCCATTTGGTCTAAAAATGCCGGCGCTTTTTTTTCAACGCTTGATGCAGTAACTTTTTCATCTCAATTAGGCGAAATCTAGAAGCCTATGTTGATGACTTAGTTGTCAAAAGCATCAAGAAACTTAATCATATTATCGACCTACAAGAAACATTCGACAATCTCGTAAAACATCGCTAAAACTTAATCCTAAGAAGTGTGTGTTTGGAATCTCTTCAGAAATTGCTTGGATTCCTAGTATCTATACGAGGAATTGAAGCTAATCCTTAAAAGATAAAAGCCATTTTACAAATGCGCCCTCAACTACGGAAAGAAGTCCGTAAACTCACTTTGGGTGCATGGCGGCTCTAAGTCGTTTCATCGCACGCATCGGGAGAAAAGGGACTACCTTTCTTTAAACTTCTAAGGAGACACGAAAGTTTTGAGTGGTCGAATGAGGCAAACGCTGTTTTGAGGATGTCAAGAGGTACCTTACTTAGTGCTCCTATTCGGTCTCTCCGAGGCCGGAAGAAACACTCTTGGTTTACCTAGCTGCCACGCCATTGCAACGAATCGTAATCTTGGTTGTAGAACGTGAAAATGTACAACGACCGGTTTACTACGTAAGTGAAAGTTTACACGGACCTAAGGAGCGTTACCCTCAGTCCAAAAGCTTCAGATGCCCTCCTCATGTCTTCGAGGAAATCATGCATTATTTTCAGCGCACAAACTAGTCAGGTTGCCCGAGTTTCCTTGGGAGCGATCCTCCGTATTAGGGAAACAATGGGGCGATGGCAAAATGGTCACGAACTTGGGGAGTTCGACATCCATTTCGTGTCCCGAACGGCCATTAAATCCCAGATCTTGGCGGACTTTGTCGCCGAATGGACAAATCATGAACCTGCTCAGATCCCGAAGATCGATTCCCACGACCAAAGGGATCGATGTACTTTGACGGGTCGCCACTTTAAGTGGCTCGGGTCAGGTGGTCTGGTATCTCCTACGGAGAGACCTTAAAGTATGCCATACAATTAAACTTTCGTGCCACTAATAATGTGGCGAGAATCTGAAGGTTTGCTAGTCGGTATACGAAAGCAATGAAAGCGCCTCGATTCGCCGACTACTCGTGAGAGGAGACTCTCAACTAGTTGTGAATCAAGTCAGTAAGAGTACCAAAGTGCTCTAACCCGACAATGTCTCGGACTTATCGGAAGTCGTAAGCTAGAAAAGCATTTTTTAGGTTTCGAGGCACAATTCATCCTCGAAGGATAATTTCTCGCAGATCAGCCTTGCTCAATAGCTTCTTCCAGATCTGAAGTACCAAAAGGAGTCTTCTTGGAACAACTCGAAGCCTTCTCTCGTCGAAGAGCCGAGACACCTCCTATTGAGATGACCTCTCTAGAATACGAGGATACATGGATGGCGCCCATCTATGATTATCTTGAAGGTTACAGACCAAGACGATCTCGAGGCGGATCGCTTATCCCGAAAAGCCAAAATGTATACTTTGGTCAAAGGAGTTCTCTATAAACGAGGTATTCAAGGGTGCTCATGCGATGCATTCCGCAGAGCGAAGGATTAACACTCCTTCACGACATACATGGTGGCATTTGTGGAAATCATGCTTCCTACGTAACGTTGGTCGGCAAGGCTTTTCGACAAGGTTTTTATCGCCAATGACCCTATACGATGCTAAAGAGTTGGTTAAAAAGTGTGTCCAAGCGGTTTTATAGCGAGCAAATACACCAACTAGCTCGGGCATTACAAACAATACCTCTATCTTGGCCTTTTGCAACCTGGGTCTTGATATCCTCGGGACCGCTTCCTAAAGCTCCGTGAGGTTTGAGTTCCTTTTGTGGCTATTGATACGCTCACAAAATGGATTGAAGCCTAACTCGTATTTCGATAACAACGAAGCAACAAAGCGGTTTATGATGAGATGCATAATTACTCGATTTGGAGTACCAAGTCGAATAATTACAGATAATGGTAAGCAATTTTGGCGCAAAATTTCAGGAATTTTATGACGAGTTGGGTACCAAGTTATGTTATGCTTCATGGCCCATCCCGAGTAATGGGGCAATGAATGTGCAAACGGCCAAATAATGAGAGGAATTAAAACTCGAGTCTTCGACCGACTCATCAAACGCCGGGGCTTGGGTACAAGAATTACCCTCAGATATGGGCGATTCAGACAACTACTAGTCAAGCACAGAGAAACACCTTTCTTTTTAGTCTTGGTCTTTGAAGCTATGCTTCCTCCTAACTAAAGATATGGTCAACACGAGTCCTAAACATTCACGGACTCCAACCAGAACAAATTGAGCAGATGATATTAATCTACTTGAAGAAAGGAGAAACCAGCCCTAATTGCTCGGCAATCTACCAACAAGCCTGCGAAGATACTACGATCGTAAGGTTCAACCTCGCAACCTTTGTCAGTAGGTGACTTGGTATTGAGGCTTTGCCAATCCAAGTCTAATCGGAACAAACTTTCTCCCAAGTGGGAAGGTCCTTACATAGTGGTCGGGTTACTCGTCCGTGGCCTGTGACGATTGGCAATGGAAGACGGCGAGTTCTCTCGAATTCTTGAACATTGACCGCCATACAAGTTCTATGTGTAACTGTACCATTCTGACAATAAAGAATCGTGTTTTTCTATCTCTATTGTCTTACTTTTGAGTAGTGCTTTCATTATTTTTCGACTATGTTTTAAACACCCGCTTTTCTTTACACCGGTCAAGGCGATAACATCACCTAGTCGAAGCTCTCCTCTCTGCATGTGGTCCCGCCCACTAGAAGGAGTTTCCTAGTGTCGACTCGTTACTTCGCTTTTATGGCCAACACAAAGAACTCGGGTTTTATTTAGTCGAAATATTTTTGAAGGCCAACTCTTTTCACCTTAGTTTATTTCTTCGCTTAATTTGAAAATACTCTAAGAAGAGCGCACTTTCTCAGATTTGCTTAACCGCCTTGGGTGTACTCGCTTCATCTCAACTCGGTGGGAGGAAGAGACACATCTAGTCGAAGTTTCTCCTCTCTGCACGTGGTCACCTTGCATCGGAAGGAGCTTCCTAGCTTTGTTCGGCTTCCTACTCTTGCTACCGTGACAGACTTATCGAGTCCACCGAGAAGGACAAGTAAATATTTTAAAGTCCTTTAGACGCTTGCTTAACTCAAGTTGCCGCTCTCGATTTGATTAAACTAGTCTGAGATGTTAACATTACCTAGTCGAAGCCTCTCCTCTCTCGCACGTGGTCCCGCCCACTAGAAGGAACTTCCTAGTGTCAACTCGCTACCACCCTTTCACCAAGGCATGACAATTGAGACCCAAAACTACAAGTTAAACAAACCTCTCTATTTTCGAAAACCTTTTATAGACTATTTACTTAGTTTGTCTAAACAAACTCAAAGAAATAGTCGGGGCTAGGATAATTTGATTTTAATTTTAGTCTTTATTTTGTTAATTATCTTTTGAGTTACTAACTACTCGACAAGATGATTTGTAGAGACAAAACTATTTAATTAGTTTTCACAAACTAAGCAAATAGTCGGGGCTAGGATAAAGTCATCACATTTGACTTCATTTCTTAGTCTTTAAATTAGTTAATTATCTTTTGAGTTACTAACTACTCGACAAGATGATTTGCAGGAACAAGATGGATTACATCAACAAAAGACTGCTTTTCACAAGTTCATTACAGATTACTCAAGAGGAGAGCCCAACCGCATCTCCTCCAAACTTTCCTACTAACCGATTGCATCTCCTCCATCGACGCCTTCCTTCCGCTTCAGAGCAGCTTGAAGTCTGCCGAGTGGTTGCACATTAAGGTTGGGGTCATGAGCTTTAAGTTTTGCTAATGCATAACTTATCGCAGTTTCGACCGCCTCCTTTATCGATTCAAATTGGTTGGCCTTGAGTGGTCACCAGATCTTGCAAAATCCCGACTTGATCCCCAATGGTACTTGTGTGAGCAGCTATTGTATCATCTTGAGGAGTCTTTCCTCACTATGTAGCTCACCAAGCACATTGTTCAGAGCGTGATGTTTCCTTGAAGTTTAATCTTCATTGCTTCCATCTCCGCTAAGGTACAAGTCGAAGCCTCATGAGCTTTTTGTTTTCACCACTTGCTCAAGAAATAAGATTGGTCAAACAAAAATAAACTCCTAGAGGAAAAAAAAACAAAAATAATCACGGGTAAAAGAATTTCTTACCCACTAGTTGAGAATCCAACTTCTTGACCTCTTCATTATGGGAAGCAACGGTCTCAAAGATACTTTTTCTCCCATGATACAATATCCTCTACATTCTTCTTTGCAATAAGGACGGTGCGTTATAAATCATGGCTTTATCCGCGATTTCAGCCTCAAGTTCTCTCAATTTAACGCCCATTGCTAGAAAGGAAGTGGAAGTGAGAAAAGGAAATAACTCGAAGGACTGCAGTAAAGAATTACTTACTTGATATTCGAAGTTCTCGGCCTCAAGGTTTTGATCTTTATTTTTGGACATACGAGTAAGCTCGTGAATAACTCAAGTTTTCTCTAACTTCATTCTCGAGCTTTTTTCGCCTCGTCTTCTTTTTCCTAAAAGAAGCAAGAGTTAGGTAAAGATCAAAGATATAAGCAGATCTTAAGTTCAAGACTTCTTCGCTTAATTTTTCCTGCGACTTCATGGTTGCGAGTTAGCTTTTTAAGCTTTCTCCGAGGTCTAATACCTCTTCCTAAACTTTTTCGACTCCTCTTTTTCATAATCGAGCGAGTCGGCTAATTGTCTTAAGCGCCACCGCTTAACCCGCAAAGGATAACAAAGGATATGAGCATGGGTCAATCGATTGTAAGTTCTTCTACAACCATTGACCTAGTCGTAAGTTCTTCTACGACAAAGCCACCGGTCATAAGTCTTTTACTTACCATTACCTAGTCGTGAGTTTTTCCATGACAAATCCTGTAAGCACTATATAAGTAGTCAAATCCAAGGTGACTATGAATAGCAAGGACTTACCACCTCTCTCTGTTTGCAGAGTTCTCTTTTTCCGTCATAGTTTAGAAGTTGTCGATGATATTCACCGACAACAAAGAATTTGCTCTATGGCTTTCAGAAGATGAAAAGACAAGGAGAAACAAGAGAAGATTATACTGTATATATAAGTACGATTAAGTACTTACATTCATGGTTGATCGAGCAAACATCGAGTAAACCACCCGGATCTTCACTTTTGTCTACCCTCGTGACTTGGTCCCACCAAACCTTCTCAAGGCGCTCATTATCAAAGGTATCCCTCTATTGGGAATATCGTTGGGATGGGGACTTCGTCGCGAGATCTCAAAGCGTAAGACCCTACGATGGAAGCAGCCCAAAGAAGTCACAGGTTGAAATACTCTTCTTCTTCTCGATTACAGAATCTCGCTTTTTAGTACGGAGGAACGCTCGCGAACGATCTCCTTTTCCCAAGACGGTGATGTAATCGCCACCATCTTGACCAGAGGCTTCGCGGTGCCTCGTTTCTATCCACGACCATCTCAAGGGTCGTGAGCGACCGCCAAGAGTCGCACTGTTGTCGAGCTTTCCACCATCTCAAAGGTCGCACTGCCGCCGAGTCTCCACGACCATCTTCGTGGTCACCGCCGCTACTTGAGGTTGTAGCCGCTACCTTCATCGGGTACAACAGTACCTCATTGGTTGTCGTAACCACTTCAGCGCCACGACTTCCTCCACCACAGGCCGAGGATGATCCTCGACCACTTCCTTGTTGTCTCTCCAGAAAATGGAGAGGTAGCAATAGGCTTCTCAACGAAGCATTCTGGGTCAAGGAGTCGGGCTAAAAAGCAAAGAAAAGGAAAGCAATTCAGTTGTGAAAAGGAAAAAGGTAAATTGTTTTACACTTTAGTATATTTCACATACCTCTCGCACCTTGGACCTAAACAGAATTTGGGAGTCACTTTCCCAATGAAGATTTCTTCTTCTCACGACCACTTCGGTCAAGTTCGAGTTGAAGAATGGGCTTAGCCACCACCACGCCCGGGTCGTGGATTTTGAACAGGACCATCTCTCCGTCTCCCGACTTCTGGATGGCCGAGATCACCTCGACCACTCCAAGAGCAAAGATTGCCATCAGCCATAGGCTCTATTGGAGCGGTATTATCCTTCACAAAAGACATAAAATCCTTCCAGCCTCCTTTTCCAAGTGCTTAACAAAACTAGGAGTGGCGTAAACCGCGAAAGATTTTTGTCATAATAGAAGGGTACCTTGGCCTTGCGAGGTTTGCGCTTTAGAGGTTCACTACTTCGACCTCCTCCACTTCAAATTATTTTAGCCTCGGCTTGATTGCGCTATGTCCGCCACAAGCTTTGCAGAGGATCCGTCAAGGACTAGAACTCGAGCTCGCCCTCCTTTGTCGTCACCCCTTAAAAGTCGACGCCTCTTGGATGAAGGAGCCGAGCCTTTGTCCTTGTCAACCCCGCACCGATGGTTATCAAGATGCCTTCTTCATCATCCCGACGATTTTCCATGCCTACTTTCTCAAAGCAAAAGCAGAAGAGAAGAATTACTAATCGGTCGAAGATTTTCTACGACCCAAGATCAAGTCGTAAGTTTTTCTCGACCTTTCCTCGACAGTAAGATTTCCTACGGTCACGACTAAGTTGTAAGTTTTTTCTACAACATTTCTCTAGTCGTAAGTTCTTTCTACGACTATAAAGTCTTAAAGATAAAATCAACTACCGATTGCCTTTAGGCGTAACCATCTCTTTCCTCTCATGGATACGACCAAGAAGGATTTTAGGAACCACCACACTAAGTGGTGGAGACTTCTCACAAACGAGTTTGACTCTAACGTCAATCTCCATTGGTGAAAGATCTGCTCAAACAGATAAAGGCATCTTTTAAACAACTTTGCGAGAAAGACCAAACCGAGAGCTAAGTCAAAATTCACTTACCCTCGTTGTAGTCCCCGGTTGGAGTCTCATTAGCCCGAGTATCTCCACATAGGGGATGCTCGTTTCTTCAAAGGACTAATTAGGCGTGTGATGAAATCTTTCACCACATGCCATCCGTCGACCCTTCCTTCTTCAAGTCCTTGATAGCTTGAACATAAGGGCAATCCTACCGATATCTTGTGGAGTCGAATCCCAAGAAGATTTCTTTTAATGACCTTTCCCGAAAGAGAGGCATCTTCCGAGATGACTTTCGAAAGAAACCACCTCTTCCTCCATCCCGCCACGAAGACCGGTGAAACTCTGAATATACTCCCTCGACTTTCCGTCGTGGAGTTTTAGAC